>CM057468.1:15279558-16596948 GCA_030035585.1 Dugong dugon | reverse complement strand
TCTGTTGGCCACTTGAATGTCTTCTTTGGTGAAGTGTCTGTTCATTTCCTTTGCCCATTTTTTAATTGGATTATTTGTCTTTTGGTTGTAGAGATGTCGGATTTTCTTGTAGAGTTTAGAGATTAGACCTTTGTCGGATTTGTAATGTCCAAAATTTTTTTTGCAGTCTGTAGGTTGTCTTTTTACTCTTTTGGTGAAGTCTTTTGATGAGAATAACTGTTTAATTTTTAGAAGATCCCAGTTATCTAGTTTATCTTCTGGAGTTTGTGTATTGTTGGTTATAGTTTGTATCCTGATAATGCCATGTATTAGGGCCTCTATCATTGATCCTATTTTTTCTTTTATCAACTCTATAGTTTTTGGCTTTATATTTAGGTCTTTGATCTATTTTGAATTAGTTTTTGCATATGGTGTGAGATATGGGTTCTGTTTCATTTTTTTTGCAGATGGACATCCAGTTTTGCCAGCACCATTTATTAAAAAGACTGTCTTTTCCCCATTTCGTGGACTTGGGCCCTTGCCGAAGATTCAGGTGATGATAGGTGGATGTATTTACATCTGGGTTCTTACTTCTGTTCCATTGGTCTATGTATCTGTCTTTGTACAAAAGTACCAGGTTGTTTTGATTACTGTAGCTGTATAGTAGGCTCTGAGGTAAGGTAGTGTGAATCCTCCTACTTTTTTCTTCTTCTTCAATGGTGCTTTACTTATCCAGGGCTTCTTCCCTTTCCATATAAAGTTAATGACTAGTTTTTCCCTCTCTTTAAAGAATGTTGTTGGTATTTGGATTGGGATTGCATTGTATTTGTAAATCGCTTTGGGTAGAATTGTCATTTTCACAATGTTGAGTCTACCTATCCACGAACGTGGTAAATTTTTCCATTTGTAGATCTCTTTTGGCTTCTTACGGTAGTGTTTTGTAGTTTTGTTTGCATAGGTCTTTCACATCCTTGGTTAGATTTATTCGTAAGTTTTTTTTTTTTTTTTTAGGAGCTTTTATTAATGGTATTGTATTCCTGATTTCCTTTTCACCATTGTCTTTATTGGTATATAGGAATCAAACTGATTTTTGTATGCTTATCTTGTACCCTGCTACTCTGCTGAAACTTTCTATTAGTTCCAGTGACTTTCTTGTCAAGTCTTTAGGGTTTTCTATGTATAGTATCATATTATCTGCAAATAGGGGCAGTTTAACTTCTTCATTACCAATTTGAATGCCCTTTGTTTCTTTTTCTTACCTTATTGCTCTAGCTAGGACTTCCAACACAATGTTAAATATGAATGGTGATAAAGGATATTCTTGTCTTGTTCCTGTTTTCAGGGGGAATGTTTTCAGCCTCTCTCCGTTAAGAATGTTGTTGGCCATAGGTTTTACATAGATGCCCTTTATTATGTTGAGGAATTTCCCTTCTACACCTATTTTATTGAGAGTTTTTATCAGGAATGGGTGCATGACTTTGTCAAATGCCTATTCTGTGTCAATTGAGATGATCATGTGATTCTTTTATTTCTTTTTATTTATGTGGAGATTATGTTGATTGATTTTATATTGTTGAACCATCTTTGCATACCTGGTTTGAATCCTACTTGGTTGTGGTATATTATTTTTTTGATATGATGCTGAATTCTATTGACTAGAATTCTGTTGAGAATTTTTGCATCTATATTCATGAGAGATATTGGTCTGTAATTTTCTTTTTTTGTGGTGTCTTTGCCTGGTTTTGGTATCAGGGATATGCTGGCTTCATAGAATGAATTTGGAAGAGTTGCTTCCTTTTCTATGTTCTGAAATAGTTTGAGTAGTACTCTTGTAAGCTTTTCTCTGAATGTTTGGTAGAATTCTCCCGTGAAGCCATCTGTGCCAGAGCTTTCTTTTGTTGGAAGGTTTTTTTTTTTTTTTTTTTTTTTAATTACCTTTTCAATCTCTTCTCTTGTTATGGGTCTGTTCAGATTTCTAACATCATTTTGTGTTAGTTTGGGTAGGTAGTGTGTTTATAGAAATTTATCCATTTCCTCTAGGTTTTCACATTTGTTGGAGTATAGTTTTACATAATACTCTGTTATGATCCTTTTTATTTCAGTTGGGTCTGTTGTAATGTCCCCCATTTCATTTCTCATTTGGGTTATTTGCATCCTTTCCTGTTTTTCTTTTGTCAGCTTTGCCAGTGGTTTGTCAGTTTTACTGATCCTTTCAAAGAACCAATTTTTGGTTTTGTTGATTATTTTTATTGTTTTTCCATTCTCTATTTCATTTATTTCTGCTTTGATCTTTATTATTTCCTTTCTTCTAGTGGCTGTGGGCTCTTTTTTTTTTCTTTTTGCTATTCTCTTTCTATTTGTTTGAATTGTGTAGTTAATGTTTTGATTTTGTCCCATTCTTCTTTTTTGATGTGTGCATCTATTGCTATACTTTGACCTCTGAGGACTGCCTTTGTTGTGTCCCAAAGGTTTTGGTATGATGTGTTTTCATTCTTGTTTGATTTTAGGAATTTTTTGAGTCCATCTCTGATTTCTTCTATTACACAGTCATTTGTAAGCAGGGTATTATTCAGTTTCCATCTAACTGATTTTTTCCTTGCTCTTCCTGTTGTTAATTTCTACCTCAATGGTGTTGTAGTCAGAGAAGATACTTTGTATAATCTCAGTGTTCTGGATTTTGTTGAGGGTTGCTCTGTGGCCTAAGATGTGGCCTCTTCTGGAGAATGTTCCATATGTGTTGAAGAAGAATGTGTACTTTGAAGCTGTTGGGTGGAGTGTTCTATATATGTATATCAGGTCAAGTTGACAGACTGTGCCCATTAGCTGTTTTATATCTTTGTTGAGTTTCTTTCTAGATGTTCTGCCTTTCACCAAGAGTGGTGTGTTGAAGTCTCCTATTATTCTGGAACTGTCAATTTCTCTTTTCAGTGCGGTTAGAGTTTATGTATTTTGGAACCCAGTCATTGGAGCATAGATATTTATTAAGGTCATGTCTTCATGATGGATCAACCCATTAATCATTATATAGTGCCCTTCTTTGTCTTTTATGGTGGATTTTGTTTTGAAGTCTATTTTATCTGAGATTAGTATTGCCACTCCTGCTTTTTTTGGTAGCTGTTTGCTTGATATACTTTTTTCCAACCTTTGATTTTTAATACATTTACATCTTTGTTTTTAAGGTGTGTCTCTTGTGGATAGCATATTAATGGATCCTGTTTTTTATCCATTCTGTCACTCTCTTTGGGTGCATTTAAACCATTTACATTCAGTTGAATTATTGATAGGTGTGAGTTTATTGTTGTCATTTTGTAGTAATTTTTTTTTTTGTTGTGCTGACATTTTCTTTGTTCCTCTTACTCTCCTATGCTGAGTTCCTTTGGTTTGTGGAATTTTTCTTTTGTTTTTGTAGATTTTGTTTTTTACTGAGACTTAATGTTTTTCTTCATTTTGATTAGTAGGTTTGTTAACTTTCTTTGTAGTTACTTTGAAGTTTACCCTTATCTTCCCAGGTTTTAACCAGTCTATTATTACTTGGTATCACTTTGTTTTCCTCTCCATTAGAAAGTTATATTCCTACACCGTTTATTCCCTCTTTTATTGTTCTGACATTGTCAACATTTATAGATTAACCTCTTTGCTTCCCTGTTGTAATTCTGTTGGTTTTGAGTAGTCCTTGAGAGTTCATTTCCTAGGTTGGTATCTGGCTGGTACAATCTTGCATCCTATATTCAGGTTGTGTTCTGATGTTGTTTGTTCACAGACCGAAGGACTGCCATTAATAATTCTTATAAGTTTCATTTAGTTTTTACATATTCCCTTAATTCTTTTTCTCTGCAAATGTCCTAATTTCACCATCATATTTGAATGAGAGTTTTTCAGGATATATTATTCTTGGTTAGCAATTTTTTTCTTTCAATGTTTTATATATGCCACCCCATTGCCTTCTTCCCTGCATGGTTTCTGCTGAGTAATCAGAGTTTAGTTTTATGTTTCCACTCTGTATGACTTTTTGTTTTTCTTGAGCTGCTCTCAGGATCCTTTCTTTGTCTTTGGTTTTAGCGAGTGTGATTATGGTATGTCTTGGTGAGTTTTTTTTGAGGTCTATCCTATATGGGGTTCGTTGAACTTCTTGGATGGTCAGCTTTTCATTTTTAATTATATTAGATAAGTTTTCTGTCACTAATTCTTCAATGATCCTCTCTGTATTTTTCCATTTTCTCCCCGTTTGGGAATTCTGATCACTCACAAATTTTTGCTTTTGATTATATCTGACATATTTCTCAGGGTTTCTTCACTTTTCTTTGTTCTTTTTCCTGATTTTTCCTCAGAGTTGTATCCACTTATTTGTCTTCAATTTTGCTGATCATGTCTTCCATCATTTCAGGCCTGCTTCTCAGCCCTTCCATGACACTGTCCATTTCTTAAATCCTGTAGTTTATCTTTTGGATTTCTAATTGTTGTTTTTGTATGATTTCTAGTTGTGAATTTATTTTGGCATTTTGTTCCTGTATTGTTTTCCTGAATTCTTCCATTTTTGTCTGTATTTTCCATGAATTTGTCTGTCTTTTCCATGAATGTCTATTTTTTCCACGTTTTTGTCTGCTTTTTGCTTCAACTCTTTGATAGCTCTGAATATTAGAGATCTGAACTGCCTGTTGGGTAGTTTTAGGCCTTTTCTTCTACTGGAAAGTCATCTGGTGTTTTATTTTGGATGCCTACTGGAACCATCCTGTCCTGTTTTTTAAAATGTTTTGATATTGTCTGCTGTCTTTGGGACATTCAGTAGTTATTTTCTTTGGATATAGATTATAGATTTGTTTGTTTCATCCTGCTTTTTTGTTTGATTTGATTATGTCTCAGCAGGTGGTCTGTGAGTTCTTTGTCGTTTGCTTATCTGTGGGCACAATATTTTCACCTCCTTGTCCAGTGGGGAGGGCCAGTTGCTCAGCTATGGTGCAGCAGGGTAGATCCATCTGAAGGGGAGGGTCTGGGTTGGGTTATTTGTGGCACATACTAGGGCTGATGGGGCAGGCTGGGAATCAGTGTAGGGCAGGTTCTGATAGGCCATGTCTATGCTGTTCAGGGGTGTGATGTTCAGGGAACAGTTCAGGTAGGCAGGAAGGAGGGGGGAGATTGTGATGTGTGGAGCTAAGATGGGTATGGGAAAGAGGAGAGAGAAACAGGTGCAAAAAAACAAAGAAAAAAGTTCTAAAGTGCTTGCTTTTGGAGTGGAGAGATGAGAAATTGAGAAATGGAGAAAAAAATGAAAATAAATACAAATTAGGAAAAAAAGGAATAGGAAAGCCCCCAGGGACCCCACAAGTGCAGCTGTGAAGGCCAGGGAAGTGACTACCAGGCAGCGCATTACAGCTTGGCTAGAAGGGGTAGAGATGTCACATAGAACCAGGCATTCAGGAGACAGGAATAAAAGGTAAGTATAGAGAGATGAGAAACTGAGAAATGAAGAAAGACAAAAAGGAAAAAAAAAGAAAGAAAGAAATGCCCCCAGGGATCCCACCAGCATGACTGTGCAGACCAAGGAAGTAGCTCCCAAGATGAGCAGTACAGCCTGGCTAGAAGGGGTTCCCAAGCCTTGAAGTGAAAAAGAAAACAAACAAACAAAACAGAACAGAACAAAACAAAAAAGATAACAACAACAACAACAACAAAAAGAAACCCTGGAATCCCACCAGCATGGCAGCAAGGGCTGGGGAAGCATTCCCCTTTCAAGCAACACTTCACAACTTTTCAAGAAGAAGCAAAGATGGCACATGGAGCCAGGTGTTTGAGAGAAAGGAGGGGGATGTGGTGAGAGGCACGGAAAAAACCAAAAGCAACCAAAAAAAACAACACCAGCAACAAATGACACTCAGGGAGCCGGCCAGTGTGGGCAGGGCAAATCTAAGCAGCAGGGGGCTGAAGCCGGTGTCTCCCAGCCAAAATACTGCAGCCGGCAGGAAGCAGAGGAGGCTGAGCAGGAGGGAAGAAGGGTGGGGGTGGGAAAGCATATATCACTGGTTACCAGGTGATTTGTCTCCTGCTGGGAGTTCCATGAAGCTGCTTTTCCTTACTCCCTGTCTTCCAATCTCTGCTATGGGTGGGTTGAATCCAAGTGGCATGGACCCTGCACTTCTCAGCTGATCAAGCGACCACAGCCAACTAGGAAGCAGTGTGGAGGTAGAGGAGGGGGGAGAAAGATGGGGGATGGGAAAGTATATATTGCTGGTTACTTGGTTCTCTGTCTTCTGCTGGGAGCTCTGAAGCTGCTTTCCCGTACTCCCTGTCAACCAATCTCTGCAAGGAGTCCAAGATGGCAAATCCAGGTTGTATTAGCTGATAGGGGACCTCCACACGTATCTCTCCTTATTCTTTGTTCTCTGTCAGTTTCTTATTCCAATTGGTGCTTGGCTGAGTTCTTTCTCTCTTCATTTGACACTTAAGGTTCCAGGATTGACGTTTGTCTCTGTTTTACTTAGTTTTTCGGGTCTTTGCTGTGGAGGGATGGTGTGGTGCTTCTGTCTATAGCACCATATTGGCTTCACCTTGCAGGATTTATTGATGCATGATTATTATAGGATAATAAATTGTATTACTATACACTAGCAATGAACACTGTGAAAACTGAATTAAGAAAACAATGTCATTTACAATTGTATCAGAAGGAATACTTTGAATAAATTTTAAAAAATTAGTAAGGTCTTGTTCACTGAAAACTACAAAACACTTTTTAAAGAAATTAATGAATCCTTAAATAAATGGACAGACATTTCATGCTTATGGATCAGAAGTATTAAGATGGCAATAATCCCCAAATTGATTTGCATATTGAGTACAATACCTATCAAATTCCCAGTTGCCCTTTTGCAGAAATTGACCAGCTAATCCTAAAGGTCATATGGAGATGCAGTGGAGTCCAGTTAGCTAAAACAGTAAAAATAATAATAAAAAAAGTTGAAGGATTTCCACTTAATGATTTTAAAAATTAATACAAATCTACAGTAATCAAGTCTGTTTACTACTGGCATAAAGATACACATATAGATTAATGAAATAGAATTTAAAGGTGAGAAATAAATCTTTATACTTAGAGTCAATTGATTTCAACTGGGTGGCAACAATATTTAATTACAAAAGTATCCTCTGTTCAATAAATGGACCTGGAAGAATTGAATATCTGCATGCAGAAAAATTAAGTTAAATTTCTACCACAAACCATATAAAAATTAACTCAAAATGGATCAAAGATCAATATGTAAGAGGGAAAACTATATAACTCTTAGAGAAAGCATAGGCATAAATCTTTATGACTTTGAATTTGTTGTCGTTAGCTGCCACAGAGCTGACGCCAACTCATGGAGACCTTATGTATAACAAAGCAAAATGTTGTTTGGTCCTACATCATCCTCACAATTGCCAACATGTTTGACCTTGTAATTGTGGCTCTTGTGCTAATCTGTCTTACACTCTGGGTGGCCCTCTACTTCACCAAACATGATGTCCTCCTCTAACAATTAATGCCTCCTGATGATGTGTCCAAAAGGAAACCCATTGCCATCAAATCGGTTCTGACTCATACTGATCCTATAGGATGGAGTAGAACTGCCTTATAGGGTTTCCAAAGCTCTAATCTTTATTGAAGTAAACTGCCACATCTTTCTGTCATGGAGAAGCTGGTGGGTTCAAACTACTGACTTTTCGGTTAGCAGTCGAGCTGCTTAATCACTGCTCCACCAGAGCGTCTTGAGTCCAAAGGAAACAAGTTGGAAAATGTTCTGTTGTGATCCATAAGTTTCCATTAACTAATTTTCAGAAGTAGATCACCAGGCCTTTCTTCCTCATCTCTTTTAGTCTGGAAGCTCTGCTGAAACCTTTCCACCATGGGTGACCGTGTTGGTATTTGAAACACTGGCAGCATAGTATCCAGCATCATAGCAACACCAAGCCACCACAGTATGACAAACTGACAGATGGGTGGTGGGACTTTGGATTAGGCAATGGTTTCTTAGATATAACACCAAACATAAGTGACAAAAGAGAAAATAGATAAATTGGATTTCATTAAAATTAAAAAATACGTTTCAAAGGGCATCATCAAGAAAGTGAAATGAATATTCATAGAATGGGAAAATTATTTGCAAATCACATATCTGATAAGGAATTTATATCCAGAATATATAAATATGTCTGACAACTCAACAATAAAAAACAAATAACCCAATTTAAAAAAAATGATGAAAGAACGTAAATGAACACTTCTCCAAAGACAGTCAAATAGCCAATAAGCACAAGAAAACATACTCAACGTTATTAGTCATCAGGGATATGCAAATAAAAACCACAATGAGATACCACTTCACATCCACTATAGTTGACAAGGATGTGAATAAACCAGAACCCTTATGCATTACTGATGGAAATATAAAATGATACAACAACTATGGAAAACAATTTGGTAGATTTTCAAAGAATTATGCATAGATTTACCATATGACCCAGCAATTCTACTTTTTTTTAGGTAGAGAATTTAATTAGAGAATTAAAAATATATGTTCACACAAAAACTTTTACATAAATTCTCAACCCCAAAATGTAAATAGGATGCAAATGACCTTCTCTCTAGTGAGTAGAGTGGTGAAGTGAGTGTAAGGATCAGGAGCAAACTGGATGCTGACTGCTCTGAATTGCTATGATACCAAAACAAAGAGCTGGAAAAAATCTAATAGGCTGGTTTCTTAAAATTCCTGACTTCAAATTATTTGAGTTGTAGTATTACAAAGAAACACAAGGTAATATCTTCTTTTGCACACAAAACACATATTAATATATAAACTAATTTGTTCTTGAAAATAATGCTTTGAAGTTGTGTTTCCTCCCTCTCATTTTAAGGTGAGTAAATAGCTTATGACTTAGGTGGAATGCAGTTGACAAATAGGGCAGGTGGGGCTCAGGCTCAGGTCTTCTAACTTGGGATATTATGCTCTTTCTGTTCCCTCAGTCATGTGGTCTTTGATACATCAAATGAGTGGTCCTTACTATTCTTAATGTTCATTGTCTGCATAGTTATGATTTAATTTCAGAAAAGAGAAGTAATATTTAACTAATTGAGTAGTAACTGACCATTCGTATGCTCCATCTTCTAGTACTGCTACCTATGTTTGTCCAAACATTGTAGTGCTTACAGTGTTGCTGCAGGATGCCTGCTGTTTCAACTTTTAAACTTCATTTCTGAATAACCACAGCAACCAATAAACACAAGACCCATAACAGGAAAATTTACCTTAAACTATTCTTTAAAATACAATTTAGGGCTTTAGAAGCCCTAAATTTTGGTTTACTGAGTAGTAAAATAAATAAATAAAGGAGAGTGCCATTTAAGATGGTGACATAGATAGATGCATCTTAACAACACCCTACAACAAAGCTTGAGAAACCAAGTGAAATGGATACAAACAATGACCCCAGATCCATGAATATCAATGGGAATGCTCAAGAATTGGACTGAGCACACACTGGAAAGAGAGTTAGAATGAAATCAGCAGAAACAGGGAGACTCTCAAACAGACAATGCCTGGCTGGCTGGCACAGCACAGCATGGCCATTTTGAGACAGCAATAGGTAACATCCCCAGGCAAGGAGCCTAGAGAGGCAAATTAATGGAAAACATAGCTGGAGACAGAGACTGAGTGAATGAACCAGGAAAGATACAAGGTAGGCATGTTGTGTGCTGGTTGCTGGCTAGTCCAAGAAGGAGACAGAAAGGAGTCCCATCGCTTTGAAAATATTAAAACACAGGGAAGGAGTTTCGGCAAAATGGCACTCTAGGCAGAATCACCATGCTGTCCCTCCATAGAAAAGATCTGAAAAACCAAGACAAACAGAGAAAACAGCAATCCTGAAACCCTAAAACATCAAATGAAGAAATAAAGAACTCAGCCAAACACCAAATGAGTGAGAAAATTGACAGAGAACGGAGAGCGAGGAGAAAGTCATGCAGAGGACCCCCATCAGCTAATGCAGTGCGGATGCGCCATCTTGGACTCCTACTGGAGACCAGCAAATAGGGGGTACAAGAAAGCAGCTTAACGGAGCTTCCAGCGGGAGACAAAACAAGCGGTAATTTGCGATATACGCTTTCCAACCCCACACTCTTCTTCACCCCAACTCAGCCTCCTCTGCTTCCTGCGGCCACAGTCTCTTGGCTGGGAAGCACCGGCTGCTTGGATTCCACCTGCCCACACTGGCTGGATCTCTGAGTGCCTTTTGTTGGATGCTGGTGTTGCTTTTTTCCACTTCTTTTGATTTCTTCCTTACCTCTCACCACCTCCCCCTCCTTTCGCTCAAATACCTGGCTCCGTGTGCCATCTTTGATTCTTCCTGAGGGGCTGTGGAGCTCCGGTAATTTGCAATATACGCCTTCCCACCCCCCACCCTTCTTCAACCCCGCCAGGCCTCCTCTGCTTACTGCAGACACAATCTCTTGACCAGGAAACACCTGCTGCTTGGATTCCACACACCCGAACCAGTCGGCTCTCTGAGTGCGATTTATTGGCTGCTGGAGTTGCTTTTTTCCACTTCTTTTGATTTCTTCCTTACCTCTCACCACCTCCCCCTCCTTTCACTCAAATACCTGGCTCCGTGCGCCATCTTTGCTTCTTCCTGAGGGGCTGCAGAGCTCTGTTCGAGTGTGGAACAGCTTCCTGGTCTGGGTTGCCATGCTGGTGGGATCCCAGGGCTTTTGTTTGTTTGTTTGTTTTGAATTGTTTGTTTGTTTTCTTTTCCTTTTCTGAGTTGGGAGCATGTTATGGCCTGGCATAGCTGCTCAGCTTGGAACCTACCCCCTGGCTTGCACAGATGTGCAGAGGGCTCCTTGAGGGCATTCATTTTCTTGTGGGGTTTTTTTATTTCTTCTGGTTTTTGGGGGGCTTTCCTTGTTCTTTTTTCTTTCTTTAAATTTGTTTTGCTTCCTCTTCCCTCTTTTTCCCTTTTTGTCTTTCTTCATTACTCAGTTTCTTGTCTCTTTATACCTTCCTTCTCTTTCTGTTCCCTGAACACCTGGGGCTGAATACCTCTATGCCTTCTAGCCAGGCTGTACTATAACACCTGAGAACAACTTCCCCAGACCTCATAGCTGCACCGGTGAGATCCATCGGAGCTTTGCTGTTCTTTTTCCTTTCTGATTTTTATTTATTCATTCTTTTCTTTTTCCTTCTTCTTCCCATTTTTGTTTTTCTCCATTTCATAGCCTCTCATCTCTCCACTCTAATGGCAAGCTCTCCTAGCACTCTTTTTTTATTTTTTTGTATGCTTTTGGCTCTTGTTCCTCTGTCCTCTCTCCCATATCCATCTTAGATCCACACATAATCTCCCCCCTACAGCCTGCCTAACTACACCACGTGCTTAACATTATACCACCAAGCAGCACAGCCACGGCCTACTGGAAGCTGCCCTGAACTGCTTGCCGACCTGCCATGGTGCCTGTAAGTAAGTGCCACAAACAACCTGTCTCAGTAACTCCTTTTCAGCTAGTCCTGCCCCACTGTACCATAGCTGAGTGACTGACTGCCAATTGGAGAAGGAGGTGAAAAGTATAGTGTCCACAGATGAGCAAACAACAAAGAACACATAGCCTACCTGTTCAGACATAGCCAAATTTTTAAAAAAAAGGATGAAAAAAACACATCTACAATCAATAAATGAGAAAAATAACTACTGAATGCCCCAAAGACAGCAGACAGTATCAAAACATTTACAGGACAAGATGGTTCCAGTAGGCGTACAAAATAGAACACCATATTACTTTCCAGTGCAAGAAAAGGCACTAGAACTACCTGATAGGGAATTCAAACCTCTAATACTCAGAATTATCCAAGAGTTGAAGCAAAAAGTGGACAAAAATAAGGAAAAAATAGACAAATTCATGGAAGAATTCAGGAAAATAATGCAGGAACAAAATGCCAAAATAAATTCACAACAAGAAATTCTACAGAAACAACAATTAGAAATCCAAAAGATAAACCACAAGATTTCAGAAATGGACGGTGTCATAGAAGGGCTGAGAAGCAGATTTGAAATGGTGGAAGACAGGATCAATGGAATTGAAGACAAACTCTTGGATACAACTCTGTTTCAGGAAAACTCAGAAAAAAGAACAAAGAAAAATGAAGAGACCCTGAAAGATATGTGGGATACAATCAAAAGCAAAAATTTGTGAGTGATTGGAGTTCCAGAACAGGGGGAGAAAACAGAAAACACAGAGGATCATTGAAGAACTGCTGACAGAAAACTTCCCCAATATCATGAGAGATGAAAAGCTGGCCATCCAAGAAGCTCAACGAACACAATATAGGATAGACCACTAAAGAAAATCACCAAGACATATCATAATCACACTCGCCAAAACCAAAGACAAACAAAGAATCCTGAGAACAGCTCATGAAAAAAAGAAGTCACATACAGAGGAGGAACAATAACACTAAGCTCAGATTATTTGGCAGGAAACATGCAGGCAAGAAGGCAATGGGATGAGATATATAAACCTTGAAAGAAAAAAAATTACCAGACAAGAATAATATATCTTGCAAAACTCTCATTCAAATATGATGGTGAAATTAGGACATTTCAAGATAAACAAAACTTAAGGGAATATGTAAAAACGAAACCAAACTTAAAAGAATTAATAAAGGGAGTTCTATGATCTGAGAACATACAACTTCAGCTCACAGGCTGAATCTAGGATGCAGTATCATACCAGCCAGACACCAATCTAGGAAATGATCTCTGAAGGACTATCCAAAACCAATAGAAATACAACAGGGAATTAGAGCAGTTAATCTGTAAATGACAAAAACATCAGAACAATAAAAGAGGGAATAAATGGCATAGGTATAGAACTTCCTAAAGGAGAGGAAGGCAAGGCGATACCATGTAATAATAGACTGCTCAAACTTAGAAAGATAAGGGTAAATTTTATGGTAACCACAAAGAAAGTTAACAAACATACTCATAAAAATAAGAGGAAAAACATAAAGTCTCAGCAAAAGCAAAACCTACAAAAACAAAAGAAATGAAAAAAAAAAAAAACATAAACAAAAGTAACTCAGCACAGGAGAGTAAGAAGAACAAAGAAAACATCAGCACCACAAAAAAAGCACTGCAAAATGACAGCAACAAAACTCACATCTGTCAATAATTACACTGAATGTAAATGGATTCAAAGTACCCATAAAGAGACAGAGAGTGACAGAATGGATAAGAAAACAGGATCCATCAATATGCTGTCTACAAGAGACACACCTTAGAAACAAAGATATGAATTTATTAAAAGTCAAAGATTGGAAAAAAATATATATCAAGCTAACAACTACCAAAAAAGACCAGGAGTGGCAATTCTAATCTCAGATAAAATAGACTTCAAAACAAAATCTACCATAAAAGACAAAGGACAATATATAATGATTAAAGGGATGATCCATCATGAAGACATAACCATAATAAACATCTATGCACCCAATGACAGGGCTCCAAAATACATAAAACAAACTCTAACAACACTGAAAAGAGAAATTGACAGTTCCACAATAATAGTAGGAGACTTCAACACACCACCCTCAGTAAAGGACAGAACAACTAAAAAGAAAGTCAGCAAAGATACAGAAGACCTAAAGGGCACAATCAGCCAACTTAGCTTCATAGACATATATAGAACACTCCATCCAACAGTTGCAAAGTACATATTCTTTTCCAATGCACATGGAATGTTCTCCAGAATAGACCACATCTTAGGCCACAGACCAATCCTCAACAAGATCCAAAACGTTGAGATAATTCACAGTATCTTCTCTGACCACAATGCCATCAAGGTAGAAATTAACAACAGAAAGAGCAAAGAAACAAAATCAATTACATGGAAACTGTATAATACCCTGCTTACACATCACTGGGTAATAGAAGAAATCAGAGACGGAATCAAAAAATTCCTAGAATCAAATGAGAATGAAATCACATCATATCAAAACCCCTGGGACACAGCAAAGGCAGTCCTCAGTAGACAATTTATAGCAATAGATGCACACATCAAAGAAGAAGAATAGGACATAAACAAAACATTAACTACACAACTCATACAAACAGAGAACAGCAAAAAAAAAAGCCCGCAGTCACCAGAAGAAAGGAAATAATAAAGATCAGAGCAGAAATAAATGAAATAGAGAACAGAAAAACAATAGAAAGAATCAGCAAAACCAAAAGTTGGTTCTTTGATAGAATCAACAGAATTGACAAACCACTAGCCAGACTGACAAAATAAAAACTGGAGAGGATGCAAATAATCCAAATAAAAAATGAAATGATTCAACAGACCCAACTGAAATAAAAAGGATCATAACAGAATATTATGAAAAACAATACTCCAACAAATTTGAAAACCTAGAGGAAATGGATAAATTTCTACAAACACATTACCTACCCAAACTACAACAAAGTGATGTTGAAAATCTGAACAGACCCATAACAAGAGAAAAGATTGAAAAGGTAATAAACCCCTCCCCACCCCCAAAAAAAGCCCTGGCCCAGATGGCTTCACTGGAGAATTCTACAAAGTATTCACAGAGGGGCTTATACCAGTACTACTCAAGCTATTTCAGAGCACAGAAAAGGAAGCACACTTCCAAATTTATTCTATGAAGCCAGCATAACAACTGGTAGCAAAACCAGGTAAAGATGCCACAAAAAAAGTAAATTACAGACTAGTATCTCTCAATAATATAGACACAAAAAATCTCAACAAAATTCTAGCCAATAGAATTCAGCATCATATCAAAAACATAATATACCACGACCAAGCAGGATTCATACCACGTATGCAAGGGTGGTTCAACATTAGAAAATCAATCAACGTAATCCACCACATAAATAAAAGGAAAGAAAAGAATCACATGATCATCTCAATTGACACAGAAAAGGCATTTGACAAAGTCCAACACCCATTCCTGATAGAAACTCTCAATCAAATAGGTATAGAAGGGAAATTTCTCAACATAAAAAAGAGCATCTATGTAAAACCAATGGCCAACATCATTCTTAATGGAGAGAGGCTGAAAATATTCCCCTTGAGAACAGGAACAAGACAAGGATGTCCTTTATCACCACTCTTATTTAACATTGTGCTGGAAGTTCTAGCTAGAGCAATAAGGCAAGAAAAAGAAATAAAGGGCATCCAAATTGGTAATGAAGAAGTTACACTGTCCCTGTTTGCGGATGATATGATACTATACATAGAAAACCCTAAAGACTCCACGAGAAATCTACTGGAACTAATAGAAGATTCAGCAGAGTAGCAGGATACAAAATAAACATACAAAAATCAGTTGGATTCTTATACATCAATAAGGAGAACGATGAAAAGGAAATCAGGAAAACAATACCATTTATAATAGCCCCTAACAAGATAAAATACTTAGGAATAAATCTAACCATGGATATAAAAGACCTATACAAAGAAAACTACAAAACACTACTGCAAGAAACCTAAAGGGATCTACATAAATGGAAAAACATACCATGCTCATTGATAGGTAGACTCAACATTGTGAAAATGACAATTCTACCCACAGCAATTTAGAAATACAACGCAATCCTGATCCTAATACCAACAACATTCTTCAAAGAGATGGAAAAACGAATCACTAACTTTATATGGAAAGAGAAGTAGCCCGGAATAAGTAAAGCACTACTGAAGAAGAAGAAAGTTGGAGGACTCACACTACCTGACCTCAGTACCTACTATACAGCTATAGTAGTCAAAACAGCCTGGTACTGTTACAATGACAGATACATTGACCAATGGAACAGAATTAAAAACCCAGATGTAAATATATCAACCTACTGTCACCTGATCTTCATCAAGGGTCCAAAGTCCATCAAATGGGGAAAAGGCAGTCTTTTTATCAAATGGTGCTGTCAAAACTGGATATCCATCTGCAAAAAAATGAAACAGGACCCATACCTCACACCATATACAAAAACTAATTCAAAATGGATCAAAGACCTAAATGTAAAGCCAAAAACTATGAAGTTCACAGAAGAAAAAATAGGACCAATGCTACAGGCATTAATACATGGCATTAACAGGATACAAACCATAACCATCAACACAGAAACCCCAGAAGATAAGCTAGATAACTGGGATCTTCTAAAAATCAAACACCTATGCTCTTCAAAAGGCTTCACCAAAAGAGTAAAAAGAGAACCTACAGACTGGGAAAAAATTTTTGGACAGTACAAGTCCGACAAAGGCCTAATGTCCATAATTTACAAGAAAATCCAACACCTCTACTACAAAAAGACAAATAATCGTATTATAAAATGGGCAAAAGAAATGAACAGACACTTCACCAAAGAAGACATTCAAGCGGCCAACCAACACATGAGGAAATGATCGCGATCACTAGCCATTAGAGAAATGCAAATTAAAACCACAATGAGATACCATCTCACCCCGACAATATTGGCATGAATCAAAAATACTTGAAATAACAAATGTTGGAGGGCCTTCAGGGAGATGGGAACTCTTATGCACTGCTGGTGGGAATGCAAAATGAGACAACCATTTTGGAAAATGATATGGCGCTTCCTTAGAAAGCTAGAAATAAAAACACCATTCGATCCAGCAATCCCACTCCTAGGAATATATCCTAGAGAAATAAGAGTCGTCACTCGAATAGAGATATGCACACCTATGTTCATGGCAGCATTGTCCACAATAGCAAAACGATGGAAACAACCTAGATGCCCATCAACAGATGAATGGATAAACAAACTATGGTACATACACACAATGGAGTACTATGCAACGAGAAAGAACAATGATGAATCTGTGAATCATCTCATAACACGGATGAAACTGGAGGACATTATGCTGAGTGAAATAAGTCAATCACAAAAGGACAAATATTGTATGAGACCTCTCTTGTAAAAACCCATGAAAAAGTTCGCACACAAAATGTAACAATCTTCTTTGGTTACCAGGGATGGGAGGGGTGGGGGGGAAATGCTAAATAGGCAATAGATAAGTGGTATCTTTGGTAAAAGGTGAGACAGTACACAATACTAGGGAAACCAGAACAACTTCTACAAGGAAAGGTCATGGAAGCTCCCTAGACACATCCCATCTCCTTGAAGGACTGAATTGCTGGGCGGTGGGCTTTAAGGACCTTGGTCTTGGGGAACATCTTGCTAAATTCGTATAACACCGTTTACAAAGACAATGTTCTACTTTCTACCTTGGTGAGTAGCGTCTTGGGTCTTAAAAGCCTGTGAGCGGCCATCTAAGATACTCCACTGGTCTCACCCCTTTGGGAGCAAGGGAGAATGAAGAGAATAGGATACAAGGAAAAGATTAGTCTGAAGGACTAATGGACCACAACTACCAAGGCCTCCACCAGACTGGGTCCAGTACAGCTAGATGGTGCCCAGCTACCACCACCGACTGCTCTGATTGGGATCACAACAGAGGGTTCTGGACAGAGCTGGAGAAGGATGTAGAACATAATTCTAACTCACAAAAAAAAAGACCAGTTTTACTGGCCTAAAGGAGACTAGAGAAACCCCAAGAGTATGGCCCCCAGACACCCTTTTATCTCAGTGATGAAGTCACTTCCAAGGTTCACCGTTCAGCCGGGGAGTGGACAGTCCCACAAAATAAAATGGGACTGATGAGGCACAGCAGTCCACGGACAAGGACTAGAAGGCAGAAGTGGACGGGAAACTGGTTTTAAGGAAGCCAAGGTTGAGTAAGGATAGTGTTGATGTGTTGTGAAGTTGTTAACCATTGCCACAGAGCAACATGTTTACTGTTTAATGAGAAACTATTTTGTTCTGTAAACCTTCATCTAAAGTGAGAATAGCAGCACAGTTGGAAGAGAATAGTCGATGCCACTGAACTGTGTATGTAGTAGTTTTTGAAATGGTGTATCTTTGGCTATCTATATTTTCACTGAAAAAAAAAAAAAAGGTCGAGAAGGGAGAGGTTTGCCATGTTGTGGGACTGTTAACCAAAGTCATAAAACAATATGTGTACTACTGTTGAATGAGAAACTATTTGTTTTGTAAACCTTCACCTGAAGTAAAATAAAAAAAGAAAAACAAGCTAGCAAACAAAACAAAACAAAACAAAAAAAACCCACAGGGAAGTGCCACTGGAGTAAAGGGTGGCAAACTGAATCATTGGAGCCTCAGGACAGAAGGCTAATAAGACAGAGAGTGCACTTCCGTGGAGGGATGAGGGTGAATACAGGAAGGTGAGCAAGAGGTTCAGAGTCCTTGGCAAATGGAGACAAAGGAGGGAAGTAGAAACTAGGGATGGGACTTCCTATCTGCAGTAGTACAAGTCCAATGGAGAAGGAGACATTCACTGAATAGTGAAACAGCAGAGCAATAATCAGAAGTTTCTCCCTTTACCAACCTTGTGCCAATCCCCCTTCCCCTCACATTTGAGCAGCTTCAGCCCCCATGCCTCCACTGTGGCACCCTGGCAGCAAACTGCCCTCAGTGACTTGCTTAGCATTCAACACCCCCACAGCCCCTCCTGCCCTGATTCCATGCAGTAGGAAGCCTGGGAGACATGCTCACAGTCTCTCCCACCCAGATATGGCAGAGAGAATCCCTGGAGAACCACCCATAGCACCTCTCACAACAGCCTGTGCAGTGAGAAACTCAGGAAACATGCCCATAACCTCTCCTGCCTGGGTCTGGTGGAGAGAAGCCTAGCAGACATGTCCACAGATCCTCCTGCCTGGTTCCTGCAGAGAAAAGCCATGGATAAATGTCAATCTCCCCTTACCTGCTTGAGCCCACCTCATACTTCATCTGGCCTGTGTTGCAAGACACCCAGGCAACTCTTCCCACTCATTGCTCACTCCACCCTATCAGAGCAATCCATAGTGCAGACTGCTCAACCAATGAAGTGTGTTGTTCCCAGCAACCTACTGCATGTCCCTCCCACATCCTACCTAATGCCTCAGGCTATGTAAGCATACATGGACTCCTCCAGCATGCCCCCAGTCACTGAGACACTGATCCATAACTATACAGAGGGTCTGCTCTAACCACTAGAGTTGTACTCCCTCCCTGTGTCTGCAAAACGAACCATTCTGCTCTCCAGAGACCACTAACAGTTCAGGCCAATGTGAAAGGACTACATGGTTCCACAACAGCTGTGGAGGGATCCTGAGCACATAACACCTGAAGCCCCACAACAGAGAAGGGTCCTGCTCACACATCTCCATGCAATCCTACAAGTGAAGACATACATGCCCAATGACAGAGGATTCACATGTGTATGCAACATATCATACCCCTTAATGAGAGAAAATTGCTCCCAAACAACCAGTAGCATCATAGTCATACAGAGACCATCACTAAAAAGCAACAGCAATTAAAAAAAATACAAAGGAAGTTAGACAATATAAAGAGAAAGGGAAAAAAAGCTAAGTTTCAGATATATCGGAACATAAGCAAAATAAAACAAAAGACAAGCGAACATACACTCAGTAAAGAAATATATAAACAAACAAAATAGAACCTTAATGCCTCAAAGACAGCAGTTAATCAAAAATCATATAAAAAAAAGAAAAAGAAAATAAGATGGCTCAATCAAATGAGCTAAATATAAAGAGACAGAAAACTTTTCTGAAGAAGAACTAGTAATAGAACTACTGGACAAGGAATTTAAAAGGCTGAAATTTAGAATTCTCAAAGAGAACAAGAAAAACAGAAAACAACCTAGAAGAATTCAGGAAAACAATACAAGAACAAAATGGCAAACTCAACAGAGAAAGAGAAAACATTAAAAAAAAAAAACACTATAAATTCAGAAGATTAACAATAAAATAACAGAAATAAACAACTCAATGGAAGGATACAGATGAATTGAATCAATGGAAGAAATAATCAGTGAAATAGAGAAAAAATTCCTTTATACTAACTTGTTTGAGGAACAATCAGAAAAAAGATTGAAGAAAAATGAAGAAAGACAAGAGTTAGGTGGGACACCATCATATATCATAAGCATGGGAATAATAGTTGCATATTAGGAACTCCAGAAAGGGAGAAGAGTAAAAAAAATACAGAGAGAATCTTTGAAGACATAAAAGCAGAAAACTTCCCAAATATCATGAAAGATTGAGATCTCCATCCATCAAGCTCAATGAACCCCATATAGAATAGATCCCAAATGAAAACCACTAAGACATATCATAATCAAATTTTCCAGAACCAAAGACAAAGAAAGAATTTTGACACAGCTACTAAAAAGCAAAATATCACTTACAAAGGAGCGTCAATAAAAGTAAGTGCTTGTTTCTCATTAGAAATCATGCATGCAAGAAGGTAATAAGATGATATATACAAAGCCCTGAAAGAAAAGATCTGCCAACCAAGAATTATATATTCAGCAATTTGTCTTTCAAAAATGAGTTTGAAATTGGGACATTCCCAGAAAAACAGAAATTAAGGAAATTTGTAACCACAAGATCAGCCCTACAAGAAATATTAAGGGGAGTCATTAGGATAGAAAACAAGACATCAGACAAAAAACTGAAACAAAGACACCCGACAGCATTGCCTAGATACCAAGCCAGGTAAACACTTCATAAAAGTAAAATAAAGCTACAAAATTGATTAAAGGGAACCAGATATATAAAGATGTAAAACATGACAACTTGAAAAAAAAGGGGGACATGAATGGTATAGTTACAGAACCTCCATATGCAGAGGAAGTCAAGATGATTTCAAGTTATAACAGACTGCTTTAAATATAGAATGATGAATGTAAACTTCAGGGTAACCACAAAGAACATTAATAAATCTGCTCATCAAAATAATGAAGAAGAAAATAAAACAGACTCAGTAAACACAAAAACAATAATAACAAATGAAAGGAAAAGAAAATCCATATAAAAAAGAACTCAACACAGAAAGTAAAAAAGACCCTCAAGAAGATAAAATACTTAGGGAGAAACCTAACCAGAAACAGAAAAGACCTATACACAGAAAACTACAAGACACTACTGCAATAAAATAAAAGAGACCTACATAAGTGGAAAAATATACTCATGGATATGAAGACTGAACACTGTGAAAATGTCAATCCTACCCAAAGTGATCTACAGCTACAATGCAATCCCTATCCAAATTCCAATGACATTTTTTAACAAGATCAGAAACAAATCACCAACTTCTTATGGAAAGGGAAGAGGCCCCAGGTAAGTAAAGCATTACTGAAGAAGAACAAACTGGGAAGCCTGACACTACCTGATTTTAGAACCTATTATACCACCACGGTAGCCAAAACAGCCTGGTTCTGGTACAACAACAGATACATAGACCAATGGAACAGAATCGAGAATCCAGAGGTAAATTCATCCACCTACGAGCAGCTGATATTTGACAAAGGCCCAAATCCATTAAATGGGGAAAAGACAGTCTCTTTAATGAATGGTGCTGGCATAACTGGATATCCATCTGCAAAGAAATGAAACAAGACCCATACCTCACACTATGTAAAAAAATTAACTCAAAATGGATCAAGACCTAAATATAAAATCTAAAATGATAAAAATCATGGAGGAAAAAATAGGGACAATGTTAAGAGCCCTAATACATGGCATAAACAGAATACAAACCATAAGTAACAATGCGCAAACACCAAAAGAAACTAGATAACTGGGAGCTCCTAAAACTCGAATACTTATTCTCATCAAAAGACTTCACAAAAAGAACAGGCACTTCACCAAGGAAGACATTCAGGTGGCTAACAGATATATGAAGAAATGCTCACAATCATTAGCCATTAGAGAAATGCAAATCAAAAGTACAATGAGATATCATCTCACCCCAACAAGGCTAGCATTAATCCAAAAAACACAAAATAATAAATGTTGGAGAGGTTGTGGAGAGACTGGAACACTTACATACTGCTGGTTGGAATGTAAAATGGTGTATCTAATTTGGTAATCGATTTGGCACTTCCTTAAAAAGCTAGAAATAGAAGTACCATACAATCCAGCAATTCCTACTCCTTGGAATATATCCTAGAGAAATAAGAGCCCTCACATGAATAGATATATGCACACCCATGTTCATTGCAGCTCCGTTCACAATAGCAAAAAGATGGAAGCAACCTAGGTGCCCATCAACGGATGAATGGATAAACAAATTATGGTATTTATACACAATGGAATACTACACAAGATAAAGAACAATGATGAATCTGAGAAACATCTCACAACATGAATGAATCTGGAAGGCAGTATGCTGAGTGAAATCAGTCAGTCACAAAATGGCAAATATTATATGAGACTACTATTATAAGAACTCACAAAAAGGTTTAAACACATAAGAAAATATTCTTTGATGGTTACAAGGGTGGGGAGGGAGGGAGAGGGGAATTCGTTAACTAGATAGCAGACAAAAATCATCTTAGGTGAAGGGAAGGACAACACACAATACAGGGGAAGACAGCACAACTGGACTAAAGTAAAAGCTAAGAAGTTTCCTGAACACAACCAAAAACTTTGAGGGACAGAGTAGCTGGGGCTGGGGTCTGGGGACCATGGTTTCAGGTGACATATAGGTCAATCAGCATAAGAAATAAGAAAATGTTCTGCATCCCACTTTGGTGAATACTGTCTGGGGTCTTAAAAGCTTGTGAGTAGCCATCTAAGATCATCAATTGGTCCCAACCACTTGGAGCAAAGCAGAATGAAGAATACCAAAGACACAAGGAAAATATTAGCCAAAGAGACAAAAGGGCTACATAAACCAGAGGTTCCATCAACCTGAGAACAGAAGAACTAGATGGTGCCCTGCTACCAACAATGACCGTCCTGGCGGGGAACACTTCAGAGAGTCCCTGACAAAGTGGGAGAAAAGTGTGGAGCAGAACTCAAATTCATGTAAAAAGACCAGAGTTAATGGTCTGACTGAGACTGAAGGAACCTCTGAAGCCATTGCTCCTGGACGCTTTGTCAACCCAGAACTAAAACCATTCCCAAATCCCACTCTTCAGACAAAGATTAGCCTGGACCATAAAACATAAAATAATATTTGTGAAGAGTGTAGTTCTTAGTTCAAGCAGATACATGAGACCAAATTGGCAGCCTTTGTCTGGAGGCAGTATGAGAAGGCAGGAAGGGACAGGAGCTGGTAGGATGGACACAGGAAACCTGGGTGGAAAGGAGGACTGTGTTGTCACATTAAAGGGATTGCAACTACTCTCACAAACACTATGTGTATAAATTTTTGTATGAGAAATTAACTTGAGCTGTACACTTTCACCTAAAGCACAATAAAAGAGAAAAAAAAAGTAAAGAAGAACAGAGAAACCATTAGCACCACAACAAAAGTATAACAAAATGACAAAAGTAAATTCTTAAACCTCATTGCCATTAAATTGATTCTGACTCATAGTGACCCTGTAGGATAGAGTAGAATGACCCATAGGGTTTCCAAGGCTGTAAATCTTTATAGAGGTACACAGTCACATCTTTCTCCCTTGGAGTGGCTTGTGGGTTCAAACCTCTGACTTTTTGGTTAATAGCTGGTCGCTTATCCACTGCACCAGCAGGGTTCCTGAGTAAATTCTGATCTATTGATAATCACACAGAATGTCAAGCACAGAGGGTGACAAAATAGCTTTAAACAAAAAAAAAAAAGACCCATCAATATGTTGTCTACAATAGACACACCTTAAATACAAAGACATAAATATGTTAAAAAACAAAGGATGGAAAAAATATACCAAGCAAGCAGCAAATGAAAGGGAGCAGGAGTGGCAATATTAATATCTGACAAAATATACTTTAAGTAAAATTCATTATAAGAGATAAAGAAGGACATTATAAAGTGATTAAAGTGTCAATCCACCAAGAAGAACTAACAATTGTAAATATTTATGTACCCAATACTGCCAGAGCTCAAAATTTATAAAACAAACTCTAATAGAGATAAAGGGAGAAATAGACAGTTCTACAATAATAGTAGGAGATTTTAACACACCACTTTTGATGATGGCAAAACAACTAGAAAGAAAATCAACAAGGATACAGAAGATCTAATACTATCACCCAGATGGGGCTCATAGACATATATAGAACACATCACCCAGCAACAGCCTAATACACATTCTTCTCCAATGCATATGGAACATTCTTCAGAATAGATCATATTTTAGGTCACAAAGCAAGCCTTAATCAATTTTAAAAGATCAAAATCATACAGAGCATCTTCTCGGACCATAGTGGCATGCAACTAGAAATCAATAGCAAGAAGAATAAGAAAAAAAATTAAATACACGGAAACTAAGTAACACATTACTAAAAAAACTGTTTGGTTAAAAAAGAAATTGAAAGTAAAATTTAAAAAATTCTTAGAATCAAACAAGAATGAAAACACAATATATCAAACCTTTGGGATGCAGCAAAAGCAGTGCTCAGAGGGAAATTTATAGCAATAAATGCATACATTAAAAAAGAAAGGTCCAAAATCAATAACTTGACAACTTGAACAAATAGAAAAAGAAGAGCAAGAGAAGAGCAAAGCTACCAGAAGACAAGAAATAATAAAAATCAGAGCAGAAATAAATGAAATAGAAAACAGAAAAATGATAGAAAGAATCACCAAGACTGGAAGGTGGTTCTCTGAAAGGATCAATAAAATTGGAAACCACTGGCCAATTTGACAAAGGAAGCAAATGAGAAGAAGCAAATAACCAAAATAAGAAATGAAATTGGAGACATTTCAACAAATCCAGCTGAGATAAAGAGGATTATAACAGATTACTACAAAAAAAACTTGTACTCCAACAATTTTGAAAACCCAGAAGAAACAAATTTCTAGAAACACACTACCTACCTAAACTAACACAATTAGAGGTGCATACGCTAGATAGATCCATAACAAAAAAAGAGGTTGAAGATGTCAATAAAAAAGCCACTTTCCCAAAAAATTGCCCTGGCCCGGATAGCTTCAATGGGGAATTTTAGCAAACATTCAGAGAAGAGTTGACTCCAATTTTACTCAAACTCTGCCAAAACACAGAAATGGAAGGAATACTCTCTAACTCATTATATGAAGCCAGTATCACTCTGATACCAAAGCCAGTTAAAGAAACTCCAAAAAAGGAAAATTACAGACCAATATCTCTCATGAACATAGGTGCAAAAATTCTCAACAAAATTCTAGCCAACAGAATTCAACAGCATATTAAAAAAAATCATACATCTTAATCATAGCAGGAATACAGGGGTGGTTCAACATTAGAAAATCAATTAACATAATTCACCACATAAATAAAACAAACTGAAAAAAATCGTATGATCATCTCAATTGATGCCAAAAGGCATCTGATAAAATCCAATACACTTTCCTGATAAAAACTCTCAGCAAAATGAGAATAGAAGGGAAATTCCTTAACATAATTAAGGGCAGCCAACATTATTCTCAATGGAGAAAAATTAAGAGCATTCCTCTTGAGAATGGGAACAAGACTAGGATGCCCACTATCACAACTCCTATTCAATATTGTACTAGATGTTCTAGCCAGAGCAATAAGGCCAGGAAAGAATATAAAGTATATTCGAATTAGAAAGGGAAGAAGAAAAACTATCTCCATTCACAGATAACATGATCTTATACTTAGAAAATCCCAGAGACTCCACAAGAAAGCCACTGGATCTAATAGAAAGATTCAGCAAAATGGCAGGATACAAGATTAACACACAACAATCAGTTTGGTTCCTTTACACTAACAGGGAGAAATCTGAAAAGGAAATCAAGAAAATACCATTTACAATAGCCCTAAAAAGGTAAATACCTAGGAATAATCCTAACCAGGGGTATAAAAGACTTATACAATGAAAACTATAAAATACTGCTGCAAGAAACTAAAAGAGACCTACGTAAGTGGAAGAATATTCCATGCTCATGGATTGGAAGACTTTACATTGTGAAAATGCCAATACTACCCAAAGTGATCTATAGATATAACGCAATCCCAGTCCAAATTCCAAGATCGTTCTTTACTGAAGTGGAAAAACTAACCACCAACTTTGTAAGGAAATAAAAGAGGCCCTGAATAGCCAAAGCAATACTAAAGAACAAAGTAGGAGGCCTCACCCTCCCCAATCTCAAAACATACTATACAGCCACGGTAGTCAAAATAGCCTGGTGCTGGTTCACTGACAGACACATAGACCAGTGAAGTAGAATTGAGAACCCAGAAGTAAATCCATCCGTCTGTGGGCAGCTGATTTTCAAGAAGGTGTCAAAGTCCATTCAATAGGGCAGAAACAGTCTCTTTAACAAACGGTTCTGGCAAAACTGGATATCCATTTGCAGAAAAATAAAAAAAGAATCCGTACCTCACATCATACATAGAAACTAACTCAAAATAGATCAAAGACCTAAATGTTAAAGCTAAAACTGTAAACTTCCTGGAGGATAATATAGGCACAAAATTATGGGACCCCGTTTTCTTTAGAAATAGATTATTAAACACAACTACAAATGTACAAACAATAGAAGACAAACTAGATAAATACAACCTCCTAAAAATTAGATATTTATGCTCATCAAAAGACTTTATCAAAATATTAAAAAGAGATAGTACTGACTGGGAAAAAGTCTTCAGGAACAACATAATTAATAGGGGTCTAATCTTCAAAATATATAGAAAACTTCAACAACTTAACAAAAAGACAAACAATCCAATTCAAAAATGGGCAAGGACGTCATGAAGAGACATTTCACCAAAGAGAAAATTCAAGCAACCAACAAACACATGAAAAGATGCTCACAATCATTAGCCATTAGAGAGATGGAAATCAAAACCACAATGAGATACCATCTCACCCCAGAAAGATGGCACTGATCAAAACAACAGGAAACAACAAATGCTAGCAAGGTTGTGGGGGATACAGGAACCCTTATCCACACTGCTGGTGGGATTGTAAATTGTTTCAATCACTATAGAAAATCATATGGTGCTTACTCAAAAAGTTAGAAATAGAGATACCTTATGATCCAGCAATCTTACTCCTAGGGTATATAGCCTAGAGATGTAACAGCAGTGATATAGGCACCTATGTTCATTGCAACATTATTCACAATAACAAAAAGCTGGAAAAAACCTAAGTTGCCATCAGTAGATGAACAGATTAACAAATTGTAGTACATACATACAATGGAATACTACACAGCTATGAAGAATAATGATGAGTTCTAAAAACATAACATGGATGAATTAGGAGAACATTGTACTCAGTGAAATAAGTCAATCACAAAAGGACAAATATTGTATGATCTCATTTTTATAAAAAGACAGTAGGTATACATACAGAAAGCAATGCTCTTTGGTGGTTACTAGGGATGGGAGCGGGAGTGTAAAAATGGCTTCGGGGTGGTGTCTGACCTCCTTCAACCCCACAAGGGGGAAGGAGAACCAAGATCAACAGCACAAGGCTGACTCCTTGTCTGACTCCAGACAAGCCTCCTCTCTCAGCCATCTTCACTAATTCTGACACCAACCATCCCTCCCACAGCACTCTCTCTGGGTTTGATAATTCATTGCAATGACCACACAAAACTCACAGACCATACTCACAATTATGGGATTTATTAGGGAAGTAACAGTTACAATTCAGGCTCAGGAACACTCAGGATACAGTTCTCCATCAGGACAGCCTGTCCCCAGCTGTACTCACAGGTATGCCTCTCCTTAGCCTTCGGCCTCTGCCCAAAGGCACTCACCTTTCTCCCTCTGTGGGCCGGGAAGCTTACCACACTGTCTCCTGGTGCCAGATCTCTGCCATCGAGTCTCTTCTGCCACTGCTTCTCACAGTCTTCAAGATTACAGCTCTTTCTCTCCGTCTCCTGTTTCCAGGGCCTTCTCAGTGCAAGGATCCCAGGTCCAAATGATGCATTCTCTGCTCCTGGCTGTTCTTCCTTGGTGGTAGCAAGATCCTCCTCCCTGCTCTGGAATTGGCTCTCTTTTAAGGCAAAACTGACCATTCCCCATGGTGGACCAACATTACCCTACCTATCACAGAGTCTCGCCCAATCACCATGGCTAGAAAGGCCACACAAAAGTAATCAATTGCACCACAGGGAGGTACGGGCCATCACTTTCTAGATAGTAGACACTTGTTATTCTTGATAATGAAAGGCAATACCAAATGTGGGTGAAGTCTGCACAATCTGACCAATATAATTAATGACACTAAGAAGTACACAAGAATAAGTGATGTTTTTGGTAAGTACTGTAACATACAATTTTGCAACAACAACAATAACAACCAAAAATAAGTGTATGGTTACATAGGTAGATATGTATGCATATATGGGTATAGGAAGGCATATGCAAGTATATGCATGTGCCTGTGCTGGTGTATCTGTAGGTATGCGTATATACATGTTTATGTGTGCTGCATATATAGTCATATATAGGAGGTACAGTTACGGACACTTCCTAGACATAACCAAACACCTCGCAGGATTGGTTTACTGGGTTGAAGCCTTAGGACCATAGTCTTGTGGGACAACTTGGTCAATTAGCATAACACAGTTTGTAAAGTTTATGTTCTACATCCTAGCTTGGTGAGTGGCATCTGGGGTCTTAAAACTTGTGAGTGGCCATCTAAGATGCAACTATTGGTCTTTACTCGTCTGGAGCAAAACAGAAGGAAGGAAACCAACGTCTCAAAGAAGAAACTAGTCTACAGGACCAATAGCCCACATGAACCATGTCCTCACCTATCTTGAGACCAGAACTAGATAGTGCCCAGCTACCATTACTGACCATTCTGACCAGAGATACGATAGATGGTCCTGGATAGAATGGGAGAAAAATGTAAACAAAATTCAAATTATTAAAAAAGGCCAGACTTACTGGACCAGTAGAGACTGGACAAGCCACCAAAACTGTCACCTTGATATACCCTTTAAAGTTTGTACTGAATCCAGAGGTCACCTCTCAGCTAAATAATAGATTGAATCATAAAATAAAGAATACCACCAGTGAGTACTGAGCTCTTGTAAAAAAATCATCTACGTGAAACCAAACGGTCAGCATTTACCCTAAAGTAAAGACGAGAAGTTAAGGGGTAGGGGTGTGGGCAGGGAAGCTAGACTAACGGAAACAGAGCAACCAGAATGGAAATAAAGAAAATGTTGGCACATTGTGAAAAAGGTAACCAATGTCACTGAACAATATGTATAGAAATTGTTAAATGAGAATTTAATTTGCTGTATAAACTTTCTTCAAAAACAAAGTATTATAAAAAATTAAATAAATAAATAAAGGTAACGTGCTTTCAAGTTAGAAAATCAATTTTCAAGTTTGCTTTGGGAAACGGTTCTACTGGACTTCTTATTTGTGGCCTGACGATAAAGCTCTAGTTTTGTCATATTTATCTACAACATATGGTAGCACTTTAAATAAAGGTAGGGTGTATCCTTGACAATAAAGGCAGTCCCTGGGTTATGGATGTCTGACTTGTCCTTTTATGTTAAGTAAATTTGCCCTCATTCTGAAACTATTGAACCAAGTCCTACTTGCAACAAATTCTTCATCACGATCACCCTCACTTGCTGCACGTGCAGCTTTGAAATCATTGAAAAGGCTTCGAGCCTTTTCTTGCACCGAAGTAAAGCTAAATAAGAACCTTATGCACCTGTTTCAATTTACCTACAAATTGGACTTAAAGACACAGTTAGGAATGGATCTCATTTGTTACCCGGGGAATGCCTGTCATCATAAAACAGGGCAGACTTTTCTCAGACTCCACGGCTCCACTTCTCTACAGGGCTGAGCCATGTGATTGCCACAGGAACTTTCACTGCTACCTACTAGAACAATCTGTGCTTGAATCAATTTCCTGGCTTGCATTATAAAGTTTGTGGATTTCTGCATAAGCAATTTTGGAAAACCAAGCACAAATTAAATCACTTGACCCAAGCATTTGTACAGCTTCAGAGGCAAACTGTCCTTCTTTCACCTAAAAGCACTGTGTTGTGACTTCTCAGCCTAACAGGCTTTCATCCTGGGTCGTACCTGGATAACACACACCCTCAACATGGTAAACATTTTTGGATTATTTTCCATACTGGGGTTTCATTCAAAAACTCCAAGTAGCATGATCATTATAGAGACTTGGGGACAAAATTAAACACACCCTATCTTAACAAACTTACTTATATTTATATTCTCTTTCTATTATGAAAGAGAAGAGGCAAATATAGTTTTGATGCTGTGTAGTGTTAAAAAAAAAAACTGCTGCCCTCAAGTCATTTCAACTAATGGTGATTCCATGTGTCAGAGTAGAACTGTACTCCATAGGGTTTTCAATGGCTGATTTTTCAGAAGGAGATCACCAGGACTTTCTTCCGTGGTGCCTCTGGGTGGACTCAAACCTCTAAACTTTCCGTTCGCACCTGAGGGTATTAACCATTTGTACCAGCCAGGGACTACTGCATAACATTAAGGTAAACGTAACAATTTTAAAAATCTAATTTATTATCTAACTTATAGTAAATATTGTTAACCTTAATGCGTGGAATACTATCTGTATAGATGTTTTGTATTTCATCAGGTCATTGACCTCACTATAGAATACATAAGGTTGTCCTTTCCTTTTGTCCTGTTTAGACAGTCCTGAAATATGATTTTGTTTCTTTGTATTAGGCCCTTGAGGGAAAAAAAAAAAGTGGCGGATTACTGGGGCAGAACATCTGGATATCTAGAAAAAAGTTGTAATGGAGAATTTTTATTTTCATTATTATGTTTTTCAAAATGTAATATCCAAATTAAACTGCCATCAGAAACATAGGTAGACATCAGTTGGCCCATATCTTGCCAGCATTTAAGTAAGATTGTCATTAATGATCCTTTTTGGTAATGAAGATTGGAAAGTTTATAAAATTTTTTAAAAATTACTAATTTGAACTTGTTACATTATTAGTGAGAATGAACACTTCCCAACAGATTTGATACCTTCTGTCAATTTGTCTAATGACGTATTCATGCATTTCAATGTGTTTATTTAAATATTGTAACCACTATTGTATTTTGTCTGCTAAATTTGACGTAAATTTTTTCTGTAGTTAGCTGCTGTTGAGTCGACCCCCAACTCATAGTGACCCTCGCACAATGAAACAAAATGCTACCCTGTCCCGTAAAATCTCCATAATCAACTGGGAATCTGGCTGTTGAGATTTTATCTAAGTAGGTCACCAGTCCTTTCTTACTAGTCTGTCTTAGTCAGAAAGCTCTATCAAACTGTTAGTTTCATAGCAACATGCAAGCCTCCACTGACAGATAGGTGGTGGCTGTGCATGAGGTCCATTGGCCGGGAATTGAAGTTGGGTCTCCCACACGGAAGGAAAGAATTCTACCGCTGAACCATCACTGCAATGATCATTTGTAGTTGGTTGTTAATATGCTTAACTTCCGTTTATTTTTATATTGAATCTTTAAGCAGTAAATATTAAAAACTGAATTTTAAAAGTTAAATTTTTAATGTTTTATGGTGTAATATTTTTAAAACAAGAATCTTAAAGACAAAATTCTTGCAATAGACTAAAACATTGTCCTATCAATTCTGCCCAAATGTCCAGAGAATAACAGAGCTCTTTGATCCCTGAACTCTGAAAGCCAAGAAGGGTGCCAGAGACGGCTCTTTGCAGCTTTTCCTAGTTAATGACCTTCTTTTCTTTAGTTTGTTAGAGACTGTTCAAAAAGCGAGTTTGCAATATTAATTTTGTTTTTATATAATTTTTTATTGTACTTTAAATGAAGGTTTAACATAACAAATAGTTTCTCATTGAACAGTCAGTACACATATTGTTTTATGACATTGTTTAACAACCCCACAACATGTCAACATGCTCCCTTCTTGACTCTTTTTTTTTTTTTTTTTTGGTGAAAATATACATAGCCAGAGTTACACATTTTCAAAAGTTTCCACATGTAGAACTCAGTGACATCCGTTACATTCTTTCAGTTGTGCTACTATTCTCACTATCCTTTTCCAAATTATTCCATCACCATTATCTTCAACTCACTGCCCCCTAGGCTTCCCATCAAACCTTTTGAGTTACTGTTGTCAATTTGATCTCACATAGATAATTTTTTTTTTTTTTTGTACCTTAGATGAAGGCTTGGAGAGCAAATAGTTTCTCATTAAACAGTTAGTACACATATTGCCCTATGACAGTGGTTAACAACCCCACTGCATGTCAACACTGTCCCTTCTCATCCTTGGGTTCCCTATCACCAGCTTTCCTGTCCCCTCCTGCCTTCTAGTCCTTGTCCCTGGACTGCTGTGCCTCGTTAGTCCTGTTTTGTTTTATGAGGCTGTCCAATCCCCAGCTGAACAGTGAACTTTGGGAGTGACTTCACCACTGAGCTAAAAGGGTGTCCGGGAGCCACACTCTTGAGGTTTCTCCAGTCTGTCAGGCCAGTAAATCTGGCCTTTTTTTTTTGTGAGTTTGAATTTTGTTCTACATCCTTTTCCAGCTCTGTCCAGGATCCACTATTGTGATCCCGGTCAGAGCAGTCAGTACTGGACTCAGTCTGGTGGAGAACTTGGTAGCTGTGGTCCATTAGTCCTTTGTACTAATCTTTTTGTTGTATTTGTTCTCTTCATTCTCCCTTGATCCTGAAGGGGTGAGACCAGTGGAATATCTTAGGTGGCTGCTCACAGGCTTTTGAGACCCCAGACGCTACTCACCAAGGTAGAATGTAGAACATTGTCTTTATAAACTGTGTTATGCCAGTTGAGCTAGATGTTCCCTGAGACCACGGTCCCCACAGCCCTCTGCCTAGCAGTTCAGTCCCTCAGGGAGTTTGGAAGTGTCTATGGAGCTTCCATGACCTTTCCTTATACAAGCTGTGCTGGCTTCCCCAGTATTGTGTATTGTTTTACCCTTCACCAAAGTTACCACTTACGTATTGTTTATTTACTCCCCCCCAATCCCTCCCATCCCTCATAACCAACAAATATTTTTTCTTTTTGTGTGTAAACTCTTACATGAGTTTTTAGAGTAGAGGCCTCATACAATATTTATCCTTTTGTGATTGACTTATTTCACTCAGCATAATGTCCTTCAGTTTCATCCATGTTATGAGATGCTGCACAGATTCATCATTGTTCTTTATCATTGCATAATACTCCATTGTGTTTATGTATCATAGGTTGTTTATCCATTCATCTGCTGATGGGCATCTAGGCTGTTTCCATCTTTTTGATATTGTGAAGAGTGCTTCAGTGAATATGGGTGTGCATATGCCTATTCATGTGACAGCTCTTATTTCTCTAGGATATATTCCCAGGAGTGGGATTGCATTTTGTAGCGCATTTGGTTTTTGTTTTTGTTTTTGTTTTTTTTGTGGTGCTGACATTTTCTTTGTTCCTCTTACTCTTTTGTGCTGAGTTCCTTTTGTTTGTGGATGTTTTTTCATTTCTTTTGTTTTTCCTGAGACTTTATGTTTTTCCTCTTTGTTTTGATGAGTAGGTTTGTTAACTTTCTTTGTGCTTACCTTGAAATTTACCCTTATCTTCCTAGATTTGAACCAGTCTATTATAACTTGGTATCGCCTTGCCTTCCTCCGTATTAGAAGGTTCTATAGCTACACCATTTATTCCCTCTTTTATTGTTCTGATGCTGTTGTCATTTACAGATTAACCACTCTGGTTCCCTGTTGTGATTCTTTTGGTTTGGGGTAGTCCTTAAGAGTTCATTTCCTAGGTTGGCATCTGGCTAGTACAATCCTGTGTCCTATATTCAGCCTGTGGTCTGATGTTGTTTGTTCTTAGATCGAAGGACTCCCTTTAATAAGTCTTATAAATTTGGTTTGGTTTTTACATAGTCCCTGAATTTCTGTTTATCTGGAAATGACCTAATTTCACCATCATATTTGAACCAGAGTTTTGCAGGATATGTTATTCTTGGCTGGCAATTTTTTTCTTCCAGGGTTTTATATATGTCATCCCATTGCCTTCTTGCCGCCATGGTTTCTGCCGAATAATCCAAGCTTAGTCTTATTGTTTCTCCTCTGTATGTGACTTTTTCTTTTTCTTGAGCTGCTCTCAGGATTCTTTCTTTTTTTTTTTTCCTTGTTTTAGTGAGTGTGATTATGATATGCCTTGGTTATTTTCTTTTGGGGTCTATCCTATATGGGGTTCATTGAGCTTCTAGAATGGTCAGCTTTTCATCTTTTATGAGTTTGGGGAAGTTATCTGTCAGCAATTCTTCAATGATCCTTTCTGTGTTTTCTGTTTTCACCCCCTGTTCTGGAACTCTGATCACTTGAAGATTTTTGCTTTTGATTGTATCCCACATAATTCTCAGGGTTTCTTCATTTTTTGTTATTTTTTGTATGATTTCTAGTTGTGAATTTATTTTAGCATTTTGTTCCAGTATTATTGTCTTGAATTCTTCCATTATTTTGTCTGTATTTTCCATGAATTTGTCTGCCTTTTTCATGAATTTGTCTATTTTTTCGGCATTATTGTTTGCTTTTTGCTTCAACTCTTGGATAATTCTTAATATTAGAGATTTGAATTCCCTATCAGTTAGGTCTAGTGCCTTTTCTTCTACTGGGAAGTCATCTGGTGTTTTATTTTGGACACCTACTGGAACCATCCTGTCCTGTTTTTGTAAATGTTTTAATATTGTCTGTTTTCTTTGGGGCATTCAGTGTTTTTTTCCCTCATTTATTGATTGTAGATTTGTTTGTTTTGTCCTGCTTTTTTATTTTATTCATTATATCGGAGCAGGCAGGCTGTGCATTCTTTGTTGTTTGCTTGTCTGTGGGCATGATACTTTTCACCTCCTTCTCCAATGGGCAGGGTCCGTCACTCAGGTATGGTACAGCAGGGCAGGTCTAGCTGAAGGCAGTTGCTGGGATGGGTTGTTTGTGGCACATACCAGGGCAGACAGTGCGGACCGGGAATCAGTGCAGAGCAGGTTCCAGTACACCATGCCTGTGCTGCTTGAGAGTGTGATGTTCAGTGCACGGTGCAGGTAGGCAGGAAGGAGGGGGGAGACTGTGATGTGGAGCTAAGATGGGTATGGGAAAGAGGAGAGAGAGTAGAGAGGAAGAGGAGCCAAAAACATACACACAAACAAAAGAGTGCTAAGGGAGCTTGCTATTGGAGTGGAGAGATGAGAGACTGAGAAATGGGGAAAAACAAAAATGATAAAAAAATAAAAAGGATAAAAGAAAAAATGAATATATCAAGAAACTGGAAATGAAGAAAGACAAAAAGGGAATAAGAGAGAGAAGAAAACAAAACAAAGAAACAGAAAAAAACCCAAAAAAAAACAAAAACAAGAAAAAAGAAATGCCCCCAGGGATATCCCTGTGCGTCTGTGCAGAGTAAGGGAGTAGCTTCCAAGTCACGTGGTACTGCCTGGCTAGAAGGGGCTCCCAAGCAGAGAAGAGTAAAAGGAAACAAACAAATCAAAACCAAAAAAAAAAGAGCAAACAAACAAATAAAAAAGCCCCGGGGGTCCCCCCAGCGTGGCGGCATAGGCTAGGAAGCAGTTTCACAGTCGAGCAGTGTTTCGCAGCCTTTCAGGAAGAGGCAAAGATGGTGCATGGAACCAGGTATTTGAGAGAAAGGAGGAGGAGGTGGTTAAAGGTAAGGAAGAAATCTAAAGAAGTGGAAAAAAGCAACACCAGCAGCCAACAAAAGGCACTCAGGGAGCCGGCCAGTGTGGGCAGGTGGAATCCAAGTGACACCAGGGTGAAGCTGGTGATTCCAGGCCAAGAGACTGTGGCTACATGAAGCAGAGGAGGCTGAGTGTAGATGAAGAAGTGTGGGGGGTGGGAAAGTGTGTATTGCTGGTTACCGGTTGTTGTGTCTCCTGCTGGAAGCTCCATGAAACTGCTTTCTTGTACCCCCTGTTCACTGATCTCCTATAGGAGTCCAAGATGGTGGATCCGTGCTGCGGTAGCTGATAGGGGACCTCTACATGGATCTCTCCTCGCTCTCTGTTCTCAGTCAGTTTCTTATTCCATTCAGTGCTTGGCTGAGTTCTTTATATCTTCATTTGATGCTTAGGGTTTCAGGATTGATGTGTGACTCTGTTTGACTTAGTTTTTCTGATCTTTGCTGTGGAGGGATGGTGTGCTGCTTCTGACTATAGCGTCATGTTGCCTGGAAGTCTCATTTTAAGCTCATTCTATGGTGTAACTTTGCTAGGTACTGTAAGCTACTTGACAATAACTTTGATTCAAATTCCTTGTTAATAAAAAAGGAAACTGAGGTCCCAAATTGATGGATTCCTTTGAGTACACAAGAATTTTACATAGGTCACAGATCAATGAGGAACGCACTCAGCTAACAAGGTAACAGGATGGAAGATCAATGAGGAACGCACTCAGCTAACAAGGTAACAGGATGGAAGCACAGTGATCACAAAATTGAAACCTTCCTCTGTGATGAAACAATTGTCAACCATGAACCCAATTAAAGTTCACTTTATGCAAAGAGTTTAACTGCATCAAAAAGTAAATCAGGGAAAGTCTGGCAAGATGGTGCTCTAGGCAGAAGCACCATGCCGTCCCTCCACAGCAAAGATCCGAAAAACTAAGCCAAACAGAGAATCAACAATCCTGAAACCCTAGAACATCAAATGAAGAGATAATGAACTCAGCCAAACACCAAACGGAGTGAGAATACTGAAAGAGAATGGAGAGCAAGGAGAGATTCATGCAGAGGTCCCCTACCAGCTAACGCAGCGCGGATCCACCATCTTGGACTCCTATCAGAGAGCATCAAATGGGAGAACGGGATAGCAGCTTCGCAGAGCATCCAGTGGGAGACAAAACAGCCAGTAATTTGAGGTGTGCTCTTTCCCACCCCCCACCCCTCCTCGCCCCAGCTGGGGCTCCCCTGCTTCCCGTGGCCAAGGTCCCTGGGCCGGGGGGCGCCGGTTGCTTGGATTCCGCGCGCCTGGGCTGGCGGCTCTCTGGGTGCCATTTGTTGGCTGCTGGTGTTGCTTTTTCTGCTTCTTTTGGTTTCTCGCTTGCCTCTCGATGCCTCCCCCTCCTTTTGCTCGGGTGCCTGGTTCCGAGCGCCGTCTTTGCTCTTTCCTGCGGGACTGTGGGGCTACGTTCGTGTGTGTGGCTGCTTCCAGGTCTGGGCTGCCGCACTGGTGAGATCCTGGGGTTTTTGTTCAATTGCTTCTCTGCTTCCCGTGGCCGCAGTCTCTTCACCGGGGTCCACCGGCTGCTTGGATTCCGTGCGCCCGGGGCGGGCGGTTCTCTGGGTGCCATTTGTTGGCTGCTGGTGCTGCCTTTTTTTTTTTTTTTTCTCCTGCTTCTTTTGGTTTCTCGCTTGCCTCTCGCTTCCTCCCCCTCCTTTCACTCTGGTGCCTGGATTCTTGCACCCTCTTTGCTCCTTTCTGAGGGTCCCCAGAGTGCAGGCAATTTATGATATATGCTTTCCCACTCTCCACCCTTCTTCACTCACACTCGGCCTCCTCTGTTTCCCATGGACACAGTCTCTAGTCCAGAAACACCAGCCCACACTGGCTGGCTCTCTGATTGCCATTCGTTGACTGCTGGTGTTGTTTTTTTTTTTTTCTTTTTTGATTAGTTTTGTTTACTTTTCACTCTTTTTCCCTTTTGTCTTTCTTCATTGCTCAGTTTCTCGTCTCTCTATCTCTTCCTTCTCTTTCTGATACCTGAATACCAGCGTTGTATGCCTCTGTGCCTTCTGGCCAGGCTGTGCTGGGAAGCCTGAGACCGACTTCCCCATACCTCATAGCTGCATTGGTGGGATCCCTGGGAACTTTGCAGTTCTTTAACTTTTCTGATTTTTATTTGTTCATTCTTTCCTTTTCTTTCTCTTCCCCCTTCTGGTTTTCTCCATCCCATAGTCTCTCATCTGTCCATTCCAACGGCAAGCTCCCCTAGCATTCCTTTAAGTTTGTATGTTTTTTTGCCCCTGATCCTCTCTCCTCTCTCCCATATCCAGCTTAGCTTCACACATAGCCATCTCCCCGCTGCATCCTGCCTGCCTGTACCGTGCACTTGACATCAAACCACCAAGCTGTGCAGGCACGCCCTATTGGAACCTGCCGAGCACTGTCTATGGACCGTCCTGGTGGCTGTGGTGAGTGCCGCAGACAGCCCGTCCTAGTGGCTCCTCTTCAGCTGGACCTGCCCAGCTGTACCACAAGGACGAAACAAAAAAATCTACAATCAATAAACGAGAGAAGTATCTACTGAACGCCCCGAAAACAGCAAACAATATCAAAACATTCACAAAAACAAGACAAGATGGCTCCCATAGGCGTCCAAATTAAAACACCAGATAACTCTCCTGTGGAAGAAAATGCACTAGAAGTACCTGAAACGGAACTCAAATCACTAATATTCGGAATTTTCCAAGAACTGAGGCAAAAAGCTGACAAACATGAAGAAAAAATAGACAAATTTATGGAAAATACAGACAAAAAATTGGAAGAATTCAGGAAGATGATGCAGGAACAAAATGCCAAAATAAATTCACAACTCGAAATTATACAAAAACAACAATTAGAAATCCAAAAGATAAACAACAAGATTTCAGAAATGGATGATGTCATAGAAGGGCTTTGAAGTAGATTTGAAACCGTGGAAGACAGGATCAGTGGAACTGAAGACAAACACTTGGATACAACTCTGTTTCAGGAAAACTCAGAAAAAGAACAAAGAAAAATGAAGAGACCCTGAGAGTTATGTGGGACACAATTAAAAGCAAAAACTTACGAGTGATTGGCATCCCAGAACAGGGGGACAAAACAGAAAACACAGAGAGGATCATTGAGGAACTGCTGACAGAAAACTTTCCCAATATCATGAAAGATGAAAAGCTGGCCATCCAAGAAGCTCAATGAACCCCATATAGAAGAGACCCCAAAAGAAAATCACCAAGACATATCATATTCACACTCGCCAAAACTAAAGACAAACAAAGAATCCTGAGAGCAGCTCGTGAAAAACAAGAAGTCACATACAGAGGAGAAACAAGAAGACTAAGCTCAGATTATTCAGCAGAAACCATGCAGGCAAGAAGGCAATGGGATGACATTTATAAAATCTTGAAAGAAAAAAATTGTCAGCCAAAAATAATATATCCTGCAAAACTCTCGTTGAAATTCGATGGTGAAATTAGGTCATTTCCAGATAAATAGAAACTAAGGGAATATGCAAAATTGAAACCAAACTTACAAGAATTATTAAAGGGAGATCTTCGATCTGAGGACAAACAGCATCAACCCTCAGGCAGGACCTAGGATGCAGGATCATACGGACCAGATACCATTCTAGGAAACGAACTCTCGAGGACTATCCAAAACCAAAAGAAATACAACAGGGAATCACAGCAATCAATCAAAGGATGACAACAACATCAAAACAATGAAAGAGGGAATAAACGGCATAGGTATAGAACCTTCTAAAGGAGAGGAAGGCAAGGTGATACCAAGTAAGGGTAGACTGCTTCAAACTTAGAAAGATAAGGGTAAAATTCATGGTAACCACAAAGGAAGTTAACAAACCAACTCATAAAAATAAAGACAAAAGACATAAAGTCTCAGCAAAAACAAAACCTACAAAAACAAAAGAAATGAACACAAAATCCACAAACAAAAGTAACTAAGCACAAGAGAGTAAGAAGAACAAAGAAAACTTCAGCACCACAAAAAAAAAGCACTACAAAATGACAGCAACAAACTTCCATCTATCAATAATTACACTGAATGTAAATGGACTCAGTGCATCCATAAAGAGACGGAGAGTGGCAAAATGGATAAGAAAACAGGATCCATAAATATGCTGTCTACAAGAGACACACCTTAGAAACAAAGATGTGAATTTATTAAAAATAAAAGGTTGGAAAAAAATATATCAAGCTAACAACTACCAAAAAAGAGCAGGAGTGGCAATTCTAATCTCAGATAAAATAGACTTTAAAACAAAATCTACCATATAAGACAAAGAAGGACACTATATAATGATTAAGGGGATGATCCATCATGAAGACATAACCATAATAAACATCTATGCACCCAATGACAGGTCTCCAAAATACATAAAACAAACTCTAACAACACTGAAAAGAGAAATTGACAGTTCCACAATAATAGTAGGAGACTTCAACACACCACTCTCAGTAAAGGACAGAACAACTAAGAAGAAACTCAGCAAAGATACAGAAGACCTAAAGGACACAATCAGCCAACTGGACCTCATAGACATATATAGAACAATCCATCCAACCGCTGAAAAGTACACATTCTTTTCCAAAGCACATGGAACGTTCTCCAGAATAGACCACATCTTAGGCCACAGAGCAATCCTCAACAAGATCCAAAACATTGAGATAATTCAAAGTATCTTCTCTGACCACAATGCCATCAAGGTAGAAATTAACACTAGAAAGAGCAAGGAAAAAAAATCAACTACATGGAAACTGAATAATACTCTACTTACACATCAATGGGTAATAGAAGAAATCAGAGATGGAATCAAAAAATTCCTAGAATCAAATGAAAATGAAAACACATTATACCAAAACCTCTGGGACACAGCAAAGGCAGTCCTCAGAGGACAATTTATAGCAATAGATGCACATATCCAAAAAGAAGAAAGGGACAAAATCAAAACATTAACTACAGAACTCAAACAAATAGAAAGATAACAGCAAAAAAAGCCTACAACCACTGGAAGAAAGGAAATAGTAAAGATCAGAGCAGAAATAAATGAAATAGAGAACAGAAAAACAATAGAAAGAATCAACAAAACCAAAAGTTGGTTCTTTGAAAGAATCAACAAAATCGACAAACTACTGGCCAGACTGACAAAAGAAGAACAGGAGAGGACACAAATAACCCAAATAAGAAATGAAATGGGGGACATTACAACAGACCCAACCGAAATAAAAAGGATTATAACAGAATATTATGAAAAACTATATTCCAACAAATTTGAAAACCTAGAGGAAATGGATAAATTTCTGGAAACACATGGCCTACCCAAACTACAACAAAGTGATATTGAAAATCTGAACAGACCCATAACAGGAGAAGAGATTGAAAAGGTAATAAAAAAAACTCCCAACCAAAAAAAGCCCTGGCCTAGATGGCTTCACTGGAGAATTCTACATAACGTTTACAGAAGAGCTTATACCAGTACTACTCAAGCTATTTCAGAGCATAGAAGAGGAAGCAACACTTCCAAATTCATTCTATGAAGCCAGCATAACGCTGATACCACAACCAGGCAAAGACATCGCAAAAAAAGAAAATTACAGACCAATATCTCTTATGAATATAGATGCAAAAATTCTGAACAAAATTCTAGCCAATAGAATTCAGTATCATATCAAAAAAATAATACACCAAGACCAAGTAGGATTCATACCACGTATGCAAGGATGGTTTAAGATTAGAAAATCCATCAACGTAATTCACCACATAAATAAAAGGAAAGAAAAAATCACATGATCATCTCAATTGACGCAGAAAAGGCATTTGACAAAGTCCAACACCCATTCCTGATAAAAGCTCTCAATCAAATAGGTATAGAAGGGAACTTTATCAACATAATAAAGGGCATCTATGCAAAACCAATGGCCAACATCATTCTTAATGGAGAGAGGCTGAAAACATTCCCCTTAAAAACAGGAACAAGACAAGGATGCCCTTTATCACCACTCCTATTTAACATTGTGCTGGAAGTTCTAGCTAGAGCAATAAGGCAAGAGAAAGAAATAAAGGGCATCCAAATTGGTAATGAAGAAGTTAATCTGTCCCTGTTTGCAGATGATATGATACTATACATAGAAAACCCTAAAGACTCCACGAGAAATCTACTGGAACTAATAGAAAGATTCAGCAGAGTAGCAGGATTCAAGATAAACATTCAAAAATCAGTTGTATTCCTATACACCAGTAAAGAGAACGATGAAAAGGAAATCAGGAAATCAATACCATTTTCAATAGCCCCTAAAAAGATAAAATACTTAGGAATAAATCTAACCAGGGATGTAAAAGACCTATACAAAGAAAACTACAAAACACTGCTTCATTAAACCCAAAGGGATCTACATAAATTGAAAAACATACCATGCTCATGGATAGGCAGACTCAACATTGTGAAAATGGCAATTCTACCCAAAGCAGTTTACAAATACAATGCAATCCCAATCCAAATACCAGCATCATTCTTCAAAGAGATGGAAAAACTAATTATTAACTTTATATGGAAAGGGAAGAAGTCCCAAATAAGTAAAGCACTGCTGAAGAAGAAGAATAAAGTTGGAGGACTCACACTACCTGACTTCAGAACCTACTATATAGCTACAGTAGTCAAAACAGCCTGGTACTGGTACAACAACAGATACATTGACCAATGGAACAGAATTGAGAACCCAGATGTAAATCCATCCACCTACGGTAACCTGATTTTCAACAAGGGCCCTAAGTCCATCAAATGGGGAAAAGACAGTCTTTTTAACAAATGGTGCTGGCAAAACTGGATATCCATTTGCAGAAAAATGAAACACGACCCATACCTCACACCACACACAAAAACTACTTCAAAATGGATCAAAGACCTGAATATAAAGCCTAAAACTATAAAGTTCATAGAAGAAAAAAATAGGACCAACACTTCAGGCCTTAATACATGGCATTAACAGGATACAAACCATAACCATCAACACACAATACCCAACAGATAAACTAGATAACTGGGATCTTCTAAAAATCAAACACCTATGCTCTTCAAAAGACTTCAACAAAGAGTCAAAAGAAAACCTACAGACTGGGAAAAAATTTTTGGACAGTACAAGTCAGACAAATGTCTAATCTCCATAATCTACAAGAAAATCCAACACCTCTACAACAAAAAGACAAACAATGCTATCAAAAAATGGGCAAAGGATATGAACAGACACTTCACCAAAGAAGATATTCAAATGGCCAACAGACACATGAGGAAATACTCGCGTTCACTAGCCATTAGAGAAATGCAAATTAAAACCACAATGAGATACCATCTCACCCCGGCATTACTGGCACGAATCAAAAATACTGGAAATAACAAATGTTGGAGGGGCTGCAGGGAGATGGGAACTCTTTCTTATGCACTGCTGGTGTGAATGCAAAATGATACAACCATTTTGGAAAATGAATGGCGTTTCCTCAGAAAGCTAGAAATAGACATACCATTCGATCCAGTAATCCCACTCCTAGGAATATATCCTAGAGAAATAAGAGTAGTTACTCGAATAGACATATGCACACCTATGTTCATGGCAGAATTGTTCACAATAGCAATACGATGGAAACAACGTAGGTGCCCATCAACAGATGAATGGATTAACAAACTATGGTACATACACACAATGGAGTACTATGCAGTGAGAAAGAACAACAATGAATCTGTGAACCATCTCATAACATGGATGAAATTGGAGGACATTATGCTGAGTGAAATAAGTCAATCACAAAAGGACAAATATTGTATGAGACCTCTATTCTAAAAACCCATGAAAAAGTTCACATGCAAAATGTAACAATCCTTGTTGGTTACCAGGGATGGGAGGTGAGGGGGGGAAATATTAAGTAGGCAATAGATAAATGATATCTTGGGTGAAAGGTGGGACAGTACACAATACAAGGGAAACTAACACAACCTGCACAAGGAAAGGTCATGGAGGCCCCATGGACACATCCAAACTCCCCGAGGGAGTGAGTTGCTGGATGGAAGGCTCTGGGGACCATGTTCTCGGGGAACATCTAGCTCAATTGGCATGACACTGCTTATAAAGATAATGCTCTACATTCTACCTTGGTGAGTAGTGTCTGGGGTCTTAAAAGCCTGTGAGCGGCCATCTAAGATACTCCACTGGTCTCATCCCTTCGGGAGCAAGGGAGGATGAAGAGAACAGGATACAACGAAAAGATTAGTCCAAAGGACTAATTGTCCACAGCTACCAAGACCTCCACCAGACTGAGTCCAGTACAGCTAGATGTTGCCCGGCTACCACCGCTGACTGCTCTGACCAGGATCACAACAGAGGGTTCTGGACAGATCTGGAGAAGGATGTAGAGCATAATTCTAACTCACAAAAAAAAAAGACCAGATTTACTGGCCTAAAGGAGACTGGAGAAACCTCAAGAGTATGGCCCTCAGACACCCTTTCAGCTCAGTGGTGAAGTTACCTTCGAGGTTCACTGTTCAGCCTGGGAGTGGACAGCCCCGTAAAACCAAATGAGATTAACGAGGTGCAGGAGTCCAGTGACAAGGACCAGAAGGCAGAAGGGGAGTAGGAAGCTGATGATATGGAACACAAGGTTGAGTAAGGATACTGTTGATGTGTTGTGAGATTGTTAACCATTGTTATAGGGCAACATTTGTAGTAACTGTTAAATGGGAGGCTATTTTGTCCTGTAAGCCTTCATCTTAAGTGAGAATAACAGCACAATTAGAAGAGGGTAGTCGATGTTACTTAAATGTGTACGTAAAACGTTTTGAAATGGTGTATCTTTGGCTATGTGTATTTTCACCGAAAAAAAAAAAAAAAAAGTAAGTCAGTCTTTGCCATTGCTTCCTGAAAAGACAATTCTAAACCTTTGGCGTTTTCTGAGTAATTGAGCTATCTTTCTGTAAGGTCACAAAGTCAGCCTGGCCATCTCAGGAAGGAAAGAAAGCATGATTTAATTGTGTTAAGATTAGATGTCAGTTACTTTTCCACTCTGTATTTACTCCCTTTCTCTTGAAAACTCTCATTTTAACCAACCTAAGATGGAATCCTCTGTTTCTTTGAACAGGAGGCTTTCCCTGTGTGCATATAAATTAACGGCTCAAATAATCCCCATGTGATTTAATTTCCTTGTGCTTTGATTATTTTTAACATCCTTTAGTCAAAAAAAAAAAAAGTTGCTCTTTTACACATGATTCACAGGACAGTTTTCTTGTGTGTGTGTGTGGTGAAAATATACACAACAAAACCTTCACCGTTTCAGCCATTTCTATATGTCTATTTCAAAGACATCGATGACATGCTTCATACCGTGCAACCACTACCGCTGTGTTTTCCAGATTGTTCCTCCACCATTAACATAACTCAAAGCTGCCTAAAGAAAAGCTTCCCCTTTTCCCCTCTCTCCCACCCCTGGCAACCACCAACATTCTTTGCCTTCTATATAGTTGCTTATTTCATGTAAGTGGTAGCATAAATATTTGTCCTTCTGTGACTGACTTATTTCACTCAACATAATGTTTTCAAGTTTCATCCGTCTTGTGTCATGTTTCAGGACTTCATTTCACTCTATGGTTAATCATATTCCATTGTATGTACATAACACATTTGTTTATCCATTCATCTGTTGATGGACACATTGGTGTATAGGTTTCTATTTGCATTCCTGCTTTCACTTCTTCTGGGTATATACCTAGGATATGGAATGCTGGCTCATATGGTAGTTCTATGTTCAACTTTTCAAAAAACAGCCAGACTGTTTTCTATAATCCCTGTGCCATTTTACATTCCCACCAGCAATGGATGAGAGTTCCAGTTTTTCTACAACCTTACCAACACCGGTTGTTTTCCTTTTATTTATATATTTCTTCCTGGATCACTACCGTTCTAATGGGGGTGAGGTAGTACATCATTGTGGTTTTGATTTGTATTTCCCTAATGGCTAATGAGGATCCTTGGTGGCACAGTGGTTAAAGCACTCAGCTGCTAACTGGAAGGTTGGTGGATGGAACCCACCAGCCACTCTTCTGGAGAAAGATGTGGCAGTCTGCTTCTGTAAGGATTTACAGCCCTGGAAACCCTATGGGGGCAGTTCTACTCTGTCCTGCAGGGTCACCATGAGTCAGAATTGACTCAGTGGCAATGGGTGTGGTTTTTGGAATGTCTAACGACATTGAGCGTTTTTTTCATAGGCTTGTTGATCATTTCAATATCCTCTTTGGTGAGATGTACATGTATTATTTTGATTAAAAAAAATCCCCTCTGCTCATGAAAAATAGGGAATTAAGAAGGTTTTTAGTGATTAAACTGTTACAGTGAACATAAAAGTTGGAGAACAGGTATCAAACTATTGCACAAATAAATGGTTTTGACTCAGAAAGGGAATTTTCTAACTGGGCAATCTTTAAACAAGCACATACTGCCGATGGGATCACAAATTGACACAGCTGTTTTAGAGGCCTTTAGGTTTGTATATAAACATCATCATAAAGAAGTTGCTATCATTTGATTTAGCAGTTAGGCTCTGAATAACTTACCTTAACAAAATAACCAGGGGTACATAGGATGACTTATGTCCAGAGGTCTTTAACGCGGTGGCATTGGTACGCTCACCATTTGGGAATGTCTTGGTTATCTAGTACTGCTGTAACAGAAATACCACAAGTGGGTGGCCTTTAACAAACATGGATTTATTTTCTCACAGTTTAGGAGGCTAGAAGTCCGAATTCAGTGTGCCAGTTTTAGGGGAAGGCTTTCTGTCTCTGTTGGCTCTGGAGGAAGGTCTTCATTGCTTTGAGCTTCCACTCCTGGGTGATCTTCGTGTGGTTTGGCATCTCTCTTCCTCCATCTCTGCTCCTTTTCTTTGCTTGTTTAATCTCCTTTATATCTCAGAAGAGACTAACTTTTAACATACCCTACTCTGATTCTGCCTAATTAACATAACAAAGACAACTCATTCCTAAATGGGATTATAACCACAGGCATAGAGGTTAGGATTTACAACACATATTTTTGGGGGACACAAATCAATCCATAACAGGGACGTTTATTTTGGTATATCCACAGGTAGTATATCCATAGACATTATTTTGGTATATCCGTAAATGAAATAGGGGCAGTAGTGGTTCAGTAGTAAAATTCTTGCCTTTGGTGCAGGAGTCCTGGGTTCACACCCAGCCATTGCACTTCATATGCAGCCACCACCTGGCTATCAGTGGAGGCTTCTGTGTCGTTATGATGCTGAAAAGGTTTCAGCGCAGCTTCCAGACTAGGATGGACTAGGAAGAAAGGCCTGATGATGCACTTCTGAAAATCAGCCAATGAAAACCTTATGGATCACAAGAGTCTGAGCCACAACCAATCATGGGAATGATGCAGGATGGGGCAGTTTTCGTTCTGTTGTGCAGGGGGTTGCCATGGATCGGGGGCCCTGGCCAAGTCATCTGTCAAACTGTCTTTTTAAAGAATGTGTCGTTTAAATAAGAGGCACACTGTCAACTATATTATGCTAGATTAGGTCTTTTGTTTTTTTCCCTAAGGTTTCTGTGCTAACCATGTTAACTGTATTTCTTGACAGGCCAGGGAAATATTACAAGAGATTATCTGTTTCCCTGGCAGGAGAATGACAGAGATTACAAAGTCTAGCTATCCTTGAGTGGACCACCATTCAAACAGGACTTTTCAGAGACAGACAAGACCACTGCTTGTAGGAGTTGCATAAGATCTTGCTACGATCTGCTTCGGAGCACTTAGGACTGAAACGAAAGCTCACGTAAGTTTCCCGTGTTTTTGCTTTTTCCTTTTTTTTAAATTTCAGGATGAAAGTTTTACGTGGCACTAGTTAGGCATTGTTAGCTTTTCTATGCCACTTACGTGTAAACAGGAGCCCTGGTGGCACGGTGGTTAAGGTACTCACCTGTTAATCAAAAGGTTGGAGGTTTGAATCCACCGGCTGCTCTGCGGGAGAAATATGTGGCAATCTGCTTTCATAAGGATTTACAGCCTTGGAAACCCTATGGGACAGTACTACTCTGTCCTTACAGGGCCGACTTACTGGCAATGGGTTGGGGTTTTGGTATGTGTAAACACCTATTCCAGCCTTGAGCCCTAAAGTCATCACACAGAAGCCATTGTCTCCAGCAGGGGTTTCCTATGATGGGTTGCAGTCTGCAGGCCATTATGAGCTGTTCTAACTGAATACTGGTGACATGCAACATATGTGAATAGAGCCCTAAGAGGAAACATAAACAGAACACATTTTCCTTATGTGGTTGCCATTTTTATCTCCTCTCAAATTTACTGTTGACATGCTTATAACCTTTAAAACACAACTGATCATTATTAATAAGTCCTGCATGTAGATGAGGGTTTGGTGTAAGACGAGTCAGCGGCTGGGGATTTGAGTGGTGGGGGAGAGACATTTATTGAGAGAGGCAGTCTAACAGGTCTGTTTTGGCCTGCAATGAGGAAGCTTGGAATCTGATCTATAGGTCCAGAGGAAACAATGACAGAAAGACTGTTGCAGGGTCTGGGACTGAGGGCAGAGCTATGGCCAGGTGAATTTTAATGGGCCCACACCCTCTTGTACAGTAAGTCAACAGACTAACTCTAAATACCACCGTTGTGTGGCAGTGAGATTCCTAATATACGTCCTTCCATGGCCAGGGCTACCTCAGTGCATGGTGGAGGGAGCAAGCCCACCTCCACATCTGTAGCTGAACAGGAGTGGAGAGTGCAGGGTTTGGTGACATCAACCTTTCAGCCAACATTTCCTGACACATATTCTTGTATTGTGCTTCATCAGATCTTAATCATGCTTCTGCAGTGGCTGGTATTATATTTTACTGTATAAGTCTATGTGCCTGAATCCCTGGTGGAGGTGAGTATCTTGAGAACAAGGGCCAGGCCTAATTTGTCTTATATTTTCAGTGTCCAGAGTAAGGCCTGACAAATGATGTAAACTCAGTAAAATTTGGTGAATGAAATGAGGACATTTTTCAATCCACAGATTATTCTGGTTTCTAGCTGAAAGCAAAGAGAAGCAGTGATGGGTCATTGTTGTTTAGATAATGTTCTACTTATTCATAATTTCAAGATGTGTTTGTGTGCATGTCTGTGCCTTAAAATAGGACTGGTACTGAATTATGAGTCTATCTGAAGTGGCTAAGGTTTTATGGTCAAAATGTGCAGAATTATGAGTTACTTGCAAACCCATTAAAGTTTATTGTTCATTTTTCTAATTTGTGTCTCCTTGATTTTGCTGGAGTTTTGGTAATGCTGTTTTTCAGTTTTTAGTTTTTTTCCAGAATATTTATATTTGGGGTGGTCTGTTCTCTTGCTTCTAGATGTTCCTTGGGGATGGTATGGTGTAGAAACATGTAAAAACAACAGCACATTTAAGTGTTGCGAAATGTAGGAATCCTAGACTTGTTGAAGTATTAGAACATTCTGTATTCCTAAGGTTAAGGTCAAGAACACTCTTGTCTTTACTACCGTACAATTACTGAGAAGGTAAAATAGACAACTTGAGAAAGTAGAAAGAGGATATGAGTTTACGTCATAAGGTGCATTTAATACTCCCATTTGCACAGGAGTTGTTTTGGCTCAGAATGAGTCCTACGCATGTCTGAGGGAAAAGTAAATGCAGGCCTGTCACATATCAGCTGGATGACAATGGAAAAATTTGATTCTTTCTCTGAACCTCAGTTTCTTCTGTGAAATGGAAATCAGAAAATTGTGAAACTAATAGGGTGGTTCTAAGTATTAAGTAAGAAAATAAGTGAAAAGCAGTGTTCCCAGTGACTAGAACATAGAGCTCAATGAATGTGGCATTTGTTCTCATATTACTACGGTGTTCCAGGACTGAGAGTTCCAGTTCTTCTGCTCACAGGCAAAGCGGACTTCGGCAAGTCACTTCCCTTTCACAACCTCAGTATTGTGATCTATAACTTGTGCATAATATGAATCCACAACTCGGGCAGGCAATAAATAAAGTATATGAAAACTGCTCTGTACAACACTAAAAAATGAGTAGATTACACTATCATTATTATTACTGTTATTTTTATTCTTATTTAATTTTGTGGTTGAAAGAAAATAGGTACTTATAACAACTTAGATTTATTTTTAATTATCAAAACTAAGTACTTCACAATCCAAACTATTTTATCTTAGATCATGAAAATAATGATTTTTCTGAGTCTCCCAGGGAGGATATAACTTGCCTTTTACAGTTTTGCAATAAAGGATGATGGACTTGTATTTGTTTAGTTTTTTATTTGGTTTGGTTTTCATTCTCTAATGTGACATATAAAACACTCATAGAAAATATACAAATATAACTGTATAATTCAATAAATCATTACAAAGTGAAACTACTATTCAGATTTCTAAAATTGCAATTTAGTTTTTCCTGACTTTAAACTTCACATAAGTGGAATCATACAGGATGCGTTTTATTGTATCTGCCCATTTTCCTTTCAGAAGTATATTTGTTACGTATGTTCATATTGTAGTATGTGGGAGTAGCTCTTTTACTGAAATTGGTGTATAGAGCTCTATGGTATGAATATGCTACATTTCATATGTCTTTTTATTATACATAGACACTGGGTTGTTCCAATTTTAGGTTATTATGTAAAGTGCTATTACGAACATTCTTATACATGTCTCTGGTACACGTATACTGAGTCATAGAGTGTTTGTATGTTCAGCTTTGGTAGGTAATGCCAACTGTTTTCCAAAATGGCATACCAACTAATATTCTCACTAGCAGTAAGACAGACTTCATCTAGCTCCAGATTTTTGCCAATGCTTGGTATTGTCTTTTATAATACAAATTTTTTTTTTAAATTTTAGCCATTCTGGAGTGGATAGAGTATTTCACTGTAGCTTTAATTTGCATCTCCATGATGATTGACCATCTGCTTGCGAGTTTGTCCTACTGTGATAGCTTGCTATGAAGTTGGAAGCTATGCTACTGGTATTTCAAATACCAGCAAGGTCGCGTATGGTGGGCAGGTTTCAACAGAGCTTCTAGACTAAGGCTAGCAACAAAGGCTTGGCCATCTACTTCTGAAAATTAGCCAATGAAAACCCTGTTAATCAGAACAGAATATTGTTCAAGACTTTGATGCACTTATTTGAACTTGTTACCAGGAGGGACTAATTGCTAGAGAAGGATATCACGATCATGTTTGAGAAAGTAGAGGGCCAGAGAAGCTGAGGGAAACCCTTAGTGAGATGGATTGGCACAATGGTCACAATAATGGACTCAAACATAACAACCATCATGAAGATGGCCCAGGACCAGGCAATCTTTTTTGTCCTATTATACATATTAGACTTATTCTTGGATATTTGATATTTTTATTCTATGTAAATAACATTTTTACTCAAATTTCATTTTCTGTCTCTTGATGCTTTATAGAAATAAAACAGATTTTTCTTTATATTGTCTAGTATCCATGCTAAACCATTTTATTAATTATATTTTACCATAAAAAGCACAGGTTTTTTTTTTCCCCCTTTCCCAATGCCTATATATATATATATATATATATATATATATATATATATATATATATATACACACATACATATATATATATATACACCTATATATATACACATATATATATACATATACATATATATACATATATATATATATATATATATAGTTGTTGATGTTGTTCTCTCTGTGTTTTGTTTCTCTGTTTTCTTTATCTTGCCTTTCTGTGGGTAACTTGAACATTATTTAGAATTCCATCTGGATTTATCTATAGTGTTTCTGAGTGTATCTCTTTGTGTATCTTTTTGATGATTTTTTGAGATATTTACTGCATTGTATATATGTGACATATTACAATCTACTAGTGTTATCATTTTAGCAGTTCCAGTTTGGAGTCCTGGTGGCACAGTGGTTACGAGCTCGGCTGCTAACAAAAAGATCAGCAGTTCAAATCCACCAGCTGTTTCTTGGAAACCCTATGGAGCAGTTCTACTCTGTTCTATAGCGTTGCTATGAGTTGGAATTGACAGGAAGGCAATGGGTTTGGGTTTTTTTGGTGGGGGGTGGTTTAGTAGAGTATAGAAACCTTACTTTCCTTGTGCTTTTTGCTCTTCTTATATCTTTGATGAAGAGTATTTTCAAATGTCTTACCCCTTCATTACCGAGTGGCTGTCTTCTTATTACTGAGGTGAATTTTATTTTTCTTTTTAATATTCTGGGTATCAATACTTTGTCAAATATATTGATTTTATTATTATTATTCTGTGGTTTTCTTTATTTTCATAACAGTGCCTTTGGAGGAGTTTTTTTTTTTTTTTTTTGAGAAATCCAATTTATAAATCATTTTTCCTATTATGACTTTTACTTTTGTTATGTAAATATCTTCTATGTTTTCTTCTATAATATTATAGTTTGATTGTTGAAACAGAAATTGTAATACGGCTTGATGTGGTTCTCAAAGTTTCTAGAGGACTTATATGTCTTTATATAATCCACAAAGCCATAAAAATCACAATTATTTTCTTCAAGGATCTAAATAACTAGTTTAAGTGATAAGATATATGTAAATGGGAGGTTAGCATTAATCAAAATAGTATAAAAAACGAAAGAGTATGGAAACACTGAACATCTCCCAACAAAGAAATGCGTAAGGAGTTGCTAAGAGTATGGGCATATATTAAGTAATATAGAAATTTAGATGAGATGAAAGATAATCTATTAGAAGTCATTTATGAATGATGATAAGTGTTCAGTGACTGAGAAATGTGTAAGATGAGAATAGGAGGAAAGAATAAAGAAGGCTTTCTTAGGAAGAAGATGAAGGGGAAGGTGGTGGGTTAACAGTGTGTATCTGGTTAGGCTAAATCTGTGTGCCTATCAAACACAGAGGGAGGCCTGGGCTGCAGGGTGGGATCCCTGGCTGCCCACAGGCTCTGCTGTGTAGTCTTAGGCAAGGCATTTACCACTCTCAACTTCAAGTTTTCTCTGTCAAATGAGGATGTTGAGCTAGGTATTATTAATGCTGTTTCATCTTGAAAATTATATGTATTTGCTAGCTTCGCTACTTTTTACACTTTTAAAAGAATGATTAAGACTGTCTATTCGCTCTGTCCGAATTGACTCAATGGCAATGGGTTTTATTAGGAATGTGGTGCCTTGGTGGCATAGTGGTTAAGAGCTCAGGCTGCTAATCAAAAGGTTGGCAGTTCAAATCTACTAGCTTCTTCTTGGGAACTCTATGGGGTAGTTCTACTTTGTCCTATACAGTAGCTATGAGTCAGAATCAACTCGACAGCAATGGATTTAGTTTTTGGTTTATCAGGAATACAAGCAGTCCCCTGGTTATGAACGAGATCCATTCCTAACTGTGTCTTTAAGTTGAATATAGAAGTTGGTAACAGGCGCATACAGTTCTTATCTAGCCTTACTTGAGTGCAAGAAAAGGCTCAAAGACTTCAATGATTTAAAATCTACACTTGCAGCAAGTGAAGGTGATTATGATGAAGACTGCTGCAAGTAGGGGTTGGTTCCCGCATGCATCTGTCATTTATCCTACTGTGGGGGCTTGAGTGTTGCTGTGATACTGAAAGCTATGCCACCAGTATTCAAATACCAGCAGGGTCACCCATGATGAACAGATTTCAGCTGAGCTTCCAGACTAAGACAGACTAGGAAGAATGACCTGGTGGTCTACTTCTGAAAGGAATTAACCAGTGAAAAGTTCATGAATAGCAGTGGAACATTATCTGATATAGTGATGGAAGATGAGCCCCTCAGGTCGGAAGGCACTCAAAGACCACTAGGGAAGAGCTGCCTTCTCAAAGTAGAGTTGGACTTAATGACGTGGATGGAGTCAAGCTTTTGGGACTTTCATTTGCTGGTGTGGCACAGCTCAAAATGAGAAAAAGCAGCTGAAAACATCCATTAATAATTGGAATGTGGAATGTATGAAGTATGAATCTAGGAAAATTGGAAATCTTCAAATATGAAATGGAACACATAAATATTGATATCCTAGGAATTAGTGAGCTGAAATGGACTGGTACTGGCCTTTTTTTTTTTTTTTTTTTTGGTATTGGCCATTTTGCATCAGACAATCATATGGTCTACTATGCTGGGAATGACAACTTGAAAAGGAATGGTGTTGCGTTCCTTGTGAAAAAAACATTCGAGATCTATCCTGAAGTACAATGCTGTCAGTGACAGGATAATATCCATACGCCTACAAGGAAAATCAGTTAATAAGACTATTATTCAAATTTATGCACCAACCACTACGGGCAAAGATGAAGATTTTTACCAAATTCTGCAATCTGAAATTGATCAAATATGCTATCAGGATGCATTGATAATCACTGGTGATTGGAATGCAAAAATTGGAAAAAAAGAAGAGGGAACAGTAGTTAGAAAATATGGCTTTGGTGATAGAAATGATGCTGGAGATTGTGTTAGAATTTTGCAAGTCCAACGACTTCTTCATTGCGAATACCTCTTTTCAACAACATAAATGGCAACTATACACATGGACCTTGCCAGATGGAATACACAGTAATCAAACTGACTACATCTGTGTAAAGGAACAACGGTAAAGGTCAATATCATCAGTCAGAACAAGGCAAGGGGCTGACTATGGAACAGACCATCAACTGCTCATACGAAAGTTCAAGCTGAAACTGAAAAAAATCAGAATTTCAAGAGAGCCAAAGTACAACCTTGAGTAACTCCCACCTGAATTTAGAGACCATTTTAAGAATAGATTTGATGCATTGAACACTAATGACCAAAGAACAGACAAGTTGTATAATGACATCAAGGACATCATATATGAAGAAAGCAAGAGGTCATTAAAAAGACAGGAAAGAAAGAAAAGAGCAAAACATATGTCAGAAGATAACTCTGAAACTTGCTCTTAAACATTGAGTAGCTAAAGCAAATGGAAGAAATGATGAATGAAGTGAAAGAGCTGAACAGATTTCAACGGGTGACTAGAACAGACAAAGTAAAGTATTATAATGAGATGTGCAAAGACTTGGAGTTAGAAAACCAAAATGGAAGAACACACTCAGCATTTCTCAGGCTGAAAGAACTGAAGAAAATATTGAAGCCTCGAGTTGCAGTGGTGAAGGATTGTATAGGGAAAATATTAAATGATACAGGAAGATCTAAAGAAGATGGAAGGAACACACAGAGTCATTAAACCAAAAAGAAAAGGTCAAAGTTCAACCATTTCAGGAGGTAGCATATGATCAAGAACCAATGGTATTGAAGGAAGAGGTCCAAGCTGTGCTGAAGGCATTGGCAAAGAACAAGGCTCCAGGAATTGACGGAATACCATTTGAGATATTTCAACAAACGGATGAAGCGCTGGAAGTGCTGACTCGTCTATGCCAAGAAATGACAGCTACCTGGCCAACCGACAGGAAAGGATCCATATATATGCCTATTTCCAAGAAAGGTGAGCCAACCAAATGCAGAAATTATCAAACATTATCGCCGATATCACACGCAAGTAAAATTTTGCTGAAGATTATTCAAAAGCGGTTACAGCATTAAATTGACAGGGAACTGCCAGAAATTCAAGTTGGATTCAGAAGAGGACCTGGAACCAGGGATATCGTTGCTGATGTCAGATGGATCCTGGCTCAAAGCAGAGAATACCAGAAAGATGTTTACCTATGTTTTATTGACTTTGCAAAGGCATTCGACTGTGTGGATCATAATTATGGGTAACATTGGGAAGAATGGAAATTCTAGAACACTTAATTGTGCTCATGAGGAACCTGTACCTAGATCAAGAAGCAGTTATTCGAACAGAACAAGGGATACTGTGTGGCTTAAAGTCAGGAAAAGTGTGCATCAGGGTTGTATCCTTTCACCACGCTTATTCAATCTGTATGCTGAGCAAGTAACCCAAGAAGCTGGATTATAGGAAGAAGAACACAGTGTCAGAATTGGAGGAGGACTCATTCACAACCTGCAACATGCAGATAACACAACCTTGCTTGCTGAATGTGAAGAGAACTTGAAGCATTTACTGATGATCAAAGACCACAGCCTTCAGTATAGATTATACCTCAACATAAAGAAAACAAAAATCCTCATAACTGCACCAATAAGCAACATCATAATAAACAGAAAAGATTGAAGTTGTCAAGGATTTCATTTTTCTTTGATCCCCAATCAACACCCATGGAAGCAGCAGTCAAGAAATTAAAAGACGCATTGCACTGGGCAAACCTGCTGCAAAAGTCCTGTTTAATGTGTGAAAAAGCAAAGATGTCACCTTGAAGACTAAGGTGTGCCTTACCTAAGCCATGGTGTTTTCAATCACCTCATATGCATGGGAAGCTGGACAATCAATAAGGAAGACCAAAGAAGAACTGATGTCTTTGAACTATGGTGTTGGCAACGAATATTGAACATACCATGGACTGCCGAAAGAACGAACAAATCTGTCTGGGAAGAAGTGCTGCCAGAATGCTCCTTAGAAGCAAGGATGGCAAGACTATGTCTCACATACTTTGGACATATTATCAGGAGGGATCATTTCCTGGAGGAAGACATCATGCTCGGTACAGTAGAGGTTCAGCGAGAAACAGGAAGAGATGGATTGACACCGTGGCTGTAACAATGGGCTCAAACATAGTAATGATTGCAAGGATGGTGCAGGACCAAGCAGTGTTTTGTTCTGTTGTACACAGGGTTGCTCTGAATCAGAACCGACTCCTGGGCACCTAACAACAACAACAACAACAACAACAGGGGTTGGTTTAATAGTTTCAAAGTGAGGGAAAATTTAGATAACATTAAAGGGCAAGTATGAAGTATCCTTAAGTCAGATGTTCATAACCCTGGGATTGCCCGTACAATCATAATAGCATACATTGTTTGTTTGTTTTTTGTTTTTTAATGAAATCTCATAGATTCACAGATCATTTACAGCTTTTAGAATGGAAACATTCTTCAGATTCTAAAACACTCCAAACTTGTTTAAACTTTCTTTTTTACGTGTAGATGCAGGAAAGAAATCAAAAGTAAGGAAAATGTGAAGAGAGATTTCTTTTTTTCACAAAAGTTACTGTTCCATTTTCAATTAAAAAAAGAAATTCCAAAAGAAACCTGGTTTCCATGGTACTTCAAGAGTGGTGGCAGAAAACTTGGTATCATGAAATGTCCACACAGACCTGGAGGTTGGTGGTACTTGAACCCCTGCTGGTCCCTCGAGGGCACTTGTTCTCCCCATGCCTTCCATCAGCAGATGCCTCAGGAATCCAATCGAGCTCTTCCGGCTTTACCCAGGACCACAGACAGCATGGGTCAGAAGTTGGATGCAAAATATTTCCAAGGTGTTATTTCAACCAAATAGTCTATCCCTTCTTTAAAAAAAGCCAATTTCTATTGATAGGATAAACATACTTTCTAAAAATACAGACTGCAGGTTGGCCAGGTTTCAACAGTCATTATCCAGTGGCTTGTGATCTTATACTTCTGCCTGAGGTGATTCATCTTTGCACTTAGCAAACATTCACTGAACAACCATGGGGGAACAGTCTCTTTGCAATTTGCTATGGATTCAGGTCTATTGATTTTATGAATCCTTCTCTCAAGAGTTTCTTGGTTATTAGAAGAATCAGACATTTAAATACAGCATGATACCAAACATTTAAAAAGTCAGACTTATTAAAACAATAAAACAAATCTGACCAGAATTTGTTCCCTCACTTTAACAACAGCTTTAGGGTCATGGGGTGGTGACTGGAATACAGAAGATATGGTTACTGACCTCAGCCCTTTGTGGCTCTAGCATCTCAGACCCTAAGGCCCATCATTCTGCAGGTAGCGATGATGGGTAGGTTTTCTGAGTGACCTGTTCCTGTTAACTTGTACCTGCTGAATTTGCTAGCCTGAGTTCTCTGTCTGTGCCTGTGCTCCATACCACCTAGCTGTGCTCTGCCACTGCAGGGTGATCTTCCTGCCCCCAGCACTAGTTCATTTCTGTTCCAACAGGGCTCACCACTTTCTCCCTCTTAAGATGTACTCGGGCATTCAGAGCCAGCTGAGCACTTATAGTCTACCTGATGTTAGCCAAGGTTTCCTGAGGACCTGATATAAGGCAACATCTATGCACAGGGAGAAGATGCTGAACCTGGCTGATTGGGGTCCCTGTATCAAATAAGTCACCTACCAGGGCTGTCGTCTTCAGTAAGTTGCTAAATTTTTCTGAGACAGAGTTTCTTTATCTATAAAATAAGAGATATAAAATCCACTTCAGGGGCTTGTTGGGAGGATTAACTTAAATGGTTCAGAAAGCGTACCTGGCACATACTTGCCTGTCAACTCAGGTCCTTTAATCGACACTGCCTCCTTTGGAAGCTTCTGAGCCTAGAAAGATAGAGGGTGGGACCACATCTCTGTGTTTGGGTGCTAAAACTACCTCTTTACCTATTTGTCTCTTCCTTTGGACTACATAAATTCATTGCACCTAACAAAATGCCAGCAAATAATAGATACTTTACATACTTTTATAAAACTATTTATTGTAAGCTGAAAATTCTAGGCTAGCCATGACTAACTTGTGAAGCAAGCGTGAGTCAGGCCACTGGTCCCCTACATTCCCTCTGCTCTCCATTTCCAGTTCTCTGACATAGGCTTCCAGCAGAATCATTGTGCTGGCTTTTCATCCTGTGTTTTGGTATGTTGGTGATTCTGTCATCTGTAGCTCATGTACTGGAGGATACGTGATGTCTTGCACATTTACACACATAAAAGCAACCATCATGTTTAGCAGTTGTCTTATAATGCAAGTTTCCATGTTGCTTATTTCTAAAACAAACATAGACCAGTCTACGTCGGTAAAAATAGCCCTACTTAGGTATCCAAGACTTAGCTGCACACCAACTACTTTTGAGTATTGGATCATAATGATGCTCCCCCAAGCACTTCCTGCTACATGATGGACTCTTGGAGAAATAGCATGAAGCTTACTCAAACATCTTACCACCCCACCCCTGTCTGACCTCTGCTCCCTTCTCGGGTCCTTTGGTTTTCTATAAAAGTGTCTTCATTGGGACTATATCACTTAATATTTTCCCCAAACATTGCAACGTATTTCCATAAAATATGTCATGACCCAGGCACAACTGTAGGATATTACAAGTAATGGTGCATTTCAGAACCGTCTGACATGGAAACTCTCCAAAGGGTAGCCTAGGAACCCTTCTGATGAATTGTAAATCTTCTTTATAGGTTTTGGAAAAATGTAGAGCTTTGTCATCAGATGCTTTTCTTTTGAAAAAAAAAAAAGAGTGGAGAAATCTCCTCTGTTTGGAATTTCCATTTAAAAGGATGCAACTGGAAAGATACCATAAAGGAATTTTGTGATACATGGAAAAATGTAGCACAAGTCATTAGTCACGGATGTGACATCTAATTAAAAGAAGCATGCTATTTGCAGGACTTGCACAGTAGCTGTTAAGGACTCCATCCAGGTAATTACCCCCTCAGAGAAAGCACATCTTCATGACAGGAAGCCTGAGCCCACTTCTCTGCACTATCCACTACTCTTCCACACCTTCCCCTGCCCAGACTCCTGTCCTCCCCTTCGCTCAGTTGCCCCCCTGCCTCTTCTCAGGTCCCCTCTACAGTGGGTACTGGGCATCCCTTCCACTGTTACCTGGTTCTTTCCAAATCAGTCAATGCATCTCTTCATTACTCTTGCACTTTTCCAGACTCTTTAAAGGGCTGCTGGCTTTCCCTGACCCACACATGCTCTGCCTCTTTCCTGCCTTCTGGGCCCTCCTTCCTCTCTCTTGGCCCCAGAACCACACACTCACCCTGTCCCTGCTCCCTTGCCTCTCCTATGTTCAACCCTTTCAGCCCCTCGCTCCATGGAAGGCTCAACCTTCTTCCTTTAATCCTGCTAATTGCCTGAATTTCCCTGCTTGTTTCCTGCTCATTTTCCCATGGTTTTCCTACACTCACCTCCCCGCTCATTTGAACTCCCATACCACCACACCATCGAGCCACCATTCTTCTTTGTTTCCTCTTCAACGTTCTAATTTTCTTTCTATCCGAAGTAGACAAATGGTCATATGATGCATTGCATTTTTTTTTTTTTGTGGTAAATACATATGTAAGAGTCTTTTTTTGACATTTCAAAATTTTTCACACATCCAGTTCAGTGATATTAATTATGCTCATGATGTTGTTAACCATCACCCTTATCCATTCCCAAATCATACCATCGCCCTTAACAGAAGCTCAGTGTCCCCTAGATGTTTTATATTTTAACAAGGCCTTTTCCCCTTGATTACCTTGTCCAAGCCTCACAATAACTGGGTGAGTTGGTATTGTCATTCCCATTTTGCAGTAAAGTCATTTGAGATTTGGAGTGTTCCTTAACTTGCCCAATGTTGAACAATAGTAAGGGGTGGAGCTGGAGTCCCATGCTCTTGCTGTCCACCCACTACCAGAGAGCCTTATCCCTGATTCCTTCCTTGCCCTGTTCTAAGTTCTTTTGTGGCGTCTCATGACTCAACTCATGCTCTGATGCCACCTGCATCACCACAGGCCGCGCCAGAGCCTTGACAGGAATGAGAAAGGACACCGAGATTTAATTCCCCAAGCCATGTGCTATGAATTTTACTCCATGGAAGATGATTTCTCTTTCACCCTATTCTTCCCTTTTCCACCTCATCTTTCTTCTATTTGCTTTCTCCTTTCTTGTAAGTGAAAAAAAAAAAAAATGTATACAATGTGTCATTGTTCTTTGTAATTTTCCTGAAGTAGCGCTTCTCAACCTCAGCAGTATTATATTTTGGGTTAGATCATTCTGTGTTGTGGGAGACTGTAGGAGCATCCCTGGCCTCTACCCACCAGACGCCAGTCGCAACCTCCTCCCGAATTATGACAACCAAAAATGTCTCCAGACATTGCCAGATGCCCCCTTGGGGAGAGGTTGGTGGGCAGAATCATCCCTGGTTGAGAACCACTGTGTTAAAGTAACACGTGAGTTGAAAAATGGTGCTGTTCTAAGCATAGAATTAGAGGGCAGGTTCTGAACTATTCCTTTTGGAGCACTTCTAAGAGGGATTAAGTCAGACAAGGGAGCGGCAAGAGAAAGACACCATCTAGACTGGGGTTAGGTTCATCTGGAACCCACATCCCTGAAGCCATCATGGAGCTGCCATGTCAGCCCTGGACCACCTCATGCTGGATTTCTCTTAGGTGAAAGAAATTAACTTCTATTATATTTAAGCCACTCTCAATGTATCTTCTCCTGTTATGCAGATAACTATAATCTTTTTAAAGGTATGTTTTTTGTATTCATTATTTAAATGTATGCATTCATTTTAAGTATACATTTCAATGAGTTCTGACAAATGTATATGCCCATGAATCTACTGCCACAATCATATCAGACTTTTCCATTATGCCCCAAAGATTCTTTGTTCTCCTTTGCAATCCATCTCTTCCCATGCTTCTGGCCCCAGGCAACCACTGAGCTGCTTTTTTTTTAAATCACTATAAGTTTGCATTTTATAGAATTTTCCACAAGTGGAATCGCACTTTGGGGTCTGATTTTTTTCATCTAGTTTTAAGATTTTGAGACTAACGTATGTTTCATGTATCAGTAAGTTTTCTTTTTTTTTTGTAATAGCTGAATTTTTCATTCTATGGATATATCACAATGGGTTCATCCATTTGTCTCTTGATGGATGTTTAGGTTGTTTTCAGTTTCTGATCATTGTGAGTAGAGCTGTTGTGAACATTTGTGTACAAAGTTTGTGTGGACATATGATTTCATTTCTCTGGAGTAAATAACTAGAAGTTAAATGTCTGAGTCATATATTAGGTGTATGCTTAAAATTTTAAGAGACTATCAAACAATTTTCCAAAGTGGTTGTGCCATTTCAAACTCCCAACAGTAGTGTAAAAAAGTTCCAGTGCACTATATTTTTGTTAAAAATTGGTTTTGTCAGTCTTTTTAATTTAGGCATTTCTAAAGTGTGTGCAATGATAATTTCTGTGGTTTTAGTTTGCATGTATCTGAGTCATGATGTTGGGCTTCTTCTTCCTTTATCCTTCCTCATTTACAATGCAATTATTTTAAATAAGCCAAAGTCTTGAATTTAGGAAATTTAGATGTTAATGGACGTCCTAAGTCTCAGTTTCCTCATCTGTGAAATGGTAGAAATAACTACTTTCTAAGGAGGCCCTGGGTGATGCAAACAGTTAATATGCGCAGCTGCTAACTGAAAGTTTGGAGATTTGAGTCTACCAAGAGGTACCGAGAGAGAAGGTCCTGGTGGTCTACTTCCAAAAAAGCAGACACTGAAAATCCTATGGAGCACAGCTCTACTCTGACATATATAGGGTCACCATGAGTCAGAATTGACTCATTGGCAACTGGTTTATTTTTTTTAACGGTATTATAAGTTATAAATACAAAATGCTTGGAACACCAACAAATGTTAGCTAATAATGTTATGTAAATTATGAGCTAACTTACATATTATTGATTGCTCCTTCTTCTGTTGATATTCTGTATGAACACAGAGACATCAACTTCGTTGAGCGTGCTCATCTTCCCCAGGGAATAACTAAGACAGTTGTTTGGAGTAAGTCATGTTCAGACATTAACGTTGATAGATGGCAAACAAATTTCATTTCCCCCTTTTAAATGATATACCTATCAAAGTCCAGACAAGGAACAAAAGAATGAAAGAAAAACATTAGTTATTTTTAACAGGAAGAATTTAATCAAAGTAATTGAATAAACAAAGAGATCAGAGAACTGAAAAAGCAGAAAGGGACTTCAAAGATAAATTTAGGAGGCAGCTACCACCCTCAGGTAGATAACAGAAATATATGAAAATTAAAACTATAACATAAGTTAGAAAACTCAAGAGGGAAAGGAAAGTCTTTTATATTTACACATGTTTTTACTCTTTCCACTGTTGTTTTCTTTCTTTCTGATATTCTTTCTTGTAGCATTTCCTCTGTTTAGAGAACTTCCTTCAGCCACTCTTTTCAGGTAGGTCTATTGACAACAAAGTCTCTTTCTGTCATGCCACTTTTGCTATGTGACGTCAGTCCTCAGGTCACTGCTTTGTCCAAGGTGCCCGCTATAACACCAGTCATTACATCCATGTTCTAGGCCAGCAGCAGAGGAGACAGAATGCTAAAAAGGTTTCCCACACAATAAACAGTTTTCCCTGAATTCAGTCCACACAACAATTTTGCTTATTCTTTTTTTTTTTTTTTTTTTGTAGTTGTTGTTGAGAATATACACAGCAAAACATACTGCAAGTCAACAGTTTTTACATGTACAGTTCGGTGACATTGATTACATTCTTCGAGTTGTACTATTCTCATCCTCCTTTCTGAATTGTTCCTCCCCTGTTAACATAAACTCACTGCCACCTAAGGTTCCTACCTCATCTTTCAAGTTGATGTTGTTGATTGTTTACATCTTATTGACCATATTTTAGTAACATGATAACATCTAGCTGTAAGAGAGACTAGTGTTCACTTGAGGATGGTTCATTTAAATCTGAGCTATAACCTATCAGGAACACTGTAGAGGTAATCTCTGTTCTGGGGAAATGATTCACCTGAGAATTTGTAAACACTTCCAACTCTGTTTCTAATGAAAAAGTAGAGAAATGGAGGTACAGGCTCAACACTTTCACTCTGATATCATACATCCCTCCTACAGGAAGCTGAGAGAATGAGAGGTAGTCTGGCTTTTACCAGTACCACTTGCCATGGGGATTGGCCAACAACCCCCTTCATGGCTATATGTTACCACATCTGGGAAATGAGGAGTACACCTAGGAATCTAAGGTTCTTCTTACTCTAACTTTCTGTGTCTCCTACAAAGCATTTCCTAACAGGGGTACTGTGGACACAAGTCCATAGGATGTTGCTCCAAAAAACTGATGTATCTTCTGCCTTGTTCACTGGACCACTCCTGCTTGGAACGCTCAGCTACCATGTAAGAAGTCTACCCAGAGGCCACCAGGAAGCTAGCCAAGCCACCTGAGTCTCTGCTATTGACAGTCCTACTCTTTGACTCCTCTGAGTCCAGGGAGCACACATGATGAAGAAAGGGGACTTCAGATGATTCCAGCCCCCAGCCATTGAGGCCCCGATAATGTTTGAGTTGGCCAGCTAAGGCACCATCATGGAGCAGAGATAGGCCATTCCTATCTGCTATGTCTGAGTTCCTAACCCACAAAATCCATAAGCATGATCAAATGGTTTTTATTTTATGCCACTAAGTTTGAGATTACATATGCAAAGTAAAAGTTCTAAAGTCTTAGAGCAAAGACACTTGTGTAACTTTGTTTTACCAAGCATGTCCTTTGACACCAGTGCCACCTTTTCATGTTGCAATTATTAATATCCCACACAACTATATTCTGTGAAACATATTTTAGAAAGTGCTATCTTATCTGACGTGAAACAAGATGTGTAGGAATCTAAATTTTACATGAATCACAAAGTGTGTGTCTACATTATACGAAGCGCAGATGATTTAGTTATTTGAAAAAACTGATCAATTTATTTTAAAATATTTAGCCAAGGCAACTCCTTAAATTCAGTAGAAACTGTTGATCTAGGAGTCTAGGATAAGTGTAATTAAGAATCATTTCTATATAATTGAGCTACATTGTGATATTTGTATTTTCACATCTATTTAAGGAAGATATTTTGTGAAGTAGTTAAGAATATGAATTCTCCATTCTCTTCCAAATCCTTGTTCTAGCACTTAGATAGGTGATGCCTTAAATCTGTTGTACTGTGCCTGTTTCTTCATCTGTGAAATTGGCATCATACAGTTTATACTTGATGAAAATTGAATAAAGAATGTGCCCAAGCTCTTGACACAATGCCTGGCACGTGGTTATCACTGAATATGCTGTTTATTGTTATAACATGTCTTATTCTCTTTGTGCTGCTGTAACACAGATACAAGTAGGTGACTTTAAAGAACAGAAATATGCTTTTTACAGTTCTGAAGACTGTAAGTCCAAATGGGGTCTTGGCTGTGTCAATTCCTTCTTCATTGGTAGCCCTGGGCACTCATTGCTTCCTTGGCAATCCTCACATACCATCATGTCACATTCACCCTTGTAACCATCTCTGTGTCTAATCAGCCCTTTCTGCAATTCAGAAGTGATTAGATCTAGAACCCACTCCACTTGGTTAGTTGTTTGAAGCCCTGGTGGTGCAGTAGTTAAGCTTTCAACTGCTAACCAAAATGTCGGCACTTTGAATCCACCAGCCCTCCTTGGAAACCCTATGTGGCAGTTCTTCTCTGTCCTACAGAGTCACTGTGAGTCAGAATTGACTCGACGGCAACATTTTGTTTTTCCACTTGGTTATGGTCTAATTAACGAAACAAAGAAAACCCTGTTTCCAAACAAGATTATATCCACAGGTGTAGAGGTTAGAATTTCAAAAAATATTTTTTGGGGGACACAATTTAGAACATAACATAAATTCATTTACAGTGACAATAGAATTACCAATGTCTTCTTAGGAGTCCTGGTGGCACAGTAGTTAAAGCACTCAGCTGCAAAACAAAATGTTGGCAATTTGAACCCACCGGCCTGCTCCATGGGACAAAGATGTGGAAGTTTGCTTCCGTAAAGATTTACAGCTTTGGAAACCATATGAGGCAGTTCTACTCTGTCCTATAGGGTTGCTGTGAGTCAGAATCAACTCGATGGCAATGAGTTTTTTAATGTCTTATTAGAACAATAGCACTGGATAGACCTTTTAAATCAATATCTCCCCATCAGTCACCCCATAGAATAGAAAATAAAACAGAATTTAAAATCATGGGGAATATAAAAAGATGCAGCTATGACATTAGAATGAAAAGTCTTAGATCATCCTTTTAGATGGGATATGGAGTAAAATGAACTTAGCAAGCATTAATGTTCTCAAGTTACGTGATACGCGGGCAAGTTTTAAAGTTACTTTTATAATTACTTTCTACATAAATAAAGGATGTTGTTGGGATGTATCTGCAATTGTAAAGCTTCTAGAAATGTAGGTTCACCTTAAACCAAGAATTCTGTTTTTACCTAGACCAAGTAAGACTCTGAATAAAAAGAACATTCATAATTTTCCTTCCAAGAGGTTATATACTTTCCTTAAGATAAAAAGAACAGTGAAATGTGTCTTTCTAATTGCAAGATGTTATAATCATGGCAACAGGTCTGCCAGGCAGCACTTGAATGCAATTTTTCTTGGGACGTGTACCGTAGAAAGCTTAGTATTTTTTGGCAATTATTCACTGAACTTCAATTTGAGGTCCAATAAAGAGTCTTTAAAGATCAGTGGTAATTACAGTAGTGTTACATTCAGGGGACATATATGTTTTCAATTATCTTTAACTTGGCCCATTATGTGGAGGGCACCAAATGATCCCAGCGGAAACCCTGGTGACGCAGTGGTTAAGAGCTACAGCTGCTAACCAAAAAGGTCGGCAGTTCAAATCCAGCAGGCGTTCTTTGGAACCCGTATGGGGCAGTTCTACTTTGTCTGATAGGGTCGCTATGGGTTGGAATCAACTCAAAGGCAAAGGGTTTTTAAATGATCCCAGCAGATCTTCAAACAATTACCAGCTTGAGACACCTCTGTCTCCTTTCACATACTGCTTAGAATACGTAGAGAGTGGGGCCCAAACCTAGAAAACACTTCCCTTATGGGTAATGTTGCTAGATTTTGCAGATTAAAATACAGCATGCCCAGTTAAAAATGAATTTCAGGAAAACAATGAATACTTTTAGTATAAGTATGTCCCATGAAATATTTGGGACACACTTATGCTAAAGTACTTTTCATTGTTGACATGAAGTTCAGATTTAACTGGGCATTCTGTATTTTATCTGGCAGCCCTACTCTATGGGTGAGATAGAATAAGGTCCAGCCAAGGCCCATAGTTGAAGACTCAAGATGAGTGTAAAGGCTCCCTGTGAATATACAGGGGAATATGGGAGATTACACTGCAGTCTTGAGGACTCCCACATGCTGTCTGTGAGCCAGGCACTTCTGTGTGTGTGTGTATGCATGTGTGTGTTCCTGTGCATGTGTGTGTTTGCATGCCTGAGGTCTTGCATATATAGGGTAATCTAAGGTGCAGCAAACCCAGGCAGAGAACCAGCTGCACAGGTGCAATGCTCTGGGAGAGATGCTGCCTTTCATCTGGCTGGGCCAGTGTCAGTCCAATGCTGCCTGCATCTTGATATAATCACATTCACAATGACAGAGTAATTCTGTAACTGAATTCTGCCACAACAGAAAAACATTTGTTGATAGTGACAAGCCTGCTCACAGGGATCAGAAAAAGGTATATGGTTTGCCACATGTACATATAAGCACAGATGCTTACAGGGTATCATGGATATAAATGGAGATGTGGATATATGATAATCTGAGATATTTCCACTTCTCCTTCCCCAGAGAAGCAGGTGGACACTTAGCCAGGGAGGCATCCTCTCTCCAGTTGTAGACCTTGTTTGCCTTCAGATTTTGCTGATCCTCTGAGCCCACACAGCTCATATCCTAGTGCCCTCTGTATCAAGAATCTCACAATTCAGTCCTTGCTTTGGTACCTGGTGAAAGTTGAAATGTTAAGACTGCATAGTGTTCTGTGAGTGAGGCTCTGACCCTGCTGTCCAAATCCAGCCCCTGCTCTGCCACACAGGAGCTGGTCAAACTGGGGAAAGTTCTTTGACCACTCAGTTCTCTTCTTTGTGAGATGGTGATACCGGTATCCAACACATGGGGCTGCAGAGGAGATTAGTTAATTAAACACTTTGTTCTTAGAACCAGTTCTTAGAACTGGAAAGTGTCTTATCAACAGAGTGTACCATTTGACAGAATAGTCTGGAATGGGGCCCGGGCAATGGCATATCTTAAAAGCTCTGCATATAATTCTAACATGCAACAAGGGTGAGAAATACTGGTGTAGAAAACGCTTTTGTTGGGAAACAGGATTTCTGTGATTCATGCTAAGATGGAAGGGATTCCTCACACTTGATATGTACCCACACACCAACTCCCCAATACAGACACGTTCTCCCCAGAAGTTTGGCCATGTTACTCCCACCATTATAATAGACTACATAAACACACTATAGATATGTTTATTTAACTGAAAACTGTCAAGGAGTGATTTGGGCTTAGTCCAATGATAGCCCTTGAAAACTTCCGTGAAGACATGGATCTAGAAAAGCACAGTCATAGGACAGTGGCTGTATGACATGTTTTGGGTTTGGTCTCTTAGGAGTTGCCAATCCCACACCCCAACTAATGAGGGGATTAATTGATTAGCATCAATTGTAGATTTTTAAGTCTTAACTGGTACAGACCTCTTTGGGGATTTTGCATGCTTCTCTTTACCTGAATCCTTTTACTCTCTGTAAAACAACACAGGTCCAGGGAACGATTTGATGTTCAATGAGGTACTTACCCCACATTTTATTTTTACTACTACTGGAAACCCAGGCTACCCAGCCTCAAAGAAATGGTGGGGACAAGATGGAACACTGAGCGTGTGATGACAGCGATACTTCATGGGATGGGTCAACTGCTGACTGACTTGGAAGCATTCAACAAGAAGAAACTGATCTCTAGAGCCTGGAACTCCTAAAGAGCCTTTTCACACCTGCCCACATTAGGGAAATGAGCACTTTTTAGAGAGAGATTTAGGTATTAACCAATGACTTACAATTAACAACAAATGTTTCTCCTACAAGAGTCACAGAAGGGACTAATTACTTTTAACTGTTTCAAATGTACGTATTTATAGCCAATAGAAGTCAGTTGTTGTAAATATTTGAGACACACCTATCTGAGCAGTTTCAACAGAAAACTTATTAACTAGGCAAACACACAACCAGAGTTCATTATGAATTGCAAAAAGACACTTTAAAACAATGAAGCTTATTACATGACTGTTTTAAGACCAATCCTATCAACCCACTATTCAAATCGTCAATTTGAAGCAATTTGTTTACAAACCATAAGCTATGTTAATAACCTTGAAACATTAGGGAACAGGTAAGGGTAGGAAAAGCATTCCAGAGTTCTTAATAGGGGTGAGGGTGGAGAAAATCACAGAGGGAGAGCAAGGCTTCCAATATTGCCTCAGGGACAATATCCAAGGTAGATTATATCATGATAGGACTGAGTGTTTTACCGTATTTTAAAACGAACAAACAGTTGAAATGCATTAGCCCATGTGTTCCTTGTGGGAAAATTAAAGTCTTGGTCATTTATTTCCATTTCAAAGTTAATTAAGAAAACTACATGCAGCCAAAGCCTGTTTCTCACTTCTTGTTAATTCAGCTTTGTGGGAGATTAAATCCCACAAAAATTCAGGCACCTTCCACTTCAGTGAAATTTCTAGGGGTTCAGTGGTGTCGGGCATGTTGAGACATTCCTTCTAAAGTGAAGGATAAGTTATTGCATCTTGCTGCTCCCACAACTAAAAAGGAGGCACAATGCCTAGTGTGCCTCTTTGGATTTTGGAGGCAACATATTTCTCATTTGGGTGTGCTACTCTGGCCTATTTATCAAGTGACTCGAAAAGTTGCTAGTTTTGAGGGGGGAACAGAACAAAAGAAGGCTCTGCAACAGCTTCAGGCTGCTGTGCAAGCCGCTCTGCCACTTCAACCATATGATCCAGCTGATCCAATGGTGCTCTTCTCCTTCCTATCTCAGGACAAGGTAATACTGGCATATCCTGATTGATCTAAGGCGTTGGCTCTCAAGCCTAGGGGTCAATAGAATCATCTAGAGAATGTCCAGGCACACTCAAGACCAAATGATTTAGAATCCCAGGCAGAGCTGCTACGTAATGTGTGGTGTCCAGTGTAAAATGAAAATATGAGACACCTTGTTCAAAAAGGAGCATAAGGTACTAAAATATACAACTTTTTCCTTTAAAAATATTTATTATTTTTAAAATGTAATAAGGGTGATAGTGATATAAGAGTAACAACATAAGCTTACAAATTGCATGAATAACTTTGTAATGCAATAATTTTATACAATATAGTAACCATGCTTTATTAATATGATGTCTTGATTGATCACAGGACTTTTCTGACTCTCTGCTGCAAATTTGTTTATTAGGTCATCAAAATTTATTTTCTTAGCAACTTCTTTTTCAATCAATATAATTGAAAGTGACATTAGTCACTCTTGGCAAACTGATAATTTTTAATTTGAAGGAATTTTTATTATGATGTTACTGTGGTTACTGGAGTTGTTAAGAGTATTTTATAGAGTGTGATATCATTGGGATAGATCTCTGATAAATTATTTCAAAATATGAATTTTAATACAATTAGAACTGATGAGACTCTCCAAAAAAAAATTCTAAAGATTTAACGCTTCAGATCAGTTTTAAGTTTGAATTCAATTTTAAATGTGAATTTATACAATGGTCTTTTCATATTTGCTCTGACATTTCCTGTAACTTGTGAAGGTCATACAAGAAACCAAAATTGGCCTTATGATTTGCATATATTCAAAATGCCCGTTTGTGCATTCCATCACTCCTATCTTCAATTGGAAGGAAAAATAATTTTAAAACTGTCTACTTTGTTACTCATTGGTTCATCCATAACTTCATATTAAAATAGTCTTCTTTTCTGTTGAATACAATCATCTTTAAATTTAATTGCTATTTCTAAGCCTGTGGATATTTGCATTATAATGTTCCAATAGTTTTCAAAACAAGAGATTCTAAATTGTTTGAAAAATTTTAACAACTGACTGGTATACTTTACCAAAATGTCCCTGTGTGGCCTTTTATTATGTAATGACTTAATTAACTGAAAAGGATTACTGCATGAGTCTGTCATCTGTCTGTCAGTTTGTGGTATTGTAGTGGCTTGTGCATTGCTGTGATACTAGAAGCTTTGCAACCAGTATTTCAAATACCGACACGATCACTGTGATGGACTGAATTGTGTCCTTCAAAAATGTATGTCAACTTGGCTAGGCCATGATTCCCAGTATTGTGTGGTTCTCTGCCATTTTGTGATCTGTTGTGATTATCCTACGTGTTGTAAACCCTAACCTCTATGATGTCAGAATTAGAGGCAATTATGTTAATGAGGCAAGACTCACTCTACAGGATCAGGTCGTATCTTGAGTCAAACTCTTGAGATATAAAAGAGGGAATTGAGAAGAGAGGAGAGGGTCCTTCTACCAACAAGAAAGAAGTGCTGGGAGAGGAGTTCGTCCTTTGGTCTCGGGGTCCCTAAGCTGAGAAGCTCCTAGACTAGGGGAAAATTGATGATGAGGACCTTACCCCAGAACCGACAGAGAAAGAAAACCTTCCCCTAGAGCTGGCACCCTGAATTCAGACTTCTGGTCTCCTATACTGTGAGAGAATAAATTCCTGTTTGTTAAAGCCATCTATTTGTGGTATTTCTGTTATAGCAGCACTAGATAATTAAGATGATCACCAATGGTAAACAGATTTCAGGGGAGTTTCCAGACTAAGACAGACCCAGGAAGAAAGGCCTGGTGATCTACTTCTAAAAATTATCCGATTAACTTATGGATAACAACAGAACATTATAAGATATAGTGCTGGAAAATGAGCCACCTAGGTTGGAAGACATTACACAATGGCTGCACCAATGGACTCAAACATACCAACAATCGTGAAGGTAGTGCAGGACTAGGTAATGTTTCCTTCCGTTGTAAATAAGGTTGCCATCAGTTGGAGCCTCATGGCAGCTATCAACAACAACTACATGAGCGATGGCAGTTTCTGTCCTGGTTAGCAGAGTTAATATTTGTGCAGATGCCATAGGGGTGAGCTCAGGGACTGATGGGCAAGATGACCTCCTCCACAGGTCCTTCCTTTCTGTAGTGACTGTGACCACAGTCACCATTTCTGCTGCCACTATCACCACTGCCAATCTGGGCTCAACTACTCCTTCAGGGACCCATGGCACCCCAGATTGCCACAGGCATGAGTGTGCTGTGCAGCCAGTCCAACTGCTAGTGCACATACTATGGCCATGCCTATGGTCCTGTGTGTGTGCACACTGCCACCCAGCTTGGACCCTCTGCTCATTCACATGCTCTGTTGTCCCATTGGGCTTCATTACAAAGCACAAGTTCAAAATAAAATTATCAGTCACTTTAAGAACATTAAACCAAGCATAAACACAAAAAAACCAAACCCGTTGCCGTCCAGGACAGAGCAGAACTGACCCATAGGGTTTCCAAGGAGCAACTGGTAGATTTAAACTGCCAACCTTTTGGTTAGCAGCCAGACGCTTAACTACTGCACCACCAGGGCCTCAAGTATAGGCCCTTCTAAAAGCTGAGCTCTGGCAACTGCACAGGATACTAACCTATTAAGCAGGCTCTGGTCCAGGTAAAAGGAGCCCTGGTGATGCAGTGGTTAAAGCGCGTGGCTGCGAACGAAAAGTTGACAGTTCAAACCCACCAGCTGCTCCACAGGAGGAAGATGTGGCAGTCTGCTTCTGTAAAGATTTACAGCCTTAGAAACCCTATGGGGCAGTTCTACTCTATCCTGTAGGGTCACTATGACTCAGAATCAACTCGATGGCAGTGGGTTATGTTTTGGTTTTTGGCCCAGGTGATTCTGATGTAAACACAGAATTAAGAACCATAGCTCTAAGTTAATCACTATGGACCCATTTCCCTCACCACAGAGCAGTGCAGCATTTGACCAACCTATGACCATTGGCACATGGTGGGTGTCCACAGGGGCAGGGTTGGAGCTTCTTGGAAAGTTTCCATGGCTCCTAAGAAGGATGTTGTTGAGACAATTGCTCCTTTCTCCCTCTGAACCACACAAGGTCTAGACTTGGAGAAGCCAAGAGATGGCCTTGAAGGAGGAAGGGCGAGAGTACAGCCCACACTTCGAGGAGAGCAGCTTGGGGAGCTGGAGAAAGGCTGGGCCCTGATGACAGCACGGGGCTATGAGTCAGTGAACATCCACACTTGCCAAGCCTCTGGGATTTCTGTTGTGAAATGCATACTTTCTAATGGTTTGCACTACTTTTCTGTTACTCACAGCCTAAATTACTCTATTCAACAAAATAAGGCTTTAAAACTGCCCATGTTCTGACACAAAGGCCTTTGTATCTTCTATTATAGCAAGCTGTGTCTATTTTTATTAGGATGCTTCCTGGGTAGGGGAAAAATTATAGCATACTTCATTGCTTTTCTCTGGCTTTTTTTGTCCCCTGGAGGGTTCACTGTGGCAGTGATTGATGATGTGTTGATTCCTGGATGTGGCTGCATTTGAGCAGCGGTACCAGGAGGTAGGAGTTCGAAGGGGACTGGAGTCAGGCAGTCAGGATTAGAGACTGGTTAAGGTCCACATACATTAAGGCCAGAACAGCAAGAACTGGTAGACTTTAAAACAGAATTAGGAAGAAAAAGGAAGATGGCACCCACAGGAGGAGCTATAAGATTATCTGGATCAGGTGTTGGAGCCAGAGAATCACCGGGGGTGCACCTAGACACTCATCACAGTATAATAGCAGTAAGCCAGTTGTCACTGAGTCAGTTCCAACTCACGGCAACCCCATGTGTGTCAGAATAGTACTGTACCCCATTGGGTTTTCAATGGCTGAGTTTTAGGAAGTAGATTGCCAGGCCTTTCTTCCGAGGTACCTCTGGGTGGACTTGAACTTCCAACCTTTTGGTTAGCAGCTGAGTGCATTAACATTTACACCACCCAGAGACTCCCCACAGGACAACATTAGCTGGTAAACAGGCTGTGTACAGTTCTGGAAAAAGAATTGGCTTGGGCAGCAGCTCCCAAATTGCACTGCACATTAGAATCACAAGGGGAGTTTTAAAAAGCCTGTGGTCAGGTTGCACTACCTGTAATTAAATCTGATGGCTGGGGTAAAAATCTGACACCAGTATTTCTTTTTTTTTTATTGTACTTTAAGTAAAAGTTTACAATTCAAGTTAGTCTCTCATACAAAAATTTATACATACATTGTTATGTGACCCCTGTTGCTCTCCCTATACTGTGACAGTACACTCCTCCTTTCCACCCCGGATTTCCTGTATCCATTAATCCAGCTCCTGACCCTCTCTGCCTTCTCATCTCACCTCCAGACAGGAGCTGCTCATTTAGTCTCATGTATCTACTTGAGCTAAGAAGCATACTCTTCACGAGTATCATTTTATGTCCCATAGTCCAGTCTAATCTTTGTCTGAAGAGTTGACCTTAGGAATAGTTTTCATTCTGGGTTGACAGAGAGTCTGGGGTCCATGCTTTCTGCGGATCCTCCAGTCTCAGTCAAACCATTAAGTCCGGTCTTCTTACTAGATTTGAGTTCTGCACCCACTTTTCTCCTGCTCCATCAGGGACTTTCTGTTGTGTTCCCTGTCAGGGCCGTCACCAGTGGTAGCTGGGCACCATCTAGTTCTTCTGGTCTCTGGCTAATGAAGTCTCTGGTTTATGTGGCCCTTTCTGTCTCTTGGGCTAATACTTTCCTTATGACTTTGGTGTTCTTCATTCTCCTTTACTCCAGGTGAACTGGAACTGATTGATGTATCTTAGATGGCCACTTGCTAGCTTTTAAGACCCCAGATGCCACTCACCAAAGTAGGATACAGAATATTTTCTTAATAAACTTTGTTATGACAATTGACCTAGATGTCCCCTAAAAGCATGATCTCCATACCCCGCCCATGCTACTCTGTCCCTCAAAGTGTTTGATTGTATTCAGGAAACTTCTTAGCTTTGGTTTAGTCCAGTTGTGCTGACTTCCCCTGTAGTGTGTGCTGTTCTTCCCTTTACCTGAGATAATTCTTGTCTACTATCTAGTTAGTGAATAACCCTCTCCCCCCTTCCCCACCCTCGTAACCATCAAAGAATGTTTTCTTCTATGCTTAAACCTTTTCTAGAATTCTTATAATAGTGGTCTTACACAATATTTGTCCTTTTGTGACTGGCTAAATTCACTTAGCATAATGCCTCCAGATTCCCCCATGTTATAAGAGTTTCAGGGATTCATCGTTGTTCTTTATCGTTGTGTTCCATTGTTTGAATATACCATATACCATAATTTGTTTATCCATTCGTCCATTGATGGGCATCTAGGTTGTTTCATCTTTTTGCTATTGTCAACAGTGCTGCAATGAACATGGGTGTGGCACTGGTATTTCTGAAAGATCCCATGTAATTCCAATTGCAACAAATATTCAGAACAGGGCAAGGGTTTGAGGTGTCCACCAGGTCCATATTATTGTGCTAATTGCCAAGTGAAATGTATTACTGTTTTTTGATTTATATACAGTAACATTCACTTATTTTGGTGCACAGTTCTGAGTTCTAGTGCATAGATTCACATGCCCTTCACCAGAACACAGGACAAGTGGCCACTCCAAAACCTCCCTTTTTCTATGTATCTGTCATCAGTTAGTCCTCTGTATCTCTTACTCCTGGCAACCATTGATCTATTTTCCATAGAAATGTCATATAAGTGGAAGCATAGCATGTGTAAACATTTGAGACTGTCTTCTTCTTAGCTAATGCATTTGAGATTTACCCCCATTGTTGCATGCATCAAGTTTATTCCTTTTCATTGCTGCATAATAGTCCATTAAATACAGTTGCATGAGTGACCCCAGCTGACACCATTTGGAGCAAAATAACTATCCAGCTGAGCCCAGACAACTTACAGAATCAGGTGTGAAAATAAATTGTTGTAGCTTTGAGCTGCCATGTTTTGGGACTATTTGTTATGTGAAGAAATAACTGAAGCAAGGGGGATTCAAATCTAGATTATTCTGATGGCATCATCACACCACAGCCCCACTTCTGAACCATGTAGTGACTTTGAGAAATCATTTTGCTGAGAGGTAGGCTTTGTGGACACCCATGGTTAGTGAGTGTCTTCATCTTTGGATCTGAACTGAGAAGCAGCTTCCAGCCAAGCTCAAGGTTGTGCCATGGGTCGGAGGTTGTCTCAGCGGCCGCTCCTTATGCTCTCCTGCCATACCCCCACTGTGAGTAGTTTTAGTGCAGTAAAGGGGTCCATGTTATTGGGGAACAGCCAGAGTTTTTTCATAGTGGAAATAAAAGTTACAAAACTATTCTCCAAACACAGATTCATGGGTGTAACTGGAGCTGCTGATGCTTCATTTGGGTGGGAAGACAGGCTGAGTTCTGTTTGGCCCAGTGGCTCATCAAGCCTGCTGCCTGCCGCTTTCTGCCACAGCAGTGCAGACCCTGGGCTGTGAGCCACAGAGACCAGGCCCTGTGGTCTGTGAATGAGGGCCTCCAAGAGCCCACCTGCAGGTGACACTGTGAAGGATCACTAAGGAGATACCCTCACCAGCTGCTCTCTCCACTGTGTTCACACAGCATTTAGAACACAGAGAAACTACACATCAGGGCCTCGTGGACTTAGTTGACTCAGAATCATCTGCACTGACTTGTATGTAGTTGGATGTGAGGCCCTGGTCTGTTTTCAAGGATGATTTTTGTATAAATTTGAAAACTATTTTTACATTTATTATGAAATGAATGTCCTCGTAAAAGGCCTCATGTCCTAAGTTCCATTTAGAATCAAATATCAGAAAATGATATTTTCTCTTAGGGTACGATTTATCTGTCTATCTATCCATTATCAGATGAGGAGAGTTCCAGGACCCATCCCTTTTCCCCTTTTTTTATATAAAACAGTCAAAGATGGCCTCTGTGTATTGACATCAAGTTGTTTACTTCTTCGTAGCAAGCTGAGGCCTGGTAGTACCAAAAGCCTGAAAGTGCCAAGCTCAAATTTGTACACATCCAATCATTTTTAAAATAGCTCAGATAAGCAGATTTTAGCCACTTGGAGACTGCCTGCTCTACTTACCCTGCATCATCTGCTAGCCCTAGATAAGCTGAAATCCTATAGTTACAGGGACCATAAGGTGCTGCTACCTCCAGAGCTCCCTGACCCATGGACGCCCCACCTTGCTGCAGGAGGACGTCACTTAGGGACACACAAGTATCCCCCTTCCCTTCTTCTCTTCCCTGGGGTTTTCTTGCCCTTCTGTCCTTCTGATGGCTCCCTGTTTTGCTTGCCTCTGGAACACCTCACGCTGTGGGGACCAGGTTGATTCCTGCCACAGCAGTCAATATCTTGGCCCTAACACATAGCTTGTTGTCAAATGCTGCTATCTCCTGCTCATATCTTCTGGCTTGATCATCCCCAAATTCCCTCGCCCTCACTACACCCTTATTCCTGGTTAGGAATATCACACCCAAAGTTAACCTTGAATCACAAAGTATAAGTGTTAGTGGTTTTGTTCCTCCCTCTGTCTTTGTGTGACTTTTACACTCTTTCTTATTGAAAAGTGGTCTTATTAAAATGTGGTTTATTCAGAAGTAACTCAAATGTAATATTCATTATTATTAGTGTATTATTAATCCTTAAATGTGCTTGGATGACTTAGTGAACCTCTATTTTTCTATCCCCTTCATGTTATGTCATTTCACTAAACAATGCAGAACTCACGTAACTATTTTTGCAGTTATTCAAAATTAAGTATCTTCTCGATAATACACTTCTCCAGAACTAGCTCCGCTTGCTGTAAATTCTGGATCCAGAAGTCACTCCTTGTCCTTTGCTATTAGTGTAAATTAATTATAACCTGTGATTAAAAGGCCTTAATATCTTCTTTTTTTCTTTCAGGAGAAAGATTGGTAGGGTTTGGCTAGAGAGCAGCTCTATGGTTTAGTGATGTTGAGAATTCCAGGCTGGGAAGTGTGTGGAGACTGGGATTGTAAAGGAAAGTGGGAAATATTTTATTAAAGATACATTACTAATGGGAAGGCAGGGAAGGGATAGGTTTTACCTACATTACAAATTGTGGAAATACTTTTATTTAAGCATGTAGGCTAGTCCCTAGTGAGAATTGTTGCATGTATACCAACTGATTGGATAAAGTCTAGCACGCAATGATTCAAGAAAGTCTTCCCTCAGCCTTCACTGGCTATAGCTTTGGCTCAACGCCATGCACCGGAGTGGAGCAAGCATAGATGCTGGACATGACAAGTGGGTGAGTTCTCAACTCTTCCAGTGTGAAGCTGGCCTCAGTAAAAGACTTCCTAGCCTCGGTTTCCACTTCCAGGTATGGTTGTCACACACGAGTTAAATATGACACCATACAGAGTACCCTGCCCCTGTTTGTGCCGAGCGTGACATTCCTTCTTCCTGTCCTCCTCGTTGGGCACAGCCAGGCCCTTGGGCCTCACAGGAAATCATGGGAAAGGGCCAGCATGCAGCATCGGGCGTCCCTCTTCACTCTCAGTGGACCGTATTGGTAAAAGACTCTGGAAGGAAATTTGTAGTTTCTCTTTCGTTTGTGACTATGCTGTGTGCACAGGTTCCTTCAGCTCTCCAGTTAGTGGGATCAGCCATCCTGGGAACTCAAATTCCGTCTAATCCTGGACTTATTTCTTGAGACAGGTCTTAGGAACCCTGCAATGTATTCTCAAAAATTCTTCTGGAAACCCCCAGAGGTTTCTCACATACATATTGTCATCCTAAAATAAATTGTTTTCATGCAGACAACTGTGACTCCAGTGTTGTAAAAACACTGTTTTATTCTTCCACTGATTTCATACATAGCTCTGGATAAGTTTTTCCCCTGTCTAACATCTCAGTTTTCTTGTTAACAGACTGGGTGGGGCATATAATTAAATTCTTAGATCTGGAGATCTAGTTTTTCATTCCTTACCCACAAAGACACCAAGGCTTGTGTTTATGGGGATTTTCTGTCTCATGTGTGACGATGGTTGGGTTGGCGTTAATCTATCAGTGGTCTTGGCTTCCTCCAGTGACAATGTTCCACTGTGGGAGGATGGCCGGTCTAGAAGGGGCTCACCAATGAGAACGAGCTTGTGTCCTTAGTGCCAACCATCTGGTGCACTGACCAAGTGGGCCACCACTGACAAACTATAGCCATCCTCTCCCTACTTCCCCCCTCTTCCCTCACTCCCTCTCTCCCATTGACTTGTCCAAGAATCCACGTAAGTTCTGTAAAACCAAACCATTGCCTTCTATTCAATTCTGACTCATAGCAACCCTATAGGACAGAGGAGAACTGCCTCATAGGGTTTCCAAGGAGTAGCTGGTGGATTCAAACTGCCAGCCTTGTGGTTAGCAGCCAAGCTCTTAACCACTGTGCCACCAGGGCTCCGGTTTTTCTGTAGAAGGTCCCATATTCTAATGGGGTTAATATCTTCTTTGTAATATCATTAATTTGTTCATTTAGCTTCCATTTCCTATTGCCTAAATGTTGGGTTTCCACAGATATGATTATTAACTGAGTCATGTATTTTATTTGAGGCTACAAAAAATTTACTTCTGTATTTTTTAGGTGGAATTGTCTATAAAAGAATGTCTTGGGGGGCATTTAGGTCAACTGGCATAACATACTTCATAAAGAAAATGTATATCCTGCTTTGGTGAGTAACATCTGTGGTCTTAAAAGTCAGCAGGCTGCCATCTAAGATACATCTACTGGTCCCATCTCAGCTGGAGCAAAGGAGAATGAAGAAAACCAGACACAAGGAAAATATCAGTCCAAAGGACTAATGGACCACATGAACCACAGCCTCTACCCGCCAGACCCCAGAAGAACTAGATGGTGCCTGGCTACCACCACCCACCACTCTGACAGGGATCACAACACAGAGTCCTGGACAGAGAGAGAGAAAAATGTAGAACAAAATTCAAATTCACGAGAAAAGACCAGACTTACTGATCTGACAGACTGGAGGAAACTCTCAGACTACAGACCCCAGACACTGTGCTAACTCAGCTGAAACTACTCCCGAAGCCCACTTTTTAGACAAAGATTAGATAAGCCTATACACCAAACAATAACACACATGAGGAACGGGCTTCTTAGTTTAATCAAATATATGAAACCAAATGGGCAACTGCTGCCCAAAAGCAAGATGAGAAGATAGGAAGGAACAGGAACTGGACAAACGGACACAGGGAACCCTGGGTGGAAAGGGGGAGAGTGCTGTCACATTGTGGGGATTGCAACCAATGTCACAAAACAATGTGTGCATAAATTTTTGAATGAGAAACTAACTTGAGTTGTAAACTTTCGCCTAAAGCACAATAAAATTAAAAAAAAAAAGAAGAATGTTTCCTCATCTACTATGGTTATTTGGATATCCTGAAATAAATATATATCAAGAAGACAGGAGAGAGACTTGATTCTTTCCTTCATTTTTTCAGTTTTCTGAGTAATGATTTGGTGCTCTTATTACCTCCAATGTTATCCATTGAATTTCCCCCTTACTTTTAGTATCATTATAAACTTATGGATGTTTATATATTGAATATTTTTAATTATTTATGGTCATTATTCTTCTTACTGCCCAAATTATTCCATTTTGTGAGTCCCTTCAAGCTGACTCCTGGATTCTTGGTTTGTTGTAGGCTGGGTAGCTCCATGGTTTTCTGATGCAAAAGATGTCTCAGGATCATCTTATATCTTTCCTTTCCTGGTCCTGGAATTAGTCACTTCTATTTTCACAGATTTGTACAAAATGAACTCATGGTTCTTCCCTGCCATCATTTCTAATGTTTTGTATTTGTATTCTCTCTTTTACACAGAACACTTCAGCTAGGTGTTATTTTATTCTAATGATTTTTTCCCAAAGCCCCACATTTAGTATATTTAAATGGTTTATGGGTATTTCCTCTTGGCTTTATTTTTAACTATTTAATTATTTTTTCTTAGAATTTTGAATTAAGCATTTAATTCATATATTTTCATTTTTGTTTATAGGGACATCTAATGCAATTATTTTTACACTGAGCACTGTTTTAGCTATATCATGATGTTTTTTCAATATGCTTATTTTCTAGAAATACTGTAGTTTCATTCTTGTATTTCCTCTTTAAACTGAGAGGTTTTAATAGAGAATTTTTAATTTCCAGATAAAGGATCTTTGTGTTCGAGTGTGCCGATGTGTGTGTGCATGTGGATTAATGATTTCTAGTTGTCTTAATTTGGTTTCCCTCTAAAGCAGACCCTGAGGCAAGGGATTTGGGTGCAAGTAATCTGTTTGAGAGGTGATCCTGGAAATCACAGTGAGGAACTGGGATGTGACACGTGAATAATGTGGTGTTATCGCTTCTTCCCTCTTACACCCGGGAAACTGGGATATTTACCCACCGCTTTACATCCCTCCTTGGATGAAGCTTCCTCCTGAGACTTTCATGGCCTCTGCCCTGTCCTCTGGCAGAGGAAGCTGCATTAGCCAGAAGGCTTTAATTCAAGGCCCAGTTATTTTCTCCTTTGAATTTTTTGTTAATGCTATTTGTTTTCATTAATGAAGGCATGCATCACAGACATCTCCCTCTTGCTGCCCGTTATAGTCTCACTCACCCATCCCCACAACCGTCCATAATCCATGGCAAAAATTAATCTCCCATCTCTGTAATTTTGCATTCTTAGAATGTTATAATATACATGGAATCACATACTGAATAGACTTTTGAGACTGACTTTTTCACTCAGCATAATGCTTTTGAGATCTACCCAAACTGTTGCAAGTGCCCATATTTCATTTCTTTTTATTATTGAGTAGTATTCCATGGTATGTATACACTGTAGTTTGTTTAACCATTTAGATGTTAAAAAAACATTTTGGTCGTTTCCAGTTTTGGGCTACTGTAAAAAAAAGCTGTAATTAACAATCATGGACAGAATTTTGCACAGATACAGGTTTTCATTTATCTGGGATAAAGACTCAGGAGTGTACCTGCCAGGTCGTATGATAAGTGTAAGTTTAGTTTTGTAAGAAAATGCCAAACTGTTTTCTAGGGTGGCTGTTCCATTTTACATTACCACCAGAGAACCAGAGATCCACTTTCTCCCACCCATGTAACCATTTGGTATTGTGATTTTTTTTAAATAATTTATTTTATTTTATTTGTTGTTGAGGATGTACACGGCAAAACATACACCAATTCAACAGTTTCTGCTTGTGCAATTCAGTGACACTGAATATATTCTTCAAGTTGTGCAACCATTCTCACCCTCTTTTCTGAGTCTTTTCCTCCCCTGTTAATGTCACAGCCCCTGAAGTTCCCTATCTAATCTTTTGAGTTGCTGTTGTCAATTTGATCCCATACAGATCTTAAAAGAATCTAATTCTCAAGGCAAACATTCCTTACTAGTTAAGCTAAATTATCGTTTGGTTTTAAGAAGACTTCAGGGGATATTTTTGGTTTAAGATTTAAAGAAATATCTTAGGGTGATACTTTTGCTTAGCTGTTCTAATAGGTGTGGTCTTCGTTTGCATTTTTCTAATGCCTAGTGACTTTGTACATGTTTTTATGTGCGTATTTGCATTCCCATATCCTCTTTGTGAAATGTCTGCATATACCTTGTACCTTTTCTAATTGGATTTTGTTTTGTTTTGTTTTTTTACCGTTGAGCTTTGCAGGTTTGCTAGTCCTTGGCACGCATACAGCTTGCAAATATTTTCTCATAGTCTGTAGCTTCTCTTTCATTTTTAAAAAATAAACTTCAATTATTTAGAACCGTTTTAGATTTATAGAAAGATTATTAAAGTAGTACAGAAAGTTTCGATGTACCCCACAACCAGTTTTTCCTATTATTAGTATCCTATGTTAATATGGGGAGCTCTGGTGGCACAGTGGTTAAGAGCTCTGCTGCTAACCAAAAGGTCAGTAGTTTGAATCCACCAGCCACTCCTTGGAAACCCTATGGGACAGTTCTACTCTGTCCTATAGGGTCGCTATGCGTCGGAATTGATTCAACGGCAATGGGTTTTTATGTTAATATGGTGCATTTGATACATTACTATTAACTAAAACCCATACTTTATTCAGATATTTTAAAATGTTTACCAAGTGTCCTTTTTCTGTTCCAGGATCCCATCCATTTTATTACATTACATTTAGAAGTCATGTCTCCTTAGGCTGCTCTTAGCTGTTACAATTTCTCAGATTTTCCCTGTTTTTCATGCCCTGAAAATTTTGAGGAGTTCTGGTCTGATACTCTATTGAATGTTTCTCTTTTGAGATTTGTCTTATGTTTTTCTCATAGTCAGACTGGGATTATGGTTTAGGTGGACAATCACAGAGGTAAAGTGCTATTCTCATCATATCATATTAAGGGTACATGCTATCAACACGACTTATCACTGTTGATACTACCCTTGATCACCTGGCTGAGGTAGTGTTTGCCAGTTTTCTCCACTGTAAGGTTTTTGTTCCTCCCTTCCATGCTGTACTTTTTTGAAGGTCACTGTGTACAGCCCACACTTAAGGAGTGGGGAGTTATGCTCCACTCCTTGAAGGGGAGGGTAGTAGCTACATAAGTTATTTGTAATTCTCCTGCATGGGAGATTTATCTCTTCTCCTCCATTTATTAATTTATTCAATAATTTATGTTTACAAATATAGACTTATAGATAGAATCTATCCTTATAATTTATATATATATACAGAGAGAGAAAAAATATTTATTTTATACTTTGGGTTGTAATCCCAAAACTAATAATTCTATTCTATTTATTTTACTGCTCAGATTGTTCTGGTTTGGGCCCTTGGGAGTTCTATTAGTTGGCTCCTGTGTCCCTTTGACATACCCCATCATCGTGGTTTTTTTGTTCGTTTGTTTCATTTTTGAACATTTCCTTTTCTAGCACTATGAGATGCTCCTGGCTCATCTTATATATATCCTTCCCCAATCCTAGGATAAGTCCTTTCTCCAAGAAACCCTGGATCCTTTTAGTAAGAATGGTATTAGAAACCAAGTTCTGAGTACTAGGTATTTTTCTTGCTTCTACAGCGTCTTAGTTGTTGGAACAAGAAAATAAATGCGTACTTACTGACCCAGGTGTATACACATATGTCTGCATGTTTCTATATGTTGCCATCTGTATCTATATAAAACTAAACATGAGCTGATACTGGTGTCTTCAACTATAATCCATTACCATATAGATCATTCTAGTTTCCTCCCCTTATCTGTAACTCCCCACCACAACAGTGGCAAACCTATCTCCTGCAATCCACCATCCATTACTTAATTGTTCAATTCTAGTACACATCACAGCAGTTCCAGAATTGTTAGCACATATTCCCTTGGGAAACAGCTTTATTAGTGTACAGTGCTTGTATATTTCCTTTTGCCTTTGGTCCTACAAACTCTACTTATTTTCAAAGTTACTTGGGTCAGCACATTTCCCCCACACCTTCAGTGAGGTTGTTTCATACATTGGTATCGTAGTTAGATTGCTCTGTCACATTCTGCATTGCATCCTGAAATCCACTGACCTCCTAAACGGTTTTTTAATTTGCATACATTAAGATTCACTCTTTGTGTTATAAAGTTATGTGTGTTTCAACAAATGAATCTTGTCAAGTATCAGCAATTACAGCATCATACAGAATAATATATAAAAATCTTAGAATCTCTTTATGCAACCTCCACCTCTCCCCTTGAACCACTAACTATTTACCATCGATATACTTTTGCATTTTTCAGAATGTCATATAATTGGAATCATACATTATGTCACCTTTTCAGATTGACTTCTTTCACTTAGCAATACGTGTTTAAAGTTTATCCATCTCTTCTCATAGCTTGACAGTTTACTTCTTCTTATCACTGAATAATATCCCATTAGACTGTGTGGATCATAACAAATTATGGATAACATTGTGAAGAATGGGAATTCCAGAACACTTAATTGTGCTCATAAGGAACCTGTACATAGATCAACAGGCAGTTATTCCAACAGAACAAGGAGATACTGCGTGGTTTAAGGTTAGGAAAGGTGAGCGTCAGAGTTGTATCCTTTTACCATACCTGTTCAATCTGTATGCTGAGTGAATAATCCGAGAAACTGGAGTATATGAAGAAGAATGAGATATCAGAATTGGAGGAAGACTCATTAACAACCTGCAATATGCAGATGATACAACCTTGCTTGCTGAAAGTGAAGAAGCCTTGAAGCACTTACTGGTAAAGATCAAAGACCACAGCCTTCAGTATGGATTACACCTCAACATAAAGAAAACAAAAATCCTCACAACTGGACCAATAAGCAACGTCATGATAAACAGAGAAAAGATTGAAGTTGTCAAGGATTTCATTTTATTGGTAGCCACAATCAACATTCATGGAAGCGGCAGTCAGGAAATTGCAAATCTGTTGCAAAAGACCTCTTTAAAGTGTTGAAAAGCAAACATGCCACCTTGAAGACTAAGGTGCATGCGTCTGACCCAAGCCATGGTGTTTTCAGTCACCTAATATGGATGTGAAAGCTGGATAATGAATAAGGAGGACGAAAGAAGAATTGACACTTTGAATTGTGGTGTTGGCAAAGAATTGAATATACCACGGACTGCCAAAAGAACAAACAAATCTGTCTTGGAAGAAGTGTGATCAGAATGCTCCTTGGAAGAAAGGATGGTGAGACTATGTCTCACATACTTTGGACATGTTGTCAGAAGGGATCAATCCCTAAAGAAGAACATCATGCTTGGTAAAGTGGAAGGTCATCAAAAAAGAGGAAGACCTTCAACAAGATGAATTGACACAGTGGCTGCAACAATGGGCTTAAGCATAACAATGACTGTAAAGATGGTACAGGACCAGGCAATGTTTCGTTCTGTTGTACATAGCGTTGCTATGAATCAGAATCAACTCTATGACACCTAATAACAACAACAACAATAATATTCCACTGTATAGATGTACCAGTTTTATTATCCATTCACCTTTGAAGCCTATCTAGATTGCTTCTCATTTTTGATGAACTGAACTAAATTGCTAGAGATATTTGTATGCAGCTTTTTGTGTGGCCATAACTTTTAAAATCTGTTGGGTGAATTACCTAGAAGTGTGATTACTGGATCATATGGAAAGACTGTTTAGGTTTGTAAGAAACTGCCAGGCTGTCTTCCAAAGTGCTGTACCATTTTGCAGTCCCACTAGAAATGATTGAGAGTCCCTGTTGCTCTGCATTTTCAACAGTAATTATTATGAATGTGGGTCAGCAAATATTCTGCTCTTGCTCTGCATATATTGGCTCCACTTCTAAGCCTCTCCTATGGCCAGTAAATGAGGTATTTGGACTAGATTGAGATTTTCAAAATGTATTTGAATTATACCTACATCTGAGCTTGCTAATAATGCAAAGAATCCTGGACTACACCCCTGGCTGGGAGATGCGATCAGAGCTCTGGAATACATGTGTTAATATGTTCCCCTGGTGATTCTTATAAATGATATTGTGTAAAAACTACTGGACTGAATAGTCTCTAAATTGTCTTCAGCTGCAGGACTGAACAACTCTATTATACGTTACATTCATGGAAAATCTGTGGCACATGTGTTGTCCTTTTACAGAGACTGCCACAAAATGGGTTCCCAGAGACTCCTCACCAAAATGGCTTCCCTTCTTTTTCCTGGGCACACAAAAAGATGATATGGCTTGTCTGTGTCATTGGAATGTTAGTAGATGTGACTATGCCCCTTTTGAACTAAGGCCCTTTAAAAACAGATGTTCATCCTCTGTGCTCTTTTCCCTTCTGCTGGCTGAATGCAGATCACAAGGATGCCTCACAGAGTGGTGGAATTGAAAGATGAATGACATCTGCATCACTAAATCACACGTATGTGGGAAAACCACCTGCAGACCAAACCCACCTTGGACTTTTTGTGTCCAAGAAATGAGAATTACTCATTTGTAAATAAATTTATTTCAGTATGAACCATTATTTATTTTTGATATTATGTTCAAGGAATTCGGGCCAGAAGAGGTCTGGAGTTGATGGAGAGAATTACATTCTATGAACTACATTCTGCCTGTACCGTAGAGGGTGGGCCAACTGGATGTTAGAGATGAGAGAGCTTGGAATAATCTTAGAGCTAATCAAGGAGTCTAGGAAGACTGTTGTGGTTTGAACTGTGCCCCCCAATTTTTTTGTGAGTCCTAGGCAGACTTATGCCTAACTAAAAGCTGTCTTAATTTCCTTGAAAAAAGAAGTTTCTTTTTTTAAAGATGTTAACAATCTCTTTTCAAAAAAAAAAAAAAAGCAGTATTATTAATTTAGGCAAGGAAACTAACAGTAATAATAATAATAATAGTAATACTAAACCAAAATACCAAACCTGTTGCCATCGAGTTGATTCCGACTCATAAAAGCAAGTAGTGTTTGCCAAGTTTCTGTGTGCCAAGCTCAGAGCTGAGTGCCCCAATATACAATGGTGAATTCTGGATTTCAATCCAGTGCAAAATGCATGCTCTAACAGTTAAAGCAAGATGGCACTTTTTACTCTAAGTTTTATAAAAGCTGAAAATGAGAAGCATTAATCATTATTGTCTGTGCTAACAGCAAAGTCAATTTCTGGCAGGGAGTGAGAAGTTTGTGAGAATTATGTCTAACTTGGTCTAACTGAAACTCTATGATGGTATTTTCAACTTAGAAAGACATTCAAATTTACTTTACAATATTTGATTTTTTTTCTTTGCAAACATAATGTATTGTCAATACTCTTGTGTTGTTGTTGTTGTTTGGTGCCTTCAAGTTGGTTCTAACTCATAGTGACCCTAATTAAACGGAACCAATCACTGCCCGGTCCTGTGCCATTCTTTCAATTGTTGCTATGTTTGAGCTCATTCTTGCGCCACAGTGTTAATCCATCTCATTGAGTGTCTTCCTCTTTTTCACTGACCCTCTACTTTACCAAGCATGATGCCCTTCTCCAGGAACTGATCCCTCCTTATAACATGTCCAAAGTCCGTGAGATGAAGTCTCACCATCTTTGCTTCCAAGAGCACTCCGGCTATATTTCTTCCAAGACAGACTTGTTCGTTCTCCTGGCAGTCTATGGTATATTCAATGTTCTTCACCAACTCTATAATTCAAATACGTCAATTCTTCTTCAGTCTTCCTTATTCATTGTCAGTTTTCTCATGCATACGAAGCAATTGAAAGTATCATGGCTTGAGTCAAGTGCATCTTAGTCCTCAACGTGACGGCTTTGCTTTTCAACATTTTAAAGAGGAATTTTGCAGCATATTTGCCCGAAGCAATACATCGTTTGATTTCTTGACTGCTGTTTCCGTGAGCATTGATTGTGGATCTAAGTAAAATGAAATCCTTGACAACTTCAATCTTTTCTCTGTTTATCATGATGTTGCTTACTGGTCTAGTTGTGAGGATGTTTGTTTTGAGGTGTAATCCATACTGAAGGCTGTAGTCTTTGATCTTCATCAGTAAGTGCTTCAAGTCCTCTTCACTTTCAGCAAGCAAGGTTGTATCATCTGCATATTGCAGGTTGTTAATGGGTCTTCCACCAATCCTGATGCCCCGTTCTTCATATAGTCCAGCTTCTCAGATTATTTGCTCATCATACAGATTGAATAAATGTGGTGAAAAGATACAACCCTGACGCACAACTTTTCTGATTTTTCAAACCACACATTATTCCCTTGTTCTGTTTGAACAACTGCCTCTTGATCTATGTACAGGTTCCACATGAGCACAATTAATTGTTCTGGAATTCCCATTGTTCGCAATATTATCCATAATTTTTTTTATGATCCACACAGTTGAATGCCTTTGCACAGTCAATAAAACATAGGTAAACATATGTCTGGTATTCCCTGCTTTCAGCAAACAACCATCTGACATCATCAATGATATCCCTTGTTCCATGTCCTCCTCTTCTGAATCCAGCTTGAATTTCTTACAATTCCCTGTAGATGTACTGCAGCACCCATTTTTGAATTATCTTTAGTAAAATTTTACTTGCATGTGATATTATTGATATTGTTCAATAATTTCCACATTCTGTTGGATCACCTTTCTTTAGAATGGGCACAAATATGGATCTTTTCCAGATGATTGGCCAGGTAGCTGTCTTCCAAATTTATTGACATGGATGAGTAAGCACCTCTAGGGCTGCATCCTTTTGTTGAAACATCTCAGTTGGTATTCATCAATTCCTGGAGCCTATCCAAACATACAATGTTTATCCAAACAATACAATCTTATGCATGGACAGTACTCTTATAACTCCCTAATTAACTATGCATAGGATTGTATTGTTTGGATAGACCAAAAGATGCTACTCCCAAGTGATGCCTCCTCCCCCCTCCCATGCCATCTTCGTGAGGGCTCCCAAGCATGCGAGCGAGCCCCACAGGTACAGACAGAGCAAGATATAAATAGTGGTTCCTTACTTTTACCCACTGCCATTTTTGGAACTCAAGAACACACTTAAAGCTCTTTAAGAACTCCTACCTCTATCGAAGGTGCAGCCCTCACAGGACAGATCTACTTTCCCCAATATGCATCCACTGTCCTTGCTCTCAGGGCTTACTGTGAATCTCCCAGGAAGGGAGGATGTCCAATTAATCTGCTCCATGCATCTCTGGCATGAAGAAGCCCTACCCATCAGTTGCCTCATGACTTTTAATTAGGGTGAAATTGAATGTAGCTTTGATCCCAGACCTTCCAACTATGTCCCTCCCCCTGGATAACAGAGAGAGAATAAAATGAATGAAAATTGCTTAGTCCCACTTCACAATGGCATTTTCTGGGAACAGGCCTTTTCCTCACCCCTCCCTGCTTCTGCCTGGGTGATGTCACCTTCTGGTCCCTGGTTCCCAGCTAGGCAGAATGCTATTACTAGCATGCCTCAGCTCAAGGCCAACTCTGCTGTAATGTTTGCTTTGTACAGTCATGAATAAGGTCTAATTGCTCACACCCTTTCAGTGGACTTTCTGAATAAACATTTTTATTGATTTAACATTCTGGTTATAGTTGTCTTGAAGCAAAAAGTTAGGGTGGAGATTGGTCCCACAACCTTTTTGTCTCCCCAGAAGGAACACCAGAGGAAGGTTACAGGACAAAATGGGGTTGAGGAGGAGGAGATCTTAAGGCCATGGCTTGCAGGGGTACCTGGACTTCTCTAGGCTGAGACAAGCCCACCTGTGTTCACAGCCAACTAAGCCTGACTTCTCTGCACCCAGAATCACAAGTTACAAAGAGAACTGGGTCATGGTGAGTGGGCATGGCCTGCCAGCCACGGCAGAGAAGTCACATGACAGCTCCCTTCCTCCTAGGGCTTGACTTAATGGACCACTTCACCCTTCATTCACACCTTAACACACTCTCCCTCTCTTTTTTAAATTATATATATATATATATATATATATATATATATATATAAACAAACTTTTGCCATTTCAACATTTTCTACATGTATAATTCAGTGACACTAATTGCGTCCCTCTCTCTTAACATAGCTAATTGCTGAGATAACATTTTAATGGGAAATTGAAGAAGTGTTCTTGGGTGTCTGTGGTTGTATGAGTGTATGAACAGATACCTCTTATCTGATTTGTGCTCAGCCTTCCATAAAGGCAAGAAGAGTTTCCTGGATATAGGGCCTGCAAGGGAGTCTATCTAAAAGCCAGCATCCAGTGATCCTTGGGGAAAGGATGCACTGTGTTTCTGCCTTGAAATTCTAAAGAGGAGGCCAGGTTTTAAAAATCTGTACATGTTCCTAAATGACATGGATGTGTGCTGAGAATTTCTTTTCCTGAGACTGCCTTTGACTCAAAGAGGCACAGGGTCAGCCAAGGCCTGGTGAAACACAAGGTGGATGGAGTCTCTCAACCGAGGAGGGAAGGGGGGTGCATCTCCAAAAATGGCTCAATTGAGAAGCAATTTTTCCTGTCAAAGAACCCTGAGGGAGCTTCTTTCCTTAACAAGTCAAATAAGAAGAAGACTTCTTCCTGACGTGACATAATGACATTTATACAATTTCAGGAACATTGTTGGGAGAGATGCCATAAGCAGTAACAGCAGGGAGAGAATACATTTAGTCCAGGCAGGAGATGACTCCAGGTGAGCACAGCATCTGAGTCTCCCATCCTGAACTGTTTAGTGGTATGAGCAAATGGGAGAAGGTGAGAGAAGGGAATCAATTAAGCAGCCCCTGTGACCCTAAAGGCAGTTTATATCGTTTCATCGTCTTACGAATGCACTAATATTTCTGAACTAAACATTTGAAAAGTAAATCCTTTCCACATATATGGAGAAATAAAGAGATAAGGTAGACGTAAAGGAAGATAATAGAGTGGAGATGGTGGGGGGAGGGTATGAGAGCAAAGAGAGGCAGAGGAAGTGGGGAAGGGAAAGCGAGAATGATAGAGAGAGTTATTTTCCCTCAACCTTGTCCCCAGAAGGGTGAAAATACTTACCCATCACTACAGGTGGGGCAAGGATGGATTCTCACCACCACAGTCTCCAATAATTCCTTCCTCACATTTTATCCGCAGACTACTTAAAATGTCTTACCAGTTGCTATGGAGTCGATTCCAACACATGGCAACTTCATGTTTGTCAGAGTAGAACTGCAATTCATAGAGTTTTCAGTGGCTGATTTTTCAGAAGTAAGTCACCACGCCTTACTTCTGAGGTACCTCTGAGTGGACTTGAACCACCAACCTTTTTCCTTAGCAGCCAAGCATATTAACTGTTTACACCATCCTGGAACTTTCAAACATACTATGACATTTACAGTAGGTGACATGACAAAGACTACTATCTGTAAGCTATGCTTTACCCATTTCTCTTCATCTCCACCTGGTCAACTGCTCATCACACTCTATGAGCCCACTAGCATCCTTTGAGAAGTTTCCCTTTGGGCTACATGGATTTCTCCTCTCTACCATGTTTTCCACACCTCCAGTCCAGCTGACTTCCAAGGCTACAGATGGCTTCTCTTTGATCATTTGAACACCAGTGTACAGCATAGGGGCCTGGCACATGACCGATGCTCAAGTATCTTTAAAAGATACCGATCTAAACCTCCACATAGAACACTGATCATATTGTATGTAAATTATCTAATGACCATCTTGTCTCCTCTCCTTCTCTGAGAAAGTTGGAGAGTAGGGATTATGCTGTGCTAATAAATCTAAGTATGCCAAATTCCTAAGACAGTTCCTGGCAGCCAGGAAATAATCAATATGTACTAAATATGTGCTGACTGAGTGTGTTATTATAAGTCCTTTATTCTACAGAGCACATTTTGCTTGCATCTTAACATATCTGAAATAAGGGTGTGCTTTACAATTGATGTGTGCCTTTAATGCAGCCACTTTCTTATTGAAAAGCTATTAAAACAACTGATAACACCTTAAAAGCAAATTAATACAACAATACATGTATAAAGACAGGGTTACCAGAGAAAATCTGAGGGTCTCATACGCTATGACAATGTCACAGATAACATGCAGTCCTTTGAGTGCATAGTGAAATTATATCCATGACCATGGATTTATTACCTACTCTGACTTCTTAGAAAAAATATCAGAATTCACTTGAACCTAGAGCAACATTCTACAATAAATTGCCATTGACAAAAATGATTCCTTTTTTTTTTAATATAAACAATGGAAGGAATAGCATAATCAATAATCTATTCACTGTTATTATTGCTCAATTGAATAAAGAGGATTGCTGGTTGTTTTCAAACTGTTATAAACACTTAACTGTCACAGATTTACAATGCTAAGTGTTGTGAGGTAGATATTCCAGCCTCTGGTTTAGCATCTGGAAAAGATGATGAGGAAATTGGAATTAATGGTTGACTGTGGATTGGGAAGCAGTTTTATGTATTTGGAAGGATGAGAAACCAAATGAAGGAGCTTCATGAAGAATGGCAAGGAACACTCCAGCGAGAAGAAGGCATAAATGTGGTTGGGCTGGGTTGGAATTGTTTAAGGGCCATGGAGTAAACCGCAGGAAAATGTGTAATGTAAAAGAAAAAAATAAAAAAATTTGGAAGAGGAAGGGAAATAACAATAACTGCATAAGTAGAACTTGAAATTATTTTCAAATAATCATTCAAAAATAAATAATGATGTAAGCCAAGTCTTCCTGGAGAAAAACAAGGATAAAGAAATAGCACAATAAACTATTGATTACAAAAGGTGCCAGAGGGTATGAAGTGGGACATGAATGCGTAGAAATTCACAACTGGAGAAACACAAAACGAGAGCCAGTGTAGACCCATTGAAGAAAGCTGTCTATATTAGTCCTGACTGGTATTACTTACAAAGAACAGAAGGCATGGCATTAATAAATGGGAGTAGGAAGTAGGACAAGTCTATCAGAAGACCATGTAAGGATCCCCAGAGATCTCAGAGAGCTGAAAAAGTTAGCCAGTATCAGATGAGAAAACATGAGACAGAACTTATAAAGGGAGAAGAACGAGACTTTGTAAGCAGAACGTCCTCAGAAGGGTCTTACACTGCTAATTCCAAGCTGTTTGATATTGAAGAAGATTCTCAACCTCACTCTCTAAAATGAGACATGACATCTCTCTGGAGGATTTTTATGAGAGCCAAATGATCTACCATATGGTAGGTCCCTGTGGGAGTTTCCCATACATGTTTAGTGCACGGTAGCTATTAATATTACTAATAAATCAAAAAGAACATATATGTAGCAGAGTCAAACACTTTAACTCCAGTAAAACTCAGATGTACCAAGAAAATGTGCTTTCTTTATGCTACATCTCTTCTGACGCTTATTTGGAGTACCCACTTACTGGTTACCAGGAGAAAAAATTACATGTCCAATCCTATTTGGTTCAATCGAAGCTGTGATTTAAACATTTAAGGATATTCAGTTGGTCATTTGGGTAAAAATTGCTCAATTTCCTTAAAGTATGACCCCTTCCTCCTGCTAATCTCTCTGAGGAAGAAAAAAGAATTTACGAATTCTCCAGGCAGCTGAAAAGATGTGATACCCTGAAAGAAGAAACCCTCTAGATACTCTGTACTTTGGGAACTACCCTGTTTGCACCTGGGGTCATGTGACCTGTTGGCATTCATGATGAAAGCTTTCTGTGGCCAAACTTTAGACCGGCTGTTTCTATCTTTGCTCATTGGCTGACCCTCAAGTCTGACTTGGACTCAAATCTGTTCCCACTGGCTGCAGACCCCCAGTTACCCATCATGGGATCTGTCCAGTCTGCTGGCCTGGTGGTGCTTCTACATCCACTTCTATGAAGTCACTTTAGATAGCTATGAAGGATCCCATAGCCATGCCCAACATTCAACATTCATTCATTATTTATTCAAAAAATATTCATTGAAGGCCTTCTACATGCCAAAGGCTATCAGTGGAAATTGAGAACAACTAGAGAAATCTAACTTCCAGATCCTGGTGGTTTATTACCCTTTCTCTAATCCCAACCTTCACCCAGGCTAAACCTAGAGAAGAGGTAAATAAGAATCCACATATTATTGCTTCATTCCTCTGCCTTTATCTATTTTTCCTTCCATGACTTCCAAAGCGGAAAACCAGAAGCGCATTTTCCAATTTCATTTTTTATGCCATACTCTTTATCATAGAGGTGTTGTAGGATTATAGGGCATCCTCTCCACACTTTAAAAATTTAGGGAAAAGTCATGCTAAATATGCTAAAATAAGAGGGGGAGGGAATGTATTAAAAAAACAAAAACCTCTCAAAAGACAATCTCAATTATCCTTTTTCATAATCCTACTTTCAAACTTACTTAGGGGGCAACTCTTCAGGATTCCAAATGAAAGAATAGATACTGCCACCATGACCAACCATGGATTCCAGTACTGAATTTCTTATCCTGGGATGTGTCAAAAGTCCACTCTGCATCTCAGGAATTGGTGTACATCCCCAGGAGAAAGGCAGACCTGAACACTTCCTCTGAGCCTTTGGTTTTATCTGTATATTGATTTGATAATTGTTCATTATCTTGTTAGTTTTTTAATCCTTTAAACAGATTTTAGAAGTACTTTCTCCAGCTTTTCTCAGTGGAAGTGTTTGTATGAATTAAGTAGTCATCCATTAGTGGAAGAGGAATTTCCATGCATCTATTCAATATTTATTAAGAGCCAACAATGTTCCAGGCACTCTTATAATAATTAAAAGAAAAAAAAAAGACAAAACCCAATCTTCATGGAACTTACATTCCAGAGAGGAGACAGGAAAACATAAGAGTACAATGTATGGTATGAGAGTGGAACTCCTAGAATGGCAGTGTGCAGAACTCAGGGAAACTTCTTCCCACTGAGAGATTTCCATTAACAAGGACAATCACTCAACATCTTTGCAGGTTCATCAAACTGAAAATCATTTTTAACAAAATCTATGGAAACCTGATAAAAACATGAGAGGCTATGGCATTCAAGCTAAGGACTGTACCCTCCCCCAACAGCTTGGCCTTTGAAAGAGCTGCTCCAGGATCTCAGAAGCTGAGTGACAGTTCCTCTTTCCCATGGTCTCTGGGTAGAAGAGCTGTTTTGGGTGGGTTTGATAGTATATAAACATCAGTGGATTGCATTTCCAACAGCTTCTTGCTGTAGAAAGCCTGTATTGAGTGAGTGGCAGTGCCCATTCCCCTCCCTAAATCCCATTTAATAGGAAGAATCAGAGCAGGATGCTGGTGAAGAGTGTGATTCCCCCTGTCCTGCACTACTCTGTGCTGTGACAGAGTTGCTCCAATGGACTTGACAACAGAGTGGTGGTGCCCATCACCCCAACATTGCTACGGCTGAGTGGATTCAACAGTGGGTGAATATTTGCAGATCCCATCTGTCTTAGGCTGGGTTCTCTAGAGATGCAAAACCAGTAAAGTGTATAAATATCCATATAGAGAGATTTATATAAAGGAAATGCCTCACTTGTTTGTAGAGGCTGGAACGTCCCAAATCCATGGGTCAGGCTGGAGGCTTCTCTTGACTCACGTAGCCACAGAGGCTGGTGGACCTAAGATCAGCAGGTGAGAGGGCAGGGTTCTTGCTCACAGGCTGCAAAGATCGATGAATCCCAAGATCTGCAGGTAAGACCGCAGGTAAGCTGCTAGCTCAAGTCCCAAGAACTGGAGGTCAGAAAAACAGGAGCCAGCTGCAGGATCCAGAGTGAGCAAAAGCCCAGGAGCCTTACCAGAATGTCCACTTATGTTCAATGCAGGCCACACGCCCAAGGAAACTCCCTTTCAACTGATTGGCTACTCACAGCAGATCCTATCATGGGGGTGATCACATTATATTAAATCTCATCATGGAAGTGATCATATCATCATACAACTGCCAAACTACATCATAACTGCCAAACCACTGATATTCATGGCCCAGTCAAGTTGACACACAACCCTAACAATCATGCCATTCTCTCCACTTTTGAGTCGGAAAGATCTACCCTGGATGTTGGTGGCAGCAGGGTAGTAGTATCCCCTCCCTCCAGCACGGCTCCTGCTCCATAAGGAGGATCCAGGTGAGGCAGCCAGTGAAGAGTGAGTTCCCCACTTACCTAGGCTCTTGCCCCACAGTACAGAGGTTCTGCCCAGTGGAAAGTTGGAGCAAGTGTCAAAGGCTAGCAATACCCTGCCCTTTCAAGGGACTCAGTTTTAAATGATCAGAGTATGGAGCAATTTATGCCCCAGGCTGTTGTCCAAAACAATAGGGTAAAAATTAAGACTAATGGCTAGAAAAGGAATCCCTGGGTAAGGTAAACCATTAAGCACTGGGCTGGTTTGAATCTACCCAGAAATCCTTCGAGAGAAAGACCTGGTGATCTGCTTCTTAAAGGTCACAACCATGAAAACCCTATGGATCGTAGTTTTATCTGACACACATGGTGTCACCATAAATTGGAATTGACTTCATGGCAACTGGAACAGCTAGGATTGACACCAACGGAGGAAGATCAGTTAGAATTTTAACTACGAGTCAAGGAGAGAGACAGTGAAAGACAGCCCAGCTAAAACCACATCATACATGGTAGTCAGAAAGACTGTATGCGCATGTACAAGGCTGCACCATCTGAGGAGCAACTAAAGAGGGACCTTCTGAGCCATTAATCCCTGGATGAACATGAGTCAATCACATAGGCTCCCTGAACAGTGAAAGCCATCTCCATGCCACACAAAAATCCAATAGGAAAAAGTGAAAACCTGATTGGTTTAGGTTTAAGCAAAATCAACCAGTGGCTGACCATTAAAAAATTTTGACCGAAGGGCAATAGTTAGACAGCCAGGTTTAAACACACACATGAAAAAGAGTATCTAATAAGTGTTCAATATCGAGAATGTATAAAGAACTCCTAAAACTAAACATTGAAAATACAAAAAACTCGAAGAAAAAATGGGCAAGGGACTTGATTAGACATTTCTCTAAAGAAGATATACAGTGGCCAATAAAGCACATGAAAAGATGTTGAACATCATTAGTCATTAGGGAGATGCAAATCAAAACCACAAAGAAATACCACGTCCACTAGAATAGCTATTACCAAAAAAACAGAAAATAGTAAGTGTTGGGTTGGATGTGGAGTGTCAAATGGTACCATCAGACCTCATCTAACTTCAAGGGGAGGAGAGAGAATCAACATCAGCACAGAGCTGATTCCAATGAAGTGGAGGTCAGACTGGAACAGGCTGCATAAGCTCAATTACCACCATTGCTTCTCACCATTACTAGCCCCCGACTTTTCTCATGATATTTTCTTTTTTTTCCTTCTTTCTCCCTCCTCCTATTCCAGTAAGATTAACTAAAGTTTCTCCTTGGAGGGTAGCAAAACAAATTAATAACACTCAAGGACTGCTAGTAAAAGGGTTAACATCTGAGATGTGACAATCATGACTAATGGAGCCAGATAATCTTCAAGAATTGCCAGTAAGAGGTTAACTCATCTAAGACATGAAAATCGTGACTACTGCGAAGAGAAACTATAATCCTGTCCATATAAAACCTTCAGCCAGTTTCCAGTCGAGGAGACAGGTCTTTTGAAGGAACTCACTCCCCTCTGTCTCCTGTATATCGGTATACAATAAAACCCCCTTTCTGCTCACCTCACCCCTGTCTAGGTATTGGCTTTTGCAGCAGGTGGCTCAGATCCATGTTTTGTTTGTGGTAACAAGACATACCTCCACTCTCTAATGCTTTTTACCAATTCTGACACCAGCTATCCCTCCCATGACACTACTTCTCTGCTGGATTTGTTAATTCATTGCAACGCCACACAGAACTCACAGATTATACTCAAGATTATGAGATATTTTAGGAAGTATCAGGTTATGATTCAGGATCAGGATCAACTTGGAAGTAACAGGAATAACTCAGGATACAATTTTTGGATCAGGACAGCTTCTTCTCAGCTGTGCCTACAGGTAGGCCTCTGCTGCCAGGCCCTGCACGGACCAGGCCTCTACCCTGCTTAGCCAAATGTTACAGCTCTTTAGCTTGCATATATGTGTCCAGAAGCACCCCTGTTTGCCAGGAAGCTTCCTGCCCAAAGGTGCTCAGCTCTCTCGCTCTGTGGGTCAGAGAACCCACTGCAGCTGTCTGCCGGTCCCATGCCGCTGCTGTCTGATACGGCTGCTGCCTCCAGTATTACAGCTGTCCAGTGTTACAGATGTCCAGTGTTATAACTCTCTGTCTCCTGGGTCTATGAGGTTCTTAACTCAGGCACTCTGTGTCCAAAGGAAGTGCTCTGCTCCTGGCTCTTCTTCTTGATGGTAGTGAGGTTCCCTTCAACCTGTGGGATTGGCTCTTTTTTAAGCCTAGCACGATGGCAAAACTGATCAATCCCCTTGGTGGGCCACTGGCACCTTATTTGCTCCCAGACAATTCCGGCAAAAATTTTACACATCTTACTTGTATAGTCCCATCCAATCATTTTGTGGGAGTTATAAGACCTTGGCCAGAAAGGCCATATAAAAACAGAAACCCATTGCCCTGTATAGAGAAATTGAAACACTTGTACATTGCTGGTGGGAATGTAGAATGGTATAGGTGCTATGAAAAATAGTTTGGTGGTTCCTCAAAAAGTTAAACATAGAACTACCATATGACTCAGCAATTCCACTCCTAAGTATATACCCAGAAGACTTGAAAGCAGGGACTCAAACAGATACTATACCAATGTTTATTGTAGCACTATTCACAATAGCCAAAAGATGGAAAGAACCCAAATACCTATCAACAGATGAATGGGAAAACAAAATGTGGTATATACATACAATGGAATATTATTCAACCATAAAGAGAAATGAAATTCTGATACATTCTGTGGCATTTATGAATGTTGAAAACATTATGCTGAGTGAAATAAATCAGATAGAAAAGAACAAATATGGTAGGACCCCACTTAGATAAAATATCTCAAATAGACAAAAACATAGAGACCAAAGTAAATTAGTGATTATCAGGGGCTGGGGATAGGGTAATGGAGAGTTATGGCTTAATGGGTACTGAGTTTCTCTTTAGTATGATGAAATGTTTTGGGAACTGATTAAAAAGATGGTTGTACAGCATTGTGAATGTAATTAATGTCACTGAATTGTACACTTAAAATGGTTAAAATGACAAATTTGCTTATATATATATATATATATATATATATATATATATATATATATATATATATATATATATATATATATATATATATATATTTACATACATGCATTTTTACCACAATATATAGTTTTTAAAGTAAAGGTAAAATAACAACAAGGAAATTTCATCACCAGAACCTGCCCTATAAGGCCCTATAAGAAAAATTAAAAGAAGATCTTCAGAAAGAAGGAAAATGATGTAGGTAAGAAACTTAGATCTACACAAAGAAAGGAAAAAAGGTAGGTGACGGAGTATGTGATGGTAAAAATCAAATCTTTTATTTATCTTATTCTTAACTAATCTAATAGACAAATGCTTGTGCAAAGTAATGTTAGTAACTATGTATTGTGTGACCATAGTATATGTATAAGTGACTTGAATGACAGCAATTTTATAAGGAACAGGAGAGAAGAATTCGGAATACTCTGTTATAAGAAACCTACCCTATCCATGAAGTGGTATAGTGTGATGTGAAGCTGGATTAGATTAGTTGTAAATGTGTATTGCAAACTTAACTGCAACCTCTTATTCCTTAAGTATAGGCAGTATATATTGACTTCCTACCAAACAGTAAAGTATGGAAATGGGGGAAAATTTACTCCATAGTGGAGAAGTCTGACAAGTACTACCTCAGGCAGGTGATGAAGGTCAATATCAATGGTGGTAAGTCATGTTGCTAATGTGTATCAATGGCATGCTGTGATAAAACCCAGCATGTCACCAAACTGAAGAAGAAAAATAATACGATTTTATCAGTCAACAAAGCAAAAGCATGTGATAAAATTTGACCTTCATTCATGATAAACAATCTCAGTAAGCTAGGAGTATAGAACTTCCTTAACTTAATAAAGAACATCTAAGAAAAATTCTACAATTTACATTATACTTAATGATGAGAAACAGAATGCTTTCCTCTTCAGATCTGGAACAAGACAATGATGCCTCCTCTCACTTTTCCTATTTAACACCACTCAAGAAGTTCTAGCTAGTGAAACAAGACAAGAAAAGGAAATACAAGATGTACAGATTGGGTAAATAGGTATGAAACTATCCTTGTTTTCAGATGACATAATTGTCAATGCAGAAAATCCCTAAGAATTTGTGAAAATAAACCTGAAACTAATTAATAAATAATTATATCCAATATCACAGAACACAAAGTTAATGCACAATTCAGTTGCTCCTCTATATACCAGCAGTGAACAATTGGAATTTTAAAATTAAAAACACAATAAAAACACTTTACAATTGAACAAAAAAGAAAATGCATAAATCTAACAATCTATTTATAGTATTTTTATGCCAAATACCACAAAACTCTAGCAATAGAAATTTTTTTAAAAATCTAAAAAAAAAAAAAAAAAAAAGGAAGGTTATTGCATGCTCATGAATTGGAAGACTTCATATTGTTAAGATGGAAATTCTTACCAACATGATTTATAGATTAAACGTAATTTCAATCAAAATCCTTACAAGCTATTTTGTAGATACTGGAAAACTAATTCTAAAATTTATCTGAAAAGTCAAAAACCCAGAATAGCCAACACAATATTGAAGAAAAACAACAAAACTGGAAAACTCACAATATCTAACTTCAAGACTTGCTATAAAGCTATACTAATCAGGATAGTATGGTATAGATAAAAGAACAGACAGATAAATTGATGGAACAGAGTAGAGAGCCCACAAATAGACTGACACAAATATGTTGTTGTTAGCTGCCGTCGAGTTGGCCCTGACTTGTGGGGAACTTGGGCACAATGGGACCTGACCATTGTGACTCATAGGGTTTTCATTGACTTATTTTTCAGAAATAGATCACTAAGCCTTTCTTCCTAGTTCATCTTAGTCTGGAAGGGCCACTGAAATATGTTCACCATTACAGCCACATGCAAGCCTCCACTGACAGGTGGGTGGAGGCTGTGCATGATGTATACTCGCCAGAAATCAAACCCAAGTCTCCTACACGGAAGGTGAGAATTCTATCACTGAATCACCACTGCCATTGACACAAATATAGTTGCCTGATTTGAGCAAAGACAATTCAGTGGATAAGGACAATAGGTATAAAACTGTCTTTTGGTACTGGAAATGGTGCTGGAAAAATCGGACATCTACATACAAAAGAACTTAGACCCAAACCTTACACCTTTTACAAAAACTAACTCAAAATGGATTATAGAACAAAATATAAAACACAAAACTATAAAATTGCTAGAAGTTACTACAGTAGAAAATCTAGGTGACCTTGGGATTGGTGATGACAGTTTAGGTATGACACCAAAAAGCTTGGACCATAAAAGAAAAAATTGATGTTGGACTTTATTAAAATTAAAAACTTCTATGCCAAAGATACAGTTAATAGAATGAAAATATAAGACACAGACTGAGAAAATATTTGCAAAACGCGTATCTGATATAGGACTTGTATTTAAAATATAAAAGAACTCTTAATAATAAAACATTATGGAGGCTCTCTAGACATATCCAAACACCTGGAGGGATTAGTTTCCTGGGTTAAAAAGTCTCACGGGACAACTCAGTTAACTGGCATAACATAGTTCATAAAGATAATGTTCTACATCCTATTTGTGAGTAGTCCCTGGAGTCCTAAAAGCTTGTGAGTGTTCATCTAAGTTAAAACTATTGGTCTCTACTTATCCAAAGCAAAAGAGAAAGAAAGAAACCAAAAACTCAGAGAAGACAGGATTAATAGTCTATACAAACCACAGCCTTACCTACGCTGAAACCAGAACTAGGTCGTGCCCAGCTACTGCTACAGACCATTCTGACCAGGGACACAATAGTTGGACCCAGGTAGAATGGGAGGAAAACGTAGAACAAAATTCAAATCCCTAAAAAAGGCCAGACTTACTGGACCAGGAGATACTAGAGGAACCCCTGAGATAATCACCCTCTGAACTTAGAACTGAAGCTACTCCCAGGAGGTCACCTTTCAGCCAAATAATAGATTGGCTTATAAAATAAAGAATACCACTTGTGAGTAATGTGCTCCCTTAAACAATCAACTATATGAGATCAGATGGTCAACATTTACCCAAAAACAAAGACAAGAAGGCAAGGAGGGGCCGGGAAGCTAGATGAATGGAAACAAAACAAACAGAATGGAAATAATTAGAATGCTGACACATTGTGAAAATTATAACTAATGTCATGGAACAATTTGTATAAAAATTGTTAAATGGTAACTTAATTTACTGTGTAAACTTTCACCTAAAACAATAAAATATTACAAAAAAACAGTAAGACAACTCAGTAAAAGCTATGCAAAAGATCTAGACACCTCTTCATAAGATACACAGACATGCAAATAAGCATACGAAAAGATATTCAAGTCTTTTGTTATTAGGAAATTGTAAGTAAAACAACAAAGAGACATTGCTACATCCCTGTTAAAAAAGTCATTACCTTCGAGTCAACCCTATAGGGCACAATAAAACTTCCCCTTCCCCGTGTGGTTTCCAAGGCTGTAATCTTTATGGAAGCAAACTACCACATCTTTCTTCCATGGAGCGGCTGGTAGATTTGAACTGCTGACATTTTGGTTAGCAGCAGAACACCTTAACCACTGTGCCACTGGGTCTCCTTCACATACTTGTTAAAATCAAACCAAACCCATTGCTATCAAGTCTATTCTGACTCATGACCCTATAGGACAGGATAGAACTGCCCCATGGATTCAAACTGCCAATCTTTTGGTTAGCAGCCAAGCTCTTAACCACTGTACCACCAGGGCTCCTGTTAGAGTAAAGCCATTTTTAATTACTGGCCTTCTCTGTAATTTGAACAAATTTGAGCCTTCCTTAACCAAAAAGACAGGTTTGTCTTCCACTATCATCTCTATTCTGTGGGGAAAAGAGTTGCTGAGATCTGTGAGCATTATAGTGTTTTGTTTTAATTTGCCCAAAGGTGTTAGAAAATGGAGTACTGAGTTACACTTCAAAGACAATTGTGCATCATGTTACTGCATATTTCATAACCTGAGGCTGTTCAATGTCTACTTAACCACAGAGTTCATCCAAGCATGTTCTTTCCTGGTACTACCTCTTTGTGAAACCCTGATTCCCGTTAAAACTTGCCTGGCCAAATGGTCATTTTTCTCTCACGGCAAGTAAAAAATACCAAGCCTACATTTGCATCCTACCTATGAGGACTCACCTCCTCCTTTGATTCCTCTTTCTTCACCTAGCATCTTGAAATAATAACAATGTACCGGGGGAAGTTGTCAGGACAGAATGAGGAAATACTATTTAGAATGCCTAGCATAGTGCCTAGCTTAAGGAAATGTTACGGATTGAATTGTGTCTCCCCAAGAGATAAGTCAAAGTCCTAACCCTCAGCACCTGTGAACGTCACTTTGTCTGGAAATAAGGTCTTGGAAGATATTATTCCTTTACAGGGGGATCATTCAGGAGTAGGGTAGGTCCTAATCCCATTTGAGTGGTGGTCTTTTAAAAGAGGAAAAGAGACACACAGAGGGAAGCCAACCATGTGAAGGCGAGGCAGAGATTGGAGTTACGCCACCACAAGCCAAAGGGGTTACCAGAATCCAGGAGAGACAGGAAAGAATCCTCCCCTAAGGACTTCAGAAACAACACGCCCTGATGAATTCAGATCCTAGCCTCCAAAACTGTGCGACATTAAATTGCTATAGTTGTAAGCCACCCGGCTAGTGATGTTTTGTATGGCAGCCCTTCGAAACTAATGCATAAAATATGCAAATATGGCGAAACTATGGTTTGATTATTACAACCAGCCGACAGTATTCAGTTGCCATTGAGTTGATTCTGACCCCATGTATTTCAGAGAACAGTACTCCATATGATTTTCAATGGATGTGACCTTTCCTTTCTTCTGAGGGGACTCTAGGTGGATTCAAACTGCCAATCTTTCAGTTAGTGACTCAGTACTTAACTGTTTGTGTCACCCAGAGACTCCTATTTGAATATTATTACTATTATATTGAAGCCCTGGTGGCACAATGTTTAAGAGCTTGGCTGCTAACCAAAAGGTCAGCAGTTTGAATCGACCAGCCACTCCTTGGGAACCCTATAGGGCAGTTCTGCTCTGTCCTATAGGGTAGCTATGAGTCGGAATTGATGACAACTATTATATTCATGATCAAAAATAATAACTATACTTGATAATTACTCTCTGAGGACTCCACTGAAATACTTAAAAGTGAAAGAGAACCTAGCAGGGAGAAGCCTTCAAGTGCTTACTCCGTGAATCCAACATAAACTGACCAAAATTCAGTAGGCAATAAAGATAATTTCAGATCATTCAGCCCTAAAGCATAGATCCATATTAATTAGACACATTCTTAGTGGAATCCTGAACACTTACTTGTCATTTTACCTTTTCAATCATATACATATGCATTCGGTGAAATTGCCTTAAAGGAAAACTGACTTCTCTTTAGCAATTCTTTAAGATCAGGATGGACCTGCTTTGAGGCTCCTTGGACTCACTATGGAAGTCCAGGCACAACAAAGTTGTTTCTTTATCCTAGAATTCTCTGAATAATGACCGAGATCTCCACACAGTGATTTATAATTTAATAAGTATTTTTTTTTCATTTATTTCTTGCAACATCTTTATGAGAAGTGTATATGTATCTTTACATTTCAAATGAGAAAACCAAGGCTCAAAAGCTTGTGCTCTTAAAATATATTTTCTTTAATCACACAAATCCCAAATTATTCTGAATACCTGCTCTTATATCGTATATTAGAATCACAGCACAAAATTTATCCACGGCTATTGGAGAATAGTAATACGTGGGCCATCTGACTTCACCTAGTGGAAGGGGACCATTCATTGTGAACTGTTCTTCAGGTGCTGAAGCTCAGGAAATCAAATTTTAAGTTTATTTACAGGTAACTAGGCTCTGGGTGGTGACTCGCAGTAACTAAGTTTACAGAATTTGATACAAGCCAACCAATGTTAATTTATTAACGTACAATGGGCATCTTTTTTATTGTTTTTTGGCTTTCAGTTCAATTCTGACTCAGGGCAACCCCGTGTATTTCAGAGTAGAACTGTGCTTCATAGGGTTTTCAATGTTTGATTTTTCTGAAGTAGATCACCAGGTCTTTCTTTCAAGGTGCCTCTGGGTGGAATCAAACCTTGAACCTTTTGGCTAGCAGCGAAGTATGTTAATCTTTGCACCACCCAGGATAAAGTGGGTAGACACACTGAAACATCATGACTCCAATAAAAAGGTAGTTTAGTAAGTTTGCCATCTGAACAAAGAAATCCGCATTCCCTTCGAGGCAGGGAGCCTCAGAGCCTAACCCTTCTAAGAGACACCTGCTCTGGCTTATCCTCCTACACCTAGCAGAATAAGCCACACATTCTTCAAAAATTGTCCTTGACAAGATAACCACAGAATGGGCCATAGATGGTCATAACCCACCTCTGGGTGGAGACTTACCATCCTAATGAAAAAAAATCAACCTCTTCCTCCATCCTGGAGGATAGAACCCTTGTCTAAAGAAAATGCAGTCATCCCCAAGCTCTGAGAGCCTGTGTGAAGGTCAATCCTGAATATTCATGATGAATTCGCATTTCCTTGTCTGCTCTCCGTAAAAGCCCACCTCCCCAAGCTGCCTGTGAGCAGTCTTGGAGGCAGCAGCCCCGATTGCTTCTTTCCTTGTTTGTACAACAAAATAAAGGCATCTTTCTGATCTCCCACTGTAGCCTCTTGTTTATTGGCTGAAACAAGTCACGCCAAGCAAAACCTGGGGTTTTAGCCTGGCAACACCTTGATATCTCTGAAAATCACACAAATAAACCTTTTCTAATAATTAAGAAAAGAATCAGAGTTGATTGTTTAGAGTCAGTGTTGTTTAAACACTGGCTAATTAAAAGTTTGGTGATACAGATGTAAACAAAATTAACCAGGAATATTTTATTCAAAAATTTATAGAGACAGTAAAACAAAACAACAATACATATGGCTAACAATTAACAAGTGGGCCAGACAGGGGTCTAAACACTTGACATGTCTTACCTCATTTAATCCTTATAACAACCCTGGATTGTACTCATTTTATCATCAAGGAAGCTGAAGTAGAGGGATATTAGATGATTTGTTTAAGATCACACAAGTAGCGGGAGAGAAGGATTTGAAACCTGGTGGTAAATGTAGGACTCATCACCTTTACACTGTGCCATGCCAGTGATGGAGTTAACAGTTAGCAAAAATAAAGACTGTGTTCAGGAAGGAAACATTATGTATGTATGGATGGATCTACCGATCAATTGATCCATCGATCTACCTACCTATCTATCATCTCTCTCTCTCTCATGCTCTTTTTCTCTCTGCTTCTATCTGTTAATGTTTATGCACATACACTAAGTTAGACATTTCTTTCTACCATTTTCAATGATAGACTTGAGTTCAATAATGGACATCAATGGGCTAAAAAAAAAAAAAAAACCTGTGTACAAGGAGGCCTGGAAGTCTGGAACCTGAGATGAAGACATGATGGTGACAATTAAAAGGGATGTAAAGGTAGGAGGTCAGAGATCCATGTCAAAGTTAGCACATTGGGAGACATAATTGAAAAAGGCAATGGCAGTGGAGATAAAGCGGACGGCCTGCCCTGGTTCACATCAGAGGTCCTGAAGTAATTTGGCTTCAAGAAAGATGTTTATTTACTGATCTGGATGTCACAAATGATTAGAATTTAAAAAAAAAAAAAAATACCCCTTGGCAGAAAGGGGAGTTACAGTAAACTCTGCACTAGGTCACCTGCTCAAGTTGGAGCTTCAGGGTCTATAGGTCAGCTGGCAAGTGTATATGAGAAAGACTTTATTAGAAAGTTCAGCTGACTCCCCTCAGGAAGAAACATCTCTGGGGACAAGTAAAATTTGTCCCTTGCATATAGGAAGTAGAATAGTCCCAAATATATTTTCTTCAGAAATTTTTCTATCTAATAGACTCAAGTTACATCTCTTTTGAGTCAAAACCATGCTAGATTGTGCCATCAAAACGTGAGGAGCGTTAGTATAGATGTGCCATAGAGAAATGAGAGGTTGAGAAGAAGGGAAGAAAGGAGAGAGAGAAAGAGTCTCAGTCAGTTTATGCTGGATTCACTGAACAATTAATATTTAGCAAATGTATAATTTTTTATATTCCACATAATTGAATTTTGACAAGCTATTTTCTACTTAAATTTCCCAAATTTATTTTCATATGTCAGAGATATGAAAATTTTTAGGAACTAGGAAATTCAGAGTATTTTCAAAAAGGAATATGCATCTATGCATTGCTATTCACAATGGCTACCCCTGGGCAATGGGATTGGTAGGGCCTGCAGGGTGGGGGTGAGGTCCTTTCAGTTTTTACTTTAGAAACATTCGTTGTTTCAGAGTTTTGCAACTAGTTTATATAACTGTTATAATTTTAAAGTGTGGAAAAAATAAAAAATATACATAACAGACTTTTCGGTGTTCTTGTAGAATGCTAAATATTACCCATCTCTTGGTTAATGTCTCAAAGGCATCAGTGTTGAGAATGTAAACACCTTTCTCAGTTGGGAGCTTGTGCTTAGTAGCCCAGATCAGTCTCCTGTCCTATTTCTTATATCATCTTTATAAACACCACATTGTTTTCACTGTAATGGAAATAAGAATGTTTAAGGTTTTTGTAAGCAGCCCTGGTGGAGCGATAGTTAAGCACTCAGCTGCTAACCAGAAGGTTGGCGGTTTGAACCCACCCAGCAGCTCCTCGGGAGAAAGACCTGGTGATGTACTTCTGTAAAGTCTACAGCCATGAAACACTATTCTGTCACATGGAGTCTCTATGATTTGGAATCAACTTGAGGACATCCAACAATAATAACAAGAAGGTTTTTAATATAATTTTTGTGTGTTTAATGCTTATTAAAATTAATTTGTTAAAAACAAAAAAAGTAAAATACCTTAAAGATTCTGTAAGCTATTGAGTAGCTTAATATTGACTGCAAAGTAATTTTATTCCAAATTGTATAATGTCATTTACACTGTTTTTAGATATCATTACGGCAATATATTTCCTTTGAAAATTTTTAGAACTTTTACGGTATTTGCTTTCTTTCCATATATAAAATTCTATGAAAATTCAGTGTCCCCAGGTAAGAATATAATGTTTTGTACAGAGTAAGAACAACCACCTTAAATAAAATTCTACCAGAAGACAAAGAAATGCATACATAAGTAAACACATGAAAAATAATAGCCTCTTATGTTATAAATATCTGATCCATGATTAGTGACCCAGGCGGGAAAAAAAATTCAGACAGAATTAGTAAGCCAGAGAATATTGCTTTTATGCTTTCTCAACATGAGGATAAAAATTTAACTCGCATTACTTGATCACTTTTGCACTTTCTTTTATAAGATGGATCTCTATTTTTAAGGTTTCCATCAAGATTGTATTTCATCTAAATAAGGGTTGGGGTGATTTTGAAGCCCTAGAATTGATGAACTCTGATTGCAAACTCATTTTTCTTATGGTTGTAGGCAAATTTCTATGTCATGATAATTCCTGCCAAGTTAATTTCTAGAGTTTTATATTTAGGCAATTCAAAAGTTTGGAATTATATTAAGCTTCTTAACTTCTCAGCACCTCAATTTCCTCCGGTAGAAAGTAGGAATAATAATGCCAATATTTTAGGATTTTGTGAGAAATAAATGAGTTTATATGACAAAAGAACTGTGAACAATACCAAGCATTTAGGCACTCAATAGATTTTTATTGTTATATTTACCATGTAATCATCTCCCCTTCCCCTTTATGCCGAATACATGGTAAATTTTCAGGGCAAGAGAAGATACAGAGGAAGATTAAAAGTTAGAGATCTGATTTTCCTCATATCGATTGATTATGCAAAAATTGGAATCCGTGTATTTAGAAAAAAAGGAGTTCTTACGATCATTTAAATAAAGATCTATTTTTAAGTTTCTGTAAAGAGAGAAAAGGATGGCAAAATAAACATTTGTAAACCATGTTTGAAAATAAATTCAGAAATTCCTAAGTTCGTGAACGATTAAATATTTACCTATTAAGATGGAGCTAACATGCGTTGGTCCTTGTACTGCTTCTCATTTGTCATTGACTGTAGTTAACCCTGAGGGACGCTACAGGCGTTTATCTCTCATGTTCACCCTCCCCTTTTCAGAAACTCTGTTAACGTTTTGCAAAACCCTTGTTAGTAATTCCTCTGTTTGCTGTTAGGGAATACGCTTTTCCATGAATTTAGCAAAAATAATCGAGGCCAGACTTGCCACTTCATAACTGTTACAGGAAATTGTTAGGCATTTGGTATTTCTATATCTCTATTTTGGTGCATTTGTGCCTCAGAACTACTCGTGATCTGCTGCCAAAATATTTAATGTTCAGTAATGATAACAAAAATTGTATGAGGAACTTATATTGAACTATCATAATTATTCTCTGCTGCTTCATTATGAACACCTATATTTCTAAGAACGATTTAGAGCCAGTATTTATTTTTGCATTTATATATCTCATGGAACAGCAGAATCCCAGTTGTGGAGCTCAGAGCTACCTTTCTATTGACAGAAATTAGGAAAGCTATGATGCTTTATACTGCTTCTACAAACTACCGTTTCTACATCGTATTAGGATTCTCATATATGATTTGGAAAAATAAGTGAATTATCTCAGCATATAAATAATCCATAGATTACACGATAATTTTGTGGTCATGTTTTGTCAGAATGATACCATCAAGAAGACAGGGCTCCAGCACTATTAAACTTATAGCATCTCCGTCAGGGTCTTTCAATATTGAAACTTTCCAGCAGACACTCACCGACTTAAGGTGGGTGTGATTTTAAAGGTTACGGTGGAAAGAGAATAATGTGAATTGGCGTGTAAAAGATAAGTTTTCTCAAACCTCATTCTCTCATCCATTAATTCACGAATGATTTAATAGATTTTTTCTTTTCTCCTTGTCCAATAAGGAACGGGAGGCTAAGTTGTTCTCTCATAAAAAATAACTATGAAAGTTGGACAAAATTTCATTTCTGTTAAATCTGGTAAATCAAAGTAAGGGAAGCATTGTATTTGGCACTATTTTCCCCACAAGAAAACGGCCAGTTCTGAAAGTGGTGATTGTGGGAAGCTGAGCAGAGCCTTTGGCTGATTTCCACAGCTGGTACGGATGAGTAAACGCTGGAGTTCAGTGCCTTCCAGAGTGGAGAGTCGTGGTGAGAAAAAGGTTACATTTAAAATCCTGAAGGGCTATACCTGAGCAGTAAGAGTAAATTACAAATTGATCACCCAGCCCTGATGGCACAGTGGTTAAAAGCTACAGCTGCTAATTAAAAGACTGGAAGTTCAAATCCACCAGCCACTCCTTGAAAACCCTATGAGGCAGTTTTACTCTGTCCTATAGGGTCACTGGGAAACCCTGGTGGCATAGTGGTTAAGAGTTCAGCTGTTAATTCAAAGGTCGGCAGTTTGAATACATCAGGCGCTCCTTGGAAACCCTATGGGGCAGTTCTACTCTGTCCTATAGTGTCGCTATGAGTTGGAATCGACTTGACAGCAAGGGGTTTGGTCTGGTTTTTTCAAAGGCTGAAGCTCAGCTTCGAATAATCTCATTTCCTGATTGAATTAAGGTGATCTAGGATTTCCAACGCCTACAATTTAGATGTCTGCCTAAAGCAAACAAAAATGCTTACTGAGGAAAGATAACCTCATTGAGATCCTCAAACGGTCTGCATATTTTTTCATAGATAATATCTAACACAAATATTTAAAAAATCCAGGAATATGAAAGAAGACTCGAACAAAAAACAAGAGAAGAGACACACATAGAAACAGACATATGCGAGGTTTAAATAATGTTTTTATTAAATATACCCTATAAAAAATGATTAATATGTTTTAGGAATTAAAAGGTCTGAAGGAAAATTTCAGAACAGAAAGGTAGAATAAAAAATAATGAAATTATAATTAATAATAAACAAAAATACGAAATTATAAACTCAATGGATGAGTTTAACAGCAGGTTAAACATGACATGCTTTGTTGTTGCTATTGTTGTTAGGTGCCCTCAAGTGGGTTTCAACTCAGCAACCCTAGGTAAAACAGAATAAAACAGTATTCTGTCCTGTGCCATCCTCATAATCATTGCTGTGTTTGAGCCCATTGTAGCCACTGTGTCAGTCTATCTTGTTGAGGGCCTTCCTCTTCTTTGTTGACCCTCTACTTTACCAAGCATGGTATCCTTCTCTAGGGACTGGTCTCTCCTGATAACATGTCTAAAGTACATGAGATGAAGTATAGCCAGCTTCACTTCTAAGGAATATCCTGGCAGCTCTTCTTCCAAAATAGATTAGTTTGTTCTTCTGGCAGGCCATGGTATTCAGTGTTCTTCACCAACACCATAATTCAAAGGCATCAATTCTTCTTCAGTCTTCCCTTATTTATTGCCCAGCTTTCACATGCATAAGACGCAGCTGAAAGTTCCATGGCTTGGTTCAGGTACTTTAGTCCTCAAAGCGACATCTTTGTTTATTAACACTTTAAAGAGGTCTTTTGCAGCAGATTTGCCAAATGCAATGTGTCTTTTGATTTCCTACTGCTGCTTCCATAGGTGTTGGTTGTGGATCCAACTAAAATGAAATCCTTGACAACTCCAGTATTTTCTCCATTTATCATTATGTTGCTTTTGAGTCCAGTTCTGAGGATTTTTGTTTCTTTATGTTAAGGTATAATCCATACTGAAGGCTGTAGTCTTGGATCTTCATCAGTTAGTATTTCAAGTCCTCCTCACTTTTTCAGCAAGTAAGGTTGTGTTATGTGTACATCATAGTTTGTTAATGTGTCTTCCTCCAATCCTGATGCAACATTCTTCTTCATATAGTCCAACTTTTTGGATTATTATTGGAGATTTTTACCAACTTCCACAGTCTTAAATTAATCAAACATGCATTGATAATTACTGGTGATTGGAATGCAAAAGCTGAAAATAAAGAAGAATAGGTAGTTTGAAAATATAGCCTTGATGATAGAAACAACGCGGGAGATTGCATGATAGAATTTTGCAAGACCAACAACTTATTCATGACAGGCTTACCATACTTTAATAGACAGCATGAGGTACTGAGACAAATGGATGAAAAAATATATATGTGTAAGAGACATAAAGTGAATATGTGTATATAACATACGTAATCAAAGTCTAGGAGCCCTGATGGCCCAATGGTGAAAGCCCTGGACTGCTAACTGAAAGGTCCATGGTTCAAACCCACCAGCCACTCTGGGGGAGAAAGATGTGGCAGTCTACTTCCAGTCTTGGAAACTCTACATGACAGTTCTATAGGCTCGCTATGAGTCAGAATCGACTTGATGGCAGCGTGTTTGGTTTGGATTCGAGGTCTCGGAAAGATAAGGGAGAGAATGAGGCAAAGCAATTTTTCAAAAGTAGTAAAAGATATCAAGCCACAGATTCAAGAAGCAAAACACATTCCAAAAAGGATATATAAAAAGAAACTATATATAGGTACATCATATAAAAACTGATGGAGTGGCCATGCTAATAACAGACAAAATAAACTTTAAGACAAAATTTTTTACAAGAGAAAAAGAAGGACAATAAGTAAAGGGACAATTATAAACATATACACACCTAACAAGAATCCCAAAATATGAGAAACAAAACTGACAAAATTGGAGAGGGAAATACAGTTCTATAGTAACAGATGGAGATTTCAGTACCCTATTTTCCATAACCAAAATGTCGGTGGTTCAAGTCCACCCAGAGCTGCCTCAGAAAAAAGGCCTGGCAATCTGCTTCTAATAAATCAGCCCTTGAAAACTTTATGGAATATAGTTCTACTCTGACACGTGTGGCATCACCATGAGCTGGGGTTGACTCCATGGCAACAGGTTTTAAGATTACAGGCAAATTATTTTGTAGAATGTCACTCAGTTTGAGTTTGTCGTGATCAGATTCAGATTTTGCACCATATGCAGAAATATCTAAGAAGTGATCTTTTATATTCTCATCATATAAAGTGGCATATGATTTCAAATTGTCCCATAATTGATGACACTAACCAAAAGTCAGTGGTTTGAACCCACCAGCCACTGTGCAGGAGAAGTCTGTGGCAGTCTGCTCCAGTAAAGATTACAGCCTTAGAAACCATACAGGGCAGTTCTACTCTGTCCTGTAGGGTCACTATGAGTCAGAATCAATTCAACAGCAAAAGGTTTAACTTTGATCACCTGATTAAGGTCATATCTGCCAGGCTTCTTCATTAATTATCCTGCTGCTCTGTGGGAGAAAGATGGAGCAGTCTGCTTCTGTAAAGATTTAAAGCCTTGGAAACCCTAGGGGCAACTGGACTGTGTTCTATAGGGTTGCTATGAGTTGGAATCAACTTGATGGCAATGTGTTTGGTATTTCTTTTCATTTATTTTGAAATTATGCAAAGATCAGTTCTTCATCAAGCTTTCAATTTGTTATTTACTTATTAATATCTATAGAAATGCATGATTTCCCAGTTTATTCAACGGGGCACGTTCTAGTACTGTCATTCTGATGCTCATGTTACCCCTAGTTTTTTTTCCACCGTCAACCCTTTCAAGTTGGCTGCTTTATCCTTTTCAAATGCTGGAATCAAATGTTGACCATATCCATGTTTTTGGTACAACAAAAGTTCCAATCTCTTCTTGAACTTTCCCTGCCCTAGGCTAAGATTCAGCCATTTTCCCTAGGATCACTAGTTACATATAATGGAAAATAGTATTTAAAGATGTTATGGACTGAATTGTGCACCAAAAATGTGTGTCAACTTGGCTAGGCCATGATTCCCAGTATTGTGTGATTGTCCACAATTTTGTATTCTGATATGATTTTCCTATGTGTTGTAAATCCTACTTCTTTGATGATAATGAGGCAGGATTATAAGCAGTTATGTTAATGAGGCAGGGACTCAATCTGCAAGATTAGGTTGTATCTTGAGTGAAGCTCTTTTGAGATATAAAAGAGAGAAGCGAGCAGAGATACAGAGGGACCTCCTACCACCAAGAATGAAGACCCAGGATTCCTGTGCTGAGAAACTCTTAGACCCATGCAAGGGAAGACTGATGACAAGAACCTTCCTCCAAAGCCAACACAGAGAGAAGGCCTTCCCCTGGAGCTGGTGCCCTGAATTTGGACTTCTGGCCTCCTAAACTTTGATAGAATAAACTTCTGTTTGTTAAAGCCATCTGCTTGTGGTACTTCTGTTATAGCAGCATTAGAAAACTAAGACAGAGGCCAACATCTGCATGTTATGTGTATTTATTGCTATTGAGATGTTGCTGTTTCCAAACCAAGTCCTCTCAGTGGACACAATAAGGAAATATGGCTATATTCATACACATGCCCACATATGTACATTTACATCTATATTTATTTCAGCATTTGTGTATTTATCATCTATCTGTCTGTCTATTCATCTATCTTGACAACCACAAGCTTACACAGATACCTCTTCAAGGATGCCCTCTTCAGTGTGCTAGTGCCCTGATAACCTGAGTGAGGCCATCTCAACACATTAACTCCCCTTTATTCCACTTGGGGTCTGATACCCCTCACCAGGCAGCCCTCTTTCATGGACATCCTCCTCAATCTGTTCAACCTCTAACAGCCAGCTCTAGGAAGTTCACCTACATGGGTGCCCTCTTCACCCAACTCAGCTCTGCCACACTACTCTGGGTCACTGTGGCCCTTGTCCCCCAATTGCTAGTGTGGGTGCCTTACCTGCTATGACCTACTTAATGACTCTAGGACTAAATCGTTCAGAAGAGCAAGAGGAAGAGTGCTCGTTTTCTTTTGAGTAGCTTTTGTAAAGTCCTGTTTCTCTAAAAGAAGAGGCAACATTCAAGTTTCTAATTTCTCTTGCAGTTGGAATGCAAACATAGAATGAGAACTCAGTCTCATGCTCCCATACAAAAGTTGCAAGGAGAAATGTAGAGACCCAGGATTTGTGGCGACTGTCCATTTTTATATTGTAGGTTTGTGTTGTGTTGGAGCCCCCTGAGTTTTGGTGGTGACTGTAGTGGGTACACAGCAGCTGGTATAGAAGTGCTATAAGTAGCATGGCCATTCCTTGGCTCTGCTTTTGTCTACACTTCGGTGGGGCAGCAGCAAGGACAACAGTTCCATCATCAAGCCAGTCCTGCAGCTCAATTATGGTCATGCTTCCTGAATGTGGTTCTCCTGTCCTCCCAGCTATTCAATGTGTTCTCCAATATAATTTAATAAGCATGTTTTCTGCTATTCAGCTAAAGAAAACTTCTGCTTCTTGTAGCTAATAAGCTTGCCTCATACTGATGGTACTTAAATGGTCAGAAGTAGATAAGTTTATCAGAGAGAAAAAGAGAGACAGTTGAAAAGAGATGAAAACTGAACTTTCTGTCAGTAAATTCAGTAAATATTTAAACATTCACATCATACCAAGCCTTTTTTCTCTCTAAGGGTGCTTAATGACTTGCTAATAGCCTTCAAAATGGCCAGATGAACTGGCTCTTAGCTACTTTTCAGGTGTCATCTCTCACCATGTCCCTTTCACGTACCCAACATCCCATTGACACTAATTGTTGATACCTCCCCAAACTTGGCTGCTTCCATGCCTGCCTGCATGTATACTCTTCCCTCAAAGTGGCCAAGCCGAGAGGCATTTTCTTTGAAGCTTTCTACTTTCTCTCCATTTTGAATTAAATATTCCAAACTTTCATACAGCATCATGTGTACATCAGTTTTTTACATGTTTATTTCATGAATTCCTTGAGGCACTACACTTTATTTATTTTTGTGTCCTTGAAACACCGAACAGCATTGCTTGGTTCAGTAAATGCACCTTTAATGTTTGCTGCACTGAATAAACAGGAGGGGGTAAACTTTGTTGCAGAAAGGAGACATACTTTCATATAATGCAATGCAGTAAGAGACAGAAAAAAGGTTACTCATGTGGTGATAATCATAAACCAAAACATATGGCATATATCACAAGTGTTTTGTACTATGAGAAAGAGGAAAGCTCATTAAATAAAAATTTACAAAGCATTTATTTTGTGCCAGACACAATGCGAGGAATAAATCAGGCTTCATCCTTGTCCTCATGGAACAAGAAAGGAATGATTAATCAATCTTATATTACCAGTGGTAGGGATGTGGAGCCTCAAGGAGTTATACAGGCTTTCAGTTTAGGTAGTAATGATTGGCAAGTGCTTCAAGGTAGAGGTAAGATTGATGATGGCCTCACTATGCTTTGAAGAAGTATAAAGAAGCCTTCTTTTTTTTTTTTTTTTTTGAGTTTTGGAATGAACAAAGTTAGGGCTTAGGATGGTATTTGAGAGCAAGAAAGAAGAAAACCTCATACTGAAAGTGGGATGAGATAAGCCAATATTATATGTGTTAGAAAAGAAGGGGTGCATGATTTTGGAGTGCATTAAATGGCATCCAATAGTTTAACCAGGGACACTGGGGTCTTCATGGGTGCTGCAATTTGGATGGGCCATGATTAAGCAGCCTTCTGTGTATGAGATGTGATCAGTGTTGTGTGTGTAAAGATTAGCGGTGACACAGTGAGCTGTGAGAACTTGTTTCAGACAAATAAAATAATAAACTCGTTGCAGTTGAGTTGATTCTGACTCATAGCGATCCTATAGGACAGAGTAGAAATAAAATAATAGCTCTTGAAAACACACCTTGATCAGTTCTAAGTTATGATTATGAAACCGGAGTGGAATAACACTTGTAGACTAAGGGGCTTTGCAGCTGAGGGGTGTATAGATCTGAGCTCTACTTTCATGGAATTAGGATAAAGTCCATGTTCCACAGCTTGTTGTAGAATGTCCCCGATGATCAGTCCCTACATATCTCTCCTGCCTCATCTTTCTTAGCAACACATCTCATATTCTAATTTTTAACAATGCCCAATTGTCTTAGTACCGCAAGATCACCATGATATTTCTACCCTAGAGCCTCTGGGAACAACTCTCCATGTTTGTTTGTTTGCTTTTCTATAGGCACCCACCCTCCACTTTCATAGCTATGAAGTTCCTACTGGACATTTACCCTAAGTTTAGGAATAGCACTCTTTCTAAAGTCTTTTCTGATTCTAGAGAAGAATTACTGAAGACTAAATTTGTGCATTCATGTTTACCCTATTGAATGGCATCATTAAAATTCTGATATCCTTTAGCAATTATTTGTTTATATATTCTATTGGCTTGTTATGCTGTAACACTGAGGATAACAATGCTTTCATTATATTAGCACAATGTCTGGAAAAATAATAGTCTCTCAATTATTTTTTTGTTGTACAAATGAATGAATGACTCACAGCTTGGATGACCAACTGCTGTTTGACTGGACAGTGTGCAGACTTTCTAGATGAGGTTTTCTGTAGAAATCCAAGGCTCAAAAGAGCTCCAGTCCTTTGAGTAAATATACTGATCTTTTGGAAAATAAAGTTGGGCATTCAGTAAGACTTTTCATACCTCAGTTGAGCATTATCTCACTTCAGATGGATAAATAAATATCATCAAATTACATTGCTTGAATATCTTGATTTATGGAGTCACTCTTGGCCCAACACATTTCAAAAATGACCCCTGAAAAAATGAGTGGGTAAGTGTTTAACTTCAGGGAACAACATGATGTCTCATTTTTGGAACAGTTTACCAGTGATCATTAAAAAGGATTGCCTGAGGGGGATAAAATCATACGCCACTTCACTTCCTGTCATAAGCATCCTACTTTTAATAATTTCCTGTTGTTACCTACAGAAACTAAAGGATATTCCATGGCAGGGCTGAATGCCAATGCAGGCAAATGATCCAGGGAACAAGTGTTGTATTCACTCTCTTCAAGTAACTTCTCTCACTCAAGCGGATAAAAAAAAAAAAAACACCTAACTAGGACAGAGTGTATAACCAGAGACAGGCAGCTTAGTAACAATGCAGAAATGGTAATTGCACAGTGGAGTGGTGACAATGCAAATTAGTGCACCTCCCCCAAATCAGTGTACCTTCCAGGATGCAGTGCTGCCATTCAGAGATAATTAGGAGAATTGCATAGCAACGTAGCCAAATATTTATGAGTCAATGTGAAATGTAAAAAGACAGTAAATAAATTATAAAACAGTGCCTGTTGTAGAATCCTCGGAGAAAGGAATAGAAGAAAAATGATGCAAATCAGAAATGCAATTTTTGCATGAGTTTGTTTTTTTTTTTTTAATTGGTCTTACAATGCCGTGTGTGAAATAAATAAAATACAGGAGAGAAAAACAACTAAAGACATTTTGTTCATTTTTTTTTATCTACAGAAAAAATGCAGGCTATATACAAAACAAGTAAAATGTACCTCTTTCATTTTTAGTTCTTCCAAAAATCTACATTTACAGCAATCAACTAGTCAAGAAGGCAAACATGGGCAGTCACTGTGGAAAATAGTTTGGCGATTCCTCAATACGCTGAACACAGAATTAGCATATGGCCTTGCAATTCCACTGCTATACACACACACTCAAACAGATGCATGTACATCATTGTTCATTACAAAATTATTCACGATAGCCAAAAGGGGGAAAAAACTCAAGTGTTCATCAACAGACGAATCGATAAACAAAATGTGGTACATACATACAATAAAATATCATTCATCCATGAAGTGAAATGAAGTCCTGATACATGCTATGACATGGACGAACCTTGAAAACATTATGCTGAGTAAAATAAGTCAGACACAAAAGGACAAGTATCATATGATCCGCTTACATAAAATAGCTAGAGCTGGAAGATGCATAGAGACAAAAGGTATCTAGTTGTGTCCAGGGGCTTGGTGGAAAGGAGGAATAGAGAGATTCTGCTCAAGGGGTACAATTTCTGTTTGAGGGGTTGACACATTTTGGAAATACACAATGGCAATGGTTGCACAAGACAGTGAATGTAATTAACGTCACCAAATTAAATGTCACTTAAAAATCGTTAAAATAACAAATATTTTAATATATACTTTACCAAAATAGAATTTTTAACAAAGAGAGAAGAGGCAGACCTGCTTCTAAGGTCTTTATTACTCTTCGCTATTAGGAGGCTTGGAGTGTTTAGCCTGAACTTTCTGATATAATTATTTTTTTAACTTCTGAAACACATTACCCGCCACCACACACACATACACACAATTCCTGAAGGGGCTTCTGTTACTGCACCATTTGTCAACCAATATTCTTAAGAAAGGAGCCCTAGTTGTGCAGGGATTAAGCGCTGCTAACTGAAAGTCGGTGGTTAGAACCCACCCAGTGGTTGCTATAGGGTCACTATGAGTCAGAATCAACTCAAAGACACTGAATAATAACAACATCCTTAAGGAATGTCATCCCTTACATTCTCCCTATCATTGATCCCATCCCTGCAGATCTATGCAGACTACTGGAGGGTTGACAATGGGGCAAGGGGCAAGGGAGAGAGAGGAAGAAGCTGGCTTGGACTGAACCTCTCTCGTTTACATTGCTTGACCATTTTTTGTTTGGTTTTGCTTTGTTTTTTATAAGTTAAGCTTAATGGTATTTACAAATATGTCATTTATGTATTGGTTTTATGCTAAATAAAAATGTCTCTGCTTCCAAAACGGCTGTGTGAAGTCAGCTGTGTCCAAGTCTGCACCACTTCAGGGGCTCCTTGGACGACATGCTCTGCTTCTTCCCCTCAGCACCCCCGCCCTATCCTCTGCACATCTGCTTTTGGATCTTCCAGTGTTCAACTGCTCTTGCAGGCAGCTAGGGTCTCCAGTCCACTCTACTTTCCTTCCCCCATAGAGCACTACCTCATGGACAGCCTGAGCAGCTAGGTCCTTCCAGTCCTCAGTGGCGGGTGGGCTCATGGCCAGCATGAGCTTCTGAACAGACCCTGCCTCACGGTACAGACCATGATCCTGTGCCTTGGTCCTGTAAGAGGGCATGTTCATATCTTTTGTACTAATTTACATTATCATCCCGCATTGTTTTAGGAAGAAATCAGGGTATAGATAATAAACCAAAGATGTAGACCTTCCTTCATTGTTCCTATTTTTAAGATTAGTACCTCTGTGATGACTTTTAAACTTATAAATGCAAAATGTAATTTGAGTAAGTCAATTTCATCATATAATGTAAATTGTGGATACCACATATAAATTTTATTTATTAATCTCACACTCTTTTTATTATAGATACATTTTTAAATGCAATCTTATAAATGATTGCTTGAATAGACACATCATATTTTATAGATATCAATTTTTTTCTTTCCCATTTGGATTAAGCAGAATTATAAGGTCTTGGGACTTCTCAGTCTCTCATCCAGAGATTTTGAACTCTATTATCCTTAATTCTTAGGGACTACAATATGGCACCATCAATATTACATATTCACTCCAATTTTCTTTAAAAATCCAGCACCAAAACTTTTTGTTTATTGTGAAATAGAATCCACATACAGAAGAGTAAAGGCAAAACAAAACAAATAAAAAATTACCCTTAATGAGTAACTTGTCACAGAGAAAACTCACGCAACTGTCACTCAGGGTCAAAGATTGGAACATTGTTCTAGAGGTCCCTTGTGGATCTTAGTCACTCCTCCTCCCTGTCCTGATTTCTGACACTCTCATTTAATTCTGATTGTTTTAGAACTTTATTTCAATTAAATAATACATTATGCACTATTTTATGTCTGGATTAATTTACTTAATATTATGTCTGTGAGTTTCATCTAAATTATCTCATAGAGAAGCAGTTTATTCATTTTTATTACTCTGTAGTATCCTGTTGTACAAATACACCACAATGTCTTTATCCATTCTACAAACATTGTTGGACATTTAGGTTGCTTTCAGTTTGGGGCTGTTACAAATAACACATTGTTTTATGTCTCCCTTGATCATATGTACATGTATCTGTCTTGGGTGTATACCTACTAGAAGTAGAATTGCTGGGTCACAGGAAATATGTATGTTCAACTGTAATAGTTAATGACAAATTGTTTTCCAAAAATACTGTAATAATTGAAATTCTCCCCAAAATTTATCATGTTTTTGAAAACCAGGTTATTTATTTTTGATGCTCATTTACCACTTAAAACTTACACTTTGGTCATTTTAATTTTAAAATCATTTTTAGAGTTACATAGATGATTGAAAATCAAGCAGTCCTAACCTTTTATCCTCCAAATAGGCAAATGGAAATTCAAAGATGGAAAGAGAATTTCCAATTCGTATTATATTTTTTATGTAAGCGGGCTTTATCTTCCCAGCTAGATTTTATAATTTTCCCATTTCCTAGTGGCCTCTAGTACCTGCGCAAAATAGTATTTAAGCACATTTTATGGATTTGGAGCCAAAACATTTTTCCTACAGAATTTGCTCACTGTGGTCTGATAGAATTCTCCATGATTTAGAAACTGTGTAAGACATTTTTCAATAGTATACATTTTTCAGTAGTGTTTCTCACATATCATCCTAGCATGCTCTTAACTTCCAACTTTGTACACACAACACAGTTTGAATGGTTTAATATATGATGTGCTTTTCAGTGGCAGTACTAAACTGTGGGAATAGCAAATGTAACTCTTTTCTTCAGATTTGTTTTTGTACATGTTTTTGTTATGTTGGCTGTGGAAAAATAATAAAGTGGATTTAGGACTTATTCAATTAAGAGCAGTCGAGAATGTTTATAAATTTAGAGACCATTTAATTTATTTTAAACAAAAGCAAAATTTAGATTTTATTTTCATGTTAGCATTACATATTGCAAATAAACTATTTATATTGCATAGAAACCTATTAAAAAGCTTGATTTTTATTTTCTTTTCAATAATATGTTTATTTTGAATTTTATCCTGTTAGAATTCTTAATCCCTCTAATGTGAAGATAGAAATTACTTAGCAACAAGTGGAAAGAAGTGTATTGAAAGCAAAATGCTACAATGAAACTCACTGTGATAAGCATCTAGTCATAGAATAATTAGAGGAAAGACAAGTGCTAAAAACGTTATTAACGGGATTTGAACTCTGACATGTAAAAGACTTGGAAGTTGTCACTGTCATCCTTACTCAAGAAAAAAGCTGAACAAGCAGAAAATCAATGATTCTTTTTTTTAACCCATTAAACTATCTAGGTTTCAGGGAAAACAGCCATTCTAAAATCAGGAGATGATTTCAGAGACTTCACAGAAGCACAGCTGGCATCAATTTACCAAGGGCAGAAACCCATGGAGCAGTAACTGGTGGGAACACTTAAACGGCGATTTTGATGAATTGCTAGAGGTTGAGTGTGGACTACCTGGAGAGTCAGAACTCCTGAGGACCACAGTTGCAAGGGCTCCAACACCATTGTGGGCTTTACCTGCAAAAACCCACCAGGCTCTCATGGTGAAGGATCAAGAAAAAAATCCTTCCTGATTCTGCAGGGGAAGAGGAAAGTAGCCATTGTGAAACACATCATCACTGTTCTCCATAAGAAAGGCCCAGGGAAAAGACTTACTAGTGACTTATCTTACATGAACACTAATGAGCACCTAACAACAACATCTCACATCGGCTGAAGGGCTATTACCAAACTCCAGCCCCCTCTAGCCTCCCTACCTCAAGCAAGAGGGAGGAAGGGGAAACTAAACTTAAGAATCACTTGTGAAGGTCACAGTCCAGGGTCACAGGTTCAATAATGACTTACGCTGAATCATAAGCTTCCAGTAAGGATTACACCTCAACATAAAGAAAACAAACATCCTCATACGTGGACCTATCAGCAAATCATGATAAATGGAAAAAAGATTGTAGTTGTAAAGGATTTCATTTTACTTGGATCCACAATCAACGCCCATGGAAGCAGCAGTCAAGAAGTCAAATGATGTATTGCCTTGGGCAAATCTGCTACAAAAGACCTCATTAAGGTGTTAAAAAGTAAAGATGTCACTTTAAGGACTAAGGTGCACCTGACCAAGCCATGATGTTTTCAATAGCCTCAGATGCATGCAAATGCTGGACAATGAGTAAGGAAGACTGAAGAAGAATTGATGTCTTTAAATTATGGTGTTGGTGAAGAATACTGAATGTGCCGTGGACTGTCAGAAGAACTAACAAATGTATTGTGGATGAAGTACAGCCAGAATGCTCCTTAGAAGTGAGGATGGCGAGACTTCATCTCACGTACTTTCTAATTGTTATCGGGAGGGACCAGTCCCTGTAGAAGGACATCGTGCTTGGTAAAGTAGAGGGTCAGTGAAAAAGAAGAAGACCCTCAATGAGATGGATTGACACAGTGGCTGCAACAATGGGCTCAAGCATAACAATGATTGTGAGGATGGCACAGGTCCGGGCAGTGTTTTGTTCTGTTGTACATATGGTTGCTATAAGTTGAAACCAACTCAGTGGCATATAACGACAACAACATCTCACATAGACTGAAGGGCTATTACCAAACTCCAGCTCCCTCTAGCCTACTCGCCTCACATAAGAGGGAGGCAGGGAGAAAGATAAGAAGAAGAACCAATTGTGGAGGTCACAATCCAGGGCCACAGGTTCAATAATGACTGATACTGAATCATAGAATTATAAAATGCTACCCGTCTAAAAGACCTTCAAGGATTAGGTTGTTTTTAAGAAGGAGTTCTCAGTGAAATCCAAAGATGGAATGGGAAACAAAAATCAAGGACACTAGAGGAATTTGAAGCCCCTGGTATCTATAGCTAGAACAAACATTAAACACGGCCCAACTCCTAACCACAAATTAAATAAAACCTGTCACTAAAGAGCATTTTACCTCAATACCTATTACTCAGTACATCATGTCCAGCTTTCAACAAAACATTATGTTAAGACTTTCTTCTCCTCAGTCAGCCTCTGGCCTTGTTATGACTAATGATATTGAGATGCTCCATCATCTCTTTCCTCAGATATAGTCGATTTGATTCCTGTGCATTCCATCTGGTGAGGTCTACGTGTATAGTTGGCATTTATGTTGTTGAAGAAAGGTATTTCCAAAGAATAGGTCATTGGTTTTGCAAAATTCTATCATGCATCTCTGGCGTTGTTTCTATCACCAAGGCCATATTTTCCAACTACCAATCCTTCTTTATTTCCAACTTTGGCATTCCAATAATCAGTAATTATCAATGCATCTTGATTTCATGTTTGATCTATTTCAGACTGCAGAAGTTAGTAAAAATCTTCAATTTGTTATCTTTGGCATTAGTGGTGGCTGTGTAAATTTGACTACTGGTCATATTAACTGGTCTTCTTTGTAAGCATATGATATTTTCTTATCACTGACAGCCTTGTACTTCAGGATAGATCTTGAAATGTTCTTTTTGACAATGAATGTGAGGTCTTTCCTCTTCAATTTATGATTCCCTGCAAAGTATATCGTGATTGTCTCATTCAAAATGGCCAGTACCAGTCCGTTTCAGCTCGCTAATACATAGGATGTCAATCTCCAAATGTTTCATTTAATTTTTGAAAACTGCCAGTATTCTTAGATTCATACTTTGTACCTTCCATGTTTCCATTAACAATGGATGTTTGCAGCTGTTTCTTCTTATTTTGAGTTATGCCATGTCAGCAATTGAAGCTTGACTCCATCCATGTCATTAAGGTTGACTCTAAATTGAGGAGGGACTTCTTTTGCAGTTGTACTTTGACTGCCTTCCAATCAGAGGGGCTCATCTTCTGGCGCTATATCAGACAATGTCCCACTGCTGTCCAAAAGGTTTTCACTGGCCAATTTTTCCAGAAGTAAATCACCAGTTCTTTCTTCCTAGTCCGTCTTAATCTGGAAGTTTTGCTGAAACCTGTTCACCATGGATGACACTGTTGGTATTCAAAATACCAGTGACATAGCTTCCAGCATCACAATAACATGCAAGCACAGTATGACAAACTCATAGATGAACTGACAGAAAAAATGGCATCTCAAGAATAGATTTGATGCACTGAACATTAATGACAGAAGAAAAAATGAGTTGAGGGATGACATCAACGACATCATACATGAGGAAAGCAGAAGGTCATTAAAAAGAAAAGAAAGAAAAGAACAACAGGGATGTCAGAAGAGACTCTAAAACTTGCTCTTAAATGTAAAGTAGCTAAAGAAAATAAAAGAAACGATGACGTATAACTGCTGAACGGAAGATTTCAAAAGGTGGCTCAGGAAGACAAAGTAAAGCATTATACGAAATGTGTAAAGACCTCGAGTTAGAAGCCAAAAAGGAAGAACATGCTCACATTTCTCAAGCTGAAAAAACTGAAGAAAAAAAATTTAAGCCTTGAGTTGCAATATTGAAGGATTCTATGGGCAAAATATTGAACAACGCAGGAAACATCAAAAGGAAATGGAAGGAAAACAGAGAGTCACTGTACCAAAAAGCATTGGTCGATGTTCAACTAATCCAGGAGGTAGCATATGATCAAGATCCAATGGTATTGAAGGAAGAAGTCCAACCTGCTCTAAAGGCATTGGTGAGAAACGAGTTTCCAGGAATTGACGGAATACCAGTCGAGATGTTTGAACAAACAAATACATGATGCTCACTCATATATGCTAAGAAATTTGGAAAAGAACTACCTTGCCAATAAACTGGAAGAGATCCATATTTGTGCCCATTCTAAAGAAAGGTGATCCAAAAGAATGCAGAAATTATAGAACAATATAATTAATGTCTCACACCAGTAAAATTTTGCTGAAGATAATTCAAAAACAGTTGCAGCAGTACTTCAACAGGGAACTGCCAAAAATTCAAGCTCGACTGAAAAGAGGACAGGGAACGAGGATATCATTGCTGATGTCAAATAGATCTCGTCTGAAAGCAGAGAATATCGGAAAGACGTTTACCTGTGTTTTTTGACTATGCAAAGGCATTTGACTGTATGGATCATAAAAAAATTATGGATAACACTGTGAAGAATAGGAATTCTAGAACTCTTTTTTTTTATTTATTTTTCTATCTTTTTTATTGTACTTCAGGTGAAGGCTTACAGAACAAATAGTTTCTCATGACACAGTAGTACACATATTGTTTTATGACATTGGTTAACAAGCCAACAACATGTCAACCCTCTAACTTCTTAACATTTTTTTTGGTGAAAATGCACATAGCCAAAGATACACCATTTCAGAAATTTCTACATGCACAGTTCAGTGACATTGACTACACTCTTCCAATTGTGCTGCTATTCTTACTTAAGGTGAAGGCTTACAGAATAAAATAGTTTCTCATTTAACAGTTACTACAAATGTTGTTCTATGACAATGGTTAACAATCTCACAACACATCAACAATATCCTTACTCAACCTTGGGTTCCCTATCACCAGCTTCCCTGTCCGCTTCTGCCTTCTGGCCCTTGTCCCTGGACTACTGTACCTCATAAGTCTCATTTGGTTTTACGGGGCTGTCCACTCCCAGGCTGAACGGTGAACCTTGGAGATAACTTCACCACTGAGCAAAAAGGCTGTCTGGGGGCCATACTCTTGGGGTTTCTCCAGTCTCCTTTAGGCCAGTAAATCTGGTCTTTTTTTTTTTTGTTAGTTAGAATTATGTTCTACATCCTTCTTCAGCTCTGTCCAGAATCCACTCTTGTGATCCTGGTCAGAGCAGTCAGTGGTGGTAGCCAAGCACCATCTAGCTGTACTAGACTCAGTCCGGTGGAGGCCTTGGTAGCTGTGGACAATTAGTCATTTGGACTAATCTTTTCCTTGTATCCTGTTCTCTTCATTCTCCCTTGCTCCTGAAGGGATGAGACCAGTGGAATATCTTAGATGGCTACTCACAGGCTTTTAAGACCCCAGATACTACTCACCCAGGTAGAATGTAGAGCATTGTCTTTATAAGCTGTGTCATGCCAATTGCGCTAGATGTTCCTCGAGACCATGGTCCCCACAGCCCTCCGCCCAGAAATTCAGTCACTCAGGGAGTTTGGATGTGTCTATGGGGCTTCCATGACCTTTCCTTGTACAAGTTCTGCTAGTTTCCCCTGTATTGTGTACTGTCTCACCCTTCACCCAAGGTACCACTTATCTATTGCCTATTTAGTATTTCCCCCCCACCCTTCCCATCCCTGGTAACCAACAAAGATTGTTACATTTTGTGTGTGAACTTTTTCATGGGTTTTTACAATAGAGGTCTCATACAATATTTGTCCTTTTGTGATTCACTTATTTCACTCAGCATAAAATGTCCTCCCATTTCATCCATGTTATGAGATGCTTCACAGATTCATTGTTGTTCTTTCGTGTTGCATAGTACTTCAGTCTGTGTACGTACCATAGTTTATTTATCCATTCATCTGTTGATGGGCATCTAGGTTGTTTCCATCATTTTGCTACTGTGAACAATGCTGCCATGAACATAGGTGTGTATATGTCTATTCGAGTGACGACTCTTATTTCTCTAGGATATATTCCTAGGAGTGGAATTGCTGGATTGAATTGTATGTCTATTTCTAGATTTCTGAGGAAGCGCCATATCATTTTCCAAAATGGTTGTATCATTTTGCATTCCCACCAGCAGTGCATAAGAGTTCTGATCTCCCCACAGTCCCTCCAACATTTGTTATTTCCAGTGTTTTTGATTCATGCCAGTAATGCCGGGGTGAGATGGTATCTCATTGTGGTTTTAATTTGCATTTCTCTAATGGCTAGTGATAGCGAGTATTTCCTCATGTATCTGTTGGCCATTTGGATGTCTTCTTTGGTGAAGTGTCTGTTCATTACCTTTGCCCATTTTTTAATAGGATTATTTGTCTTTTTGTTGTAGAGGTGTTGGATTTTCTTGTAGATTACGGAGATTAGACCTTTGTCTGACTTATACTGTCCAAAAATTTTTTCCCAGTCTGTAGGTTCTCTTTTTACTCCTTTGGTGATGTCTTTTGGAAGAGCATAGGTGTTTGATTTTGAGAAGATCCCAGTTATCTAGCTTATCTGTTGGGGTTTGTGGGTTGATGGTCATGGTTTGTATCCTGTTAATGCCAAGTATTAAGACCTGAAGTGTTGGTCCTATTTTTTCTTCTATGAACTTTATAGTTTTAGGCTTTATATTCAGGTCTTTGAATCATTTTGAAGTTCTTTTTGTATACGGTGTGAGGTATGGGTCCTGCTTCATTTTTTTGCAGATTGATATCCAGTTTTGCCATTTGTTAAAAAGACGGTCTTTTCCCCATTTCATGGACTTTGGGCTCTTGTCGAAGACCAGGTGACCGTAGGCGGATGGATTTACATCTGGGTTCTCAATTCTGTTCCATTGGTCAATGTATCTGTCATTGTACGAGTACCAGGCTGTTTTGACTACTGTAGCTGTATAGTAGCTTCTGAAGTCAGGTAGTGTGTGTCCTCCAACTTTATTCTTCTTTTTCAGTAGTGCTTTACTCATTCGGGGATTCTTCCCTTTCCATATAAAGTTAATGATTAGTTTTTCTATCTCATTGAAGAATGTTGCCAGTATCTGGATCGGGATTGTGTTGTATTTGTAAATTGCTTTGGGTAGAATTGTCATTTTCACAATGTCGAGTCTGCCTATCCATGAGCATGGTAGATCCCTTTGGGTTTCATGCAGTAGTGTTTTGTAGTTTTCTTTGTATAGGTCTTTTACATCCCTGGTCAGATTTATTCCTAAGTATTTTATCTTTTTAGGGGCTATTGAAAATGGTATTATTTTCCTGATTTCCTTTTCATCGTCATCCTTATTGGTGTATAGAAATCCAACTGATTTTTGAATGTATATCTTGAATCCTGCTACTCTGCTGAATCTTTCTATTAGTTCCAATAGATTTCTCGTGGAGTCTTTAGGGTATTCTATGTATAATACCATATCATCTGCAAACAGGGACAGTTTAACTTCTTCATTACCAATTTGGATGCCCTTTATTTCTTTTTCTTGCCTTATTGCTCTAGCTAGAACTTCCAGCACAATGTTAAATAGGAGTGGTGATAAAGGGCATCCTCGTCTTGTTCCTGTTTTCAAGGGGAACGTTTTCAGCCTCTCTCCATTAAGAATAATGTTGGCCATTAGTTTTGCATAGATGCCGTTTATTTTGTTGAGAAATTTCCCTTCTATACCTATTTGATTGAGAGTTTTTATCAGGAATGGGTGTTGGAGTTTGTCAAATGCCTTTTCTGCGTCAATTGAGATGATCATGTGATTCTTTTCTTTCCTTTTATTTATGTGGTGGATTACGTTGATTGAGTTTCTAATGTTAAACCATCCTTGCACACCTGCTATGAATCCTACTTGGTCGTAGAGTATTAATTTTTGATATGATGCTGAATTCTATTGGCTAGAATTCTGTTCAGAATTTTTGCATCTATATTCATGAGAGATATTGGTCTGTAATTTTCTTTTTTTGTAACATCTTTGCCTGGTTTTGGTATCAGCATTATGCTGGCTTCATAGAATGAATTTGGAAGTGTTGCTTCCTCTTCTATGCTCTGAAATAGCTTGAGTAGAACTGGTACAAGCTCTTCTGTAAATGTTTTGTAGAATTCTCCAGTGAAGCCATCTGGTCCAGGGCTTTTTTTGGTTGGGAGTTTTTTTATTACCTTTTCAATCTCTTCTCTTGTTATGGGTCTGTTCAGATTTTCAACATCACTTTGTTGTAGTTTGGGTAGGCCGTGTGTTTCTAGAAATTTATCCATTTCCTCTAGGTTTTCCAATTTGTTGGAGTATTGTTTTTCATAGTATTCTGTTATAATCCTTTTTATTTCAGTTGGGCTGTTGTAATGTCCCCCATTTCATTTCTTATTTGGGTTATCTGTGTCTTCTCCTCTTTTTCTTTTGTCAGTCTGGCCAGTGGTTTCTCGATTTTGTTGATTCTTTCCACAAACAAACTTTTGGTTTTGTTGATTCTTTCTATTGTTTTTCTGTTCTCTATTTCATTTATTTCTGCTCTGATCTTTACTATTCCTTTCTTCTGGTGGTTGTGGGCTTTTTTTGCTGTTCTCTTTCTATTTGTTTGAGTTCGGTAGTTAATGTTTTGATTTTTTCCCTTTCTTCTTTTTTGATATGTGCATCTATTGCTATAAATTGTCCTCTGACGACTGCCTTTGCTGTGTCCCAAAGGTTTTGGTATGATGTGTTTTCATTCTCATTTGATTCTAGGAATTTTTTGATTCCATCTCTGATTTCTTCTATTACCCAGTGATGTGTAAGCAAGGTATTATTCAGTTTCCATGTAGTTGATTTCTTTTCCTTGGTCTTTCTATTGTTAATTTCTACCTTGATGGCATTGTAGTCAGAGAAGATACTTTGAATTATCTCAACGTTTTGGATCTTGTTGAGGATTGCTCTGTGGCCTAAGATGTGGTCTATTCTGGAGAACATTCCATGTGCATTGGAAAAGAATGTATACTTTGCAGCGGTTGGGTGGAGTGTTCTATACCTGTCTATGAGACCAAGTTGGCTGATTGTACCCTTTAGGTCTTCTGTATCTTTGCTGAGTTTCTTCTTCGTTGTTCTGTCCTTTACTGAGAGTGGTGTGTTGAAGTCTCCTACTATTATTGTGGAACTGTCAATTTCTCTTTTCAGTGTTGTTAGATTTTGTTTTATGTATTTTGGAGTCCTGTCACTGGGTGCGTAGATGTTTATTATGGTTATGTCTTCATGATGGATCATTCCCTTAATCATTATACAGTGTCCTTCTTTGTCTTATATGGTAGATTTTGTTTTAAAGTCTGTTTTATCTGCGATTAGAATTGCCACTCCTCCTCTTTTTTGGTAGTTGTTAGCTTGATTTTTTTTTTTCCAACCTTTGACTTTTAATAAATTCACATCTTCGTTTCTAAAGTGTGTCTCTTGTAGACAGCATATTGATGGGTCCTGCTTTCTTATCCATTCTGTCACTCTCTGTCTCTTTATGGGTGCATTGAGTCCATTTACATTCAGTGTAATTATTAATAAATGTGAGTTTGTTGCTGTCATTTTGTAGTGCTTTTTTTTGTGATGCTGAAGTTTTCTTTGGTCTTCTTACTGTCTTGTGCTGAGTTACTTGTGTTTGTGGTTTTTCTTTTCATTTCTTTTGCTTTTGTAGGTTTTGTTTTTGCTGAGACTTCCTGTTTTTCCTCTTTTTCTATGTTTGTTAACTTTCTTTGTGGCTTCCATGAATTTTACCCTTATCTTTCTAAGTTTGAAGCAGTCTACCATTAGTTGGTATCGTCTTGCCTTCCTCTCCATTAGGTTCTGTACCTATGTAGTTTATTCCCTCTTTTATTGTTTTGATGTTGTTGTCATTTATTGATTAACTTCTCTGATTCCCTGTTGTATTTCTTTTGGTTTTGGATAGTCCTCAAGATTTCATTTCCTAGATTGGTATCTGGCTGGTATGATCCTGCATCCTAGATTCTGCCTGTGAGCTGAAGCTTTTTGTCCTCAGATCAAAGAACACGCTTTAATAATTCTCATAAGTTTGGTTTGACTTTTACATATTCCCTTAATTTCTGTTTATCTGGAAATGACCTAATTTCACCATCAAATATGAGCAATAATTTTGCAGGATATCTTATTATTGGCTGGCAATTTTTTTCTTTCAAGATTTTATAAATGTCATCCCATTGCCTTCTTGCCTGCATGGTTTCTGCTGAATAATCTGAACTTAGACTTATTGTTTCTCCTCTGTATGTGACTTCTTGTTTTTTATGAGCTGCTCTAACGATTCTTTGTTTGTCTTTGGTTTTGGCGAGTGTGATTATGATATGCCTTGGTGATTTTCTTTTGGGGTCTCTCCTATATGGGGTTCGTTGAGCTTCTTGGATGGCCAGCTTTTCATCTTTCATGATATTGGGGAAGTTTTCTGTCAGCAGTTCTTCAATGATCCTCTCTGTGTTTTCTGTTTTCTCCCCTTTCTGGAATTCCAATCATTCAAAAATTTTTGCTTTTGATTGTATCCCACATAACTCTGAGGGCCTCTTCATTTTTCTTTGTTCTTTTTTCTGAGTTTTCCTGAAACACAGTTGTATCCAAGTGTTTGTCTTCAATTCCACTGATCCTGTCTTCAACCGTTTCAAATCTGCTTTTCAGCCCTTCTGTGACACCGACCATTTCTGAAATGTTGTTGTTTATCTTTTGGATTTCTAATTGTTGTCTTTGTATAATTTCTAGTTGTGAATTTATTTTGGCATTTTGTTCCTGCATTATTTTCCGGAATTCTTCCAATTTTTTTCTCTGCATTTTCCATGAATTTGTCTATTTTCTCCTCATGTTTGTCAGCTTTTGCCTCAGCTCTTGAAGAATTCTGAGTATTAGAGATTTGAATTCCCTATCAGGTAGTTCTAGTGCATTTTCTTCCACTGGAGAGTCATCTGGTGTCTTATTTTGCTCGCCTACTTGAACCATCCTGTCCTGCTTTTGTAAATGTTTTGATATTGTCTGCTGTTTTGGGGGCATTCAGTAGTTATTTTTCTCATTTATTGATTATAGATTTGTTTGTTTCATCCCTTTTTTTAAAAAAATTTGACTATGTCTGAGCAGGCAGGCTGTGTGTTCTTTGTTGTTTGCTCATCTGTGGGCATAGTACCTTTCACCTCCTTCTCCAGTTGTCAGGATCAGTCACTCAGATATGGTACAGCAGGGCAGGTCTAGCTGAAGAGGAGTTACAGGGATGGGTTGTTTGTGGCACTTACTATGGCCACCAGGGAGGGTCGGTACTCAGTGCAGGGCAGGTTCCAGTAGGCTGTGCCTGTGCTGCTTGGTGGTGTGATGTCAAGCGCACAGTGCATGTAGGCAGGATGCAGCGGGGAGATTGTTATATGTGGAGCTAAGATGGATATGGGAGAGAGGAGAGAGGAACAGAAGCCAAAAACATATAAACAAACAAAAAAGAATGCTAGGTGAGCTTGCCATTGGAGTGGAGAGATGAGAGACTATGAAATGGGGAAAACTGAAAGGGGAAGAGGAAGAAAAGAAAAGAATGAATAAATAAAAACTGGAAAGGTTAAAGAACGGCAAAGTTCCCAGGGATCCCACCGATGCAGGTATGAGGTCTGGGGAAGTTGCTCCCAGTTGTTGTAGTACAGTCTGGCTCGAAAGTATAGAGGTATATAACGGCAGGTACTCAGGGAACAGAAAGAGAAGAAAGATATAGAGAGACGAGAAACTGAGCAGTGAAGAAAGACAAAAAGTGAAAAAGAGGGAAAAGAAAGCGAAACAAATTAAAAAAAAAAAAAAAGACCAAGAAAGTCCCCCCAAAAAAGAGGGAAAAAAAACCCAAAGCCAACGAAAAAGAAATGTTCTCAGGGATCCCTCTGCACATCTGTGCAAGCCGAGGGTGAAGTCCCATTGCCACACAGCACCGCCTGGCCAGAAAGGGCTCCCAATTCAAGAAAAGGAAAAGAAAACAAATAAACAATTCAAAACAAACAAACCAACCAAAGCCCTGGGATCCCACCAGCATGGTAGCCCAGACCGGGAAGCAGCTCCACACTCGAACAGAGCTTCATAGCCCCTCAGGAAGAAGCAAAGATGGTGCACGGAGCCAGGTATGTGAGCGAAAGGAGGGGTAGGTGGTGAGAGGTAAGGAAGAAATCAAAAGAAGCAGAAAAAAAGCAGCACTAGCAGCCAACAAATGGCACTCAGAGAGCCAGGTATTGCAGGCTGGTGTTTTCCGGACAAGAGACTGTGTCCGTGGGAAGCAGAGGGGACCAAGTGTGGGTGAAGAAGGCTAGGGAGTGGGAAAGCGTATATCACAAATTATCAGAGCTCTGCAGCCCCTCAGGAAGAAGCAAAGATGGTGCATGGAACCAGGTATTTGAGCGAAAGGAGGGGGAGGTGGTGAGAGGTAAGGAAGAAATCAAAAGAAGTGGAAAAAAGCAACACCAGCAGCCAACAAATGGCACTTAGAGAGCCGGCCAGTTCGGGTGTGTGCAATCCAAGCAGCTGGTGTTTCCTGGTCAAGAGATGTGGCCGCGGGAAGCAGAGGAGGCCAAGTCGGGGTGAAGAATGGTGGGGGGTGGGAAAGCATATATTGCAAATTACCAGTTGTTTTGTCTCCTGCTGGACGCTCCGTGAGGCTGCTTTCTCGTACCCCCTGTTTGCTGGTCTCCAATAGGAGTCCAAGATGGTGGATCCATGCTGCGTTAGCTGGTAGGGGACCTCTGCATGAATCTCTCCTCACCTCTGTTCTCTGTCAGTTTTTTCACTCCATTTGGTGCTTGGCTGAGTTCTTTATCTCTTCATTTGATGGTTTAGGGTTTCAGGACTGTTGTATTCTCTGTTCGGCTTAATTTTTCAGATCTTTGCTGTGGAGGGATGGCGTGGTGCTTCTGCCTAGAGTGCCATTTTGCCAGAACTTGGAATCCTAGAACTCTTAATCGTGCTAATGTAGAACCTGGACATAGACCAAGAGGCAGTCATTCAAACAGAGCTAGAGGATACTACATATTGTTTAAAATCAGGAAAGATATGTGCCAGGATGTATCCTTTCACCATACTTATTCAATCTGTATGCTGAGCAAATAATCCAAGAAGCCTGACTATATGAAGAAGAATATAATTTCAGACTTGGAGGAAGACTCATCAACAACCTGCATTATGCAGATGACACAACCTTGCTTGCTGAAAGCAAAGAGGGCTTGCACTTACTGATGAAGAACAAAGACTACAGCCTTCAGTATGGATTATACCTCAATATAAAGAAAACAAAAATCCTCACAACTGGGTCAATAAGCAACATCATGATAAACAGTGAAAATATTGAAGTTATCAAAGATTTCATTTTACCTGGATCCACAATCAGCAATGGGCTCAAGCTTAACAATGATTGTGAGGATGGCGCAGGTCCCGGCAGTGTTTCATTCTGTTGTACATGTGGTCACTATAAGTCAGAACCAACTCAATTTACACTAACTTTACCAAAAAAATTTTGCTTTTATCCTCGGTTCCTGGGGGATAATCTCTAAAATCTTGAAATTTACATAATAGTTTAAGTGTCTTTGTTGAAGACTTCAGACCACACCTAACTAACATGTTGCACTAGTGAAGTGACTCTTGGGTTAGGGCTGACCAGGTCAGAGTGACCTATCTCATAATGACATGGCAAAAATTCTCAGTAAAATCTCTGGACCCTAAATCTCCATGAGCTTTCTGGTTGATGAAAGACATATACTCTTGAGAGAGTGATGCACCGTCTCTGGGACACAAAAACTTCACATTAGGAACCCTGCCAGACCTCACCCTATTTGTCTCTTCTTTCTGTTGATCCTGATTTCCCTTATTTGTAATTGTATGTAAGTATAATGCTTTCTGTAAGTTCTATGAGTCATTCTAGTGAATTACCAAACCCAAGGGAGTAATGGGAGCCAGCAGTTCCAAAGTATGGGGAGGTATAAACCCCTGAGCTTGCAACTGGGATCCTGAAGAGGTAGTGGATAACATCAAATTTGTAGTCACGAGGTCAGCGGTCAGCAGTGAGGGGAGCCCTGGGACTTCCAAGCTTGCAGCTGGAGTCTAAGGTCTTGGGTAGACTTGGCAGTCAAGGACTATGTCCTTTAACTTGTAAGGTCTGACATAGCTTTAGAGAAAGAAGAGCTGGGCATGTAGCTGGTGTCAGCACAGAAGTGGCAGAGAAGTGTGGATTTTGGTCTATATTGATTATTATCCTCATAGTGTCCTTAATATGATATGATGAAAATGGCACTTTACTTCTGTGGTCTTCCTCCCCAAAACCCACAAACCCAGCCTTATCATGAGAAAAATGTCAGCAAATTCAAATAAAGAGGCCTCCTACAAAATACCTAAGCAGTTGTCTTCATTACTGTCGAGGTCATCAAAAACAAGGGAAGTCTGTGAAATTGTCACAGCTAAGAGGAACCTAAGGAAACTTGGGTATTAAATATAATGTGATATCCTGGATGGAATCCTGGAACAAATAAAGGCCATTCGGTAAAAACTTGGAAATAAGAATAATGTATGGGACTTTTCCAAAAAAAAAAAAAAAATGTGTTGCCATGGAGTCAATTCTGACTCATAGTGACCCTATAGGACAGTGTAGAACTGCCTTATAGGGTTTCCAAGGAGTGGCTGGTGGATTAAAAGTGTTGACCTTTTGGTTAGCAGCCAAGCTCTTAACCACTGTGCCACCAGGACTCCATATGGACATCAGTTAATAATAATGTATCAATATTAGTTCATTAATTGTAACAAATAGAGTATAGTAGTAGTGTAAGTTAATAGTAGTAATGTTAATAATGGGAGAAACTGGGTGTGGGGTATATAGGGACTCTGTATTGTCTTGTCAATTTTTCTATAAAAGCACAACTGTTCCTAAAAAAAAAATCTATTTTAAAAATAGTCATTAATACGGTGTGAGATCTTAGAAAAGAGTTAAACTCAGAGTCAGCTGGTGTGCCTTCCACTCTAGTCTCTGTCGTTAGCTTGACCCCGTGACCTTATGCAACACATTTCACCTTGATTTCCAGTCTTCAATTGTCTACTGAAAGTGGAAATGATCAAAATTGTATAATGGTTTAAGCCCATTCAATAAACAGAAAGCAATGAGAGTAGACTAAGTTTTTAGTACTATAAAAGGGATTATTTGAATCAGGAGTGAGGGAAGGAGGAAAGTTCAAACAGAGGATTTATATCTTTATATCCTTAATATATGGATAAATAATGCATACTTTTTCCTACATTGCTTGACAATGTTCAGGATATAAATACAAAGATGACATGGTCCTCAGAAAGTTTAAAATTTATTTGGAAAACAAAATATTAAATAATTAGAGGTGAAGAGTATAAGCTTTTAGGGTATTCTGGCTGAAAGAAATAGAAAGTTGACATCAAACTGGTTTGAAGTTGATAAACTTCCCTGTTTTGTAACTCCAAGTCTCATGGCCAGGTGCGTTCCCACAGCCCTCTGCTTCCCTGAAGTATTTCTGGCTGGGCTGCTGTCTTTTGGCTGGCTTCGTTCTTAGGCTGGAAGTAAAATAACTACAGTGGATTTAGAGCTCACATCTGTGCAATACCACTTCCAGTAGAGGAGCCTTTTTTTTTTTTTTTTTCTTTAATATCTTCAGAGCGAGAAAAAAATTCTCACCAAATTCAGAAACCTTCCCTTCTAATTCATGGCCAGATTTTATCAAGATGTCCTTTCCTGCATAATCCTCATTTCATGGAGAAAGCAAGCAGAGAGTGGCTTAGACTGGGGATTTTGAACCATTCACTGACGAGTGGAATGCATGTGAAATTGCATGATTCAGACCACTAGAGTAAGCAAAACCCACCTCGGAAAGTGGTATAAATGCCCCAAACTTCATCACATGCATAGAGTGGAGACAACCATAATGTACATTATAGGTTGTCTCTTAGGATATTTGAATGCCTACCATTCACAGATTTGGGCTCCTTACCCTCGTGTTATGTTAAAAAAGCTCACATCCACATGCACATACTCATTCTTTACCCAAATGAGGCATCCCCAAATCTCATCTAGTGATCATATCCAGAAGAACCCCTGACTCTGTGGCTTCATCTCTGCTATGGTCCTCCTATAGCTAAATGTTAAGTTACTCACTCCCCAAAACCCAATATGCTACGGTGTTGGAAGGACAAGGAAACAGCATCAAAAGGCACTCAGTTGAAACATCATGAGAAACAACGTTCAGGTCACCGTCACCAATTGCAGTGGGGTCTCCCTCTCTGGGTACATTATGGATGCCTCAGTCAGCAGGTCTGGCCACCTGGTTCTGTTCCCTAGTAGAATCACCATAGCCCTCTGGCCTGCAGGGCCCCAGGTTCTTCCCTGGGAAACAAACTTTGCCTATTGAATTCCTTCTGAGATGTCTGTTGCCCTCTCCTGAGTTCTGCCCTGCTTTAGCAACCTAATCCTGTAGGAGCAAATTAGGGTAAGGATGGGGCTGGGGCTGGGGCTGGGGCTTGCTTTAGGAGTTATGCAAGAACAGGATTTTTTTTTTTTTTTTGGTAATTTGATGTCTTTACATGCTTAGTATTCATGCTGGTCAACTGAAGATTTTATCTGCCCCTTTCGTTTGAGTTTGGAACTTCTGTCTCTAGGCAACAAGTCTTTTTTGCCTTGCCTATCCCCTGAGATTTAAGTTTAATAAACTCAATTTTTTCCAGCTATTGTTTTGGGGACTTGGGGGGAGGGGGGAGACCCTAAGGTCAGGAAGTGTTGGAGCCCTTTGTCAGGTAGAGTTGCCAGTTAGGTAGTGCTTAGGGAATGTGGGAGGGTCAGGCTTCTCCAATCTTATCTCCCTCTGAGCCTCCCACCTTCCTGGATTTTTGCCTGGGACCAAAATTTGAGATTTATTACCCTGAAAGACTACTAATTCCCTAACTTTCTTTCTTTCTTTTAAAATGCATTCCACTGGCAAAGAGGGTCTTTCTTGGTGAAGTTGTATTTTCTTTCCCTTGTTTGCCTTCAGATAGGCCATCATCACCTTCTGTTTGTAGGATCTTACTGAAGGCTTTGCCTGAGCCCTGTGTTCCCGGAAAGCAGGGGCGGATAGGAAATTCCCTACCCTGCCCTCTGATATCCCCAGGTAAAACCCATCTCAGTTCTTCCTCAAGGCTGCCTAAGACTCACAAATGATTCTCTTGTTTGCCTGCCTTTAAAGCCTAGAACCCTCCTTTTTTAATTAATGAACATCCTCCCTATTGCAATAGCTTGCATAATGTCACCTTAATGTCCTGTACCCTTTGTTTTACGCTAACATACTGGTATTTTCCTACCACCTTCCTGAATGCAGCAGTCTGTTTGCAATATGGCACAATGGACTGATCTGTTTTCCAGCCCAAAGTAGTGGGGTCCTCACTGTCTCCCACTTTGTCTCCTCCATTAGACTAGCTCAGCATTTTAGAATCTAGTATGCCAACACTCCCACATCCAATTTGAAATTCTATATTGACTGGATTTTTTGTTTGTTTGTTTGTTTTCTGTTTTGAGCTACAAGTGAGAGAAACCATATGGAAAATGGGCCTAAATGCTAAAAGATATTTATTAGTTTACCAGTTGGGAAATCAGAGGTGGGGTGCTTCAGGATCCACTCAGTTGGGGCCCCAGTTCTGTTTCTCTGCGATGCTTTTAGGTCTGTTTTCCTGTATATGCCTGCTGAAGACTCGGTAGGTAAAGAAAGCGTCTGCCTCACACTCTGCCCAACAATATGTGAATGTGGAGGAAGAAAGAAAGAGAGAGAAAAAAGAGAGGATAGGAGAAAAGGGGAGAGGAGCAGAAAGGAGAAAAGAGAAGCAAAATGAGGCAAGAGAGAATTTTTCTAGAGGCCACAGAAAATCTCTTTGATGTATTTATTTGACCTAAATTGGGTTGAAGCCCATTCCCAAACCATTCTGATGGGGGACATGCAGTGACTTAGAGTCAAATTTATCCTGCCCCTCAGTCTGAGGGAGAGCTTTGCTTTCCTGAAGGCAAAGAGGCTGCTTGTGGGAAGGATAGCTACCTGAACTAATTCAGGATTCTATAGGAAGAAGAAAGAAAAGCTGCCCCAACAACCCCAGTGGTGCAGTGGTTAAAGCAATTGACTGCTCACCAAAAGGTCAGTTGTTCCAAACCACCAGCATCTCTGTGAGAGAAAGATGTGGCAGTCTGCTTCTGTAGAGATTTACAGCCTTGGAAACCTTACGGGGTTGCTATGAGTCAGAATCGACTCAATGGCAGTGGGGTTTTGGACAATTATTTAACTTTTATATGTTAAATGATTCAACTTTAAAATTCTATCATTGAACACCTGGAAAACTTTTGAGTAAGAAAAGATGGTATCTCTCATGTTCCACTTTCAGAGGAAGCACCCCTAGCACTGTTACACATGGAAACAGTTCAACTTCTAGATATAGCCGGTTATTATTTACACATGGTGTGACACATGGGGGTTCTGGTGGACTTAGATCCTCCCGAGAAACAATAGATGTTGCCTAAGGCTGCTAAAGTTCATCTACATTTATTTTGTTGTTATAAGTTTAGAAAAAAAAAAAAAACCAAAACCCTGTAAATAATCAAACCCCTTGCAAAATGCATTGGTAAATTTAAGACTTGCTTGTCAAATGTTTCCTTATTCGAGCTACAGAAATAATAAAAGACACTTTTAGCATAAATTACCTTCACTATGCTAGCATTTAGAAGTTTACCATACACACATTTTGATCATAAAAGTGAGTATTAAGGTTAATTTGTTTAGATGTTTACTAATTTGAAAAATTAGCTAGTAACCAAAATCAACAATTAAAACATATTATTTTCTCTTCAATGACATCTAGAAGTACAACAAAAATTATTCCTGAGAGGGGCTGAAAAATCATTTCAAATTTTATACCAATTACAGCTTAGAGATAAACTTTTTTCTTTTTTAAATTACTGTATGGGGGGGCGGGGAGCAGCTGACTTCTATTACATAAGCAGTGAGGGAAATACATAAAAAACTTAAGACAAAGCCTGAGCATATAAGTTTGTATCTCTACCAAAAATTATTTCCAACTTTAATGTAATTTGGGGAAGAAAATACATATTTTTTCCCTATGCAGATGTATGCATACATGATGTACACAAAACAGATGGAGCAGGGAAGTAAGTGCTGAGCCCATGGCCTCATCTCCTTTGTCAATGGTTCCCAGATGTAGGCACAGGCATCCCAGGCTTTCACAAGAATGAGTATGTTAATATGCTGTCATCAGCCCTGCTCCCTGTCCAAAGATCCTCCACAACACCTCCCTTGCTCCTCCACTAGTTCCTAATGAGACAACCCTTTGCACTCCATTTGGAGTACAGACTATGACTGCTCCTGAAATTTGTTTAACCCTATCATCTTCGAGAAGGACTGATTTGTTTAATATTTATTGATCATCTATTATTTTCCAGGGGCTGTAGTAGCTGATGAAGTCCCTGGGTGGTGAAAATGGTTAATGTACTCAGCTGCTAACCAAAAGGTTGTAGGTTCTAGTCCACCCAGAAGCACCTTAGAAGAAAGGCCTGGCAATCTACTTCTGAAAAATCAGGCATGAAAACCCTACGGAGCATGGTGGTACTCTGACTCACATGGGGTCACCATGAGTCGGTGTCTGCTCGATGGCAACTGGTAGTGTGTGATAGGATTTTAAAGACAAAATAAATACAGAACATGTCCTCAAGGACCTTCCAGGTCAGTGGAGGAATGATGATGGAAGCAATAAGTGCTATAAGATATATCAGGAGCATAGAGAGTGACATAGAGAAGATATAAGCTCAGTCTTGAAGGACAAAAAGGAAAAGTCCAAGCTTGAAGAGCAGTGAAACCTATTCTATATGAAAATATGTCCAGGCAAAAGATGGAGATCTGGAAGAGAACCCACTCCAATGATGGAACAAGAAGAAGTAGAATTTGTGTGCGGGGCACCTTCTGCACAGCAAGCACTGAGGAGGGCCTGGAAGGCAGGCAGAGGCCCAAAGAACAAGGACAGATACACCCTGCCATGCAGAGGACCATGGGGTCAGTCCCATGAAAGATGGAATCTCTAAAGGACTTAAAGACTGAAAGAATGAGGTAAATGTGTTGTAAAATGGTGGCGTCAGACCTTGTCTGACTTCAGGGGGAAGAGAGAATCAACATCAGCCCAAGAAGAAAGATATTCCTATGAGGTGGAGGTCAGACAGACCTCCACTCTCCAGCCTTTTTACCAGTTCTGACACAAGCCATCCTTCCCACAGCATCCTCTGCTTCTCTGCTGGGTTTATTAATTCATTACAGTGGCCACACAGAACTCACAGACCATATTCACAATCATGGGGTTTATTAGGGAAGTAACAGGTTACAATTCAGGATCAATATCAACTTGGAAGTAACAGGAACAACTTAGGATACAGTTCTTCAATCGGGACAGCTTCTTCTCAGCCATGCCCACAGGTAGGCCTCTGCCACCAGGCCCTGCTCAGGCCTGGCCACTGCCCTTACAGTTCTTTAGCTCACCAACAAGTATCCAGACACACCCTGCTCTGCCAGGAAGCCTCCTGCCCAAAGGTGCTCATCTCTCTCTCAGTGGGTTGGCCAATCAACTGCGAATGTCTGCCAATCCCATGCCACTGCTGTTTTGTGCCACTGCCGTCTCCAGTATTACAGCTCTCCAGTGTTACAACTATGTCTCCTGGGTCTAGGAGGTTCTTAGCGCAGGAATCCTAATTCCAAAGGATGTGCTCTGCTCCTGGCTGTTTGAGGTCCCCCTCAACCTCTGTAACTGGATTTTTTTTAAGCCTAGTGGAATGGCAAAACTGCCATAGGCACCTTATTTGCAAATCCCAGCCAATCCCAGCAAGAGTTTAACACACCTTATTTGCATAGTCCTGCCCAATCACTTTGTGGGAGTTACAACATCATGGCTAGAAAAGCTATATAAAAGCAATTCATTGCACTGCATGTATTGAGCAATGAAATGTGCAGAGAAATGCAGGGTGTTCATCTACATATTCAACAAATATTAGGTGATAACTACTACCAGGTATTGTAATTGAGAAAGACCCTTGGTGGTGCCGTGGTTAAGCACTTGATTGCTAACCAAAGGGTCAGCAGTTCGAACCCACCAGTTGCTCCACAGAAGAAAGGTGTGGCAGTCTACTTCCATAAAGATTTCAACCTTGGGGAAGTTCTACCCTGTATTATATAGTTGCTATAATTGGAATCGACTTGATGGCAATGGGATTTTTGGTTTTACTGTAATTGAAGCATTGTTCTGAGACTAGAGGGCAAGGAGAAGCCTGGAAAGATCTTGAAGAACACACCTCAGGGAGCTGACAGTCTAGCCTGGGAGACGTTTTGTCCACACATGTGTACAACTAGGTAGAAGGTGGCATGTGGTCAAAGGGCAGTGCACAGGAATTATGTTCAAAGAGGGGGTGATTAATTTGGAGTAAGAGGAAGAAGGTCTTCATGGAAAGAGGGTCCAGTGAGTAGAAAATTAACAGATGGGGTATACTATTTGACCGAAAGAACATTCATACTTTTGTTTCTACTAGAAGTGGTGCCTTTCCTTCTCTTACATTTTCTAATTGCTTCTAACAGGTGTACAGTAATGCAGTCTATTTGTAAACTTTGATTTTACATTTAATGATCCTGATGAAGTTTCTTTTTAATATTAATTATTCTAGATTAATATACCTCTCTGAGCCTTTCACAATAAAATCAGGATAATAGTATCTAGATCATAGAGATTATAAAATGTTTTAGATAGTATTAAAGAATACCTTAATTAATAACGAGACAGCCTGTGTTCAAGTATAGGAAGAGTCAAAGTCATAAAAATGTTACTTATGGCTAAATTAACCTATGAATCAAAAACATTTCCAAATGACCAATAGAAATTAGACAAATGTATTCTGGAACAACACTGCTGAACAAAGAAGGTGAACTGGACTATGCATAAAGCTGCAGTGGGATTAAATTTTAAAGCGACAATTATTTTAGAGTATAATAAGATTAACTCAGAGATTGGTACATATATCAACGGAACAGAGGAGAAAACCCAGAAAAGAGATCTTGTATATATTAAAATCATTAGAAGAACATATCAAAATATACTTCATTATCTTCTTATAAGAAAGTTTGTTTCAGAGAAAATTAAAAAAAAAAAACACAAGTCATAAGAAAGAGAAATTATCTATATCAAATCTAAAATCCTCTTTTTGTAAAAAATGTGCTATAAAGAAAGTTAAAAGATAAGTGCAGCAGATTGGGAAAAGATATTTGCGACGTATATGATAAATTGATTAGTATGCAGAATATGTAAATAAGTCCTACAAATGTATTAGAAAATAAACAACAAAAAAATAACCTTACAGATAAGTTGCCAAAATATGAATAAGAAGTTCACACAAAGAGCAATTCTAAATGACTTATAAATATCTAAAAGATTCTCAGTCTCCCTGTTCATCAGGAACATAAAAATTGAAGACCTATAAATTGATACAACTTTACAGAGAAATTTAGAAGAATCTAGTAAATTTGAAAAAGTGCCTACTCTAAGCTAAGCACTTAAGCTTGTGGACATGCCTTCTAGTAAATCTCTTGTTCAGTGCAACACTGATAATACACGTGACATTATCTGTAGTAGTGAAACCTTAGAAATGATACAAATGTTCATCAATGGAGAATGGCTAAATATCAATATTAAAATAACAATGGTCTATTTGAAGTCCCTGTGCTCATTTAATTATGTAACATTTACCTCCCTGTAACCACAGGAAGGAACAATCACCAGAGACAGTGAGGATGAATACTTGGAAGGAACCTGATGCCCCACCATCCCTGACTGGAACTCAGGTTCCTCTAGTGTAGGGACTGTGTCTATTTTGCTTACTCCCAGTTGATACTTTCGGTAAGTAGGGGGAAACAGTAAAGATAATGAACTCAGTTTTGGACAAATTGCTCTTGAGGGGCCCATGTACCACCTGGGAGATTGCCAATAGGCACTTGGATAGATAGGTTTGAAGCTCAGCAGAAGGGTCCATACCAGGATCTAAATGTGAGGATCAGTACTGGAGATTAGCAACTTGAAAATTAATTAGCGACTTGAGAATTAATTATCTAATTAGCAACTTGAAAATGAATTGCAAGGTGAATTCATTTTTGTGTTTGTGTCCTGAGGAAGAGGTGTATCCGCAATTTTTGACACTGCGCTTTTTGACACTTGCATTTTCTGGGCATTGACGAGAGAGAATTGATTTCTTTCCATTCTATCTTCCTCCTACCACCCTTTCCAAATGTCTGAACTTGTAAATGCCCAGACATTGCAAAACGCAAACACTGAGATTTTCAAAAATTAATTACAGAAAGGTACCTTTAGGTTCTACCCACTCCCCCCTCCACACAAACAACTCTACAACTCTCAGACTCAATTCTAAAGAAAGAAATTTGGTGATTTAAGTAATTAATTAAACAAAATAATAAAGGAAGTTACAGTTTCAGTCTAGCTTTAAACAGATGCCTTTACTGAAGAATAGAAAAAGAAATATTTTGAATGTGACATTTTCATTCCAAAAGGGATCCATAAAGAGTAAAATTTTTAGATGGCTGAAAATCTAGGAAAATTCTGAAGATATTAATTTGTCAATCTGTGTATTGACGTGTGTGAGTGAATGTATAAAACAGTCTGTAATAAGGTTCACATAAGTGAGGGTGCCAATTCTATGTGCGTGTGTTTGTGTATATGGAAGACGTGTCTTTTACATTTTCCCATGAAATACCAGTAGCAAAATATCTAGAATAAAACTTACCTTACAGTCCAAGTGGACATCAGAACTATCACTTCACAGCCTTTGTATTTCAAATGCATTTTTAAATGTAAGATGTGATAGCTTTGCAAATCCTGAGGGTATTCCACCAAATTCCAAGTTGTACTGCCATTATAATACTAACATTAATTTTGCAAATAGCATTTTAGAAAGTAAAAATGATTTTCTATTCATTGTCTCATACTCACCCAAATCCTAAGAGGTTATTCTCTCTGATTTTAGAAACACTGTATAAATAACTTGGAACAGTTGAGTCACTTCCAGAGATTATATGGGTGGTTGGTCTGTAGAGGCAAGACTACAACCTGTGCTCTTGGATTTCAACTGGTTCTCACCACACATGAAGCCACCTAACCTCCTCAAAATGTTGTCTACTTACAGATTCCATAGGATAAAATGTCTTGAACATCCTCCTGTCAAATATTTTGCGTATGCTAATTATTATCATACAATATATGTCTAAAAGTTTGTCAGTTTTAGATCATGAAAATCATTTTCCTGGAAATAATATTTCAAATATAGTTAAACGCTGACAGAAACCTAGCTCAATACCTCATCTATGGTAATTCCGAGAAAGTTTAAATATGAAGAAAAAGGCAAAATTCAATAACTCCCTGGTTAAGAGTTATTAACCAGGAATTCTTGGCTAACATAATCCCAGGAGTTTTCGTTCATTTGCACCAAGGGTGCCCTCAGCAGTGGAAGTAGGGGAACAGCTTGGGGGCACATTGGGAGAATCAGCGTAGTGGAAAGAGCTCAGTTAGGAACATCCAGCTTCTAGCCCTAGTCCCACCCCTGACTGGCCAGGTGCTTAGGGGGAAATCAATTTCCTTCTCTGAATTTGTTTGTTAGTTCATAAGATCCTCAAACATAAAGAGCTCAAATTATGTGGTTTATAAGATCTGGATCTTGGTGTTAATTTGTCTTTCTTCTTTCCTTCCTGATGTGCCCACCATGGGGGAAGAAAAATCAACTCAGCTCTGGGCTGGGTGTTATTGTTGTTGTTGTGTGCTGTTGTGTTGATTTCGACTCGTGGCAACCCTGTAGGACAGAGTAGTACTGCTCCATAGGCTTTTCTAGGCTGTAATCTTTAAACCCTTTCAAGACAAAATTATTTTCTGCTTTGAATCTTTTTTTGATACCATGTTTTTTCATTAATAGGAGCATGTTGAGTTATGGAATGTGTTTAAATTTTGGGCTGGTAATAGGAATTTTGAGAAATATTTTGTGGGAATACATGGTTACCACAAAACTCAGGAGGGTTCTTGGCCACCATGATTGGTGGGTGCCTGTCTGTCCCACCGGTTATGGGTGGAAGGATGTATTGTGGAGCCCCTTCCATTAGGTTACACTGTGCACCTCTGACTTTCCAAATACAGCATACACACACACACACACACACACACACACACACACACACACACACACATGCACAAACTAAAACCACCAGGGCTCCTTAACTATCATACAGGAAACCATAAATATGCTTATAAGGCTAATCTAGCTGTACAAAAGCCAAAAGAGACAAAACTTTTACCCAAACACACTTCTTGGATGCACTACCTCATATTTAAGCCTGATACCCCAGCTATTTTGCTTCAATGAACATTTCTTTTGCTTTTCACCATTACACAAGTCCCTGCTGGAGAGTAGTAAATACTTTCAGTGGGAAAAGTGGGGTCCCAAGAAACCTCATAGTAGGATCACTATGAGTTGGAATTGACTTGACAGCAACAGGTTCGTTTTGTTTTTTGTTAAGAAATATGAGAGCTGGAAAAAGTGAGTGGGCAATGGTATATTCCACAGATCATGAAAGAGTTTTAAAGGAGAAGATCACCAGATCTTTTCTCCCATGGAGCCACTGGTGGGTTTGCATCACCAACCTTTCAGTAAGCAGAATTGGTTAGCAGCAGAGCACTGTAACCATTGTGCAACCAGGGCTCCTTCTGGGCTGGGTACTGTAAAGTATTTATATGATTGCACTTAATATTCGCTCTGTCTCTCTTAATCTTGAGAATTTAAGCATCTCACATAATCCTGGCTTCCAGAAGGCAGCCTGCAGGATAGGTGCCCACCGTCTGATTCTCGGTTCCTGATTGCCTGAGGATTGCAAAACTGAAACACCAGTTTATTTAATGTTCTGGTAAAGATGAAAAGCCATGTTCTTCCACAGGGCCCAGCCACCTCCTTTCCTGTCATCCCAGGAGGCCAGGATAAGAACATACTTCCATTTAGGCTACCTGTCATACATTAAGTCATTTTGAGCTGTTCAAGTTTAATTCCACTAAAATACCATCATGAAATGAGAACAACCCTACCCAAGTTACTCTTGAGGGAAAGGAAATACAGACAGAGCTTCTGATTTCACTGTGAAGGCAGCACATGACTGGGACATCACTGTCTACCCTCCCAATTCTTCACTTAGTTATGTGGATAAATGACACATGGACTAACATAAGTAAATTTTCATGACAAGACCCAGGATTGAGGACACTGATGACTTCAATGAGCAATCTAGGTGTGTTGATAGAGAACAGCAAATATGTATTATATGTATTAAGTGACTATAAATATATATATATATACACATAAAGTGTCTTTCAGTAAGTGTTCTTATTTAAATTCTCCCTGGTTTTACTTTCTGTATTAACAGAAATGAATCCAAATAAAGAGGCAAGGCAATGGGGATATTTGGATATAGAATACATACTCCTTGTTTTTGATGGTATTAAAAGAAAAAAAATAATAACTACTGTTTAAAGTATTTTTTATATGCCAAATACTGTGTTAAGTGCTTTATCTATATTGTTACTAGTCACCTTACAACTGTGCAGACCAGTATTATCTCTACTGCCGAAGATGAATAACTTGGGTAGGATTGCCAGATTTAGCAGATAAAACTACAGAATTCCCAGTTAAATTTGAATTTCAGATAAACAGTGAAAGTTTTTTAGCATTAGAATGCCCCCTGCAATATTTGGGGCATATTTATACTAAAATATTATCTGTTGTCTCTCTGAAATTTAAATGGATATGGGAGTCTGTATCTGGTAGCCCTAAATTAGGTGCCAAAATTCAAGTCACTCCCCTCAATCACTCAATTTCTTGTAGTGACAAATCAGGTTCTGAACCTGAGTTTGTCTAGTTCAAAGTCTATTCTTATTTCACATTCTAGGCTGTTATCTTCTAAAAAGGAAATAAGTCAGAAATAGGAGTGAATGGAAAGACCTTCTCTGGTCCTCAGAGAACCCTCCTCTTTTTGCACCTCATGGTTAAAATAATCTATGATTATCAACCTCCCAGCCCTGACATTGACAACTGCCTGCGATTCTGCATACATTTTTTTCCCCATGTTGACTATGAGGTCATTATCTTTCACATTCATTTAATTCCAGATGTCCTTGATTGTTTTCCCTTTAAACTATGAAACAATATTATTCTTTCTCATTGGCCTTTGATGATTACATCAAAAACAATAGAATTTTAGAAAATAAGTGATGGGGTGGGTTGGCCCTGGCTGCACCAAGATTTCAGAGCTTGTCCTCAAGGGGTGCTGGTCCTTGAGGGGTGCATCAGAGAGGGGAGTGCTGTGAATCTGTGAAAGCAGCTTTCTCACTGTCAGACACATTGAAGTTATCATGTCCAGATGTCTGGAAGAAGACTGTGAATCTATCTTTTGGATGCATATCCCCTCTTGCCTGTGCGTACCCACTCTCTGCCATGCAGGCCTCTCTCTGCCTTTCGCCTCCTCGCTGTTGGCCTCTCTGCTGCTAACTGGCTTAATTCATGGCCAGTGTAGAAGCCAGCTCAGCTCTCAGAGCTGCTTTCCTAGCAGCAGCTTTTGCTGTCACGCTGGCTCTGCTGCCATGTCCCTTCTGGGCCTCTCACTGCTGGCTCTCTGCTGCTGGGTTCCTTCCAAGCTCTACCACCTTCAGTGTTACAGCCCTTGACCCATATTACAGCTCTTTTTAGGAAGTTCCCCTTGCAGAAACCTTGAGTCCAGACCACTCTACTCCAGGTTCTTCTTAGTCTTGAAGTTCCCTCCTACCTTCTCTTCCCTCTCTTAAAAAAAAAAAAGTCTCTGGTGTTGGCCACTTATATAAGCAAACTCCTCAGTTTCAAGATGTGGCCCTCCCAGCAGGACCATGAACTGACCAATCCGCTCAGTCTATCACAAGTCACTGAATCTTACTGGGTGGATTTTCAAGCCTCTATTTGAATACCAAATCAACCAATCCCTTCAAGTTGCATAAAATAACACCAGACACAGGGTGGACTGTGGCCCAACTAATCATTCTTGGCAGAATTAAAAACTCAAGGCCAGAAAGGCTATATTAAAAAAAAAAAAACATTGCACTATAGCTGGCATTGCATGCACCAGTTAAAATAGTTTCTTGACATTTTGTCTTATTCATGATCTATAGTTTTCTCCAACACTTATCCTTAGGTAGAATCTCTATTTAAGGACAAAACTGATGCAATCCTTGATCATTTTATCCATTTTTTTTTAAATTTTGTTTGTTTTTTTTCGCCAAGAAATATCTACTGAGCCTCTATTACATATCAACTTCAGTGCTTGGATATGGCTTAAGCCGCTTCAAGAAATAGGATCAGTCATTCATGATGCACAAATAAAACCAGATTCTGAGTTATATTTCCCATATTGTTGCTGTTGTTAGTTGCCATCCGTTGTATTCCAACTTACAGCAAACCCATGTGTGCAGATTAGAACTGCTCCACAGAGTTTTCAAGGCTGTAACCTTTTGGAAGAAGATTTCTAGGCCTATCTTATGAAGCTTCAACCTTTTGCCTAGTAGTGGAGTGCTTAACCATTTGTGCCACCCAGTGGCTTCTATATTCCACATACTTACTTAATTTATTCCTTGCAATAACCTAGAAAGACATATATACCATAATTCTTTTATATTGGTAATAAGATTGAGGTTCATTGCCTCAAAAATCATATCTATGTGAGCCAAAATGAAAACCTAGCATGAATAACTCCAAATCCTATGACGTCACTGGAATGGACTGATAGACTATGTGACTATTGCACATAAAACAATGCTCCAAAAAGGAGGGGGAAAACAAAAGCTTTCAACAGTAAAGAATTTTATAACCCGTCTACATCTTTCCACCAAAGCCTCCCATTGATAAGTCCAAGAAAGAAGGAGGAAGGGTATAGAAGAATGTGTTGTCCTTTCTCCACTGGGTACGTTTACCCTGCCTGAGCTCTATGGCAGAAGGCTGCAATCAGGGCGTGTTGGGGTCAACACTGCAAATCCAATCGTGTCTGCATGTCTTTACTCTCATCACCTCTTCTTTACTCCACCTTCTAAATCCTCTCTGTGCACATGGACTATTCTGTTGATTTTTATTCCCAACATACAAGTCTCTCCTCTTCTCTCCTATGTCCTCACAATGATCCATTCCGTTGTTTTCCGTGCTCTTTGCTGAATTTTCTTCGCATTTGAACTGGACTGATAGAAATACAACATGCACATTGGGTTGGTGTCCAGCCATGGCTATGCCTGGACTTGGTGGGATGGAGACGTGCTGGATGAAGGATGTGATTCTCGATCTGGGTTCCTACTTGTTCCTGTGATTATCTTTATCTTCTATGGTGGACTATATTTGCCAAGAAACTCTGACGCCTGATCAATCCTCCTGCCTCTGCCAGGTCTTATCACATTGAGACCACAGTAAGCTTCCTCTATTGGGCAATTATTGGTCCTACGTGTTAGTCTTTAATGCCACTGTTGATAGACAAATAATAAATACTATTGGTAATGTCATACTCTGTACTTAAAGTGGGCCAAACACCAGACCAAATCTCCTGAATTAATTTTTTGTGTTACCTGTACCTTATCCTCCCACCATTCATCCCATTTATTTATTGTATTATCACATTTAAATTTTTTAACGTACTATGCATAGGTGTTTCAATAGTCCCCATTTTTCAGATGAGAACCTGAGTGCTTAGAGATAATGAGTCATGCAGCAGAACCCAGGCCTGTCTTATCTTATTTCAGAACTTTATATCCCAACTATAAGAAATCCTGTATATTTGGTTTTGTGTCCCTATCTCAGGAGCAACTAACCTGAAATAGTTTTTTTTTTTTTTTTTTTTTTTTACAAACTATGGTATCATTCTCATGCCCAATCCCTACTCCCAATGATAATAACTTCCCTGTCACTAACTCTAAACAATTTGGGTCTCATTTTCCTAATTTGTAAAGTTGGTTCAAGAGTAGATATTCTACAGGGTTACTTAGAGGTTGAAATTTAATGACATATGTGAAAATGCTATTGTATACTATACGTAGAGCTATGTACCCATAAGAGTGAAATATCAGATCTTTCTTCTTCTAAACCTGTGAATTTGCGAATAAGGAACAATGATTTCATTCTATTTCATCATTGTTAGGCTTCGTGGGATAGCATAGAAAAAGAAGAAAGAAAAAGGATCTGAAATGTAGGAAGTACACACTTTCTTTGTATGGTATTAACTTGTACTGTTTCTTTGGTGCAGATTCTTTAACTCTTTAGTTAGATCATAAATCATTTCACTCTGGGCTTCAGCAAAGTTGGAGTGGATGGATTTGGGGACCTATTTAGCATGTACTTTTCTTTTACCTGTACCTCTTTGACTTCAAAAGACTATTTCTACATGCAGAATGGAATATAAAACTAGAACATTGAGATCTTGCTGACTTATTCCTGGCTTCAAGCCTCTCACTGGAAAAAACAGAACTTATTAAGAGGTTGCAGTATATTTTAAAAGTATATAAACTCCAAAGTTATTCAATTCTGAATCTAGGGACAGCAATACACATGGGGATTTACTACAAATACATTTTTGGTTTTACCTTTCTTAGTTCCAAATAGGAAACCTTGGTGGTGTAGTGGCTAAGAGCTATAGCTGCTAGCCAAAAGATCAGCAGTTAGAATCCACCAGGAGCTCCTTGGAAACCGTATGGGGCAGTTTTACTCTATGCTATAGGGTCACTATGAGTTAGAATCCACATGATGGCAACGGGTTTCATGGGTTAGTTCCAAATAAATTTAATTCAAAATGCTGTAATTATTATTAATATTATAAGAACATGTGAGGAGTTACCTTTGGACAAGTTAGTTTTTCAGCCCTGGAAATTTTCAAAGACAGTCTGAATGATTAATGTTTAAGATATTGCTCTACAGATTCATACAACAGGTAGACCAAAGATATGGTCACATCTTAACCCTTGAAACCTGTGAATGTAACCTTATTTGGAAAAAGGTCTTTGCAGATATAATTAAGTTAAAGGTTTGAGATGCAATCATCCCACATTTAGGGTGGGCCCTAAATCTAATGACAGGTGTCCTTATAAGAGAAAGACAGAGGGAGATTTGGGACATAGAGGAAAGGTCATGTGAGGATGGAGGCAGAAATTGGAGTGATGCATCACCAAACCAAGGGAATCCTGGAGCTGGAAGATGCAAGGAGAAATATTCCCCTTCAACCTCTGAAGGGAGTGTGGCCCTGACGATATTTTTATTTTGGACCTCTGGCCTCCGGAACTGTAAGACTAAATTTCTGTTGCTTTTAAGCCACCAAATTTGTGATAATTTGTTTCGGCAGTCCAGGAAACTAGTACAGTAGTTATAAGATGTTAACTGGCCCATGGCCATGCAGTTAATATAACTTAAAAGTGGACCTTCAGCACTGAGTCCATGAGCTTGAGACGAGACTCAGCCTTGAACCACCTATCCTCTCCACTCACTTTCTCCACACCAACCAGCTCTGAATTATTCTGGCTGGTGCTCTCAAAAATTATGCCGTCAATGCCAATTTTGATTGGCTTTACTGGTTCTGAGCACCACAACTGTGATTCTCCATTCCCCAACTCTGATTCCTGTTTCCAAGTCACTCTGATTTGAATGTGATTTTCTTGTGTTACAAAGTCTGCTGTAGGCAATGCCCCTCATCCTCACATAGATTCTCTTCTTATGTGACCAGGACCTTAAAACAGATAACCAAAACTGACCTTGAGGCCCTGAGATTTTAAAATTAGCTATATTGTTAATTTTTTTACTTTTACTTATATGAGGGAGAGCTTTCCCTCCAAGGAAAAGAGCAGATATCCTAGGTTAGAGCAGAAACCTGCCTCTTCAAATTAGCAACTGAGTGATATTGGTAACTTAGTTGACATTTCTGGGACATGATTTTGCAAAATAATGTTCATTACACTTACAACCTAAGGTTATATAAAAATTAAATGAGGTAACTTATATTCTTTGACAGCTCTAACAGATCCTAAACAAATTTCAATGTACGTCTTACTCCATTATAGCATATTTGTACCATTCTTTGAATTGTCTTTGAATATTAGAGTGCTTATTTATCTATTAAATTTTAAGTGTTTTGAGAGAAGGGATCATGCCTTAGGTTTTTCAGTATACTCTTGAGTGTGTTCAATCAGTTTCTGACACATTATACTAAAAAATTCCCAAAAGAAACTACTGCTCTGTTTCTGAGTTCAGTGGAAATGTACTTTATCTGTGTCTAGTCTCTACCTGGTGGTGCTGCGGTTAAGAGCTTGGCTGCTAATCAAAAACTCAGCAGTTTGAATCCACCAGCCACTCCTTGGAAACCCTATGGGGTAATCTATTCTGTCCTAAGGGTTGTTATGAGTCAGAATCGACTCCATTGCAATGGGTTTGGTTTGGTTTTTGTTGAACCTCTACCACCTGATTAGCACCTTTAAAACTATTTATTATATGGCTGACAGACTCAGTTACCATTTTCAAATAAATCCAATTGACCATGGTTCTACTTGATCTATGCTTTGATTCCATTTTAGTCATGATTCCCATCCTGACTCTTCTCTACTTACACTCATCCCTAACACTGATGAGTGTGTATTGAAACCATAATCCTTCACCGTCACATTTTTGCATAAGAGATGGTCTCTTTCTAGACCATCTTTCTCCTACTCATCCTTTAAGACTCAGCTTAGATAGCTATTTTTGAGAAACTTCCCTGGGCCCTTAAATTTGATTCAAATCCTGAATACTATATATTTGCAGATCACATGATAATCCATTTTTTTATTGTGCATTTTTTAAAATATTGAATGAGAGTCTTGAAGGTTTGTTAAGGAATGTGTACTTTATCCTGAGTGAGGTCCAAGATAAAATGTTGTTATTTCTGTGTAACAAACTACTCCTAAAACCCAGTGGCTTAACACAAAGTAAACTTACTATTATATCTCAGCCAACTGAGGCTTGATTAGGAGCTAGCTGATCCAAGCCGTGCTTCAGTGGATGTTTATGCTGATCTTGACTGTGCTGACTCCTGCAGTAGTATGTTGGCTAGAGGGCCAGCTTCAGGCCCAGCTTTACTTGGGCAGCTCAGCTGGGACAGCTCTGCTCTATGTGTCTTTCATCCTCCTCCTGGGATCAGCAGGCAAGCCTGGGCATGTTCCTCTCATGGTGATGGCTGTTGCATAGCAGTGCAAGTAGAAACAGTTACATACTTCTCAAACCCCTGCCTGATCACATCTGCAAACATTTCGTTGTCAAAACAAGTAACATGACTAAACTCAGAATCAAGGAACAAGAAAATACATATTATGCCTTTGAGAGCCCTGGTCCACATGTGTAGATTAAGGTGTCAGCAAATAAAGTTAGTCATGGTAGTGAATAAAATATCCAAGAAGTATCAATACAAAGAAAAGGATAAGACCTCGGAAATAATCTTAAATAATACTGGAAGAGGCTACACAAGCCTGGCTCACTATTATTTACTTCCCATTGCTAACCACCACATTGTCTCATGATCCAGTCTCTACAAAAGGTTTAAGATTAACCAATGTTCCTCCTTGGAGGGTGGAAAACAAGTGATAATGATCTAAGGATGAAAACCGAACAAAGCACTCATCTTGGGACAAGAAAAACCAGGATGTCGCCAGATAGTCCCCAAGAACGTCACCAGATAATCTCCAAAAAGGTCGCCAGATAACCCCCAAGAATACCAGTAGAAGATTAATTCATCTGCGACATGACCACCTCAAGGGGAAACTAACACAAACTTCTAAGATCCATCATCCTGCCCCTATAAAAGCCTTCAGCTGATCTCCAGCGGGGGAGACGGGTTTTTTGGAGGAATCTATTCCCCTCTGTCTCCTATATATCAATATATAATAAACCTCTAGCTGCTCACCTCACCCGTCCCAGAATTGGCTATTGTGGCAGGCGGCTCCAAACCGTGTTATTGCGGTAACAATACCCACAGTTAAGGGACGAGCAAAGAAAGAGAAGCTGGCATATGGAATTGTTAAAAATAATCAGAACTCACTGGAATTTTAACATAAGGTTTATTCAGAGCATATAGGGATAGCATTTTGATTCCAGAAACAGCAAATGGCTCCATGAACCTAGGTACAATCGGGCTTAGAAAGAGAAGAGGGGGGAGAAATATAGAAGATCAACCGTTGACTAATCTTAACATGATTGATTGAATCATGCCTTTCCCCTTTGCCGAAATCAACTGCTACTAGTTTACTTCTGGCCTGGCTGCTAATAATTTGGCTTTCCACCCACTTACAGTCATGAGGTTTTTTGAGATTTAAATTAGGAGGTAATGGTTTGACAACTATACTTTTCTAGCAGAATAGGGCAAATTTACATTGTTACAGAGCAGTTTCCAGCAGGCTTTTGCAGTTTGGGTCAAGTTTTATATGGTTAATATTTGGTTTCCTAGATAAGAAAAACCTTAAAATCAGAGTAAGATGTCTGTTATTAATCTTCCTATTCAACATAATTAAAAGAAATTATAGAAAGATATGAGAAAATCAGAAGATCCTGGTGTCTTAGAAGCTTGTGGAAGGTACAGTTTGAAGAAGTGAGGAATGATAAATAGTGTCAAATGCTCAATTAAAGGCTGAAAGATACTGTATCAAATGGAATTTGGATGAAGCAGTGAGAGAAGGCAGTTTGAGGTGGGTGTCTAGTGGAAATTAGAGACACCGAAAGTGAGCAATTATTCAAGATTGTGAAGAAGAAAGGCGGATGTAGATACAGGGAGCTTTGGCATGGGAAGTTTTAAGAAGGAGACAGAAAAATGTTTAAACAGTAATAGAAAGACACATTAAAGGCATATTTGAAAATACAGAAGAGAAAAGCAATACATAACATAGAGATGTCTTCAGAAGACAGGAAGAACATTATCCTGGTAAAGAAATTAGGCTTAGACACAAAAAGCTATTTTTTTGTCTCTATTGTTAGAAGGAAAGAGGAAAAAAAGGGGGGGGGGGATACTGTGATTTTGTACCTTCATTGACAAAAAATTGAGTTTCAGGTATATTGCTTCTGAAGTAAGAAGTAGCCATTTGCCAAAGATGAAGACAGTGTTGATAGAGCTTTTGAAGAAAATGAAGATGGTATTAAATAGCACTAAACTGATGCATCTGTCAGTTTGTTGTACTGTAGGGGCTTGTGTGTTGCTGTAATGCTGAAGCTATGCCATCAATATTCAAGAACAAGCAGGGTCACCTATGGCAGACAGGTTTCAGCTGAGCTTCCAGGCTAAGACAGACTAGGAGGAAGGATCTGGTGGTCGACTTCTGAAAAAAATTAGCCACTGAAAATCTTATGAATAGCAGCGGAACATTGTCTGATACAGTCCTGGATGATGAGCCCCTCAATTTGGAAGGCACTCAAAAGACTACTGGGGGGGAAGAGCTACCTCCTCAAAGTAGTCAGCCTTAATGATATGGATGGAGTCAAGCTTTTGGGACCTTCATTTGTTGATGTGGCATGACTCAAAATGAGAGAAACAGCTGAAAAATTCAATTAATAATTGGAACATAGTATGAATCTAGGAAAGTATGAATCTAGGAAAATAGGAAATCATCAAAAATGAAATGAAATGCATAAGGGTCTATATCCTAGGCATTAGTGAGCTGAAATGGACTGGTATTGGCCTTTTGGAATTGGACAATCATATGATCTACTATGCTGTGAATGACAAATTGAAGAGGAATGGCGTTGCATTCATTGTCAAAAAGAACATTTCAACATCTATCCTGAAGTACAACTCTGTCAGTGATAGGGTAATATCCATACACCTACAAGGAAGACCAGTTAATAAGACTCTCATTCAAATTTACGCACCAACCACTAAGGTGAAAGATGAAGAAACTGAAGATTTTTACCTATTTCTGAGGTCTGAAATTGATCAAGCGTGCAATCAGATGCATTGATAATTACTGGTTGTGATGGTTGAGATTGTGTGTCACCTTGGCTGGGCCATGATTCTCAGTGTTTATATGTGATCACCCCCATGATGGGATCTGCTGTAATTAGCCAATCATCTGAAAGGGAGTTTCCTCAGGCGTGCAGCCTGTATCCAAATATAAGCAGACGTTCTGGCTTTTGCCTTCTCTGATCCTGCATCTTGCACCTATTTTTCTGACCTCCGATTCTTGGGACTTGAGCTAGCAACTTACCTGCTGAACTTGGGATTCATCGATCTTCACAGCCTGTTGGCAAGAACCCCACTCTCTGACCTGCCTATCTTGGGTTCGCCAGCTCGAGGCTATGTGAATTAGGAGAAGTCTCTATCCTGATCCACAGACTTGGGATGTCCAGCCTCTAAAGCCGCATGAGCCGTTTCCTTGATATAAATCTCTCTATATACATATTTATACGCTACACTGGTGATTGGAATACAAAAGTTGGGAACAAACAAGAAGGATTGGTAGTTGGAAAATATGACTTGGTGATAGAAATAAAGTTGAAGGTGGCAAGACCAATGACTTCTTCATTGAAAATTCCTTTTTTAACGACATAAACTGCAACTATATGCATCGACCTTGCCAGATGGAATGAGCGATATCATTACTGATGTCAGGTGGGTCTTGGTTGAAAGCAGAGAATAGCAGAAAGATGTTTACCTGTGTTTTATTGACTATGCAAAGGTATTCAACTGTATGGATCATAACAAATTATGGATAACATTGCAAAGAATGAGAATTCCAGAACACTTAATTGTGCTCATGAGGAACCTGTACATAGATCAAGAGGCAGTCATTTGAACAGAACAAAGAGATACTGTGTGGTTTAAAAACAGGAAAGGTGTGTGTCAGAGTTGTATCCTTTCACTATACTTATTCAATCTGTATACTGAGCAAATAATCTGAGAAGCTGGACTATATGAAAACAGGGCATCAGGATTGGAGGAAGACTCATTAACAACCTGTGATATGCAGAAGACACAACCTTGCTTTCTGAAAGTGAAGAAGACTTGAAGTACTTACTGATGAAGATCAAAGATCACAGCCTTCAGTATGGATTAACATAAAGAAAACAAAAATCCTCGAAACTGGACCAATAAGAAACATCATGATAAACGGAGAAAAGATTTAAGCTGTCAAGGATTTCATTTTACTTGGATTCAGAATCAACCCTCATGGAAGCAGCAGTCAAAAAATCAAATGATGCATTGCATTGGGCAGATTTGCTGCAAAAGACCTCTCTGAAGTGTTAAAAAGCAAAGATGTCACCTTGAAGACTCAGGTGTACCTGACCCAAGCCATAGTGTTTTCAATTACCTCATACACGTGTGAAAGCTGGGCAATGAATAAGGAAGCCTAAAGAAGAATTGACATCTTTGAATTATGGTGTTGGCAAAGAATATTGAATATACCATGGACTACCACAAGAATGAACAAATCTGTCCCAGAAGAAGTACCACCAGAATGCTGCTTAGAAGTGAGGATGGCAAGACTTCATCTCATATACTTTGGACATGTAATCAAGAAGGCTCAGTCTGTGGAGAAGGACATCATGCTTGATAAAGTAGAGGGTCAGTGAAAAAGATGAAGACCCTCAGCAAGATGGATTGACATAGTGACCCCAAAAATGGGCTCCGGCTTATCAACAATTGTGAGGATGGCGCAGGACCCAGCAGTGTTTCGTTCTGTTGTGCATAGCATCTCTATGGGTCAAAACTGACTAGAGAACACCTAACAACAACAGCAACAACAAAGAAGAGAAGAAAGAATTGAGTTAAACACAAACACATACAGTACGTTTGTTCCTTAACTTTAAGAACCTGTTGTTGTTGTTGTTGTTTTTAGGTGCCTTGAGTTGGCTCTGACTCATAGCGACCCTATGTACAACCCAACAAAACACTTCTCGGTCTAGATTAGCCCAAAGTTGAGGTAGAAATTACTTATGAATGATTATAAGGTCGTGGTCAGAGGGAAGGGACTTTCAAAATAAAGCAGGTCTGCCTACTCTATCAAGTGAATAACTGAAATGGACCAGAGCAGCAATCAGAAAAGATGAGGTAGTCAAGGCACTCATTATTATTATTATTATTATTTTTATCTTGTGTCTCTGAGTAGTTCAGGAGATCCTCGAGGGAAAAGTTCATGCTTTATTCATTCTGACATCTCCAATTAGCAGGATAGAAGATGTATTGGATTAGAAGTTATATTCAATAAATATAGACTATTTATTGAGCAAGCTATTTGTTGAGTCTTCTGCTTAGCGTGAACAAGCTAAGCCAATGGCTCCACATACTGACCCTTGGTTCTTCCTGGTTTAGCCCTGGTGGTTCTGCCACAGTTCCCAGGATCTTTCCACCTTAGGTTTTATACTTAGCTACATGCTAGTGATAACACAGCATGTCTGTGATTCTTCATAGCCTCCCCTGCAGATGACCTACCTATGTGACAAGGAGCAAATATGGTTAGACCATAATTTCTTCTAGCCTTTTCTTTCTCCTACCTGCCAGAGTGCTTTGACTTTGTCAGGTATGTGTTTGTTTTTTTCATGCCTTTGCTCTCTGTAAGTTAGCTTGCTATTGCCAAATCCTGTCTTTGGAGCTCTGATTATAATTCAGAAGAAGAAGAAATGGCAGAGATGAAGAAATCAACATGGAAAATTTCCCTGAGAAAAGCAGCCATAGCAGAAGAGCTACAATTCTCAAGGGACCACAGTGCCATAGTCTAGGACCAACTGATGGAGAGGATGGAAAGGGGTGTCTGGAAAGAGAGGCACAGAGGAGGCAGGCAGTGATCTGGGGAAGTTTTCACAGGAGAGCAGAGGAGTTCCATAAAATTTTCTTTACATTATGTTACATGGATTGCCTTTCTGTTCTTCAAGGCACCTAGATAAAATTTGGGACTTTGGTTTGGAGTAAGCTCGCTGAAAGTTCTTCCCTGTTCTGTGGTTTAAACTCAGTAAACTCCAGAATAATGCAGAGGACAGGCCCCTCACTACCGGAGCCCTGAGAATTTCTGTGCGAAGGGGCCATTTTCACAGCAAAATCATGGGAAGATCAGTAAGCCTCTCCCTGTTCCAGGAATAAGGATTCGCAAGAAGGACCCTTTGATCTGCTTTGATGGAGTTCCTTCTCAGGAGCTGGTGTCTGTATTTTAAAGCACAAGTCATGCAACTGCAAAACACACCCACCCCCAAATGAATCATTTGTCTCCTTAGGCCATGTGGCACAAGAGGAAGGACTTAGGCATGTGAATGAGGCAGATCAGTATCAAGTCCTGCTTCCACCCTGCAAACCTTGTACCTTCTCCCGTTTTGTTTCCTCATCTGCTAAATGAGGCTACTAGCACTCTGTCTAGCCTTCCTTCACCTCCTTCCACCACAAAGTTTAATTCCCTCTTCTGTGTGACTTCTATTACACTGTTAGTATTTGTTTACATAGCTCTCTCCTTAAAAAGGCTTTGTGCTCCTTGATGGCAGAAGTAGTCACTATTCTTGTCTGAATCACCCTAACCCAGGACAGACCCAGGCCCACAGCATTCACTCAGTAGATGCTGGTCCCCGTCCTTGGGCACACATATCTTTTGGAATATATTTTTGCACCTTGCTGAATGCTGGCTCTTCAAAATATCACCATAATAGCAGTGAATAAGGCAAAGCTGAATTTATTCTTACTATGGGAAGGGAAGAACACCTCTACAGAGTCTTGATAGCATCACAGAGGGAAAAGGTCAAGGTTAGGATGTTTATTGACACTTTGAAGTCTGCTGTAAGTTGGGCCTTTTCATTCAGGGTTAGAGTTGGGTAAGGGTCATGATATAACAGTTTAGATGTGGTAGACATAACAAGAGAAGGATTTTGGGAGAAGGTGTTCAAAGTGTCTTGAGTGTAACCCTTCTGTGGATGCTTTTTTATTGAAGAGAGGTCTTTCAGGAAGTTACTAGAATGAACAATAAAATTATTTGTAATGTTAATTTTTATGAGAAAATTTCTGGAATAGTAAGTTATGCTGATGAAGACAGAGGAAAAGTAGAGTCGTATGAATGTAGAGTGGACTGTGTGGTATGTGGTTAGGTTTTGACCCTCACATTGTTTATACATCAATGAAGGCAGACTCCAAGGAAATGCCTCATCTGAATCAGTGGCTTAGACAACTCGCAGGCAGCCCCTGGGGTCTCTTTTACTCATCTAACTGAATAAGATTAACAGCAAATCATTCATATTTCCTGTGAAAATGAACCACGACAAGCCAATGACTGTAATTTCTTTTATATGTTTCTCAGAAAGAAAGAGGATGGGAAGAGGGTAAAAAGCAATAAGGAAGAAAGCGCAACAAATTTACCATCTCTATGAAGTCCTGATTATCTCTCTACATGGCAAATATGACCAGTTGTACTCTTAAGTGAAAACCATCTTCCCCACCCTTACCACCAACACCATGATTATGAGGATAAAATCCATACTCTTCAGCAAAGTATTGAAGGTCCTCATGACTGGCATTTGCCAAGTTTACAGCTCAGTCTCAAACAGCTTCCCCATCTGCAATATGTGCCTTAGCATCACCAAGTTGCATGATGCAATTGGTCACATTTTCATTCCTATCTCCTGTTCCTTCTTTTGGGATGTCCTTTTCAACTTGGGCCTCACCCTTTTCTGTTAAGTGTGGTGTCTCCTCTTCCTCTTCCTTGCTCCAGGTGCATCTTCACGCTGCCTCAGGGCACAGTACTGGGGATCCTCACAGATCCTCTCACCCATGTGAGCATGAGTTCCTACAGTAAACAGACTGTCTTCTTCGTTTTATTAATCCAACCTGCAAAAAGTACGTGATAGTTGTTCTAGACATTGAAATATAAATAAGAGTTGACCATGAAAATAAATGGGTTGGGGAAGGGAGGTGGGGCCAAGATGGCAGAATAGTCAGACACTTACTGTAGTCCCACTTACAACAAAGACTCAAAAAAAACAAGTGAATAGAATATATATGACACCCTAGGAAACCTAATCATCAAAGACAAAGCTTAAGAGTTGGACTGAGTGGCAGGTGGAAGAAGAGACGATTCAAAAGCTGCAGAAACTGGGAACTACAGGTCTTGGGATCACAGGCATCCTGCTAGCTGAGTCTGCACAGTGCACACTGGCTGAGGCAAGCAGCGGCATCCCTAGTTGAAGCCCACCACACCTGGTGTGCCAACCAGCAGCAAATCTGCATGCACCTCCAGAACCAAACAGGAGTGACACCAGACCTGTGAAAGGTAAGTGTAAGCTCCTAACCTACTGTGTATGCTGGCAAAATAACTGCTCCCCCCACCAAAGCTTCACAGAGGAGAAGCACTCCCTTCCCCTCATCCATCTCCCACCCTGCTCCAATACCAGTCCCCCCTAAGTCAAGAACTCATGTCAGGTCAGGAGGCCCTGCCCCTTTGCCCAGACACTGAGATAGGGGGTCCACAGACTTGCAGTGCCCCCCACTGCCAGCCAGTGCCTTGTTGCATCAGCAACACTGCATGCCCTCATTAGCATAAAATGGGCAGGGCATACACCTGAAGCCCATTTTCACCTGTAGCAGCCAAGGGGAACTGCAGATCTGTGACATTTGACACTGCCCCACCCCCTAAGAAGGGGCCTCACCCACCCACACCACATGGGGGGCCCTGAGGGCTGGCAGTACCACCCACTCCATCTAACCACCCATGACATGGTCCTGAGAATAAGCGGTGACTCCCATTCTCTCCAGCAAATTTTGTCTCTCAGATACGATGGTGAAATTAGGTCATTTCCAGATAAACAGAAATTAAGGGAATTTGTAAAACCCAGACCAAAATTACAGGAAATATTAAAAAGAGTCCTCCAGTTAAAGAACATCAGACAACAATCCAAGACTAGGACACAGGAGAGATCAGTCAGTTTTCAACCGACATAGGGAATTCACAAAAAAAAAAAAAAAAAAAAATCAAAGCTAAAAGATTGAAAACAGGGAACCAGAGACGTCAATATGTAAACATGAAAACGTCAAAACAAAAAAGATGGAATAAACGGTGTAGTCATAGAACTTTCATATGGAGACTAAGTGGGCGATACCAAGAAATAAAGGATTGATTTAAACTTAGAAAAATAAAGATGAATGTCAAGGTAACCACAACAGAAACTAACAAACCTACAAAATAAAATTAAATTAAAATTAAATTAAACAAAATAAAAAAGAAGAAAATAAGACAGCAAACACAAAATCAACAATAATGAAAGAGATGAAAATACATAAACAAAAAAGAACTCAGCACAGAAAATTAAGTGGAACAAAGAAACTATCAACACCACCAAAAAATTCAAAATGATAGCAGTATACTCGTACCTATCAATAATTAGTCTGAATGTAAATGGCCTAAATGCACCAGTAAAGAGGCAGAGAGTGTCAGAATAGGTTAAAAAGACACAATCAGTCTGTATGCTTCTACAAGAGACACACCTTAGACACAAAGACATAAATACACTAAAACTCAAAGGATGGGAAAAAATATATCAAGTGAACAACAACAGAAAAAAAAGCAGGAGTGGCAACACTAATATCCGATAAAATAGACCTTAAAGCAAAATCAACCATTAAGGATAAGGAAGGACACTATATAAAAGGGTCACTATATTAAAGGGTCAATACACCAGGAGGACATAACCGTAATAGATATATATGCATCCAATTACAGGGCTCCAAAATACATAAAGCAAACTCTAACAGCATTGAAAAGAAAAATAGACAGCTCCACAAGAATAGTAGGAGACTTCAACACACCACTTCTGGTAAAGGACAGAACATCTAGAAAGAAGCTCAATAAAAATACAGAAGCTCTAAATGCCACAATCAACGAACTCGACCTCATAGACATATACAGAACACTCCACCCAACTGCAGCTAAGTATACATTCTTTTATAACACACACGAAACATTCTCCAGAATAGACCATGTTTTAGGCCACAAGGCAAGCCTTAACAAAATCTGAAACACTGAAATAATACAAAACATCTTCTCTGATCATAATGCCATAAAAGTAGAAATCAATAACAGAAACAGCAAGGAAGAAAACCAAATACATGGAAGCTGAACAACACCTTGCTTAAAAACTACTGTGTAATAGAGGAAGCCAAGGATGGAATAAAAAAATTCATAGACTCAAGTGAGAATGAAAACACATCTTACCAAAACCTTTGGGACACAGCAAAAGCAGCGCTTAGAGGTCAATTTATATCAATAAGCACACGCATCAAAAAAGAAGAAAGGGCCCAAATCAAAACATTAACCCTACAACTTGAACAAATAGAAAGAGAGCAGAAAAAGAAGCCCTCAGGCACCAGAAAAAAAAGGAACTAGTAAACATTAGAGCAGAAATAAATGAAATAGAGAGTAGAAAAACAACTGAAAGAATCAACAAAATCAAATGTTGGTTCTTTGAAAAGATCAACAAAACTGGTAAACCACTGGCCAAACCTACAAAAGACAAATAGGACAGGAAGCAAATAACCCAAATAAAAAAAAAGAGATGGGTGATATCACAACAGACCTAACTGAAATAAGAAGAATCATAACAGAATAATATGAAAAATTGTACTCCAACAAATTTGAAAACCTAGAGGAAATGGACAAATTTCTAGAAACACACTACCTACCTAAACTGACACAAATAGGTAGAAAAACAAAACAAACCGACAAAAAAAGAAGAGATGGAAGAGGTAATAAAAAAACTCCAAACGAAAAAAAGAAACAAAAAACCCTGGCCCAGATGGCTTCATTGGAGAATTCTACCAAACTTTCAGAGAAGAGCTAACACCAACATTACTAAAGCTATTTCAGAGCACAGAAAAGGAAGGAATACTCCAGAACTCATCCTATGAAGCCAGCATAACCCTGATACCAAAACCAGGCAAAGACACCATAAAAAAAGAAAACTACAGAACAATATCCCTTATGAACATAGACACAAAAATCCTCAACAAAATTCTAGCCAATAGGATTCAGCATCATATAAAAAAAATAATACACCCAACCAAGTGGGATTCATACCAGGTATGCAGGGATGGTTCAAGATTAGGAAATCAATCAACATAATCTGCCACATGAACAAAACAAAAGAACCACATGATCTTATCAATCGACACAGGAAAGGCATTTGATAAAGTCCAACAGCCATTTCTGATAAAAACTCTCAGCAAGATAGGAAAAGAAGGGAAATTCATCAACATAATAAAGGACATTTATACAAAGCCAACAGCCAACATCACTGTAACCAGAGAGAGACTGAAAGCATTCCCCCTGAGAATGGGAATCAAACAATGATGCCCTTTATCTCCACTCTTATTCAACATTGTGCTAGAAGACCTAGCTGGAGCAATAAGGCAAGAAAAAGAAATAAAGGGCATCCAAATTTTTAAGGAAGAGGTAAAGTTATTCCTATTCTCAGATGATATGCTCTTATACACAGAAAACCCCAAAGAATCTACAAGAAGTCTACTAGAACTAATAGAGGAACTAATAGAAGACTTTATCAAAGTAGCAGGGTACAATTAATACACAAAAATCAGCAGGATTCCTCTACACCAACAAAGAGAACTTCAAAAAGGAAATCACCAAATCAATATCATTTACAGTAGCCCCCAAGAAGGCAAAGTTCTTAGGAGTAAATCTAATCAGGGACATAAAAGACCTATACAAAGAAAACTACAAAACAACACTGCAAGAAACCAAAAGAGAACTACATAAGTGGAAAAAAATACCATGCTCAAGGATAGTAAGACTCAACATTGTGAAAATGTCAATTGTACTCCAAGTGATCTCAGATATAATGCAATTCTAATCCAAATTCCAACAGCATTTTTTTAATGAGTTGGAGAAACAAATCATCAACTTTATATAGAAAAAGAAGAGGCCCTGGATAAGTAAAGCATTACTTAAGAAGAAGAACAAAGTAAGAGGCCTCACAGTACCTGATCTTAGAACCTATTATACTGCCACATTTATCAAAACAGTATGGTACTGGTACAACAGACACATAGACCAATGGAACAGAATTGAGAACCCAGACGTAAATCCCTCCATCTATGAGCAGCTGATATTTGACAAAGGCCTAAAGTCCATTATATGGGGAAAAGGCAGTCTCTTTAACAAATGGAGCTGGCATAACTGGATATACATCTGTAAAAAAATGAAACAGGACCCATACATCACACTGTACACAAAACTAACTCAAAATGAATCAAAGACTGAAATATAAAATCTAAAACAATGAAGATTATGGAAGAAAAAAACGGGGATAACACTAGGGGCCCTACTACGTGGCATAAACAAAATACTAACTGTAACTAGCAATGCACAAACACCAGAAGAGAAACTAGATAACTGGGAACTCCTAAAAATCAAACATTTATGCTCATCAAAATACTTCTCCAAAAGAGTAAAAAGAGAAACTACAGACAGGAAAACATTTTTGGCTACAATATAGCCAATAAGGGTCTAATCTCTAAAACCTACAAGTTACTGCAACACCTCAACAACAAAAAGACAAATAATCAAACCAAAAAAATGGGCAAAGGATATGAACAGACACTTCACCAAAGAAGATATTCAGGTGGCTAACAGGCATATGAGGAAATGTTCATCACTAGCCATTAGAGATATGCAAATCAAAACTACACTGAGATACCAATTCACCTTAACAATACTGTCACTAATCCACAGAACACAAAACAACAAATGCTGGAGAGGTTGAGGAGAAAAATGTAGAGCAGAATTCAAATTCAAGTAAAAATGCCAGACTTACTGATCTGACAGAGCCTAGAGGAACACCTGGAACTATGGTCCCAGATGCTCTGCTAACCCAGAACTGAAACTATTCCTGAAGCCCACTTTTCAGACAAAGATTAGATAGGCCTATAAAATAAAAAATAGCACAGTTGAAGAACATGCTTTTTAGTTCAGTCAAATATATGAAACCAAATGAGCAGATCCTGTCCAAAAGCAGGATGAGAAGGCAGGAAGGAGCAGGAACTAGACAAATGGTCACTGTGAACCCTGGGGTAAAAGGAGTGGCATAATGTTCACACTGTGGGGATTGCAACTGATGTCACAAAAAATATGCGTATAAATTTTTTAATGAGAAATTAACTTGAGCTGTAAACTTTCACCTAAAGCACAATAAAAAATAATAATAATAAAAGGCTGAGGAAGTACATTGAGGGTAGACTGCACAGTTTATGCAAGGAATTAAGAATGTGACTTAGGGAAAAACAGATTGCTTTTAAGAAATAAATTATAAGAGGGGAATGACTGAAAAAACCAGTAGGGCCTTATCTTTGTAGGGCCATATAATAACATATTAAGACTTTAAGGTCTTATTCTATAGGAAATAAAGAAGAATCATGAAAAAAAGTTTGTTTGGTTTTTTTTTTCAAAATCTTTCCCCTTGCTACTTAAGAATAATGAAGTAGCTTGTTACATGTAACTATGAGGTCAATAGGCATCTAAAGAATGGAATAGCAGTGGATCACAAGATCACTTTCAAAATTTCCTGCGTAGTTCCATAATAATTATAATCTTCATAAAAATAATGTTTTCTACTGGGAACAGCGGTGGTTCAGTGGTAGAATTCTCAGCTTCCATGCGGGAGACTCAGGTTTGATTCCCAGCCAACACTTCTTATGCACAGCCCCCCTCCCATCTGTCAGTGAAGGTTTGTGTTTTGCTATGACACTGAACAGGTTTCAGCAGAGCTTCCAGACTAAGATGGACTAGAAAGAAAGGCCTGGTGATACACTTCACAAAATCATCCAGTGAAAACCCTATGAATCACAACTGTTCAGTTTGCAACTGATGATTGGAATGGTACTGGACCAGGCAGCGTTTCATTCCATTGTGCTTGGGGTCACCATGAGTTGTCGGCGATTCAACAACAGCTAACGATGACAAGTGTTAACTGATTCCTAACTCTGTGTTAGCCATTGTAGTAGGCACAGATGACACAGGATAAAAAAATGCAAGGTCCTTACCTATAGGAGCAGACAGAGCATCAGCTGTAGTATGTAATGAGTGCTACAGAGTCATGAAAGTGGTTGACATGGGAACATGAAGGACAGCTTCTTCAATCCAGTGTGGATAGTGTGGAGAAAGCCTCCTGGGTAGTGTGCTCTCAGCTGGAGCCTGAGCACCAGCAGGCATCAGCCAGAAGAAAGGACATGCCCAACAGTGCTTAAATGCAGGGCACATATGAAGAGACCAGACAGACAGACAGAAGAGAGGACCAGAGGAGTACAGGGTGTGTTTGGGTGGCTGATGGTTCTCTGTGACTGTGAAAATTTATACAAATGAAAGGAAGTGTTGGTCAAATTATGACAGATGATAGACCATGATGTTAAGAAGTTTATATTTTAACCTATTGACCAGTGTTTTGCAACTGCTTGCAATGACCCACAGTCCTGAAAAGTTGCTAGAAGGTCATAACCAAGACATAAAATGAAAGAGAATGCAACAGAGTAAAATAGGCTAGGATGGAAAATATTGAAGTATCTTGTAAGGTAAGCATAAGTATTATTTTGTGAAGCTTTTGTTTCCATTCTTTGTGTGTATGTGTGTTTGTCTGTCAGTCCATCTGTATGCTTACATAGGTGCACTTAAGATCATCTGGAAGATTCTTGAGAATGCAATTGGAAACCATGAGAAGGATTTTCCATGAGATAGGAGGAACTATGACCAGATTTAGGTTTCAGAAAGATCACTTTGGCTGCACTGTAATAATCACAGTGATTTGGAAGACTACTTAACGTATCAGTTGTTTGAAAATAGTTATGATAACTTGATGAAAACTTCTTGTAGTTCAATTAAAAGGAGAGGCCCTTTCCCAGTGCCTCCTGGCCTGTGAATAGTTTCCTCTGTGCCTGTAATGTGATGCAAGCTGGAACCTTGCTCCTGCCTTCCTTATGGTTCAAATGCCCTACAGTGAGCCACCAATAGTACTTAACGTGGTGAAAACCCATAACAACACGATGACAATTGGGATGGACATTGGAGGGTCAGTATTGATTTTTTTTCCCATAATGATGATTTAATTGGTTAGAGTTGAATTGATTGAGTTTGTTCAGCAATGTTTGCCTAATGCAGATGGAGAGGAAAATAATAGTGTCTGTTTTTAAAGATTCAGAATTCTTTCTTACTATTGATTCATGTTATCTGGACACCCCTATATGCCACTTTAAACTTTGAGCTTGAATTAAAATTCCAGGAAAGTCACAATGTAGAGTAGAGATAGCACAGCTTTCTAGAGTTTAGAATTCTTAGGACTTCATCACTTTCACTCATTTAGTCACTCAAAAGACACTGACGTGACATGCGAGGAGCTATTCTTGGGTGTAGATATATAGTAACAAACAGAGAGAGACTGAAAATATTTTTTAATGGAAATACGTGTTTTACAGAAAATGGTAAAGGCTCTAGAGAAAAGAAAAGCAGAATATGGGGTAGGAAGAGCTGGATCTGGGCCAGGGTAACTGTTTTATTTAGAATAGTCAGGGGTCTCCTTATTTATAAGCTGGTATTTGAGCAGACATCTGACGGGACAGACTAAGCCTCCTGGGGAAAGAAGTGGTCCAGAAAAAGGCGAAATAAAGTGCAAAGACCCTGAGGCATGAGGACCCTTCAGAGGAGGCGCAAACCTGAGGCAGAGTGAGAGAGGATATCTGAGGAAAGAGATATCTGGATGTGGGACCTGAAGAGAATGAGATTGGAAGCGAAACCAGATTTTGCAGCTGAAGGCCTGGGCAAGCTGGTCTCTACCATATTCTTATGGTAAGATTCAAGGGTAAGTAGAAAGCCATAAATGTATCTACAACTCCGAAATTCTAGGATGTGTTTCCATTCACTTCTTATCATATATAATTAACACATCAGATTTAAGTACGTCAGTTATTTTGGGACCATCCAAGTGGATATTAGTTTTCCAGGTCTGGTACTAGGTGTGAAAAGCCAAAGCTTTCTTTAGTAGGGATGAATGTCAAGCAGGCGTAAATTTTCATACAAATTCACAAAGGCAGATCTGACATTTAATCTTTAAAACCACCATAATCTAGCACAGTTGTATTCACTTTTTTTTCAGAGAAACCATACAAAACTGTCACATGTATGGTCTTTGTAATAAACTCCACTTTGAGAAATAAGGAAGAATAAAGCAATACTTACAGGAAAAGATAAGAAAAGAATGGGTTACTGGTCTCAGTGAAAACTCTTTGGAATTGTTCTGTTTTTCACTTAGTATGTGGCCTTTCAGAGATCATTTCTCTAAAATGATATGTGATTGGTGAGAGTGGGATTCCTGAAAGCCACAGATGTTAACACTAAATTACCTTGGTCTTGACTTAAGCAAGAAAAAAACAGGAAAAAAAAAAAAAATCTGTAGAAAGAAAATTTCTGCAAGCCCCAACATCTCCAGCTTATCTAGAAACCCACTGTTGTTAGAGAAGGGATTTGTGTGGTCTAGAGGTTTCTCCACAGGCCAAAGGGTGGGACACATTGGTTTTGTGTCCCTTAATTAGGAGGGAGAATGCTAGTAAGACCAATTTTTATTGTTGCCTTTTGGCAGAACAAGTATAGAGTAGTGGAAAGAGCAGAAATTTTGACATCAGTTGCACTGGGGCCTGGACCTCTTCCACAGAGATTAGCTCTATTGCCTTTGGCAAGTTCTCAAACACCCCAACTCTGCAGAGAATCCCAAGAGATTCACACCTATTTACACACACATATATACATTAATTCCAATTAGCTCAGTGTTTAGTGCGTATCATATACTCAACTAATGCTAGTTGACAGAGAATTTACACAGTGCAAGACAGAGGCTAAGATCATGCTTTTTACACTGATTGGTGTCAAAAATGCAGAGCAGGGTGTAAGGATACAGGAGTGGGTAGCATGCTCATTTTTACATACCCTCTAGGTGAGAAACCCCATGTCACACTCTACGCCCTGAGTCTGGTGTACTCACTGCTATGTTAACGATCTAAATGATGAAAGTTATTAAAATCTAACCACAGAATAATCACTCTATGGTAAGATCCCATAGCTGACGCTATCAAAAGTAAAAACAAAATTACAAACCTCTTCAACATCCTATTGACAAGGCGAATATGGGTGGTTACATCGCTGATCCTTTTGTTTATGTAATTATGTGACTATTTAACCGGTACCGTGTAACAGAAAATTTTGTTGTATGGTGCTAGCTTGCATGCTGCTATGATGCTGGAAGCTATGCCACAAGTATTTCAAATACCAGCAGGGTTGCCCATGGTGGACAGGTCTCAGCGGAGCTTCCAGACTAGGACAGGTTAGGAAGAAAAGCCTGACAATCTACTTCTGAAAGTTAGCCAGTGAGAACCTCATGGATCACAATAAAATATTGTCCAATACAGTGCTGGAAGATGAGCCCCTAGGTTGGAAGGCATTCAAAATACACAGTGGTCACAACAATGGACTCTAACACTGAACATACCAATGACAATGAAGATAGTGTTAGACAGGGTAATGTTTCATTCTGTTGTACCTGGGGTTGCCATGAGTTGGAGCAGACTCCATGGCAGTCAAGAACAACAATATGGGACAGAAATGGTGAGTTAGTTACCTTGACAATAAGACAGATGCCAACTCCTGTAGCCTAGGGAGCAAGAATCATCTGTGTATCATACTGTGTATCTCATTAAATTTGTAAACTGCATTCACTTCCATCACCTTGTTGGCCCTGCAGGGTAGTATTGTCACCTCAATTTTAGAGATGAGGAAGCTGAGTTTGCTAGGTGAGGGTTAAACCAGAGTCACACAGGCAGTTACTGGAAAGGTTGGTGTTACGGATTGTATTGTGCCCTCCAAAAATGTGTGTCAACTTGGCTAGGTTATGATTCCCACTATTGTGTGGTTGTCCACCATTTTGTGGTCTGATGTGATAATCCTAAGTGTTGTAAATTCTAACCTCTATGATGTTAATGAGGCAAGATTAGAGGCAGTTACGCTAATAAGGAAGGACTCAATCTGCAGTGTTAGGTTGTATCTTGAGTCAATCTCTTTTGAGATATAAAAGAGAGAAGCAAGCAGAGACAAGAGGAAATTCATTACCACCAAGCAAGAAGAGCCAGGAGCAGAGTATGTCCTTTGGACCCAGAGTCCCTGTGCTGAGAAGCTCCTAGACCAGGGCAAGACTGATGACAAGGAACTTCTCCCATAGCTGACAAAGAGAGAAAGCTTTCCCCTGGAGCTAGCACCCTGAATTTGGACTGCTAGCCTCCTAAACTGTGAAAGGATAAATTTCTGTTTGTTGAAGCCATACACTTGTGGTATTTCTGTAATAGCAGCACTAGATAACTAAGACAGCTGAGATTCAGCTCTGGAATTTAGATATGCCTCCTCCTGAGACTCAGACTGGATGGCACAAGGGGAGAGGGACAGATTCGATAAGAAGTTTGCACCTTTGGTTTTGGAAGTGGTATTTGATGTGCTTATGGGCCATGCAAAGGGAGGAACCAGTAAGCCTTTGGGAATGCCAGTCTGGAGGTCTGAGCAAGGCCTGGGTGGCTGGAGAGGCAGAAATATTCTGCATACAGGGCCAAGCGACTGGCTGGCTCTAGAAATGTGGACTTGTTCTCACAGACGCTGCTGCTACTGTGCTCTAGCTCCACCACATCTCTCTCATAAATGGCCTGGAGTTTGGCAGGGCTCCTGGTGGTGTTCTCCGTTCTCATTCTACATAAATAAGCACGCGCAATGTCCTACTAAACAAAATGCACACCATCTGGGGAACTTGGAAAAACTTGCTGGAAGGCAGAGAAGATGCATCATAATGTGTATACCTCAGTTTAGACAAACTGGGCATAGGCTGAGTTCATATTTATTTTGATTGAACTTTCAAAATATAATTATAACTGCTACTGAAGAGGACATGTCAGAGAAGAGGTGTTATGGATTGTATTGTGTCCCCAAAAATGTGTGTCAACTTGGCTAGGCCACGATTTTGTGTATTGTGTTGTTGTTCACCGTTTTGTGATCTGATGTGATTATCCTATGTGTTGTAAATCCTAATCTCTATGATGTCAATGAGGCAGAATTAGAGGTAGTTATGTTAATGAGGCAGAACTCAATCTACAGGATTAGGTTGTATCTTAAGTCAATCTGTTTTGAGATGTAAAAGAGAGAGGTAATCCCCAGTAAAACTAAATGGGACTAACGATGTACAGGAGTCCGGTGACAAGGGCCAGAAGGCAGAGGGAGAGTAGGAAACTGATGATAAGGAACACAAATTGAATAAGGACACTGTCGATGTATTGTGAGATTGTTGACCACTGCTATAGGGCAACATTTGTAGTAACTATTAAATGGGAGGCTGTTTTGTCCTGTAAGCCTTCATCTTGGGCGAGAATGGCAGCACAATTGGAAGAGCATAGTCAATATCACTTAAATGTGTAAGTAAAAAGTTTTGAAATGGTGTTTAAATAAAATAAAAATAAATAAATAAATAAATAAACAAATGAGACTAAAGAGGTACAATAGTCCACTGACAAGGTCCAGAAGACAGAAGGGGACAAGGAAGCCCCCTGGTGATAGGGAACACAAGGTGGAGTAAGGATATTCTTGATGTGCTGTGAGATTGTTAACCATTGTCATAGGGCAACATGTGTAGTAACTGTTAAATGAATAACTATTTTTTCTGTAAGCCTTCATCTTAAGTGAGAATAACAGCACAGTTGGAAGAGCGTAGTCAATGTCACTGAACAGTGAATGTAGAAATTTTTGAAACGGTGTATCTTTGGCCATCTGTAATTTTCATCAAAAAAAAAGGTTGAGAATTTAGAGGCTTAATACGTTGTGGGGTTGTTAACCAATGTCAAAAAACAACATGTGTACTACTATTTCATGAGAAACTATTTGCTCTGTAAGCTTTCACCTGAAGTACAATAAAATATATATTAAAAAAAAAAAAAAAAAAAAAAAAAAAAGAGAGAGGTAAACAGAGAGGAGAGGGATCTCAAGCCACCAAGAATGAAGAACCAGGGAGGGAGTGTGTCCTTTGGACCCAGGTCTCTGCACTGAGAAGCTTCTAGATCAGAGGAAGATTGATGACAAGAACCTTCCCCCAGAACTGACAGAGAGAAAGCATTCCCTGGGAGCTGGCACCCTGAATTCAGACTTTTAGCCTCCCAGACCGTGAGAAAATAAATTTCTGCTTGTTAAAGCCATCCACTTGTGGTATTTCTGTAATAGCAGCATTAGATACCTAAGACAGGAGGAAACTGAAGGAAAGGGTGAAGAGAGCTAGACAGCATGGTCAGTGCATGCAGGGCCCAGTCCCAGAGATGGACCTTCTAACGGTGTATTCCACCAAGTTCTGACAGCCAAACTTCCAAAAGTTCCTATGGGACTAGAATTCCTGCCTTAGGTCTTGTGGTGAAATGTCTATTCAAGTCCTTTGCCTCACTCTCATTCTTCTGGTTCTCTCACCTGCATGTAAATTATGCCTTCCAAAGTTGTTTATTACACCTGACATTTTAAATCAGGCTTGCCTGTCCACGCTTCAAACTGGAAGTATAACTAAACAAGCTGTGGGTCCCAGCCCTATTTTTAGAATCCTTACAAATTTTCTTCCCACTTGCCCTTGGAAATAGCCATGAGCTTCAGCCTGTTTTTTGATTTTACTCAAACTTTCTTTCATGCAAGTGTTAAATTCTACTTGCATTTCTCTGTTGCTCCATCTGCTGCCTGGTAGATGTGTCAACTATTCTATATTTGGTGACCCACCTGGAAATTCTTCCAAAATTGACTCACCACTCTTCACTCCACCTCCACCACTTAACCTCTGATGATTCCTCATTCCTTTTATTTCCTCACAAGTATAACTATAAAACACCTCTTGGATATTATTGGGGCAGAGACACAGTTTTCTGGTGAATTGTTCATTTCATGAAGTGGGCTATGATTTGTTTTTACTACTTTAATTCTTAAAAAGATTAATTCTCCCTTTGCTTGTACCCTTCCAATTCTACTCTGTCTCTTATTTCAACATGCAACAGTCATCCGCATACTGACTGTTTGAGCTTCTTTTCAGTATTCAAAAATTACCCTAAACAACCCTCAGTGAAGATAATGACAGCATGGGTCTGAGAGATAGATGAGAGGGATGTGTAAAAGGAAAAAATAGTTTTGTTCCTTTATATTTTAAATTGTTATTTTCATACAAATCTGTTGTTTTTAGGAGTGGCCATAATTTACCAAAACTGGCATCCTCCAGCCTCTCTCCATCCCCTGGTTCTCAGGCTTCACCAATGGCACCACCATCAGTCCAGTCTCCCAAACTAGAAGCCCAAGAGGCACCTTGACTACTTCTTCTCCCTCATCTCCCAACCCAGTGAGTCACTAAACACTTTTAATTCTTCCTCTGCTCCTCTCTGTTTCTCACATTGTTCTTCAAATCTCCATCCTTATATTTGTAGTCTCTCAACTGGATCATTATAACAATTTTGTAAATGCCTGCTTTCAATCTCACACCTTTCAGCCCACCCTCCAGTGATTATCAGTATAAACTTAAAGCATAACACTATTGTTGATTCCCAGTTGCCTTCAGGGATAGTTCTAAAAGGACAGTTGGAGGACAATAGATTGTATAAAAAAAAAAAAAATCACTTGAGTTTCTTTTTCAAAATGGAGTATTCATGGATTCTTCCAAGACTTACCAGTTTCCAAAGGTTTTATTTTTTTTAAAATTGCCAAATTTGACTTCTAGACCAGATAAGATGGTATAGATCCATTTTCCCTTTTCCTCCCTGCTAAGCACAACTTGCAGAGCCCTGGTGGCAAAGTGTTGAAGAGTTACGGCTGCTAACCAAAAGTCTACAGTTTGAATCCACCAGCCACTCCTTGGAACTGTGGGGCAGTTCTACTCTGTCCTACAGGGTGCTATGAGTTGGAATCAACTCAACAGTAATGAATTTTTGGTTTCTGGTAAGCAAAACTAGAAGTTAAGAGAAAATTTCCTGACTCATCTTATGAAGCCAGCATCACCTAAATACCAAAATCATATTAGGATATTATATAAAAGAAAACTTCTCACAACATCCCTCATAAACATAGAAGAAAAAACCCTAAAAAATATTAGCAAATTAAATCCAACAACATTTTAAAACAATTATACACCATGACCCAGTAGAATTTATTTCAGATATGCGATGCTGGTTAAACATTTGAAAAATCAATCAATGTAATACACAACAACAGTAGGCTAAAAAAGGAAAATCACATGATCATATCAATTGATACAGACAGAACGTTTGATGAAATCCAAAACCCTGCATGATGAAAACACTCAGCAAGTAAGAAATAAGGGGAAAGGTGTTACCTCAACTTGATAATAAACATTTACAAAAATCCTACAACTAACATCATACTTAATGGTTAAAAACTGAACGTTTTCTTCTAAGATTAGGAACAAGACAAGTATATCTGTTCTCACCACTCTTACTCAACAACATTAAACACAAAACAGAAATGTCTAGTCACTACAGTAGGGCATTTATCCCAGAGAAATGAAAACTTATGTACACACAAAAACCTGTACACAAATGTTCATGGCATCTCTATTTATCATATATAAAAACAAAAACTAGAATCAGTCTAGATTATGTCCAACATATGAATGGTTACAACCATACAACAGACTATTACTCAACAATAAAAATGAATGAACTATTGATACACCCAACAACTTAGATTAATCTCCAGGGAATTATGCTGACTGCAAAAAGTCAATCCAAAAACTTTACATACTGTATAATTCTATTTATGTGACATTTAAAAAATGACAAAAAGTTTAATAATAGAGAACGGATTAGTGATTGCCAGGGGTTAGGCTATGGACAGGGGGTGAAATCGTGGAGGGAGGTGTCTGTAGTTAGAAGAGGGCCACAAAAAGAATTCTTGTGGTGTTGGAACTATTCATTGTCTTGACTGTGGTGATGGATACAAGAGCCTACACAGACGAAACTATAGTAAAAAATGTAGTACACACACACACAACAGTATGAGTAAAACTGGGGAAATACGAATAATATCAATGGAATATATTAATGTCAATGTTCTGATTGTGACATTATGCTAGTTTTTTCTAAATGTTACCATGCAGGGAAACTGGCCTGTAATGTGGTGTAAGGACTCATCTACCTTCAAGAGGATAAGAATCAGGATCAGCACAAAGCTAGTTCCTATGAAGTGGCAGTCAAGCATATCTCCACTCTCAAACTTTTCACCATTTCTAACACCAGTTGCCCCCCACAGTAGCCTGTACTTCTCTGCTGGGTTTGATATGTCATTGCAATAGCCACACAGAACTCACAGACCATACTCACAGTTATGTGGTTTATCAGGCAAGTAAGAGGCAACAACTTAGGATCAGGATCAACTTGGAAGTAATAGGATACAACTTAAAAGACGGAATGCAGTTCATCACTCAGGACAGCTTCCAACCAGGACAGCTCTCTAGGCTGCTCTGGGCCGTGTCTGCAGGTAGGCCACCCTTCTCTGCCTTTGGCTTCGCTACCTTCAGCCTCTCCCCTGCTAACTGGCCCAACTCATGGCCAATGTAGCAACCAGCTAGGTTGCTGCTCTCCTAGTAGCAGCTTTCTGCTGTCACTGCTGACTCTGCTGCTGGGTGCCTCTTCTGGGCCTCTTACCACCAACTCTGCCACTGGGCCATTCCTCTGCAGGGCCCCTCCTGAAGCTCTTCTGCTGCCAAGCCCCTCCCCAGGATGTTCTGCCAATCTGGTTCGGACCGCTCATACTGCTGCCATCGTTTCTCTGCTACTCAGCTCTGCTGTGCTTGCCACCATTTCTCTGCCACTTATCACCGTCTTCAGGATTACAGCTCTTTTCTCAGTCTATGAAGTTCTCAGTTTGGATCACTGGTCTAAAGGACAGACTCAGCTCCAAACTCTTCTTGATGGTAGTGAGGTCCCCCCTCCATCCACTCTGTGGGGTTGGCCACTTGGGTAAGCAAAACCAAACAAATCAAACTCGTTGTGGAGTTGATTCCAACTCATAGCGACCCTATAGGACAGAGAAAACTGCCCCATTGGGTTTCCAAGGAGCGGCTGGTAGGTTCAAACTGCTGATCTTTTGGTTAACAGTTGAGTTCTTAACCACTGTCCCACAAAGGCTCCTATGTAAGCAAACTCCTTGTCAATTTCAAGGAATGGCCTTCCCAGCAGAACCACAAACTGACCAGTCCTCGCAAGTCTCTCAATCCTGTTGGGTGAATTTTTAAGCCACTATAGGCATACCTTGGAGATGTTTCAAGTTTGGTTCCAGATTACTGCAATAAAGTGGATCATAATGCATTTTTTGGTTTCCCAGTGCAAATAAAAGTTATGTTTACACTATACCATACTTAATAGACTTATTAAGTGTACAGTAGCATTATGCCTAAAAAACCACATATATACCTTAATTAAAAAATACTTTATTGCAAAAAATGCTAACCATCATCTGAGCCTTCAACTAGTCATAATCTTTTTGCTGGTGGAGGGTCTTGTCTCAATATTGACGGCTACTGACTGATCAGGGTGGTGGTTGCTGAAGGATGGGGTGGCTAGGGTAGTTTATTAAAATAAGACAAAAATGAAATTTGTTGCATCTGACTCTTCCTTTCATGAAAGATTTCTCTGTATCATGTGATGCTATTTGATAGCATTTTACTCACAGTAGATCTTCTTCCAAAATTGGAGTCGATCCTCTCAAATCCTGCTGCTGCTTTGTTAAATTTAAGTAATATTCTAAATTCTTCATTGTCATTTCAACAACGTTCACAACATCTTCACCGGGAGTAGATTGCATCTCAAAAAACCACTTTCTTTGCTCATCCGTAAGAAGCAACTCCTCATCTGTTAAAGTTTTATCATGAGATTGCAGCAATTCAGTCACATCTTCAGGTTCCACTTCTAATTCTAGTTCTCTTACTATTTCCACCACATCTGCAATTACTTTGTCCACTGGTCTTGGACCACTCAAAGTCATCCATGAAGGTTGGAATTAGCTTCTTCCAAACTTCTGTTAATGTTGATATTTTGACCTCCTCCCATGAATCACAAATGTTCTTAATGGCATCTAGAATGGTGAATCCTTTCCAGAAGATTTTCAATTTACTTTGCTCAGGTACACCACAGGAATCATTATCTATGGCAGCTATAGCCTTACAAAATGTGTATCTTAAATAATAAGACTTAAAAGTTCAACTTAGTCCTTGATCCATGGGCTACAGAGTAGATGTGTTAGCAGGCATGAAAACAACATTAATCTCCTTGCACAACTCTATCAGACCTCTTGGATGATCAGGTGCATTGTCAATAAGCAGTAATATTTTGAAAGGAATCTTTTGTTTCTGAGCAGTAGATCTCAACAGTGGGCTTAAAATATTCAGTAAATCATGTTGTAAACAGATGTGCTGTCATCCAGACTTTGTTGTTCCATTTATAAACCCCAGGCAGAGTAGATTTAGCATAATTCTTAAGGGCTCTAGGATTTTCAGAATAGTAAATGAACATTGGCTTTCACTTAAAGTCACCAGCTGCATTCATCCCTAACAAAAGAATTGGCCTGATCTGTGAAGCTTTGAAGCCAGGCATTGACTTCTCCTCTCTAGCTATGAAGGTCCTAGATGGCATCTTCTTCCCATATAAGGCTGTTTCACCTACATTGAAAATCGATTGTTTAGTGTAGCCACCTTCATCAATGATCTTTGCTAGGTCTTTTGTATAACTTGCTGTGGCTTCTCCATCAACACTTGTTGCTTCACCTTGCACTTTTATTTTACGTAGATGGCTTCTTTCCTTAAACATTGTGAACAAATCTCTGCTAGATTCAAACTTTTCTTCTGCAGTTTCTTCACCTCTCTCAGCCTTCATAGAACTAAAGAGAGTTAGGGCCTTGCTCTGGATTGGCTTTGGCTTAAGGGAATGTTGTAGCTGGTTTGATCTATCCAGACCACTAAAACCTTCTCCATATCAGCAATAAGCTGTTTCACTTTCTTATCATTCGTGTGTACACTGGAGGAGCACTTCCAATTTCCTTCAAGAACTTTTCCTTTACATTCACAACTTGGCTAACTGTTTGGCATAAGAGGCCTAGCTTTCAGTCTATCTCGGTTTTTGCTAGCTTTCAGTCTATCTCGGTTTTTGACTTGCCTTCCTCACTAAGCTTAATCATTTCTAGCTTTTGATTCAAAGTGAGAGACGTGTGACTCTTCCTTTCACTTGAACACTTAGAAGCCATTGTAGAGTTATTAAATGGCCAGATTTTTATATTGTTGTATCTCAGAGAATAGGGAGGCCCAAGGAGAGGGAAAGAGATGGGGGAATGGCTTGTTGGTGGAGCAGTCAGAATACACATAACATTTATTAAGTTTGCCGTCTTATATGGGTGCTGTTCGTGGCATCCCAAAACAATTACAATAGTGACATCAAAGCTCATTGATCAAAGATTACCATAACAGATATAATAATAATGAAAAATTTTGAAATATTACGAGAATTATCAAAATGTGACACAGAGACATGAAGTGAGCACGTGCTGTTGGAAAAATGGCACCAATAGTCTTGCTCAACACAGAGTTACCAGAAACCTTCAATTTGTAAAAAACACAGTATCTGCTAAGTGCCATAAAGAGAAGTGCAATAAAACAAGATATGCCTGTATTTGCATAGCAAACCAACCAATCCTTGCAAAGTGCATAAAATAGACCAATTACAGTGCATATTGTGGCCCACCCAATCATTTTTGGCAGAACTACAAACTCATGGCCAGAAATGCATATATAAGAGAAATCCATTGCACTGCATGGGCAAGTGTGCAAGGAATCTCTCTGTATCTTTTCTTAATAATAATAATTTCAATTCATAACAATTTCAACTAAAAATTAAATTATCACAGTTGATTCTGATGTGCAGTCACAGGCAAGAGCATTAACTCCAAATTGTTTAGCATGGTATTCTGTATTTTTATAGGCTGTTCTAACCTTTCTTAACCTTTCTTGCCTTTTGATCTTGCCTGCCCAAGCTCAGATATGGAGCCACTGGGTTCCCTGGACATGCATACTCTTTGTACTCCTGTGAGGGTGAACATGCCCTCCACTCTACCTCTGCTTTTATTTGGAGAGCCCTTCCTCATTTAGGCAACTTGGAATCCTTCAAAGACTCACACCATATATCACCTCCTCTATAGAACCTTAAGGAGCCCTAGTAGCACAATGGTTAATTGCTCAGTTAGCTGCTATCCGAAAGGTCAGTAATTTGAACCCACCAGATGGCAGTCTGCTTCTGTAGAGTTACAGCCTTGGAAAAACTATGAGACCATTCTACCCTGTCCATAGGGTTATGAGTTGGAATCGGCTTGACAGCAGTAGGTTTGGTTTTGGCTGGTATAGAGCCTTATTTTTGAAGGCTCTGAGAAGTTAGTGACTACTGGCTGTGTGTTCTTATCCAATAATTGGACAACTATTTGTTGAGCTCTTCTTATTTTATCTGGCTCTATTCTCATATCGTAAACAACACAAAGGTCCTATCAGCCAAGAACGTGCTGGATGGAGAGGCACTTGATTAAGCTGGTCATTTAAATACAGAATGATCAGTGGCACAAGAAGATAAGCCCAGAATGTCAAAGATACCACATAAAGATCTCACCATTGGTTCAGAGGGTCAGGGAAGGTTGGCTGATCTGAGGATATTACAGTGTCTACTACAATGTGGTGCAAGTATTTATTAATGTAACATTTTCTTCTTTAGTGGGAGCTCCTCAAAGCTGTGGTATTTATTTCTTCATCCTGGCACCACTAATGATGAGGCTGTTTACTGGAACCTGGTAAGTTTTCAAATGTTGACAGAATCGTGCTGATTGGACACTTTTGATTGAAGCCCTGAAAGCTGGAAGACAGAATCTGGTGCTGTCACCATCAGGTTCCCTGTGCAGTTCTAGCACCTGGTTCTCAGGACTTGCAAGAACACTAGTAAACAGCAAGCTCTTCACTTCCAATGCTAGCTTCTCTACTGTAGGGAATGTCTTACTCATGCTGTCTTCCTATGTAATCCTGTAAAATCTCCCACTAGATTCTAAGCTTTCCCTTTAGGATTACATAGTGCTAGTCTATCACTTAGACCTTAAGCTATTTTAAGAAAATTTTTTGCAGTTTTCTCCTGTCCAGGATATTCTCCTTTAATGTCATAATCATGGTTATTATGGACAAAAAATTTAAAACAACAAAAATAAAAATGTAAGATCTTAAGTTTTCAACATAGTTCCAAATACAAAATGAATTGCAACTTTGCTCAGCATTATGTGTACATTTCCAGGGAATCCCTGCTAAGCTGTAGGATTGCTGCCTTATAATGACCTTATTAGTGATGAAGTAATTAAACCTTCTTTCACAGAGCCAAGACAATTTTACATTACCTACTTTCTACTTCTACAGGGTGACTTTTAGTTTTCAGAGATGAAGTATAGTAGCATTCCTTATTCTTACCCTGGATGTGCTAAAAAACAAAACAAAAACAAAAACTTTAAGGACAACATGGCCCTATTCTCTCATTTTTCAAATGATAACTATAAATTTCAGGAAGATTAGATTAAGAGTCTTAAAGTAACTAAGTCAAGGCTATTAACAATTTATAATACTGAATGTGCTCCTTATCTTTCCCATCTCACCACTGAACATACATGAAAATAAGGAGTTACCCTTTGCTTTCTGTAAATATCTGAAAAAAATTTAAAAACCTCTGTACACTTATATAACATCAAACACGCTCATCAAAATGAAGTTTTTCTCAAATATCTTTAATATGATTACATTAGAAAATTTATAGGTATAGGATATGCTATCTTTAGATGAAAAAGCAATGTTGAAAGCTATATAAATGATCTGATTTTGCAGACTTTGCAAAGACTGTTGGATGGATTGCTATTTACAGTTATGCCCTGCTTAGTTTTAAAATACTACAGCTTTCATTCAAGCCAGACTGAGAATTCCTCTTTTTTCATACTGCAGTGAAATACATTGAACCATGCCTGTTACTTAACTTCTTGTTTGGTTGTTTCCTTTTGTAAGAATTGAATAGTCTGTACTTTCCATTTAAATTCAGCCCAGGTTTGTATTTTATGATAAAATTCATACCTAACTGAAAGATACTGAAACTGAAATTCATACTGACATATAAAGCAAAACAATTGGAATTGTGATATTAATATGTAAAAACATGGAAAAATAAATCATTCCAAATTCTCCAGTCTCCTGGGCAAGGATGGATTACCCAATAAGCAGGGTACAAACAGGCTTACCTTTGCTTACTTATTAATCTGCAGTGCACAATTTCACATGGGAAATTGTGCACTACACATAAATAAGTAAATACAATTAAGTCTGTGGTACCATGCTTACTGGTTAATCTGCCCCTGCTTCTGGGTTCACCTTTCCTTCAGTGGTCAGATGAGATCACTTGAGTCCTGACACCACATACCTGTAGAATGTCCAGGGCTCACCTCATTATTTGCTAGGGTTCCCAACAAGGTCAGAGATTTACCTCCTCCCAGAAATTTCCTGTCCCATCAATCCACAGGTCAACAATGAATTGGCTTTGATTCTCATTGCACCTATTGGCTGTTTCAGTGAATCTGGTAGCCTTTGAGTAAGAACATGATAGTGATATAACCTCATTCCCCAAACTGCCACTAATGTAACAAATTCTAAATAACTACTGCATTCAGTATGAAAAATGTTTGGATAGCATGGACATAATTAAAAATGAAAAATAAAATAAAGAGAACTATCATAACCTTGAGGTCAGTCATCACAGTTCCTACATTTCTTAGACACACTATCTGTAGGGAACCATTACAACAGCATTCCTTGGTAGATCTGATCTGTTCAGGCTCACTCTCTACCAGTGGAGAGAACTTTTTTCACCTCTTGTATTCATCCATTCTCAAATATTCTCAAAACCCCTATCTCTGGAATCCATTCAATGAGAGCCCCCAAATCCATATTGTCTCTTTCAATCTCTATCTTCAACAAGGTTATTCTTTTGCTTCAATATATAAAGTATCTTATCTCCCTTTTAGACCAACTAATGGCCTTCTCTCTGCTAATGATTAACATTTATTTTCTAAATAAACAGCAATTTCACCCTTAGATAAATTTTTTCACTCCCTAAGGATGTGAAAGCAACTGGAATATATATATTTTTTTCTTTTAGCACTGTTTTCTTCTTACTAAGTTAGAAACTGCAACTACGTGGTGCTCCAGTTAGCATGCCTCCACTCCTCATTCAGTGAAGCTACTTACAATCACCTGTAGCATATTTTCCCACTGAGACTGAATACTTTGGAACCCACCACAATGACGTATCTGTACACATGTAATCAAAGACGACAGAGGAATAAAGAATTAAATACAGAGGAATAAATTAAACAAAACAGTAATAAAAAAATAAATTAAAATAATAATAATAGTAAAATAATAAAATAAATTAAGCAAATTTATACTCTGAAAACTACAAAACATTGTTGAAAAAATTCAAATAGGACTTAAATAAATGGAAACGTACCTGTTGTTCATGGAAGAGAAGACTTAATATTGTTAAGATGGCTATACTCCCCAAGCTAATTTACAGATTCAGTGGAATCACTATCAAAATCACGTCTAGTGTCTGAAAAAAAAAAAAAAACTGATTCTAAACTTATATGGAAATTCAAAGGACACAGAATAGCCAAAATAATCTTGAAAAAAAAAAAAAAAAAGGAGAACTCATACTTTCCAATTTAAAAACCAACTACAAAGCTGCACTAATCAAACCGGTCCGGTTATGTCATAAGGATAGATATATAGAACAAGCAAATATAATTGAGAGCCCAGGAACAAACCCTCACATATATAGCCAAATTATTTTTGACATGGTTGCTGTGATGGTTAAGATTGTGTGTCAACATGGCTGGGCCATGATTCTCTGTGTTTTAATGTAATCACTCCCATGACTGAATATACCATGAGTAGCCAATCAGATGAAAGGGAGTCTCCTTGGGAGTGTGGCCTGCATCTGAATATAAGCAGACATTCTGGCTTTTTTCTCTCTCTGGATCCTGCGGCTGTTTCCTGTTGTCTCATCTCCCATTCTTGGGACTTGAGCTATCAGCTTATCTGCCAAACCTGGGATTCGAGGATCTGCACAGCCTGTGAGCAGGAGCCCTGCTCTCCAACCTGCCGATCTTGGGCTTGCCAGCTTCTGCAGATGTGTGACTTGGGAGAGGCCTCTACCCTGATCCACAGCCTTGGGACGTTCTAGCCTCTACAATCTCGTGAGTTGTTTCCTTGAAATAATCTCTCTCTCTCTCTCTCTCTCTCTCTCTCTCTCTCTCTCTCTCTCTCTCTCTATATATATATATATATATATATATATATATATTTATACACTTTACTGGTTTTGCTTCTGTAGAGAACCCAGCTGAAGACAGGTGCCAAAACAACTCAGTGGGGAAAGAATAGTCTTAAACAGATGCTACTGAGACAAGACAACCACAAGCAAAAGACTGAACTTTGACTCCTACCTCACACTTTTATAATAAAAAAAAATAACTCAAAATGATCAAAGACACAGGAGTTCCAGCAAAATGGCGCTCTAAGCAGAAGCACCATGCCGTCCCTCCACAGCAAAGATCCAAAAAATTAAGCCAAACAGAGAATACAACAATCCTGAAACCCTAAAACATCAAATGTAGAGATAAAGAACTCAGCCAAGCACCAAATGGAGTGAGAAAACTGACAGAGAATGGAGAGCGAGGAGAGATTCACACAGAGGTTCCCTACCAGCTAACACAGCACGGATCCACCATCTTGAACTCCTATTGGAGACCAGCAAACATGGGGTACGAAAAAGCAGCTTCATGGAGCATCCAGTGGGAGACAAAACAACCGGTAATTTGCGGTGTGCGCTTTCCCACTCCCCACCTGTCTTCACCATGGCTTGGCCTCCTCTGCTTTGTGCGGCCACAGTCTCTTGACCGGGAAGTACCAGACGCTTGGATTCCACACACCCGAGTGGGCGGCTCTCTGGGTGCCATTTGTTGGCTGCTGGTGTTGCTTTTTTCCGCTTCTTTTGATTTCTTCCTTGCCTCTCACCATCTCCTCCTCCTTTCGCTCAAGTACCTCCCTTCGTGCGCCATCTTTGCTTCTTCCTAAGGGGCTCCAGAGTGCCAGTAATTTGTGATATATGTTTTCCCACTCTCTACCCTTCTTCACCCACACTCGGCCCCCTCTGCTTCCTGCGGACACAGTCTTTTGTCCAGAAACAGCAGCCTGCACTAGCTGGCTCTCTGAGTGCCATTTTTTGGCTATTGGTGTTGCTTTTTTTTTTTTTCCTTTGCTTCTTTTGATTTCTTCCTTGCCTCTCACCACCTCCCCCTCCTTTCGCTCGAGTGCCTGGCTCCGTGAACCATATTTGCTCCTTCCTGAGGGGCTGCAGAGCTCCATTCGAGTGTGGAGATGCTTCCAGGTCTGGGCTACTGCGCTGGTGGAATCCCGGGGCTTTTGTTTGTTTGTTTGTTTTGAATTGTTTGTGTGTTTTCTTTCCTTTTCTTGAGTTGGGAGCCCTTTCTGGCCAGGCGGAGCTGTGTGGCAAGGAGACTCCCCTTCGGATTCCACAGATGTGCAGAGGGATCCCTGAGGGCATCTCTTTCTTCGTTGGTTTTTTTTTTTTTTTCCTGTTTTTTTTGGGGGGGGTCCTTCTTGTTCTTTTTTTCTGTTTTTTCATTTGTTTTGTTTTCTTTTCCCTCTGTTTCCCTTTTTGTCTTTCTTCATTGCTCAGTTCCTCGTCGTATATCTTCCTGCTCTTTCTAATCTCTGAATACCTGGTGTTGCATACCTCTACGCCTTCTAGTCAGGCTGTACTGCAACACCTGAGAGCAACTTCCCCAGACCTCATAGCTGCACTAGTGGGATCCCTCAGAACTTTGCAGTTCTTTAGCCTTTCTGATTTTTATTTATTCATTCTTTTCTTTTCTTTCTCTTCCCCTTTCTGTTTTTCTCCATTTCATACTCTCTTATCTCTCCACTCCAACGACAAGTTCCCCTAGCATTCTTTTTTGTTTGTTTGTATGTTTTTGGCTCCTGTTCCTCTGCCTCTATCCCATACCCATCTTAGCTCTACACATAACAATATCCCTGCTGCATCCTGCCAACCTGCACCGTGCGCCTGACATCACGCCACCAAGCAGCACAGGCACGGCCTACTGGAACATGCCCTGCACTGATTACTGACCCACTATGGTGGCTGTAGTAAGTGCCACAAACAACCCATTCAAGTAACTCGTTTTCAGCTAGACCTACCCTGCTGTACCATATCTGAGTGATTGACCATGCCAGTTGGAGAAGGAGGTAAAAAGTACTGCGCGCACAGATGAGAAAACAATAAAGAACACACAGTCCGCCTGCTCAGATATAGTCAAAATTTTTTTAAAAACAGGGACAAAACAAACAAATCTACAATCAATAAACGAGAAAAATAACTACTGAATGCCCAGAAAACAGCAGACAATATCAAAACATTTACAAAAACAGGACAGGAAGGTTCCAGTGAGCATCCAAAATAAAACACCAGATGACCCTCCTGTGCAAGAAAATGCACTATAACTACCTGATAGGGACTTCAGATCTCTAATACTCAGAATTCTTCAAGAACTGAGGCAAAAAGCTGACAAACATGAGGAAAAAATAGACAAATTCATGGTAAATACAGACAAAAAAATTGGAAGAATTCAGGAAGATGATGCAGGAACAAAATGCCAAAATAAATTCACAACTAGAAATTATACAAAGAAAACAATTAGAAATCCAAAAAATAAACAACAAGATTTCAGAAATGGATGATGTCATAGAAGGGCTCAGAAGCAGATTTGAAACGGTGGAAGACAGGATCAGTGGAATTGACGACAAACACTTGGATACTCTGTTGAGAAAAACTCAGAAAAAAGAACAAAGAAAAATGAAGTGACCCTGAGAGTTATGTGGGACACAATTAAAAGCAAAAACTTACGAGTGATTGGAATTCCAGAATGGGGAGAAAACAGAAAACACAGAGAAGATCATTGAAGAACTGCTGACAGAAAACTTCCACAATGTCATGAAACATGAAAAGCTGGCCATCCAAGAAGCTCAACGAACCCCATATAGAAGAGACCCCAAAAGAAAATCACCAAGACATATCATATTCACACTCGCCAAAACCAAAGACAAACAAAGAATCCTGAGAGCAGCTCATGTAAAACAAGAAGTCACATATAGATGGTAGGGGGGCAAGATGGCGCTCTAGGCAGAAACACCACGCCGTCCCTCCACAGCAAAGATCCGAAAAACTAAGCCTAACAGAGAATCAACAATCCTGAAACCCTAGAACACCAAATGAAGAGATAAAGAACTCAGCCAAACACCAAACGGAGTGAGAATACTAAAAGAGAACGGAGAGCGAGGAGAGACTCAGGCGGAGATTCCTTACCAGCTAACGCAGCGCGGATCCACCATCTTGGATTCCTATCGGAGACCAGCAAACGGGAGAGCAGCCTTGCAGAGCATCTGGTCGGAGACAGAACGACCGGTAAACTGCGGTGCGCGCTCTCCCACCACCCACCCCTCTCCGCCTCAGTTGGGGATCCCCTGCTTTCCGTGGCCAGGGTCTCTGGACTGGGGGGTGCTGGTGCTTGGATTCCGCTCGCCTGGGCTGGCGGCTTTCTGGGAGCCGTTTGCTGGCAGCTAGCGAACCTTTCTCTGCCGCCTCCCCCTCCTTTTGCCTGGGTGCCTGGTTCCGAGTGCCGTCTCTGCTCTCTCCTGCGGGGCTGTAGGGCTGCGTGCGGGCGTGTGGCTGTTTCTAGGTCTGGGCTCCCGCGTGGGTGGGATCCCGGGGCCTTTGTTCGTTCGCCCCTCTGCTTTCCGTGGCCGGAGTCCCTGAGCAGGGGGGCGCCGGTGCTTGGATTCCGCACGCCCGGGCTGGAGGCTTTCTGGGAGCCGTTTGCTGGCACCTAGCGAAACTTTTTCTTCCGCCTCCCCCTCCTTTTGCCTGGGTGCCTGGTTCCGAGTGCTGTCTCTGCTCTCTCCTGCGGGGCTGTAGGGCTGCGTGCGGGCGTGCGGCTGTTTCTAGGTCTGGGCCCCCGCGTGGGTGGGATCCCGGGGCCTTTGTTTGTTCGCCCCTCTGCTTTCCGTGGCCGGAGTCCCTGAGCTGGGGGGCGCCGGTGCTTGGATTCCGCACGCCCGGGCGGGGGGCTTTCTGGGAGCCGTTTGCCGGCCGCTAGCGAGCCTTTTTCTGCCGCCTCCCCCTCCTTTTGCCTGGGTGCCTGGTTCCGAGTGCCGTCTCTGCTCTCTCCTGCGGGGCTGTAGGGCTGCGTTCGGGCGTGTGGCTGTTTCCAGGTCTGGGCTCCCGCGCGGGTGGGATCCTGGGGCCTTTGTTCGTTGGCCCCTCTGCTTCCCGTGGCCACGGTCACTTAACCCCGAGACTACCGGCTTCTTGGAATTCGCGCCCCTGAGTGGGGGCTCTCTGGGTCCCATTTGTAGGCACTGACTGCTGGTGTTGCCCTTTTTTTTTTTTCTCTCAATTTTATTTTTCTTCCTTTTTTGATTAGTTTTGTCATCTTTTACCTCTTTTTCTCTTTTGTCTTTCTTCATTGCTTAATTTCTTGTCTCTCTATCTCTTCCTTCTCTTTCTGATCCCTGAATTCCAGGCGATGTATGCCTCTGTACCTTCTGGCCAGGTTGAGCTGTGAAAATTGAGACTGACTCCCCCAGACCTCATAGCTGCATCGGTGGGATCCCTGGGAACTTTGCAGTTCTTTAACTTTTCTGATTTTTATTTGGTCATTCTTTCCTTTTCTTTCTCTTCCCCCTTCTGGTTTCCTCCATCCCATAGTCTCTCATCTGTACATTCCAACGACAAGCTCCCCTAGCATTCTTTTATGTTTGTACACTTTTTGCTCCTCCTCCTCTCTCCTCTCTCCCATATCCAGCTTAGCTTCACACATAACCATCTTCCCGCTGCACCCTACCTACCTGCACCGTGCACTAGACATCACATCACCAAGCGGTGCAGGCACGCCCTATTGGAACCTGCCCAGCACTGACTACCGACCGTCCTGGTGGCTGCGGTGAGTGCCACAAGCAACCCATCCCAGTGGCTCCTCCTCAACTAGATCTGCCCAGCTGTACCACAAGAACGAAAAAAAAAAAAATCTACAATCAATAAACGAGGGAAATATCTACTGAATGCCCCGAAAACAGCAAACAATATCAAAACATTTACAAAAACAAGACAAGATGGCTCCAATAGGCGTCCAAATTAAAACACCAGATAACTCTCCTGTGGAAGAAAATGCACTAGAAGTACCTGATACGGAACTCAAATCACTAATACTCGGAATTTTCCAAGAACTGAGGCAAAAAGCTGACAAACATGAGGAAAAAATAGACAAATTTATGGAAAATACAGACAAAAAATTGGAAGAATTCAGGAAGTTGATGCAAGAACAAAATGCCAAAATAAATTCACAACTCGAAATTATACAAAAACAACAATTAGAAATCCAAAAGATAAACAACAAGATTTCAGAAATGGACGGTGTCATAGAAGGGCTGAGAAGTAGATTTGAAACCATGGAAGACAGGATCAGTGGAACTGAAGACAAACACTTGGATACAACTCTGTTTCAGGAAAACTCGGAAAAAAGAACAAAGAAAAATGAAGAGACCCTGAGAGTTATGTGGGACACAATTAAAAGCAAAAACTTACGAGTGATTGGCATACCAGAACAGGGGGAGAAAACAGAAAACACAGAGAGGATCATTGAGGAACTGCTGACAGAAAACTTTCCCAATATCATGAAAGATGAAAAGCTGGTCATCCAAGAAGCTCAACGAACCCCATATAGAAGAGACCCCAAAAGAAAATCACCAAGACATATCATATTCACACTCGCTAAAACTAAAGACAAACAAAGAATCCTGAGAGCAGCTCGTGAAAAACAAGAAGTCACATACAGAGGAGAAACAATAAGACTAAGCTCAGATTATTCAGCAGAAACCATGCAGGCAAGAAGGCAATGGGATGACATATATAAAATCTTGAAAGAAAAAAATTGTCAGCCAAGAATAATATATCCTGCAAAACTCTCATTCAGATTTGATGGTGAAATTAGGTCATTTCCAGATAAACAGAAACTAAAGGAATATGCAAAAGTCAAACCAAACTTACAAGAATTATTAAAGGGAGTTCTTCGATCTGAGGACAAACAGCTTAAGCCCTCAGGCAGGACCTAGGACCTAGGACGCAGGTTAACATGAACCAGATACCATTCTAGGAACTGAACTACAGACGACTTTTCAAAAACAAAAGATATACAACAGGGAATCAGAGAAATCAATCAAAGGATGACAACAACATCAAAACAATGAAAGAGGGAACAAACGGCATAGGTATAGAACCTTCTAAAGGAGAAGAAGGCAAGGCGATACCAAGTAACGGTAGACTGCTTCAAAATTATAAAGATAAGGGTAAAATTCATGGTAACCACAAAAAAAGTTAACAAACCAACTCATAAAAATAAAGACGAAAAACATAAAGTCTCAACAAAACCAAAACCTACAAAAGCAAAAGAAATGAACACAAAATCCACAAACAAAAGGAACTCAGCACAAGAGAGTAAGAAGAACAAAGAAAACTTCAGCATCACAAAAAAAAGCACTACAAAATGACAGCAACAAATTCACATCTATCAATAATTACACTGAACGTAAATGGACTCAATGCACCCATAAAGCGACGGAGAGTGGCAGAATGGATAAGAAAACAGGATCCATCTATTTGCTGTCTATAAGAGACACATCTTAGAAACAAAGATGTGAATTTATTAAAAATCAAAGGTTGGAAAAAAATATATCAAGCTAACAACTACCAAAAAAGAGCAGGAGTGGCAATTCTAATCTCAGATAAAATAGACTTTAAAACAAAATCTACCATAAAAGACAAAGAAGGACACTATATAATGATTAAGGGGATGATCCATCATGAAGACATAACCATAATAAATATCTATGCAGCCAATGACAGGGCTCCAAAATACATAAAAAAAAACTCTAACAGCACTGAAAAGAGAAATTGACAGTTCCACAATAATAGTAGGAGACTTCAACACACCACTCTCAGTAAAGGACAGAACAACTAAAAAGAAACTCAGCAAAGATACAGAAGACCTAAAGGACACAATCAGCCAACTGGACCTCATAGACATATATAGAACAATCCATCCAACCGCTGCAAACTACACATTCTTTTCCAATGCACATGGAACGTTCTCCAGAATAGACCACATCTTAGGCCACAGAGCAATCCTCAACAAGATCCAAAATGCTGAGATAATTCACAGTATCTTCTCTGACCACAATGCCATCAAGGTAGAAATTAACACTAGAAAGAGCAAGGAAAAAAAATCAAACACGTGGAAACTGAATAATAATCTGCTTACACATCAATGGGTAATAGAAGAAATCAGAGATGGAATTAAAAAATTCCTAGAATCAAATGAAAATGAAAACACATCATACCAAAACCTTTGGGACACAGCAAAGGCAGTCCTCAGAGGACAATTTATAGCAATAGATGCACATATCAAAAAAGAAGAAAGGGACAAAATCAAAACATTAACTACAGAACTCAAACAAATAGAAAGAGAACAACAAAAAAAGCCTACAACCACCGGAAGAAAGGAAATAGTAAAGATCAGAGCAGAAATCAATGAAATAGAGAACAGAAAAACAATAGAAAGAATCAACAAAACCAAAAGTTGGTTCTTTGAAAGAATCAACAAAATCGACAAACCACTGGCCAGACTGACAAAAGAAAAACAGCAGAGGGCACAAATAACCCAAATAAGAAATGAAATGGGGGACATTACAACAGACCCAACTGAAATAAAAAGGATTATAACAGAATATTATGAAAAACTGTATTCCAACAAATTTGAAAACCTAGAGGAAATGGATAAATTTCTAGAAACATACGGCCTACCCAAACTACAACAAAGTGATATTGAAAATCTGAACAGACCCATAACAAAAGAAGAGATTGAAAAGGTAATAAAAAAACTCCCAACCAAAAAAAGCCCTGGCCCAGATGGCTTCACTGGAGAATTCTACAAAACATTTACAGAAGAGCTCGTACCAGTTCTACTCAAGTTATTTCAGAGCATAGAAGAGGAAGCAACACTTCCAAATTCATTCTATGAAGCCAGCATAACGCTGATACCAAAACCAGGCAAAGACATCACAAAAAAAGAAAATTACAGACCAATATCTCTCATGAATATAGATGCAAAAATTCTGAACAAAATTCTAGCCAATAGAATTCAGTATCATATCAAAAAAATAATACACCACGACCAAGTAGGATTCATACCAGGTATGCAAGGATGGTTTAACATTAGAAAATCCATCAACGTAATCCACCACATAAATAAAAGGAAAGAAAAAAATCACATGATTATCTCAATTGATGCAGAAAAGGCATTTGACAAAGTCCAACACCCATTCCTGATAAAAGCTCTCAATAAAATAGGTATAGAAGGGAAATTTCTCAACATAATAAAGGGCATCTATGCAAAACCAACAGCCAACATCATTCTTAATGGAGAAAGGCTGAAAACATTCCCCCTGAAAACAGGAACAAGACAAGGATGCCCTTTATCACCACTCTTATTTAACATTGTGCTGGAAGTTCTAGCTAGAGCAGTAAGGCAAGAGAAAGAAATAAAGGGCATCCAAATTGGTAATGAAGAAGTTAAACTCTCCCTGTTTGCAGATGATATGATACTATACATAGAAAACCCTAAAGACTCCACGAGAAATTTACTGGAAGTAATAGAAAGATTCAGCAGAGTAGCAGGATACAAGATAAACATTCAAAAATCAGTTGGATTCCTATACACCGGTAAAGAGAACGATGAAAAGGAGATCAGGAAATCAATACCATTTTCAATAGCCCCTAAAACGATAAAATACTTAGGAATATATCTGACCAGGAATATAAAAGACCTATACAAAGAAAACTACAAAACACTGCTGCATGAAACCCAAAGGGATCTACATAAATGGAAAAACATACCATGCTCATGGATAGGCAGACTCAACATTGTGAAAATGGCAATTCTACCTAAAGCAATCTACAAATACAATGCAATTCCGATACAAATACCAACAACATTCTTCAAAGAGATGGAAAAACTAATTATTAACTTTATATGGAAAGGGAAGAAACCTCGAATAAGTAAAGCACTACTGAAGAAGAAGAATAAAGTTGGAGGACTCACACTACCTGACTTGAGAACCTACTATACAGCTACAGTACTCAAAACAGCCTGGTACTGGTACAACAACAGAGACATTGACCAATGGAACAGAATTGAGAACTCAGATGTAAATCCATCCACCTACGGTCACCTGATTTTTGACAAGGGCCCAAAATACATCAAATGGGGAAAAGACAGTCTTTTTAACAAATGGTGCTGGCAAAACTGGATATCCATTTGTAGAAAAATGAAACAGGACCCATACCTCACACCATATACAAAAACTACTTCAAAATGGATCAAAGACCTGAATATAAAGCCTCAAACTATAAAATTCATAGAAGAAAAAATAGGACCAACACTTCAGACCTTAATACATGGCATTAACAGGATACAAACCATAAACATCAACACAAAAAACCCAACAGATAAACTAGATAATTGGGATCTTCTAAAAATCAAACATCTATGCTCTTCAAAAGATTTCACCAAAAGAGTTAAAAGAGAACCTACAGACTGGGAAAAAATTTTTGGACAGTACAAGTCAGACAAAGGTCTAATCTCCATAATCTACAAGAAAATCCAACACCTCTACAACAAAAAGACAAACAATCCTATCAAAAAACGGGCAAAGGAAATGAACAGACACTTCACCAAGGAAGACATTCAAATGGCCAACAGACACATGAGGAAATGCTCGCGATCACTAGCCATTAGAGAAATGCAAATTAAAACCACAATGAGATACCATCTCACCCCGGCATTACTGGCACGAATCAAAAACACTGGAAATAACAAATGTTGGAGGGGCTGCGGGAAGATGGGAACTCTTATACACTGCTGGTGGGAATGCAAACTGATACAGCCATTTTGGAAAATGATATGGCGTTTCCTCAGAAAGCTAGAAATAGACGTACCATTCGATCCAGCAATCCCACTCCTAGGAATATATCCTAGAGAAATAAGAGTCATCACTCGAATAGACATATGCACACCTATGTTCATGGCAGCATTATTCACAATAGCAAAACGATGGAAACAACCTCGATGTCCATCAACAGACGAATGGATACACAAACTATGGTACATACACACAATGGAGTACTATGCAACGAGAAAGAACAATGAATCGGTGAACCATCTCATAACATGGATGAAACTGGAGGACATTATGCTGAGTGAAATAAGTCAATCACAAAAGGACAAATATTGTATGAGACCTCTATTGTAAAAACCCATGAAAAAATTCACATGCAAAATGTAACAATCCTTGTTGGTTACCAGGGATGGGGGGGGGGGATACTAAATAGGTAATAGGTAAGTGGTAACTTGGGTGAGAGATGAGATAGTACATAGTAAAGCGGAAACTAACACAACCTGCACAAGGAAAGGTCATGAAGGCCCTATAGACACATCCAAACCCCCCGAGGGACTGAGTTGTTGGACGGTGGGCTCTGGGGACCATGATCTCAGGGAACATCTAGCTCAATTGGCATGACACTACTTATAAAGATAATGCTCTACATTCTACCTTGGTGAGTAGTGTCTGGGGTCTTAAAAGCCTATGAGCGGCCATCTAAGATACTCCACTGATCTCATCCCTTCGGGAACAAGGGAGAATGAAGAGAACAGGATACAAGGAAAAGATTAGTCCGAAGGACTAATGGTCCACAGCTACCAAGGCCTCCACGGGACTGAGCCCAGTACAGCTGGATGGGGCCCGGCTACCACCAATGACTCCTTTGACCAGGATCACAACAGAGGGTTCTGGGCAGAGCTGGAGTAGGATGTAGAGCATAATTTTAACTCCCAAAAAAAAAAAAAAAAAAAAAGAAGACCAGATATACTGGCCTAAAGAATACTAGAGAAACCTCGAGAGTGTGGCCCCCAGACACCCTTTCAGCTCAGAGGGGAAGTTACCTTCAAGGTTCGATGTTAAGCCTGGGAATGGACACCCCAGTAAAACTAAATGGGACTAACGATGTACAGGAGTCCGGTGACAAGGGCCAGAAGGCAGAGGGAGAGTAGGAAACTGATGATAAGGAACACAAATTGAATAAGGACACTGTCGATGTATTGTGAGATTGTTGACCACTGCTATAGGGCAACATTTGTAGTAACTATTAAATGGGAGGCTGTTTTGTCCTGTAAGCCTTCATCTTGGGCGAGAATGGCAGCACAATTGGAAGAGCATAGTCAATATCACTTAAATGTGTAAGTAAAAAGTTTTGAAATGGTGTTTAAATAAAATAAAAATAAATAAATAAATAAACAAACAAAGGAGACTAAAGAGGTACAATAGTCCACTGACAAGGTCCAGAAGACAGAAGGGGACAAGGAAGCCCCCTGGTGATAGGGAACACAAGGTGGAGTAAGGATATTCTTGATGTGCTGTGAGATTGTTAACCATTGTCATAGGGCAACATGTGTAGTAACTGTTAAATGAAAAACTATTTTGTTCTGTAAGCCTTCATCTTAAGTGAGAATAACAGCACAGTTGGAAGAGCGTAATCAATGTCACTGAACTGTGAATGTAGAAAATTTTGAAACGGTGTATCTTTGGCCATCTGTAATTTTCATCAAAAAAAAAGGGTGAGAATTTAGAGGCTTAATACGTTGTGGGGTTGTTAACCAATGTCAAAAAAAACAACTTGTGTACTACTATTTCATGAGAAACTATTTGCTCTGTAAGCTTTCACCTGAAGTACAATAAAATATATATATAAAAAAATAAAAAAAATAAAAAATAAAAAAATAAATAAATAAATAAAAAAAAAAAAAAGAAGTCACATACAGAGGAGAAACGATAAGACTAAGCTCAGATTATTTGGCAGAAACTATGCAGGCAAGAAGGCAGTGGGATGACATATATAAAATCTTGAAAGAAAAAAATTGTCAGCCAAGAATAATATATCCTGCAAAACCCTCATTCAAATTTAATGGTAAAATTAGGTCATTTCCAGATAAACAGAAATTAAGGGAATATGTAAAAGTTAAACCAAACTTACAAGAATTATTGAAGGGAGTTCTTCGATCTGAAGACAAACAACTTCAGCTCACAGGCAGAACCTAGGACGCAGGATTGTACAGGCTAGATACCAATCTAGGAAATGAAATCTCGAGGACTATCCAATAACAAAAGAAATACAACAGGGAATCAGTGCAGTTAATCAATAAATGACAACAACATCAAAACAATAAAAGAGGGAATAAACGACATAGATATAGAACCTTCTAATGGAGAGCAAGGCAAGGCAATACCAAGTAATGGTAGATGGCTTCAAACTTAGAAAGATAAGGGTAAAATTCATGATAACCACAAAGAAAGTTAACAAACATACTCATAAAAATAAAGGGGAAAACATAAACTCTCAGCAAAAAAAAAAAAACCTACAAAAACAAAATAAATGAAAAAAAAATCCACAAACAAAAGTAACTCAGCACAAGAGAGTAAGAAGAACAAAGAAAACTTCAGCACCACTAAAAAAAGCACTACAAAATGACAGCAACAAACTCACAGCTATCAATAGTTACACTGAATGTAAATGGACTCAATTCACCCATAAAGAGACAGACAGTGACAGAATGGATAAGAAAACAGGATCCATCAATATGCTGTCTCCAAGAGACACAACTTAGAAACAAAGATGTGAATTTATTAAAAGTAAAAGGTTGCAAAAAATTATGTCAAGCTAACAGCTACCAAAAAAGAGCAGGAGTGGCAATTTTAATCTCAGATAAAATAGACTTTAAAATGAAATCTACCATAAAAGACAAAGAAGGACACTATATAATGATTAAGGGGATGATCCATCATGAAGACATAACCATAATAAACATCTACGCACCCAATGACAGGGCTCCAAAATACATAAAACAACTCTAACAACACTGAAAAGAGAAATTGACAGTTCCACAATAATAGTAGGAGACTTCAACAACCACTCTCAGTAAAGGACAGAACAACGAAGAAGAAACTCAGCAAAGATACAGAAGACCTAAAGGGCACAATCAGCCAACTTGGTCTCATAGACATATATAGAACACTCTATCAAACCACAGAAAAGTACACTTTCTTTTCTGATGCACATGGAACGTTCTCCAGAATAGACCACATCTTAGGCCACGGAGCAATCCTTAACAAGATTCAAAACGTTGAGATAATTCAAAGTATCTTCTCTGACCACAATGCCATCAAGGTAGAAATTAACACTAGAAAGAGCAAGGAAAAAAAATCAAACACATGGAAACTGAATAATACCCGGCTTACACATCACTGTGTACTAGAAGAAATCAGAGATGGAATCAAAAAATTCCTAGAATCAAATGAGAATGAAAACACATCATACCAAAACCTTTGGGACACAGCAAAGGCAGTCCTCAGAGGACAATTTATAGCAATAGATGCACATATCCAAAAAGAAGAAAGGGATAAAAACAAAACATTAACTACAGAACTCAAACAAATAGAAAGAGTACAGCAAAAAAAGCCCACAACCACTAGAAGAAAGGAAATAGTAAAGATCAGAGCAGAAATAAATGAAATAGAGAACAGAAAAACAATAGAAAGAATCAACAAAACCAAAAGTTGGTTCTTTGAAAGAATCAACAAAATCGACAAACCACTGGCCAGAATGACAAAAGAAAAACAGGAGAGGACACAAATAACCCAAATAAGAATGGAAATGGGGGACATTACAACAGACCCAACTGAAATAAAAAGGAGTATAACAGATTATTATGAAAAACTATACTCCAACAAATTGGAAAACCTAGAGGAAATGGATAAATTTCTAGAAACACACGGCCTACGCAAAGTACAACAAAGTGTTGTTGAAAATCTGAACAGACCCATAACAAGAGAAGAGACTGAAAGGTAATTAAAAAAAAACTCCGAACCAAAAAAGCCCTGGCCCAGATGGCTTCACTGGAGAATTCTACAAAACATTTACAGGAGAGCTTGTACCAGTACTACTCAAGCTATTTTAGAGCATAAAAGAGGAAGCAACACTTCCAAATTCATTCTATGAAGCCAGCATAATGCTGATACCAAAACGAGGCCAAAAAAAAAAAAGAAAGAAAGAAAAAAAATTACAGACCAATATCTCTCATGAATATAGATGCAAAAATTCTGAACAAAATTGTAGCCAATAGAATTCAGCATCATATCAAAAAAATAATACACCACGACCAAGTAGGATTCATACCAGGTATGCAAAGATGGTTCAACATAAGAAAATCAATCAACATAATCCATCACATAAATAAAAGGAAAGAATGACATGATCATCTCAATTGACACAGAAAAGGCATTCGACAAAGTCCAACACCCATTCCTGATAAAAACTCTCAATAAAATAGGTAAAGAAGGGAAATTTCTCAACATAATAAAGGGCATCTATGCAAAACCAACGGCCAACATCATCCTTAATGGAGAGAGGCTGAAAACATTCCCCTTGAAAACAGGAACAAGACAAGGATGCCCTTTATCACCACTCCTATTTAACATTGTGCTGGAAGTTCTAGCTAGAGCAATAAGGCAAGAAAAAGAAATAAAGTACATCCAAATTGGTAATGAAGAAGTTAAAGTGTCCCTGTTTGCAGATGATATGCTACTATACATAGAAAACCCTAATGACTCCACGAGAAATCTACTGGAACTAATAGAAAGATTCAGCAGAGTAGCAGGATACAAGATAAACTTTCAAAAATCAGTTGGATTCCTATACACCAGTAAGGAGAACGATGAAAAGGAAATCAGGAAAACAATACCATTTTCAATAGCCCCTAAAAAGATAAAATACTTAGGAATAAATCTGACCAGGGATGTAAAAGACCTATACAAAGAAAACTACAAAACACTACTGCATGAAACCCAAAGGGATCTACGTAAATGGAAAAACATACAATGCTCATAGATAGGCAGACTCAACATTGTGAAAATAACAATTGTGCCCAAAACAATTTACAAATACAATGCAACCCCTATCTAAATACCAACAACATTCTTCAAAGAGATGGAAAAATTAATCACTAACTTTATATGGAATGGGAAGAAGCCCCGAATAAGTAAAGCACTACTGAAGAAAAAGAATAAAGTTGGAGGACTCACACTACCTGACTTCAGAGCCTACTATAAAGCTACAGTAGTCAAAACAGCCTGGTAGTGGTACAACAACAGATACATTGACCAATGGAACAGTATTGAGAACCCATGTGTAAATCCATCCACCTACAGTAACCTGATTTTCAACAAGGGCCCTAAGTCCATCAAATGGGGAAAAGACAGTCTTTTTAACAAATGGTGCTGGCAAAACTGGATATCCATTTGCAGAAAAATGAAACAGGACCCATACCTCACACCATATACAAAAACTACTTCAAAATGGATCAAAGACCTGAACATAAAGCCTAAAACTATAAAGTTCATAGAAGAAAAAATAGGACCAACACTTCAGGCCTTAATACACGGCATTAACAGGATACAAACCATAACCATCAATGCACAAAACCCAATAGATAAGCTAGATAACTGGGATCTTCTAAAAAGCAAACACCTATGCTCTTCAAAAGACTTCACCAAAAGAGTCAAAAGAGACCCTACAGACTGGGAAAAAATTTTTGGACAGTACAAGTCAGACAAAGGTCTAATCTCCATAATCTACAAGAAATTCCAACACTTCTACAACAAAAAGACAAATAATCCTATTAAAAAATGGGCAAAGGAAATGAACAGACACTTCACCAAAAAAGACATTCAAATGGCCAACAGACACATGAGGAAATGCTCGCTATCACTAGCCATTAGAGAAATGCAAATTAAAACCACAATGAGATACCATCTCACCCCGGCATTACTGGCACGAATCAAAAACACTGGAAATAACAAATGTTGAAGGGGCTGTGGGGAGATCAGAACTCTTATGCACTGCTGGTGGGAATGCAAAATGATACAACTATTTTGAAAAATGATTTGGCGCTTCCTCAGAAATCTAGAAATAGAAATACCATATGAGCCACCAATCCCACTCCTAGGAATATATCCTAGAGAAATAAGAGTCATCACTCGAATAGACATATGCACACCTATGTTCATGGCAGCATTGTTCACAATAGCAAAACGATGGAAACAAACTAGATGCCCATCAACAGATGAATGGATAAACAAACTATGGTACATACACACAGTGGTGTACTATGCAATGAGAAAGAACAACAATGAATCTGTGAAGCATCTCATAACATGGATGAAACTGGAAGACATTATGCTGAGTGAAATAAGTCAATCACAAAAGGACAAATATTGTATGAGACCTCTATTGTAAAAACCCATGAAAAAGTTCACACGCAAAATGTAACAATCTTTGTTGGTTACCAGGGATGGGAGGGGTAGGGCGGGGAAATACTAAATAGATAGTAGATAAGTGGTATCTTGGGTGAAGGGTGAGACAGTACACAATACAGGAGAAACTAGCACAACTTGTACTAGGAAAGGTCATGGAAGCCACACAGACACATCTAAACTCCCTGAGGGACTGAATTGCTGGGCAGAGGGCTCTGGGGACCATTGTCCTGGGGAACATCTAGCTCAATTGGCATGACACAGCTTATAAAGACAATGCTCTACATTCTACCTTGGTGAGTAGTGTCTGGGGTCTTAAAAGCCTGTGAGCGGCCATCTGAGATACTCCACTGGTCTCATCCCTTCGGGAGCAAGGGAGAATGAAGAGAACAGGATACAAGGAAAAGATTAGTCTGAAGGATTAGTTGTCCACAGCTACCAAGGCCTCCACTGGACTGAGTCCAGTATAGCTAAATGGTGCCCGGCTACCACCACTGACTGCTCTGACCAGGATCACAACAGAGTTTTCTGGACAGAGCTGGAGAAGGATGTACAGCATAATTCTAACTCACAAAAAAAAAGACCAGATTTACTGGCCTAAAGGAGACTGCAGAAACCCCGAGAGTATGGCCCCCAGACACCCTTTTAGCTCAGTGGTGAAGTTACCACCAAGGTTCGCTGTTCAGCCTGGAAGTGGACAGCCCCGTAAAACCAAATGAGACTAACAAGGTACAGGAGTCCAGTGACAAGGGCCAGAAGGCAGAAGGGGACAAGGAAGCTGGTGATAGGGAACCCAAGGTTGAGTAAGGATATTGTTGCTGTGTTGTGAGATTGTTAACCATTGTCATAGGGCAACATTTGTAGTAACTGTTAAATGAGAAACTATTTTGTTCTGTAAGCCTTCATCTTAAGTGAGAATAACAGCACAATTGGAAGAGCGTAATCAATGTCACTGAACTGTGCATGTAGAAACTTTTGAAATGCGGTATCTTTGGCTATGTGTATTTTCACCAAACAAAAAAAGAGGTTGAGAAGTTAGAGGGTTAATATGTTGTGGGGTTGTTTACCAATGTTATAAAACAACATGTGTACTTCTGTTTCATGAGAAACTATTTGTTCTGTAAGCCTTGACCTGAAGTACAATAAAAAAATTAATTAATTTAAAAAAAAAAAGATCCGAAATCATTAATTAAAACCGACAACTTCAACAAATAGAAAAGGAAGAGCAAAAGAAGCCAAAAGCTACCAGAAAAATGAAGTAATAAAGATCAGGGCAGATATAAATTAAATAGACACTAGAAGAATAATAGAATCAACAAAACCAGAAGTTGGTTCTTTGAAAGGATCAATAAAACAGACAAACTATTAGCTAGATTCACAGGAAAAAAAAAAAAACCCAGAAGAGGCAAATAACCAATTAAGAAAGGAAACTGGTGACATTACAACCAATCTAAGAGAGATAAAGATTATAAATGATTATTATGAAAAATTATACTCCAACAAATTTTAAAACATAGATGAAATGTATAAATTCCTGGAAACACACTATCTACCAAAACTAACACAAACAGAGGTAGAAAATTTAAACAGATCCATTACACAAAAGAGATTACAATGTCATCAAAAAACTAAAAAAAAATTCCCAGGACCAGATGACTACACTGGAGAATTTTACCAAACATTCAGAGAAAAGCTGACAGCAATCCTACTCAATCTCTTCAAAAACATAGTAGAGAAAGGAATACTACCAAAGTCTTTCTATGAAGCCAGCATAACAGTGATACCTAAACCAGGCAAAGACATCAGAAAAAAAAAAAGAAAGAAAGAAAAATGTCAGCCAGTATCCCTTATGAACATAGACACAAAATTTTCCAATAAAAATCTAACCAACAGACTTCACGACTGTATCAAATAAAATCATACACCTGATCAAGTGGGATTCGTACCAGGATTACAAGGATGGTTCAACATTAGAAAATCAGCCAATGCTATCCACCTTATAAATAAAACAAAGGAAAAGAACCATATGATCAAATCAATTGGTACAGAAAAGGCATTCGATAGAATTCAACACCCTTTCCTGACAAAAACTCTCAGAAAAATAGGAATACAAGGGAAATTTCTCAACCTAATTAAGGGCATATATGCAAAATTAACAGCCAGCATTGTACTAAATGGGAAAAGGCTGACAGCCTTCCTTTTGAGCACAGGAATTAGACAAGGATGCCCATTATCACCACTCTTATTCAACATTGTACTGGAAGTCCTATTCAGGTCAATAAGATAAGAAAGAGAAATAAAAGTTATCAAAATCATGCAGGAAGAAGTAAAAGTATCTTTATTTGCAGATGACATGATCCTGTACATAGAAGACCCCAACGATTCCAGAAGAAAACTGCTGGAACTAATAGAAGAGTTTAGCAACATTGCAGGGTAGAAGATCAACACACAAAAACAGCTGGGTTCCTCTACACTAACAAAGACTATTCTGAAAAAGTAGAAAATCAAGAAATCAAGAAAACAATACAACTTACAATAGCCCCCAAATCAATAAAATACCTAGGAATTAACCTAACCAGGGACATAAAAGAACTATACAATGAAAATTATAAAACACTACTACAAGAGACTAAAAGAGACCTACAAAAATGGAAAGACATCCCATGTTCATGGATTGGAAGACTTAATATAGTGAAAATGTCAATTCTATCTGAAGAGATCTACAGATACAATGCAATACAAATCCCAACATTTTTTACAGAAATGGAAAAACTGATGACCAACTTCATATGGAAAGGAAAGAAATCTTGAATAGCCAAAGCAATATTGAAAAAAAGAATAAACCAGGAGGTCTCACACCCCTTGATATCAAAACATACTATACAGCCTATGTTATCAAAACAGCCTAGTATTAGTTCAATGGTAGACACATAGACAATTTGAATAGAATGGGGAACTCAGAATTAAACCCAGCCACCTATGGACGACTGATTTCTGACAAGGGGTCAAAGTCCATTCAGTGGGGAAGAAACAGTCTGCTTAATAAATGGTGCTGACAAAACTGTATATCCACTTGCAAAATGAAACAGGACCCATACCTCACACCATACACAAAAACTAACTCAAAATGGATCAAAGGCCTAAATGTTAATTCTAAAACCATAGAATTTCTGGAATAAAACATGCAGAGAAAACGTTGGGACCTAATCTTTTGTGAAAATAGGATAACAAGCATAACAACAAAAACATGAATAGAAGAAGACAAAATAGGTAAATGAGATCTCATAAAAATTAAAAACTTATGCTCATCAAAAGACTTTATTAAAAGAGTAAGTAGACAGCCTACAGACTGGGAAACAAACTTGAAAATGACTTATCCGATAAGGATCTAGTCTCTAAAATCTATAGAAAACTGCAACAACTCAACAACAAAAAGACAAACAACTCAATCACACAATAGACAAAGGACTTGAACAGAACCTTCACCAAAGAGGATATCCAAGCAGTCAATAAACATGTGGAAAGATGTTCACAATCATTAGCCATTAGAGAGATGTAAATCAAAACTACTATGAGATACCATCTTATCCTGGCTAAAATGGCACAGATTAAAAAAAAAAAGAAAGATAACAAATGTTGGCAAAGACGTGGGAGATTGGAACCCTTATCATTACTGGTGGGACTGTAAAATGGTACAACCACTATGGAAAATGGTATGGTGCTTTCTCAAAAAACTAGAAATAGAACTACAGGCAAGCCTCAGATTATGAACGAGTTCTGTTTCTAAGTGTGTCTCTAAGTCAAATTTGTGTGTAAGTCATAACAGTTAGGTACAGTTTCTATCTAATGTCAGTCAAATGTTTGTCTTAGTGTATAGTATATAGTGTACATTTGTATACATGAAAACATTAAAGAAAAACTTCCAGATACACTAAAACATCTTTAACATAATAATACAGCAGTAACAATAACAATGTTTTGATGAGCATCACAAAGGAGCACTCGTTTGTTATTAGGAACCATTGTATGTACCTTGTATTTTTAACATAATAGGCTTTACAAGGGCTAGTTCATTTAGTACAGGTTGTACTAAGTTGGACTTTCATATCCCAGGGATTGCCTGTACCCTGTGATTTAGTAATCCTACTCCTAGGTATATACCCTAGCAACCTAAAAATAATATGAACAGACATATGCACACCTATGTTCATTACTGCTTTATCCACAATAACAAATAAATGGCAACAACTGAAGTGCCCACCAATGGAAGAATGGATAAGCAAATTGTAGTACACACATACGGTGGAAGACTAGGCAACCATAAAGAACAATGATGAGTTTGTGAAACATATTATGACATGAGTGGACCTGTAGGGCATAATGTTAGGTGAAATAAGTCAAACATATAAGCACAAGTATCGTATGATCCCTCTTTTATAAAAAGATAAGCATATATATATATAGAGAGAGTAATGTTCTTTTGTGGTTACTGGGGAAAAGAGTACCTTCAGTACCATGGATTCCTGATCATTTGCTACCTCCTGAAATGATACTGAAGGAAGAAGTCCAAGCTGCACTGAAGGCACTGGCAAAAAACAAGTCTCCAGGAATTGATGGAATACCAACTGAGATGTTTCAACAAACAGATGCAGTGCTGGAAGTGCTCACTTGTCTATGCTAAGAAATTTGGAAAACAGCTACCTGGCCAGCTGACTGGAAAAGATCCATATTTATGCCTATTCCCAAGAAAGGTAATCCAATCAAATGTGGAAAGTATTGCATAATTTCATTAGTAACACACACAAGTAAAATTTTTCTGAAGATCATTCCAAACCAGCTGCAGCAGGGAACTGCCAGAAATTCAAGATGGATTCAGAAGAAGATGTGGAACCAGGTATATTATTGCTGATGTCAGATGGATCCTGGCTGAAAGCAGAGAATACCAGAAAGATGTTTACCTGTATTTTATTGACTATGCAAAGGCATTCGACTGTGTGGATCATAACAAGTTATGGGTAACATTGCAAAGAATGGGAATTCCAGAACACTTAATCATGCTCATGAGGAACCTGTACATAGACCAAATAGACCAAGAGGAAGTCATTCAAACAGAACAAGAGGATACTATGTGGTTTAAAGTCAGGAAAGTTGTGCATCAGGGTTGTATCCTTTCACCATATGTATTCAATCTGTATGCTGAGAAAATAGTCTTAGAAGCTGGAGTATATGAAGAAGAATGGGGCATCAGGATTGGAGGAAGACTCATTAACAACTTGCATTACGCAGATGACACAACCTTGCCTACTGAAAGTGAGGAGGACTTGAAGCACTTACTAATGAAGATCAAACACCACAGCCTTCAGTATCGATTACACCTCAACATAAAGAAAACACAAATCCTCACAACTGGACCAATAAGCAACATCATGATAAACGGAGAAAAGATCGAGGTTGTCAAGAATTTCATTTTACTTGGATCCGCAATCAACACCCGTGGAAGCAGTAGTCAAGAAATCAAAAGACGCGTTGCACTGGGCAAATCTGCTGAAAAAGACCTCTTTGAAGTGTCGAAAAGCAAAAATGTCACCTTGAAGACTAAGGTGCGCCTGACCTAAGCCATGGTGTTTTCAATCACCTCATATGCATGCAAAAGCTGGGTGATAGATGAATAAAGAAGACGGAAGAAGAATTGATGCCTTTGAATTGTGGTGTTGGTGAAAAGTAATCAATATACCATAGACCACCAAAAGAATGAACAAATCTGTCTCGGAAGAAGTACAGCCAGAATGCTCCTTAGAGGCAAAGATGGTGAGACTATGTCTTACATACTTTGGACATGTTATCAGGAGGGATCAGTCCCTGGAGAAGGACATCATGCTTGGTAAAGTAGAGGATCAGTAAAAAAGAGGAAGACCTTCAACGAGATGGATCGACACAGTGGCTGCAACAGTGGGCACAAGCAGAATAACGATTGTGAGGATGGCACAGGACCAGGCCATGTTTGGTTCTGTTGTACATAGAGTGGCTATGAGTTGGAACTAACTTGATGGCACTTAACAACAACAACAACAACAGGGAAAAGAGGAGTGGAGGGGAAAGTATACTTTAGATCATAGAGACTTACTATTATTATTTTTGGAGATGGGAGAAGTGGCACTGAATGCAATTGTAGTGCTTGAGCACAGCACAACCAAAGTAAAACCAAGTGTTTGAGCACATATGAATGGGTATAGGCATACTGGTATATGGGTAGGTACAGATGTGTACACAGGTGAAAACAGAGAGAAGTAAGTAACTATAGGTACGTGTAAGTACAAATATATGTGTTCAGTTGAATATATTCATTGAAGACACAAATACAGATACTCCACAGACATACTCAAACACCTTCTGAGATTGATTTTCTGGGTTTGAAAGCTTAGGACCATAGACTCATGGGACAACTCAGTCAATTGGCATAATATAGTTCACAAAAATCATAATCTGCATCCTAGTAAAGTGAGTAGTGTCTGGGCCCTTAAAAGCTTATGAGCAAACATCTAAGACACAACTACAGGTCTCTACTTGTCAGGAGCAAAATAGTAAGAAGGTAACCAAAAACTCAGGGAAGAAACAAGTCTACATCCAGAACCTCATCTACCCTGAGATCAGAAGGGACTAGATGGTGCCCAGGTACCACCACTTACTGTTCTGACCAGGGTCACAATAGAGAGTCCTGGATAGAATGGGAGAAAAATGTGGAGCAGAAGTCAAATTCTCATTTAAAAAAAAAAAAAAAATCCCAGGCAATTTGGAACATTAGAAAACAGAGGACTTCCTCAGATTATCTCCCTGAGACATTCTTTAAACCCAGAACCAAACCTATCCCCTGACCTTTAGCAAAATAGAGTGGCACTCAAAATAAAGTATAGGCCTATAAGATCTGTGCGCTACTTAAAAATCATCAGCATGAGACCAAAAGGTCAACAATTACTCAAAAGCAAAGATGAGAAGGTAAGGGGGCAAGGAAACTAGAGTACTAAAAATGGAACAAACAGAACACAACGAAAAAGAATGTTGACAAACTGTGATAAATGTAACTAATGTTAATGAATAATTTGTGTGTAAGTTGTCAAATGGGAACCTAATTCGCTATGTAAATTTTCACCAAAAACTCAATAAAATTAAAAAAAAAAGTATGAGGAGAATTTATTTATACTGATATAAAAATATCCCGAAAATATATTATTAAGGGTAAAAATAAAACATATTTATGTAAATTTATATGATTTAGTTATGTAAAAGATCTAAAACATATATGCAAAAATATGTTGGTATTTGGATCACAAATTTCTAAAAGTTGATAAGCTTAATAGTGGTTGCATCTGGGAGGTACACATGGAAGTTTAAGAAAAAAATAGGTTTTTGCTTTTGACCTTATACCCTTTATACCATTTAGCTTATTATTTTTATAAGCTTTACATGAACAAGTTAATACAAAGAGAAGGAAACATACGTTCCCTGACAGCTGGTCAGATGGAAATCTGTATGCACTTGGATGCTGTACTTGCCTTATCTTCCCATCTTCCCACTTTCTCTAGAATGCTCACTTTTCTATCTTGTTTTCTTGATTAGTCTCGAGTTGGAAAAGACATTCATATAAACCATTTGGCAAAACTAAACCAAGTTATCAAGAATGTTCCACACATCTGTTGCAATCTCAAGAGTGTGTTAAACACATCTTAAATTCTTTGCACATCCATTCAAGCAGTTTAGAGGAAAATTTTATTATCACAAGAAGTGGTGATAAAATTGATTCAAAAATGCTGGTAGACCAAGGGACAAGTCTCTGTCTAGTAAACTTGATCACCAAAAATGTAGGTGGCTTGGCCCTTTTAGTTTTCTCCCAGCTAAACATTTTCCTTGAAATATGTTATATGTATTTTTGTATTCATATCTTAGAAAAAAACTTTTTGAGCTATTGGTCATGTGATTGATTTTTATTATTATTTTAATAAAACTATGAGAATTATTGGAGTCATAATGTTTTTCTTTTTGTCCTTGCTGTGAGAATGATCACATACACACACATACACACCCATTACCATTGAATCAATTCTGGCTCATAGCGACCCTATAGGAGGGAGTAGAACTGCCCCCATAAGGTTTCCAAGGAGTGGTTGGTGGATTCGAACTGCCGACCTTTTGGTTAGCAGCTGAATGCTTAACCACTGTGCCACCAAGTCTCCGTGAGAATAATTAGAAATGGTCAATTTAATATCCATTATCATAACAATATTTCAAGCTAATTGGCCGTGTTCATTCAGCCCTCTGCTCGGAAAAGCAATTAAGTGGTCAGAGTAATCCCTCAAAGGCTAAGTGTGAGGGGGTTGAGGAGAGTGAGAAGAAGGAGTTTAAGGCTAATTTGGGATGGCTGGCTGATTATGCAAAGCGTTATAGCCTCAAGAATTTAGAGAGATTACAGGAGAATTAGCATCGGCTGATGCTGAGGCAGCATCAGAGTTCCCAGAAAAGCTCAAAAAACTCACAGAAAGGAAAAGCTACCTTCCAGAGCAAGTCTTCAATTGAAATGAAACAACTATTTGCATAGTATTTACATTTGATTAGGTATTACAAGTAATCTAGAGCTGATTTAAAGTACAAGGGAGGATGTGCATAGGTTATATGCAAATACTACACCGTTTTACATAAGAAACTTGACAATCTGTGGATTTTGGTGTCTGCAGGGGATCTTGGGACCAATTCCCCATGGCTACAAGGGGACGACTATGTTTATTTCTCTTCCTTCTCCAATGGTTTTGATTTTCTGTTTTAACATATTGCATATGATTATTAATGAAAGCTACTTCAGATATTTTTAATATCTGCAAGTTATGTTAAATTATATTAATATCATAAAACCTATAGATGGCTAATTAAATTTCTCTTTTTTTTTGTTTATGGAGTTTTGTGTTGCAAACTGGGAAGGAGAGCTCGATTGTATTGTACCATGCCTTTTTACTTAAAATGGAGACTTCACAAGAATCCCTCTGTTATCTTGCTGTGATAGTCAAGATTGTGTGTCAACTTGGCTGAGCCATGATTCTCAGTTATTTGTTAGCTGTGTAATGATGTAGTTTGGCAGTGATGTAATGATGTAGCTGACAGTTATTCAATGATATAGTTATCCTCTATTTTGTGATATAATGTAATCACCTCCGTAATGTGATCACTCAATCACTTGCAAGGGGTGTTTCCTCAGGGGTATGAACTGCATCCAATATATATGGACATTATGGCAAAGCTCTATGGCTTTTGCTTGCACTGGATCCTACATCTGGCTCAGCATCATCTAATCTCTGGTCCTTGGGACTTGAGGCAGCAGACTGCAGTATTGCCTGCCGATCTTGGGATCCTCTGGACTCTGCAGCCTGTGAGCCAGCAGCCTGCTATCTTACCTGCAGATCTTGGATTTGTCAGCCACCACAGCCCATGAGCCACTGGCCTCCCATCAACCTGCTCATCATGGTTCATTAGCCCCTGTAGCTATGTGAGTCAGAAGAAGCCTCCAGCATGACACCTGAGCCACGGATTTGGGACTTGCCAGCCTCTACAACCAAGTGAGCCATTTCCTTGAGATAAATCTCTCTATATACATATATACGTATATATAAGATCAAATCCATTGCCATTGAGTCAATTCTGACTCAGCGGCCCTGTAGGACAGAGTAGAACTGCCCCATAAGGTTTCCAAGGAGTGCAAGGAGTGGCTGGTTGATTCGAACTGCCAACCTTTTGGTTAGCAGCTGTAGCTCTCAACCACTGAGCCACCAGGGCGTACATATACATATATATATATATATATACACACACACACACACACACACACACACACATGCTTCAGTGCTTTTGCTTCTCTAGAGGATCTAGCCTAAGACATTTGGTACTGAGAGTGGTTCTAGAGAAAAAAAATTGTAAAGATGAGATGTCTAAATTGTGTCTCAAGTCTGGTTAGTCTTAAAGAAGCTGATGACTCTGCTTCCAGAGGGCACTGCTAATCTATGGTGTGAGATGACAATAGAAATACACAAAATATCACCTTTGATAGACCAAGTATTGGTGAGAGATGAGGCTCTGGGTGATCACTTGTTTGATACTTTTCTTCAATTTTGTCAGGATGAGGAATATAAGGAAGCTTGTTGGTTGATGCTACTTTCACCACACAAAGTGATGAAAGAGAGATGAGCTCAGGGCTTCAGAGTCATAGAACAAACACTGCATAAATGATCTCAGAGTTGTCACTTGTGCCCTGAAAGAAAGCCTTATATCTTGCAGTAACAGAGCTGATATTGCTGAAAGCCAAACCAAGAGTCTTATCATAAGAGTGGCTGAGTTACAATGACAATTGAATTCCCAACATTGAATGGCGTCTGAGGTTAAAGTGAGAACTTTGATTGGGAAGAAATGGGATCTTGAAACTTGAGGTGGGGACATATGGTCAGATAATCAGGAAGATGGGGACACTGAGCCCCTAAATTCCATTGAATCACTCCCACCAACAGAACCAGCCCTCCCACTCCCATCTGAAGAGATTACGCCGTTTTTGTCTGTTAAGCTATCCTCCCCAGTAAAACCATTATCCCCTCCACCCCCAACTGATGAGATTAACCCAGCTGTGTCTGAAGAGCCTTTGTCTGAGATATTGCCTGGACAGGGTCTGTGTCATCCCCTGGGGAGACATCTGAGCCATTACCTGTGACATAACCTGAGGCACATGCCTTACAAGACATTGCTGTGTGTTTTCAGAACACATCCCCACCACTCATTTTACTTCTAGACCTGTGACTCGAATTAAGTCCCAGTGAGCCCCAAAAGGTGAAGTACAAAGTATGACCCAGGAGGAGGTATGCTACGCTACAAAAGAACTGATTGACTTTTCTAATAGGAACAAACAGAAACCTGGGGAATATGTATGAGAATGGCTGTTAAGGATGTGGGATAACAGTGCAAGAAACATAAAGCTGGATCACTCTGAATTTACTTATATGGGCCCACTAAGCACAGATTCTTCATTCAGTGTTTCATCTTGAGAGGTTAGGAAAGGATCTAATTGTTTGGTTCACTGAAGTATGGATTATGCAGTGGCCATTCAAGTTGATGTATCAGACTTGCCTTGGTATACTGTGGAAGAAAGTATCCAAAGTCTTAGGGAAATTGGCATGTTAGAGTGGATTTATCAGGTTAGACCCACGGACCCACACATGGAGTACCCAGCAGACGCACTTTTTACCACAGTGGCAAGGAACAAATTTGTGAAGGGAGCCCTAGCATTCTTGAAGACTTGTTTGATTGCTATTTTATAAGTCAGACTGGTCAGTAGGAACTGACCTAACTGAATTAAGGCACCTAACTAGAATGGGACTCATCGATCCCTTGGTTGTAAGGTCCAAGTGGTGGCATTCAATTGATAAAGACAAGGTGGGTGTGGTTACTATAATGGACAGCAGTGTCAAAGCAGTGATCAGAATAGTCTGACTCATATGGACTTATGGCATTATGTACTTAGTCATGGTGTCCCTAGAAGTGAAGTAGATGGGAAATCTACTAAATATTTACTTGATCTTTACAAGTGGAAGAATTCCAGGTCAAGTGAATGGAGTCTAACTCAAATCTCCAGAATAAACAGTCATGGCCCCTCAATCAATTCCAAGACTTGAGTCAGTTCACAGACCCACAACCCTTTTAATGAAGGGGAGACTGGGTCTCCCTGAGGAAGGACCCACTACACTGCCGAAAATTTATACTGTCAATCTTCCTCCAAGTGTTACCCAAAGGGATTTTCAGCCTTTTACAAGAGCTACTGTTTGTTGGAGAAAATGAAATAATAAGACTTTTTGGGAATTACAGGATACCGGCTCTGAAGTGACACTAAATCTCAGAGAGCCAAAATGTCATTGTGACCCACCAGTCAGAGTGCGGGCAGCTGGAGGTCAGGATCTTAATGGCGTGTTAGCTCAGGTTCATCTCACAGTGAGTCCCCAAACCTATCCAAAGTTGATTTTCCAAGCTCCAGAATGCATGATTGGAATAAATATGCTCAGCATCTGGCAGAACACCCATATTAGATCACCGACAAATGAAGTAAGAGCTGTTATGGGAGGAAAAGGCAAGAGGAAGCCATTAGAACTGCCCCTACCTAGGAAAGTAGTAAACCAAAAGCAATGCCACATTCCTGGAGTGATTGCAGAGATAACTGCCATATTCAAAGGCCTGAAGGATGCAGAGGTGGTGATTCCCACCACATACCCATTGAACTGGCCTTTTTGGCCTATACAAAAAATGGATGGATCTTGGGGAATGACAGTGGATTATTGTAAACTTAACCAGGTGGTGGCTACAATTGCAGCTGCTGTTCTAGACTTGGTTTCATTGCTTGAGGAAATCAGTACATCTCCTGGTACCTTGTATGAAGCTATTAATCTGGCCAATGCCTTTTTCTCAATTCCAGTTTCAAAAGAACACCAAAAGCAGTTTGCGTTCAGCTGGCAAGGTCAGCAATACACCTCAGCTCTCCTACCTGAGAGGTATATCAACTCTTAGGCCTATGTCATAATTTAGTCTTTGCCTTCCACAAGATATCACACCAGTCCTTTACATTAATGACCTTTTTCTGACTGGACCTAGTAAGGAAGAAGTATCAATTACTTTGGACTTATTGGTAAAACATTTGCATGCTATATGGTGAGAAATTGAATTGACAAAAATTCAGAAGCCTTCTACTTCACTGAAATTTCTAGGGGTCCAGTGGTGTGAGGTGTGTTGAGATACTCCTTCTAAAGTGAAGAATAAGTTATTGTATCTGGCTACTCCCACAGCTAAAACAGAGGCACAATGCCTATTAGGCCTCTTTGGATTTTGGAGGCAACAAATTCTTCATTTGTGTGTACTACACTAGCCTTTTTATCAAGTTACTTGAAAAGCTGCTGGTTTTGAGTGGATCCCAGAAATGGGAAGGCTCTGCAACATGTTTAGGCTGCAGTGAAAGCCATTCTGCCACTTGGGCCGTATGATCCGGCTGATCCAAAGGTGTCTGATGTGTCAGTGACAGATAGAGATGCTGTTTGGAATCTTTGGCAGGCCCCTGTTGGTGAATCACAGACCCTTAGGATTTTGGAGCAAAGCCCTGCCATCCTCTGCAGATAACTGTTCTCCTTTTGAGAAACAGATTTTGGCTTGTTAGTGGGCCTTAGTAGAGACTGAACACTTAACCATGGGCCACGAAGTTACCCTGAGGCATGGGCTTCCTATCATATACTGGTTGTTGTCTGACCATAGAGTCATAAAGTCAGATGTGCACAGCAGAACTTCATCATTAAATGGAAGTAGTACAGAACCTTGAGCAGTGCACCTGGTTGTTCACTTTGCTTGGAAGCAGAAATGGCCAGCTGTGTGATTGTATACTGATTCATGGGCTGTGACCAATGGTTTGGCTGTATGATCAGGGATTTGGAAGGAACATGACTGAAAAATTAGAGACAAGGAAGTATGGGGAAGAGGTATGTGGAAGAGCTCTCTGAATAGGCCAGAGAAGTGAAGATATTCGTGTCTCATGTGAATGCTTACCAAAGGATGACCTCCAGGAGAGGAGAATTTTAACAATAATTTAGATAGGGTAACACATTCTATGGAAACTAGTCATCCTCTTTCCCCAGCCACTACTGTAATTGTCCAATGGGATCATTAACAAAGTGGCCATGGTAGTGGGATGGAGGTTATGCATGGGCCCAGCAACATGGACTTCCACCCACCAACGCTGATTTGGTTACAGCCACTGCTAAGTGCCCAATCTTCCAGCAGCAGAGACCAACACTGAGTCCTCAATATGGCATCAATCCTCAGGGTGCTCAGCCAGCAACCTGGTGGCAGGTTGATTGCCTTTGACCATTTCTGTTATGAAAGGGGCAGTGTTTTGTCCTTACTGGAATAGACACATCCTCTTGATACAGATTTGCCTTCCTTGCACACAATGCTTCTGCCAAAACTACCATCCATGGAGTTAAAGAATGCCTCGTCCACCATCATGGTGTCCCACACAAGATCACCTCAGATCAAAGGACTCACTTCCTAGCAAATGAAGTGCAGTAATTGGCCCATGATCATGGAATTCACTGCTCTTACCATGTTCCCTGTCAACTTGAAGCAGCTGACTTAATATAATGATGGAATAGCCTTGTAAAGACAAAATTATGGTGCCAGCTAGGTGGCAATACCTTGCAAGCTTGGGGCAATGTTCTCCAGTAGGCTGTATATGCTCTAAACCAGCTTCCGATATATGGTGCTGTTTCTCTCATAGCCAAGATTCATGGGTCCAAGAATCAAGGGGTGGAAATGGGAGTGGCACCCACTTGCAAAATTTTGCTTTCTGTCCCTATGACCTAACGCTTTCTGGGTCTAAGGGTCTTAGTTCCAAAGGGAAGAATACTTCTACCAGGAAACATTACACAGATTCCATTGAACTGGAAGTTAAGAATGTCACCTGGCCACTTTTGACTTCTTATGCCTCTAAATCAACAGGCAAAGAAGGGAGTTACTGTATTCACTGGTGTGATTGATCCTGATTACCGAGAGGAAATCGGATTGATATTACGTAATGGTGTTAAAGAAAAGTATGTCTGGAATACAGGAGATCCTTTAGGATGTCTCTTAGTACTACCATGCCCTGTGATTAAAGTCAATGGAAGACTACAGCAACCAAATTCTGACATGACTACTAATGGCCCATACGCTTTAAGAATGAAGGTTTGGGTCACACCACCAGGCAAAGAGTGATGACCAGCTGAGGTGCTTGATGAGGGCAAAGGGAATACGGAATGGGTGGTGTAAGAAGGTAGTTCAAAATACCAGTTACAACCATGTGACCAGTTGCAAAAACAAGGACTGTAATTGTTATCAGTATTTCTTCCTTGTATGTGTGCATCAAATATTTTTGTTTTCTTATAAAATATAAGATGTAAACAGGACTAGTGTGTTTTCAATTGTATGGATGTTAGTTGTATCATGTTAGGTGAAAGTATGTATTTGTAATTGTCTTTATTTAGAGATTGTGTATGGTTTAAGGAGATGTGTACAGTTGCCAAGTTGACAAAGGGTGGACTGTGATGGTTTAGGTTGTGTGTCAGCTTGGCTGGGCCCTGATTCTCAGCGGTTTGTCAGTTTTGTAATGATGTAGTTTGGCAATTATGTACTGATGTAGCTGTCTTCCATTTTGTGATATAATGTAATTACTTCCATGATGTGATCAGTCAATCCATTGTAAGTGGAGTCTCCTCAGGGTTATGGCCTACATCCAATATATATGGACATTCTGACAAAACTCACTGGCTTTTGCTTGCTCTGGATCCTGCTTCCAGCTCATCATCATCTGACCTCAGTCCTTGGGACTTGAGCCAGAGGCCAGCCATACTGCCTGCCAACCTTCCATGTCCCATGGGCCAGCAGCCTGCCATCTGGCCTGTTGATCTTGGGTTCATCAGGCCTTGTAGCTACATGAGTCAGGGGAAGCCTCCAGCCTGACATCTCACTCCCAGACTTGCCAGCCTCTACAACCATGTGAGCCATTTCCTTGAAATAAATCTCTCTCTTTGTCTCTCTCTCTCTCTATGCTTCACTGATTTTGCTTCTCATAGAACCCAGCCTAAGACATTTGCCATGTCTTCTCTACATTTTATGCAGAGTCAGGGAGAAGAAGGAGCACAAGTATAAATTTAAATAGCAGATATGCAAACATTTTCAGAATATTACAAAAAGGTACAGGTTAAGGTTTAAGTAACTTTCCCCTTTCCAAATGATTTATATAGTCCTAAGTTGACACAGACCCTATTATATGTTTCTCAACTCAAATGTTTTCTTACAGTTACATTGATTACAAAAAAAAAAAAAAAAAGTCAATGGCTTCATAGTTACCTCATTATAATATTCTCATGGAAAGTATCCTAAAAACTCAACCCCAAACAAAATTTCATAAAGGTTATTGAACTGTGTATACGCACACGCTCACATACACACAGCAGGATGGAAGAGAGGCAGCAAAGATACATTTTCAGTTTGTCACAGGATGGAGCATGAAGATATGATGGTGTTTTTAGCCTTGATGAAGGGGATGGGGCTTGAATCTAAGTGCACAAAGTCTTTCTTCTAATATTTGAAACTCTAACAACAGAAATAGGGCATATACTTTCCCTGCATAACTCCACACAGCAGAATTAAGAGAAAGAGAAAAATCAGTAACTTAATAAAAATAAATTTCATAATCATTAAAACTACTCAAAATTTAATGTGATTGAAATTATCATCTAGGTCTTCAAGCTGACCATTGTAAGACCACCTATAAGGAGCAATAAAGAGAAGATTCCATAATGAATGGAAAGTTGGCTTACATGGTTCTGAAGTGTCCTCACATTCTAGGATTCTGTAATCAATAACTGGATGCTAATATCACAACGTCTCATCACACAGAAATCATACTTAGACGAGTTTCCTTGGACTCAGATCATTGTTTACATATAAGACAGGAAAAGTATTAACATAACATTTAACAAAAAATGAGGCCAAAGCTCAGAGCAGTGAAGTTATTTACTCCAAAATAATCATCTCATGGCAGAAATAATACTAATAGTTGACATTTATTGGTTGGTACTAAAGCACTGTTTTAAAGGCTTAGCTTATGTTTTCCTAACAAAATCATTTCAGAGATGAGAAAACTGAATGCCAAACAACAGCCTTATAGACATCATTACTATTCCTATTTTATAGCTGAGAAGGCTGAAGCCCAGAGAATAAGTAGTAGAGGCAGATTAAAAACGAGAAAGGCCGTCTCTAGAGTTTTCCCTTTGTGCCAGGACCTCAGTCTAGGTCCCGTGATGAGACATACCCAAACTAAACCCATTGCCGTTGAGTCGATTCTGACTCACAGTGATCCTTTCAGACAGAGTAGAACTGCCCCATAGGGTTTCTCAGGAGCAGCTGGTGGATTCAAACTTCCAACCTTTTGGTTAGCAGCTTAGTTCCTAACCACTATGCCACAAGGGCTTGTTAAAAGAGACACCAGAACTGTCTCTTTTGACAAGCTCTGGCTATTTCCAGACACATTTTTCTACAAAGACAAGCCACTCTCAGTTTAACTTCTCTATTCAGAGGAGAAACAATAAACTCTATTTTAAATATTGTTTTCATTGAGCATACAAATATTTATCTATATCTATATATCTGCATTCTCCTCAGGTCCATGGAATGAGTAAAACATTTCTAAAAACAAATCCTTAATAATTTATGGAAATATAAAACATAGACTATGGCATGTGCTTGGGTTAATATAATTAAAAAACTATTCTAGTATCTTAGTCTCTCCTTATCCCTTGTTTCCTTCAAAATTTTTACTCAGTTCCAACTTGAGGAAGGAGCAGTAAGTTGAGTCAAAACCAGAATGGAGAAAAGTTGTCTCTGGCTTTCTTTCCACATTAAGCATTAGGTCTTTCAAGTGTGTTTAATTCAGGATTTCTTAACCTGGGTCTGGGGGTAAAATTCAAGGGGAGGGGGCATGTCTGTAAATTTAGATAGGAAAATATTACATCGTTAATCCCACTAACTTCTGAGATTTAGTATTTCATTCCATTTTAAATGTAGAAAAAAGCACAACACAATATATCAGTCATACCAGTCACTTTATCACAATTGAAATTACTCATTTTATATCCAATGAGTCTTATTGCAAAGATCTCAGACCTCAATGCAACTGTCAGTTTGTCGTACTGTTGTGGCTTGCATGTTGCTCTGATACTGGAAGATTTGCCACCAGTATTTCTAATACCAGCAGGATCACCATTGATAGAGAGATTTCAGAGGAGCTTCCAGACTAAGACAGACTAGGAAGAAAGGCCTGGCAGTCTACTTCTAAAAAAATTGGCCACTGAAAATCTTATGAATTACACATCAAACACTAAGGCCAAAGATGAAGAAACTGAAGATTTTTACCAACTTCTGCAGTCTAAAATTAATCAAACATTCAATGAAGATGCACTGATAATTACTGGTGATTGGAATGCAAAAGCTGGAAACAAAGAAGAAGGGTTATTAATTGGAAAATATGGTCTTGGTGATAGAAATGATGCTGGAGATCACATGATAGAATTTTGCAAGACTTATTCACTGCAAATGCCTTTTTTTCAACAACATAACGATGACTATACACCTGGACCTCATCAGATGAAATACACAGGAATCAGAGAAATACCTGGCAGTACTTTGATAGAGAAGCTCAATATCATCAATCGAAACAGGACAGAGAGCTGACTGTGGGACAGACCATCAATTGCTCATATGCAAATTCGAGTTGAAGCTGAAGAAAATTAGAGCAAGTACAGGAGGGCAGAAGTACAACCTTGAGTATAACTCACCTGAATTTAGAGGCCATATCAGGAATAAATTTGACACATCAAACAGTAATGACCAAAGCCCAGACAAGTTGTGGAATGACATCAATGACACCATACATGAAGAAAGCAAGAGGTCATTAAAAATACAGGAAAGAAAAAAAAGACCAAAATAGATGTCAGAAGAAACTCTGAAACTTGCTCTTGAACGTAGAATAGATAAAGCAAAAGGAAGAAATGATAAAGTAACTGACCTGAACAGAAGATTTCAAAGGGCGGCTTGAGAAGACAAAGTAAAGTATTATCATGAAATGTGCAAAGACCTGGAGTTAGAACACCAAAAGCATAGAACACGCTCAACACTTCTCAAGCTGAAAGAACTGACGAAAAAATTCAAGCCTCAAGTTGCAATATTGAAGGATTCTATAGGGAAAATGTTGAAAGACACAGGAAACCTCAAAAGAAGATGGAAGGAATACAGAGAGTCACTGTACCAAAAAGAACTGGCTAATGTTCAATCAATTCAGGAGGTAGCATATGATCAAGAACCAACAGCAAAAATGGGGCAAGATGGTGCTCTAGGCAGAAGCACCACGCCGTCCCTCCACAGCAAAGATCAGAAAAACTAAGCCTAACAGAGAATCAACAATCCTGAAACCCTAGAACATCAAATGAAGAGATAAAGAACTCAGCCAAACACCAAACGGAGTGAGAATACTGAAAGAGAACGGAGAGCGAGGAGAGACTCATGCAGAGATTCCCTACCAGCTAACGCAGTGCGGATCCACCATCTTGGACTCCTATTGGAGACCAGCAAACGGGAGAACGGGAGAGCAGCCTCACGGAGCGTTGAGTGGGAGACGGAACGACCACTTAGCTTCACACATAACCATCTCCACGCTGCATCCTGCCTACCGGCACCATGCACTTGACATCACACCACCAAGCTGTGCAGGCATGTCCTATTGGAACCTGCCCAGCACTAACTACTGACCATCCTGGTGGCTGTGGTGAGTGCCACAAACAACCTGTACCAGCGGCTCCTCTTCAGCTAGATCTGCCCAGCAGTACCACAAGGACGAAACAAAAAAAAAAATCTACAATCAATAAACGAGAGAAATATCTACTGAATGCCCCGAAAAAACCAAACAATATCAAAACATTTACAAAAACAAGACAAGATGGCTCCAATAGGCATTCAAATTAAAACACCAGATAACTCTTCTGTGGAAGAAAATGCACTAGAAGTACCTGATACGGAACTCAAATCACTAATACTCGGAATTTTCCAAGAACTGAGGCAAAAAGCTGACAAACATGAGGAAAAAATAGACAAATTTATGGAAAATACAGACAAAAAAATGGAAGAATTCAGGAATATGATGCAGGAACAAAATGCCAAAATAAACTCACAACTAGAAATTATACAAAAACAACAATTAGCAATCCAAAAGATAAAAAACAAGGTTTCAGAAAAGGACGGTGTCATAGAAGGGCTAAGAAGTAGATTTGAAACCGTGGAAGACAGGATCAGTGGAACTGAAGACAAACACTTGGATACAACTCTGTTTGAGGAAAAGTCAGAAAAAAGAACAAAGAAAAATGAAGAGACCCTGAGAGTTATGTGGGACACAATTAAAAGCAAAAACTTACGAGTGATTGGCATCCCAGAACAGGGGGAGAAAACAGAAAACACAGAGAGGATCATTGAGGAACTGCTGACAGAAAACTTTCCCAATGTCACAAAAGATGAAAAGCTGGCCATCCAAGAAGCTCAACGAACCCCATATAGAAGAGACCCCAAAAGAAAACCACCAAGACATATCATATTCACACTCGCCAAAACTAAAGACAAACAAAGAATCATGAAAGCAGCTCGTGAAAAACAAGAAGTCACATACAGAGGAGAAACAATAAGACTAAGCTCAGATTATTTGGCAGAAACCGTGCAGGCAAGAAGGCAATGGGATGACATATACAAAACCTTGAAAGAAAAAAATTTCCAGCCAAGAATAATATATCCTGCAAAACTCTCGTTCAAATTTGATGGTGAAATTAGGTCATTCCCAGATAAACAGAAACTAAGGGAATATGCAAAAGTCAAACCAAACTTACAAGAATTATTAAAGGGATTTCTTTGATCTGAGGACAAACAGCTTCAGGCCTCAGGCAGGACCTAGGACCTAGGATGCAGGTTCATATGAACCAGATACCATTCTAGGAAATGAACTATTGAGGACTATCCAAAACCAAAAGAAATACAACAGGGAATCAGAGCAATCAATCAAAGGATGACAACAACATCAAAACAATTAAAGAGGGAACAAACGGCATAGGTATAGAACCCTCTAATGGAGAGGAAGGCAAGGTGATACCAAGTAAGGGTAGACTGCTTCAAACTTAGAAAGATAAGGGTAAAATTCATGGTAACCACAAAGAAAGTTAACAAACCAACTCATAAAAATAAAGACGAAAACATAAATTCGCAGCAAAAACAAAACCTACAAAAACAAAAGAAATGAACACAAAATCCAGAAACAAAAGTAACTCAGCACAAGAGAGTAAGAAGAACAAAGAAAACCTCAGCACCACAAAAAAAAGCACTACAAAATGACAGCAACAAACTTCCATCTATCAATAATTACACTGAATGTAAATGGACTCAATGCACCCATAAAGAGACAGAGAGTGGCAGAATGGATAAGAAAACAGGATCCATCAATATACTGTCTACAAGAGACACACCTTAGAAACAAAGATGTGAATTTATTGAAAATCAAAGGTTGGAAAAAAATATATCAAGCTAACAACTACCAAAAAAGAGAAGGAGTGGCAATTCTAATCTTAGATAAAATAGACTTTAAAACAAAATCTACCATAAAAGACAAAGAAGGACACTATATAATGATTAAGGGGATGATCCATCATGAAGACATAACCATAATAAACATCTATGCACCCAATGACAAGGCTCCAAAATACATAAAAAAAACTCTAACAGCACTGAAAAGAGAAACTGACAGTTCCACAATAATAGTAGGAGACTTCAACACACCACTCTCAAAAAGGACACAACAACTAAAAAGAAACTCAACAAAGATACAGAAGACTTAAAGGATACAAGCAGCCAACTGGACCTCATAGACATATTTAGAACAATCCATCCAACCGCTGCAAACTACACATTCTTTTCCAATGCACATGGAATGTTCTCCAGAATAGACCACATCTTAGGCCACAGAGCAATCCTCAACAAGATCCAAAACGCTGAGATAATTCACAGTATCTTCTCTGACCACAATGCCATCAAGGTAGAAATTAACACTAGAAAGAGCAAGGAAAAAAACTCAAACACGTGGAAACTGAATAATACTCTGCTTACACATCAATGGGTAATAGAAGAAATCAGAGATGTAATTAAAAAATTCCTAGAATCAAATGAAAATGAAAACACATCATACCAAAACCTTTGGGACACAGCAAAGGCAGTCCTCAGAGGATAATTTTTAGCAACAGATGCACATATCCAAAAAGAAGAAAGGGACAAAATCAAAACATTAACTACAGAACTCAAACAAATAGAAAGATAACAGCAAAAAAAGCCTACAACCACCGGAAGAAAGGAGATAGTAAAGATCAGAGCAGAAATAAATGAAATAGAGAACAGAAAAACAATAGAAAGAATCAACAAAACCAAAAGTTGGTTCTTTGAAAGAATCAACAAAATCGACAAACCACTGGCCAGACTGACAAAAGAAAAACAGCAGAGGGCACAAATAACCCAAATAAGAAATGAAATGGGGGACATTACAACAGACCCAACTGAAATAAAAAGGATTATAACAGAATATTATGAAAAACTATATTCCAACAAATTTGAAAACGTAGAGGAAATGGATAAATTTCTAGAAACACACGGCCTACCCAAACTACAACAAAGTGACATTGAAAATCTGAACAGACCCATAACAGGAGAAGAGATTGAAAAGGTAATAAAAATACTCCCAACCAAAAAAAGCCCTGGCCCAGATGGCTTCACTGGAGAATTCTACAAAACATTTACAGAAGAGCTTGTACCAGTTCTACTCAAGCTGTTTCAGAGCATAGAAGAGGAAGCAACACTTCCAAATTCATTCTATGAAACCAGCATAACGCTGATACCAAAACCAGGCAAAGACATCACAAGAAAAGAAAATTACAGACCAATATCTCTCATGAATATAGATGCAAAAATTCTGAACAAAATTCTAGCCAATAGAATTCAGTATCATATCAAAAAAATAATACACCACGACCAAGTAGGATTCATACCACGTATGCAAGGATGGTTTAACATTAGAAAATCCATCAACGTAATTCACCACATAAATAAAAGGAAAGAAAAAAATCACATGATCATCTCAATTGATGCAGAAAAGGCATTTGACAAAGTCCAACACCCATTCCTGATAAAAGCTCTCAATAAAATAGGTATAGAAGGGAAATTTCTCAACATAATAAAGGGCATCCATGCAAAACTAACAGCCAACATCATTCTTAATGGAGAGAGGCTGAAAACATTTCCCTTGAAAACAAGAACAAGACAAGGATGCCCTTTATCACCACTCCTATTTAACATTGTGCTGGAAGTTCTAGCTATAGCCATAAAGCAAGAGAAAGAAATAAAGGGCATCCAAATTGGTAATGAAGAAGTCAAACTCTCCCTGTTTGCAGATGATATGATACTATACATAGAAAACCCTAAAGACTCCACGAGAAATCTACTGGAACTAATAGAAAGATTCAGCAGAGTAGCAGTATACAAGATAAACATTCAAAAATCAGTTGGATTCCTATACACCAGTAAAGAGAACGATGAAAAGGAGATCAGGAAATCTATACCATTTTCAATAGCCCCTAAAAAGATAAAATACTTAGGAATAAATCTGACCAGGAATGTAAAAGACCTATACAAAGAAAACTACAAAACACTGCTGCGTGAAACCCAAAGGGATCTACATAAATTGAAAAACATACCATGATCATGGATAGGCAGACTCAACATTGTGAAAATGACAATTCTACCTAAAGCAATTTACAAATACAATGCAATCCCGATCCAAATACCAACAACATTCTTGAAAGAGATGGAAAAACTAATTATTAACTTTATATGGAAAGGGAAGAAGCCCCGAATAAGTAAAGCACTACTGAAGAAGAAGAATAAAGTTGGAGGACTCACACTACCTGACTTGAGAACCTACTATACAGCTACAGTAGTCAAAACAGCCTGGTACTGGTACAACAACAGATACATTGACCAATGGAACAGAATTGAGAACCCAGATGTAAATCCATCCACCTACAGTCACCTGATTTTTGACAAGGGCCCAAAATACATCAAATGGGGAAAAGACAGTCTTTTTAACAAATGCTGCAGGCAAAACTGGATATCCATTTGCAGAAAAATGAAACAGGACCCATACCTCACACCATATACAAAAACTACTTCAAAATGGATCGAAGACCTGAATATAAAGCCTAAAACTATAAAGTTCAAAGAAGAAAAAATAGGACCAACACTTCAGGCCTTAATACATGGCATTAACAGGATACACACCATAAACATCAACACAAAAAACCCAACAGATATACTAGATAACTGGGATCTTCTAAAAATTAAACACCTGTGCTCTTCAAAAGACTTCACCAAAAGAGTCAAAAGAGAATCTACAGACTGGGAAAAATTTTTGGACAGTACAAGTCAGACAAAGGTCTAATCTCCATAATCTACAAGAAAATCCAACACCTCTACAACAAAAAGACAAACAATCCTATCAAAAAATGGGCAAAGGAAATGAACAGACACTTCACCAAAGAAGACATTCAAATGGCCAACAGACACATGAGGAAATGCTTGCAATCACTAGCCATTAGAGAAATGCAAATTAAAACCACAATGAGATACCATCTCACCCCGGCATTACTGGCACGAATCAAAAATACTGGAAATAACAAATGTTGGAGGGGCTGCGGGAAGATGGGAACTCTTATACACTGCTGGTGGGAATGCAAAATGATACAACAATTTTGGAAAATGTTATGGCGCTTTCTCAGAAAGCTAGAAATAGACATACCATTTGATCCAGCAATCCCACTCCTAGGAATATATCCTAGAGAAATAAGAGTCGTCACTCGAATAGACATATGCACACCTATGTTCATGGCAGCATTGTTCACAATAGCAATACGATGGAAACAACGTAGGTGCCCATCAACAGATGAATGGATAAACAAACTATGGTACGTACACACAATGGAGTACTATGCAACGAGAAAGAACAACAATGAATCTGTGAACCATCTTATAACATGGATGAAACTGGAGGACATTATGCTGAGTGAAATAAGTGAATCACAAAAGGACAAATATTGTATGAGACCTCTATTGTAAAAACCCATGAAAAAATTCACATGCAAAATGTAACAATCCTTGTTGGTTACCAGGGATGGGAGGGGAGTGGGGGGGGAATACTAAATAGGCAATAGATAAGTGGTATCTTGGGTGAGAGGTGAGAGAGTACACAGTACAAGGGAAACTAACACAACCTGCACAAGGAAAGGTCATGGAGGCCCCATGGACACATCCAAACTCCCGAAGGGACTGAGTTGCTGGACGGAGGGCTCTGGGGACCATGGTCTCGGGGAACATCTAGATCAATTGGCATGACACTACTTATAAAGATAATGCTCCACATTCTACCTTGGAGAGTAGTGTCTGGGGTCTTAAAAGCCTCTGAGCGGCCATCTAAGATACTACACTGGTCTCATCCCTTCGGGAGCAAGGGAGAATGAAGAGAACAGGATACAATGAAAAGATTAGTCCAAAGGACTAATTGACCACAGCTACCAAGACCTCCACCGGACTGAGTCCAGTACAGCTAGATGGTGCCCGGCTACCACCGCTGACTTCTCTGACCAGGATCACAACAGAGGGTTCTGGACAGAGCTGGAGAAGGATGTAGAGCATAATTCTAACTCACAAAAAAAAAAAAAAAAAAAAAAGACCAGATTTGGCCTAAAGGATACTGGAGAACCCTCAAGAGTATGGCCCCCAGACACCCTTTCAGCTCAGAGGTGAAGTTAACTTTGAGGTTCACTGTTCAGCCTGGGAGTGGACAGACCAGTAAAAGTAGAAGAGACTAATGAGGTACAGGAGTCCAGTGACAAGGGCCAGAAGGCAGAGGGGGAGTAGGAGGCTGATGATAAGGAACACATGTTGAGTAAGGATACTGTTGATGTGTTGTGAGATTGTTAACCACTGTTATAGGGCAACATTTGTAGTAACTGTTGAATGGGAGGCTATTTTGTCCTGTAAGCCTTCATCTTGGGCAAGAATGGCAGCACAATTGGAAGAGCATAGTCAATGTCACTTAAATGTGTACGTAAAAAGTTTTGAAATGGTGTATCCTTGGCTATGTGTATTTTCACCCAAAAAAAAAAAAAAAAAGCTGAGAATTCAGAGAGTTAAAATGTTGTGGGGTTGTTAACCAAAGTCATAAAACAGCATGTGTACTACTGTTACATGAGAAACTGTTTGTTCTGTAAGCCTTCACCTGAAGTACAATAAAATATTAAAAAAAAAAAAAAAGAACCAACAGCACTGAATGAAGATGTTCAAGCTGCACTGAAGACATTGACAAAAAACAAGGCTCCAGGAATTGACAGAATACCAATTGAGATGTTTCAACAAATGGACGTAGCACTGAAGGTGCTCACTCATTTATGCCAGGAATTTTGGAGGACAGCTGCCTGTCCAACCGACTGGAAGAGACCTATATTTGTGCTCATTCCAAAGAAAGGTGATCCAATAGAATGTGGAAATTATCGAACAATATCATTAATATCACACAAAATTACAATTATGCTGAAAATCATTCAAAAGTGGTTGCAGCAGCCGTTGGGATAGAAGAAGGAGATACTGCATGACAAATGGGTTTTGCATAAAAGCATAAAGGCATGTAGTGCAGGATATTCTAGAATAGGAAGAGGTATTCGATGTCATGCAACTGATATCAACAGTTCAAGGTAAGAACCTGGCAGTACTTTGAGGGGAGACAACTTGGCCACAACTCTGCTAATGGGTCAGGGACAGAATTAATACTGGTTTCTCAGTTCAAAGTTCTTCCCACTCCACATGTGGAGTACAAAAAGACATCACCAGGTCAAGGAAGAGCTACAGGATTGATTTTTATGTTTGTCTTTGGCTTCAGAGTTGCCAGGGCAGCAGAAAACAAATATGGAGAGAGATTCGTTTCCTAGAAACTTCTGGTTCAGTTGTTTAATCAAGGATGCTGGCCAAATAACACCAACCTTTAGCTCTGAGCTTGGCAGTTTCAGCGTTGCTGCCAGCCTCGAGGACTCAGTGTGATGCTAAAACAAGCTGAAGTTCCTCAGCCTGGACTAGTCTATCTTGAATTGACTCTACTTAAAGTTGAGGATAAGATATTAGAAACAAAATAAAAAGCAACCCTCGTTTCAATTAGGAATTCCTTGGCTCTGTATTTAGATACTTTGGTTTGTCCCTTTCCTCTTTCTTTCTTGATTCATTTTTGTCTTTGCCAAGAGGTGGTGCTGAATCCAGCAGTCAGCACTCTCCGTTCCCGCTGCAAGGAAACAACTCTGGCCCTCAGAAGTTTCTCTTAGTTCTTAGTTCCAAGGTATGTACCAGTTTGTTAACCAATAATTGATGAAGAATAGAACTCAAATTACTTGTATCTCAATATATTGGAACAAATGCAAGGTATCACTCTTACTCATATCCTTTCCAAAATGCTTTCATAAGTGGACCCATCCTCCCTTCTTCTGCCTCCAATCCGTACTACTGAAAGTCAGAATATTCAGTCTCTACCAGCTTCTCACGGACTGTTTTTTGTGGGAATCTACACATCATGTTTTTCAGAGTTGGGGGGGGTGCATTTTAGAGCAATTCACAGGGATAGTGCTATATATTTTATCACCCGCTGAGACACTCAGAGTACACGCTATGCACGGAGTCCTGTTGGAATGTGTTTACCCCAGAATTCTGAAAAGTCCTTTAACCACAGGACACTTCTTTTAGTAGAACATCTTCTAGCAACTTGTGAAAGTGTTCTTCAAAACACACAGTAGAAACACCATTCTCTATGATCTAAAGGAACATCAAGGGTTAGATCAAACTTTTCAGGAGTAAATGAGGAATGAAGAATAGCTATATTTTTTTCTTTGAAATTTACTTTGTAATGGGCATCCTGCTAAGAAATTTGTATGTACTCAAAATTCCATTTAATCCTGATAATGACCTTGAGAAGAAATTGGTATTATCCCCATTACTTTTAGGATCAGAATCAGAAATTTAGGCTAAAAGATGTTGAATAAGTAGCCTAAGGTCACATGCATGGCTGACAAATCCAGATTTTGAAATCAGACATATCTGGCTACAAAGTCACTAAGCCAAACTGCTTCCAAAGAAGGTTAGTTTATAAACTTCACCTATTTCAGAGAGAGTAAACACATGGAATCAACAGAGACTTCTCATAGTCCTAGTTTATATTTGATGAAACTGAGGTCCCCAAAATCATCTATTTCTGTAGTGAATCATTCCCCCAAGCTGTCATCATCAGCAGCGTGTAAGATGCCCATAGGCAGAGAGAGTGTCTGACTCATGCATCTTTCCTCACACCTGAAGCATGGTGGAGGCACACACCTTCAACGTGTTGAGTGAAGGAATCATGGTACAGTCAGCAATATAACTGTTGTCCTTGATCCCTCCACACATATCCTTGGATTAACACTACAACTGAGTCTCAGGTTTTGGAAAGAATGAATTAAATATGCAAGGCATCCACTACATCCACCACTCAGAAGTGTAAACCCTTGCTACAGCATCTTTTGGACAAGTTATGTTCATCTCAGTTGGAACCTTTCTATGGGCAAAAAATTCAGAGTCTCCCAAGGCAGGTAATTATGCATTTCAGTGGACTGGCTACCTGGGAGAGAACAGCATTGACATCAGAGAGAAAAGACCAGAATTTACAATCTGGTTCCTCTGTTAATTGCCTGTGTAGTTTGAGGCAAGTTAGTTAACACCCCTAAGCCTACAACAAATCATATCTAACACCAACATCATGGCCAATATTTCCACAACTGTGTGGAGCAGCAAATGATGCAACACAGATGACAGCTCCCCAAAAATCTATAAAGAACACTGTGCAAGTAAGTTTTAACTGCTAAGATTCATTTTTTGTTGATCCTCATTAATATTCTTTCTACATTTAAAATTCTTTCATTCTGAGTCATGCATGGCAGAGGTTTAATTTCATATGCTACCTAACTTAGCCCCCATGTGTCTGTCAGTTTGTTGTACTGTGGTGGTTTGTGTGTTACTGTGATGTTGGAAGCTATACTGCAGGTATTCAAATACCAGGAGGGTCACCTATGGTGAACAGGTTTCAGCTGAGCTTCTAGACCAAGACAGACTATGAAGAAGGACCTGGTGGTCTACTTCTGAAAAAAAAAATTAGGGGGTGAAAATCTTATGAATAGAAGCTGAACACTGTCTGATACAGTGCCTGAAGATGAGCCCCTCAGGTTGGAAGGCACTCGAGAGCTGCCCCCTCAAAGTATCATCGATCTTAGTGACATGAATGGAGTCAAACTTTCAGGACTTTCATTTGCTGGTGTGACACAACTCAAAAGGAGAAAAAACAGCTATAAACATCCATTAATAATTGGAATGTGGAATGTATGAAGGATGAATCTAGGAAAATTGGAAATCGTCAAAAATGAAATGGAACACATAAACATCGATATCCTAGCCATTAGTGAGCTGAAATGGACTGGCATTGGCCATTTTGAATCAGACAATCATATGGTCTATTATGCCGGGAATAACAACTTGAAGAGGAATGGCATTGCATTCATTGTCAAAAAGAACATTTCAAGATCTATCCTGAAGTACAATGCTATCAATGATAGAATAATATCCATAGACCTACAAGGAAGACCAACTGATGCAATTATTATTCAGATTTATGCACCAACCACTAAAGCGAAACATGAAGAAATTAAAGATTTTTACCAACTTATGCAGTTTGAAATTGATTGAACATGCAACCAGGATGCATTTATAATCATTGGTGATTGGAATGCAAAAGTTAGAAACAAAGAAGGATCAGTAGATGGGAACTATGGCCTTGGTGACAGAAATAATTCTGGAGATTGCATGATAGAACTTTGCAAGTCCAACGACTTATTCATTGCAAATACCTTTTTGCCATAACATAAATGACTACTATACACATGGACATCCCCGGATGGAATATGCAGGAATCAAATCAATTACATTTCTGGAAAGAGTTGACAGGGGTATATCAACTCTCCAGCCCTATGTCATAATTTATTTCAGAGTGATTTTATTGCTTTTCCCTTCCACAAGACGTCACACTGGTCCATTTCTGTGACGACATTATGCTGATTGGAACTAGTAAAGAAGAAGTATCAATGACTCTCGACTTATTGGTAAGACATTTGCATGTGAGAGGGTGAGAAATTAATCAGACAAAAATTCAAGAGCCTCCCACCTCAGTGAAATTTCTAGAAGTCCAGTGTTGTGGAGCATGTCAAGGTATTCCTTCTAAAGTGAAGGATAAGTTGTTAGCAGTTTGTAGTCAGAAAATGGCCAGTGGCCAGCTGTGAAACAGACCATCAATTGCTCATATGCAAGTTCAAGTTGAAGAAAATTGGAGCAAGTCCATGACAGCCAAAGTACGATCTAGAGTATATTCCACCTGAATTGAGAGACGATCTCAAGAATAGATTTGACACATTGAACACTAATGACTGAAGACCAGATAAGTTGTGGAATGACATCAATGACATCACACATGAAGAAAGCAAGAGGTCATTGAAAAGACAGGAAAGAAAGGAAAGACCAAAATGGATGTCAGAGGAGACTCTGAAACTTGCTCTTGAACATAGAGTAGCTAAAGAGAACAGAAGAAATAATGATGTCAAAGAGCTGAACAGAAGATTTCAAAGGGCGGCTTGAGAAGACAAAGTATTATAATGACATGTGCAAAGACCTGGAGATAGAAAACCAAAATGGAAGAACACACCCAGCATTTCTCAAGCTGAAAGAACTGAAGAAAAAATTCAAGCTTTGAGTTGTAATATTGAAGGATTCTACAGTGAAAATACTAAATGACACAGGAAGCATCCAAATTAGATGGAAGGAATACAGTCACTGTGCCAAAAAAAACTGGTTGACATTCAACCATTTCAGGATATAGCACATGATCAAGAACCAATGGTACTGAAGGAAGAAACCCAAGCTGCACTGAAGGCACTGCTGAAAAACAAGGCTCTGGGAACTGACTGAATATCAACTGAGATATTTCAACAAATGGAGGAAGTACTGGAAATGCTCACTCATCTATGCCAAGCAATTTGGAAGACAGCTACCTAGCCAACTGACTGGAAGAGTTCCGTATCTGTACCCATTCTAAAGAAAGGTGATCCAACAGAATGTGAAAAATATCAAACTACATCATTAATATCACACACAAGTAAAATTTTGCTGAAGATCATTCAAAAGCAGCTGCAACAGTGCATCCACAGGAAACTGCCAGAAATTCAACCTGGATTCACAAGAGGACATGGAACTAGGAATATCATTGCTGATGTCAGATGGATCCTGGCTGAAGCAGAGAATACCAGAAAGATGTTTACCTGTGACTATGCAAAGGCGTTCGACTGTGTGGATCATAACAAATTATGGATAACACTGAGAAGAATGGGAATTCTGGAACACTTTATTGTGCTCATAAGGAACCTGTACTTAGATGAAGAACCAGTTGTTTGAACAAAACAAGGGGATACTGCATAGTTTAAAACAGGAAAAGTGTGTGTCAGTGTAGTATCCTTTCACCATACTTATTCAATCTGTATGCTGAGCAGATAATCTGAGAAGCTGGACTATATGAAGTAGAGCAGGGCATCAGGATTGGAGGAAGACTCATTAACAACCTGCGATGTGCAGATGACACAACCTTTCTTGCTGAAAGTGAAGAGGACTTGAAGCACTTACTGGTGAAGATAAAAGACTACAGCCTTCAGTATGGATTACACTTCAACATAAAGAAAACAAAAATCTCACAACAGGACCAATAAGCAACACCATGATAAATGGAGAAAAGATTTAAGTTGTCAAGGATTTCATTTTACTTGGATCCACAATCAACGTCCATGGAAGCAGCAGTCAAGAAATCAAACAGCACGTTGCATTGGGCAAATCTGCTGCAAAAAAAAATCTCTTTGAAGTGTCAGAAAGCAAAGATGTTACTTTAAGGACTAAGGTGCCCCTGACCCAAGCCATGGTGTTTTCAGTTGCCTCACATGCGTATGAAAACTGGACAATGAGTAAGGAAGACTGAAGAAGATTTGATGCCTTTGAATTATGGTGTTAGTGAAGAATATTTAATATGCCGTGGACTGCCAAAAGAACGAACAAATCTGTCGTGGAAGAAGTACAGCCAGAATGCTCCTTAGAAGCTAGGATGGTGAGACTTTGTCTCACATACTGTGGACATATTATCGGGAAGGACCAATCCCTGGAGAAGGTCATCATGCCAGTAAGAGGGTCAGAAAAAAAGAGGAAGAACCTCAACGAGATGGATTTACACAGTGGCTTCAACAATGGACTCAAGCATAACAATTGTGAGGGAGGGGCAGTACCAGGCAGTGTTTTGTTCTATGGTACAAAGGGTTGCTATAAATCAGATCCAACTTGAGGGCACCTAACAACAACAACCTGAATTAGTGATCTGGAGGTTTTTAGGCCACATCTGTACTCAATCACAAAATTCTTACAATTAATGAAGGTATTTGATCAGACAGTAGATAATTTTCTGTTAGGTTGATTATAGAAAACAGAATTAGATAGCTTCTGAAGTCTCTTTTCTATTTTGAGACTGTGATTCTCACAATCTTTGGGAAGATGGCATTAAGAAAATCTCTAAGTAGTAGTTGTGTCAGGGAGGAAGCACATACTGTCTTTGCTGTAATAATTTTCCACTTACTCTATGATTAGCTGGTATCTTCTCTTCTCTCAAGCTTCAGTTTAACCATCACTCCCATATTGAGGCCTTCCCTGATCTAACCACCTTTCTAAGTAACCTAACCCTTTTACACTGTTTATCCCATATTTATAATGATTTTAGAACTCTGCTTATTTCCTTCATTGCACTTATGAAATGTGAAATTATTTAAATTTTTAAAATTGCTTCCACTTTTCTCTCCCCATCTAGTGTAGAAGGATTGTTAAGCCAGGGATCTTAGTACACACTATATGTCTAGACTCCTGTCTGGTACATTGTCACTATTAGTGAACTTTTCCTTATCTTCAATATTTGATACATTTTAGGTCCTCAGGAAATATATGTTGCATATATGAGTGAATGAGACAGGTGAGTGGACTGTGGATTAGGTTTTGTGTTTCATAGGGACAGCATTCATGGAAAGGGAAAGGTGGCAGCCATCCTCAGTATGAGAGTCAGGACACCTATGTCTTTCCTTTCCTTCTCTCTGTGTTGTTTTCCAGACTTGCCTCCATATATAGGGCTTCAAAAATATTGTCAGGATGATACACAACAAATGATAGTCAAGACAAATGTCACAAAATACACAGGATATGGTACTAAACAATTTGGAAGTTGTTATATCAGACATATATCCTATTTCTGAAGTTGCTTACAATCCAGTAATGATACAACAAATGTAAAACAAGATACAGCACAAGGGTGAAAATGATGAGTCTTTTGTGACTTCAGAGAAGGTAAAGATGGCTCACAGCTATGCATATCTGGGAACGCTTCATAGAACTGGCATTGAGGATGGGTAGAATTTGGACATGTGGAAATGATGGTGAACAGGGGCATTCTAAGTTTAAGAAAATATATGGAAAACAAGAAAGATATGGAGTTTCCGGAAATATTCAAAATGTCCACAACCTGGAGTAAAGGAAATACAAAAGGTAGAAGTAGGAAATAAAGATAGTAACATAGATTGGACCTATGCATGTAGAGAATTGAATTCCCTACTGATAGGTTTGGATGTTTCTTGTTGTTTTTCATTTATCGGGCAGAGGAGTAACAATGATCCTCAGGAAATATAATAAGGGACTGTTGACTAGATGAAAGGGAGAGGGTTAAATGGAGGTGGAGAGAATAATTTATACATTTGGTAAATAACTAAGCAAGAAATCATGAATATATGTAATATTAGTGGGAATGGAAGAGAAAGGAATGATGCTGGAATATTCTGGAAAGCAAAGATGAAGACAGGAGAGAATGAGTCAAAAATGATAGTAAGTATAAAGGCTGAGAGAGAAGACAAAGATGGTACCACTAAAAGAAATAGAAAAGTAAAAAGAACAACATATCTTCTGCAGACAATGGATGAATATTTGCATTTGGACAGGTAAAATTTGTAGAGCTAACAAGGTGTTACACCAAAATCCAAACCCACTGCCATCAAGTCGATTCTAACTCATAGTGACCCCATAGTGTTTCCAAGACTGTAAATCTTTATGGAAGCAGACTGCCACATCTTTCTCCCACAGAGCAGCTGGTGGGTTAGAACTGCCTACCTTTTGGTTAACAGCTGAGCACTTTAATGCCTGCACCACCAGGACTCCTTCCACGAGGCATCAAGAGGGGTTCAAAAGAAAATTGAGGGAAATTTGGCATACTCTCTAGTAGTTTCATGTTTTCCTGTGCAAGAGGTAGTCATTCTCAAAAAGGATTTGATTCTATAACAAAAATATTGTGGAAATATGTCAAAGAAGCATCCATATTTTGAGCTTTAAGATTCTATGGTTAAAAAATGTATCAACCAACTTGTGTCCAGCACTGTAATAGTGCCTGGTGGTTGCATGTTTTAGTTTGTTAGCATGAGTGGTCAGTAAACAAGACAAAGTTCACATGGTTTAATATTACTAAACTGTTCTCTAAACATTCCGCTTAATTACAACAAATTACTAATCTGGTCATCGGCCAAGTCTTTATTGTATAGTCTGGTGTTTAAAAATATCTATAGTAGCATCATCCAAAAAACTGAACTTCCTGGAACATATTAAAGTGATTTTTTTCCCCCTTTGATGTTCAATTGTAGCTACAAGAATGCTGAATCATGAATGCTTAAGAACGGTTTTAGAATAATTATGGAGGTTATTCAGGATGAAATCTTACAATTTTTCCAAACAGACCTTTAATTGAGAAACATGATCTTATTTCCTGTTTCCCTTTCACTGTCCAATTATAAATTCACAGTCCTCATTAAATTAAAAAATTGCACGATGAGCTCTCATATTTGCAACAGAACCTTTTTTTTCCCCAAAGGCAATTTACACGTCAGTGGAAATTATCTTCCTTTCTCTACATGTCACCTATAAAGTGAGAGGGTTGAGCATGATGGAACTCCTTCCAGCTCTGACACCTCTTATTGTGGTTTTTCTCAGTGATATAAATTAACACAAACGTTAGCTTTGAAAGGATATATATAAAAATCCATAGGCACTCACACAAATAATTTTTTGCTATTCTAGAGTTTGGTTGTGATAGTTAATGTTATGTGTCAACTTGATTAGGTTATGATTCTCAGTGGTTCGGCAGACATTGTACTGATTGCTCTTCCATGATGTAATATAATGTAATCACCTCCATGATGTGATCTGATCAGCCAATTTGTTTTAAGGAAATTTTCCTCAGGGATATGGCCTGCATTAATATATATAGACATTCTGGCAAAGCTCATTCATTCACTATTGATCCTAAATCTGATTCATCATCATCTGACCTCCTAGCAGTGGCTGTCTGACCTGCAGATTTTGGGATTTGCCAGCTCCCACAGTGTGTGAGACTGTAGCCTGCCATCTCACCTGTTGATAATGGGTTTGTCAGCCCCTGCAACCACATGAGTCAGGATAAGCCTCCAGCCTGATGCCTGACCATGGATTTGGGACTTGCCAGCCTCCACAATTGCATGAGTCTTCTCTCTCTCTCTCTTTCTCTCTGTCTCTATATATATTTCACTGGTTTTGCTTCTCTAGAGAATCCAGCCTAAGACATTTGGTACCAAGGGTGGTTCTTGAGAAAAAAAAATCATAAGGATGAGGTTTCTATATTGGTTTTCAAGTCTGGTTAGTCTTAAAGGTACTGAAACTCTGCCTCCAGTAGTAAAGAGGAGACTGCAAATCCATGGAATGAGGTGGCAATAGAATTATCCAAAATATCACCACCAATTAACCAAATATTTGTAAAAAACAAGGGACTGGGTGATTGCACATTTGAGACTTTTCTATAATTTTGTGAAAATGAGAAGTATAAGGAAGCTAGTTGGCTAGTCCCACTTTCACTAGACAAAGTAGTGAAAGAAGAGGTGAGCTCAGGGCTTCAGAGTCATGGCTCAAGCACAGAATAAACGACCTCAAAGTTGCCACTTGTGTCCTGAAAGAAAGCCTTATTTCTTGTAGTAACAAAGCTGATATTACCAAAAACCAAACCCAGATTCTTATGGGAAGAGTGGCTGAATTGCAATGACAATTGAATTCCCAACATTAAATGGTGTCTGAAGTTAAAGTGAGGGTATTGATTGGGAAAAAACGGGATTCTGAAACTTAGGATGGGGACATATGGGCAGATAATCAGAGAGGTGGGGACACTGAGACCCTAAATTCTGTTAAATTACTCCTGCCAACAAAACCAGCCCTCTAACTCACATCTAAAGAGATTACTCCAACTTTGTCTGCGAAGCTGCCGTCCCCAATAAAACCATTATCCCTTCCAACACCATTTGATGATATTAACCCAGCTGTGCCTGAAGAGGCTGTCTGAGATATCACCTGGGCACTTCCTGGGGCATAGCCTGAGGCAGATGCCTTACAAGACATTGCTGAATGTCCTCAGGACCCACCCCTACCACCCATTTTTGTTTCTATACCTATAACTAGACTAAAGTCCCAGCAAGCCCCAAGAAGTGAAGTACAAAGTGTGAGCCAAGAGGAGGTATGCTACACTCCAAAAGAGTTGCTTTATTTTTCCAATATATAAAAACAGAAACCTGGTAAAAATGTGTGGGAATTGCTATTAAAAGTGTGGGATAATGGTTCAAGGAACATAAAGTTGGATCAGTCTGAGTTTGTTGATATGGGCGTAGTAAGCATAGATTTTTCATTTAATGTTTCAGGTTGAGAGGTTAAAAAAGAATCTAACAGTTTATCTGGTTGGTTCACTGAAGCATGGATTAAGCAGTGGCCTACACTAAATCAAGCTGAAGTACCAGATCTGCCTTGGTATACTGTAGAAGAAAGTATCCAAAGGCTTAGGGAAATTTGCATGTTAGAGTGGATTTATCAGGTTGGACCCACAGACCCACACATGGAGTGCCCATAGGACACACCTTTTACCATTTTACCGCAATGTTAAGAAATAAATTTGTGAAGGTAGCCCAGCATCCTTGAAGACTGCTGTAATTGTTATTTTATATAAGTCTTATTTGACAGTGGGAACTACCCTAACTGAATTAAGACACCTAACTACAATAGGGTTGATTGGACCCTGCTGTGGTAGGATCCAAGTGGCAACACTTAATCTCCAAAGACAAGATGGGTATGCTTGCCTTTACGGAAAACATAGTCAAAGCAGTAATCAGAATAGTCTGACTTATATGAATTTATGGTATTGGCTAGTTAGTCATGGTGTCCCTAGGAGTGAAATAGATGGGAAATCTACTAAATATTTTCTTGATTTGTACAAGCAGAAGAATTCTAGGTCAAGTGCATGGCAGTCTAACTCGAATTGCCAGAATAGAGAGATAGGGCCCCTCAATTCCAAGACTTGAGCCAGTTTACAGACCCACAACCCCTTAAACGTAGGGGAGGCTGGGTACCCTTGAGGAAGGGCCCTGCTACACTGCCAAAAATTATACTATCTTTCTCCCAGCCTTCACCAAAGAGATCTACAGACTTTCCTGAGGTTGACTGTTCATTGGGGAAAAATAAATAATCAAACTTTTCAAGGATTAATGGACACTGGCACTGAATAACACTAATTCCAAGAAACTCAAAACATCACTCTGGCCCACCAGTCAGAGTAGGGGGCTTATGGAGCTCAGGTTATTAACAGAGTCTTAGCTCTGGTTCATCTTACAGTGGATCCAGTGGATCCAAAATCCAACCAGTAGTTATTCCCCAGTTCCAGAATGCATAATTGGAATTGAGATACTTGGCAACAGGCAGAGCCCCCACATTGGATCCCTGACATGTGGAGTAAGGGCTATTACAGTAGGAACACCGGAGTGTAAGTCATTAGAACTGTCCCTACCTAGGGAAATAGTAAACCAAAAGCAGTACTGCATTCCTGGAGGGATTGCAGAGATTAGTGTAGCCATTAAGGACTTGAAAGAAGCAGGGGTGATGATTCCCACCATATCCCCATTAAGTTCGCCTATTTGCCCTGTGCAAATAACAGATGGATCTTGGACAATGACAGTAGATTATTGTAGATTTAACCGGGTGGTGACATCAATTGCAGCTGCTGTTCTAGATGTCGTTTCATTGCTTGACTAAATTAATACATCTCCTGGTACCTGCTGTGCAGCTATTCGTCTGGCTAATGTCTTTTTATTGATTCGGGTTTCGAAGGAACACCAGAAGCAGTTTGCCTTCAGTTGGCAAGGCAAGCAATTTATCTTCACTGTCCTGCGTCAGGGGTATATCAACTCTCCAGCCCTGTGTCATAATTTATTTCGAGTGATTTTATTGCTTTTCCCTTCCACGAGACGTCACACTGGTCCATTTCTGTGATGACATTATGCTGATTGGAACTAGTAAGGAAGAAGTATCAATGACTCTAGACTTATTGGTAATACATTTGCATGTGAGAGGGTGGGAAATTAATCAGACAAAAATTTAAGAGCCTCCCACCTCAGTGAAATTTCTAGAAGTCCAGTGTTGTGGAGCATGTCAAGGTATTCCTTCTAAAGTGAAGGATAAGTTGTTACATTTGACCCATCCTACAACTAAAAAGGATATACAATGCCTGGTGGGTCTCTTTGGATTTTGGAGGCAACATAGACTTTATTTGTCTGTGCCACTCCAGCCTATTTATAAAGAGACTCAAAAAGCTGCTAGTTTAGAGTGGGGCCCAGAACAAGAGAAGGCTCTGCAACAGGTTCAGGCTGCTGTGAAAGTCACTCTGCCACTTGGGCCGTATGAACCAGCTAAACCAATTGTTCTTGACATGTCAGTGGCAAATAGTGATACTGTTTGTAGTCTTTAGCAGGACCATATTGGTGAATCATAGCTCAGAACCTTTGGATTTTGGAGCAAAGCCCTGCCATCCTCTGCAGATAACTACTCTCCTTTTGAGAAGCAGCTTTTAGCTTGTTACTGGGTCTTAGAGATTGAATGCTTAACGATGAGCCACCAGGTCATCATGAGGCCTGAGCTGCCCATCATGAACTGAATGTTGCCTGACCCACAGAGTCAGAAATTCAGATGTATACAGTAGAACTCCATTATTAAATGGAAGTGGTAAATACGAGATCAGGATCAAGCAGGACCTGAAGGCACAGTAAGTTACATGAGGAAGTGGCCTAAATGCTCATGGTCCCCACTCCTGTCACATTAACTTCCTTCTCCCAATCTGCACTTATTGCCTCATGGGGAGTTCCTTGCTATCAGTTGACTCAGGAATAGAAAACTCGTGCCTGGTTTATAGATGGTTCTGAGTGATATGCAGGCACCACTAGAATGTGGACAGCGGCACCAGTGCAGCCCCTCTCTGAGACCTCCACGAAGGACAGTGGTGAAGGAAAATCCTCTCAATGGACAGAACTTCTAGTGGTGTTTTTGGTTGTCCACTTTGTTTGGAAGGAGAAATGTCCAGAAGTGCGATTGTACATTGGTTAATGGGTTGTGGCTAATGCTTTGGCTGGATGGTGGGGACTTGGAACATGATCAAAAAATTTGTGACAAGGAGGTATGGGGAAGAGGTATGTGGATAGACCTCTCTGAATGGGCCAAAGAAGTGAAGATATTTGTGTCTTATGTGACTATTCACTAAAGGGTGACCTTAGCCAAAAATCAAGTGAATAGGATGAGGGGTTCTATGGATACCAGTCATCCTCTTTCCATAGCCACTTCTGCTATTGTCCAAATGGGCTCATGAACAAAGTGGCCATAGTGGCAGAGATGGAGGTTATCCATGGGTTCGGCAACATAGACTTCCACTCACCAAGACCAACTTGGGTACTGCTGAGTGCTCAATCTGCCAGCAGTAGAGACAAACTCTGAGTCCCTGAAACTGCACCATTCCTAGGGGTGATCAGCCAGCAACCTGGTGGCAGGTTGATTACAATTGACCACTTCCATCATGGAAAAGGCAACATTTTGTTCTAACTTGAATAAACACTGACTCTGAATTCAGATTTGCCTTCCTTGCACACAATGCTTCTGTCAAAACTACCATCCATGGCTTACAGAATGTCTTATTTACTGTCTTGATACCCCACACAGCATCATTTCAGATAAAGGGACTCACTTCCAAGCAAATTAAGTGCAGCAGTGGGCCCGTATTCATGGAAGTCACTGGTCTCACCATGTTCCCAGTCATCCTGAAGCAGACGGATTGGTAGAACAATGCAATGGTCTTCTAACAGCACAATTACAGCAACCAGCTAGGTGGTAGTACTTTGCAGGGTTGGGGCAATGTTCTCCAGGAGGCTGTATATGCTCTAAACCAGCGTCCAATATAATGTGTTATTTCTCCCATAGCCAGAATTCATGAGTCCAGGAATCAAGGGGTGAAAATAGGAGTGACACCACTCACTATAATGCCTAATGATTCACTCGAAAAATTTTTGCTTTCTATCTCTGTGACCCTATGATCCCTGAGACTAGAGGTCTTAGTTCTAAAGGGAAGTATGTTCCCACCTGGAGACACAACACTGATTCCTTTGAATTTGAAGTTTAGGATGCCACTCGGCCACTCTGGGCTCTTCACGCCGCTGGATCAACAGGCAAAGAGAGTTACCATATTGGATGGTGTGATTGATCCTGATTACTAAGGAGAAGTTTGGAAGATATTGCATAATGGAGGTAAAGAAGAGCATGTCTGGAATACAGGAGATTCATTACAGTGTCCTTTAGCACTACCATGCCCTGTGATTAAAATTAATGGAAAACTGCAGCAGTCAAATTCTGACATGAGTACTAATTGCCTAGATCCTTCAGGAACGACGGTTTGGGTCACCCCAGCAGTTAAAGGACCATAACCAGCTGAGGTGCTTGCTAAGGGTAAAGGAAATATGGAATGGGTGGTGGAAGAAGGTAGCTCTAAATATCAGCTAAGACCAATTGCAGAAACGAGGACAGTCATTGTTATGAGTATTTCTTGTTTTATTATACGTGTATGTGATATATATAGCAAATAGTTTTGTTTTCTTCCCTCCCTTATCCAATTATAAAATATAAGACATAAATGAGTCTAGTGCGTTTTTGGTTGTATGCATGTTAGTTGTATAACATTAAGTACTAGTATGACTTTACAGCTGCCTTTATTTAGAGATTATGTACGGTTTAAGGAGATGTGTACAGGTGCCAAGTTGACAAGGAGTGAAATATGATAGTTAATGTTATATGTCAGCTCGATTAGGTTACAATTCTCATTGGTTTGTCTGAAATTGGACTGGTTGCTCTTCCATAATGTAATCACCTCCGTGACGTGATCTGATCAGCCAATCAGTTGTAAGAAAAATTTTCTCAGGGGTGGGGTCTTCATCCAATATATATGGACCTTCTGACAAAGTCTCACTCACTTGCTCTTGAACTTGCATCTGACTCATCATCTGACCTCCAGTTCTTGATATGTGAGCCAACAGCCACCATCTGACCTGCCGATTTTTCATTCATCTGTCTTTTCAACCACGTGAGTCGGAGACGCCACCAGACTGACGGCTGACCCATGGATTTGGAACTTGCCAGCCTCCATAACTGCAAGAGCCAGATAAATCTCTCTCTCTCTCTCTCTCTCTCTCTCTCTCTCTCTCTCTATATATATATATATATATATATATATATATATATATATGTATATATATATATAGTCACTATGAGTCAGAACCAACCCAACAGCCACAGGTATAGAGGTAATATAAGTATATATATTGCACTGATTTTGCTTCTCTAGAGAACCCGTCCTAAGGCATTGATCTAAATTTGTTTTAATTCTAATTTGTTTGTTAATGACCTTAGGTTTTGGGGGAAAAAGAGCTTTATTGGTACTTCTGTTCCATGATAACTTCTGTGGACATACACAGTCACTTCCATAATGAGCTTGGTGTGAAGTCACTGAGGAGCAAGGGAGAGACAAAGATTTCCTACATGATCCTTCTGAATTTCAGAGAACACGATCAAATTCCAATCTTGAGAAACATTCCATTGTATCACACACTCCCAGTCTATCACACACCAAGGTTCACATTCTTCACCTCCTAACTCTCAAGCCCTATGCTAATTCAGACTTTGGAACTCTTTCATTTAGATTATTAGCAAAGCATCTAAACTGGACTCTATGCCTTATATCCAGGGTGTACAAATCCATCCTTCACTGAATATGAAAAATGATTTATCCGAATAGTAAATCTGACCATCCCTTCTTCTGATAAACAAGCCCAGGCCTCCTCTTGCCCATGAATCAAGTCTACAGTCTTGGGACTGGTGCAAGAGATATTTGTGGTCACCTTTGTCCACCCAACCATTGACTTATTTTTATGCTGCCTCACTGCAAGTTCTCCCCTGCATGATTATGACAAGAATAAGTAAAAAGGAATTTTCAAAGCATGGTAATTTGAGATACAATTTTATTTATTAGTTAATTTACATATCATCTTTTAAAAAGACAATTGCAATAAAACCTGACGCAATTACTGAGTGGTCACAAATGGAGGGGCATGTGGTAGGATGGAATGTGTGAATGCATATTTAAATCCAGTGTCTTAGTTTCCTAGTGCTGCCATAACACAAATAGCTTAAAAGAACAGAAATTTATTTTCCCACAGTTCAGGAGGCTAGAAGTCTGAATTCAGGGCATGGATCTAGGGGGAGGTACTTTCCTGTCTATATCAACATCTTGTTACTGCCCCAATCCTTGTAGACGCACCTATCTTCATCATGAGTCTTCCTCTTCTACCTGTTTGTGTCTCTGCTTCCATTCTGCACTTTTTATAACTCAAAAGTGATTAGATTTAGACCCCTCCCTACTTGGCTATGACCTAATTAACATAAAAAGAGAGTTCTGTTACCCAACAGGATAATGTTTATAGGTATGGAGTCAGGAAATTAGTACATATTTGTGGGGCACATATTTGAATCCATAACATCCAGGCCCTCCACTTACTAGTTGTGCGGGTTTTTAAAAAAATTACTTAACATCCCTCAGTAACACCCACATGAGCACCTACCTCCAAATATTGTTGAGAGGACCAGATTCACAGTGCCTGTTGCACATTAAATACTCAACAAAGTTACTTACAAAGTACAACTCCCATTGTACTATCATTTTTCTTGTATGATTAATTATGATAAGAAATCCAAGCTAAGGAAAGTCTTTGGAATTAAAAACAAAAAATACTAAGCTTTGAGCTCCCCAATAGACAAGGCCAAAGGAGAAAAAAACATGAATTATATGGTTTTTGATGTCTAGTTAAAAAATTTGAGGACTTCCATAGAAAATAGCCATATTAGCAACCTTTATAGAAAACATAGATTTGTTACGTATGTATTATTTCTTTTTCAGTCAGTGATTAACAATTGAGATTTAATGATAAATTTCAGAAATCATGAAGGCAATTTTTGGGTGGGGCTTGTGAATGGTGTATGGTGAGCAGAGTAACAGACTCCTACTCCATAACTTTCCATTGTTCTATCTTGATCCAGGCATAATGTTTTGAGGAAAGCAAAGTAAATTAATAATCCATGAGCATCTGTATGTGACCTGTGAGTTATATGTGGCCTATCTGACCCTGAGAGAGTGCCCACAAGAAAGTATTTTAACAGAAAAAAAATTTTTTTTCCAAGAAAGTAGTGTATTTAATCTATTGCTAATTATGGTTGAATCACCTGCCTGCCATTAATACAATGTGGGTGTGTGCGTATGTGTGTGTGTGTGTGTTTGTGTGTACCTGTACAGACACATGTTGATATGTAACTGCTGCCAGAAATTATGCTGACAGTCCTTCATCAATTAATCATTGTAATATCATCAATTACATCATTTGACCTTTTAAAATAATTCTGCTAAAGTGACATGATGAAAGTGGAACTTGAGGAAGAAAACAGGCTTGAACAAAGTGTTTATGTGCACTTGACTCACTGTCCAGTTGGATGCAGTTCTTAACATCCAGTACTGATATTTAGGCAAAATTTCCACAGATACATATACATGAGATTCTAATTACCAGAGAAAACTCTTGGAAACTTCTAAGTCTACTGAGCACCTTCTATAACTCTTAAGATAAGTGATTCCATGTGGGCCATTTTGTAATGTCTATATTCTTCTATAATTGTGACTCCATGGTAGCTAGAACACTCTTTTACAACTTGGAAGGGGCTGAGCAGCCAAGAAAGTACAGGAGAGATGACTGAGGAACTAAATCCATGGGAAAAGTGTCTGCTTTCTAACAGTTAAAGCATCGTTATTTTTTACATCAGAATATAGAATAAGAACTTTCAAGATTTATGGAAACTTGGCACCTTTTCAAACTTGATTTGATGGTTAGATATAATTGCCAGATTGGCCACTATAGACTAATAAGATACAGTTAAGGAAATTAGTCAGCATCTTGTCTTCTTCCTCCACAATATGCTCAATAATTTGTTTTGCTGTCTGTTATGGATTCAAACTGGTCTCCCAAAAAGATATCTTGAAGTTCTATCCTCAGTACCTGTGAATGTGACCTTGTTTATAAATAGGTTTTTTCTTTGAAGATGTTATCAGTTAAGTTAATGAGGTCATATAAGAGTAGGATGGGTCCTAATTCCTCTGAGTGATGTGTTAAAAAAGGGAAGAACAGACACAGAAAGAGTCTCAGAGAGGGAAGATGCCATGTGAAGATACATCTACAAGCCAAGAAATATCTGGGGCTACCAGGCAATAGAAGAAACAAGGAAGTGGACAGAGTCTGGCCAGGTTGATGCCCTGAATTTGGACTTCTAATCTCCAGAACTATGAAACAATCAATTTCTATTCCTTAAAGCCACCTACTTTGCTTTGTTACAGTAGCGCTAGGAAACTGAAATAGAGTTTGGTACTGGGAAGTGGGATGCTGCTGTAACAAGTATCTAAAAATGTAGAAGTGGCTTTAGAATTGGGTAATGATTTTAGGCTGTAAGAGTTTTGAGTCTCTTGATAATAAAAGTGTATATTCCCTTAAAGAGACTGTGGATATAATTATAGATGTTAAAGCTGATTCTGATGAGGGCTCAGAAAGTTTTTATAGTTTTGAACAGAATATTTCTACAAAAATGGACATTAAAAGTGCTTTGGGTGAGATTTCAAAAGAAAATGATGAGCAAGTTATTGGACACTGGAGAAGAGGCAATCTTTGTTATAAAGTAGCAAAGAACTTGTTGAATTATGTTCAAAGTTTTGTGGAAAGTAGAACTTATAAGTGATAAACTTGGGAGTTTGGCTGAAGATATTTTTAATCAAAATCTTAAAGGTGCTGTTTATAGTGAAAGGCAAGAGGAAAGATATAGATTGAGAAATTATTTTTTTTAATCATTTTTTAATCATGAGGATTTGGGGAATTTATGTCATAAAAATAAAGTATGCTCTGCTTAGGACATCAAGGGTGTGACTGGACAACCATTTTCTAAAGAGATTATGCATTTGACCTTGAATCAAATCAAGCATCTCAGCAGGAAAACAGTCAGCTTAAACTGAAAGGGACAGAGACAGGATGAAATGAAAAAAAGTTGCCTACCTCCTAGAATTCTACAGACAAGAAGTGGGCCAATGGAGCTATGTGGTTGTTAACATCTGCCGTCCTCAAAGAAAAGGAAGGCAGCATCCTTGGAGTAGTTCGGAGATCAGCAGAACTGTTGGAAGAAGCACAAGCCTCCTTCCATTTCAAAGGGTGAAATTACTGCTTCCTAGATTTCAAATGAGGGAGCTCTAGTGGTGTGGTAGTTACAGAACTTGGCTGGTAACCGAACGGTGGGAGGTTGAAACTTGCCAGCAACTCCATAGAAGAAAGATGTGACAGTCTGCTTCTATAAAGATTAACAGGCTTGGAAACTCTATGAGGCAGTTCTACTCTGTCCTATAGGATCACTATGAATAGGAATCAAATTCACAGTGATGAGGTTTTTTTTTTTTAAGATTTCAAAGGGTGGAACCAAGCTTCCTCAGTTTCAAAGGGTGGACCCACTGTCTCCTAGGTTTCAAAAAGGCTGTCACAACTACCTCAATTCTGGAGGGTGGGGATGCTATTCAAGCAGGCCAAGACATGGGGAACTCCAAGCAAAGTTGAGCAGGTGGGGCTGCTACAACCATGGGCCAAGAGAATGGGGCTTCCTGGAGCTGAGGGGGTACAGTTACCACGCAGATCATCCAGGAGAATGGGGCGACCCAAAGCCAAGTGAGCAGTGTTGCTATACCAGTGGACCTGATACTCAGGGCTAAGGGGCCTCTGTCCATTATCCAGGCAGCATGGCCAATGCCCAGAGTCTGGAGGACAGGGAGATTCCCAGAAGGTCTTGGAGAGCACATAATTATTTTCAAGATTTGAGAGCTAATGAAATTTTCTCTGCTTGGTTGTGGACTTGCTTGTAACCCATGACACTTTCTTTCCCTCTCACTTTTCTCATTTGGAAGGGGAATGTCTACCTTGTGCCAATTACACCACTGTACTTTGGAAGCAGATAACTTGTGTTCTACATTTCAGAGGTCCACGGATGTAAAGTAATTTTGCCACAGATAAAACATACCCAGAGTCTCATTCATACTTGATTTAGATGATTTAGAACATGGGATTTGGACTTAGAGTTGATGAGTGAATGGGCTAAGACTTTCGGGGATACTGGGATGGAGTGAATGTGTTTTTCATGTGGAAAGGAATTACATTTTTGGAGGCCAGAGGCAAATTGTTATGGGTTCAATTGTGTTCCCCCAAAAATATGTTGAAGCTCTAACCCCTCTACCTGTGAATGTGACCTTGTTTGGAAATAGATGAGTCCTAATCCCTTTTGAGTGGTGTGTTATAAAAGAGGGTAACAGACATGGAAAGACAGTCACACAGGAAGAAGATGCCCTGTGAACACATAGGTACAAGCCAATGGAATGCCAAGCAATTCCTGTGGCTACCAGAAGCTGAAAGAGCCAAGGAAGTGTCAAAGAGTAAAATCTCTGAGTCTGTTGAAGTAAAATCAAAGAGTTTTATTGAGAGAAGCAGATTCATGAATCAGGCAGCATTCAGTTCTGAGAACAAAATGCTCCAAAGTCTGAAAGGGGAGAGGGATTTTTATATATGAGGGCTGGGGGTTAAACATGAGTCACAAGTAAACCTTTCACAATGTCGTTTAATCTATTTGTTTGTCACAGACTTTCCGGGGGCAACCTACATAAGCATTCTTCTGATAACATTATGCCAAGAATAAAACTTTTTTTTTTTTTTCATACTTCTCCTGGAATGTTCTTAACTACAAACAGAAACATTTCTTTAGTTATTAGATTAACTCTCTTCAAAGGTCAGCTGTTGCTGGGGGAAAAAAAAAGAGAAGCACAATCTTTAAATAAAATGGGGTTGGTGTCAGACCTAAGCTCAGCCATTTTATGCATGTCATGTTCCTGAGAGTTTTAGGGTACTCTGACATAATCCCTCCTTTGATCAAGGATCTCTGTGGAGATTTGTTGATCAATATTATACTAGTGCCTTCTTCCACATGAGCTTGGTTATTCCATTCCCTTATGTAGCTGCTCACTTTGGTGAACTTTTAAGACCCCAGATGATACTCACAAATGGTAACTGGGCACTATCTAGTCTCTCATCTTTGCCATGTCATGTAGCTCTGGCCTCTGCTTCTGTGATCAGTAATCTGGGTTAAAGAAAGAGTTGGGCTAAATTAAGAGGAACAAGTGACATGTGTTTAGCAGGTTTATGCTAAGACATGAGATCAAATCCATCAGAGAAATGGTTTTCATGTATATACATAATCAGTTTCATAGGCATAGAATTACTAGCCTGATTAAAAACATTGGAAAAACATTTTGCATAACATTTAACTAACCTAAAAATTATTATGACAGCTATGAATAATTAGTAATATAGATCTAATCCAGGAGCCAAAGTGATTGGGTAACTAGCTAAAAATATCAAGAAAAGGGGAGTTAGGCTTGTTGGGAATATGTAGTCAAGCACCCTTCTGGTAAATTCTCTTGACATCTTGTTCTGCTTCTCCTGTGATGTTTATCTAGGAACAGTGAGATGTATTAGCAATGGCACATACCTTTCCTTGTTGTGCTAAGAGGAAATCAAGAGCTATTCTATTGTTTAACACAATTTTAACAAGGCTTTGTAAAAATTTTTGTTTGGCTACCATACCATCAGCAATATCATTTGAAGGTTGTTCCATAGTGGTGGATAAGTTGCTGATAGCTGTCTCTAATTGAGTAACACCAAAAACTGGTAGAAAGGCTGAGAGGAATGACTATCTGTCTCTAAGTTGTTCTACTAGGGGGTTTAATTCTGTATTTACTTTTTGTTTGGCTAATATAAATTTTAATGTTCTGGTCCAGTATAAACTATAATTATATGACTAAATGTTTAATAGGATGCCCAAAGTACATTGACCCCACATGTTCCATCCATTCAAACATGGTAGAGCCCAGGTACAGGGATTAAGAAGTTTACTTAAATAAAGGTGATCCTATACATAAGGGAACATATATTCAGGTGGAGTGTGTCAGAGAGAAAAAACCCATACTCTGTTAAAATAAAAGCAAGGAGATTTATTGAAGGTTCAAAATAGTTCAGACTGGGGAGACTATGGACTCCCACAAAGTGAAAGTCAGAGCTCCAAAATAGTGAAGCTGTAGACAGATATTTATTGGGTGAGAAAAAAGAAATTAAGGTATATTATTTTGATCGGAAGTTACAAGCATGGAACAACATAAGATGGGTTCATTAGAATTGGGCACTTGAAAGGGTTGGGTTATAGGGGTATGTGGGTATTGGTGGTTACAGTTTTGTTTTAAAGCTCCTTGGAAACCAGCTGCAGATGAGCTGTTAGTTTTTGAAGCTCCTTGGGAACAAGTTAACAACAATCTGATTGGTGCTTTGTGAGGTAAGATAGTTGAGGGCAGGATATCTGGAAAAAGGGATCTTAACATGATTAGTTTAAAGAGTACATGTGTGCTTTGTCAATTAGTTGCTATTTGGTGCTATGTGTTCTCGCAAGGGGATCACAAGGTGATTGTATTTTAGATTCTATGGGAACAGAGGGTAAAAATTAACTTGCTTGGGGGTGAATTCTCCTGAGAACAACTTACACAAAGGGTTTTGAAATACTTCCTTCTTTTGGCTTCACATGACATACTTTTGGCATTCTGTTGCCTAGTATCTTAGGCTGTGTTCTCTGGAAAAGCACAACCATAAAATATACATATATTTACATATATGTAAAGACAGGTTTGTCTCCAGGAAGTGGCTCACTTGTTTGTAGAGGCTGGCAAGTCCCCAACTCTGTGGGTCAGGCATCAGGCTGGAGGTTTCTCCTGACTTATGTAGCTGCAGGGGCTGACAAACCCAGATCAGCAGGTCAGATGGCAGGACACTGACTTACAGGCTGCGGAGGCTGACAAATCCCAAGGTTGGCAGACCATATGGCTGGCTCAAGTCCCAAGAACCAGAGTTCATATGACGATACACTGGATGCAGGATCCAGACCAAGGAAGTTAGGTCTTACAGAACGTCCATGTATATATATATTGGTTGCAGGCCACATCTCTGAGGATACTTCCCTTACAAATGATTGGCTGATCACGTCAGATCACATCATGGAGGTGATTACCTTACTCACAGGAAATCCCAAAATGGAGGATAATTACATAATACTAAGAATCATGTCCTAGCCAAGTTGACACATAACGTTAACCATCACAAGTTACCCCTTGTCACCTTACACCTACACACATCTCCATAAACCACACATAATCTCTAAATAAAGAAAATTGTAAGTTTATACTTGCACCTAACATGTTACAGCTAGTGTATGTACAACCAAAAATGCCCTAGCCCCATTTACATTTAATATTTTATATAAGGAACAGAATAAAACAAAAATATTATATACACATACACACACATACATGCACGTATAACAAAACAATGAAGAAATACTCATAACAGTTACAGTCCTCATTTCTGTAACCGTCCACATAGTAGTAACTGGTATTTAGAACTACTTTCTTTGGCCACACATACCATATTCCTTTTACCTTCAGCAAACACCTCAGCAGGTTGTGGTTCTTTGACTGGTAGATGACCCAAATATACATTCCTGAAGGGTTTGGGCCATTAGTAGTCATGTTGGAATTGGGTTGCTGTAGTTTTCCATTGACTTTAATCACAGGGCATGGTAGTACTAAGAGACGCTGTAAGGAATCTCCTGTATTCCAGACAGCCTCTTCTTTAGCTGTATTATTCAATATCAACCCTATTTCTCCTTGGTAATTGAATCAATCACACCATCCAATATGGTAACTCCCTTTTTTACCTGTTGATCCAGAGGCATGAGGAGCCCAAAGTGAACAGATGGCATTATTAACTTCCAGTTCAATGGAATCACTATTGTGTCTCCAGATGGGAGCATTCCTGCTTTTGGAACTAAGACCTTTAGACCAACAGAGCATAGAGTCTCAGGAACAGAAAGCAAAAATTTTGCAAGTGAGTCACTAGGGGTAACAGTGAGTAGTGCCACTCCCGTTTCCACCCCTTGATTCCTAGACCCATGAATCTTGGCTATTAGAGAAACAGCACCCTATATTGGATGCTGGTTTAGAGCATATGCAGTGTACTGGAGGAGATTGCCCCAACTCTGAAAAGTATTGCCACCTAGTTGGTGCTGTAATTGTGTCTTTAGAAGGCAATTTTATCATTCTATCAAGGCAGCTGTTTCAGGATGATGGGGGACATGGTAATACCAGTGAATTCCATGAACACGGGCCCACTTTATTTGTTGTAAAGTGAGTCCCTAGATCTGAGACAATGCTGTGTGATATGCTATGATGGTGGATCAAGCATTCTGTAAGTCCATGGATGTTAGTTTTGGCAGAAGTATTGTGTGCAGGGAAGGCAAATCTGTAACCAGCGTAAGTGTCTATTCCAGTAAGAACAAATTACTGTCCTTTCCATGATGGAAGTGGTCCAATGTAATGAACCTGCCACAAGGTTGCTGGCTAATAATCTCAAGGAATGGTGCCAAATGGGGGGCTTAGTGTTGGCCTCTGCTTCTGGCAGATTAGGAACTGTTCAGTAGATGTAGCCAAGTCAGACATGGTGAGTGGGAGTCCATGTTGCTGAGCCCATGCATAACCTCAATCCCTGAAACCATGACTACTTTGTTCATGAGCCTATTGGGCAATTACAGGAATGGCTGGAGAAAGACAATGACTGGTTTCCACAAAACACATCAACCTATCTATTTGATTATTAAAGTCCTCCTCTGCTAAAGTCACTCTTTGGTGAGCATTCACATGAGACACAAATATCTTCACTTCTTTGGCCCATTCAGAGAGGTCTATCCACATACCTCTTCCCCATTAATCCTTGTCTCCAATTTTCCAACCATGTTCTTTCCAAATCCCTGACCATCCAGCCAAATCATACACCACAGCCCATGAATCACTATGCAGTTGCAAATCTGGCCATTTCTCCTTCCAAGCAAAGTGAACAGCCAGGTGCACTGCTCGAAGTTCTGCCCATTGGGAGAATTTTCCTTCACCACTGACCTTTAAGGAGGTCCCAGAATGGGGCTGCAGTGCTACTTCTGTCCACTCTTGAGTGGTGCCTGCATATCATGCAGAACCATCTGTAAACCAAGTGGGAGATTTCCCTCCCCCAGTCAACTGATCCTAAGGAACTCCCCATGAGACCATAGGTTCAGACTGAGAAAGAGAAGGTAATGTGACAGGAGTGGAGACCATGGGCATTTGATTTATTTCCTCATGAAACTTACTTGTGCCTTCAGATCATAATCAAGCCCTATCTCATATACCACTTCCACTATAATGATGGAGTTCCGCTGTGCACGTCTCACTTTATGACTCTGTAAGTAAGACAACACTCAGTTCATGATGGGGATCTCAGGCTGCATGGTGGCTTGTTGGCCCATAGTTAAGCATTCAGTCTCTACTAAGGTCCAGTAACAAGCCAAAAGCTGTTTCTCAGAAGGAGAGTAGGTATCTGCAGAAGATGGCAGGGCTTTACTCCAAAATCCTAAGGGTTTGCACTGTGATTCACCAATAGGAACCTTCCAAATACACCAAAAGCAGCATCTTTACCTGCCACTGACACTTTAAGCACCATTGAATAAGCTAGATCATGTTTTTCCAAGTGGCATAGTGGCTTGCATGGCAGCCTGAACCTGTTGCAGAGCCTTTTCTTGGTCTGTGGCCCACTCTAAACTAGCAACTTTTTGAGTCACACTTGATAAATAGGCTGGAGTAGCACACCCAAATAAGGGATATATTGCCTTCAAAATCCAAACAGGCCCACTAGGCATTGTGTCTCCATTTTAATTGTAGTAGGGGCCGGTTGTAACAACTTACCCTTCACTTTAGAAGGAATATCTTGACATGCCACACACCACCGGACTCCTTTAATTTCACTGAGATGGGAGGCCTCTGAATTTTTGTAAGATTAATTTACCACCCTCTAGCACACAGATGTGTTACCAATAAGTCTAGGGTCATTGGTACTTATTCTTTACTAGGTCCAGTCAGTATAATGTCATCAATATAATGAACCAATGTGACGTGTTGTGGAAGAGAAAGATTATCAATGTCACTGCAGATTAAATTATGACTTAGGGCTGGAGATTGATATACCTCTGAAGAAGGACAGTGAAGGTGTAATGCTGGCCTTTAAAGATGAAGGCAAACTGTTTCTGGTGTTCCTTTGAAACCAGAATTGAGAAAAAGTCATTGGCCAGATCAATAGCTGCATACCAGCTACCAGGAGATGTATTGATTTGCTCATGCAATGAAAGCACATCTGAAACAGTAGCAGCAATTGGAGTCAGCACCTGGTTAAGTCTGTGATAATCCACTGTTATTGTCCCACATCCATCTGTTTTTTGCACAGGCCAAATAGGTGAGTTGAATGGGGATGTGATGAGAATCACCACCCCTGTATCCTTTAAGTCCTTGATGGTTGCACTAATCTCTGCATTCCCTTCAGGAATGAGGTGTTATTGCTTTTGATTTACTATTTTCCTAGGTAGAGGAAGTTCTAATGGCTTCCACTTAGGTTTTCCTGCCATAATAGCACTTACTCCACATGCCAGGGATCTAGTGTAGGGGTTCTGCCAGTTGCTGGTTATGTCTATTCCAATTATGCATTCTGAAAGTGGGGAAATCACTACAGGATGGGTTAGGAGGCCCACTAGACACACTCTGAGATGGACCTGAACTACGTTAATAACCTGACCTCCATACACCCCCACTTTGATTGGTGGGGCACAGTGACATTTTGGGTTTCCTGGAAGTAGTGTTAGTTCAGAGCCTGTATTTATTAATCCTTGAAAATTCTGATTATTTCCTTTTCCTCAATAGGCAGTCATTCTTATAAAAGGCTGTAGCTCCCTTTGGGGAAGGCTAGGAGAAAGATTAACAGTATAGATTTTTGGTTGCTCACATCAGATGACAAAATAGAGGATGATTACATACTATCTGCCAAACCACTGAGAATCTTGGTCTAGCCAAGGTGACATAACAGTAACCATTTTTTTTTATGAAAGAAAAAAAGTTTTTTTATTGTTATGTGGTGTTTTCTCTTGAATAACACAGAGTAGAATGCTTTAAAAAAATCATTTAGTTGTTTAGAATTTACATTTTGGATTGCATGTTGTTGTTAGGTGCTATTGAGTTGGTTCTGACTCTTAGTGGCCTATACACAACAGAATAAAATACTGCCCAGTCCTGTGCCATCCTCACAATTGTTGTTATGCTTCAGCCCATTGTTGCAGCCACTGTGCCAATCCATCTCATTGAGGGTCTTCCTCTTTTTCGCCGACCCTCTACTTTACCGAGCATGATATTCTTCTCCAGGGACTGGTCCCTCCTGATAACATGTCCAAAGAAAGTGAGACCTAGTCTCACGAGCCTTACTTCTAAGGAATATTCTTGCTGTATTTCTTTCAAGGCAAATTTGTTCATTTTTCTTACAGTTCATGGTATATTCAATATGCCATGAACATTCAATTTTTTTTATTGAATAAGTCATGTAAATGGCTCCTAACCCTTGTTTGGTCACCAAATCTCTGAGGCTATGATGAAAGCTCCCCAGAAACATGCCTATGCACATCAAAATTTTTGATAACATGTTCAGGTGCTTTTTGAATCCCATGGGGGCCCAGTAAAGAGTCAACAGATCCCAGGATAAGAAGTCCTGAAGTGAACTGAAAAATTTAGCATACTGTTTTTCAGTAATTTTTGCATTTTTCTGACATTTAGTAAGTGTAATAGCCACATGATGGCGGCAAAGTCATAAAGTAGGTACCTTGCCACAATGAGAAATAGAGAACTAGTGTCAAGTCAGAGGTGACTCCTGAATAGCAAATAATAAAGTTGTAAAAAATAAAAAAAAAATTAATACAATTAATTTTTTTCTGTGAATATTTACTTTGGTTCCTTTAAATTATTAATGCATTTTTCCTGATTAGTTAAAACTTGAATTATTTTTAACTGCAAGCAGTTTTTTTAGTTTGGTGATTAACATAATGAAATTTAAATCGATACATTTTAGATTAATATGTGGATTATATACCCTTATATATTTGGCCATGTGAGCCAGTTATATAATAAATAGTAAAATAAAATGTATAAAATGGAATTATTCATTTTTCCTCTTTTGAGAATTTCCAATTAGCATGACAGTCTTTATTTGTCACAAGGATCTTTTCTATCTAGGATAATTAATTTTTTAGTTGATTTTTTTTGAATATCAGAATGAGCTCTATTACAGTTTTTAGTATGTTTAACTATGGCCTGATAACTTTTAGTTGTATTTTCTGTTTATATCTTGAATCCTTTCAGAAGGGTTTGAGACAAATTAATACATTATTGTGATACTTTTCAAAGCTTATTCTTCTGAACACTAGTCCCATGAAACACTCTAAAAAAAAAAAAAACTGGTTCCATGATTTAAATAAATTGGGAAATGTCTGCATCCAGTTTGTCTTTTCAAGATTCATCATGCATGTTAGTATAATAAAGGTATTAAGAAATCCTAGGGAAACAAACATGTTTAACAGTATTATGATGTTTTCCAAACTCTTTAGACATGAAAAATCTAACAATAGTGTAATACCTTTTATAATATTCTACAGAATTAGTGTTCATTGAAACTTACTCTAAAGAGCATAAATTTAATTCTTTTTTTTTTTTGTCATTTCTTTTGTGATTCAGGTTGGTTGTATGGTTTGTTTTTTTTTTTTTTTTACTAACATGAAACTAGGTGTCATTAAGATTGAACTACACTGTTACTCTGCTGCTAACAAATAGTTAGATTCTAAATAAATTACCTAATCCATCATTTCTCTTCTCTAGAGAACCCAGCCTAAGACACTGTCTGAGTCTCACTTTACTCATTTGTAAAACAAGTATATTATATAATAAAAATCTCTGGGATTTTCAAAAAATCTCTGATGTTCTGTTCTGTATTTTATATTCTAGCCTACTTGTCAAAGATGGTAACTTTTAAAAAATTTCCTGCATACCAGTCAATACCATGAGGGAGGACACACTGTTTATTAAATGAAAGGAAAGACTACTAAAACAATATTCTGAAACACGAATTGTTGTAGAATTTATTCTGCCTGTTTTATCAAAACACCTAATTAGTCAATAAAACATATAGGTTTGTCGTAACCATCCTAGCAGGAATGAAACTGTATCTCATTGTGATTTTCATTTACATCCCTCTGATGGCTAATGACGTTGAGCATCTTTTCATGCATCTGTTGGCCTTTTGAATATCCTCTTTGGTGAAATGTTTATTCAATTCTTTTGCTAATTTTCTAATTGGGTTCTTTGTCTTTTTCTTGTTAAGTGGTAGGAGTAATTTATATATTCTGAATATTAGATCCCTCTCTCTCATATAGTTTCCAAAATTTTCTCCCATTCTGTAGGTTGTCTCTTCACTTTGTTGACAAAGTCATTTGATGAACAGAAGTCTTTATTTGTTTATAAGATCCCATTTATCTATTTTGTCTTTTGTTGCCTGTGCCTATGGTGTCATGTCTAGGAATCCATTCTCCCAGAGCATTTGCTGAACCACATGAAATTTCTGCACCTGAGCCTTGGCTCTCTCAAGCCCAGGCAGGGCAGCCTGCTTGGACTGAAGTCCACCTTGTCTTGGATGGAAGGGAGAGGGGATCCAGCACTTACCATCTCCATAGCCCCTTCCACTCCTTCCTATGTGGGCAGACGCACTACAGCAGATATGCCCAGCTTGGCCCAGCTGTTGATGAGGATGGGAGGAAATTGGAACCCTTATTCATTGCTGGTGGGATTTCAGAATAGTACAGCCACCCTGGAAAACCGTGTAGTGGCTCCTCAAAAAAATACCATATGATTCAGCAATCTCACCTCAAGGTATCAGGAAACTTGAGTGCAGCAACGCAAACAGATATTTGTACACTAATTTTCATTGCAATACTATTCACAATAGCCAAAAGGTGGAAACAACCTAAATGTCCATCAATGGATAAATGCATAAACAAAACGTGGTATATACATGCAATGGAATATCATGCAGCCAGAAAGAGAAATGAAGTCCTGATACATGCCACAACATAGATGAACCTTGAAGACTGGATGAAACTTGAAGACAATATGCTGAGTGAAATAAGTCAATCAGAAAAGGATAAATCTTGTATGATCTCATTCATATAAAATGACAAAAATAGGCAAATATATAAGAGACTAAAGTTTATTGGTGGTTATACAAGGATGGGAGGGAGGGGAAGAAGGAGAGCCATTATTTGGGAAGCAATGATTTTCTGTTTGTGATGACTAGAGACTTGACAGATTAAGGGTAAGACTTACATAACCTATTAATGTTGTTGATATCACTATGTTGTACATCTGAAAAATATTGTGTTGACAAACTGTGTATAATGCTCATTAAAAAAAAAAGTGCAGCTGCTAATGCTGTTCTTATATGACCAAGACTTCACCGGATTTGTTGTCTTGGTTTGGAGGTTTAGGGTCACGATTTCACTGGATATCTCATTCATTTGGCCTAATACTGTTTCTTCAGTGCTTCTATTCTACCTCCTAGTTTGTTGCATAGTGCTTGGGGTCTTAAGTTTGTAAACCCTCATCCAAGCTATAACAATAAGTCTTCATCCACCTGGATAGCAGAGGAAGAAGGAGAGTCAGAAGTCTAGGGAAATGCTACCACCATGAACATCTGTACCTTGTTCTATTTACTGAATGTTTTAATCCAAGATTCTATAGAAGAATCCTGATCAAAAAGTGGAAAAAACTGAACAGAATTTCAAATTCTCAATGTAATTCAGAAATTCTGGAAGTATTGAAGCTAGATGGACACCAAAATCTATTGCCCTGACACAGTCTTTAAATCTTAAACCTCAAACCAAGGCTTTCCCCAGAAGTCTGTTTTGAACCAAACAATCTTTTAGCTTAATTAGTGAAGTATATTTGCCTTGAGCATTGAGCTCTTTTGAAGATTTGTCCATTTGGGATCAAATTGACAACAGGATCTGGAAAGTTAGACGAGAAGCCTATGGGGCAGTGAGTTTATGTTAATGGTGTGGAATAACTTGGAAAAGGATAGTGAGAACCGTTACACAACTTGATGAATGTAAACAATGACACTGAATTACACATGTAGAATTTTTTGAAATAGTATACCCTTTGCTGTGTACACTTTCACTTAAAGAAATAAATAAAATTTTTAAAAGTAGAAAAAAAAAAGATATAGGTTTGTTTTCTCCTGCATGATAAGCAGGATGCAGACAACCCTCCAAGAATCACAAGGCCAAAGTCTCTGAAATTCCACTGGTTTTTTGTTCTAGTTGGGAAGACGACTGCTGCAGGTCCAGCCATAATGCTCACTCTTTGGACAAGAAGAAAGAGGAAGTGACCGAGAGAAAGGGTGGTGCTTGTCGGAAGAAAGCAATAATGACCCAATTATTCCCAGTTGGCTTACTTTTGCTAACATCTCGTCCAGCACCTAGAAGAGGACTTGAACACAGAAAGGACTCAAAAATATTGGTTGAAGGGATAGATCTCTCTCACGTGGCTACACTCAGACATTCCCAGGTTGAGAAATGTAATTCTTTTTTTTTTTCCTTGAGCTGGTCCTATTGATGAACAGAATCAAGGTCCTATTGGTAAAGAAGAAGGATGAACAATAGGTAAATAGCAGTGTCTGCCACAGACCATGGCTCTTCCTAAAGGTTGTAATAAGACCAAAACCAAAAAAAAAAAAAAATTCTTGCCGTCAAGTCAACTCCTGACTCATGGACACCCCATGTGTTACCGAGTAGAACTGTTTCATGGGGCTTTCTTGGCTGTAATCTTTATGGAAGCAGATTACCAGCCCTTTCTTCCACAGTGCCTCTGGGTGGGTCTAAACCACCAATCTTTAGGTTGGTAGTCGAGCACAAACAGTTCGTGCCATTACAAAAAGTAGAAACTGAGAAATATCTATTGTGGGAAAGCACCGTGGACACTAACTCAGTCTCTTCATCTGGGTGGAATGGAAAATCATTATTATCATTCATAAAACATCATCAAGATCTCTCATTCAATTTCAAACTGCCTTTCTTTTTTTAAGAATCACAAATGACTCTGGGATATTAGTATTACTTCAAATTTCCTAAGGCAACATGGTAAAAACTTCAGAGTGAAATTTTTTGTGTGTTTATAACTAGATCTCTGAAACGGAAATATCAAGTAAAACTTTATTATGACAAATGGCAATAGATATCTACACTATAATTGGGAATAGTGATAAAAAGGGAAATATCTTATATTTTAAAAAATATAGTATTTAGAAATGAAAGACTAGTCAAACTCAAAATCTCAATAATGAACAAAAAGGTAAATCATACCTTAAGATAGTAGGGATCGTGGTCTAAAATACCATAGGCCATATTTAATGAAAAACACTTTATCCATAACTCATGGTCCAACAAGCACATCACATATGTTATGCATCTCAGTGTATCTGATCTTCCCAGCCACCTACATGAGAAGAGATATTATCAGCTCCGTTTTGTAGATGGTAGAAACTGAGGAGACAGGACAACTAGCCAAGGTCACAGATACTCAAATGTCATCCATCATCACCAGAATTTAGAAATGAGCAAGGCATAATATGGTAGGAAGAGTGCAGGCCTTTTCCAGTATCAACATAATATTGAAATTCCATTTAGTTGGTCCCAGCATATGACTGTACCTTGAGAATAAAATGTCTTCTTTTCACTTCAAACTGGCCTAGAATTTTCCTGACCTTTAAGACATAGCATTGTTTTGGTCTTGTATCATAAGCTATACACATGCCTGGACTGGCTACCTGTATAACCTGGCTTGGATGGCTCTCAAGGTCAAGTCGTAATAGCTCCCTTTATCAGCTGCCCGTCCTCCATCTCTTGGGTTTCAGCATGACCAGTAAGGAGAAATCCAGAGCCTCACAGTTTTCTGATTTTAAATTGCGTGTCCTTTCTACGATATCCTTCTCAAGCCACCCTGTTATAATCTTCCAGCCACCTTGTTTCTGCTATACGTTTACAAGATTAATGAAGAGATGGATTCCTAAGTTACATGACCTCAAATCTTATGCAAATTTCACTAAGTCTTAAATAGTAGCTGAAATTAAGCAATTATTCAGTTAATTAATTGACTCATCAAAAATTTATTAAAAACATACTCTATTCCAGGCACTTGGTTAAATTCTGAGATCAAAAGATTAATAATATCTAACCCATGGCTTCGAGGAATTTTATACTCAAGTCATATGGAGATTGCAATTTTTTTGACTTCTGGAATTTTTCTGAAAGTTGTTAGTATTTTTACTTTACCGACAGTTCTAATTTCTCAGCCTTCCAGTTGACTAGGTAATGCTCCTGTCTATTAGGTAGATCCTGGAAAACACTGAAGAAGTGATATGTAGCATGGGGAACCAGAAAGTCGACAAGACACAGGGCATTCAACAGAGTAGAAACATTTAATCTGCTGCTCCAGAAGAACGGTTTCATGAAAGTGCTGTTGGAAGTATGTGGCAGAGGCACCATATTAAAGTCTATATTCCCATAAGCTAAAACTTTCCACCTGTTGTTTTTTTTTTTTTTATTTTTTATATTTTATTGTACTTCAGGTGAAAGCTTACAGAGCAAATAGTTTCTCATGAAATAGTAGTACACATGTTGTTCTATGACATTGGTTAACAACCCCACAACATATTAAGCCTCTAAATTCTCAACCTTTTTTTTTTTTTTTTTTGATGAAAATACAGATAGCCAAAGATACACCGTTACAAAAATTTCTACATTCACAGTTCAGTGATTTTGACTACGCTCTTCCAACTGTGCTGTTATTCTCACTTAAGAGAAAGGCTTACAGAACAAAATAGTTTTTCATTTAACAGTTGCTACACATGTTGCCCTATGACAATGGTTAACAATCTCACAGTACATCAAGAATATCCTTACTCCACCTTGTGTTCCTTATCACCAGGAGACTTCCTTGTCCCCTTCTGTCTTCAGGCCCTTGTTACTGGACTACTGTACCTCTTTAGTCTCATTTGTTTTTTTTTATTTTATTTTATTTTAACACCATTTCAAAACTTTTTACTTACACATTTAAGTGATATTGACTATGCTCTTCCAATTGTGCTGCCATTCTTGCCCAAGATGAAGGCTTATAGGCCAAAACAGCCTCCCATTTAATAATTACTACAAATGTTGCCCTATAGCAGTGGTCAACAATCTCACAATACATCGACAGTGTCCTTATTCAATTTGTGTTCCTTATCATCAGTTTCCTACTCCCCCTCTGCCTTCTGGCCCTTGTCACTGGACTCCTGTACCTCGTTAGTCCCATTTAGTTTTACTGGGCTGTCCACTCCCAGGATTAACATTGAACCTCGAAGGTAACTTCACCTCTGAGCTGAAAGGGTGTCTGGGGGCCACACTCTTGAGGTTTCTCTAGTATTCTTTAGGCCAGTAAATCTGGTCTTTTTTTTTTGGGGGGGGGGGGGTTAAAATTATACTCTACATCCTTCTCCAGCTAGCTCCAGAACCCTCTGTTGTAATCCTGGTCAGAGCAGTCAGTGGTGGTAGCCGGGCACCATCTAGCTGTACTGGACTCAGTCCGGTGGAGGCCTTGGTAGCTGTGGACAATTAGTCCTTTGGACTAATCTTTTCGTTGAATCCTGTTCTCTTCATTCTCCCTTGCTCCTGAAGGGATGAGACCAGTGGAGTATCTTAGATGGCCGCTCATAGGCTTTTAAGACCCCAGACACTACTCACCAAGGTAGAATGTAGAGCATTATCTTTATAAGTAGTGTCATGCCAATTGAGCTAGATGTTCCCCGAGACCATGGTCCCCAGAGCCCTCCGTCCAACAAGTCAGTCCCTCGGGGGGTTTGGATGTGTCTATAGGGCCTCCATGACCTTTCCTTGTGCAGGTTGTGTTGGTTTCCCCTGTACTGTGTACTATCTCACCTATCACCCAAGCTACCACTTATCTATTACCTATTTAGTATTCCCCCCACCATCCCTGGTAACCAACAAGGATTGTTACATTTTGCATGTGAATTTTTTCATGGGTTTTTACAATAGAGGTCTCATACAATATTTGACCTTTTGTGATTGACTTATTTCACTCAGCATAGTGTCCTCCAGTTTCATCCATGTTATGAGATGGTTCACAGATTCATTGTTGTTCTTTCTCGTTGCATAGTACTCCATTGTGTGTATGTATCATAGTTTGTGTATCCATTCATCTGTTGATGGACATCGAGGTTGTTTCCATCGTTTTGCTATTGTGAACAATGCTGCCATGAACATAGGTGTGCATATGTCTATTCGAGTGATGACTCTTATTACTCTAGGATATATTCCTAGGAGTGGGACTGCTGGATCGAATGGTATGTCTATTTCTAGCTTTCTGAGGAAACGCCATATCATTTTCCAAAATGGTTGTACCATTTTGCATTCCCACCAGCAGTGTAAAAGAGTTCCCATCTCCCCGCAGCCCCTCCAACATTTGTTATTTCCAGTATTTTTGATTCGTGCCAGTAATGCCGGGGTGAGATGGTATCTCACTGTGGTTTTAATTTGCATTTCTCTAATGGCTAGTGATCGCGAGCATTTCCTCATGTGTCTGTTGGCCATTTGAATGTCTTCCTTGGTGAAGTGTCTGTTCATTTCCTTTGCCCATTTTTTGATAGGATTGTTTGTCTTTTTGTTGTAGAGGTGTTGGATTTTCTTGTAGATTATGGAGATTAGACCTTTGTCTGACTTGTACTGTCCAAAAATTTTTTCCCAGTCTGTAGGTTCTCTTTTGACTCTTTTGGTGAAGTCTTTTGAAGAGCATAGATGTTTGATTTTTAGAAGATCCCAGTTATCTAGTTTATCTGTTGGGTTTTTTGTGTTGATGTTTATGGTTTGTATCCTGTTAATGCCATGTATTAAGGCCTGAAGTGTTGGTCCTATTCTTTCTTCTATGAATTTTATAGTTTGAGGCTTTATATTCAGGTCTTTGATCCATTTTGAAGTAGTTTTTGTATATGGTGTGAGATATGGGTCCTGTTTCATTTTTCTGCAAATGGATATCCAGTTTTGCCAGCACCATTTGTTAAAAAGACTGTCTTTTCCCCATTTGATGTATTTTGGGCCCTTGTCAAAGATCAGGTGACCGTAGGTGGATGGATTTACATCTGGGTTCTCAATTCTGTTCCATTGGTCAATGTCTCTGTTGTACCAGTACCAGGCTGTTTCGACTACTGTAGCTGTATAGTAGGTTCTCAAGTCAGGTAGTGTGAGTCCTTCAACTTTATTCTTCTTCTTCAGTAGTGCTTTACTTATTCGGGGCTTCTTCCCTTTCCATATAAAGTTAATAATTAGTTTTTCCATCTCTTTGAAGAATGTTGTTGGTATTTGTATTGGGATTGCATTGAATTTGTAGATTGCTTTAGGTAGAATTGTCATTTTCACAATGTTGAGTCTGCCTATCCATGGGCATGGTATGTTTTTCAATTTATGTAGATCCCTTTGGGTTTCATGCAGTAGTGTTTTGTAGTTTTCTTTGTATAGGTCTTTTACTTTCCTGGTCAGATTTATTCCTAAGTATTTTATCTTTTTAGGGGCTATTGAAAATGGTATTGATTTCCTGATCTCCTTTTCATCGTTCTCTTTACTGGTGTATAGGAATACAACTGATTTTTGAATGTTTATCCTGTATCCTGCTACTCTGCTGAATCTTTCTGTTAGTTCCAGTAGAATTCTTGTGGAGTCTTTAGGGTTTTCTATGTATAGTATCATATCATCTGCAAAGCGGGACAGTTTAACTTCTTCATTACCAGTTTAGATGCCCTTTATTTCTTTCTCTTGCCTTATTTCTCTAGCTAGAACTTCCAGCACAGTGTTAAATAGGAGTGGTGATAAAGGGCATCCTTATCTTGTTCCTGTTTTCAAGGGGGATGCTTTCAGCCTCTCTCCATTAAGAATGATGTTGGCTGTTGGTTTTGCATAGATGCCCTTTATTATGTTGAGAAATTTCCCTTCTATACCTATTTTATTGAGAGCTTTTATCAGGAATGGGTGTTGGACTTTGTCAAATGCCTTTTCTGCAACAATTGAGATGATCACGTGATTTTTTTCTTTCCTTTTATTTATGTGGTGGATTACGTTGATGGATTTTCTAATGTTAAACCATCCTTGCATACGTGGTATGAATCCTACTTGGTCGTGGTGTATTATTTTTTTGATATGATACTGAATTCTATTGGCTAGAATTTTGTTCAGAATTTTTGCATCTATATTTATGAGAGATATTGGTCTGTAATTTTGTTTTTTTGTGATGCCTTTGCCTGGTTTTGGTATCAGTGTTATGCTGGCTTCATAGAATGAATTTGGAAGTGTTGCTTCCTCTTCTATGCTCTGAAACAGCTTGAGTAGAACTGGTACAAGCTCCTCTGTAAATGTTTTGTAGAATTCTCCAGTGAAGCCATCTGGGCCAGGGCTTTTTTTGGTTCAGAGTTTTTTTATTACCTTTTCAATCTCTTCTCTTGTTATGGGTCTGTTCAGATTTTCAATATCACTTTGTTGTAGTTTGGGTAGGCCGTATGTTTCTAGAAATTTATCCATTTTCTCTAGGTTTTCAAATTTGTTGGAATACAGTTTTTCATAATATTCTGTTATAATCCTTTTTATTTCGGTTGGGTCTGTTGTAATGTCCCCCATTTCATTTCTTATTTGGGTTATTTGTGCCCTCTGCTGTTTTTCTTTTGTCAGTCTGGCCAGTGGTTTGTCGATTTTGTTGATTCTTTCAAAGAACCAACTTTTGGTTTTGTTGATTCTTTCTATTGTTTTTCTGTTCTCTATTTCATTGATTTCTGCTCTGATCTTTACTATTTCCTTTCTTCCGGTGGTTGTAGGCTTTTTTTGTTGTTCTCTTTCTATTTGTTTGAGTTCTGTAGTTAACGTTTTGATTTTATCCCTTTCTTCTTTTTTGATATGTGCATCTATTGCTATAAATTGTCCTCTGAGGACTGCCTTTGCTGTGTCCCAAAGGTTTTGGTATGATGTGTTTTCATTTTCATTTGATTCTAGGAATTTTTTAATTCCATCTGATTTCTTCTATTACCCATTGATGTGTAAGCAGATTAGTATTCAGTTTCCATGTGTTTGATTTTTTTTCCTTGCTCTTTCTAGTGTTAATTTCTACCTTGATGGCATTGTGGTCAGAGAAGATACTGTGAATTATCTCAGCATTTTGGATCTTGTTGAGGATTGCTCTGTGTCCTAAGATATGGTCTATTCTGGAGAACGTTCCATGTGCTTTGGAAAAGAATGTGTACTTTGCAGCGGTTGGATGGATTGTTCTATATATGTCTATGAGGTCCAGGTGGCTGATTGTGTCCTTTAGGTCTTCTGTATCTTTGCTGAGTTTCTTTTTAGTTGTTCTGTCCTTTACTGAGAGTGGTGTGTTGAAGTCTCCTACTATTATTGTGGAACTGTCAATTTCTCTTTTCAGTGCTGTTAGAGTTTTTTTTATGTATTTTGGAGCCCTGTCATTGGGTGTATAGATATTTATTATGGTTATGTCTTCATGATGGATCATCCCCTTAATCATTATATAGTGTCCTTCTTTGTCTTTTATGGTAGATTTTGTTTTAAAGTCTATTTTATCTGAGATTAGAATTGCCACTCCTGCTCTTTTTTGGTAGTTGTTAGCTTGATATATTTTTTTCCAACCTTTGATTTTTAATAAATTCACATCTTTGTTTCTAAGGTGTGTCTCTTGTAGACATCAAATTGATGGATCCTGTTTTCTTATCCATTCTTCCACTCTCCGTCTCTTTATGGGTGCATAGAGTCCATTTACGTTCAGTGTAATTATTGATAGATGGAAGTTTGTTGCTGTCATTTTGTAGTGCTTTTTTTTTGTGGTGCTGAAGTTTTCTTTGTTCTTCTTACTCTCTTGTGCTGAGTTACTTTTGTTTCTGGATTTTGTGTTAATTTCTTTTGTTTTTGTAGGTTTTGTTTTTGTTGAGACTTTATGTTTTTCGTCTTTATTTTTATGAGTTAGTTTGTTAACTTTTTTTGTGGTTACCATGAATTTTACCCTTATCTTTATAATTTTGAAGCAGTCTACCCTTACTTGGTCTCGCCTTGCCTTGCTCTCCTTCAGAAGGTTCTATACCTATGCCGTTTGTTCCCTCTTTCATTGTTTTGATGTTGTTGTCATCCTTTGATTTCTCTGATTCCCTGTTGTATTTCTTTTGTTTTTGGAAAGTCCTCTGTAGTTCAGTTCCTAGGATGGTATCTGGTTCATGTGAACCTGCGTCCTAGGTCCTAGGTCCTCCCTGAGGGCTGAAGCTGTTTGTCCTCCGATCGAAGAACTCCCTTTAATAATTCTTGTAAGTTTCGTTTGACTTTTGCATATTCCTTTAGTTTCTGTTTATCTGGAAATGACCTAATTTCACCATCAAATTTGAATGAGAGTTTTGCAGGATATATTATTCTTGGCTGACAATTTTTTTCTTTCAAGATTTTATATATGTCATCCCATTGCCTTCTTGCCTGCACGGTTTCTGCCGAATAATCTGAGCTTAGTCTTATTGTTTCTCCTCTGTATGTGACTTCTTGTTTTTCACAAGGTGCTCTCAGGATTCTTTGTTTGTCTTTACTTTTAGTGAGTGTGAATATGATATGTCTTGGTGATTTTCTTTTGGGGGGTCTCTTCTATATGGGGTTCATTGAGCTTCTTGGATGGCCAGCTTTTCATTTTTCATGATATTGGGAAAGTTTTTTGTCAGCAGTTCGTCAATGATCCTCTCTGTGTTTTCTGCTTTCTCCCCCTTTTCTGGTATGCCAATCACTCGTAAGTTTTTGCTTTTAATTGTGTCCCACATAACTCTCAGGGTCTCTTCATTTTTCTTTGTTCTTTTTTCTGAGTTTTCCTGAAACAAAGTTGTATCCAAGTGTTTGTCTTCAGTTCCACTGATCCTGTCTTCCACGGTTTCAAATCTACTTCTCAGCCCTACTATGACACCGTCCATTTCTGAAATCTTGTTGTTTATCTTTTGGATTTCTAATTGTTGTTTTTGTATAATTTCGAGTTGTGAATTTATTTTGGCGTTTTGTTCCTGCATCATCTTCCTGAATTCTTCCAATTTTTTGTCTGTATTTTCCATAAATTTGTCTATTTTTTCCTCATGTTTGTCAGCTTTTTGCCTCAGTTTTTGGAAAATTCCGAGTATTAGTGATTTGAGTTCCCTATCAGGTACTTCTAGTGCATTTTCTTCCACAGGAGAGTTATCTGGTGTTTTAATTTGGACGCCTATTGGAGCTATCTTGTCTTGTTTTTGTAAATGTTTTGATATTGTTTGCTGTTTTCGGGGCATTCAGTAGATATTTCTCTTGTTTATTGATTGTAGATTTTTTTGTTTGTTTGTTTTGTCCTTGTGGTACAGCTGGGCAGATCTAGCTGAGGAGGAGCCACTGGGACAGGTTGCTTGTGGCACTCACCGCAGCCACCAGGACGGTCGGTAGTCAGTGCTGGGCAGGTTCCAATAGGGCGTGCCTGCACAGCTTGGTGGTGTGATGTCTAGTGCACGGTGCAGGTAGGTAGGGTGCAGCGGGAAGATGGTTATGTGTGAGCTAAGCTGGATATGGGAGAGAGGAGAGAGGAGGAGGAGCAAAAAGCATACAAACATAAAAGAATGCTAGGGGAGCTTGTCGTTGGAATGTACAGATGAGAGACTATGGGATGGAGGAAACCAGAAGGGGGAAGAGAAAGAAAAGGAAAGAATGACCAAATAAAAATCAGAAAAGTTAAAGAACTGCAAAGTTCCCAGGGATCCCACCGATGCAGCTATGAGGTCTGGGAGAGTCGGTCTCAGTTTTCACAGCACAGCCTGGCCAGAAGGTACAGAGGCATACATCGCCTGGTATTCAGGGATCAGAAAGAGAAGGAAGAGATAGAGAGACGAGAAATTAAGCAATGAAGAAAGACAAAAGGGAAAAAGAGGGAAAACATGACAAAACAGTGGTTCTGTCTCCCCCCGGATGCTCTGCAAGGCTGCTCTCCCGTTCGCTGGTCTCCGATAGGAATCCAAGATGGTGGATCCGCGCTGCGTTAGCTGGTAAGGAATCTCTGCATGAGTCTCTCCTCGCTCTCCGTTCTCTTTTAGTATTCTCACTCCGTTTGGTGTTTGGCTGAGTTCTCTATCACTTCATTTGGTGTTCTAGGGTTTCAGGATTGTTGATTCTCTGTTAGGCTTAGTTTTTTGGATCTTTGCTGTGGAGGGACGGCGTGGTGCTTCTGCCTAGAGCCCCATCTTGCCCCACCTCTCCACCTGTTGTTTTTGTCCTTAAAAAATCAATGACGTTTGAAGTAAGGCCTTACGTAACACAAGTCGTTTCTCACTGTGATGCATTGAGCAGAATTGTTTGAAACTAATTAAGTTGGCTCATTTGTAGGTGTCTGGATAGTAAGATAGCTAGAAGGAGGGGTTGTATTGCAGCACGGGATGGGAGGGTCTTATTTAGGCAGTTTGTAATAAAGCTCACCTTCCCTAGAACCAGGGCCTTCTCTCTTGTTAAGGAGGAAATACCATTTCCCAAGAATCCCAAAGTTCCCAAATGTGGGGCAGTTGGCTTTTCTAGACAATTTTTGTAACTAGTTGACATCACAAATGCAGATTTCCTGGTTCCAAGCAGCTCCTTTTTACCCACATTATCAAAACTGTTTATTCAAGCTTGCCCTATCTAAAGAAAGACTGTGGAGAGGGATCAACTAGATGCCATTTTATCCAGGAAGCACAGCTGGTCACCTCAGATTCGTCTATTTTTCCCTCCAGGAAGCTCCTATAATCTCCTGTTCTTCTACTATGCTAGCATGCATCCCATTGTATTATAATTACAAGTTTACTTGTTGGCATCCTCTCTATTTTGTAAATTCCACAAGAGCAAGAATTATGGTTAAGAAACCATTGACTTCCAAGTGCCTAACACAGTATTTTCATGCAGAAAATGTTCCATTAAACTTTAATGAATTATAAAGGCAATACGCTGTGTAGCACAACTGCCTCTTGCCAGCTGGGCAATGTTGGGTTAGTTTAACCTTTTGGTGCTTTAGGCTCCATACCTGCAAAATAAATACAATACTTGTAAACATCTCCTGGTATTGCTAGATGAATAAATTAGTGAAACAAAAAGATTTAAAGAAAACACAGCCAGCACTCAGTTCATGCTAATAAAACTGACCTGGAGATAAGGGAATCAGAACAAGAAGGAGCCACATTAGATTAACAACTGGAAGCTTGCACTACCTGGGGACCCGCAGTCCTATTAACTAATACGTTTTCTTATTCTAAGTCAATTTGAGTTGGGTTTTCTAGTCATTGAATGAAATAAATTGATTCTTTTAGTATAGGCAAACTTGTTAATATTTATAATCTTATTATGAAATGAAACTTCCTGTAACTTTAATTTGCATTTCTTTAATATACTGGTGAGAATGGGTGGTTCTTCTTTGTCACTCACTCATCTTTGTTCTGTCTTTGTTGAGTTTTTTTCTGTTTTATTCTGTGGCAATTTTCCTATTTATGTTTATTTTATGAATTTTTATTGATTTGTGTGTCCATACATATATGTGCGTGCCCTGGTTTATAATCCTTTTCTGTTACATAGGTTGTAAAACTCTTCTTATATCTCACTCTCACATGAATTTATAAAGATATCCTATATATTTTCTAAGCACTTTAAAGCTTTTTTTTCAAATTTATTGACACAGCTGGAACTTATTTTGAAGTATGGTGTCATTAAAGTTATTTTACTGTTTTCAATATGAAAAACCAATTGTTGTAATACCATTTAATAACGGACTCCTCTCTTTGCATGATTTGCTATTGTATGCCAAGGAATCATTCATTCTTATGTACATTTCTGTTCTAATGATCTATTTGCCTAATCCCATACCAGCCTCATATTGCCTTAATTAATATAGCTTATAAAATTAACTAATTTAATATAGCTTATAAATAAGTCTTCTTTATATTAGATAATTCAAGTCACCTTGCTTGTTGTTTTCTAAACTTCCATCACCTCTTCTTGAGTCAATGCATTTCGAGTAAACATATAAATTTTTGAGATAATCTATAGATGAATTATGGGAAATTAACATCTTTATGTTATTGGGCCTTCCTATTTGCAATATATCTTCTCATTTGTTCTACGTCCTTCTATAGTGGTTTATGACTTTTTCCATATAGTTTTATGTGTCCTTAAATAATATACTACATTGTTTTATAGGTTAAACTTTAAACAGGTGCCATAGATCTCATACTGAAAGTTCCTTTTTTAAATATAATTTATGTCCTTTATTTTTATCCATATTAATAAATTTAATTCTCTTTCAAACATTTTAACGTTTATACCAATATTCCTCAATTTACTTCTTCTACAGTTTCTGGGTCTTGGACTGTTTTCCCACATTTTCCAAATATAAACAATGCTGCAATGACATTCTTGTACTTGTCTCTGTTCAAACAAGCCCATAATTCTTGAGATTAAAATTATATTAATATTAACCAGATGCAGAGCACTGGTTTGTAGGGTGCATGCATCATCATATTTATTACACATTTTTAAGTTGTGTGCAACAGCTTACATTTCCAAAAGCCATTGAGAGAGTGTTCTTGTTTTCCTCATCTAGGCCAAAATTTACTATTGTCATACATTTTAATTTTGGATGAGAGAAAGACAGAAGAAAGAGAAGCAAAGATGAAAGAAAGGAGCAAAGGAATATCCTTGTGGATCAGAAAAAGGCCTTTATAGCCTTTATGCTTTTGCTGAGCTATAAACAAACTCTGGTGGCATGATGGTTAAGCGCTGGGCTGCTAACTGAAAAGTTGGTGGTTTGAACCCACCAGCTGCTCTGCAATAGAAAAGACCTGCAGATCTGCTCCTGTAAAGATTTACAACCTAGAAACCCCATGGGCAGTTCTGCTCTGTCATATAGGGTCACTGTGAGTCAATGGCACACAACATAACCATTTGAAGTGCTAGCTCTTTCTGATGATATAATTATATTGGCAATATCATTCCCATAATTACTAGTGTGATAGGACATTCTTTTGTATCTTTATTAACTCTATGGTTTCCCTTCTGTGAATAGCTGACTCTAATACTCCTCTACTTCCTTGCAGTCAAAAAGACATTCCCCTATCTACTACGACAGTGGCTAGGAGGATGGCTCTGGAACCGGATAGCAGCATTCATAGCTTTAATACAGTGTGTTTTAACCCTGTGATCTTGGGTGATTTCCTTAACTTTTCACCTCAGTTTCCTCCGCTGAACAATGCAGATAATAATGGTACCTACCTGGGTGGTGCAAATGGTTAATCACTCCACTGCTAGCAAAAGTTTGACAATTCAAACCCACCCAGAAGTGCCTCAGAAGACAGGCCTAGTGTTCTGTTTCCAAAAGGTCCCAGCCTTGCAAACCCTGTGGAGTGCAGTTCTATTCTACACACATGGGGTCCACAGCAGTCAGAATCGACTCCATGGTAACTAACAACTACAGATGATACTAGGTATCCTCTCATATGCTCACTTGCTGTCTGTATATCTTCTTTGCTGTAGTATTTGCTCAGATCTTTTCCCCATTTTTAAAATTTGTAAAACAATTTTGAGATATACAATTCACATACAGTGGAATTCACTCATTAAAATTCAACAGTTTTCGGTATAGTCACAGATATGCGCAACCATCACCAAAGTCAATTTTACAACAAAAACAAACCCTGGACTCTTTAACTTTCACCTCTCCCCTCCTCCAGCTCTCATTGTCTTCCCTCTCCTAGCCCTACCAGTAACAAGTCTACCTCATGTGTGTCAGAGTAGAGCTGTGCTCCATTTGGTTTTCTTCTTTTCTTTTTAAAATTTATTTTATTATTGTTGTTGTTGAAAATATACGCAGCAAAACGTACATTTGGTTTACCCGTTCATCAGCTGATGGACAAGTTGGGTTGTTTCCACTTTTTGTCTATTCTGAATAGTGCTGCTATGAATGTTCTTGTACAAGTTTTTATGTGAATATATGTTTTCAGTTCGTTTGGGGATGTATCTATGAGGAAACTGTTGGGCCATATGGTAATTTTATGTTTTACTTTTTGAGCTACTCCAAAACTGTTTTAAAAAATAGCTGCACCATTTTACATTCCCAGCAGCATGTTGAGAGTTCCAGTTTTTCCATATCCTAGCCAAAATGTTTTATTATCCATCCTTTTGCTTATAGCCATCCTGATGGATGTGAAGTGGCATCTCATTGTGGTATTAGTTTACATGCCCCTGATCTTTTCATGTGATGTTTATCCATTTACATATTTTCTTTGGAGCTTTATCTACTGAAATTATTTGCCCATTTTTTAATTGGCTTATCTTTTTATTATTGAGTAGTAAGCATTCTTTATAATTCTGAATACAAGTCTGTTATTAGTTACATGATTTGCAAATGCTTTCTTTCAAATCTATCATTGTGTTTTCATTTTCCTGATAGTAGCCTTTGACATGCAAATTTTCTTTTTTAATTTTAACAAAGTCTGATTTGTCTATCTTTTATTTTGTTCATTCTTTTGGTGTCGTGAAGATTTACCTTTGTGTATTTTTCTGAGGGTTAAATTTTAAGCTCTTACATTTAGATATTTGATCTATTTTGATCAATGATATTAGATGTTTTATCTATTTTGAGTTAATTTTTGTATATTATGTGAGGTAAAAGACAATCTTCATTCTTTTGCATGTTTTTGCAATTGTGCTAGCATGATTTATTGAATACTTTTTTCTTCTCTCAATGAATTTTCTTGGCAACCTGGATAAAAATCAGTTTACCATATATATAGCAGTTCATTTCTGAAGTCTCAATTTTATTTTACTGATCTATGTGTTTACTCTTATGCTCGTATTACACTGTCTTGATCACTGTGGCTATTTGGTGTCCTTTGCACTTCTGTATGAATTTTTGGTTCAGTTTTCATTGTTGATTACAATGTTTGCTGTGGGTTTTTCATAGATGTCATTTATTAGGATGAGGAAGTTTCCTTCTTTTCTAGGTTTGATTGTTTTTCTCATGCAAGGTTGTGTGTTTTGTCAAATGCTTTTTCTGCATCTATTGAGATGATCATGTGTTTTTTTTCTTTTTATTCTGTTAGTATGGTTTATGATATTGATTTTCATATGTTGAACCATACTTTCATTTCAAGAAAAAAGTCCCACTTGGTCATGGTGTATATATCCTTATAATATGCTGTTTAATTCAGTTTGCTCATAGGTTGTTGAGGTATTTTGCATCTATATTTAAAAAGGATATTGTTTTGTAGTTTTCTTTTCTTTTGAAGTCTTTGTCTCTCTTTGGTTTCAGGGTAATAAACTCCGTAATTAAACCCACTGCCATCAAGTAATTCTGACTCATAGCAACCCTATAGGACAGAGCAGAACTACCCTATAGGATTTCCAAGGAGGGGCTGGTGGATTGGAATTGCCGATATTTGGAGTAGCAGCCAAGGTCTTGACGACTGTACCAGCAGGGTTCTTCAGGGTAATAGTCACCTGAAAGAATATGATAGGACGTGTTCCTTCATTTTCTATTTTTTGAAGAGTTTGTGAAGGTTTGGTGTTAATTCTTCTTTAATTTATTGTTAGAACTCATCAGTGAAAACATCAGTTCCTGGAATTTCCTTTGTTGGAAGTTTTTCAATTACTGCTTCGTATAGATATTACACCCCATTATACCCATTGCCATCGAGTTGACTCCGACTGATAGCAACCGTATAGGACAGAATAGAACTGCTCCATAGGGCTTTCAAGGAGCAGCTGGTGGATTTGAATTGCTGACCTTTTTGTTAGCAGCTGTAGCTTTTAACCACTACACCACCAGGGCTCTGTAGATGTCATAGATCTGTCGAGTTAAAGGTTTATTACTTTTGCTGATTTTTTCACAGAACGAAATTTTGGCTTCACTGATTTTTTTACAATTGCTTTTCAACTGTCTGTTTATCAGCACTCTAGTTTTAACTATATTCTTACTTCTGCTTGCTTTGGGTTCAGTTTGCTCTTGTTTTTTTGAGTTTCCTGAAGTGGAAGATAAGGCTATTGATTTGAGATTGTTGTTTTTTAATATAGGTGTTTACAACTGCACATTTCCCTCTGACACTGATTTGGCTGCTTACCAAAGTTTTGATACGTTGTGTTTTCATTTTCATTCATCTCAAAGTATTTTTGAAATTCCCCTTTGATTTCTTCTTTGATCCCTTGGTTATTTAGGATAATGTTGCCTTATTTCCAAACATTTTTGAATATATCAAATTTATTTCTGTTACTGATTTCTAATTCATTCCATTGTGGTCAGGGAATACACAGCTACTGTGATGGTTAAGGTTGTGTGTCAATTTGGTTGCACCATAATTCTCAGTGATTCAACAGTTATATAATGATGTAGTTTGGCATTATGTGGTGATGTAATTTGACAGTTGTGTAATGATGTAATTTGGCAGTTACATAATGATGTAGTCATCCTCCATGGTGTGAAATCATGTGATCAGTCAGTTAGTTGTAAGGAGAGTGTCCTTGGGGATATGGCCTGCATCCAATATATATATATATGGATGTTCTGGCAAACCTCACTTGATTGCTCTAGACCCTGCATCCGGCTTGTCATCACTCACCTTTGGTTCTTGGGACTTCAGCCCACTGCCTGCCGTCTTACCTGCCTGTCTTGAATTAGTCAGCCTCCGTAGCCTGCGAGCCAATGACTTGCCATCTGACCTGCTGATCTTGTAATCCTCAGCTCTTACATCTGTGTGAGTCAGAAGAAGCCTCCAGCCTTATGCCTGAACTCCAAACTTGGGGCTTTCCAGCCTCTAAAACCGTGTGAGCCATCTCCTTGAGATAAATCTCTCTCTTTCTCTCAGTCTTTCTCTCTCTATATATGTATATGTACATATATACATGCACACAGACACACACACACATATATATATATGCTTCACCATTTTTGCTTCTCTAGAAAACTCAGCCTATGACTTCAGGTACCGAGTGGTTCTATAGAAACAAAATCGTAAGGATGAGTTTACTAAGTTGGTTCTCAAGTCTGACCAGTGATAAATGCACTGATGACTCTGCCTCTGTTAGTAAAGAGGCTGTTACTAATCCATGGCCTGAGAAGACAATATTAACACAAAAAATATCACCACCAATAGATCAAGTATTGTTTAGAAGTGAGGGTCTGGGTGATTGCATGTTTGATACTTTCTTACAATTTTGTCAGATGAGGAGTATAGGGAGGCTGGTTGGTTGGTCCTATTTCAGAAGACAAAGTGTTGAAAGAGAAGAGCTAAGGGCTTCAAAGCCACAGCTCAAGTACCACATAAAAGACCTGTAAGTTGCCACTTATGCCCTAAAAGAAAGCTTCATTTCTTGTAGTAACAGAACTAATATTGCCAAAAACCAAACCCACAATCTGATTAGAAAAGTGGTAGAATTATAACACCAATCGAAATCTCAACATCAAATGGTCTGAAGTTAAAGAGAGGGCATTGATTGGGAAGAAATGAGATCTTGAAACTTAGGATGGGAACATATAGACAGATAATCAGGAAGCTGGGGACACTGAGACCCTAAATTCAATTGAATCATTCCTGTGAACAAAACCAGCCCTCTTACTCTCATTTGAAGAAATCATTCCATCTTTGACTGCTAGGACACCCTCCACAGTAAAACCACTATCCCGTCCACCTCCATCTGATGACATTAACCAAGCTGTGCCTGAACGATCTTTGTCTGAGATATTGCCTATGGAACACCTGGGGCATTGCCTGGGGCATAACCTGAGGTCGATACCTTACAAGACGTTGTTGAATGTTCCCAAGACACACCGCACTCACCCATTTTTGCTTCTAGGCCTATAACTATATATATTTAAGTTCCATTGAGCCCCGAGGGGTGAATTACAAAGTATGACAAAGGAAGGGGTATGCTACACTCCAAAATAACTGCTTGACTTTTCCAATACGTACAAACAGAAACCTGGGAAAATGTGTGAGAATGGCTATTAAGGGTGTAGGATAATGGTACTAGGAAAGTAAAGTTGGGTCAGTCTGAGTTTATTGATATGAGCCCACTAAACACAGATTCTTCATTCAATGTTTCAGCTCGAGAGATTAGGAAAGGATATAATATTTTATCTGGTTGGTTCTCTGAAGCATGGATTATACTGTGGCACAGTGGTTAAGCTTTCACCTGCTAATCAAAAGGTAAGCAGTTCGAATGTACCAGCTGAGCCTTGGAAACCCTACGGGACAATGGGACAGTTCTACTCTGTCCTTGCTATGAATCAACTCGGTGGCAACAGGTTTTACACTAAATCAACCTGAAGTACCAGACCTGCCTTAGTAACTATAGAAGAAGGTATCCAAAGGCTTAGGGAAATTGTCATGTTAGAGTGGATTTATCAGGCTAGACCTATGGATCCACACATGGAGTGCCCAGAGGACACACCTTTTAGCACAATGATGAGGAACAAATTTGTGAAAGGAGCCCCAGTATCCTTGCAGACTGCTGTGGTTGCTATTACATGTAAGTCAGATTTGACAGTGGGAACTCTCTGAACTGAATAAAGACACCTATCAAGAAGAGGGCTAATTGGACCCTGTGGTGGTAGAAGCCAAGTGACGTCACTCAATTGATAAAGACAAAGTTGGCATGGTTACCAAAATGGACAGTGGAGTCAAAGCAGTGATCAGAATAGTCTGACTGTATGGACTTAAGACATTGGCTACTTAGTCATGGTGTCCCTGGGAGTGAAATAGATGTGAAATCTGCTAAATATTTACTTGACCTGTACTAGCAGAAGTATTCTAGGTCAAGTGAATGGCAGTCTACCTTGAGTCGCCAGAATAAAGAGTCCCAGACCCTCAATCAATTCTCAGACTTGAGCGAGTTTACAAACTCACACCCCTTGAATGAAGGAGAGGCTGTGTCCCTTTGAGGAAGGAGTCCACTACATTTCTACAACTTATACTGTTAATATTCTCCCAGTCCTCTCAGATTTATGGCCTTTTACAGGAGTGACTGTTCATTGGGGAAAAGGAAATAATCAGAATTTGGGGGATTACTGGATACTGGCACTGAAATGACACTAATTTCAGGAAACCCAATATGTAACTGTGGCCCACAAGTCAGAGTGGAGGCTTATCAAGTTATTAATGGAGTCTTAACTCAAGTTCATCTCACAGTGAGTCCAGTGGTTCCCCAAATGCATCCTGTATTGATTCCCCAGTTGTAAAATGCATAATTGGAATAGATATACTCAGCAATTGGCAGAACTCACACACAGTTATCATTGACAAGTGGAGTAAGGGCTATTATGGTAGAAAAAACAAGTGGAAGCCATTAGAAATGCTCCTACATAGGAAAATAGCACACCAAAAGCAATACCACATTCCTGGAAGGATTACAGAGATTGCTGCTTGTCTTGGTTATCTAGTGCTGCCATAACAGAAATACCAAGTGGATGGCTTTACCAAACAGAAATTTATTATTTCACAGTCTAGGAGGCTAGAAGTACAAATTCAAGGTGCCAGCTCCAGGAGAAGGCTTTCTCTTTCTATTAGCTCTGGGGGAAGGTCCTTGTCATCCATCTTCCCCTATCAAGGAGCTTCTTAGCACAGGGATCCTGGATCCAAAGGACGCGCTATTCTCCTGGCTCTTTTTTTCTTGGTGGTTTATGAGGTCCTTGTCATGGATTGAATTATGTCCCCCCAAAAATGTGTGTATCAATTTGGCTGGGCCATGATTCCTGGTATTCTGTGGTTTTCTTATAAATTGTAAATCCTGCCTCTATGATGTTAATGAGGGAGGATGGGCGGCAGTTGTGTTAGTAAGGCAGGAATCAGTCTACAAGATTGGATTGTATCCTGAGGCAATGTCTTGAGATATAAAAGACAGAAGTGAGCAGTGAGATAGGGGGACCTCATACCATCAAGAAAGCAGTGCCAGGAGCAGAGCGCATCCTTTGGACGGGGTCCCTGCACCGAGAAGTTCCTAGTCCAGGGGAACATTGATGCGAAGGCCGACGGAGAGAAAACGCCTTTCCCTGGAGCTGACGCCCTGAATTTGGACTTGTAGCCTACTTTGACTGTGAGGAAATAAATTTCTCTTCGTTAAATCCATCCACTTGTGGTATTTCTGTTATGGCAGCACTAGACGACTAAGACAGTCCCCCGTCTCTCTGCTTACTTCTTTCTTTTATATCTCAAAAGATATTGACTTAAGCACAATCTAACCTTTTAGATTGAGTCCTGCATAGCAGGCATTAGCATAATTGCCTCTAAGCCTGCCTCATTAACATCATACAGGTAGGTTTGGCAACACATAGGAAAATCAGATGACAAAATGGTGGACAATCACACAATACTAGGAATCATGGCCCAACCAAGTTGACACACATTTTTGACGGGCCCAATTTATCCCATAACACTGTCACTATCAAGGACTTGAATAATGCAAGGGCAGTGATTGCCACCACCTCCTCATTCAACTTACCTTTTTGGCCTGTGCATAAAACAGATGGAACTTGGACAATGAGAGTGGATTATCATGAATTTAACCAGGTGGTGACTCCAACTGCAGCTGCTATTCCAGATGTGGTTTCATTGCTTGGGCAAATAAATACATCTCCTGACACCTGATATGCAACTATTGATCTGGCTAATGCCTTTTTCTCCATACCTGTTTTGAAGAACCACCAGAAGAAGTTTGCCTTCAGCTGGTGAGGCCTGGAATACACCTTCAGTTGCCTACCTCAGTGCTACATCAACTCTCCAGCCCCATGTCATAATTTAGTCCACAGAGATCTTGATCGCCTTTCCCTTCCACAAGACAACACACTGATCCGTTACATTGATACCATTATGCTGATTGGACCTAGTAAGGAAGAAGTGTCAGTGACTTGTTGGTAAAACAGTTGCATGCTAGAGGGTGGGAAATTAATCTCACAAAAATCCAGGCACCTTCCACCTCAGTAAAATTATTAGGAGTCCCGTGATGTGGGTCATGTTAAAATATTCCTCCTAAAGCGAAGGATGAATTGTTACATTTGGCCCCTCCAACAACTGTAAAGGAGGCACAATGCCTTGCGGGCTTCTCTGGATTTTAGAGGCAACATATCCCTCATTTCTGTGAGATACTCTGGCTCATTTATCAAGTGACTTGAAAAGCTACTAGTTTTGAGTGGACCTAGAGTAAGAAAAGGCTCTGAAACAGGTTCAGCCTGCCATGCAAGCCTCTTTGCAACTAGGCCCATATGATCTGGCTGATCTTAAGGGGCTTGAAGTGTCTGTGACAGATAGAGATACTATTTGGAGTCCTTGGCAGGCCCCTATTGGTGAATCAATGCAAACCCTTAGGATTTTGCAGTAAAGCCCTGCTATCCTTTTCATATAAATACTCTCCTCTTGAGAAACAGTTTTGTCTTGTTACTGGGCATTAGTAGAGACTAAACACTTAACCTTGGGCCAGCAGGTCACCATGTGGCCTGAGGTGCCAATCATAAACTAGGTGTTGTCTGACCTACAGAATCATAAAGTGGGATGTACATAGCAGTACTCCATCATTAAATGGAAGTGGAATATACAAGATTGGGGTCAAACAGAACCTGAAAGCAACGGTAAACAGCAAGAGGAAGTGGTCCCTATGTTCATCTCTCCTTCCTGTCCCATTACCTTCCCTCTCTCAATCTGCACCTATTGCAATTGTTTTGAGTATTTCTTCCTTGTATGTGTGCATCAAATATTTTTGTTTTTTCACTTATAAAATATAATATGTAAACAGGGCTAGTGCATTTTCGATTGTACATATGTTAGTTGTATCATGTTAGGTGAAGTATGACTTTGTAATTGTCTTTATTTAGAGATCGTGTATAGTTTAAGGAGATATGTCCAGATGCTAAGTTGAAAAGGGGTGGCCTGTTATGGTTAAGGTTGTGTCAACTTGGCTGGAACATGATTTCAGTCATTTGGCAGTTCATAATGATGTAGTTTGGCAGTTATTAATGAAGTAGTCATCCCCCATGGTGTGATCTGATGTTATCAGCTTATCAGTTGTAAGGGGAATTTCCTCAGGGGTGTGGCCTGCATCCAATACCTATAAGGACATTATGGCAAATCTTGCTAGCTAGCTCTGCATCCTGCATCTGGCTCATCATCTGACCTCGTGGTCTTTTGACTCAAGCCTCCTACCTGCTGTGTTGTCTGCTGATCTTGGGATTCGTTGGCTTCCACAGCCTGTGAGTCAGATGCCTGCCATTTTACCTGATGATCTTGGATTCATCAGTCTTCACAGGAGCCTATGAGCCAATAGCCTGGTATCTGACCTGCCAATCTTGGGTTCCTCAGCCCCTGCAGCTATGTGAATGAGAAGAAGCTCCCAGTCTGACACCTGACCCATGGACTTGGGAATTTCCAGCCTCTACAACTACATAAGCCATTTCCTTGAGATAAATTTCTCTCTATATATGTATGTGCACTTCACTGGTTTTGTTTCTCTACAGAACCCAGCCTAAGACACCATCTTACTATGTAACCTGTACTTACAGAAAACTAGGAGGTACCCTAAGTCAATGGACACAGTCTTTATGTGCACCAAAAACAAATGTGTGCTGAAACCTTAATGTGCCCAGAAGAAGAGTTCAAATTAAATAGGCTGAAGACTTCTGCCACTAGATATCAGCCTCACTAAACTAAATTTGGCAGCAAACTCATCAAAATCTTCAGTGAACTGAAAAATGAAAGAACAAAGAGAAAACATGAACAGATAACCAACAATAAATCTCGAATAATTCAATGCAAGGAGATGGAATTCAATTCGAGAGACCACTCATCCATCTGTGGTCCTCCGAGATCTGTGTAAGTGGAGAGCTTCAAAGGGTTGGTGCCGGATAAGGGCTCAGTTCTTTGATCCTCTGGGGACTGTCACCAGTGGTTCACCTTCAAATCCCACCTATCTGATACCAATTAATGTCAAAGAGTAAAAACTCATACACTGTTAAATAAAAGTAAGGAGATTTATTGAAGGTTCAAAAACAGTTCAACCAGGAGGAATACAGTCTCCCACAAAGTGAAAGTCAGAGCTCCAAAATGGTGAAGCTGAAGAGAGATATTTACAGAGTGATAAAAAAGAGATTAAGGTACGTTATTTTGATTGGAAATTACAAACATAGATCAGATGGAGTCCTTAGAATTGGGGACTTGAAAGGAATTGGGTTATCAGGAGTGTATGGCATTCTGGATTGGAGGTTTAAAGTTTTAAGTCTCCTTGGAAATCAGCTGCAGATGAGCTGTTAGTTTTTGAGGCTTCTTGGGAATAAGTTAACAACAATCTGATTGGTTCTTCGTGAGGTAAGATAGTTGAGGGCAGGATATCTGGAAATGGGGATCTTAACACAATTTGTTTGAAGAATATACGTGTGCTGTGTTGATTAGTTACTAGTTGGTGCTATGTGTGCTTGTGAGGGGATCACAAGGCAGTCACAAGATGATTATATGTTAGATTTTATGGGAACAGAGGGTAAAAATTAACTTGCTTAGGGATGAGTTCTCCTGAGAACAACTTACACAAAGGATTTTGATTTACTTCCTTCTCCTGACTTTGCATGCTGTGATTTTGACATTCTGTAGCCTAGCTATGAAGAGAAACATTTCCTTGGCTGCACGATTAAGTCTTATACAAAGATTTAACTGTTGCTATGGTGTCATGGATTGAATTATGTCCCCCAAAAAATATGTGTGTCAATTTGGTTGGGCCGTGATTCTTGGTACTGTGTGATTTTCCTATGTGTTGTAAATCCTGCCTCTATGATGTTAATGAGGGAGGATGGGTGGCAGTTGTGTTAGTAAGGCAGGACTCAGTCTACAAGACTGGATTGTGTCCTGAGGCAATCTCTTGAGATATAAAAGACAGAAGCGAGCAGTGAGACAAGGGGATCTCATACCATCAAGAAAGCAGTGCCGGGAGCAGAGCGTGTCCTTTGGACTGGGATTTCTGCGCCAAGAAGCTCCTAGTCCAGGGGAACATTGATGAGAAGGCGGACAGAGAGATAAAGCCTTCCCCTGGAGCTGACACCCTGAATTTGGACTTTTAGCCTACTTTGAGTGTGAGGAAATAAACTTCTCTTCATTAAAACCATCCACTTGTGGTATTTCTGTTTTGGCAGCACTAGATAACTAAGGCATATGGCAAAAAAAAAAACAAACAAACCAGAATCAACAATTTGGAGTCATGCCCAAGCCTGAGCCAGGTTTTTCACATTCACCGGGAGCCTTAAGTTTAAAATGTCTTACACAAGTTCATAGCATCCTTGCTCTAGTTTGTTCAGTGGGAAAGGGAATAGTTTGGTTAGCTCTCTCAAGCCAATCTTCAGTGATTGAATCACTGCAAATGAGTTGTTGTTCGATGCCGTAGAGTCAGTTCTGACTCATACTCTATGCACAAAGAACGAAACACTACCCAGTCCTGCGCCATCCTCACAATCATTGCTATGTTTGATTCCATTGTTGCAGCCACTTTGTCAGTCTATCTCTTTGAGGGACTTCTTCTTTTTTGCTGACCATCTACTTTACCAAGCTTCATATTTTTGTCCAGGGAGTGGTCTCTCCTGATAACATGTCCAAAGTTTGTGAGACGAAGTCTCCCTGTCTTGCTTGTAATGAGCATTCTGGTTGTACTTCTTCCAAGACAAATTTATTCTTTCTTCTGGCAGTCCATAGTACATTCAATATTCTTTGCCAACACCATAATTCAAAGGCATCAGTTCTTCTTCAGCTTCCTTTTTCATTGTCCCGCTTTCACATGCATAAGAGGTGATTGAAAACATCATGGCTTGGGTCAGGTGCACCTTAGTCCTTAAAGTGACATCTTTGCTTTTTAACACTTTAAAGATATCTTTTGCAGTAGATTTGCCCAACACAATCTGATAAGTCACCAAAATCTAAGTGTACTTTGAGTTTGGGGCCAACTGAGTAAGCTTGATTGGTGATGAGGCAACTGTCTATTAATGCAGAATAATGCCAAGCATTGCCAACTAATGGAGCCCATTGTTCACGGGGGTTAAAACCTTCATCACAGTCTACCCAAACATGAGTTAAATTAAGGCATGGCATGTAGGGATAGGTTGGGAGGCTGGAAAGGTGTCGTAATTTGACAAGTATGGCCTGTTTAAAGGGTCTCTCAAATTCGACGGCAATATTGGGTCCAAGTTTGTAATTCAATAGTAGCAGGGCCAGGGGCTCAGAATGATCTTGTGCAGACTGAGAAAAATAATGGCATATCCTGCAATTGGTTATATTACTTGAATTGGCTATATGCTGGGCCAACTTAACAAAAGCATTTTCTTTCCGAGTATCAGTAAGTACCGTTAGACCTAAAATAACAGGAAAAGTTTCATCTTTACTTATAATGCATTTAAAAATTACCAAGAAATAAATCCTGATAAAATAAAGCTACTTCAAAAGCAATGAGTATTAAACACAGTGCAATAATTTTAACAACTTGCATTACCAAGTAATGATGTTAAACTGAAATAACAAAAGGATTGCCATAAGAAAGCCAGTAAGTAAAAAACAGAGTCCTAAAATTTCAGCAGCTTGAATTTGTGTGAGGTCTTGATCCACGATCTTGGGATCAGCTACCTCAGATGTTATCTGCTTCTGCCACTAGGGCACTTAAAGCTATGTCTCAAGTCTCCTGATGGCTGTCCAGTAGAAGAGGGCAGTTTGGTCTTCTTTAGCTGCGACAAATGAATCAAAGGTTTAAATCTTTTTAATTTAGCTTCACAAGGGTTGGTATGAAGGACTTGATAGGGTCCCTTCTATTGAGGATCAAGAGAATCTTTTGGCTTATACCTTTTCCAATATACATAGTCTCCTGGAACTATGGCAGGAGGATTCTGGACAGGTCCCTCTTGATTATTAAAGCTTCTTTAACCTGAGAATGATATTCTTTAAGCTATCAAGGAATGGCAGTATTTTAATAAATCTGTTTGATCACTATTCGGATTAGCATAAGAAAAATAAGGAAGTGTCATAGGTCTTCCAGTTATTATCTCATGAGGGGTGAATTTATGAGAGCCAAACAGAGTGGATCTTAAATTTAATACGATCAAAGGAAGGATGTTGGTCCAAGATAGGTTGAAAAATACACAGTTTGGCCAATTGGGTTTTTATTATTCCATTTGTCCTTTCTATAAGATCAAAATATTGAGGATGGTATGGGCAATGCAATCTAAGGTATATAGGAAAAACATGGCAAATCTCTTGAATTATCTGTCCCTTAAAATCGGTACGCCAATCATTATAAAGCATTTCTGGAGCTTCCTAAGTAGGTATAATATGCTGAAGATGTTTCTTAACAACAAATGTTGCAGTGGCATGGGAGCAAGGAAAAGCCTCTGCTCAATGTGAAAATGTACAAACTAATACCTATTTATAGCCACTTGACAGTGAGAACTGAGTAAAGTCTAATTGCCACTCAAGTATAGGTCCAGAAGGCAAAGGGTACTTCCCAGGAGACACCTTACAATGTTTTCCAGGGTTGTGGTGGGAGCAAAATAAACAATAGCTAGCAATATGCTCTACCACTTCAAAAAATTTTCCCCACCAATGTTTCTTTAAAATTTTAATCTTCTTATCTCATCCCAGGTGGGTGTTCATATGTAATGCCCACATCATGGAAATATGGAGCGATTTGAGAAGGACAGGCTTATGATTTGGTCCAGTCCATGACTTGGTATCAGGATCTTGAAAGCAACCTGCTTTTTCCCACGTATTGATTTCATTATCTTGGACCAATTGTAGACAAAAAGGCTTTCAGAAATTATATCCTGATGGTTGCCATCCTCCATAACTAACTTTGAAGGGGGAAGACTTTCATCTTCAAGAGAATACGTAAGAAAACACCTCTAGCAATTACAGGTGTCATGATAATTTTGGGTGCTGCCTGGTTTTCTGCTCATCAACCAAACCGTTTCCCCTGACTTCTACACTCTGAAGTATTCCCTTTGGCTGGTGAGCAGGTATTTTTATGACTGCAGTTTCAGAAAGGAGCAACAAGGCTTCTAAAAGTCCTGCTATTAAAACTCCATTTTTTAACAGCATTTCCAGGTGAGGTTAAAATCCTCTTTGTTTCCATGCCACCCCAAAATCATGGACAACTCCAAATTCATCCCTCAAGTTAGCATAAATATTTACAAATTTTTCTGAGGAGGCAAATCTGCAGGCCCTTGTAGAGCAATCAGCTCAGCTTGTTTGGTGGTGGTAGCATCAGGAACTGTTTGACTTTCTAAAATCGCATTTGTAGTGGTGACTGCATACTCGACCTGATAGCAGGTGCAGGTCTTAAATATGAACCATCCACAAACGACTAGGTCAGGATTCATTAAAGGAGATTCTCTTAAATCCTTCTGAGGGGTTATAATTTGTTCTGTTAAATCTAAATAATTATGAGTCAAATGGTTCTCTTCATCAATAATGGGGAAAAAGTGGCAGGATTTAACTGAGCCACATGGTGTAGTCAGATATTAGTGGTGGCTAAAGGAAGGATATCATAAGTGAGGCAGCTGGCTGAAAGATGTTAAGATAAAGTTGAATTAAGTGAAGCTGAAACTTCATTGGCACATTAAAGTCTAAAAAGTTTCCCAATTCTATTCCTGCTGTAGTCTAAACTAGTATAGTGGCTGTAGCTAAAGAGCTTAGACAAAGCAGGTAAGCTCTAGCTACTGAGTCAAATTGTAAGCTATAATACCCTTAGGTCTCTGTTGTCCCCCATGCTTTTGAGTTAATATGCCCAGAGCATTTCCCTTCATTTTATGAACAAGCAATGAAAGTCTAAGCTATAGTTGGGGAAACTCAAAGTAGGTGCACTCATTAAGGATTCTTGAAGGGATGTCATTGCTTGTTGCTCCTCTGGTATAATCTGAAAGATATCCAGTTCAGAGGACTTAAAATATTTATATAAAGGTTGGGCTAGGAGTGAAAAATTAAGAATCCAAATCCTACAATACCTACAAAGGCCCAAGAACTAAGTTGTTTTTGTTGCTGTTGTTGTTCTAGGTTCTGGGTAAGAATTGCTTCTTTGCACTTGAGGTCCATAAAGATTTCTTAGGCAGAGGTAAAATGGCCTAAATACTTAACCAAAGGCTGAATCAGCTGCAATTTGTCCTTAGAAGTATTATGTCCTCCAGCAACTAAGTGTTTTAGCAAACTGACGCTATCTACAAGCAAGCCTTCTGGGAGGCTGAGCAGATTAACAGGTCATCAACACAATGAATCATTGTGGACCACTGGCAAACTGCAAGGGTTGCAAATCTGCATTCAAAATCTGAGGAAAATAGGTAAGTAATTCAGTGAAACTCTGGGACATCACAATCCAGGTAAATTGTTGGATTTCCCAGGTACAGGCAAACAAATATGGACTCTGAGGATGTACAGGTATGCTAAGAAAGTATTGCAAAGATTCATAAGTGTAAAGTGAGTGACATCTGACGGAACATTAGAAAGTGATAAACAACGTTGGAAACTACTGGGAATCTAGGTATAACAATGAGGTTGATTGCCCTCAAATCTTGAAAAAAATTTCCAAACTTTATAATTTTGCCTTTTCACAGGGAGAACAGGCGTATTACAAGGGCTAGTGCAAGAGACGATCAGGTCTTTGGAAAGAAAATCTCGAGTTATTGGAGTTAAATCCCTCTTTTGTTTCTCATTTAACAGGGTACTGGGCAATCTTTGTCAAAGACTTTGAAGTATCTTTCAGAATTTATTGGTTCTTATTGGTTCTCTATTTGAGCTCCTTGTTGCAGCCACTGTGTCAATCCATTGCCTTGAGGGTCTTCCTCTTTTTTGCTGACTCTTTACTTTACCAAGCATGATGTCCTTCTCCAGGGACTGTTCCCTCCTGATAACATGTCAAAATTACATGACACAAAATCTTGCCGTGGTAGCTTCTAAAGAGTGTTCTGGCTGTACTTCTTCCAAGACAAATTTGTTCATTCTTCTGGCAGTCAGTGGTATATTTAATATTTTTTACCAACACATAATTCAAATGCATCAATTCTTCTTCAGTCTTCCTTATTCATTGTCCAGGTTTTGCATGCATATGAGGCGATTGAAAACATCATGGCTTTGGTCAGGTGTACCTTAGTCCTTAAAGTGACATCTTTGTTTTTTAACACTTTAAAGATATCTTTTGCAGCAGATCTGTCCAATGCAATACATCATTTGATTTCTCGACTGCTACTTCCATGGGTATTGATTGTGGATCCAAGTAAAATGAAATCCTTGAACTTCATTTTTGTTCTCCATTTATCATGATGTTGCATATTGGTCTAGTTGTGAGGATTTTTGTTTTCTTTATGTTGAGGTGTAATCCATACTGAAGGTTGTAGTCTTTGATCTTCATGGAGGCTTGTAGTTGTTGTGATTGCAGAGTCATTAATTTGTTTTGTTTATCTTGATTCTTTTGTTCTAAGAATTGAGCCAAATTGCAAGTACTGTTAGTAAGTTCAGTAATAGGCACAGTTTCCCAGACTAATCAATGACATTTATTCAATTCAGATAATTCTTGGTTTAATCCATTAAGAAATATTAAATTAAAGGCTATCTCTGCACCCACTTGTGAAAGTGATAAACCAGAACTCTTGGCAAAAATTTCAGCTAAACTGTCTCCATAATTATAAGTGTTTTCATTCTTTTCTTGTTTATAACTTTGAACTTTTGTCCAATCTATTTTTCTGGGAACTACTTTAGGGACTGCATCTAAAATCATTATGACTGTAGTCTTGGATTGGTCCAATAGCTCTACACCTGAAGCACTGGCTTTTCTGTCCAGTGATCTTTCTGGGTATTTCCAATTAGCTTCTTCCATCCGTAAGTGGGTCTTTCCAGTTCCAACTAATATATTTATTAATTGAAATAAATTTGATGGCTCAGGTTCATTAGTTTCTACTAAAATTCTAAATTCATTTGTAAATTTCTGCAGTCTTCACGAGGGTTAGGAAACTCCTTTATTGCTATGTGAAGCTCCACTTGGACTATGGAGAAAAGGTAACTTGTGGAGGTTTATTTGTCTCCTCTGGGTACCTTATTTTAAAAGTTATTAAAGGAAAGACAATATCAGCTAGTTTAGACAGATGAACCTTATTTTATTCATTAGGAAAGAAAGGTAATTCATAAAGAGTATTTTCAGAAGATGGGAAAGGCTAATCCTGATATAAAGGAGGAACAGCCGGCAATAGAGCAGAGGGTTCAGGGGCAGCAATTTGACACTGCAATTCTTTGTTTTATTTAGTTAATTTAGTTACAGTGTCCTGCAGGGAGACAATTTTGCTGTCTTGCTGCCTTTTAGAAGCCTGCATATACCAAACAAAATTTGAAATCTATTGGTTTTACTTAATTCAGGCACCTCTTTTTTCTAATCTACTGGACATAAAAACCAGCTTAGAGAGTTCCAGAGATACACTCGGTGGCCACTGATTTTCCAAACTGTGCATTGTTAGGTAATGTCAACCTAGCAAGGACAAACATGTTATGAGACCAAAGTCTTTGTTTATATGGTGAGCAGGGGTCCCCGAGGGGAACACCAAGTCACTCTTAGATTTGACATTACCCATTTTTTCAAATCTCTTTGTAGCTTTCTGGGGATCAAGAGCTCAATTTACCCCCTTTGGGGTCCTTGATGTGTGCACATAAACAAAAAGACATTAGTAGAAAATAGAATTTTAGGAATCAGAGTGTGGAGTAGAAATTCAGGCTGTTTGGGAACCCTAAGTTCACAAACTCAGGCAAGAGGTGAGACCTTCCTTCTGTTCACCACTGCACTGCAGAGGCACCACTCTGGGAGCAGAGATGGTGCTATGCTAGACCAAGTAGAGGTAATCATGATCAGAGTTTAGTGCAATGACATTTATGGCATTACAGCTTAGATTAATCATGTGTCATGGGCCCTGCTTACTGCCATTCTAGATGCGGGACAGGAAAAAGAATCCAAGAAAAATCCTATCAGGACTTGCTGCGGGTGGCATCTGGGCAGTGTATTGCTTTAACTAATCTGTGCCTCATTGCAGGGGAGTTGACTTGAGACCAGAGGGCAGCCTAATGCTTCTAGCCCTTCCCCTGAACCAGTTTATTTGCGACAGGAGTCTTTATCAACTGAAGCTGGCAGTGAGTGCCCTAATGGCCCTTAATAACCCTACCCTTGCCTCCGTTATTGGTGTGGCTTATAAGATTCTGAGATTCCATGCAATGATCAAGATGAAGGAGAGACAAATGAAAGTAAGACAAACAGAAAGGAACAGATTCTCAAAATAAAACTCTCAAAGTATTTCAATGCAAGGAAGGCAGAGGTCAAATCTAAAAGGTTATTTACCTTAGGTGACTCCCAAAAGGACAATGAAAACAGAGAGTCTAAAAGGGCTTGTGCCAGTACCTGAAGCCCAAGTTCTCAGTGTCCGGGGGGTCATTGTAGATAATGCATCTTCAGAGCCTACATATCTGACACCCAGAAATGTCGAAGAGTAAAATCTCTGAGTCTGCTGGAGCAAAATAAGAGTTTTATTGAGAGAAGTAGATTTGCAAATCAGGCGGCATTGGGTTATGAGAACAAAATGCTCCAAAGTCCAAAAAGGGAGAGAGATTTTTATATATGAGGGCTGGGGGCTACACATGAATCAAAAGTAAATCTTTCACAATGTTAATTAATCTGATTTTCTTTGCAAAATTTCTAGGGGCAGCCTTCGTGAGAGTTCTTTCAATAACATTCTGCATAAACATTTTTTCCTAAGAATAGAATTTTTTTTCATACTCCTCCTGGAATATTCTTAACCACAAAGAAAAACATTTCTTTAGCTATTAGATTAAGTCTGTACAAAGGTCAGCAGTTGCTGGGTAGAAGAAAGAGAAGTGTATTCTTTAAGTAAAATGGAGTCGATGTCAGACATAAGCTCAGTCATTTTATGCATGTCACTCGACTGAAAGTTTTAGGGTACTCTTACAAAATGATCTTCCCCTAGGGCAGAAAGAGAGAGAGCATGCCCCTGTTGATTCACTGAATTTGGACCCTTAACCTCCAGAACTGTGAGACAATAAATATCTGTTCTTTAATGCTACCTATTTTGTAATATTTTCTCACAGCAGCCCTAGGAAACTGAGATACTGGTGATTTCTACTCTGTTCTTTTCATGAATCTGCCTAATAAACTCCTATTTACTTATTCTCCAAAATATAGCTAGAAATTTGTTTCTGTATGGACCACTATTATAAGAAATCAAGAAAAATTTTAAACACAGAAGAAAACACTCTTTCTTAGCAGGGCCTGGGGCCTGGGGGACGTCTAGGTCAATTGGCATAACAAAATTTATTAAGAAAATGTTCTACATCCCACTTTGGTGAGTGGTGTCTGGGGTCTTAAAAGCTTGCAAGCAGCCATCTAAGATGCACCAATTGGTCCCAACCCACCTGCAGCAAAGGAGAATGAAAAACACCAAAGACACAAGGAAAATATGAGCCCAAGACACAAAAAGGCCACACAAACCAGAGACTCCATTGGCCTGAGACCAAAAGAACTAGATGGTGCCTAGTGGCTACCACCAATGACTGCCCTGACAGGGAACACAAAGGAGAGTCCCTGACACAGCAGGAGAAAAGTGTGCAGATCTCAAATTCATGTAAAAAGACCAGACTTAATGGTCTGACTGAGACTAGAGGTATACTTGAAGCCATGGCCTGCGGCTGCTCTGTTAACCCAGAACTAAAATAATTCCAGAAGCCCACTCTTCAGACAAAGATTAGACTGGACTATAAAACATAAAATAATACTCGTAAAGCGTGTGCTTCCTAGTTCAAGCAGATACACGAGACCAAATGGGCAACTCCTGTACGGAGGCAGGATGAGAAAGCAGAAAGGGACAGGAGAAGGTTGTAAGGACATGGGAAACCTGGGGTGGAATGGGGGAGTGTGTTGTCAAATTATAGAGATTGCAACTAGTGTAACATAACAATATGTGTATAAATTTTTGTATGAGAACTTGAGTTGTAAACTTCCACCTAAAGCACAATTAAAAAAAAAAAAAAAACAGAAAAGAAATTGGAAAAAAATATTTTTGTGTAATACCTTTCCTAAACATCTCCATAATCCCTTAGAAAACGCTGTTTTCTTTCAAAGCACCGACGTCTTTCATAATTACATTTTCAAAACTAACTCCACTAAATTGTGTGTTTTTAATGAAAAGTGTTAATTCTTATTCCCCTTCCTATGTCAACCCCTCCCCTCCAATCATCACACAAATCACAGCACACACTACCATTTGTGGAATAACTGAAAGGGGATGATTAACTTAGATTACCATTGACATTACCTTCAACTCGTAGGACAAATGTTCCATGAAGGACATACAAAAGTCTATAATGATTAAGATATGAAAATTGACAAATAGAAATATGCAAAAATCATGGTCATTTGTAATCTCGTCACCCTGAGGGAGGAAAAATGTAGTTATCCATTACAATATATATAGGTAAACCCAAGCCAAATGCACTGCTGTCAAGTCGATTCTGACTCATAGGGACCCTATAGGGTTTCCAAGGCTGTAAATCTTTACGGGAGCAGACTGCCACATGTTTCTCCTGCAGAGCTGCTGGTGGTTTCAAACTGCCTACCTTTCAATTAGAAGTCGAGCACTTTAACCACTGCACCAGCGGGGCTCCTATTTATATAGGTTGTTGTTGTTAGGTGTTATCAGCCGAGTGGGTTCCGACTGATAGAGACCCTATGTACAACAGAATGAAACACTGTCCAGTTCTTATATAGACAGATAGAGAGTATTTTTAAATACTAATCAAGGTTGTCACTCTTCTTTGTGCTTGCTTCTGTGTATTATCTTTTCCCTATGATTCAGATAGCAGCAAAAGATGTTATATACTATCAAAGAAGGCTAAAAGCATTTGTGTACAATGAGCCAAATTCTTGACTTGGATTTCCGACATAGATTCTTAAATCATAGCTTTGAGAGTCACAGCTTTCAAATGCAAATAGATGAGATTTTTAAGAGAGTTTTTTTTTTTTTTAATTATCCGTTTTTCATCCCAAAAGTTTACAGCTTAATGATATGTATCTGTGTAAAAATTGTATATCAGGAATGAGAGAAAGAACATAGTAAGATGCAGTTGAAGGGTTTTTTTTCCGTTTACCTATTTTATTATCATATTTGCAATGTTCAGAACTTGCATATAAATGAGATATACGCAAGCTAAAAAGTTTAATAACATAGTGAACACTAATAAACCCTCACTCAGCCCAAGACATAGAATATCAGATACCCTATCTTTACAAAGATGCTCCCCTCCCCTTGATCCTCTGCTTCTCCTCAGAGTTAGCCACTCTCCACTTCCATTCTCTCACTTAAGAAAAAAAATTTATCACAAGTATGTATTCCTAAGCAATTTAATGTTTAGTTTTGTCTGTTTTTTGAGCTTTCAAAAAGCATATCATAATACCTGTAATTTTCTAGGATTGGCTTTCTTTTCTTTTTTTTCTCGATATTATTGTTTTTAGGTGTAGGATTCATCCACTTTATTTCCTAATGTACTGTTGCATAGAATTCCATCATGTAAATATCAAAATTTACTTAACTAGTCTATCAAAGACATTTGAGTGACTTTTGAGATTACAAAAAGTGCTACCATGATCCTTCATGTAATATCCACTAATGTTTCCATCGAGCAGCTTTCCACTCAGTCCTCTCCCCCAAGACTACGCTGGCAGGTGAATCATAGCATCATTTGCTTCTGCCAGATAGGAAGGAAGAAAGATCAGCTCACCAACACCACCCAGAGGTATAATTGGAGTGCAATTATAGAGTAGTGGGGAGTGGAAGATTAACTAACTACTTGGCCCTACTGCAAATGGGGGTTAGGTGGAAGAAGGAGGTCTGTGGTTTTCCTATTGGTATTTGACCTGAGTAGGACAGATATTGTCAAAAAAGTTTTCTGTTTGTTAAGCTACCCTTTTCCTGGCGTTTTGGCTAAGAAAAAACAGAATTTTTGCAACTTTTTTTTTCTTTCCTGTATCTGTTGGCAGTTCTGGGTTAGTTTCCTATCTGGGATGTATGAGAGAAAATAAGGATATCATCATATGAGCCCACTCAAAGCCAGTTTCTATTGCCTGCTTTGTTACTGTGTATGGATCATACTTAATTGATTCTTTTATTTTTTGTTGTTGATGATGTTAAATTTGGGACATTGTGGAAAATATATTCTAGTAACTCTGGATATTAATTTTTCCTCCCTCCTCCCGGGCTTCTTGTTGTTGTTTTGGCAAGTTTTCTTGTTTATTGGCTTGGCTGAACTAGCTCACTGTAATCCACTTCCCCCACAGTGTGGAGCCTGTGATGTTGTCCTTGGAAGGCAAAGTCTTGACCATGGGCATAGTCTCCCTGACTATCAGGAATGACTGTGGTTTTAGCTGGACTCTCTTTGACTCTGTGTTTCCATGGCTCACCATTAAGGTTCCATTTCTTTATTGGGGAGTCACCCAGATGTTAGCTTCCACTAATTGTGAATTGATTGCTGTGTTGTATTCAACAGCACCCTGGGGTGTATATTTTTCACTAGTCTGATCCAAATAAAGTGGGGCTCCTTTGCAGAAGCAAGGTATTGACAGCCTTTGAAACTTGTTTTTATTCCTTAAGATCTCTTTCCTTTATTCTTTTTGTTAAACTTCTAGCTCATGTACCATTTTACTTATTGCTACTAGTATCATGAAGCTACTGGACTCCTCTTAATTGCTCACCGCCAAGATTTCTATTATATTTGACAATGTCATTAGGCATGAACTTCTTCACTTTTTCTTTCAAATAAAATCAGTTCCCTTAGAGCATTCTGAGGAGCTTTCTGTTTTTACAGCCTGCTTCTCCTACTGGGTCGAAACTCTACACCAGTGCACCAGAGCTTGTGGTAGAAACAGTGGCCTGCTTCTCCTGGAGTAATGTCCCTGCACTATGAGTGGTGTGTTGGGCAGAGATGGTAGTCTCTTATCTTCTTGGCTTGTCCCTTCTAGTATGGAACCTTCATCTTACAAGACAGCTGAGCTGCAGGAGACTGAGGCCCAGTATTTTCAGCTTGCTGCACCTGGGATATAGCAGAAAATACATGTTTGGAGGCTTTGTGGAGGGAGTTCTAGTCCTCTCTGCCACATCTGCCTAGAATAGAGCTTCTGTAACAAAGATCCTTGGGGTTGGGGGGGATGAAAGATACCAGAGGCCTGACCCCCACCCCCCACAGGGTGAAACAATATCCTTAGACTTACAGAGGGAGCCCTGTATTCTTGGTTGTACTTACCTACAGTAGATCTTCCATTACACTGAGCTGCAAAGGATGAAAGTAAGTGGGTAGTGGTTCAAACTCTTTGCCACAGATGCTTGGTGTTCTTACCAAGATTCAGTAGCTTGGTAATATTTCTCCATTTGTTATATGTTTTTAGGACACATTCCAAAGACTTTCAATAGTTTGGAGTTTTCTTTTATTTTTCTTTCTCTCTTTCTTTCTTTTTTTTTTAGTAATTTACACCAATAAAATAGATATTTGACTGAAGAAAGGATCTGATGAGCTCCTTATACAACCATTCTGGATGTCTCACCTCTTTACAATGTTTTGTTAGTTTACTGGATTTAGCTTGCAAGTATTTTGTTAACTATATATTTGTTTTTTAATCAATGCTTATAAAAGCTATTGGTCTGCAGTTTTCTTATGGTTAATCTTTGCAAGGTGTGGGCAAAGAATTCTGTCTAACTAGGTAGGCCTCCTTTGATTCCATTGTCAATGTTATAAAATGAAGTGTGAATAGAAGAGTCGGCATCTGTGCCCAGACAGCCTTTTCAAGTCTTCGGGGGACTGACTCAAAAATTGATTAACATTTGTTCTGGTGTGCTATCTGCTTCTTTTTGTAAGTAATAAAAGTTACTTTCCATGTGCTAATGCTCTGGGAGCATCTTCTGTGTTTAGGCTCTGATTGGAAGGACATGATATTCATGGAAGAATCACTATTCATGATTGGTGCCCTTTTTCTAATGACCTCATGGCTATTTAGAAACTTGTGAGTGCATTACACATGATGTGTTATTTTACTATAGACGTAATAAAGCACCATTGATTTGATGGACTGAACCAACAGAAATTATTTCTCTCACAGTTCTAGAAGCCAAAATTATAATATCGCTGTCTTAGGTTGGGTTCTCTAGAGAAGAAAAACCAGTGAAGCTTGTATATAGAGAGAGAGGGAGAGAGAGAAAGAGAAAGAGAGATACAAAGAGTGAGAGAGACAGAGATTTATATCAAGGAAATGGCTCAAGTGGTAGTGGAGGCTGGAAAGTTCCAAGTTAATATGTCAGATGTCAGGCTGGAGTTTTCTTCTGACTCATATAGCTATAAGGGTGAACGAACCCAAGATTGGCAGGTCAGACAGCAGGCTGCTGGCTCATGGGCTGTGGAGGCTGATGAATCAAAGATTGGTAGGTAAGATGGCAGGCTGCTGGCTCAAGTCCTAAGAATCAGGGTTCAGATGATGACTAGTTGGATGCAAGACCCAGAGCAAAACAAAAGCCAGTGAGCTTTGCCAAAAAGTCCATATATATTGGATGCAGGCCATATCCCCAAAGAAACTACCTTTCAACTGATTGGCTGCTTATATCAGATCTCATCATGGAAGTGATTACGTCATTACATAACTGTAAAACCACATCATAACTGCCAAACCACTGAGAATCATGGCTCAGCCAAGTTGACACACAATCTAAACCATCACAGTTGAACCTTTGTCAACTTGGCACCTGTACACTTCTCCTTGAACCATATATAATCTCTAAAGACAATTATAAAGTGATGCTTTGCCTAACATGATACAAATAACATGCTTACAACCGAAAACATATTAGCCCTACTTACATCCTATATTTTATAAGTGAAGAAAACAAATATTTGATGCACACATACAAGAAATACTCATAACAATTACCGTCCTTGTTTCTGCAACTGGTCACGTGGTTATAGCTGGTATTTATAATTACCTTCTTACACCACCCATTCCGTATTTCCTTTACCTTCAGCAAACTCCTCAGCTGGTTATGGTTCTTTGCCTAGTGGGGTGACCCAAACTTTCAGTCCTGAAGGGTCTGGGCCATTAGTAGTTGGATCAGAATTGGGTTCCTATAGTTTTCCATTGACTTTAATCACAGGGCATGGTAGTACTAAGAGATGCCCTAAGGGATCTCCTGCATTCCAGACAAACTCTTCTTTACCTCCATTATGTAATATCAGTCGGATTTCCTCTTGGTAATCAGGATCATTCACACCAGACAATATGGTAACTCTTTTCTTTGCCTGTTGATCCAGATGAATAAGGAGCCAAAAGGGGCCAGGTGGCATTCTTAACTTCCAGTTCAATTGAATCAATGATGTGTCTTCATGTGGGAGCATTTCTCCTATTGGAACTAAGACTTCTAGGCCTGCAGAGCTTTGGGTTGCAGGGACAGGAGGCAAAAATCTTACAAGTTGATCACCAGAGGTAATAGTGAGTCGTGTCACCCAATTTCCACCCCTTGATTCCTTGACCTATGAATCCTGGCTATGGGAGAAACAGCTCCATATATTAGATACTGGTTTAGAGTTTATACAGCCTCCTGCAGTACATTGCCCCAACCCTGCAAGGTATTGCCACCTAAACAAACAAACAAAAAACCAAACCCGTTGCCATCAAGTCAATTCTAACCCATAGCAACCCTAGAGGACAGAGTAGAACTGCCCCAGAGGGTTTCCAAGGAGCAGCTGGTGGATTTGAACTGCTTACCTTTTGGTTAGCCATATCACTTAACCATTGTGTCTTTAGAAGGCCATTCCATAATTCTATCAAGCCAGCTGCTTCAGTATGATAGGAAACATGATAAGAGTAGTGAATTCCACTAGCACGGGCCATTACCATATTTCATCTGCAGTGAAGCGAGTTCCTTGAATCAAGGCAATGCTGTGTAGGATACCATGAGGTGGATGAGGCATTCTGTAAGTCCACTGATGGTAGTTTTGGCAGAAGCATTGTGTAGAAGGCAAATCTGCATCCAGAGTAAATGTTTATTCCAGTAAGAACAAAATGCTGCCCTTTCCATGATGGAAATGGTCCAATGCAATCAACCTACCACCAGGTTGCTGGCTGATCACCTCAAGGATTGGTGCCAAGGACTCAGTGTTGTCCTCTGCTACTTGCAGACTGGGCATACAGCAGTGGCTGTAGCCAAGTTAGCCTCGGTGAGTGGAAGTCCATGTTGCTGAGCCCATGCATAATCTCCATCCCTGCCACCATGGTCACTTTGTTAGTGATCTCAATGGGCAATGACAGGAGTGGCTGGGGAAAAAAATGACTGTTTTCCACAGAACGTGTCATCATATCCAATTGATTGCTAAAATCTTCTGCCAAGGTCACCTTTTGGTAAGCATTCACATGAGACAAGTATCTTCACTTCTTTGGCCAATTCAGGTAAGTCTGTCCTCCTACCTCTTCCCTATACCTCCTAGTCTCCAATTTTCCAAACATGTTCTTTCCCAGTCCCTGAACCTCCACCCAAATCATTGACCACAGTCCATGAATCAGTATACAGTTGCACATCTGGCCATTTCTCCTTCCAAACAAAGTGAACAACCAGGTGCCCTGCTCAAAGTTTTGCCCATGGGGAGGATTAACCTTCACCACTGTTCTTCAGGGATGTCCAAGAAAGGGGCTGTAGTGCTGCCACTGTCCACTTTCTAGTGGTGCCTGTATATCATGCAGAAACCATCTGTAAACCAGGCATGAGTTTTCTCTTCCTCAGTCAACTGATCATAACACATTCCCCATGAGGCCATAAATAAAGACTGGGAGACGGAAGATAATATGACAGGAGTGGAGACCATAGACATTTGGACCACTTCCTCATGCAATTTACTTATGCTTTTAGATTCTGGTAGGGACCTATATTGTATATACCATTTCTATTTAATGATGAAGTGCTGTGGTGCACATCTGAGTTTATGGCTCTGAGAGTCAGACAATACCGAGTTCATTATGGGCAACTCAGGCCATGTGGTAGCTTGGTGACCCACGTTTAAGCATTCAGTCTTTACTCAGGCCCAGTAAGAATCCAAAACCTGTTTCTCAAAAGTAAATTAGTATTCTGCAGAGGAATTGCAAGGATTTGCTCAAAAATCCCGAGTCTCTGCTGTGATTCACAAATAGAGGCCTGCCAAAGACTCCCAGCAACATCTCTCTCTGTCACTGATACTTCAAGCACCATTGAATCAGCTGTATCATACAGCCCAAGTAGCAAAGTGGCTTGCACAGCAGACTGAACCTGTTGCAGAACCTTCTATTTTTCTAGGCCCCCTTCAAAACTAGCAGCTTTTTGAGTCACTTAAAAAATAGGCTGCAGTAGCACACCCAAATGAGGGATATATTGCCTCCAAAATCCAAAGAGGCATAACAGGCATAGTGCCTCCTTTTCAGCTATGACAGGGCCAGATACAGTAACTTATCCTCCACATTAGAAGAAATATCTTGACATGCCCCACACCACTGGACCTTGAGAAATTTCACTGAGGTGGAAGGCAGATGAATTTTCGTGGGATAAATATCTCACCATCTAGCACACAAATATTTTACAAATAAGTTCAGAGTCACAGACACTTCTTCCTTACTAGGTTCAGTCAGCATAATGTCATCAGTGTAATGAACCAGTGAAATGTCTTGTGGAAGGGAAAGGCAATCAAGTTTCCTGCAAACTAAATTATGACATAGGGCTGGAGAGTTAATGTAGTGCTGAGGTAGGGAAGTGAAGGGGTATTGTTGGCCTTGCCAGCTGAAGGCAAACTTCTTCCAGTGATCGTTCTAAACAGGTATGGAGAGAAAGGCAATTTTTGTTGTTGTTGTTGTTAGGTGCTGTCAAGTCCATGCCAGATCATAGTGACCAAGTAGAACTGCCCTATAGGGTTTCCAGGGAGTTGCTAGTGGATTTAAATTGCCCACCTTTTGTTTATCAACCAAGTTCTTAAACACTATGCAACCAGAGCTCCAAAAAAGGCATTAGCCAGATTAATAGCTGCATGCCAGGTACCAGGAGATATATTAATTTGCTCAAGCAATAAATCTGCATCTATAACAGCAGCCGCAACTGGAGTCACCACCTGGGTAAGCTTTTGATAGTACATTGTTATTGCCCAAGATCCATGTGTTTTTTGCACAGGCCAAATAGACAAGTTGAATGGGGATATGGTCGAAATCACATCAAGACCTTCAAGACCTTGATGGTGGCAGTAATCTCTGCAATCCCTCCAACGGATTGCTTTTGTTTTACTATTTTCCTAGGTAGGCACATTTCTAATGGCTTCCACTTGGCCTTTCCTACCGTAATAGCCCTTTCTCCACGTGGCAGGGATCCAATATGTGGGTTTTGCCAGTTGCAGAGTTTATCTATTCCAATTATGCATTCTGAAAGTGGGGCAATCACTACAGGATGGGTTCAAGGACCCACTGGACCCACTGTGAGATGGACATGAGCTAACACTTCATTAATAACTTGACCTCCATATGCCCCCCATTCTGATTGCTGGGCCACGGTAATGTTTTGGGTCTTCTGGAATTAGTATCAATTCAGAGCCAGTATCCAGTAATCCCACAAAAGTATGATTATTTCCTTTTCCCTAATGAACAGTCACTCTCGAAAAAGGCTGTAGATCCCTTTGGAGAAGACTGGGAGAAAGATTAACAGTATAAATTTTTGGCAGTGTAATGAGGTCTTTCCTCAAGGGGACCCTGCCCCCTCTTCATTCGTAGGGTGGTGGGTCAGTATATTTGCTCAAGTCTGGAAATTAATTGAGGGGCCATGACTCTCTATTCTGGCTATTGGAGTTAGACTGCCATTCACTTGATCTAGAATTCTTCTGTTTGTACAAATCAAGTAAATAGTAGATTTCACATCTATTTCACTGCTAGGGACACCATGACTAAGCAGCCAATGCCATAAGTCCGTATGAGTCAGACTATCCTGATTACTGCTTTGACCCCACTGTCGATTAAGGTAACCACGCCCACTATGTCTTTGTTGATTGAGTGGCTCCACTATACATAGAGAGAGAGAGAGAGACAGAGAGAGAAAGGAGAAAGAAGGAAAGACAGAGAGATTTATATCAAGGAAGTGGCTCACATGGTAGTAGAGGCTGGAAAGTCCTATGGGTTAGGTGTCAGGCTGGAGGCTTATACTGGCTCAACTAGCTGCAGGGCCTGAGTAACCCAAGATTGGCAGGTCAAACAGCAGGCTGCTGGCTCACAGGCTCCGGAGCTGATGAATCCAAGATTGTCAGGTAAGATGGCAGGCTGCTGGCTCAACTCCCAAGAACTGGAGTTCAGATGATGATGAGCTGAATGCAGGATCCAGAGCATAGCAAAAGCCATCGAGCTTTGCCAGAAAGTCCATATATATTGGATTCAGGCCATATCCCCAAGGAAACTCCCTTTCAACTGATCGGCTGCTCGTATCAGATCTTATCACAGAGGAGATTACATTATATCAGATCTCATCATGAGGAGATTACATCATTACATAACTGCCAAACTACAGCTTAACTACCAAACCACTGAGAATCATGGCCCAGCCAAGTTGACACACATCGTTAACCATCACAATCACTAACACTGGGTTGAAATCAAGGTGTTAGTATGGCTGCACACTTTCTGAAGTCTCTAGTGGATAATCTTTTTTTGCCTCTTGCAGCTTTTGGTGGTTTCCATCATTCCTTTGCTTGTGGCCACATCATTCCAATCTCTTCTTCAATGGCCAGATTGCCTCCTCCTCTTCTTTGTGTGTAATCTCCTTCTGCCTCTCTCTTATAAAGATACTTGGTACTGGAGTTATGGTACACCTACATAATCCAGGATAGTCTCCCCATGTCAAGATCCTTTACTTAATCATATATGCAAAGACCCTTTCTTCTTATGAACTAGTATTTAGGGATTCTAGGAATTAAGGTCTTTGGTGATCCATTATTCAGCCTACTAATATGGCATATTTCTTTCCATCCTTATGCTTTCAACTTGTTTGCATCCTTAAAACTAAAGCCTGTCTCTTGTACATGGCATATGGTAGATTTTTTTTTTTTTTTACATGAGTCTGAAAATTTCTGTTTTTTCTTTGGATTCTCTAAATTATCTAGTTAAATTTTAGCACTGATATGGTTGTATTTACATTTACCATTTTACTATTTTTTAATAAGTCTCCTTTTTTTCCGTTTCTTCTTTCTTACCTTCTTTTACGTTAAATAATTTTTAGTGTAAAATTTTTATTGCTGTAAAAATATAGATAATATATTTTCCAATTTAATATTTTCACTAAACTCTGATTTGTACACATTTTCATATTCTAGGTATTTTATATTAGTGTGATCACACAATATTTGTCCTTTTTGTGATTGATGTATTTCAATCAGCATAATGTTTTCAAGGTTCATCCATGTTATGACATGTATCAGAACTTCATTTCTCTTTAATGCTGTGTAATTTTCCATTGTATGTATATACCACGGGCATCTGGGTTGTTTCCATCTTTTGGAGATTATGCATAGTGGTGCAACGAACATTGGTGTACATGTGTCTGTTTGCATCACTGCTTTTTAGTCTTTTGGGTATATACCAAAGAGTAGAATCACTGGGTCATATGGAAACTCTATGTTTAACTTTTTGGGAAAGCACCAAACTATTTTCCACAGTAAGTGTGCCATTTTGAATTCCCACCAGCAGACGATGAGGGTTCCAATTTCTCCACGTTCTCATCAACATTTGTTAGCTTCCTTTTTTTTTATTTTTATTTTTATCTTAGCCATCCTAGTGGGGATGATGTGGTATCTCATTGTGGTTTTGATTTGAATCCCTAGTGCTAATGGGAGTCTCTAGGTGGTGTAAATGGTTAAGTGCTTGACTACTAGCCTAAAAGTTGGCAGTTCAACTCACCCAGAGGTCCCTTGGAAGACAGGCCAGGCTATCTGCTTCTGAAAGTTCACAGCCTTTAAAACCCTATGGAGTACAGTTCTAGTCTGACAGACATGGGGTCACCATGAGTCATAATTTACTCAACAACTAACATCAACAACAATGCCTAATAACAATGAGAATCTTTTCGTTCAAATGCTTGCTGATCATTTGTATATCCTCTTTGGGGAAATGTCTTTGCTGGTCTTCGTCCATTTTTTTATTGGATTTTTTGTTTTTTTGTTGTTAAGTTGTATAAGTTCTTTATACATTCTAGACATCAGACACTTATCTGATAGGTGGTTCCACATTTTCTCACAGACGGTAGACTGTCTCTTCACTTGGTTGATTAAGTCATTTGATGAACATAAGGTTTAATTTTGATGAGATACCATTTATTTTATCTTTTGTTGCTTGTGGTTTTGTTGTCATATCTAAGAATCTGTTTTTGAACATTACGTTCCGTAGCATTACTCCTATGTTTTCTTCCAGAAGTTTTATGGTTTTATGTCATACATGCAGGTCTTTGCTCCACTTTGTGTTAGTTGTTATAGATGGTGTGAGCTATGGGTTCAACTTCATTCTTTTGCATGTCTAAATCTAGTCGTCCTGGCATCATTTATTAAAGAGACTATTCTCTCCCCTCTTGATAGACTTAGCACGCTTGTCAAAGATCAATTGACCACACAGATGTGTTTGTTTACCTCTGGACTCTCATTGCTATTCCATTGGTATATATGTATATCATTATACCAGTACAAGACTATTTTTATTATGGTAGCTTTATAATGTATTTTGAGATTGGGAAGTGAGTGTCCTCTTACTCTGCTCTTCCTTTACAAGATTGCTTTGGCGAGTTGGGGCCCTTTCCATTTCCATATTAATTTGAGGATTGGCCTTTCCATTTCTGTAAAGAAGGCTTTTGGAATTTTGATGGGTATTGCATTTAATTTATAGATTGCTTTAGGTAGTATTGACATCTTGACAGTATTAAGTCTTCTGATCCATAAGCTTGGAAGATCATCTTTGATTTATTTCACTAATGTTTTATAGTTTTAGTGTATAAGTCTTTCACCTATCTGGTTAAATTAATTCCTAGTTGTTTTATTCTTTTACATGCTATTGTAAATGAAATTGTTTCCTTGGTTTCATTTCCAGATTACCAATTGCTATTGTATAAAAACCTGATGATTTTTTGTGTTGACATTGAACATTTTGTTAATTTGCTCAATTAGTTAGCCTTAATAGCTTTCTTTTGGATTCTTTGGGGGTCTTCTATATATAGGATTATTCCAACTTCAAAAAGGAGTGGTTTTACTTCTTCCTTCCCAATTTGGAAGTCATTTATTTATCTATCTTTTATTTATTTATTTACTTATGCCTAATTGCTGTGTTGGATACAGAATTCTTGTTTAACATTTTCCCCCCAGCACTTTTAATATGTTTTTACATTGCCTTCTCACTTTCGTTGTTCTACTTCCGAATTCATTGCATAACACTTGGAGTCTTAAAAGATTTCAAGTGTCCATCCAAGGCATAACAATTGGTCTCTATTTTCCTGGAGCAACAGAGGAAGAAGGAGCATCAGGAAGAGAAGGAGGATATGGAATATGTAGCTAATTGCCTCCATGAACAACTGCCTCCTTTGCCATGACACCAGAAGAACTGGATGGTGCCTGGCTACTATCACTGAACATTTTGATCAAAGATTCTATACCTGATCAAAAGGGGGGAAATGTAGACCAGAATTTAAATTTTTGTAGACTCCAGACTTCCTGGAGCCATGAAGGTTAAACGAAGCCCTGAGATAATTTCCCTGAGACAATCTTTAAAACTTAAAGAAAAAATACCCCCTGAAGTCATCTTAAAACAAACAATAGTTTAGCTTAACTAGTAAAAAAACATCTGTCTTGAGCATTATGCTCTTCTAAGAACTCTCTGTAAGGGATCAAACTGACAACAGCAACTTGAAAGATTAGATAGGAACCTTAGGGAGAAGTGAATTTATGTTAATGATGGAGGAACAATTCAGAAAAGGAGGATGAGAATGGTTCCACAACTTGAAGAATGTAATTAATGTCACTAAATGGTACATATAGAAGTGGTTGAATTGGTGTATGTTTTGTTGTGTATATTCTCAACAACAACAATAAAAATAACTTTTACTTCTTTCCCAATTTGGAAGCCATTTATCTATATCTATATGTTTATCTATTATCAATCTATCTATCATCTATCCATCATCTATCTATCATCTGTCTATGCCTAATTCCTGTGCCGGATATAGAATTCTTGGTTTACATTTTCCCCCAGTACTTTGAATATGTTTTTCCACTGTCTTCTCATCTTTATGGTTTCTGATAAAAAGTCTGTCAAAAGTCATACTGATGTCACCTTGTATGTGATGAATTGTTTTACTCTTGTGGTTTTCAAATCTTTCTTGTTCATCAATTTATTATTTGTCTAGTTGTCATTCTCTTTGTATTTACCTTATTTAGGTTTCAATAAAATATTTACATGTGTAGATTTTTCATCAAATTTTGTAAGTTTTTGACCACGATTTCTTCAAGAATTTTTATGGCTTTTCTGTCTCTCTTTTATTCTGTAACTCTTATTACATATATATTTATTAACTTCATGTTGTCTCACAACATTGCTGAGTGTTAATTTTTCTTTGTTTTTTTCAGTCTTCTTTAGACTGAATAATTTCTATTGATCTGTCTTTAAGTTCTATGATTCTAGCTTCTGCCATTTTGAATCTGCTGTTAAGCCGCTCTAGTGAGTTTTTACATTTCATTTATTGTGGACTTCAAACCCAAATTATAATTCTTAAAAAATAATTTCAATATACTATTAAGTTTATGTGTACATTTATTATTGTCATATTTCTTTTTAAGTATTTAAAGATGGTTTCCTTTGGTTCTGTGAAAATTTATAATAGCTACTTTTCAGTCTTTGTCTGCTTAATCCAATATCTGGGGAAACTCAGAGGCAATTTCTAGTGACTGTTTTTCCCTTTCCATGTCTCATATTTTGTTGTTGTTGATGTTGTTGAAAACTCAAGACTTTAGATAATGTTTTGTCACAAATCTGGATACTAATATTTTCCCTTGGAAGCTATTCTTATTGTTTTTGTTTATTTATTAATTTGCATGACATAAGTCTGATATCTGTCTCCCCTAAGCTATGTGGTCACTGATGTCTCTGTGTGTGTGTGTGTGTGTGTGTGTGCTTTCCTGTTTTTATGTTTAAGCCTTGCTTTCCGGGTATTTCCCATACCTGTTAACTTGATGGTCAGCCAATGATTGGTCAGTAGATATGCTTGAAGCCTTTGAACCAATAGGGCCTCTGTCATCTAATCTGTGTGTAGGTTGCTTTTTTTTCTTTTTGTTATGTGCCATCGAGTCAGTTCAGACTCATAGTGACCCTGTGCTCAACAGAATGAAACTCTGTATGGTCCCTTGTTATCCTCACAATCATTTCTATGTTTGAGTGCATTGTTGCAGCCACTGAGTCAATCCATCTCATCTAAGGTCTTCTTTTTCACTGACCTTCTACCTTACCAAGCATGATGTCCTTCTCCAAGGACTGGTCCCTTCTGACAACATGTCCAAAGAATGTGAAATGAAGTTTCACCATCCTGGCTTCCAAGGTGCATTTTGACTGTATTTCTTCCAAGACAGACTTGTTTATTCTTCTGGCAGTCCATGGTATATTCAATATTCTCCAATACCGTAATTCCAAGACATCAGTTCTTCTTCAGTCTTCCTTATTCATTGTCCAACTATCACATCCATATGAGGTGATTGAAAATATCAAGAGTTGGGTAAGGTGCACCTTAATCCTCAAAGTAATATCTTTGCTTTTCAACACTTTAAAGAGTTCTTTTGCAGCAAATTTGCCCAATGCAATATATCATTTGATTTCTTGACTTCTGCTTCCATGGATGTTGATTGTGGATCTGAGTAAAATGAAATCTTTGGCAACTTCAAGCTTTTCTCCATTTATCATGATGTTGCTTATTGGTCTAGTTGTGAGGATTTTTGTTTTCTTTATGTTGAGGTGTCATCCATACTGAATGTTGTAGCCTTTGATCTTCATCAGTAAGTGTTTCAAGTCCTCTTCACTTTGAGCAAGCAAGGTTGTGTCATCTGCATATCTCAGGTTGTTAATGAGTCATCTGCCAATCTTGATGCTACATTCTTCTTCATATAGTTCAGCTTCTTGGATTATTTGCTCAGCATACAGATTGAATAAGTATGGTGAAAGAATACAACCCTGGCACACAACTTTCCTGATTTTAAACTATGCAGTATCTTCTTGTTTTGTTTGAATGACTATCTCTTGCTCTGTGCACAGGTTCTGCACGAGCACAGTTAGGTGTTCTGGAATTCCCAATCTATGCAATGTTATCCATAATTTGTTATGATCCACACAGTTGAATGATTTTGCCTAGTCAATAAACACAGGTAAACATCTTTCTGGTATTCTCTGCTTTCAGCCAAGATCATCTGACATCAGCAATGACATCCCTCATTCCAAGTTCTCTTCTGCATCCTCCTTGAATTTCTGGCAGTTCCCTGTCAATGCACTGTGGCAGTCAATCCTGAATTATCTTCACAAAATTTTACTAGCATGTGAAATTAATGATATTGTTTGATAATTTCTGCATTCCGTTGGATCGCCTTTCTTTGGAATGGGCACAAATATAGATCTCTTCCAGTCAGTTGGCTAGGTAGTTGTTTTCCAAATTTCTTCACATAAACAAGTAAGTGCTCCTAGTATTGCATCTGTTTGTTGAAACATCTCAGCTGGTATTTTGTTGATTCCTGGAGCCTTGTTTTTTGCCAATGCCGTCAGTGCATCTTGGACTTCTTCCTTCAATACCTCTGGTTCTTGATCATGTGCTGCTTCCTGAAATGGTTGAATGTCTACTGATTCCTTTTGGTACAGTGACTCTGTGTTCCTTCTGTCTGGTTTTGATGCTTCCTTCAATAGAATCCTTCAATACTGCAATTCAAGGTTTGACTTTTTTCTTCAGTTATTTCAGTTGGAGAAATGCTGAACATGTTTTTCCCCTTTGGTTTTCTAACTCCAGGTCTTTGCACATTTCATTATAATACTTTATCTTCTCAAGCTACCCTTTGAAATCTTCTGTTCAGCTCTTTTACTTCATCATTTCTTCCATTTGCTTTATCTACTCTACTTTGAAGAAAAGTTACAGTCTCTTTTGACATCCCTTTTGGTCTTTTCTTTCTCTTCTGTGTTTTAACGACCTTTTTGCTTTCTTTATGTATGACGACCTTGATGTCATCCTCCAATTCATCTGGTCTTCAGTCATTTATGTTTAATGCATCAAATCTATTCTTGAGATGGTCTCTAAACTCAGGTGGGATATACTCAAGGTTGTACTTTGGCTCTTGTGGACTTGTTTTAATTTTCCCCAGCTTCAACTTAAACTTGCATATAAGCAATTGATGATCTATTTCACCTTCAGCCCCTGGCCTTGTTCTGACTGATGATATTGAGTGTCTTCATCATCTCTTTCCACATAATATAGTCTACCTGATTTCTGTGTATTCCATCTGCTGAGGTCCATGTGAACAGTCACTGTTTATGTTGTTGAAAAATGATATTGACAGTGAATAGGTCATTGGTCTTGCAAAATTCTATCATGCAATCTCTGGCATTGTTTCCATCACCAAGACCATATTTTTCAGCTACTGATCTTTCTCCTTTGTTTCCAGTTTTCACATTCCAATAACCAGTAATTATCAATGCATTTTAATTGCATGTTTGATCAATTTCACACTGCAGAAGTTGGTAAAAATCTTCAATTTCTTCATCTTTGGCGTTAGTGGTCAGTGTGTAATTTGAATAGTAGTCACATTAACTAGTTTTCCTTGTAGGCATATAGATATTAACCTATCACTAAAGATGTTGTACTTCTGGATAGATACTGACAATAAATTGTCTTTTTGACAATAAATGTGACTTTTTTCCTCTTCACTTCATAATTCCCAGCACAGTAAAACTTACTATTATCCATTCAAAATGACCAATATCAGTCCATTTCAGCTCACTAATGCCTAGGAAATCAATCTTCAAGCATTTCTTTTCATTTTTGACAACTTCCTATTTTCCTAGATTCATACTTCATACATTTCACATTCCAAATACTAATAAATGTTTGTAGCTGTTTCTTCTCATTTTGAGTCGTATCATATCAGCAAATGGAGGTCCTGAAAACTTGACTCTACTTTGAGGAGGCAGTTCTTCCCCAGTCGTATTTTGAATATCTTCCAACCTGAGGAGCACATCTTCTGGAACTGTATCAGACAATATTTCACTGCTATTCGTAATGTTTTCCCTGGTTATTTTTTTAGAAGTAGATTGCCGGTTCCTTCTACCTAGTCTGTCTTAGTCTGGAAGCTCCAGTGAAGTCTACCCACCATTGGTGACCCTGCTGGTATTTGAAATACCACTGGCATAGTTTCCAGCATCACAGCAACACAGAAACCACCACAGTATGACAAACTGACAGACAAATGGTAGAGGTCATTATTAACGGTTATTATTTGTTGTTGTTTTATATGAACAGCACTTACTTTTTATTCTTTTGGTTACATCAACCAGATTTTGCTTTAGGGGAACCACCATTTAACTTCTGATTCTAAAGTTTATAGCCTGATTGAGACTGACGTTATCCCCAGCTCCATAATGAGCTTAATTGGCTTGGATCAGTTTATTCCATGCTTCTGGCCATTAAAAGAATTCTGGGATGGGCACAGAGACTAGTCAGCATCAGTGAGGTGAAATGAGATGTTTACTGGCACTTCCAGGTAGGAAGAGCTTTCAATATCCACCCTGATGTGCATCTGGAAGTCTAGAGTCCCAACAACTGTTGGAGGCCTTGGTATAGCCATGTGGTAGAGCCTGTCTGAGTTCAGCTTGAAGAAAGGGAGTAGAGAAATTGAGTGTTGGTTCAAGGCTCAGCTGAATGAACCTAGGTTGCTTTGTTCTCTCAGCTAATGATTTTCCTGATATGCTTAAGCAGCTGTGAGTTCAGTTTTCTGTCTTTTAATTGAAGTAACCTAAAACCTCTGATAAGGTGCCCTACTGGAGCAATCATTAAAGAAATTGTCTGCTAATGAAAAGGCTGGTGGTTTGAACCCAGCAGTCACTTTGTTCTGCAGAAGAAAAAAGCCTGCCAATCTGCTTCCATATAGATTACAGCCTAGGAAACCTTATGGGGCAATTCTACTCTGTCCTATAGGGTCACTGTGACACCATGACCCAGAATTGGCTTGACGGCACACAACCATCTTCCCGATACATGAGAGTATAGTATTTGCCTTGCTTTACTTATTGAAAACAAATGCAAAATTACCCCTTCAGAGAATAATTATCTTTCTTACAATAAATTATTATTTTAAAGTACAAATTTATTTACAGGTATGTTAGATGCAATCTATAACATACAATCACTTAAACTTAATCTATAATTTATAATCACTTAAATGTGTCATTTTCCCCATTTCTAAAATGAGAGTGATATTAACCCATTCGTAGGGTTTCAAGGGGAATAAACAGGATATATGGATATATTGGAGACCCTTGGTGATGCAAACAGTTAATGGGCTCACCTGCTAACGGAAAGTTTGGAGGTTCAAATCCACCCAAAGGTGCCTCAGAAGAAAGACCTGCTGATCTACTTCCATTGAAAATTCTATGGACCACAGTTTTATTCTGACACCCATGATGTTGCCATGAGTCAAAACTGACCGGACAGCAACTGGTTACTTTATGGATATATTAAAGTACACTCTATGTTTTAAAATAATATAGAAATGAATAATATTCATTCATTTCACAAATTAAGTTTCTACTCTGTGTAAGGCACTGTCCTGGGTGCTTCAGTTATAGGGAAGAATAAAGCAGATAAACTTTGATGCAGTGCCTGTTGTGTCCCATTAAAATGGCAGATTTAGGATTAGAATGACAGGTATGACAACTACATTAGCAGAAAATGGATTTTTAGGAATCAGAGTGTGAAGTAGAAGTTCAGACTATTCAGGAACCCCAGGTCACAAACTCAGTCAAGAAGTGAGACCTTCCTTCTGTGCACCACTGCACTGCAGAGGCACCACTCTGGGAGCAGAGATGGTGCTATGCTAGACCAAGGAGAGGTGATCATGATCAGAGTTTAGTGCAATGACATTTATGGCATTACCACTTGGATTAATCACATGTAAACCTGACCCATCTGTACACCCGTGATGGACCCTGCTTACTGCCCTTCTAGAAGAGGGACAGGAAAAGAAGTGTTAACCAAGAGTGTCCTATATCAGCCCAAGGGTTAGAACATTTTCAATCTTGCTTTAACTTGACCATGTTTTTCATTCTTTAATGTGGCCTGGGAAATTATAACAAGCAGCACATTCCCCAAACATGTGGAACCATGGATGGCTTCCATAAAAAGAGAAAAGAAACAATTTAATTTTGATTAAAAAGCAAAACAAAACTACAGCACAAAGTCTGTTATGCATTTTTTGTTGTTGTTTCCTATAATAAGCTGAAAAAAATCAACCACAACAGAAGTATTTGATCATCTGCCAGCTTGGCACACAGTCTCTACAAAGGTCTGTATCCCCTGCCTTCTAACCTACCTTGCCAAACATTTTTAAAGAAAGAAAGGAAATAAGATCGCTCCATTCTGTTTTAATGTTTAAATTGCATCCACAAAAACAGTCTTCAGCAACTGCATGACCTTCCTTCCTGCAAATGTTAAGAACACAGGATGGTAAAGCTTTGGGGTGTTCTACCCAAACCCAAAGTCAAACAAACATAAAAGAGATTTTCAGACAGGGACTTTACAAAAAAATCTTGAAATTATCAAGCATGTTGGAGTATTTATTAAGCCCAAATGATTGACAGGAACAATTTTGAAGCTTATTGGTATTTGGGAATCTTCATATTCCCTAACGACAATTCTTTGAACACTGAATATGTGGTTACTGGGATAGGTGAGTTCACTTTGAGCTTGAACATTTCAATGAATGTATCAAGCATGTGGATGTGTCTATAACACTTGATACGAATTGTATGTTTCTGATGTTATAGCCATAGTGACTCTTTTATTTCCTCATATCAAAACCAGGACATTTACTGTTCTGAAAAATTATCTTTGTGATGATCCTGGAGGCAAGAAGCAAACTGTAATTAAGATGCTACTACAGTGGAAATTGTGAGATGATTTAGTAATGTTTAGGTATAGAGGAAAGAAGTTTTTAAACTATTAAAACAAAATACTTGAAAAGCCAGACATTTCTGTTGGGAAATGATTCTCCATAGGTTGCTCATGTTTCTGTGCATCTTACAAGCTGAAACCTGGAATATTTTGTTTTGCACTCTCTTTACAGAGATGTGTTTTTTGGAAACAGCCTTGAAAGACAGAGATCTTGTCTCCCTCTGGAGCAAAAGGAAGGCTTGCTTACTGTCCAGTATAAATAATACAATGCCTCTAACCAGGAGACAAGTTTGTGTCCAGCCCATTATAAAAGATGTGAACTCCAAGAATCTGTAGTCCTTAGCTGTGATGCAAAACCAGAGTGTGTGAGCATCCTTCTCGGCTGCTCTGCATGAACACAATGGGACTTGTGGGTCAAGGGGAAAATTTTCACCTCACATCACAGGCCAATATTTTCAATCTGCTGTTAGCATCCTGGAGATAGCAAGGTGGTAGGGTACTTATTTCAGATGCATCAAGGGAAAGCCAGTGCCTGTGACCAAAAAAAAACAGAAAAACACCTGGCAGCATCACATCTCCTGGCTTCTACAGGGGAGACATTTTGGGTACGGCGTTCTCCAGGACCCAGAAAAATTTCACTATCAAAAAATCCTGTTGCTGAACCAGAATCTTCACCCCCCTTCCCAGTGAGATAGGCTTCTACACAAGTACCAGACAGTATCTAGGTGGAAAGGCCAGGCTAATCGGATGATGTAGGGTAGCATGGTGCCTTAAAAAGGGAAATGGAAAACCCATGGCCATCTGACATTAAATATTTGATAAGATCCTTAGCTTTTGATCTTAGTGGGGTCCATTATCCTCACTGGGTCTTGGTTTCCACCTGAGAGTATCTATGAGAGCAGTGGTTTTCTAAACTACCTTTAGTTTCAGAATTATTTATTCATGCAAAACGGCTTGTGGATATATAATCACATACAGTTGATGAACAGAGCTGCTCTGGCATCAGGTTCCTGGCTCCTCCCATCCTGCCCCTGATCAGTTCCGACTGCTGTTAGTGATGTAGGTCTGGGATCAAGTGTCAGGGTCTCGCCATGCATTGAGGTCACAAACTGACAGCCCTTGGAAGTACAGGATATTCTCAGAGGGCCCTCCTTGCTCCAATAATTTCTGATTTCCAGGTGCATCAATCACAACAGAAAATGTCTGCACCATGCTTAGTCTGGAAGGTCTCGTGGTCCTGTTGCACATTTCCCACCTCTAGTGTGTCCACACACTGTTTAAGCTAAGAAAGGAAGCCAACTTCCATTAAATTGGAAGGAGCTAACCATATGTAATCTCATATATAGAGATTACATTCCAATTTTGGTTCAGACTACCAATATTTCCCATGTTTCCAAGTTATACTGCTAAAAGCCTTCTTCTGCCCTTCCTAGTCCCACTGAATTTCCTTACTGGTACCAGAGGGCCCTTCTCTTAACTAGACAACAGGCAAGATTTCCTGAGTGGCGGATGTTGTGACAGAACAAGCACATAGACACAGCAAATTTCGGGTGTTTATACTGAAGAGTCTTGGCCTGTATAAGATTTTGAAAGATATAAGACAGTTTATTTCTTTCACTCCCTCAAATAAATGAAAATTTCTCAAGCCAAGGGAGGGGGAATAGCTCAGGTCTGGGTAGGAATTGCCCTTTGTGGCTGCAAGCACTGTGTCCTGTCTCTGCCTGATGGAAATTTTCCCATCTGCCCCTGAAGGCTGTACTCTATGCCTGAATTACCCACCTTCCAAGAACATTCCACATTCCATGGCCCCTCGAGTAGGGCGTACCTGTTCTGGGTACCCAGAAGGGCAGTTGTGGGGCAAAAGGTGGGGGGGGCTGCAGAACCTGACCAGCTGTGGGCTGGACAGAACACGCTTGAGCTCCCACGTGACGGGAATAGCAATGGAAGTGCCCCACACTTGCAGTCTCTTTTGCACACACTGTATCATGGTGATTTTTAAAGATTTGAGGCACAGTATTCACTAAACTGCTTGCCAATTTCACTTCTCCATGCCAGTCCTCTCTCAGACATCAGTACTCCTATGGCCTTGTTGCTACATTAATGTTATTGTCAGATGCCATCAAGTCAGTTCCGACTCACAGAGACCCTGTGTACAACAGAACAAAACACTGCCCAGTCCTGCATCATCCTCACAATTGTTGTTATGTTTGAACCATTGCTGCAGTCACAGTGTCATTTCATCTCACTGAGGGTCTTCCTCTTTCTTGCTGACACTCTACTTTACCAAGCATGATGTCCTTCTTCAGGGACTAATCTCTCCTGATAACACATCCAGAGTATGTGAGACGTAGTCTTGCCATCCTTGCGTCTAGGGAGCATTCTGGCTGTACTTCTTGCAAGACAGATTTGTTTGTTCTTTTGGCAGTCCAAGGTATATTCAATATTCATCACCAATACCATAATTAAAAGGCATCAATTCGTCCTTGGTCTTCCTCATTCATTGTCCAGCTTTCGTATGCACGAGGCAATTGAAAACACCATGGCTTGGGTCAGGTGCACCTTAGTCTTCAAGGTGACATTTTTGCTTTTTAACACTTTAAAGAGGTCTTTTGCAGTAGATTTTCCCAATGCAATGCATCATTTGATTTCTTGACTGCTGCTTCCATGAGTGTTGATTGTAGATCCAAGCAAAATAAACTTCCTTGACAAGTTCAGTCTTTTTTCCATTTATCATGATGTTGCTTATTGGTCCAGTTGTGTGGATTTTTGTTTTCTTTATGTTGAGGTGTAATGCATACTGAAGGCTGTGGTCTTTGATCTTCATCAGTAAGTGCTTCAAGTTCTCTTCACTTTCAGCAAGCAAGGTTGTGTCATCTGTGTAAGGCAGATACTGTGATAGCAAAGTGTTATTTTGGAGCTAACAACTACTTTCTCAGAAGTGATGGAGCCAGGCAGATGCTTTAAGGAAACCCCAGGATATTAAGCTGTTTCCAGCACACTGTTTCTGGGTAGAGTCCCAAAGCCTTTGTCTTTGCTGCCCCTCACATGACGCTCCTTACTCCAAAATTACACTCACCAGGAAAGCTCAATCTTTTCTCTTTGAAGAATTTTGTAATGGCTAATTTCATGTGTCAACTTGGCTAGGCTATTTTTCCTATTTGTTTGACCAAACACTAGACAAGTTGCTGTCATGGAGTAGTTACATGTGATTACATCAGTTAGCCATGAGTACAGCAGATTATTTTTCATAATGTAATGTAATGTAATTACCTTATGTGTAATGTGATGTAACATAATGTAATCACTTGTCATAATGCAACCTAATGTAATATAATCAATCAGTTAGTTGAGGTCATACCAGTATAGAGTGGATTCTAAATCTAAGCACTTCTGAGTTATAAAATGGAGACAGTCTGAAAGCATTTCTCTTGAGAACAGGAACCAGACAAGGATGCCCTTTATCACTACTTTTATTCTACATTGTGCTGGAGGCCCTAACCGGAGCAATTAGGCTGGAAAAAGAAATAAAAGGCATTCAAATTAGTAAAGAAGAAGTAAAGTACCTTTATTTGCAGATGATGTGATTTTTATATACAGAAACCCCAAAGAATCCCCAAGAAAGCTACTGGAAGTAATATAAGATTTCAAGAAAGTATCAGGATATAAGATGAACATTTAAAAATCAGTTGGATTCCTCTACACCAACAAAGAGAATTTTGAAGAGGAAATCACCAAATCAATATCATTTACAATAGCCCCTAAGAAGATAAAATACTTAGGAATAAATCTAACCAGAGATGTAAGAGACCTATACAAAGGAAACTACAAATCACTACTGCAAGAAACCAAAAGTGACCTACATACATGGAAAACCATACCTTGCTCATGGGTAGGAAGACTCAACATTGTGAAAATGTCAATTCTACCCAAAGCGATCTATAGATACAAATTCTAATGGCATTTTTTAATAAGATGGAGAAACAAATCACCTACTTCATATGGAAAGGACAGAGGCCCTGGATAAGCAAAGCACTACTGAAGAAGAACTAAGTGGGAGGCCTCACACTACTTGATTTTAGAACCTATTATACTGCTGCAGTAGTCAAAACAGCCTTGTACTGGTACAACAACAGAATTGAGAATCCAGATGTAAATTCATCCACCTATGAGCAGCTGATATTTGACAAAGGTACAAAGTTATGTTAAATGGGGAAAAGACAGTCTCTTTAACAAATGGTGCTGGCATACCTGGATATCCATCTGCAAAAAAATGAAACAAGACCTATACCTCATACCATGCACAAAAACTAACTCAAAATGGATCAAAGATCTAAATATAAAATCTAAAATGACAAAGATAATAGGAGACAAAATAGGGACTATGCTAGTAGCCCTAGTACATGTCATAAACAGAATACAAACCATAAGTAACAATGCACAAACACCAGAAAAGAAACTAGATGACTAGGAGCTTTTAAAAATCAAAAACTTATGCTTGTCAAAAGACTTCACCAGAAGAGTAAAAAGACAACCTAAAGACTGGGAAAGAAATTTTGGCTACACCATATCTGATCAGTGTCTAATCTCTAAAATCTGCAAGATACTGCAAAACCTCAACAACAAAAAGATAAATAACTGAATTAAAAAATGGGCAGAGGGTATGGACAGACAGTTCATCAAAGAAGACAGTCAGGTGGCTAGCATACACATGAGGAAAAGCTTATAATCATTAGCCATTAGAGAAATGCAAATAAAAACTACAGTGAGACACCATGTCACCCCAATAAGGTTGGTATTAATCAAAAAAACACAAAATAATAAATGTTGGAGAGGTTGTGGAGAGATTGGAACACTTATACACTGCTAGTGGAAATGTAAAATGGTACAACCACTTTGGAAATCAATTTGGCACTTCCTCGAAAAGTTAGAAATAGAAGTACCATAAGATCCAGCAATCCCAGTCCTTGAAATATATCCTAGAGAAATAAGCTTTCACACAAATAGATATATGCACATCCATGTTCACTGGAGCACTATTTATAATAGCAAACAGATGGAAACCACCTAGGTGCCCATCAACAAATGAATGGATAAACAAATTACTGTATATTCACACAATGGAATACTACACAACGATAAAGAACAGCGATGAATCTGTGAAACATCTCATAACATGGATGAATCTGGAAGGCATTAAGCTGAGTGAAATTAGTCAGTTGCAAAAGGACAAATATTGTGAGATACCACTATTATAAGAACTCAAGAAAAGTTTTAAACACAGAAAAAACATTCTTTGATGGTTATGAGGGTGGAGAGGGAGGGACAGGGGTATTCACTAACTAGATAGTAGACAAGAATGATCTTAGGTGAAGGGAAGGACAACACACAATACAGGGGAAGTCAGCACAACCGGAGTAAACAAAAAACTAAAAAGTTTGCTGAATGCAACCAAACACCTCGAGGGACAGAGTAGCAGGGGTGGGGTATGGGGATCACAGTTTCTGGAGACATCTAGGTCAATTGGCATAACAAAGTTTATTAAGAAAATGTTCTACATCCCATTTCTGTGAGTGGTGTCTGGGGTCTTACAAGCTAGCAAGCATCTATCTAAGATGCGTCAGTTGGTCCCAATCTACCTGGAGCAAAGGAGAATGAAGAACACCAAAGTTGCAAGGAAAGTATTAGCCCAAGAAACAGAAAGGGCCACATAAACCAGAGACTCCATCAGCCTGAGACCAGAAGAACTGGATGGTGCCCGGCTACCACCAATGACCACCCTGACAGGGAACACAACAGAGAGTCGCTGACAGAGCAGGAGAAAAGTGGGATGCAGAACTCAAATTCATGTAAAAAGACCAGACTTAATGGTCTGACTGAGACTGGAGTTTAGCCTAAAACTAAAACCATTCCTGAAGCTAACTCTTTAGAAAAAGGTTAGACTGGACTATAAGACATAAAATGATACTCATGAAGAGTGTGCTTCTTAGCTCAAGTAGATACATGAGACTAAATGGGCAGCTGCTGTCTGGAGGTGAGATGAGAAGGTAGAGAGGGACAAGAGCTGACTGAATGGACATGGGAGATCTGGGGTGGAAGGGAGGAGTGTGCTGTCACATTATAGGGAGAGAAACCAGGGTCACATAACAACACGTGTATATATTTTTGTATGAGAAACTAACTTGAACCATAAACTTTCACTTAAAGCACTAGAAAAAAAGGAAAGAAAGAATAGACACACACACATACTGTCACACAGAGGAAGACAGACAACATGTGAGGATCATTAACAAGCAAAGTAATGCCAAGGATTGATGACAGACACCAGAAACAAGGAGAGAGTTTCACAGAAGGAATTGACACAGCTAAGACCTTGATTTGGGCTTGGAGCTTCCAGACCTGTGAGAAAATCAATTTATGTTCTTTAAAGCCACCCACTTGTGGTATTTGTGTTATGACTGCACTAGGTGACTAATACAAATTCTATCCTCTAGAGAGAATCAAAGTCTCTCTTTTTCTGTCCTATAATTTATTCAGAAAACAGTAACTGGACTTCCTCTCTGAGCCAGGCTTTGGACTGGTGTTTGGAGACAGAGGCAAGTGAGAGGGTCTGATGTAGGGAAAGCTTCTGAATTCAAGGAAGATGGTGGCCACAGGCTACTGCTCCAAGCTCACACCTAGATATTTTATTCCTAAAACTAATATCTCTTTTTTTGCTGCTTGTTTTTATAAGTGACACATAAAAGGCTGGAGGAGTTCAATGTTCCTAGTTCCTTAATACACCTCTCTGAGTTTGTCATACTGTGGGGGCTTGTGTGTTGCTGTGATACTGGAAGGTATGCCACTGGTATTCAAATACCAGCTGGGCCACCCACTGTGTACAGGTTTCAGCTGAGCTTCCAGACTAAGACAGACTAGGAAGAAGGACCTTGCAATATACTTCTGAAAAGAATTGCTAGTGAAAACCTTATGAATAGCAGCAGAACATTGTCTGATATAGTCCTGGAAATGAGACCCTCAGGTTGGAAGGCCCTCAAAACACAACTTCGGAAGAGCTGCCTCTTCAAAGTAGAGTCAACCTTAATGACGTGGATGGAGTCAAGCTTTCGCGGCCTTCATGTGCTGATGTGGCAAGACTCAACATAAGAAGAAACAACTGCAAACATAAATTAATAATCCGACCTGGAATGTACAAAATATGAATCTAGGAAAATTGGAAATCGTCAAAAATGAAATGGAACACATAAACATTGATATCTTAGACATTAGTGAGTTGAAATGGACTGGTATTGGCCATTTTGAATCAGACAATCATACGGTCTACTATGCCAGAAATGACAACTTGAAGAGGAATGGCTTTGCCCTCATCATCAAAAAGAACATTTCAAGATCTATCCTGAATTACAACACTGTCAGTGCTAGGATAATATCCATATGCCTACAAGGAAGACCAGAAGACCAGTTAATACGACCGTTATTAAAACTGAAGATTTTTATCAACTTCTGCTGTCTGAAATTGATCAAACATATAATCAGGATGCATTGATAATTACTGGTGATTGGAATGTGAAAGTTGGAAACAAAGAAGGACCAGTAGTTGGTAGTTGGAAAATAAGGTCTTGGTGATGGAAACGATGCCAGAGATCCCATGATAGAATTTTGTAGGACCAACAACTTCTTCATTGCAAATACTTTTTTCAATAATATAAACGGCGATTATACACATGGATCTTGCCAGATGGAATACACAGGAATCAAATCGACTATATCTGTGGAAAGAGACCATGGAAAAGCTCAATATCATCAGTCAGACCAAGGCCAGGGGCCAACTGTGGAGCAGACCATCAATTGCTCATATGCAAGTTCAAGTTGAAGCTTTAGAAGATTAGAACAAGTCCACAAGAGCCAAATATGACCTTGAGTATATCCCACTTGAATTTAGAGACCATCTCAAGAATAGATTTGACGCGTTGAACACTAATGACGGAAGTCCAGAGGAGTAGTGGAATGACACCAAGAACTTCATACACGAAGAAAGCAAGAGATCATTAAAAAGTGAAAAGAAATAAAAGACCAAAATGGTTGTCAGAAGACACTCTGAAACTTGCTTTTTAGTGTCAAGTAGCTAAATCAAATGGAAGGAATGATGACATCAAAGAGCTGAACAGAAGATTTCAAACGGCAGTTCAAGAAGACAAAGTAATGTATTACAAAGACCCGGAGTTAGAAAACCAAAAGGAAAGAACATGCTTAGGATTTCTCAAGCTGAAAGAACAGAAGAAAAAAATTCAAGCCTCGAGTTGCAATATTAAAGGATTCTAAGGGGAAAATATTAAATAACACAGAAAGCATCACAAAAAGATGGAAGGAATACAAAGAGTAACTGTACCAAAAAGAACTGATTGATGTTCAATCATTTCATGTAGTAGCATATGATCAGGAACTGATAGTACTGAAGGAAGAGGTCCAAGCTGCATTGAAGGCATTGGTGAAAAACAAGGCTATAGGAATTGACAGAATACTAATTGAGATGTTTCAACAAACAGATGCAATACTAGAGCACTTATTTGTATGTCAAGAAATGAATCGATTGTAAGAGATCCATATTTATGCCTATTTCAAAGAAAGGTGGTCCTACAGAATATGTAAATTATTGAACAATATCATTAATATCACACACAAGTAAAATTTTGCTGAAAATCATTCCAAAGTGTCTACAGCAGTACAACAGGGAACTGCCAGAAATTCAAGCTAGACTCAGAATATATCATTGCTGATGTCAGATGGATCTTGGCTGAAAGCAGAGAATACCAGAAAGATGTTTACCTGTGTTTTAGTGACTATGCAATGGCATTCGACTGTGTGGATCATAACAAATTATGGATAACACTGTGAAGAATGGGAATTCCAGAACACTTAAATGTGCTCATGAGGAACCTGTACATAGATCAAGAGGCAGTCTTTCAAAAAGAACAACGAGAGAGAGTTATGGCAAAATGGCGCTTTGGCAGAAGCACCACGGCGTCCCTCCACAGCAAAGATCCAAAAAACTAAGCTGAACAGAGAATACAACAATCTTGAAACCCTAAAACATCAAATGAAGAGATAAAGAACTCAGCCAAGAACCAAATGGAGTGAGAAAACTGACAGAGAACAGAGGTGAGGAGAGATTCATGCAGAGGTCCCCTACTACTTAACGCAGCGTGGATCCACCATCTTGGACTCCTATCGGAGACCAGCAAATAGGGGTATGAGAAGGCAGCCTCACAGAGCATCCAGCGGGAGACAAAACAACCGGTAATTTGTGGTGTGCCCTTTCCCGACCCCCACCCCTCTTCGCCCCTGCTCGGCCTCCTCTGATTCCTGCAGCCACGGTCTCTTGACTGGGAAGCACCGGCTACTTGGATTCCACACACTGAAGTGGGCGGCTCTCTGGTGCCATTTGTTGGCTGCTAGTGTTGCTTTTTTTTCTGCTTCTTTTGATTTCTCACTTGCCTCTCGCCACCTCCCCCTCCTTTCACTTGAGTACCTGGCTCCATGCGCCACTTTTGCTTCTTCCTGAGGGGCTGCAGAGTGCTGGCAATTTGTGGTATATGCTTTCCCACTCTCTACCCTTCTTCACCCACACTCGGTCTCCTCTGCTTCCTGCGGACACAGTCTCTTGTCCAGAAACACCAGCCCACACTAGCTGGCTATCTGAGTACCATTTGTTGGCTGCTGGTGTTTTTTTTTTTTTTTCTGCTTCTTTCGATTTCTAGCTTGCCTCTCGCCACCTCCCCCTCCTTTCGCTCTAGTGCCTGGCTCCGTGAACCATCTTTGCTTCTTCCTGAGGGGCTGCAGAACTCCATTTCAGTGTGGAGCTGCTTCTCGGTCCGTACTACTGCGCTGGTGGGATCCTGGGGCCTTTGTTCGTTTGTTCGTTTTGAATTGTTTGTCTGTTTTCTTTTCCTTTTCTTGAGTTGGGAGCCCTTTCTGGCCAGGCAGAGCTGCATGGCAAGGAACTCCCCTTCAGCTTCCACAGATGTGCAGAGGGATCCCTGAGTGCATTTCTTTTTTCATTGCTTTTTTTTTTTTTTCCTGTTTTTTTGGGGGGGGGCCTTTCTTATTCTTTTCTTTTCTAATTTCTTTTGTTTTCTTTTCCCTCTTTTTCCCTTTCTGTCTTTCTTCTTGCTCAGTCTCTCATCTCTCTATATCTTCTTTCTCTTTCTGATCGCTGAATACCAGTCATTGTATACCTCTACGCCTTCTGGCCAGGCTGTACTGCAACACCTGAGAGCGACTTCCCCAGACCTCATAGCTGCATCGGTGGGAACCCTGGGAACTTTGTGGTTCTTTAACCTTTCTGATTTTTATTTATTCATTCTTTTCTTTTCTTCCTCTTCCCCTTTCTGTTTTTCTCCATTTCATAGTCTCTCAACTCTCCATTCTAATGGCAAGCTCCCCTAGCATTCTTTTTTGTTTGTTTGTATGTTTTTGGCTCCTCTTCCTCTCTCCTCTCTCCCATATCTATCTTCACTCTGCACATAACAATCTCCCTGCCGCATCCTGCCTACCTGCACCGTGCGCCTGACATCACACCACCAAGCAGCACAGGCACAGCCTACTGGAAACTTCCCTGCACTGATTACCAACCCGCCCTGGTGGCTGTAGTAAGTTCCACAAACAACCCGTCCCAGTAACTCCTCTTCAGCTAGACCTGCCCTGCTGTACCATATCTGAGTGACTGACCTTGCCAGTTGGAGAAGGAGGCAAAAAGTATTGAGCGCACAGACGAGCAAACAACAAAGAACACACAGTCCGCCTGCTCAGACATAGTTAAATTTTTTTTTTAAAAAAAGGGATGAAACAAACAAATCTACAATCAATAAATGAGAAAAATAATTACTGAATGCCCCCAAAACAGCAGACAATATCAAAACATTTATAAAAACAGTACAGGGCGGTTCCAGTAGGTGTCCAAAATAAAACACCAGATGACTTTCCTGTGGAAGAAAATGCACTAGAACTACCTGATAGGGAATTCAAATCTCTAATACTCAGAATTCTCCAAGAACTGAGGCAAAAAGCTGACAAACATGAGGAAAAAATAGACAAATTCATGGAAAATACAGACAAAAATTTCGAGAATTCAGGAAGATGGTGCAGGAACAAAATGCCAAAATAAATTCACAACTAGAAATTATAAAAAAACAAGAATTAGAAATCCAAAAGATAAACAACAAGATTTCAGAAAGGGATGATGTCATAGAAGGGCTGAGAAGCAAATTTGAAACAGTGGAAGACAGGATCAGTGGAATTGAAAACAAACACTTGGATACAACTTTGTTTGAGGAAAACTCAGAAAAAAGAACAAAGAAAAATGAAGAGACCCTGAGAGTAATGTGGGACACAATTAAAAGCAAAAATTTTCGAGTGATTGGAATTCCAGAACAGGGGGAGAAAACAGAAAACACAGAGAGGATCATTGAGGAACTGCTGACAGAAAACTTCCCCAATATCATGAAACATGAAAAGCTGGCCGTCCAAGAAGCTCAACAAACCCCACATAGAAGAGACCCCAAAAGAAAATCACCAAAGCATATCATATTCACACTTGCCAAAACCAAACACAAACAAAGAATCCTGAGAGCAACTTGTGAAAAACAAGAAGTCACCTACAGAAGAGAAACAATAAGATGAAGCTCAGAGTATTCGGCAGAAACCATGCAGGCAAGAAGGCAATAGGATGCCATATATAAAATCTTGAAAGAAAAAATATTGTAAGCCAAGAATAATATATCCTGCAAAACTCTCGTTCAGATTTGATGGTGAAATTAGGTCATTTCCAGATAAACAGAAATTAAGGGAATATGTAAAAGTCAAACCAAACTTACAAGAATTATTGAAGGGAGTTCTTCAATCTGAGGACAAACAGCTTCAGCTCAGAGGCAAAAGCTAGGACACAGGATCATACCAGCCAGATAGCAATCTAGGAAATAAACTCTCGAGGACTATCCAAAACCAAAAGAAATACAACAGGGAATCAGAGCAGTTAATCAATAAATGACAACAACATCAAAACAATAAAAGAGGGAATAAACGGCTTAGGTATAGAACATTGTAATGGAGAGGAAGGCAAGGTGAGACCAAGTATTGATAGACTGCTTCAAACTTAGAAAGATAAGGGTAAAATTCATTGTAACCACAAAGAAAGTTAACAAACATACTCATAAAAATAAAGACAAAAACATAAAGTCTCAGCAAAAACAAAACCTACAAAAACAAAAGAAATGAACACAAAATCCACAAACAAAAGTAACTCACCACAAGAGAGTAAGAAGAACAAAGAAAACTTCAGCACCACAAAAAAAGCACTGCAAAATGACAGCAACAAACTCACATCTATCAATAATTACACTGAATGTAAATGGACTAAATGCACCCGTAAAGAGATGGAGAGTGACAGAATGGATAAGGAAACAGGATCCATCAATATGCTGTCTACAAGAGACACACCTTAGAAACAAAGATGTGAATTTATTAAAAGTCAAAGGTTGGAAAAAAATATATCAAGCTAACAACTACCAAAAAAGAGCAGAAGTGGCAATTCTAATCTCAGATAAAATAGACTTTAAAATGAAATCTACCATAAAAGACAAAGAAGGACACTATATAATGATTAAGGGGATGATCTATCATGAAGACATAACCATAATAAACATCTACACACCAACGACAGGGCTCCAAAATACATAAAACAAACTCTAACAACACTGAAAAGAGAAATTGACATTCCACAATAATAGTAGAAGACTTCAACACACCACCCTCAGTAAAGGACAGAACAACTAAGAAGAAACTCAGCAAACATACAGAAGACCTAAAGGGCACAATCAGCCAACTTGACCTCATACACACATATAGAACACTCCATCCAACCGCTGCAAAGTACACATTCTTTTCCAATGCACATGGAACGTTCTCCAGAATAGACCAAATCTTAGGCCACAGAGCAATCCTCAACAAGATCCAAAATGTTGAGATAATTCAAAGTATCATCTCTGACCACAATGCTATCAAGGTAGAAATTAACAATAGAAAGAGCAAGGGAAAAAAATCAACTACATGGAAACTGAATAATACCCTGCTTACACATCACTGGGTAATAGAAGAAATCAGAGATGGAATCAAAAGTTCCTAGAATCAAATGAGAATGAAAACACATCATACCAAAACCTTTGGGACACAGCAAAGGCAGTCCTCAGAGGACAATTTATAGTACTAGATGCACATATCCAAGAAGAAGAAAGGGACAAAATCAAAACATTAACTACAGAACTCAAACAAATAGAAAGAGAACAGCAAAAAAGGTCACAACCACCAGAAGAAAGGAAATAGTAAAGATCAGAGCAGAAATAAATGAAATAGAGAACAGAAAAACAATAGAAAGAATCAACAAAAACCAAAAGTTGGTTCTTTGAAAGAATCAACAAAATCAACAAACCACTGGTCAGAGTGACCAAAGAAAACCAGGACAGGACACAAATAACCCAAATAAGAAATGAAATGGGGGACACTTCAACAGACCCAACTGAAATAAAAAGGATTATAAGAGAATATTATGAAAAACTATACTCCAACAAATTTGAAATCCTAGAGGAAATGGATAAATTTCTAGAATCACATGGCCTACCCAAACTACAACAAAGTGATGTGGAAAATCTGAACAGACCCATAACAAGAGAAGAGATTGAAAAGGTAATAAAAAAAACTCCCAAACAAAAAAAGCCCTGGCCCAGATGGCTTCACTGGAGAATTCTACAAAACATTTACAGAAGACCTTGTACCAGTACTACTCAAGCTATTTCAGAGCATAGAAGAGGAAGCAACACTTCCAAATTCATTCTATGAAGCCAATATAACACTGATACCAAAACCAGGCAAAGACATCACAAAAAAAGAAAATGACAGACCAGTATCTCTCATGAATATAGATACAAAAATTCTGAACAACATTCTAGCCAATAGACTTCAGCATCATATCAAAAAAATAATACACCACGACCAAGTAGGATTCATACCAGGTATGCAAAGATGGTTGAACATCAGAAAATCAATCAACGTAATTCACCACATAAATAAAAGGAAAGAAAAGAATCACATGATCATCTCAATTGACGCAGAAAAGGCATTTGACAAAGTCCAACACCCATTCCTGATAAAAACTCTCAATAAAATAGGTATAGAAGGGAAATTTCTCAACATAATAAATGGCATCTATGCAAAACCAATGGCCAACATCATTCTTAATGGAGAGAGGCTGAAAACATTCCCCCTGAAAACAGGAACAAGACAAGGATGCCCTTTATCACCACTCTTATTTAAGATTGTGCTGGAAGTTCTAGCTAGAGCAATAAGGCAAGAAAGAGAAATAAAGGGCATCCAAATTGGTAATGAATAAGTTAAACTCTCCCTGTTTGCAGATGATGTGCTACTATACATACAAAACCCTAAAGACTCCACGAGAAATCTACTGGAACTAATAGAAAGATTCAGCAGAGAAGCAGGATACAAGATACACATTCAAAAATCAGTTGGATTGCTATACACCAGTAAGGAGAATGATGAAAAGGAAATCAGGGAAACAATACCATTTTCAATAGCCCCTAAAAAGATAAAATACTTAGGAATTAATCTGACCAGGATGTAACAGCCCTATACAAAGAAAACTACCAAACACTACTGCATGAAACCCAAAGAGATCAACAGAAATGGAAAAACATACCATGCTCATGGATAGGCAGACTTAACATTGTGAAAATGACAATTCTACCCAAAGAAATTTACAAATACAATGCAATCCTTATCCAAATACCAACAACATTTATCAAAGAGATGGAAAAACTAATCATTAACTTTATATGGAAAGGGAAGAATCCCCGAATAAGTAAAGCACTACTGAAGAAGAAGAATAAAGTTGGAGGACTCACACTACCTTACTTCAGAACGTACTATACAGCTACAGTAGTCATAACAGCCTGGTACTGGTACAACGACAGATACGTTGACCAATGGAACAGAATTGAGAACCCAGATGTAAATCCATCCACCTATGGTCACCTGATTTTCGACAAGGGCCCAAAGTTCATCAAATGGGGAAAAGATAGTCTTTTTAACAAATGGTACTGGCAAAACTGAATATCCATCTACAAAAAAATGAAGCAGGACCCATACCTCACACCGTATACAATAACAACTTCAAAATGGGTCAAAGACCTGAATATAAAGCCTAAAACTATAAAGTTTATAGAAGAAAAAATAAGACGAACACTTCAGGCCTTAATACATGGCATTAACAGGATACAAACCATAACCATTAACACACAAACCCCGACAGATAAGCTAGATAACTGGGATCTTCTAAAAATCAAACACCTATGCTCTTCAAAAGACATCACCAAAAGAGTAAAAAGAGAACCTACATACTGGGAAAAAATTTTTGGACAGTCCAAGTCTGACAAAGGTCTAATCTCCATGATCTACAAGAAAATCCAACACCTCTACAACAAAAAGATAAATAATCCTATGAACAAATGGGCAAGGGAAATGAACAGACACTCCACCAAAGAAGACATCCAAATGGCCAACACACACATGAGGAAATGCTCGCGATCACTAGCCATTAGAGAAATGCAAATTAAAATCACAATGAGATACCATCTCACCCCGGCATTACTGGCACGAATCAAAAACACTGGAAATAACAAATGTTGGAGAGGCTTGGGGTGATGGGAACTCTTATGCACTGCTGGTGGGAATGCAAAATGATACAACCATTTTGGAAAATGATATGGCGCTTCCTCAGAAAGCTAGAAATAGACATACCATTCGATCCAGCAATTCCACTCCTAGGAATTTATCCTAGAGAAATGAGTCATCACTCGAATAGACATATGCACACCTATGTTCATGGCAGCATTGTTCACAATAGCAAAATGATGGAAACAACCTAGATGCCCATCAACAGATGAATGGATAAACAAACTATGGTACATACACACAATGGAGTACTATGCAACGAGAAAGAACAATGAATCTGTGAAGCATCTCATAACATGGATGAAACTGGAGGACATTATGCTGAGTGAAATAAGTCAATCACAAAAGGACAAATATTGTATGAGACCTCTATTGTAAAAACCCATGAAAAAATTCACACACAAAATGTAAAAATCTTTGTTGGTTACCAGGGATGGGAGGGGTGGGGGAGAAATACTAAATAGGCAATAGATAAATGGTATCTTAGGTGAAGGGTGAGACAGTACACAATACAGGGGAAACTAGCACAACCTGTACAAGGAAAGGTCATGGAACCCCATAGACACATCCAAACTCCCTGAGGGGCTGAATTGCTGGGCGGAGGGCTCTGGGGACCACGGTCTTGGGGAACATCTAGCTCAACTGGCATGACACAGCTTATAAAGACAATGCTCTACATTCTACCTTGGTGAGTAGTGTCTGGGGTCTTAAAAGCCTGTGAGCGGCCATCTAAGATACTCCACTGGTCTCATCCCTTCAGGAGCAAGGGAGAATGAAGAGAGCAGGATACAAGGAAAAGATTAGCCCAAAGGACTAATTGTCTACAGTTACCAAGGCTTCCACTAAACTGAGTCCAGTACAGCTAGATGTTGCTCGGCTACCACCACTGACTGCTCTGACCAGGATCACAACAGAGGGTTCTGGACAGAGCTGGAGAAGGATGTAGAGCATTATTCTAACTCACAAAAAAGAAGACTAGGCTTACTTGCCTAAAGGAGATTGGAGAAACCTCCAGAGTACGGCCCCCAGACACCCTTTTAGCTCAGTGGTGAAGTTACCTCCGAGACCTCCGAGGTTCACTGTTCAGCCTGGGAGTGGACAGCCCCGTAAAACCAAATGAGACTAACGAGGTACAGGAGTCCAGTGACAAGGGCCAGAAGGCAGAAGGGGACAAGGAAGCTGCTGATAGGGAACCCAAGTTTGAGTAAGGATATTGCTGATGTGTTGTGAGATTGTTAACCATTGTCATAGGGCAACATTTGTAGTAACTGTTAAATGAGAAACTATTTTGTTCTGTAAGCCTTCATCTTAATTGAGAATAACACCACAATTGGAAGAGCATAATCAATGTCACTGAACTATGTATGTAGAAATTTTTGAAACGGTGTATCTTTGGCTATGTGTATTTTCATCAAAAAAATAAGGTTGAGAAGTTAGAGGGTTGATATGTTGTGGGGTTGTTAACCAATGTCATAAAACAACATGTGTACTACTATTCCATGAAAATCTATTTGTTCTGTAAGCCTTCACCTGAAGTACAATAAAATATAAAAAAAAACAAAGAAAAAAAAAGGAACAAGGGGATACTGCATTGTTTAAAGTCAGGAAAGGTGTGCATCAGGGTTGTATCCTTTCACTATATCTATTCAATCTGTATGCTGAGCAAACAATCTGAGAAGCTGGATTCTATGAAGAAGAACACAGCATCAGGACTGGAGGAAGTCTCATTTAACAACCTGCTATATGCAGATGACACAACCTTGCTTGCTGAAAGTGAAGAGGACTTGAAGCACTTACTAACGAAGATCAAAGACCACAGCCTTCAGTATGGATTACACCTCAATGTAAAGAAAACACAAACCCTCACAACTGGACCAATAAGCAATGTCATGATAAACGGAGAAAAGATTGAAGTTGGTGAGGTTTTCGTTTTACTTGGATCCACAATCAATACCCATGGAAGCAGCAGTCAAGAAATCAAATGATGCATTGCAGTGGGCAAATTTGCGGCAGAAGACTCTTTAAAGTATTAAAAAGCAAAGATATCACCTTGAAGACAAGGTGCCCCTGACTCAGGCCATGTTGTTTTCAATCACCTCATATGCATGCAAAAGTCGGTCAATGAATAAGGAAGATAGAGGAATAATTGACGCCTTTGAAATGTGGTGTTGGCGAAGAATATTGAATACGCCACGGACTGCCAAAACAACAAACAAATCTGCCTTAGAATAAGTACAACCAGAAAGCTCCTTAGAAGCAAGGATGGCAAGACTTGGTCTCACATACTTTGGACACTTTATCAGGAGGGATTAGTCTCTGGAGAAGGACATCACCCTTGGTAAAGTAAAGGGTCAGCAAAAAAGAGAAAGACTTTTAGTGAAATGGATTGACACAGTGGCTGCAACATTGGGCTCAAGCATAACTACAAATTTGAGGATGGTGCAGGACCAGGCAGTGTTTCATTCTGTTTTACATAGGGTTGCTATGAGTTGTGTCTGACTTGGCAGCTCCTAATCACAACCTAACAACAACAGTTTCTTAATATTAGGCCACTGGGGCATGAGGGCTGGAAAGAGCTATACTCTCCCAGTTTTCTTTTCTATTTTCTTTAAGCACTCAGTCCCTTTGATTCCATTCTCAACATGCTGTCTCTGAATGGTGGCTTTGAATGGGCTCCTCAGTTGGGTGACTTTAGATTCGGTACATCCACAGGACTCTGCTTCAGAAGAAAGTCAAGGGACTCTCCCAATGTTCATCCTTGGGACACAATAGTTGAAGAAATTCCAGCTAATGCTGCACACACTGGTTCTAGGCCAACCAATTTAACACAGAGTAATTGTTTTAAATGCTCAGTTATTAGAATTCATAGTTTTATGCTGAGGAACATACAAAGCTAAGGCTCTTTGAGGTGCGGGAAGAGAAAACAGAAATAAATATCTCTCAAATACAAGTTAGACTGAAGATATCTTTTGAATCATAAAGTAAATCAAAGACAGACTCAGAAAAAACCACATGATTCTTGGAAAAACAAACTCCATTTACCTCACGCCTGTGGGATCATTTGAGTATTTCCCAGGCAAGAGCTGACCATTTGTGAGTTGGCTTAACTTTGAAGTTTAAGGATGGATGAAATCACAATCCAAGGTGGCGTGGCTCTGGGGTGAGGAAAATGGATACATAAAGAAGGGGAAGTCTTTCAAAGGCAATTTCTCCTCTTTGTTCTTTCTTGTGTTGTGGGTTTCTGTAATCGTTCTGCACTACAGAACAGTATGTGCTGAGGCCAATCAGTGCTTCAGGAGACTTGCACAGGATCCCACACAACACTTGGAAGTACAGCAAAGAAACCCATGGGAAAAGCCCCCGGAGCTTTTAGCATTGTGCTTAGGAATCTGTTTGAAAAGGCCATAGATGTTGTCTGAGGAAGGGGGGTCGCCTGTCAGTAGGCAGAGAGGTGGGAACCAATAGAAGATGTCAAGGAAGATTCAACTCATTCAAGTCCATTTAACACTCAAGGGACTCACTCAAGTTCCTAATGAAAATGGGCTGGCTGTTCACTCAATTGCCTATGTGAGGTTCATGAAAATGGCATGTGGTTCAGTCCTATTCATTTTTCTGAAGGTTTCAATGATGACATATTTTTTTCTTTTTAATTGTGGTGAGTATATATGTAACAAAATATTTACCATTTCAATGTTTTTACATGCACACTTCAGTGACTTTAATTATCTGCACTCATCACCATTGTTTATTTCCAGTATTTTTACATCATCCTCAACAGAAGCTTAGTGCCACCTAAGCAATGATTCACTCTTTCTCCTTCTCTTACCCACCTGGTCACCACTAATGAATTTTCATCTCTGTATATTTGCCTATTCTAGATATTTCATGTAAGTGACATCATACAATATTTGTCCTTTTGTGACTGAATTATTTCACTTATTATAATGTTTTCAAGGTTCATCCATGTTGTAGCATGCATCAGAACTTCATTTCTCTTTACAGTTAAGTGATATTCCATTGTATGTCTGTACCACATTTTGTTAATCCCTTCATCTATTCCTGACATTTTGGTTGTTTCCACATTTTGGTTATTGTGAATAGTGCTGCAGTGAACATTCATGTGAAAGTATTTGTTAGTATTACTGAAATACCAGTGAGAAGTGGAAATCTTGTCTGCCTACCCATCTATGCACTTGGATAGAATCCATATCACTACTGGTTTGGTTCAGGGAATAAATGCAAGGGGATAGGTCAAACCAATGAGAGCTTTTCACAGTTAGACATGAATTGGAATAAGCTTGTCTTCAATTTTTGCCATGCTTTAAGTCTATTTAAAGGCATGTGTCTTCCCTATTTGAACACCATGTCAAGAAGTTTCCAGAAGGCACTTAGCAACTATATTTTTTAATAAAGCAAATTGAAATTGACATCCAATAGAATAACTTGGGTTCGAAGTTATTGGGTAATTCTGGAGCAATTTCAGAAAGATTTACAACTTATTCAGCTTTAGACCTTTCCTAAGGTTAACCGAAGAAACCAAATTGAATGGATCCACTGCTACATTAAAACCATTAGCAGAGTAGAAACAAAAGGTTTGGTTACAGAAGTAAGTAAATATTTCACTTCTTTTCTCAACTATTCATAAATATCTGGATCTGAGAAATCAGTTGGATTTGCCTATCTATTGGATTTTCTGGCAAGCATTTTAGAATATCTTGGTTTAAGGATGGTCATATAAAGAGATGGTTCGTTTTCCTTTTCTGCAGTTATTACTACAGTGGACATTGTTTCTGGACCAAACATCAGACCAAGTTGTCTTAGAAGGATGTGTTTGCTCATAGTGAGAATGGAACCCAATAATTGAGTGCAATGGAGAAAGGGCATGTGACTGTGGAAAAGAATACTGACCAGAGAGGCAAGCTCCTTAGAGTCTAGTGACAACCTTGGTCCTAAGCAGCATGGGCTATTCAGTCTTGAGCATGTTCCTCCCTGTGCTGAGAACCAAGTTTCATTCTTTGTCAGATGAGGGTGCAATATCAGGTTATTTTGAAAATTTGTAGTTCTGGTGGAAAGATTCTTTTTTTTTTTTTCGGTCCCAATACCATTTGTCTTGAAACAACCCAATTACTATATTACTATTAAATCTGAGGAAGAACACCTAACTTTGTTTGATTTCTACTTTGGTAAATTTAGAGCTGATGCATGTTATGTGCTGTCAAGAAGCACATTAAGACTTTCTGGGGCTGGATGAACCCCTGAAACTATTGCTTTTGAGATAATCTTTAAATCTTAAATGAAATATATCCCCTGAAGCCTTCTTAGAACCAAACAATAGTTTAGCTAAACAAGTAAAAAAAGTCTGCCTTGAGCATTATGCTCTTTTAAGGACTATCTATATGAGATTGAAGTGGCAGCAACTTGAAAAATTAGGTAAGAACCTTAGGGGGCAGAAAGTTTGTGTTAATGGAGTATGAACAATTCAAAAAAGGAGGGTGAGAATGGCTGCACAACTTGAAGAATGTAATCAGTGTCACTGAATTGTACATGTAGAAATTGTTGAATTGGTGTATGTTCTACTGTGGATACTCTCAACAACAACAGCAAAAATAAATGAAAAAGCTCACAAATACCACAAACATCACAATGTCCAGAAAATAACATAATATACTTCCTGACTTAACTCTAGAATGGCTTTTTCCTACAGGAAAAATTTTGGTTGCATAGTCTTTAACTGCCTATTCATATGATAATCCTTTTCCATAGAGTAAACAGAAAGAAAATTCAGACTTCCATCTAACAAGTTTGGTAACAATTTCTTTTCTATTATTAAATAGTTCAGAAGTGTTTCTTTCAGTTTCATAACTGCTTATTGGCAATGTCATGTACGTATTTACTATTTTTGTCAAATATGGGGAAATGTCTACCAAGTACTTTTACATATAAGCAGTAAGATTTTAGAAAATGATTGATTTTCTTTTGCAATGATTGATTGTAATATTTAATTGATTCCTCTTATTAACCAGAGCATATACAAGTGCAATATAGAATTTTTGCTGTGTCGAATACCATTGTATAATTATTCTTATACTACATGCATTAACTTTAAAATGAAAATATGCAGAAGTTTTATCACTGGGATACTTGTTTCTTTAGACTGGCTGTGTTAGGGGCAATTTTGCATGCTTGTTCATCTCAAATTCCCAGACATACTCAGGACAGATGCTTAAATCTGACCTGTTAGATGAATATGAAACATGAAACATTCAAACACAGAGATCTGGATCCTGTGCAGGTTTGTACCTTCTAGACACAGTATTCTGATAAATTCCATTTTGCGTGAGTTTCTACCACACACACACCCAAAAAGGTTCTTAGCACATTTATAAACATACAGGCTTCATCACTGAGTCTGTCTCTGCTAGGAGAGAGTCTCCTAGGATTAGATGAGATCCAAATCGACTGCTCACCATTATATACTTAATTGGAAGAATTTTCCTCAGACAAGCTCTGGCTCTGTACATTTCAAATATAGTTCCCTTTCTACTATCCATGTGTTTCCATACTAAGCACCATAGTACATAATATTATCATGATAATAATGTTGCACTGCACTTTTGTATTGCAATGCTAGGGGAATTGGCACTGTGGGAACAAGGAGCATTTCTAGCAGTTACTTCTACACTGAAATAGCTAGCAACGATTTTAATGATATATATGGAAGAGTCTATGAGCCACACAAATAACATCCTGCTAAACCCATACTAAAGTGACCAATCTTCCCATTAGCCAGATTACAAAATGTTTAAACTACTCTAATGCTATCCTACACGAGGACAAGTGTGATGCAGAAGTTAGAGAAGAATATGGTGACTTTCTCCAATTGTGATGAAAGTAACTTACTTTTTCAAATTTTACCAAACATAGTGACCACGTGAACACATTGCTGGAGCCTCTCCCAGGCCCTCCCTTGGTCAGACTCTGTGCAAGTGCCAGGACCTGAAGCTTCAGCTTCATTAGTTTCATGGGAATCTTTCCATGATTGAGAGAACTCTAGAGGAGTGACTAAACTCTGAGATTTGAAAACATAATTGATTTTTAGATGTGCTAGCAATTAATTTTTTTTTTTTTGGAACAATTAATTTGAATATGATCCACAAACTCCAGGCCTTCAAGTGGGCTTACTTTTGATGGAGAAGAAGAGAGAAATAGAAAGTAATACTTCCGAGTTAGCTAGTTTCCCATGTTATCACATTGCTTTTCTTATCCGTTTTACAGGTGAAGATATTCAAATCGAGTCGTCCTAATAAAATGGCAGAGATGGGCCTTCAAGCCCAGAGCTCTTTGTATTTCCCACACTAGACTTCTCCTCAATTCTAGGAAAGTGGTATAGGGCCCAGATTGCTCAATGACCCCCTGTGTGACCATAGGGAAACGTCTTCCCCTCTGTTGATTGTTTATCTCAGTTTCCGAGTCAGGTGAGTGGTGTTGGTGATCTCCCACTTTCAGATGGGTAATTGTGTCGTTTGGTGTAACAGATTGCAGCACCTTCCCTTTTTCCATATTCATCTTCATCTTAATTTCTTCGGTTGGGGTCTACCTGCATAATGTTGAACATTGTCTACCAGACTAGTTATCCTACAATTCATATTTTGTGATAACATGCCCCTAGGAAAAGCTCCTTATGTAGCAGATTGTCTTCTTCCAGTCCATGTCCATTCCTCAAACTCTAGATGATGTAGAGGAAAAAAAAAAAATTAAATGTGGGCTATATACATTCTATCTCTAGTGATATTGCATTTTTAGAAAAATCTACTCTAGATGCAGAAGTTTATTTCATGAGAAGCAAGTCTAAAATATTTCCACACTTATATTGCAAAAAGCCAAGACTAATGTACATTGTCTCTGGCAAGACAACAGAAGCATACAGAATTCAGAATGGGGTGAAACCCCAGACCCCTATTCCAGCAATGCAACAAGAGTGGATAGAAGGGCTTCCTGTGTTAGTGGATAGAGATATGTGTCTAATGAGCTGTTGCATTTAGAGCTAAAGTGATTTGGTACGATGATTATAGAGGATGATATGGAGATGGAGGGAAAGGAGGAAGCTCTCTTCTAATCCCTTCATGCAGATAAACTACCGCTGGACTGGAAGAGGAGATGCATGCACTGCAGCAAATGGAATGCCACCGAGAACTCTAGCAAAATGGTGTGACAACATCTTGTGAGACATTAACTGTCTGTAGCCTGAGGCAAAAGGATCTCCTGCTATATGAGAAGGTGACTACAGTTTTCCTGAGGCAATAACAACCATATTTGACATCTGGAATGAGAAAATACTTGTGTGGTTCTTGGGATTATCCTGGGAAGAATGACACACTTGATGAGAGGTGTTGATAGGTGAGCTAAGGACTTGACATAATATAAATTTCATATTAAAAATGTAAGTGGTTTAACTTTGTACCCCAGTGGGTGAAACAAAAGCTGTTGCTTTCGATAATTCATAACTGTGACATTATTTGTAAGATGTTATATCAGTAGCAATGAATCTGCTCAAACTCAGCTAATAATTAGCAAGGAGGTGCAGCAGTTAATAGCTTGACTGCTAACCAAGAAGTTGACAAATTGAATCCACCAGCAGCTCCTTGGAAACCATACAGGGCAGTTCTACTCTATCGTATAATGTTGCTATGAGTTGGAATCAACTCGACAGTAACAGGTTTTACCATAGGCCTAGAGCTTTTGTGAACATTATTTAATCTTTATTACAAACCTGTGGGATGAGTATCATCTCCATTTTATCAACTGCAAAAATAAGACTGAGAGAAGTAGCTTCTCAGACATGGTGTTTCTTTCCTATTCAAAATTTAGTGTTCCTTCTGCTATGAAGCTGAACAATATCTCTTATCTATATATGTGGAACATGATAAAATCTCCAAACTAATTTTCTGTGATGATCTACTTTGCACTTGGATAATCAATTGATAGGGAAAATGCATACAATTTTTATGTAGTTATCTAGCCACAATCAGAACACTTAACTGGGAAAATCCATTCCATCTAATGAAGAATGAGCAGTTCTTACAGGTAGTTCAGTGCTTTCAGGAATGAATTACTAAAATATGAAAAGAGAGCTTGCTGTTCAATCTGTAGGCCATGTCTAATGTGTTCTGAAGGCTTGCTATGTGCCAATTATTCTTCTAAGCCTGACACAGAGCAGGCATAAGAAACGTTCAACAAGTGATTATTTCCATCTCACAGATGAGGAAATTGTGGCACAGAGATGGTATTATCTGCCCTGGCTCACACAGCAAGTTGGTAATAAAGACCTGAATCAACATGAGGAAGATTGACTCCAGAACCCCAGTCCTTTGCAGTCTAAGTTCTGAAATTAAGATTTAATATTATGTGCTGCCTTGACCGTCTGGTAAAATTGGGAGGGCTTCAAATGGCCTAACCCCAAGTTCCCCTCCCCACTCTGCTCCTGTGGATAAAGCCCCCTAGCCAAACAACCCTCCTTATTAAGGAGACCAGACACCATTCCTGCTTGTCCCTGAGTAGTGGGTTTCAGTTCCCTGACAGCCCATGAAATTATTCAAAGAAGCCAATCACATCCTCCTGCAGGAACCAGGGGGCACCCCACTTTCATGTTACTACAAAGCCTGCCTCCCACAGCTCCTGCTTGTTCACTCTATTCCCATGTGCATCCTTTGTGCATCCTTGCATGGCATGTAGCATCCTCCTCTCCTGGGCTGTAAGTATATGTGGCTAATGAACTGCTACTGATCCCATCTGTCCAGCTTGAGGTGCTGTGTGTTCAGCCATTCCCATAACCATAAGGTGGGAATCCTCCCTCACCAGTGGGGTGTAGCAGGGATAATCAAATCATCCTAGAAACTGTAGAGTTGGGGAGAAGGACCAGATCTCTCCAGCTAATTTATATGAGCTCTTTGACTTGACAGGAGCCCTGGTGGTGCAGTGGTTAAGTGATATGGCTTCTAACCAAAAGTTTGGCAGTTCAAATCCACCAGCCGCCGCTTGGAAACCCTATGGGGTAGTTCTACTCTGTCCTCTAGGGTCGCTATGGGTCAGAATTGACAGAAACTGATTTGTTGTTTTGGTTTGACTTGACAGAGGAGAATATAAAGAATGGATTTCCTCTTTCATTAAAGTAGTCACAGTAATAGTGGCATAAACAAAACAAAACAAAACCCGTTGTCGTCAAGGCGATTCCAACTCATAGAAACCCTAAAGGACAGAGTACAACTGTCCCGTAGGGTTTTCAAGGAGCGCCTGGTAGATTTGAACTACTGCCCTTTTGGTTAGCAGATGTAGCTCTTAACCACTAAGCCACCAGGGTTTCCAGTAGTTGCATATGTCCTGCTAATTTGAAAATATCGAAACATCATTGTGAAAACAGATAATCATCTCATAGTAATCCAGGGACACATAGAACAAAATCTGAGGCACAGAGTTCTATCTACCATTGGTCTGTTAGTTTGTTATGTTGTGGTAGCTTGTGTGTTGCTGTGATGCTGGAATCTAAGCCACTGGTATTTTTAATACTAGCAGGGTCATCCATGATGGACACGTTTCAGCAGAGCTCCCAGACTAAGGCTAGGAAGAAAGCCTTGGCCATCTACTTTCAAAAATCAGCTAATGAAAACTTTATGGATCTCACAGAATATGATCCAATATAGTTGCGGGAAGATAAGCCCCCTAGGTTGGAAGGAACTCAAAATGCACAGTGACTACAACAATGAACTCAAATGCGCAACAATTGTGAAGATGATGCAGAACCTGCCGATGTTTTGTTCTGTTATACATACAGTCTCCCTGACTTGGAGCTGACTCAATAGCAACTAACAACAGCAGAGTCCCTATCCACAAAGGCCATTCTTCTTGTGGTTGACTCTATCATCCTCCAGGGATCTTCTGGTGCTCTTTATTTTCTGGAATTGTTATGAAACTTTGAACTTTTTAAAGGTACTTTGACCTTCTTAGATGTAAACACTGAAGAAAGCAAAGAAGTTTGGCAGCAGGCAAGCTGCTGTTATCTCCAGCCTGCTTTATAATATTGACTTCTGAAAGAGAGCATTTTCTCTGACCATAAATTTTACTTGGTTTTGTATGTATCCTGGTATCACTACAATTATGCTCTTGTTTTCTCTACACAGTGTATTCACAGGAAGGCTTCCCAAGGTCTTTGTAAATAAATCTACAGAATCATAATGGCTGATTGTACTGTTTTGCTGACATTTGTGGTAAGTCTGAGTTTTATATCAGTAATGGCACTTCCTACCAAGGTAAATTTCTGTGCTAGCTATAAGTTTGTTAGAACAAAAGCTTTCGTGAGGCCTTTACTTTTGTGTTTTATGCTGATGTCAACAACAAAAGTTTCCAGTAAGTTAGAGAAGCACCTGGGGAGATTGGCTAACTTAGGGTTGGCAATTTTTTTCTTTAAAGGGCCAAACAGTAAACATTTTAGGTTTGTGGGCCATTTGGCCATGATCATAAGTACTCACTCTACTGTTCTAGTACAGAACTGTCATAGACAACATGTAAAGACATGGGGATGGCTGCTCTGTTCCAGTGAAACTTTATTGATAAAAAGAGGCAGTGTGGATTTGGCCCAGAGATGTAATTTATTGACCCTTGATGTAAGCATTCAACCCTTTAGAAGCAATATTCATCTTATAATATGGCTGTCATCCATTTTCATCCATTGCACCACTAACATTATGGACAGCTCCTATGTGCACTGCAATCAGCTCTGTTTTTGCCATATTCTTCCTGACATTTCCACTTGAGAGTTTGTGATTAGAGCTTGCTGTCTTGTAGGAATAGGCCTTCCATTAATCTCTCCCTTCACCTCCAACTCCCAAGCAAAAAATTCCAAAGTAGTGCTCTAAATTCTTAGTGCTTTAAATTAGAACCAATTAAAACCAGCTGCCATTGAGTTGACCCCATTTATTTCAGAGTAGAGTTGTGCTCCATAGAGCTTTCAGTGGCTGATTTTTCAGAAATAGCTTGTCAGGTCTTCCTTCCTAGGTACCTTTGTGTGGACTCAAACCACTAAACTTTCAGTTAGCTGCCAAGCATGTTAACTGTTTGTAACACCCAAATTGGAACCAGGAGGTCATAATTTTCCAAGAAGCTGAAACTGCTCCTCCACTCAGTCTCCATGTCCCTCTGTCTGTAACTTTGACTATATCACCCATAGTAAGAGGTTTAAGGACTTGTTCATGGGGGTAAAACACAGTTAACTTCAAGAGCTGAAGGAAATCTTTAGGATTAATCCTGAATGAATGTATTTACCCTGATATATTTTATATAGTTGTTACACTAAAATAAATTTTACTCTTATTCTCACATTTCAGTTTCTCAAAACTACATCTATTTATGCAATTGAAATTTTTTTTTTCTAAATGTTCTATTCCTCTGAATATTCAGTAAAAATCTGAATTTCATGTCCATAATGAAAGTTCCTACAAGGTAAATTACTGTGCTAGTATTAAAATCACAAAGTCAGGAGAGGTGTGCATCAGGATTGTATCCTTTCACCATACTTATTCAATCTGTATGCTGAGCAAATAATTCAAGAAGCTGGGCTGTATGAAGAAGAATGTGGCATCAGGATTGGAGGAAGACTCATTAACAACCCGCATTACGCAGATGACACAATCTTGCTTGCTGAAAGTGAAGAGAACTTGAAGCACTTACTAATGAAGATCAAAGACCACAGCCTTCAGTATGGATTACACCTCAACATAAAGAAAACAAAAACACAAATGGATCAATAAGTAACATCATGATAAATGGAGAAAAGATTGAATTTGTTGAGGATTTCATTTTACTTGGATCCACAATCAATACTCATGGAAGCAGCAGTCAAGAGATCAAATGAACCACTGCATTGGACAAATCTGCTGCAAAAGACCTCTTTAAAGTATTAAAAAGCAAAGATGTCACCTTGAAGACTAAGGTGTGCCTGACCTAAGCCATGGTGTTTTCAATAGTTTTGTGCATGTGAAAGCTGGACAATGAATAAGGAAGACTGAAGAAAAATTGATGCCTTTGAATTATGGTGTTGGTGAAAAATATTGACTATACCATGGATTGCTAAAAGAACAAACAAATCTGTCTTGGTGAAGTACAGCCAGAATACTCCTTAGAAGTAAGGATGGCAAGACTTAGTTTCACATTCTTTGTCCCTGGAGAAGGACATCATTCTTGGTAAAGTAGAAGGTCAGTGAAAAAGAGGAAGACTCTCAACAGGATGGATTGACACAGTGGTTGCAACAAAGGGCTCAAGCACAGCAACAATTGTGAGAATGGTGCAGGACTGGGCAGTGCTTGGTTCTATTATACACAGGGTCATCATGAGTCAGAACTGACTCAACAGCACCTGACAACAACAACAACAGTATTAAAATTAAAATAAAAGAGTAATTCAAGAATAAATGGCTATAGATAGTACAAGTAGAAAGAAAATCAAAAAAGATATAGAAGACCTGAACAACACTATCAACCAACTGGACATAACAGACATATAGAGAACACACCACCTAACACCAGCACAATACAGATTCTTCTCCAATGCACATGGATCTTTCTCCAGAACAGACTATATTTTAGGCCACAAAACAAACCTCAATAAATTTAAAAAGATTGAAATCATACATTTTGTCTTGCCACAATGGTATGAAGCTAGAAATAAATAACAGAAAGAATAAGAAAAAAATACATGGAAACTAAATAACACACTACTAAAAAACTATTGAGTCATAGAAGAAATCAAGACTGAAATTAAAAAATACTTAGAATTAAATGAAAATGAAAAACAACATACCAAAACCTTTGGAATGCAGCAAAAGCAGTGCTCAGAGGGAAATTCATAGCAATAAATGCCAATATTAAAAAAGGAAAAAGGTCCAAAATCAATAATGTAACCCAACAACTTGAACAAATAGAAAATGAAGAGCAAAGAAGATCAGAGCTACCAGAAAAAAGCAAATAATAAAGATCAGAGCAGAAATAAATGAAATAGAAACCAGAAAAACAATAGAAAGAATCAACAAGTCGGTTCTTTGAAAGGATCAATAAAATAGACAAACCAATGGCTAGACTAGCAATAGAAAAAAAAAATGAAAAGATGCAACTATCCAAAATAAGAAATGAAATTTGAGATATTATAACAGATCCAATTAGATTAAGGACATCATTGAAGAATGCTATGAAAAACTGTACTCCAACAAATTTAAAAACCTACAAGAAACAGACAAATTTATAGAAACACATAGCCTATATAAACTAAAACAAATAGAGGCAGAAAATCTATATAAGAGATTGAAGATGTAATAAAAAAATTCCCAGTAAAAAAGAAGAAAAAAAAATTCCCTGGACCAGATGGCTTCACTTCGGAATTTTACCAAACATTCAGAGAAGGGTTGACACAAATTCTATGCAAACTCTTTCAAAACATAGAAGAGGAAGGAATACTCCCTAACTCATTCTATGAAGCCAATTTACCATGATACCAAAACCAAGTAACGGCATCACACATAAGAAAACTACAAGACATGAACAGATATGTAAAAATTCTTAACAAAATTCTAGCAAACATAATTCAGTAACATATTAAGAAAATCATACATCATGACCAAGTAGGATTCATACAAGGAATGCAAGGGTGGTTCAATATTAGAAAATCAATCAATGTAATTTACCACATAAATAAAACAAAGGAAAGGAACCCCATGAACATCTTAATGGATGTAGAGAAATCATTCCTGATAAACATTCTCAACAAAATAGAAATAGAAGGGAAATTCCTCAAAATAATTATGGACATGTATGCAAAACCAGCAGCCAACATTGTCATCAGTGGAAAAAAACTGAGAGCCTTCCCCTTGAAAATGTCAACGAGGTGAGGACATCCTCCCACATGCACAATCACCACTCTTATTCAATATTGTACTAAGAGTCCTGGCCAGAGCAATAAGGCAAGAAAGGGAAATAAAACATATCCAAATTGGAAAGGAAGAAGAAAACTATCCCTATTCACAGATGACATGATCCTATAAATATAAAACAGCAAAGATTTCACAAAAAAGTTTCTGGATCTAATAAAAGAATTCAGCAATTTTGCAGGATACAAGGTCAACATGCAACCATCAGTTGGCTTCCTTTACACTAACAGGGAGAAATCTGAAAAGTAAATCAAGAAAATAGCACAATTTACAGTGCCCCCAAAATGATAAAATACCTAGGAATAAACCTAACCAGGGATTTAAATGACTTACACAATAAAAACTATAAAACACTGCTACAGAAGACTAAAAGAGACATGATGGAAGGACATTTCCTGCTCATGGATTGGAAAACTTAATATTGTGAAAATGTCAATATTACCCAAAGTAATCTATAGATATAATGCAATCCCTATTCAAACTGCAACAACATTCTTTACTTAATTGAAAAACTAATCACCAATTTTATATCAATAGGAAAGAGGCCCCAAATAGCCAAAGAAATATTGAAGAAGAACAAAGTAGGAGAACTCATACTCCCTGACTTCAAAACATACTATACAGCTACAATTATTAAAACAGGCTGGTATTGGTTTAACGACAAACACATAGACCAGTGCAATAAATAGAGAACCTAGAGATAAATACCTCCATTTATGGACAACTTATTTTCAACAAGGGGTCAAACTCCATTCAACGGGAAGGAACAGTCTCATCAACAAATGATGGTAGCAAAATTGGATAACCACATGCAGAAAAATGAAACAGGACCCATACCTCACACCATACACAAAACTAACTCAAAATGGATCAAGGACCTAAATGTTAAATCTAAAACCATAAAGTTCTTGAAAGAAAACGTATGGACAAAACTATGGAACTTAGGTTTTAATGATATATTATTGAACGTAACTACAAATACCAGGGCAGCAGAAGACAGAATAGACAACTTGGACCTCATAAAAATTAAATACTTACACTCATCAAAAGACTTTATGTAAAGAGTAAAAAGACAACTTAGCAACGGTGAAAAAAATATTTGGAAACAACATATCCAATAAGGGGCTGTCTTAGTCATCTAGTGCTGCTATAAGAGAAATACCGCAAGTGGATGGCTTTAACAAACAGAAGTTTATTCTCTCACAGTCCAGTAGGCTACAAGTCCAAATTCAGGGCATCAGCTCCAGGAGAAGGCTTTCTCTCTCTGTCGGCTCTGGAGGAAAGTCCTTGTGATGCATCAGTCTTCCCTTGGTCTGGGAGCATCTCAGTACAGGAACCTCAGGTCCAAAGGACGCGCTCTGCTCCCAGCACTGCTTTCCTAGTTGTGTGAGGTTCCCAAGTATCTCTGCTAGCTTCTCTCTTTTATACCTCAAAAGAGATTGGCTTAAGACACTATCCAATCTTGTATACCTCATCAGTATAAGTGCCGCTAATCCATCTTATTGCATCCTATTGATAGAGTTTACAACACGTAAGGAAATCACATCAGATCACAGAATGGTACACAATCATACAATACTGGAAATCATGACGTGGCCAAGTTGACAGATATTTTTGGGGGACACAATTCAATCTATGACAGAGGCTAATCTCTAAAATATGTAGAAAATTTCAATAACTTAACAATAAGACAAATAATCCAATTAAAAAATGGGCAAAGAACATGAACAGACACTTAACCAAGTGGACATTCAAGTGGCCAACAAACACTTGAAAAGATGTTCATGATCTTTAGCCATTAGAGAGATGCACATCAAAACTACAATGAGATATCATCCCACCCCTGCTAAAATGGCACTGATTAAAAAAAAAAAAAAAAAGAAAACAGCAAATGCTGGCAAGGATGTGATGAGATTGGAATCCTTATCTACTGCTAATGGGATTGTAAAATGGTGCAACCACTATGGAAAACAGTATGGCACTTCCTCAAAAAACTAGAACTAGAACTACCTTATGGTCCAGCAATCCCACATCTAAGTGTAAACCCTAAAGATTTAATAATAAAGACACGAACAGACATATGCACACCTATGTTCATTTTATCACTATTCACAATAGAAAAAGAGGGAAACAATCTACGTGCCCACCAATGGATGAATGAATAAACAAAATGTAGTACATACATACAGTGGAATACTACGTAGCCATAAAAAATAATGATAAGTTCTTGAAACATAACATGGATGAATCTGGAGGACATTATCCTGAGTGAAATACATTGATCACAGAAGGGCAAATAGTGCGTGATCTCACTTTTATAAGAAGACAAGAATATGTATACAAACAGCAACTAACGTTAATTAGTAGTTACTCAGGATGAGTGGGATGGGGGCGGCAGGGAGGAAATCAATCACTTTCTAGATAGTAGACACTTGTCATACACACACATGTGCACACACACATACACACAGACAGACAGACACACACACACACACACTGGAGCCCTGGTAGCACAATGGTTACGAGCTCGGCTGCTAACCAAAAGATCAGCAGTTCAAATCCACCAGCCATTCCTTGGAAACCCAATGGGGCAGTTCTACTTTGTCCTATAGGATTATTATGAATTCAAATCGACTCAACAGCATTGAGTTTGGCTTTTGGTTTATATGTATGTGTATATACATGTATGCGTGTGCATACTTGTGCACTCATATATATAATAAACTACATGGGTAGCACATAACCAAACACCTCATGAGATTGGTTTTCTGGGTTTGAAGGCTTAGGACCATAGTCTTGTGGGACACTTCAGTCAATTGGCATAATATAGTTCATGAAGTTTATGTTCTACATCCCAGTTTGATGAGTTGTGTCTAGGGTCTTAAAAGCTTTCTAGTGGCCATCTAAGATACAACTATAGTCTCTACTTGTCCGGAGCCAAAAAAAAAGAAGGAAACCAAAGACTAAGAGAAGAAACTAGTCTATAAGACTAACAGTCTACATGAACAACGGCCTCATCTACCCTGAGACCAGAACTAGATAGTGCCTAGCTACCACTAATGACTATTCTGATCAGGGCCATAATAGATGGATCCTGATAGAATGGGAGAAAAATGTGGAACAGAGCCCAAATTCTTAAAAAGTACACTTATTCGATCGCTTGAGACTAGAGGACTCCAGAGACGATCCTCCCTGAGATACTCTTTAAGCTTTGAACTAAATCTATGCCCTGAAGTCATCTTTTAGCTAAATAACAAATTGACCCATAAAATAAAGAATATCACCCGTGAGTACTGTGCACCTTTAAAAAATCATGTATATGAGACCAAAACATCAACAACTACTCTAAAGCAAAATTGGAAGGGCAAGGGAACAGGGAAACTGATGCATCATGAAAAATATAACCTATGTCACTGAACAATATGTGTACCCATACCTGTTGCAGTCAAGTGAATTCCGTCTCATAGCGACCCTATAAATCAGAGTACAACTGCCCCATGGGGTTTCCAAAGAGGGGCTGGTGGATTTGAACTGCTGACGTGTAGTTAGCAGCCAAGCCCTTAACCACTGTGCCACCAGTGCTCTGAACAATATGTGAAGTAATTGTTAAATGGGAACCTAATTTGCTTTGTAAACTTTCACCCAAAACACAATAAAATAGGATTAAAAAAAAAAAAAGAGTAAAGGGTCTTAAAATCAATCACTATTATTTTGTCATTTTAAATGTAATACAAAACCTTTATTAAAATTTTGGGAAATACAGATAAGCAGAGATACTGTAATCAGAATAATAATAATTTACCACACAGTTACTAACATTTTTTATTTATTTTCCCCTCAGCTTTTTAGCTACTGAAATAAAATTTTATAATTTGGTTTTTTAAATTTATTTCCCCCAGTTTTTTAACTACTTAAAAGCCAGTCTTATTGTTAATAACATAATTATTGCCTTTTATTATTGAAAGCATAGATAGTTTTTTTTTCTAAGATACTTGCTTGGTCTTATTTTTATATTCACAAAGAGAGGAATTAAATATTAAAAAATAAATAAGAATACTTTCTTGTTTTTCTTGTTTTCTTGTTTTCATGGTTTGTCCATTTTTTTTTTTTTTTTGTAGGCATGCTTTCTACCTATTCGTGCCTTATGTTTCTCTTACCAACATCGGTGAACTTTTTAAATAATAAAAGTATCATATTTGTTATACTTGATGTAAATATTTTGCAAAATCTATTTGTACTTTATCAAAGTTACTTAGTTTCAAAGCCATTTTCAATTTTTATGTAGTCACACTTAGTTTTATTACAAGAGATGTTGGTTGAGCCCCCATGCAGGGTAAGGTGTATGTTGACGTTACCCTCCAGCTACAGGGACAACTGGCTTTTGCCCACAGGCATCTGGCTCTCTTTTGACCCTGGCCTCTTGCACATGGTTTTCTCCTTTTCCTTCCTCACCTGGTCATCTTCTCAGTCTTCAAGCCTCAGCTCAGACATGACCTCCAGAAAAATTGGTGATGGCTTCCTGAGACTGAAACCAAGAGCGATTATCACAGTGAGAAGTAATTGCCTACGTATCCCAGACTAGATGGCAAAGTCCTTGAATTCACAGATCTGCCACTCAGCATTCTATCATGGAAATATTTGTTGTATGAATAATTTTAAATGAGTATTTTTGAAGTGTATTTTTCACTGTTGCTTTGTTATCATTTCAAATTTGGCAGAAAGCTATAAAAATAGTACAAAAAGTGTGTCTTTGTTGATATTTTCCCACATTTGCTTAATTTTTAATTATCTATATATCTACATATGCTTACATAAGCTACATTTTTGTAGGTTTTAATGTTGGCATAATTTCAAATTTACCAAAAAAATTGCAAGAATTGTACAAAGTTCTTCTGCATGCCCTTAGACACCACAGTACAATTATCAATATCAGGGAATTTACATCAATAGAATTTAAAAAAAATAAAAAAACAGTTGTTGTTGAGTCATTTCTGACTCAGTGACCCTATAGGTCAGAGTACAACTGTCCCAGAGGGTTTCCAGGCAGCAGCTGGTGGATTCGAGCTGCTGATCATTTGGTTAGCAGCTAAACACTTAACCACTGCACCATCTACGATTTAATTTACAGATTTTATTTAAATGCTTACAATTATCACAATCATGTCCTTAAAGTTATTTTTTCCTCTGGCCCGGGATCTAATCAAGAATCATAATTTCTATGTTTCTTCCAAATTTCAGTTACTGCTGAGTCATTTCCAACTTATGGTGATCCCATATGTGTCAGAGTAGAACTATGCTCCAGGAGGTTTTCAATGGCTAATTTTTTGGAAGCAAATCGCCAGGACCTTCTTCTGAGGTGCCTCTGGGTGGACTAAAACCACCAACCTTTCAGTTAGCAGCCAAGCACTTAACCATTTTCACCACCTGTAAATCTCCTGTAATCTGGAATAATACATCAGCCTTTCTTTATCATCTATGACATTACATTTTTAGAAGAGTACTGGCCATTTATTTTACAGAACATCCTGCAGTTTGAGTTTGTCTGATATTTCCTCATGATAGATTGAAACCTTGCATTTTTGGCAGGGTATCACAGTACATCTCAGTACATCTCTCCAGGTGAACTTGACATCAGTTGGCTTTATGATTGGGGATGTTCACTTTGATCATTTGGTTGCCATGGCATCTGCAAGTCTCTGCAGTGTCAATTTTTACCATTGTAGTTAATAAGCAATTTGTGAAGAGATACTCTGGCACCATCCAGTTTTTCTGGTCTCATGGCAAAGGAGGCAGTTGCTCATGGAGGCAGTTAGCCACACCTTCTATTTCCTCCTCCTGTTCCTGACACTCTTTCTTCCTCTGTTGTTCCAGGCAAATAGAGAGCAATTGTTGCACTGTGGATGCCCACTTGAAAGCCTTTAAGACCCCAGGCACTAAGGAATGACCTGAAACATAGAACAAAAGCATTGAACACGTTATTAGGTCAATTAACTGGGATGTCCCATGAAACCATGACCCTAAATCTCTAAACCAAGGAACCAAATCCCATGAGGTATTTGGCTGTACATAAGCAGCCTCAGCAGCTGCTCCTTCTTGTTATTGTAAAAATACATACCACACATTTGCTAATTCAACATTTTACAGGTGTACAACTTTTGACATCAATTGCATTAATCAGCTGCGCAACAATTACCTTTAATCAGTGCAAATTTTCATCACTATAAATACAACTTCAGTGCTCCATAAGCAATAACTTCCCTTTTCCCCCTCCTTCCTGCCTCTGGTAACCACTAATAAACTTTGGTCTCTATACTATTACCTGTTCTTGTCTTTAGTATAATATTTGTCCCTTTGTGATTGACTTAATTCACTCAGCATGGTGTTTTCAAGCTCCGTCCATGTTGTAGCATATATCAGGACTTCATTTCTCTTTCCGGTTGTGTGGTGTTCCTTTGTATGTGTATGCCACATTTTGCTTATCAATTTATGCACTGATAGGCATTTAGATTTTTCCCAGTTTTTGGCTATTGTGAATAGTACTGCAATGAACATTAGTGTATATACATCAAATTTCAGTGTGGTTTTTCAACATTATGCTACTTATAACTATGATCAGTTTTATTAAACAAGCTGTTAAACTAAGTATATCCAAAAAACTCTAAGGTACCTGTCAGATAAGAATTTCGTATTAGGAAAATGAATTTATTCCTCAGAGTTAATATATTTTTTGAATCAGCAAACAGAAAAATCAGCTCTAACAAAAAAAAAATTCTCCATTTTTTAAAATTCAAAACACAAAAATTCAAATTTGTCATATATTTCATAAATTGAGTTGATCCTAGAAAACAAGGTATACCACAACATGAATAGAAAAGAAAAATAGAAATTGTGATGTTGTTGTTGTTGCTAGATGCCATCAAGTCAGTTCCAACTCATAACGACCCTATGTACAACAGAAACAAAACACTGCCGATCCTGCACCATTCTCATCATAGTTTTTTTAGAGCCCATTGTTACAGCCACTGTGTCACTCCATCTCACTGAGGGTCTTCCTCTTTTTCACTGACCCTCTACTTTACCAAACATGATGTCCTTCTCCAGGGACTGATTCCTCCTGACAACATGTCCAAAGTATGTGAGACGTAGTCTTGCCATCTTTGCTTCTAAGCAGCACTCTGGCTGTACTTCTTCCAAGACAGATTTGTTTGTTCTTCTGGCAGTCCGTAGTATATTCAATACTCTTCGCCAGCACCACAATTCAAAGGCATCAGTTCTGCTTCGGTCTTCCTTATTCATTGTTCAGCTTTCGCATGTATATGAGGCAATGGAAAACACCATGGCTTAGGTCAGGCGCACCTTAGTCTTCAAGGTGACATCTTTGCTTTTCAACACTTTAAAGAGGTCTTTTGCAGCAGATTTTCCCAATGCAATGTGTCTTTTTATTTCTTTACTGCTGCTTCCGTGGGTGTTGATTGTGGATCCAAGGAAAATGAAATCCTTGACAACTTCAATCTTTTCTTGTTTATCATCATGCTTATCATATGCATCATGATGTTCTCCCCATCATGAAATTGTGATAGGGAAGTTTATAAATACTGGGAATGTATTAATATTAATATGGAGGTATTGGTGGTTCAGTGGTAGAATTCTCATCTTTCTTGCAGGAGGCCTGAGTTTGATTCCAAACCAATGTATGCAGCCACCAGTGGACATTCCAGATAAGACTAGAGGGAAAAAAAAAGCCTAGTGATCTACATCCCCAAATCAGCCAATGAAAAACCCTATGGGGCTGACTCCAAGACAGCTATCAACAACAACATTAATATTAATTAACATATAAACAGGATAATGGCATAATGTGAAGGAGATAGGCAGAGCCTTTGTGAGATAGCATTTTGAATTATTTTCTGATGCATTCCATCTCCCACTGCTTTGTCTTATTTGCCTTTCCCAAGGGCTAAGACATTAAGCTTCTGTGGCTAAGGGAAGGCAAGTCACAGATTCACTAGAGACACACAAGCTTTGAGGTGTTAGCATAGAGACCACCAGGACCCTCATCTGTCTGAGTTTGCTGCAACCCTAAGGACTGTGTGTGGCAGGTTAGAGATGGTGGAGGAATGTTGAGGCAGAGAGGGCTTGAAACAGAATCAACCCATTTCCCAGGGGCCCAGAGGAGGGTGATAGCAGCAATTTCCTATGTCCCCCAAGAGCTCAAAGAACTGGAACTCAGTTTCAGATGACTGTATATGATAGTCTGTGCTATAGATGATGTGGGAAAACAAACCTCTAATGAGATAAGGCCATGGAGGGACCGTGCCTAAGGACCAGAGGAGGAAATGCACATCTCATTAGATGTCAGGGCGCAGAGACGGTGAGCTGAGGCCTTGGTTCACTTCCGCCCCATGCCCTACCCAGAATTCAGGTCTGCATGGGAGAACAGGGTGAGACAAACCCAGGATTAACGGGAGACAGTTAAATGAGTAAACTCTGGCATAACAAAAAATCGGGTTTCTTCCAACACTGGGGAAAAAAAGGTTCAACATACAAAACAAATCCTATTATAGAGAAATTAAAGTAAATTATAGTTATAATCTCTGTGGCTGCAGAGCAGGTGAGGAGGGAGCCTGGCTGGCTGGGCTGTTGGCCTGGAGTCGGGGGTTTAGACGTAAGGTTCTGTGTGCAGGGCCTCTTTTCCCTGGTCCTTTGCTGGCCAGATCTACTTTGTCCTATAGGATAGCTATGAGTTAGAATCCACTCGACAGCAAGGGAGGGGGTGTTTTTTGTTTTATTTGTTCGTTTGCTGGCCACAGTGGGCTTTTTTGAGGGGCATTGGTTGTCTGCGCCTGTTTGCAACTGTGTGTTGCTGGCTTCTCTATCACCTGCTGATGGGTGGTTCTTTAAGTCCCAAGGTTCCAAGCCCATTCTTTCAGAATCTTCTGATTGTTAACTGATATTTTGTCCAGGGTTTTTATGTGTAATTAGCAAGAGGGATAGGATTTCCAACTGGTCCAGAACCAGAAGCTTACTGATTTTTTAAAATGAATTTTTATGTGATTATAATCATACTCCATCGAAAACTTGCAAAATATGGAATACTAAAAGGAAGAATTTTAAAGCCACTCACAATCCTAAAAAAGCTATAATCATCTTCATAGATATTCTAATCTTTTCTCTGCACATAATTTTAATTCAAGATTTCCTGTCTCTTAGGACCCAGGGAAAGAGGGCTGCTAAGTGTCTCGGATCTTACAAAACTACCAATAATTTCACATGACACTTTTTGCAAAAAATTGATAGAAGGCCCATAGACGAATCAATGGTACCCTGGGCCTCCAGGGATGCTCACCTGCACCCTCACCAAAGCTGGGATGTGGGGTCCTGCCCAGAATAGGCATCGGTGGCTGTCAGTGATGGCCCCCAGGGAGGGGATGCCAACTGCTCGTAGCCAGAGGCTGGGTTCACCTTCTCAGACTCTTCCTCCTCCCTCAGGAACAAGGGATTAGGCCTTCTTGAAAAGAAGAGGACCCCATGTCCTCAGCAAAGAGCAAGGTAAGCCCCTTGCTGGGGCTTCCCACCCCTCAACTGCACTTAGAGGTGGAGGGGTGGGGAGCAGATTTAATTCAAATACGAACTGAATATTTTAAACTCTGTGAAACTGGACTTTCAATAATTGCTGTGAGATCTGCCCCCCAAAGGTCTTTGAAGAGGAAGGATGGTCATTTCATAACCCAGGTTGAAAGGAAGTGATTGGAGACGAGGAAATGTGGTTCAGGTTTATAAACTTCCAGGTTCACTGTATTAATAAACTGGCTATACATTTGTATTTTAAATAGGAAGGAATTCACACACACACATACAAACACACACACAAAAAAAGAAAACATAGTATTAAATAGTAAGACAAAAACGTCATGTAGTAATCAAAACCTGATTTTTAAAGACTAGTTAGTGACATAATGTTTAATATATTAATCAATCTGTATAAAAACTATATGGAGAATTAATTACAGTTTTGAATCTCTCTCTCTCTCTCTATATATATATATATATACACATATACATATATTATATATATACATATCCATATGTATTATATACACATATACATATATATCTATATATTTTATATATAGATATATAAAATGCACACACACACACACACACATCGTAATTGCCTTGACAGCAGTAGATTTGAAATTTTTTTGGATATATATAATTATGATGTGTTCCATAAATCAATAGAAAGAAAACAAAACTGAACCAAGAGTAAACTCCTCAGAAATGGTACTTGTCAAAACAGAGACCGTTTCATCCTACCCTTCTTTGCCCCTTCCATTGTACCCTTGGCTGTTAATAGAATCTCTGTTGTGGAGACAGGTGGGTAGAGATACTAATCCAGATTCCATGTCCCCAAGTCATTCCATTGGCAGGTCCTACCTGAAACAAGTGAGACACTCTTCCCCTTGCCTCTCTGACAATCTGAACTACTGAATGGCACCTAAAATTTCAATTCTACCATGCTCAGCACCTTCCCACTTTCCTTTCTACTGGAAAGTGCATTTCCCACTACTAATATGAAAGAAGCTATCTGTTGTCCTTAAAAGGGCCCAGGTAGTGCAGTTGTAAAGCCTTTGGTTGCTAACCGAAAGGTTGGCAGTTGGAATCCACCAGCTGCTCCTTGGAAACCCTATGGGACAGTTCTACTCTGTCCTATAGGGTCACTATGAGTCAGAATCCACTCAAGGGCAACGGATTTGGTTTTGATTGTTTGTCCTTAAAAAAGACAAGTCATTACAGAATACAAAATATTATTTATGGTTTGTATTTGGTAACCTGGGTTTAAAAAGTAAATTAACAACTGTGTAATATTTTATTTATCAAAACAGGAATAAAACGTGTAATTTTTCTGAGATAATGCCAAGAAATTAAACTGCATAAATGTAAAAATATGAACCCGTAAATTACTCTTGGCAAAGTAGGCAGGCCACACTCCAAATCAAGGCTTAATTTAAATAAGCCTCTATGATTTAAAAAAAAAAAAAAGTTAGTATTCTAATTACTTTAGTATTTCCAAGAAAGCTTGATAAAAAATAAGTTCTGTCTCTCTTAAAATACGCTAAGTGCAGCTCAAGACATTCCTTCACATCTCTCTCAAGTAGTCTCTCTTCAGTTGTGAAGCCGAATTTCATGTGCTTACACTGATATAGCTTTCAAACTAGAAAAGCTTTTGATAATTTGAAAACCTTAAACAATGTGTGTGCCACCACTGAAACGTGTTATTGGGAATTTATACCATCTAAGGTCAGCAGTTCGAATCCACCAGCCAGTCCCTGGAAACACTATGGGGCAGTTCTGCTCTGTCCTGTAAGGTGACTGTGAGTCAGAATCGAATTGATGGCAAGGGGTATTTTGGTTTAGAGTGAAAATTAGAAAAGCAGTTTGATAAAATTTTAATAAATTACTTAAAATGACTGAGGCCCTTTCCTGTCTATGCAAGTCAGAGTTGTGTTCGAATGCAGCTGATGGGATCTGGGCAAAAAGTGCAACATTCCAAATCACAGTGCCCTTTGCATGGGCCCAACAGTGGCAAGAGTGGTTATAGTAATTTGTCTAGCACCTCACCAAATAACTTAGACATTTTGAAAATCTTCTGAGTAGTCATGCTACTTCCATTTTATAGATAACAGAGCTGTGGTTCAGAAAGAAGAAGCTTAGCCACAGTCACAAGTTTGACAGGCTGCAGAACGAGGATAATGACTCAGGTCTGCTAACTTTACATCCTCTGCTTCCCCCATTTCTGCTAGTGATACAGGCATCAGCCCTTTAGTTGCCAAGGTGATTCCATTTCACAGAAAATGATTAAATATTTTAGACACGTCATTCTGAAAAAAACACAGCATATTTGATTTTCAAAAGTCAATAGGATGTGATTGTATTTTCTTCTTTGATCTACTAAAACATTTTACTTTTCCTCTTGCATGACAACTTACTCTGTCTTGTTATTATAAACATCTGTGTGCTTAGCTTGTTCTTTTACTAAACATTACTTTTTTCTGTGAGGGCAAGCATTGGATTTTCTCCATTTCTACATAACTGTCAAGTCCTGGCAAAGTGTTTTGGGTACCTAATACCCTCACAAATGTCTTTGACAAAAATAAATCAATTAACAAGTATGTGTGTGTGTGTGTCTATGTGTGTGCATCAATCTAGACTTTTTCCATTGTCTTTAGTATTCGGATTTTCTAACCTACGCGTTTACATTTTAAATATTACCAATTCCTTATATGATAGAGGGAGCCCTGGTATCTAAGTGGTTAGAGCTACGGCTGCTAACCAAAAAGTCAGCAGTTCAAATCTACCAGCTACTCCTTGGAAACCATATGGGGCAGTTTTACTCTGTCCTACAGGGTTGCTATGAATCAGAATCGAATAGACTCTAAGGCAATGGGTTTAGTTTATTTTGTTTTATATGATAGAAGAGTCACTTCATTATTAAAAGAACATAGAATCCCCCTCTAAAATAGAGTCTAGGCTCAAGCTACTTTTTCCTCAAAATTCCGAAAATAAATAAATGGAAAGACATCCTGTGCTCATGGACTGTAAGATTTAATACTGATAAGATGCCAATACTCCCCAAAGTGATCTACAGATTCAACACAATTTCTATCAAAATTCCAAAAGCTCTTTTTTCCCAAAATGAAAACTTCAAACATCAAGTTTACGTGGAATGGTAAGGGCTCTGAATAGCCAAAATAATCTTAAAAAGATGAATAAAGTACAAGGACATATACTGCCCATTTTCAAAATGTATTAAAAAACTAGAGTAATAAAAACAGCCTGGTAATGGTATAAGGATAAAGATATAGACCAATGAAATAGAATTAAGAGTTCAGAAATAAACCCAATTTATTTTCCACAAGGGTGTCAAGTCCATATTCCATATTAATGAAGAAAAGATAGTCTCTTCAACCAACAGTGCTGAAAAAAAATCTGGGTTTTCAAATGCAAAAGAAGAAACATGGTCCCAAACCTCACACAATATATGAAAATTAACTCAAAATGGGTGAACACATTAAATACAAGAGCTAAAACCATTATTAAGTTCTTAGAAGAAAACATAGCGGTAAAGCTTCAGAACCTTGTATTTGGCAAAGGATTCTTAGATATGACACCAAAAGCAAGAGCAACAAAAGAAAAAAACAAATAAATGGAACTACATAAAAATTAAAAACTTTTGTGCATCAAAGAATATTATCAAGAAAGTGAAAAGACAACCTACAGAATGGAAGAAAATGTTTGGAAAACATGTCTTATAAGGGTTTAATATCCAGAATATATAAAAAACCCCAACTGACATCAAAAAGACAAACAACCCAATAAAAAAATTGCAATAGACTTGAATAGACACTTCTCCAAATATGATATACATGTGGGTAATAAGTATATGAAAAGATGCTCAACATTATATTAATCACTGCTGTTGCTGGGTGCCATTGAGTCAATTCCAACTCATAGCAACCTCATGTGACAGAACAGAACTGCCTCTGAGTACTTTCTTGGTTGGAATCTTTACAGAAGCAGATCGCCAGGTCTTTCTCCCACAAAGCTGCTGTTAGGTAGGTTCAAACTGCCAACTTTTTGCTTAGCAGCCAAGTACTTAACCATTGCACAATCAGGGCCAGAGAAATCAGAATCACAATGAGATATCACTTCACACCCACCAAGATGGTTATTATAAAACAAAAAGAAACTAACAAACAAAGGAAAACATGCACTGGCAAGAATGTAGAGGAGACATTGGAACTTTCATGCACTGCTGTGGGGAATATAATATGGCACAGCCACTGCAGAAAGGAGTTTGGCAATTCCTCCAAAAGTTAAACACAGAATTACCCTATGATCCAGCAATTCTACTTTTAAGTATATACACAAAACAAATGAAAGCAGGGGCTTAAACAGACCCCTGCACACCAAATGGTAGTTGCAATATTATTTATAATAGCTAAAAAGTGGAAACAATCCAAGTGCCTATTTACAGATGAATGGATAAACAAAATGTGGTATAGCCATACGATGGAATATTATTCAGCCATAAAGAGAAGTGAAGTCCTGATACATGCTACCACATGGACTAACTTTGAAAACATTATACTAAGTGAGATAAGCCAAATATAAAGGACAAATATTTTATGATTCTACGTATAAGAAATATCCATATAGGCAAATGTATAGAGACAGAAATTAGATTTGTCATTACCAAGGATCGAGGAGAAGGAGTAATGTGTAGTTATTGCTTAACAGATACCGAGTTTCTGTTTGAGGTGATGAAAACATTTTGGAAATAAATAATGATGATGGTTAGAAAACATTATGAATATAATTGTTTTTGTTGTTGTCAGCTGCCATTGAGTCAACCCCCAACTCATGGTGACCCCATGCACAATGGAATAAAATGCTATATGGTCCTGTGCCATCCCCATGGTGGGTAGCACTTCAATCCATTGTGATCTATAGTGTTTTCATTAGCTGATTTTCCAAAGTAGATCACCAGGCCTTTCTTCCTAGTCCATCTTAGTCTGGAAGCTCCACTGAAACCTATTCAACATCACAGTCACGCACAAGTTTCCACTGACAGACAGGTGGTGGCTGAGCATGAGGTGCACTGGTCAGGGACTGAACCCAGATCTTCTGCATGGAAGGCCAGGGCAGTGTCAAAATAAGCCAGCTAACCTGGAAGTTTTAAATACATTTCAGCATATCATAGCATAAAGCCCAAAATGTTCAGGCTTCAATTGAAAATCACTCATCATTAAAAGAACAAAGAAAAAAGCTCAATTAGAATAAAAAAAGACAATCAACAGACACCAACACCAAGATGACACAAATGTTAGAATTATATGACAAATATTTCAAAGCAGCCATCATAAAAATGCTTCAACAAGCAATTATGAAAACTCTTGAAACAAATGAAGAAAAAAAGAAACTTTCAGCAAAGAAATACAATTTCTCAGCAAAGAAATAGAAGCTATAAAGAAGAACCAATTTTAGAACTGAAAAATATTGTAAACCAAAAAAGAGCAGTGACGGGTTCAACGGAGGAACGGAAGGGACAGAGAATAGAATTGGTGACTTCAAAAAGTGAAACAAATCTTAGAAACAGAGAAAACACACTTGAAAAATGAGCAGAAACTCAGTGACTTCTCAGATAATAATAAATGATCTAAAGTTTGTGTCATCAAAGTCCTGGAAAAAGATCAGAAGGAGGGCAGGCTGAAAAAATACTGGATGAAATAATGGCTGAAAATGCCCCAAATTTGGCAAAAGACACAAAACTACAGAAGAAGCTGTAGGAAACCTAAACAGGAAAATATCTCAAAGAAATTCACACCAAGACACATCATAGTCAACTTCTGATAACCAAAGACCTAGAAGATATCTTGACAAGAATAAAAGAAATGATACTCTACCTATAGTGGAAAAAGAATTCAAATAATAGTGGGTTTCTTGTCAGAAACCATGAAGACCTGAGGAAATGAGACAACAGTTTTCAAAGTGCTGAAAGAACCGTCAATCCACAATCCGATATCCAGCAAAAACATTCTTCTGAATGATGGGGAAATCAAGGCACTCTCATAAAACAGAAAATTTGTCACTAGCAGATCTACCCTACAAGAATAGCTAAAGGAAGTTCTCTGAACATGAAAGATATGACGAAAGAAGAAATCTCAGAACATCAGAAAGGAAAAAGAAAATATAAGGGTAAATACAATGCAGTTTTCTTCTCCTCTTATGTTTTCTGAATTGTTTGATGATTGAAAAAAAATTATAGCATGCCTGACACAGTTCCTAATGTATGTAGAAAAAATACTAGGACAATTTTAAATAGCAGAGGTAAAGGGATGTAAAGAGAGGTAAGCATTCTATACTTCGCTAGAACTTGTAAAATGCAGATAGCAATAGATTGTGATAAACTATGTATACATAACATAATAATTAAAACAACCACTAGAAAAGCTATGCAAAGAGATACACTCAAAAACTTTTAAGATAAAAAAGGAAGAAAAAGAAAAAGACAGAGAAACAAACAAAAACAGAGAATAAATATGAAACAAAAAATAGAATACTTAAGTCCTCACATATCAATAATTACATCAATGTAAATGTAATAAATATATGAATTAAAGACAAGTGGCAAGTTTATTTAAAAAATAGACATGGTTCCTCCTACAAGGAGTGTATGTTTTAAAGAGAGACACAAACACTAAAGTGTAAAACAAATCAACAAACTGAATAACTCCACCATATGAGAAGGCCCCTGTTGTTAGTTGTTGTTGAGTTGATTCTGACTCATGTAGAGTACAGCTGCTCGATAGGATTTTCAAGGCTGTGACCTTTTGAAAGCCAGTCTCTTGGCGTATCTTCCAAGGAACCTCTGGGTAGGTTCAAGCCACCAACCTTTCAGCTAGTACTCAAGCACTTAAACATTTGCATCACCAGGGACTCTGAGAAGGGTCCTGCTGGAAAACAGTAATCAGAAGAATGTAGAAATCTCCATATTAGTATTAGATAAAATAAAATTCCAAGCAAAGAAAAATACTAGAGAGAGAGGAACATTACATATTGATTAAAAATTAATTCCTCCAAGAAAATTTCGCAACCCTAAACATATATGCAAAAAACAACACATCTGCAAAAAACAAAACATCTGCAACATATGTGACACAAAAACTTACAGAACTGAAATGAGAAATAGACAGATCCACAATTACTGTTGAATAATTCAAACCTCCCTCTTAAATGTTGATAAAACAATTAGAATATACCACATATCTATATTTGTGGGACAGAGCTAAAACAGTACTGAGAAGGAAATTTATAGCACTAAATGCTTACATTATAAATTAACAAGTGTCTCAAATCAATCACCAAATTTCTTGCATCAAGTAACTAGAAAAATAAGGGCAACATAAACCAAAATGAAGCAGAAGGGAAGGAATAATAAAGATAAGAACAGAAATCAGTAAAATTGAAAATGGGGAAAAAAAGAGAAAATCAATTAAACAAAGAATTTTTTTTTAAAGATCAATACAATTGATATACTTCTACCAAGAGAAAGTAAGGGAAAAAAAAATTACCTATGTCAGGAATAAAATAGGATATATCAATACAGACCCTGCAGACATCAAAAGGATGATAAGGGAACATAACAAAAAATTATACACTCAAAGTATAACAACTTAAAGGAAATGGAAAAACTGTAAAGTACAAACTAACACAGTTCACTCAATTTGAAATGTAACTATTAAAAAAATTGAAGTCATAATACATAAGAGAGAAATTTCAGGCCCAGGTGGTTTCACTGAAGAATTCTATCAAATGTTTAAAGATGAATTAATACCAAATTCTACACAATCGCATCCAGAAAATAGAAAGGTAGGCAACATTTACTACCCATTTTATGAAGCTAATTTTATCCTGATAGAACACCAGACAAAGATATTATAAAAATAGAAAAATAAAGATCAATATCTCTCAAGAATATAAACACAAACATTCTTAGCAAAATGTTAGCTGATAAAACTCTATATATAGAATATACCATGGACTGCCAGAAGAACCAATAAATCTGTCTTGGAAGAAGTACAGCCAGAATATTCATTAGAAACAAGGTTGGCGAGGCTTCATCTCACATAATTTGGACATGTTATCAGGAGGGACAAGTCCTGCAGAAGGCCACCATGGTTTGTAAAGTAGAGAGCCAGTGAAAAAGAGGAAGGCCCTCAACAAGATGGATTGACACAGTGGCTACAATGGACTGAAGCATAACAACAATTGTGAGGATGGTGTAGGACCAGGCAGTGTTTGGTTTTGTTGTACATAGGGTCGCTATGAGTCAGAACCGACTTACATATACAAACATATATAGAACACTCCACCCAACAACAACACAATGTACATTCTACTCCAGTGCACCTGGATCATTCTCCAGAACAGACCACATGTTAAGTCACAAAGCAAGCCTTGACAAATTTAAAAAGCTTGAAATCATGCAAAGTATTTTCTCTGCACACAATGGAGTTAAGCTAGAAATCAATAACAGACAAAAAAAAAAAACCTAGAAAAATACACAAATATATGGAAATTAAGCAACATACTATTAAACTACCAATGGGTAAAGGAAAATATTAAAAGAAGTCTTTTGACTTCTTGAACACTGCTTTCATGGGTGTTGATTGTGTATCCAAGTAAAATGAAATCCTTGACAACTTCAATCTTTTCCCCTTTTATCATGATGTTGCTTATTGGTCCAGTTGTGAGGATTTTTGTTTTATGTTGAGGTGTAATCCATATTGAAGGCTGTGGTCTTTGATCTTCATCAATAAGTGCTTCAAGTCCTCTTCACTTTCAGCAAGCAAGGTTGTGTCATCTGCATATGGCAGGTTGTTAATGAGTCTTTCTCCAATCCTGATGCCCCTTTCTTCTTCATATACTCCAGCTTCTCTGATTATTTGCTCAGCATACACATTGAATAGGTCTGGTGAAAGGATACAACCCTGATGTACACCTTTACTGACTTTAAACCATGTGGTATCCCCTTGTTCTGTTTGAACGACGGCCTCTTGATCCATGTACAGATTCCTCATGAGCACAATTAAGTGTTCCTGAATTCCCATTTTTCCACAATGTTATCCATAATTTTTTATAATACACGCAGTTGAATGCCTTTGCATAGTAAATAAAACACAGGTAAACATCTTCTGGTATTCTCTGCTTTCAGCCTGAATCCATCTGACAACAGCAATAATGTCCCTTGTTCCACGTCCTCTTCTGAATTCAGCCTCTTCTGAATCCTCTTCTGAATTTCTGGCAGTTCCCTGTGGATATACTGCTGCAGCTGCTTTTGAATGATCTTCAGCAAAATCCTACTTGCATGTAATATTAATGATATTGTTCGATAATTTCCATTCTCAGTTGGATCACCTTTCTTGGGAACAGGCATAAATATGGATCTTTACCAGTCAGTTGGCCAGGTAGCTGTCTTCCAAATTTCTTGGCAGAGATGAGGAAGCACTTCCAGTGCTGCATCCCTTTGTTGAAACATCTCAATTGATATTCCATCAATTCCTGGGGCTTTGTTTTATACCAATGCCTTCAGTGGAGCTTGGACTTCTTCCTTCAGTGCCATCAGTTCCTGATCATATGCTACCTCCTGAAATGGTTGAAATGTCTTCCAATTCTTTTTGCTATAGTGACTCTGTGTATTCCTCCCATCTTCTTTTGATGCTTCTTGCATTGTTTAATATTTTCCTGTAGAATCCTTCAGTATTGCAACTCTAGACTTGAACCCCCACACGTCTGTCAGTTTGTGGTACTGTGGGGGCTTGTGCATTGCTGTGATTCTGGAAGCTATGCCACTGGTAATCAAGTACCAGAAAGGCCACCTATGGTAGACAGATTTCAGCTGAGCTTCTAGACTAAGACAGACTAGGAAGAAGGACCTGGTGGTCTACTTCTGAAAAGAATTAGCCAGTGAAAACTTTATGAATAGCAATGGAACATTGTCTGATACAGTGCCAGAAGATGAGCCCCTTAGGAAGGTAGTCAAAGGCAACTGAGGAAGAGCTGCCTCCTCAAAGTAGAGTTGACCTTAATGACATTGTTGGATTGAAGCTTCGGGACCTTCATTTGCTGATGTGGCAGGACTCAAAATGAAAGGAATCAGCTGCAAACATCCATTAATAATCAGAACACGGAATTATATGAAGTATGAATCTAGGGAAATTGGAAATTGTCAAAAATGAAATGGAACACATAAATAAAGGAGACTTCATAAAAATTAAGAACTTTTGTTCATCAAAAGACTTTATGAAAAAAGTGAAAACACAAGCTACCAAATGGGAGAATATCTTCAGAAACCACGTATCCAATAAGAATCTAAGTTGTATATATATAACTTAGACAACTTAACAACAATAAGACAAATAACCCGATCACAAAATGGGTAAAGGACTTGAATAGACTTTTGACCAAGCAGGATATTCGAATGGCCACCAAACACATGAAAGATTTTCAATGTCATTAGTAATTAAAAAAACAAAGTTGACAATGAGTTAATTCCAACGTATAGTGACCCTATAAGACAGACTAGAACTTCCCCATAGAGTTTCCAAAGAGTAGCTGGTGGATTTCAACTGCCAACCTTCTTGGTTAGCAGCTGGACTCTTAACCACTGTGCCACCAATGTCAATGTCACTGAAATGTACATGTGAAAATAGTTGTATTGGTGTATGTTTGCTATGTATATTCTCAACAACAAAAATAAAATAAATTATTAAAAAAAACAAAAAATCCTATGGAAGGACTTTCAGCAAGATGGTGGCATAAGTAGGAGCATCCTCATGATCTTCTAAAACAATGACAGAAGAAAAGTTAAGACAGATACAATCAAAACTGTGTGTTAGAAGTAAAGACATATAGATTGATGGAACAGAATGTAGAATACAGAAATATGTCTTCAAAAATATATCCAACTTGCTTTTTACAAAGGTACAAAAGTAATTGAATAGAAGAAAGACAGTTTTTTAACAAATGGTGCTGGAATAATTGGACATCCATAGGCAAAAATATGTAACTTGACCTAATCTTCACACCTATACAAAAATTAACTTAAAATGGATCACAGAATTAAATGTTAAACATAAAACTATAAAGCTTTAAAAAAAATTTTAGGATCTTAAGCAGGCAAATAATTTTTAGACTTTACACCAAAAATATGTTTCAAAAGAGGAAAAATTGATAAATTGGACTTCATCCAAATTAAACATGTTTGCTCTGCAAAGACCCTGTTAAATGGATGAAAATACAAGTTACAGATAGGGGGTAGGGTTGGGATAGGAGGTAAGGGAGAGAAGGGAGACTATTTGCAAACCACATATTTGACAAAAGACTAGTATCTATAATAGAAAGAACTCTCAAGACTTCACAGTAAAAAACTAAACTATCCAACTGGCAAATTGACTAAAGACATGAAGAAGGATTTCACAGAAGAGGGTATACAGACAGAAAATAAGCACATGAAAAGATGTTCAAACAACAATAACAAAAAATAAAATGAATTATTAAAAAACTTATTAGTCATTAGGAAAATGCAAATTAAAACTACAATGAGATTTCACTACAAATCTATCAGGATGACTAAACTAAGAAAATAGTGACAAGACAAAATTCTGGTGCGTGTGCAGAGAAATTGAACCACTCATACGTTGTACAGCCATTGTGGGAAAGAGTTTGGTAGTTTCTAAAAAAAACTAAACATGTTGCTACTATGAGAACCAGTAATTGCACTTCTGGGCATTTATCCCAAGGAAATAAAAACCTAATGTTCACACAGAAACCTATACATGAATGTTCATAGCAGCTCTCTTAGTAGTCGTCCAAAACTAGAAACAAAGCAGATGTCATCTCTTGCCTGCTGCACAGCTGGAAAAGTCAAGCAGATGATTCAAACAGCAGAGCAAACACTGTGTTTTGTGATGCTGTCTTTTGACGATATGTAGGAACACATGTTGTTACATGTAGTATCTTCACCCTATCTTTGAGGCCTAAAAAATGAGGGAAGGAGGGCCAAGGGGAGGGAGAAAGAAGGTATTCAGCCCTCTGAGGGAGAATAAAAAGCCCCATTACTCATTCATCCCTGACTCAGCATGTTCTGCACTACTTCTTGAGCACTGCCTCTTCTCCAATGTGTCTAAGCTGGTGGAAATGGTCCACACAGACTAACGCCCCAGAACTGATCCAGGGACGTCTGCCAGAGCACAGAGACTGAGGGCCAGTGAGGCAGCCAAGGGCGGGGGGTCAGGGAGAGTGGCATCCAAGTGGGCTTCTAGGAGGGAAGGCAGAGCTTACATGCCCCAATTTTGGTCCCATTTCCAGGGAGAAAAGGAGAAGGATGCAACATACATTCAGTACCAACTCAGTGTCAGACCATGGGCCAGGTGCTTACCCCTAAACCTCCCATAACTTTGCAAAGTTGGTATTATTCTTCCCATATGGGGAAGTAGGAAACCAAGACTCGCAGAGAAGAAATAATTATTTTGGAAGTTGTTTCTCAAGAACACCAAATGGGCACCAGTCATCAAAAATGCCTCTCACATGTCTTTTATTCTCATCTTGAAGTAATTGCTTCCTGTTTTCTTTATTTCAAATTACAATTCAGGTGCCTGAAATTCCTCATTTCTCATTAACATTTCAGCTTCTTGCCAGACATAAATGGGCAGAGATAAAAAGTTATTAGAAAACTTTAAAATGGCATAGCCTTGTGGACCTAATCCAGCGTAACCTCCCACCCTATAGTAACCCATAAGGAGTGGGAGGGCTGCAGTGAGATAGGTGAACACAAGAGCAGGGGAGTGTGAGGGATGCCCAATTGCTCTGCTCTGACGGAAATTGTCCCCTGTAGCCTAGATGATCTCATCTCTCTCCTCTCTGATCTGCCTCCACATGCCCTTGACGTGGGCACCAGGCCAGAGAGCAGCATTTGTCACTATTTAATATTCATGATTTAATTGTCAGTTTGTTGTACTGTGGTGGCTTGTGTGATGCTATGATGCTGGAAGCTATGCCACAGATGTTTCAAATACCAGCAGAGTCATCCATGATGGGTAGGTTTCAGTGGAGCTTCTAGACTAAGACAGACTAGGAAAAAAGGCCTGGTGATCTACTTCTGAAAATTAGTCAGTGAAAATCCTGTGACTCAGAGGATATTGTCTGATATGTCCTGGAAGTTGAGCCCCCTGCATCGGAAGGCACTCATAATATACAGTGGTCATAACAACGGACTTGGACCTACCAAGGATCGTGAAGATGCTACAGCACCCGGCGGTGTTTCATCCTGTTTGCACATGGGGTCCGCCATGGGTTGGAGTCAACTCGACATCAACTAACAACAATATTCGCTGGAAACCTGTAAGATGGGTCTGTTACCATTTAACTCATGAAGAAACATAGAATGTTCCCTAATCCCGAAGTGTGTAAGTGGCAAAAAGAGATTTAAACTTTTTTATGGTTGAATTTAAAGCCTGAGTTGAGAGGGACCTGGACAGAGTGGGAGAAAAATGTAGAACAAAATTCTAACTCAGAAAAAAAGACCAGACTTAAACTGGCCTGACAGAGACTGGAGAAACCCCGGACACCCTCTTAGCTCAGTAATGAAGTCACTCCTGAGGTTCACCTTTCAGCCAAAGATTAGACAGCCCCGTAAAACAAAATGAGATTAATGGGGCACAACTGTCCCGGGACAAGAAGGCAGGAGGGGGCAGGAAAGCTGAAGATAGGGAACCCAAGGTTGAGAAGGGACAGTGTTGACATGTCGTGGGGGTGTTAATCATTGTCATAAAACAATATGTGTACTAACTGTTTAATGAGAAACTATTTGTTCTGTAAACCTTCATCTAAAGTACAATAAAAAAATAAAATAAATAAATAAAGCCTGAGCTAACACTGAAGAAAGGCAGCTAGAAGCTCTAGGATGAAAGTAGTTTCGATGAGTCACAGCCTCTATTTCTTTGTCTGAATAATGTCACATCATCACTCTCAGGAGAAAGAGTTTCTACTCACAATTAAATTAACCCACATTATAAAATGCCTGAGACTATAATAATAAGCATAACTACACTGAGTGCTCAGGAAAGGCTAGAGGCTTTACTTGCATAGATTTTTCACTCAAGGCTCACAAGGAATCAACCTCATGGAGCCTGTCAGGTGGGGTGCAGGGGATCAAGGACAGGCAGGACGGCTGCTCAGCTCAGGTCTCTCCTCCACAAAGGCTGTCCCATTTAAACCTTTGAGGCCGCTTTCAAATTCAGTTATGCACAAAACCACAAAGCTACACCATCAGAAATACAGGCGAAGAAGCTCATCCTCAAATGTTAATCCTTGTTTATAACCGTTGTCAGATCACATGGCCTATAGTGCTGTGAGTTAACAGTTTTATAATCCTATAGTTGAATTGTCTCGTGATGAGAACTAGATCATCTATCTTTGTGGGGGAAAAAAAAAGCAAGCACTTAAAATATTGTTATTTCTAAATCTTTCCATTCTGTTTTGGCTTTTCCCCCTTTCTTCTTCTCTCTCTCTCTCTTTAATATAGGCGTGGTTCAGGACTCTGGCCCTTTGCAAGTTTCTGGGTACAACTCCCTTCTCCATTTTACAGGTACGGAAGCTGAGGCTCAGAGGGTTAATAGCCCGAGCAAGATGACACAGTATGCGGTAGACCCAGGGCTGGAATTTAGGTCTGGCTTACTTCGAGTAGCTAATATGCCATGTAGTCCTTTGGGCTTGTATATTCAAGAACATGATACAAAGTTTGTTGCTATTATTGCAGCTTAAGAAAACCTGAGTCTAATGCAAACATTTACAGAGAAGAGTAGGGGGAGCAAGCACGGAAGGAGGAAGGGGAAGTGGTTTCAGGGCGTGTGAGGCCCTGTCACAGGAGACAGCCCATTCTAGTCCTGGACAGTTCAGGGTCTGGGAGCACTGGCCAGGATGGCAGGGAATAGGGTGCTCTTGAATCTGTGTGTAGGGGGATGAGGGTGGAGGGGAAGCAGAGGATGTTACCAGGGTGAGCATTTAGTTTAAGTCAAAGAAGACATTGAACAATGCTGATTCTTGACATTCTGGGAAAGACAAAGCATTGCAGTGTAAGTGGCCAAAGGTATTGTTTCTTGAGATTGTTATACTTAGATATTCTGGGCTGGGAGATGGCTGGATTATTAAGGCCCAGGTCTAGCTGAGTGCCCCCCTTCAATGCTGGGAACCAGGCAATAGCAACACCAGCTTTGTGCTTGCACATCAACCCTGCTGGGAACTCACTTTATTTTAGATCAGTCGTAACGAATACCAAGCTCTTCATTTTTTTTCCCTTCTATTTTTATTTCATTAATTCCTATGCATATGTTTTTAAAAATTACAAATCTTCATAAAAATTAAATGAACACGTGTATACCCTTCTTCTCAATTTACCAGTTGTTAACATTATGGTACATTGGCTTTATCTCTATATTTCTATATAAATTATATATGTGTGTGTATGTATGATGTATATAAAAAGTATACATATGCATATGTACCCACAATGTGCACATAAAAGGACACACACACAAATACACATGAGCACACGCACCCACATATATTCCTTTTTTCTAAATCATTTGAAATATTTTGCAGATATCATGATATATTACCCCTAAATATTTCAGTTTATTTCCTAAGACAAAGAACTTCTCTTACATAACCAGAACACTATGCTCACACTGAAAAAATTTAACATTGAAACAATAATATTCCAGTATGCAGTCCATATTCAAATTTCCTTCATTTTCCAGTAACATTTTTGTAGTTGCCTTTTGTTTGGTCCTGTTGGGCTCTAGGATTCAGTCATGGGTCACACAATCACACATTGTACTTGGTTGTCATGTCCTATAGTCTCCTTTAATGTACATCTGTCTCCTGTGCTTTTTTTTTTTCTTACTCTTTTTATTTTATTTTTTTTATATTTTATAATATTGATGTTTTTGAAGGGTTCTGACCATATTTTTTGTAGACTATACCAGAGTCTGGATTTACTTTTTCATCAATAATTGTTTCCTCATTGTTATGGGTTGATTTATATCCCCACCAAAAGTATGTTCAAGTTTTAACACGCAGTACCTGTGAGTACAACCTTATCTGGAAACAGAGCATTTGCAGAAGTAATTAGTTAACATAAGGTGTTACTGGAGAAAGGTGGGCCCTAATACAATATGACTGGTGTCCTTATAAAAAGATGAGAAGAGACACAGAGACAGACAGATGCAGAGGAAAGAAAGTCATGTGAATATGGAGGTAGAGATTGGAGTGAGAGCAGCTACAAGCCAAGGGATGCCAAAGATTGCCGGCAGCCACCAGAAGCTAGGAGAGGCAAGGAACAGATTTTCTCCCTCAGGGCCTCCAGAAAGAATCAACATGGCCAAAACTCTGATTTTGGATTTAGCCTCTAGAACAGTAAGAAACTAAATTTCTGTTGTTTTCAGCCACTAAGTTTGTGGTAGTTTGTTATAGTACCCACAGAAATCTAAAACACTTATGATTAGATCCAGGTTAAAGATTATTGGCAAGAAAACAACCTAGGGAAGGCCCTGTCCTTTACATTGCACAAAGTCAGCAAGAACATAGGTTAGTTTGTCCCATTGTTTGGAAGGGTAAATATGATCACTTAGTTCACGTGGTGTCTACCAGGCTTCTTCATTATAAATTCCTTGGTAAATAATAAGTCATCTGTTCAGGAAACTTTGAGACTATGCTAATAGACTGTTCCTAAGAATGTGCGGAACCCACACAATAGCCTTAATATTCATAACAACCTTTGTCTGCATCGTTTATTAATTGATGCTTGCAAAATGAGGATTAATTTTTTTTTTCTTTATTGTACTTCAGGTGAAGATTTACAGAACAAATAGCTTCTCATGAAACAGTAGTACACATACTGTTTTATGACATTGGTTAACAACACCACAACACGTCAACCCTCTCCCTTCTCCACCTTTTTTTTTTTTTTTGTGAAAATATACATAGCCAAAGATACACCATTTCAAAAATTTCTACATGCACAGTTCAGTGACATCGACTACGCTCTTCCAATTGTGCTGCTATTCTCACTTTAGATGAAGGTTTACAGAACAAAATAGTTTCTCGTTAAACAGTTAGTACACATGTTGCCCTATGACAATGGTTAACAACCTCACAACACATCAACACTATCCTTACTCAACCTTGGGTTCCCTATCACCAGCTTTTCTGTCCCCTTCTGCCTTCTAGTCCTTGTCCCTGGACTGCTGTGCCTCATTACTCCCATTTGGTTTTATGGAGCTGTCCACTCCCCAGCTGAACGGTGAACCTTGGAAGTGACTTCACCGCTGAGCTAAAAGAATGTCTGCGGGCCATACTCTCAGGGTTTCTCCAGTCTCCTTTAAGCCATTAAATCTGGTCTTTTTTTTGTGAGTTAGAATTATGTTCTACATCCTTCTCCAGCTCTGTCCAGAATCCTATGTTGTGATCCCAGTCAGAGCAGTCAGTGGTGGTATCCAGGCACCGTCTAGCTGTACTTGACTCAGTCCAGTGGACGCCTTGGTAGCTGTGGTCCATTAGTCCTTCAGACTAATCTTTTCCTTGTATCCTGTTCTCTTCATTCTCCCTTGCTCCCGAAGGGATGAGACCAGTGGAGTATCTTAGATGGCCGCTCACAAGCTTTTAAAACCCCAGACACTACTCACCAACCTAGAATGTAGAACATTGTCTTTATAAACTGTGTTATGCCAGTTGAGCTAGATATTCCCTGAGACCATGGTCCCCACAGCCCTTTGCCAAGCAGTTCAGTCCCTCAGGGAGTTTGGATGTGTCTATGGAGCTTCCATGACCTTTCCTTGTACAAGTTGTGCTGGTTTCCCCAGTATTGTGTACTGTCTCACCCTTCACCCAAGATAACACTTATCTATTGCCTATTTAGTATTCCCCCCCACCCCTCCCATCCCTGGTAACCAACAAAGGTTGTTACTTTTTTGTGTGTGAACTTTTTCCTGGGTTTTTAGAATAGAGGTCTCATACAATATTTGTCCTTTTGTGATTGACTTATTTCACTCAGCATAATGTCCTCCAGTTTCATCCATGTTATGAGATGCTTCGCAGATTCATCGTTGTTCTTTCTCGTTGCATAGTACGCCATTGTGTGTATGTACCATAGTTTGTTTATCCATTCATCTGTTGATGGGAATCTAGGTTGTTTCCATCATTTTGCTATTGTGAACAATGCTGCCACGAACATAGGGGTGCGTATGTCTATTCGAGTGACGACTCTTATTTCTCTGGGATATATTCCAAGGAGTGGGATTGCTGGATCGTATGGAATGTCTATTTCTAGATTTCTAAGGAAGCTCCATATCGTTTTCCAAAATGGATGTATCATTTTGCATTCCCACCGGCAGTGCATAAGAGTTCCGATCTCCCCACACCCCCTCCAACATTTGCTATTTCCAGTGTTTTTGATTTGTGCCAGTAATGCCCAGGTAAGAAGCTATCTCATTGTGGTTTTAATTTGCATTTCTCTAGTGGCTAGTGATCAGGAGCATTTCCTCATGCGTCTGTTGGCCACTTGAATGTCTTCTTTGGTGAAGTATCTGTTCATTTCCTTTGCCCATTTTTTAATTGGATTATTTGTCTTTTTGTTGTAGAAGTGTTGGATTTTCTTGTAGATTATGGAGATTAGACCTTTGTCTGACTTGTACTGTCCAAAACTTTTTTCCCAGTCTGTAGGTTCTCTTTTTACACTTTTGGTGAAGTCTTTTGAAAAGCATAGGTGTTTGATTTTTAGAAGATCCCAGTTATCTAGCTTATCTTCCGGGGTTTGTGTGTTGATGGTTATGGTTTGTATCTTGTTAATGCCGTGTATTAAGGCCTGTAGTGTTGGTCCTATTTTTTCTTCTATGAACTTTATAGTTTTGGGCTTTATATTTAGGCCTTTGATCCATTTTGAATTAGTTTCTGTATATGGCATGAGGTATGGGTCCTGTTGATTGAATTTTTTAAGGTTCTAAAGTGGAGTATGTAAATTCAATCTAAAAATAAAAATATGCACACTAAAATAAACAATTTTCAAAGGACAATAGATTATTTTTTAGCTCTCATGTTAAACATTATAATCAAATTTGTTGTTATGTTTGTTTTAAACACTTCTTTTTTCCAATGGTTAACTGGACTTCAGTAAGAAAACAACACAATTCAGAAAGAAAGGAAAGAGGGAAGAAACTTACACAACTTCTTAACCTGCAGTTTGGCAACTACATTCCTGGAGATCATCGTCTCCCAGATGTCTATTCCAGGAAATCTATTCCCATACCTCTTCTTGTCCGGGGTTCCTGAACTCACAGGCAATTAATGAAGCACTTCCTCCTCTGGAACGCCTCTCTTCTTGCCTTTTTGTTCTGCAGCCTGCAGCCTAAGGTGGCTTGCCAGAATGAGCCAGTCTCCATCCCAGTCATACTCTGGGATACCACAAAAATCCTTATGAAATCAGTGTAACTGAGGTTAGCCCAAGGAGAGAAAAGAATCGGAAAGGAAGTGGGTAAAGCAATATGTAATGCATGAGACCTTCTGAGTTTGTAAAAGGTTTTCTGGACTCTGATATGACACACATTATTTTATTTTATTTTTATTATATATACACAAATCATATTATAATTATGTATTATATAACTTCATATATTGTGGATGTTTAAAATGACAAACTGGACAATAAATTTGTATAACTCACATAAATAACAAAGCCACACAATCGAAGCTTCGTAGTGATTCCTTAGTTCATCAGGAGAATACTTTCTCCTGGGTCCCTCTCCAACCCCTACCCTAGACTCCGTGAATCTGCAGCAGAGAGAGGAAGACCTTCTCTCCTCTAAGCTGTGGCTTGGGTGGAGCTCCCTTGCTGCAAGGGATAGGTAGAGAAACAAGCACTTTCAGACACAATTGGGTTGGTTTATGCTGACAGAGAGCAAGGTATTCCTGCTTCAGCTCTGAGATGTCCTTGCCTCCCCACCCCAGCCCAGCCCTCCAGACACCTGTTCTGACCCACCTAAGGTGGACAGAGGGCATGTTCAACTCTGGGAAGAGCCCAGCAAAGACAGGAGAGGCCTCCCAGAAGAGATGATATTTGTCCTCGATCTCAAAGGAGTAGGAGAGAATGATGTTCTAAACAAGGGAATTTGGGCAGCTATTTATTAGCTGCTTTTCCTCAGTCCCTGCACCCCCTCTCAGGGTGTAAGGGCACACTTTGCTGAAGAGCCTACGTACAGCCATGACTAGGTGTGACAGGACGAACACACCCCCTGCTGCCCTCCTTACGTGGTTCTGTTAACCAGACAGTTGGGGAGGTCAGGTCCCACCACATCAAAGATCAAAGACCACAGCCTTCAGTGTGGATTACACCTCAACATAAAAAAAACAAAAATTCCCACAAATGGACCAATAATCAACATTATGATAAACAGAGAAAAGATTGAAGTTGTTAAGGATTTCATTTTACTTGGATCCATAATCAACACCTATGGAAGCAGCAGTCCAGAAAACAAAAGATTCATTGCATTGGGCAAATCTTCTGCAAAAGACCTCTTTAAAGTGTTGAAAAGCAAAGACGTCAGTCACCTTGAAGACTAGGGTGCGCCTAACCTAAGCCATGGTGTTTTCAATCACTTCATATGCATGAGAAAGCTTAACGATGAATAAGGAAGACAGAAAAAGAATTGACGCCTTTGAATTATGATGTTGGGCAAGAATATTGAATATACCATGAGCTGCCAAAAGAATGAACAAATCTGCCTTGGAAGAAGTACAACCAGAATGCTCCTTAGAAGCAAGAATGGCAAGACTATGTCTCACATACTTTGGACATGTTATCAGGAAGGATCAGTCCCTGGAGAAGGACATCATGCTCAGTAAAGTGGAGGGTCAGTGAAAAAGAGGTAGACCCTCAAAGAGATGGATTGACACAGTGGCTGCAACAATGGGCTTAAGCATGACAGTGATTGTAGGGATGGTGCAGAACTGGGCAGTGTTTCGTTCTGTTGTACAGTCACTATGGGTCCTAAATGACTCAACGGCACTTAACAACAACAACAACAACAAAGATGTTCTGCAGCAGAAAGAGGAAGATGTTGTGAAACCCATGTGAAATTGTGCACTACAGATTATTAAGTAAACATAATTAAGCCTGTGCATACCTTGCTTACTGTAAGCCTGTGCATACCTTGCTTACTGAGTTAATCTTCCCTGGTCATAGTCATAACTGAGATCTCTTTCTGACAAACTCTCCTGCTCTAATACATGTTATTTCACAGGAGGGTAGTAAATTCAAACGCCGTTAGGGACCAGGTGCTTAATATAAATGCGAAAAGTGGCCAGTATAAGCCAATACTTACTCCTCTTTAAAGGCAATTTCTAGCATATATTTTCAAACATGGATCTGACAAAAAAAAGCACTTGCATGATCTGCTCTCAGTCTTGTTTCCCAGTGCTGTTTGTCCTTGTGTTAAGTGTAGTTGTCCATCCACACTGTTTGTTTTATCCTTTTTTCGTGAACAAAATTGCTATGTAATTAAGGGTAGATAGGACATTTGAAAGGGAAATTCACACAAACATGGAATCTAACTAGGGGAGAGATGTGACCAGAGCTATTAACAAACCATCAAAGTGGAAAAGGGCTTGGGGTGAGAAGAGAGAGATCCTGGAGAGATCAGCTGGTCATGCAACAGTCCAAGTAGGGCAAAGGAGACCGGTGTCAGGGTCACCACAATGAGCACAGTGAACAGAGGAGGAAAATTAAAGCAATGTGTGTAAAAACTGTAAATGCTATCCCCTAGGGTTTCATGACCTTAGAATAACTCATTAGCACCCACATCCCATAATATTCACAATGGTCCTCAGAGAAGGTAGGAGCCACAGCTTATGGGATCTTCATCACCTGTAAGACAATCTTGATCTCTGGCTCCGGAAGAGCCTTCTGCAAAGAGACTGTGGATAATAAGTCCAACATGCACTCACTCTTGTGTTCAACAGCTTTCACTCAAAGAGTATCTTCTTCAGTCTCAGAATCACACAAATGTTCCTCTTTATCCTTGCCTGAGATGAACTTTTATTGCTCACTCTCTTCTGGCAATCCTCCATCAGCTCCTGATACCACTTGGATATCATCAGAAATTCCTTGTTTTGTCAACACCCTCATCTTCTAGCCTTCCCTTGAGCCCTCATATTATCTGAAAGGTGCTTCTCCCTTGAGAACCCTGTTGCTCTTGCAGCCTTCTCTTATCTCCCATCAACGTATCTCAGGTCAGAACATGGGATGCAGTTGAACATCTTAACGCTAGCCTCTTAAAATAAAAATTATTGAGATGAATGACTACTACACCCTCCTCCCCACCCACACACACACACACTCAGACCCTCACATCTCTGTTATGTGCTCATCACCTGGGAAGTTGCTCTCCCTCCTTCACTAATGGCTTTGGCCCCTGCACAGATCCTGTATCACTCTGGGTGACTCTAGCACATTGATGCACAGCCCATCCAAGACCCTGGCCTCTCAGATCCTTGCAGTCTTCACCTCCAACAACCTTCTCATCCACTCTTCTTCAATTACCAATTTTCATGGCCACATCAGAATTTTGTCACTGCCTGTAACCGCTTTGCCTCTAGGATCTTTAATGCAAACATGCTGGTTGCTATTCATAATCTCAACTTCTTCCCATTGATTTAGTTGTCTGCTCTCCTTCTGAGTAGGTTTAATAACATCAGGTACTCTGATGGTTTAATGCCATTGACTCCTCTTCTTTTCACTGTCTATTGACCCTCTTCTTTCTTCAATATTTTCTAAGGGAATTGGATTTAAATCTATGTTTCATTATTTAAATAAATCTATGGTTAATAACCACCGCCCATTTGTCAGTTTGTCATACTGTACTGGCTTGTGTGTTGTTATGATGCTGAAAGCTATGCCACTGGTATTTCAAATACCAGAAGGGTTACCCATGCTGGATAGGTTTCAGCAGAGTTTCCAGACTAAGGCAAACTAGGAGGAAAGGCCTGGTGCCATATTTCTGAAAATTAGCCAATGAAACCTTATGTATCACAACAGAATAACGTCCAACTCTCTTGTTTTGAACACATCATCAGGAGGGCTCGATTGCTGGAAGAGGATATCATGTCTGGTGAAGTGAGGGCCAGTGAGAGGGAGGGAGACCCTCAGTAAGATGGATTGGCCCAATAGTTGTAATGATGGAATCAGACATGCTGGTGATTGTGAGGATGACACAGGACTGGGCAACATTTTGTTCTGTTGAGCATAAGGTTGTCATGAATTGGATTCAGCTCAACAGCATCTATCTCTCTGTCTATGTATCTGTCTATCTATGGTTAATAACCTAAGATCCTTTTCACTCCTGTCTTTCTATTGATCCTTATGCCAAACCTGAAAAGCCCAAATGAACTCCATTATCTGCTTTCTCTGTGGTTCACCCAAGATGCTTAGTGAAGCTGTGAAAAATCAGATGCAGAGAAGATTGTATCCCCTGGCTGCTATCCTCACCTGGAAGTCTTTGTTGCCTGGTGAGCTCACTTTCCACAGCTCACCAGGACCATTTTCAGCTTCTCTACTCTTATGAAAGCTGCAACCTCTCATCTACTCCCCATTTTCAATACGTGACCCCACCTCCTGTTTCTCAGAGAAAATATAAGCCATAAACTGAGGAACCCCTCATTTTTCAGATGCCCACACTTAAACCTTAAAACCCTGTCTTCTTCTTATCCTGCTGCACTCCAGGAGACAGGCTTTTCACCTAAGATGTGAAGTCAGCCCCTTCTGTCTTCTTAGATACCTCAGACTCTCCATGTGCATCTGTCTTCTCACTCACAATGGAGACTTTCAATCATCTTTTAAAGACTCTCAACTTTTCCTAATTTTAAGTAAAAGACCGACTCAACTACCCATTTTTCTAGAACCACCTCCTCATCTTTTGCCATCTCTCATAATCAATCTCCTGTAAAAGTTGTTTATATTCACAGTCACCCTCTCCTCACCTTTCACTTCCTCTGCCTTTCATTCCAAGTTGTCTTAGTTGTCTCTCTAAGACAAGAGTTTTTAACCACATGTCAACAGACTGTGTGAACCTATGAAAAAACTTGAGGTCCATGAACCCATTGCTGAAGAAAAATATGTTTTTATTTTCATTAACCTCCAGATGAACTGTAGCATATCATTCAAGTATGAATATAGGCAACAAAACACAATGATATTAGCATAACCTGTGCTTCTGTCATCAGTATAAATTATAAACTCATAGCTACCATACAGTCACTATAGGGTTGCTATGAGTCAGAATAGACTTGGCAGCAATGGATTTGGTTTGGTTTATAAATTATAGATACCTTTATTTCACATTACAGTTGTAGATACCTCAAAATATCATTTGCATGCATGCATCATTACTTACACATTATGGTTTCTTGTTAGCCCTGTCATTACACCTTGTTATTTAATACTTCAGTAAGGAGTCAGAGATATTACTATATAACAAAAAATATTTTGATGTCTAAATTTCAATTTCAATATATTGATTTCATTTGTAATCTTTTTTTTAAATTTTATTTTATGCATTTAAAAGGGTCTGTCTCAGTTGCTATACCACAAGTGGGTGGCTTTAAGAACAGAGATTTATTTTCTCACAGTTTAGTAGGCTAGAAGTCTGAAGTCAGGGTAGGTGTTCTTTGTCAATTTTTGGGAAAGGCTTTTGTCTCTTCAGCGTCTGTTCCTTGGTTCCTCGGCAATCTTCACGTGACATGGCATCAATCTTCCCCTATTTGTACTATCTGCCTCTGTGTCTAATCTGCTCCTTTTGTATCTCAAAAGTGATTGGCTTAAGACACACTGTACACCAATATGACCTATTCCCAAATGAGGTCACATAGATATACATAGGAGTTAGTATTCCAACACATAGTTTCAGTGGACACAGTTGAACTCGTAACAGGGCCCATAGACTTCACCATACTGGCAAAGGTTTCCACAGTGCATGTATATACACACTCTCTCTCTCTCACACACACACACATTCCATACCACACAAACATACCACACACTCACATACACACTCATGCATACACACCCACACACGTATGTACTCACTCACATACACTCAGACAGTAAACCCATACTCTCACACACACCCACACACTCACACATACACATGCGTGTACACACACACACAAGTTTAAGAACCCTGACCCTAGGGTCAACAAAGAACTCCACAATAATAATAACATAAAAAATCATTGAGTTTAGGTCAGTCTTGATCATCCTTGACCTATTAACACACCCTTTTTCTTCAAATACCAGCTTCCCTTCGTTTCTGTAACATCATAGTTTCCTGTCCTTCCTCCCTCTCCCCTACATACACACTTTTCTATCTGATGCTTTCACTGTCTTTTGAAAGCTCAGCCTATCCCACGTGCCCATTAAACTTTGCTGTTTCTCCAGGTATTTTTTCCCTAAGTCCTCCTCTCCTTTTACTCTCTACTTTCTACCCATCATGTTTCATCATTGTCGCTGGCTTCAGTTACTCCTAACGAATGGACAATTCACAAAACTATATCTTAATTCAGACCACACTCTTGGGTGATTCAAAATCATATCCAACTCAATACGTTGAAAACTAGATTCATAATCTTGTTCCAACACACCCATTGCCATCAAATAGATTCCGACTCTCCTCCCTGAAATAATACTACTAATAATACAAGAACAAGCAATCTCTGTTCATGATCCCCTCACCCAACCATGCAAATTAAAAACATATGCAAAACAATCCCCACATGACCTCTCTCTCACCCCTAACATTAAATCCATTTTCAAGTCCTAAAAACTCTACTTATGGGTATCTCACTAATGTGTCCAAATCATTTACTCATTAAAAGCAGTGCCCTAGGCCAAGTATCAATGAGCACTCCTCTAACACTGAAAATGTTGCATAACTGGTCTTTCTACGTGACCTATTTCCCTCTCCAATATGTCCTCTATTTTGTAGCCCACCAACTTTTTAATACAAATCAGTGAGTGCTGCTGACCCCCTGAAAGCACATCAGTAGCTTTACATAGCTCTTAGGACAAAGAAGACAATTCTTATAATGTCCGCAAGGCACTGTTCAACCTCTCCGTTCCAGGGGGTTCCAGCTGCATTGCTCTCCTTCCTACGACCTCAGGCCTTTCTGTGCTGCTTCCTTTTCCTCAAACACCCTCTTTCAATCCACACCTCCATCTTACTATCAGCTATGTGATTCTGTTTGCTCTTTCAGGTGAAAATTTATTGTCATGTCTTCATTAAATTTTCCTGGTATCCCTAGATTAAGGGTTCCCAGAACCTTTAAACCTCTCACAGAACAATGTACCTTTATGGCACGCTGTAGCCTTATGTTATTTAGCATAATTATAGTTTTATATTTATTTATGTAATGATGTGATTAAAGCCTCCCCGACAAAGAAAATCAAAACAATCAAAAAAGCCCTTGCGATCAGTTTAATTCTGACTCATGGCAACCTAGTCTGTGTTATAGACTAGAACTGCTCCATAGGGTTTTCTTGGCTATAATCTTTATGGAAGCAGATAGCCAGGTTTTTCTTTCATGGCACCACTGGGGAGGCGGGGGGTGGCGGTTTGAAGCACCAACTGCTTGCGCTACCCAGGGACCTTTTCCCCTGAGGAAGAAGGAGGCCGTTCATCTCTCTGGACATTGAAGGGATGCTTGATTACTGTACCCATTGGAGATGGATCCAGAGACCGTCACTTCATCTTTTCACATACAGATGTGGTAAGCCTAGTAGGTGCAAACATCCAGTCTTAAATTAAAACATACACACACACACACACACACACAAAGAGATTGCCAAGGAAGAGAAGATTCTCAGTCTTTCTCTTTCAGCCCCTGGCTCTTGCACTAATTGTTTCTGTGATGAGCATTCCTTTTTTGGAAGGTCTGTCTTCGGATTTGCTTTTTGAGGCTACTTAAGGCTGATGAAAATTTCTAACACAAACTCTGCCCTGGAGGAGCTGATGCTTTGGTGATTTTTCTGGGTTAAATGATTTATGTAGCCAATTTGACTGCGTGTTTAACGTAATGAATGCATAGTTTATTAGTGAGTTAAGTGCTCTGAGAAGGAATGAGTTGTGGAGGAAGGTTATCTTCAAAGGTATTATCCTGATTACATAAAGTGCAAAACAATAGACTTGTCAAGTAAAATTATGATGTGAAAATTACTGTAATTATCAGCAATCATCAGGGATAAATAAATTTGAATTGGCAAACCGTCAAGGACAGCTTATTCTTGGCTCAGACTTCTCTCTCACTTTGTGTGTTTTTAGAAGTTCTCGGAGCAGAGTATGGGCATGCTCCACGGAAGGGACTTTTTTTCTTTTTTGAAGAGTGAAGCTATCACATGTGTTATTACCCACAGAACTTTGAATTAGTTAAGGGAGGAAAATTTTAAAATCACAACTAAATGGAGACCTCCGTGACTTTTTGAGGTACTTAAGACAAACAGTATTTATCTGGGCTATGTGCATTTCCCATGTATCCAACTCAGCTCATTTTGTTCTCTCCAACAGGAATACCATTCTTCCCATCCTAGTTGTAATTCAAGAACCAACTACCTACCCTCCACCACCGTTCCTTCCTTGAATCTCCTCTAAATCAGAGGACAATGGGTCCTCCTCTGGATGTACTCAGCGGTTTTTAGCACACATCACTTTCTACTTTGTCAAACATTATCTTTCACTGCCTCGTTCCTTTTTGTTTTTTTCTCTCTCTCTTAATAACTTCAATAGCACATCTTATTGAACTCTAAGTTCATTTGTGTGAGTCATTTACAGAGAGCTCCATGAAGGAGCCTAAAGGAGGAATCCAAGAGTAGGAAAATGTTGAAAGGGAAAGACGGAAACAGCTGGATGATGTGTACAGGTCTCAGAACTCATCATATAGTCAGGACCAAATGATGATAAGATATTTGCCAAGCACCTGAGGTATAGATTTGGGTCTCAACAAATACTGGCCGACATTAATTGCATAAAGATGAATAATGTATTAAGATGAACTTTAAATGCTATTATTTTAGTAAATTTAACAAGGTCAAGGATGTGGCATACATACACTCCAGAAACCATCAACAGAGTCACATTGTCTAAAACCAGTTGAAAATCATAGTCTCATGACAATAACATGTAAACAAGTTGGTTAGTCACAAGTGAAAGACTCCCGCCCTTCCTCTCCCCCTCAGAATTGAAACTTGTTCCTGTTAACACGCTCCCAGTTCTCCTATTGTTGGATTTTAGGGATTTTTTTTTTTTTTATTTTACTCTTTGGAATGCTTCTTTATGTTTTTAAATATTTATCCCTGTATATTTAAATGAGTTATTTAGAAGTGATTCACTGAGTTCTGAAGAACATGATTTTTTAAGACGCTTGACTTGTACAGCTAGTCTGGTTCTCAAAGAAGGCAACACACTGTGTTCATTACCGACTAACATCAGTTTTGATAATTTCTCCTAATCTTTGCTAATCATTTTAGTGTCTAAAAAAACAATAATTCTATTCTAAAATTAAACTTTAATTTATAATTAATTTAACTTTTAATTTGTAACTTCTCATAAATTAATGTTTAATACCTAGTGAATTGCTGACTGACTGGTTGTAATTTTTAAAGAGGAGCCAGGACAGGCTCAGTTATGCTTTGGTAACAAATGACTTCCAGCCTCATTGGCTTGAAACAGTCAAGGTTTATTTTTTGCTCATGTTCATGTCCCCTAGGTGGTCTGGGGACTCTATTCTGCATGATCCTCACCCTCAAATGCCATCTGAAGGAGCAGCAATATCTGGAACATTGTTTGCTTTCCAGCATAGGAAAAGACAAAGGCTTGCAAGTTACACAAGAGCCCATGAGCCAGTCCTCCAAGAAGGGTCACATCACAACTATTCACATGGTGACACCAAGAGCCATGTGTCTGGATGGAGAACTGGAGCTATTTGCAGGAAAGCAGTAAGGATAAATGAACCCTTTGTATCTTTGATGGGGTTAAGGGTAGTGGTGGTGCAGTGAAGGAATTCTTGTTTTCCATACGAAAGACCCAGGTTCAATTCCCAGCCAATGCACCTCATGTGAAGCTACCACCAATCTGTCATTGGACGCTTGTGTGTTCCTATGATGCTGAACAAGTTTCAGAAGAGTTTCCAGACAAAGACGAACTAGGAAGAAAGGCCTGATGATCTATTTTTGAAAATCAGCCAATGATAACTCTATGGATCACAATGGTCAGATCCACAACTTATCATGGGGATGGAGCTGAACCAGGCAGCATTTCATTCTGTTGTGCATGGCATTGCCATGAGTCAGGCCAACTCAATGACAACTAACAACAGCAACAAACTTTGTTGGAGAGTACTATTCACCTGGATTCCCCAGCCCCACTCTGCTCTGTGTCACAAGTGCAGTTACCTGGTACAGGTTCTCTTTTTTTGACTAGACCCTGACTGATGCAAGTCTCCTCCTTTGTCTTCTCTTGAGCAGTTAGGTTCGAGTATGCACTTGTTCTAACCTCGGTGCTGTGTGGTTAACCTTAAGTATCTGACACAACTATGTAAGCGCACAAGGCCTGGGGCACAGCTCAGCTTCCCAACACTGAAACCACAAGTGGAATATCTTCAAATCACAGGGTTCCTGGTCCTACATCTTCTCTCTTCTCACAAAATACAGGGGCATACGTTTTCTGTTGGGAAAGTAGATTTTTTTTTTCTCTAAATGTATTCTTGTTCTTTTCTCTCTGAACATGAAAAACTTGCTGAAGTTCTTTCTTTAAACTGCACTGCCACAGGTATGTAATCAAAGATTGAGCTTTAACCTTTCAGATGGTGTGGTTGGAAGAACAATAGCCCCCAAAGGTGTCCACATCCTAAGCCCCAGAACCTGTGAATACTTCACATTATTTGGCAAAGAGAAATTTAGGTTGCAGATGAAATTAAGGTTGTTAATCATTTGACCTTAAAATAGGGACATTGTCCTGGAAGGGTGGGCCTAATATTATCACAGTATCCTTAGAAGTGGAAAAGGGAGACTTGACCATAGAAGAGAAAGTCAGAGTGATGAAATGTGAGAAAGACCTGACTGGCCATTGCTGGCTTTGAAGACTGAGGGCAAGCCATGAGCCAAGAAATGCAAGCAGCCTCCATAAACTGGAAAAGGCAAGGAAATGGATTCTCCCATGCAGTCTCAGGAAGGGAACATAGCATCTGTCAACAGTTTTATTGTAGCCCAACATCACCATGTTGGTCTTCTGACCTACAGAATAGTAATATAATACATTTCTGTTGTTTTAAGCCACTGGGTATGAGGTAATTTATTACAGCAACAATAGCAAATTAATATAGGTAGATCTTCCCATGTATTGATGGGTAAGAATCAGCCCTGTGTGTGGGAAAGTCTTCTGGCCTCTGATGACCTAATTAAGAAGAAAAACATTTCCTCTTGGAGCTTCCAACCTCATGGGGGGAAAGAGAATCCAATTACCTTGCAAGAAATTGTGCAATTACAGCAGCAAGCAGCACCAGACAGGAATCCCACGGTGCTCTGTGATGGTCTGAGAAGGAAGGAGGTGCTGCACAGCTGCCTGTCTCCCCTAGGATGCCACCTTCTCACTGTCCACATTGTTCTTTTATCAATACCAGCTATGTCCCCTTAGTGTTTAATTTGCACCAAATGATCTTTGATTCTGGGGTAGAGACAGTTTCCCTTCTCATAACCTGTTGTTGTTGTTGTTAAGTGCCATAGAGTTGGCTCCAATAGTGACCTTATGTATAACAGGACAAAAGTTTGCCTGGTCCTGTGCCATCCTCACAATAGTAGGTATGTTTGAGCCCACTGCTGCAGCCACTATTATAACCTACCCATGCTTTATCATTCCCTTATCGTGCTTTCAGAGCATGATTTAACTTCCTGCATGGCCCAGGAGAGAGGCAGGTTTACTACAGTTGGAGTGACTTACTCTCTGAATCAATAAAAACACAATAGGGCCCCAAACCATCAATTATGACTCTTGGTCCAGTCTCCAGGATCTTCTCTAGGCATGGCTGTTCTTTACACATACTCTTCTAGACATCTTATTCTCATGCCTAAATAATCAAAATGCTACTTCCCCAGAGGCCATTGCTCTATGAATGGTACACCTGCCCCACACCCTCCTCAGCCTCCCTCATCGTCTTCCTCACACCCACCACAAGCATCCCACCACCAGGTGATAGATGTTTGACTTCTCCTTCCTGGCAATGAAGTGGCAGCCCTCATTCTCTCACCCACCCATCCAGCCTCCTATCTAGCTCATGGCTCTAGTTCTGTCATTCTCAAATCTTTCTGCTTTCAAAATTATCTGTCTAAAATGAGCTTCTGTTCATTCATTTTACTTCCCTGTGAGTCTTTCAGTGGCTCCTCATTGTCTGAAGGAAAATGCAAAGGAATTTGAGTTATTTTTAAGGCTCTCTGGGAACGTAGCCCTGCCTATGACTCCAGTCTTTACCATTGCTAGAACACTCAAATGCTATGTCCAATCGAATTGAACTCACACCACGCTCATGGTGATCCCTTCATCTGAAATGCAGTGCATCCCATCATTTATCCTACCAATAATGTGGATGCACACTCAGGCCTCACTCCTCTTGGGAATCACTTCTTATCCTTCCCTGGTCAGTGAGAACCTTTTCTTCTTGGTGCTCACACATGTCCTGTAAAGACGTCTGTTATTGTTTCTTTAGCACAACCTCTACATTGTGTGTGAATAAAACAGCCTCTCTCATAGTCAATGAATTCCTCCAGGGCAGAGGTAGTATTGTACTCATCATTACATCCCCAGTGGCTTCCCAACCTCTGGCATAGAGCAGTTACTCAATAAATTCTCACTGAATAAATGAGAGAGAAAATAGTTTAATAAAGTCCATTTAAACAGAGTTGATTCTTGTTGTAGCAATAGATGTGTTCTATAAAGTTGCTGAGAATACCAAATTAGCAAATATTTAGCAATTGACCTAGAGGACATACAGGATTAGGTTCCTTGTGAGCCTCTGGTCACAACATTTTTGTCAATCGATCAATACAGAACCTTGTTTTATGTATTTTTCTGTTTAAAGATGCCTTATTTAATATGCATTGTTGATTCACTAGCATTGAAGTTGCCAACAGTGCTATACAACTCATGCCTGAACGAAGCTTATCTAGCACACGTATTTTCTCATATGGCACATCACAGCCTTCTTGTGCTTAGGAACACTAGACAACATTTCAGCAGTGTGCTTGGGAGCCTTTTTAAACAGCAAAATCACCAGCAAAAGGCACAAAAAAGTGAAAAACATGACACTAAATAGACCATGAAAAGGACACTTTTCAGAAGTAGATTACCAGACCTTTCTTCTGACTTACCTTCAGGTGGACTTGAACCTCCAACCTTCCAGTCAGTAGCTAAGTGCGTTGCTCATTTACACAACCCAGGGACTCAGTAGAGATTAACCTGTTGCCGTTGAGTCAATTCTGACTCATAGCAACCCTATAGGACAGAGTAGAACTGCCCCATAGAGTTTCTAAGGAGCGCCTGGTGGATTTGAACTGTCTACCTTTTGGTTAGCAGCCATAGCACTTAACCGCTACACCACCAGGGTTTCCAGTAGAGATTACTCCTTGGTAATTTTGTCACTTGGGGTCATCTGCAGGACTCTACAGCGCTCTAAACATCTTTTACACTCCACTTCCTAATCTACAGGATGGAGCATAATGCCTACCTCATCGTGTTGTTTTGTGGAAAATAAATGTTGACGATAATTATTAGCATAGTGTTGTTGTAAAGATAAGATAATTTAAATAAAGCAAGGGGCACAATATCCATCCACAATAGATGAGAACCCCTTGATCATGCCCCATTGCGTCCAATGCCCAGGGAGGAGATGCTGCCATGTGCTAAACAGTGTGCTTGGGGGACCCAGAGGGTCAGCTGCCTGCTCTGTCTGTGACCTCAGTGGGAAGGAAGACTGTGCCATGCAGGGCTACCCAACAGCTAAGCACTGAGGGATGAGTGAGATGTCATCTGGCAGTGGGACCATGTCCACAGCACTCACTGCCTGTGCAAATACTTGTTTAGAAACAACCTCGTAAACAGTTCTTCCAGTTTTCTTTCTCATTGAAAAGTGGATTAGCATATTGTTTTTATGTGATGGGTGAGAACTGAAGTTTATAGTTATCAAGACATAAGAAACTTTAAACATTTCAATGGCCATACATTTTTTATATTCATCTTCTTTTTAAAACTTGACTTAAAAGAATGAATGCCTTTTCAATGTTAAAATGAAGAAAAAGTGAAAGGTCAAAAGTTACATTCCATTCACTATGATAAGATCTTGGGCTCTGGTCTAAGGGGTGTTTTCCCCCCACCCTTTAATTTATTTTGTTGTCGTTGTTGAGAATATGCACAGCAAAACGTATACCAATTCAACAGTTTCAACATGTACAATTTAGTGACGTTGATTACATTTTTCAAGTTGTGCAACCATTCTCACCATCCTTTTCTGAGTTATTCCTCTCCCATTAATATATACTCATTGCACTCTAAGTTATCCAAAAAATCTTTGAAGTTGCTGTTGTCAATTTGATGTCATATGGATAGATCTTGAAGAGCACAATATTCAAGGGAGACATTTTTTACTAGTTAAACTACTGTTTGGTTTTAAGATTTAAAGATTATCTCAGGGCAATCGTTTCAGGGCTTCATCCAGTCATAAGGAGCATTTTTTATTCCATTTATTTATTTATTACCAGCCCTTGGGACAGCTAAGGAGCCATGGTTGTGCAGTGTGTTAAGCACTCAACTGCTAACTGAAAGGTTGGCATTTAAAACCCACCAGCTGCTCTGTGGGAGAAAGATGTGATAGTCTGCTCCCATAAAGATTACAGCCTTGGAAACCCTATGGAACAGTTCTACTCTGTCCTATAGGGTCTCTGTGAGTCGAAATTGTCTCGACTGCAATGGTTTTGGTTTTGGGACAGCAGATGGTGCTTTTAATTACAACAAAACCCAAGAGAGCAGAGTAGGAAGCTGGCCTGCTAAGCAAAAGTCTCACAGAAACTTGAGGAGTGGTATTATCTTAGGGAGACGTGCTGTAGAGCTGTGTCAGGCTGGACCCAGATGTGGACGGAATAGCTGAAGGGGGGTCAGTGATTTCTGCATGGACTACGATACCCCATCACCTTCTCACCAACTTCTCACGGTGTCCTGGGGGAGAAGAACGAGTCCACAGTCACACGGAGGACAGCCAAATGTAACTCTGGGCAGAGAAGGAGCAGTCTCTACTTTTGAAATGCAGGAGGCCAAAATCAATCTTCCCTTTTGCCCACATGGCTGAATTCCAGCCTTCCTAGCATATCCAACGTACTTGCGTAACACTAAAGAGCTGACGATGCAAATGAGCATGACTCCACTTAAGCCTCTGAGGTGGGTACTGTTGTCTCCATCTAAACATCATGGGATCAAGGCTTAGGGATTATGTGTAAATTCTCCAAACTCAAATAGCTTGGACAGTGGCTGAGCTCAAATCCAGTTGTCAGACCCCAGAGCCACCATACCAGCTGTTCCAGGCTTTGCAGGAGGTAAATAATGCACTGATATGCACTCACTGAAAATATCAGGAAATGAATGTAGCTTATTCTGTCGTTCAAGTATAACAACAGAACCCAAAGATTGGAATACTAGGAAGTAAATATATAAAAGTGTACCAAGGCTCACATAAATTATAGGGGGTTAAGTAAGCAGGCTTAAGGTTACATCCTCTGTGATGGCACCCAAGCCCCAAGCAGACCTACTCTTTGAAGATATCACTGTGTTTTCCTGAGCACAGATACCACAGCTAGTGCCTCCAGGATCACAGCTACTGTGTGTTATCATCAACCCTTTGGTCTCTGTTGTCACTGGAAACTGCAAGTAGCTGCCATCCTTCTTGCTGTCCCTCCCCAGAATCCATTCACAATTTGGGATCTGTGTGTTTGCTAGATGGCCCTCAGGTCCCTAATCCTAACTATACCAACGTCAGCTTTTTAGTGGGAGTAGGCTTTGCCTTCTGAAGAAGAGGGTACTCACATAGGTAAGTGGTTAAGACACTGGCAGATAGAAAAGAATGGCAATAACTATGATACCATTCTAATTTAAAGGACATACTGGCTGTTTAACACTTATTTATTGAGCACCTACTCTCTGCCCAACACAATACGAGGTAGTAGGTAGACAATGATGCATGAACCAGTGTCCTCGTGGTAGGAATACACAATAACTGAGAAAAGAAACAGATGAATGTGAAACTATAAACATAAAAACCATAATATCATAAGTGTTATCAAGGGAAACAAAACAGGGTGCTGTGAGAGAGACGAATATAAGAGTACCTCATTGAAAATACCATGGACTTTGAGAAGAACAAACAAAAGTCTTGTAAATACAAGTAGAATACTTCTTAGAAGTAAGAATGGCAAGATTTTGGCTTGCTTCCTTTGGACATGTCATGAGGAAAGACCAATCCCTAGAAAAAGACATCATGTTTGTATAGTAGAGGATCAGTGAAAGTAAGGAAACCCTCAATGAGATGGATTGATACAAGAGCCATAACAATGGACTCAAACATACCAGGGTTGTGAGGATGACACAGGACCAGGCAATGTTTCGTTCTATTATACATAAGGTCACCATTAGTCAGACATGAATTGTGGCAGCTAACAACAACAATGCCAATTTATTTAGGAAAGTCTGGGACAACTTCTCAGAAGAGATCCTGTAAGGTGGAGATGTGAAGGAAGCAGAGATGGCAGCACACAAGAGACAAGTGAGAGCTCCTGGACAGAGGACCGGAATGTGCACTGAGTTGAATAGTGCCCCTCCCCCAATTCATGTCCATGTGGAACTGCAGAATGTGAACTTATTTGAAAACAGCGCCTTTGCAGATGGAATTAGTTAAGATGAGGTCATAGTGGATTAAGGTGAACCCTGAATGCAAAGACTGGTGTGCTCATGAGAAGGCTATGTAAAGACACAGACACACAGAAGAGAAGACCACATGATGACAGGGGCCAAGATTGTAGTGATGTGTCTATGAGCCGAGGGTTGTCAAGGATCACTGGGAACCACCAGAAGCTATAAGAGGCAAAGAAAGATCCTCCCCTAGAGCCTTCAGAAGGACTGTGGCACTGTGAACAGCTTGATTTCTAATTTCTACCCTCCAGAACTGTGGGAGAGAACATTTCTATTGTTTTAAGCCGCCTAGTTTGTATTACTTTGTTATGGCAGCCCCTCGTTTTTGTTATTGTTGTTAGTTGCCATTGAGTTGATTCCAACTCATGGCAATCTCTTGTGTGCAGAGTAGAACTGTTCCATAGCGTTTCCAAGGCTGTGCCCTTTTGGAAGCAGATCATCAGGCCTATCTTCTGAGGTGTCTCTGAGCGAGTTTGAACCACCAATCTTTTGGCTAATAGACGAGCACTTAACCATTTACACCACTCAGAGACTCATGGCAGCCTGAGCAGAGTAATAAAATGTGTATAGTCAAGGGGATAAACTTATAAACTGAGAGTCTTGGCCTCCAGGAAGAAAGGAAAGGACTTGGATGGCATCACAGTGAAGAATGGAAAAGAAACAGATATTTCTTGGCAGCCTGCTAGGTCCCAGGCACAGCACATAAGAGTATATTTTTTAATTCAGTCCTTATAACCCTCAGATGGGTTTGGTTTTACAATCTCGTTTTACACATGGGGTAACTTGCCCAGAAACTTAACAGCCAGTGATTGGCACAGCTTCTTTTCTAACTCAGTTCTGGTTCATTCCAAGGTTCATCTTTTCCTTTTATGTTGGTCAAATGAAGACAGTTTAATGCATTTTTCATGTGTGGAACAGCTGCAGGCTTTACTTACAGTTGAATTTGTAACCCTTAGAGTAGTGAAGCTCTAATAAATATTCTTTCATTGAAAGCTAATTTCTTGGAAATATGAAGATGGAATCAATTTCTGCAATGATTATTTACTTTTGGTTTTCATTTGTCACCTGACTCACCCGCTTCTCTTCCCAGGTAACCTCTATGATGATGTTTGCGGGATCTCTCTAAAATGTATGCACCTGCTTATTAAAACATTCTTAAGGCTACACTACTATGAACGTGAGCAAGTATAACCTCCTTCCCCTCCTATTCAAGGTATTTCATAATTTAGTCTCATATAATTTTGGCAGACTTATCTATTTCATTCAATCTCACTAAATAACCAGGTCCTTCATAAACATGCCTTTCATGCTTGCTTCTATATATACACAGTTTCCAATCCTCCTGGAATGGAAATCTCTCCTCTCCTTTTTCCTTCTTTTTTCATCTTATCTGCCTAGCAAGTTCCTTAGGCTAACTCCCCAAGGCAGATACATCATTGTTTCCTTTGTCTTCCTACTGCTGTGGATACCCTTATGGTACAATATTCCTCATACTATACTGAAATTATTATTTCTTTACATGTCTATCTCCAGTTAAGAGTTCAGAAGGAGCTGTATAGTTTCAAGTAAAGAAGGAAGAACATAGTCAGGCACACTTGTTTTGAGTTTCTGTTTTGTGTGGTACTTTGTGTACCATAAAAGGCTTTGGATTCATCACTTCTGCTCCCCAGATATCCATATTCTTAAGTAAAAAGCAAAGGCTTCAGAAGAATGGTTACCATGGGCCACTATAGTTCTGACATTCTACCACCAGACTGAGTAACTCACCACTGCCTTATCACTCCCTTCTTTGTCAACAGAATTTGGAATATTCACTGTATATTGAAGGCACTTTTAAAATTCCTGAGGGGTAAGGGGATTAAAATATTTCCTAGAAGCAGGAGATTTTTGAAAGTATCAACATCTAATTAACACTTGTCAGTCATGAAAGAGAAAATGCCAAAATGCTGTGCTGGCTGATTACAAAGTGTTCAGAGCTATCATGTAGCATGACAAACCCTGCCTGGGCTATGTGGATCCAGCTCTCTGAAGACCTCTCATCCTCTCATAATGCACCTGTTGGCTTTCATGAGTAAAGACTCATTTGCCAGTGTGGGAAAGGATTGTCTTGCTGCTTGATCCGACTTGGAGTTCCTCTCATTCAGCTCCATGTGTTTCTCTCATATATGTATTCTGTTATTATATATATATATACACACACACAGTAAAACCTTCACCAGCCAAAACCTATGTAAGGCAAACCTGTCAGAGAAGGAAAACTCAAATATTTTCCACTAACAGAGAGCAATAGAAAAGTGGTAAGACTGCACCCTGTCAAAGGTGGAAAACTCGCGAAACCTGAAAAAACAAGGCAATCCCGTTGAGTTCTGGATCTCACAGGTTTCAGTATATATACATACATATGAAGAGAAGACTTTATGATGGTCATGGGCTACATCCAAAAGTTTTTAGTGTTTTCTTTAATCCGTTTTGCATCTATCTTATTTTCCTAGTGCTGCTGCTACAGAAATACCACAACTGGGTAGCTTTAAAGAACAAAAATTTATTTTCCCACTATTTGGGAGGCTTGAAATCTGAATTTAGGGTGTGGCTCTAGGAGGAGGTCCTTTCTTGTCTATTTCAGTTTCTAATAGCTGGCAATCCTTGGGATTCCTGGGCTAGTAGATTCGGATAGCATCTGTCTTCTCCCTGCTTCTGTGAGCCTGTCTCTGTGTTTAGGCTGCTCTTTTTATACAGGCAGTCCCTGGATTCCAAACCAGTTCTGTTCCTAAGTCTGTCTTTAAGTCAGATTTGTAAACAAGTTGGAGCAGTAAGATATGGTATGACTCTAACATCAGCTAGTCAAATGTTTGTCATAGTGTATAATGTACCTTTCTATGCATTAAAAAAAAATTAAAGAAACACTTTCAGAGACACTAAAACATCTTTAACATAGTAATATAGTAATAATAATGTTTTGATGCATGTCACAAATTAGCACCCGTTTGTTATTATGAACAATTGTATGTACATTGAATTTTTAACATAATAGGCTTTACCAGGGTTGGTTCATAACTATGGATTGTACGTAAGTTGGGCATTCGTAACCCAGGGACTGCCTGTAACTCCGAAGTGATTAGGTTGAAGATCCACTCTATACTGGTAAGACTTCAACTGAATAGTTACATTCCAGTAGATTGCATTGTGGAAGATAATTACATTGTATTAGATTACACCCACAAGTGTAGAAGTTAGGATCACAACACATAGTTTGGGAGGACACAGTACAGTCCATAACAGCATCATAAGATGAGATATAGCCTGAAGGTACCATATTGAAAACACAGATTTTGTTTGTTTGTTTGTTTGTTTAAGAAGTTACTTTTCTTTTACAGAGGCAGAAAATGAAGTCCAGGAGAAACTGTGACATTTCCTGAACCACAGAGTTGACTGGTTGACTGGTATGGCAGAAGGTGCTGGCATTAAAAAGCGGATCATCTCTCTACTGAGCCAATGCTTTTTCTTCTTTGGTTGAAATTCAAAAGGTTTCCATGATATCTTTTCAAATTTATTAACTGTTTTGGATGAGAGGAATGCTGTTATCTGAGTCAGTGAACTGCAGAAGAGAGGATTCTTTTGCCTTCTGGCACTGATCTGGGAATGACTGTAGAGGGGCTGTCTACATGAAAAGAGGCAGTTCCAGATGCAATGATTCTTAGAGTGGGTTTGGCCAATAAATAAAAGGTGGTTCTGGCAGCCACAGATTAGAAGCATTTTTCTAAGCCTTGTTAATAAATATTGCACAGGAATATAATAAGTGTATAATTCCAAGAAGGTTGAAAACCTACAGTCCTTCAAGCTGATCACTTCTATTTTTCTTTTATTCGATTCTGGCATACAAGCAGAGGATGACTAGAAGAAAAATATAGTTATGTTTTATTTTACCCCATTAACTGGCTTGGAGTTGAAACTCTGTCTCTGTGTGTGTGTGTGTGTGGTGTGTGACTCATTTCAAATACCCAAAGTGATTTAGTAATTTTGCTGCATTAGAAATGGCAATAATAATAATAGTAATAAAAGGTATCTACAGTTGAAAACTGCAGTTCAAAGTGACAAGTTTTATGCTATATAGTTTTATCTATATAAAATAAAATATTTGGAGAAAACACCTTGAAATTTCAGGAACTAAGGCATTGATATAAATTATTAAAGTACATGTCAGAAAGCAAGTAACATAGCAAGCACTTAACCAATAGTGCTTCTTGTTTTGCTTTTCTGGGGGAAGTTTTTCTATTTTTGATCTATTTTCTTACTGATATGTCAAATAAAAAGTGAAGAAACTTTATAAGTTCTAAGAGATTCAGGAGAATCTACAATTCATTTTACTTATCATTAAAATTATAATCTGAAAATCTTAGGCATTACCACCAGAGAGTTTATGTTCTTCAGACACTGAAGATGCACAATATATGTTAGTTTAAAATATAGAAGAAGACCTTGTGGTTTGAGTACTAAGAGATGAAACTGAGAATTTTCTGTGGTAGTAGAGCAAGGCTTCTCAAGCTGTATTAGTGTCTGCATCCTCTGGAGGGCTTGTTAAGGCACAGACTGCTGGATTCCAACCCCAGGAATTCTAATACAGCAGAACTTGCATTTTTAACAAGCTTCCAGGTGATGCTGGTGCTGTAGGTCTATGGGCCACATTTTGAGAAATAGTAGATTCAAGGATATGTAGCTGTGTTCCGCTCTTCTAGTGGGTGTGTGCATGTGTGTGTGTGTTTCATTTGAGAATAAATGTACATCAGAAAGGAAGATTATATGTTATATGTTATATTATAATTATATGTTATATTATATCATATCATATGATACATTACTACATGATATGAAACAAACAACAACAAAAAACGTGTTGCCATCCAGTCAATTCTGACTCATGATGACCCAATGTGTTATGCAGTAGAACTGTGCTCCATAGGATTTTCTTGGCTATAATCTTTACAGAAACAGATCGCCAGGCCTTTCTCCTGTGGTGCTGCTGGCAAGGTTTGAACTGCCAACCTTTAAGATGAGCACAAACCATTTACACCACCCAGGGACCTTATCACATGATATCATGTAAAAACTTCTCATGTTGAACTGTGGTTTTCAACTGTTGGTATCTTTTATTATTATTATTTTTGCCGTTTCCAATGTAGCAAAATTAGTAAATCACTTTAGGTATTTGAAATGAGTCATACACACACACACACACACAGAGAGTTTCAACTCCAAGCCAGTTAATGGGGTAAAATAAAACATGACTGTATTTTTCTCCTAGTCACCCTCTGCTTGTATGCCAGAATCAAAAAGATGATACTATGTACAAATGGTTCGTGCTCTCTCTCTCTCTCTCTCTCTCTCTCTATATATATATATATGTATGTGTATACATATATATATATATATATATGGTCATGCATCATTTAACATCCACTATACATTTTGTGAAATAGGACATTATGTGATTTGGACATTATGCGAACACCAAATTATATACTTAGCAAAGCTATATGGAATACTTTTTGATTCACTTCCAAATTGATAATTCTCCTTTGCCTCTTGCTGCTGCTATCATTAACAATGGTTTTGCTGTGTTTAAGATCCATGATGCATTTCACAGTAATATTTTCAAACGACAGTTAAACAAAGAGAGAATGCTACAACACTCAAGAGATGTGTGATACATGAGATTGGATGCTGCTGCCTATGAGTCAAAGCATACACTGTTATACGATAAACTTTTTATCTGTAATTATGTAAAGTTCACATTAAAATAATGATAGAAAGTATAGTACAGTACATACATAAACCAGTATCATAGGTGTTTATTATGACTATCAAGACATATGTGTTGTAGGTTTTATGTGTAAAGTTCTCTCTGATAACTTACAATGCAAACCTGCCCTCATCTGTGTTTGGAGTGAGAATTCATCCTACTCATCTTCCTCAAAACAGTCCAAGCTAAGAAATTACATAATGTGTCCAAGATACCAGTAGAAGTACAAATGTTCCGTAGAGGAGCACAGGTTAAAACAACAGCCACCAATGAGATTTCAAGGCAAATGAGTTCAAATTTTTAAAAAAATAAAAAGAAAGTTTCAAAGAACATAAGATAACAAGCAGCCCTAAGCAAGATCCAGCAGACAAAAAAAATAAACAAGGAAAGAGAAAAACAGAATTAGACTTTCAAAGACTTCAGTATTGTAGTACCAGATAAAGAATATAAAATAAATGCATTAATAATTTAAAAGAAATAACAGTGAGTATCAAAAGTCTGAAATATTGTTCAAAAATCTCCATGCAGTCATTTTAAATACAACATAAAACTTTTATAAATAAAAAAGTAATTAAAATTCAGAATTTAATAGAGCATTTAAACAGCAGATTTTACACAAATCAAGAATTAGTAAATTTTAAGACATACCTGAATAAATTAAGCAGAATGCAACACAAAAAGACAGTGATAAAAAATATTAAAAGATATTAAGAGACATGGAAAAGTGGCTAAGAAAGTCTATATATGTCAGATAAGATTTGGGAAGGAAATAACAGAATGGTTGGGAGAAAGTTATATTTGAAGAGACAAGGATGAGCATTGATTAAGATGCTAATCCTTAGATTAAGAAAGTTTAAGACAACAAGACAAATGGTAGTGAAACTACAAAACATAAAAGACAAAAGTAGTCTTACAAGAGGCCAACGATAACAAAAAGATTACATAAAATTAAACAAACTATAGACCAACAGCTGACTTCCCTATGGTCACAAAAGAAACCAGAATACTGGAAAAACATCTGCAAAGTCCTGAAAGAAAATAATTAACAATCTAAAATTCTGGATTCCATGTAACTATCTTTAAAGAATTAGGGAAAATAAGGATATTTTTAGGCACACAGTCCTAAGGAAGTTTATTACCTGTAAATTTTCTTTAAGAATAATTTTCAAGAGATGTACTTTCAGGAAGAAAGAAAATTATCTCAGAAGGAAGACACAGGAAAAAATAGGCAAAGAAAATGGCAAACATTCAAGTAAATCTAAATAAATATTGACATATAAAACCTATAAAATAATAAATATTATGATGATTTATAATTTGTAGATTAGAAAACAATATAAAACTAACATACTAAGCAGAGTAGACTATAAATTAAAAGAGCACAATTGCATTTAAGTATCATAGGCCCTTATATTGATTTGGAAAAGGATAAAATTGTTCTCCAATTTTAGCTTTTCTTAGATTAAACACATGTGCCAAAGTTTCTAGTGTATACAAACAAAAAAAATAGTAGGTAGCTTTCAAAATTTGTACATAGAAAACAGAGAAAGTGAAAAAAACTCAAAGAATGAATGTGCTGAAGGAAAAAGAAACATAATAATTGTAGAAAAGTGACCCCCCCCCCCAAAAAAAATCACCAGGCAGTAAAATAAAAATACATTTAAATTTAAATATAATTGTACTCCCAATAAATGTAAATGATTCAAACTCTTCAGTTGAAGACAAAGATCATCAGATTTGATTATTAAAATAGAGGGGGCCTGTTGTTTATAATGGCAGTCATAAAACATAAAAAGGTTTAATATAAAATAATGAAGATATAGTAGTGAATAAGCCCTTGTTAAGCTAGTAGTCTATAAAGATAGAATTACCATAAAATAAAACCTTAAAACATTCTGGAATTTTGTTTATATTATTGAGAATGGTCTGCATATACTAGTGTTTACTTTATGGGCCATGTATTCTAAATAAATATAAAATCAAGTCATCAGACATTTAAAAACAATCTCATTTGAAAGAGTGGAAGCAAAACATTATTGAGTGGAAGTTTTGGTAATCCTTTTACTTGATTTCTATCATAGGCCTCAGTGGTACTAAATTATTGGTACAAAATTTTGGTGTTTTAAAGAGTAATAATGAATAAAAATAGCTTTAAAAGGTAGAAAACATATGCAAAAATCCTAGGAAAAATATTAATTAACCAAATTCAGTAATACATAAAAAAACAATGTCATGACTAAAAGTCAGAGTTATCCTAGAGTTGCAAAATTGCTTCAGTGTTATCAAATCCATTAATGGACTCCAGGTCTTTAAAAAAAATAAAAGAGAAAGGCCATAGGTTCATATCAAAAGATTAAACAAAAATATGTTTAAAAATTATTATAAAATATTATTTATTATATATATACACTATATATTAGCATAGTAGGTATACTTTTGTTAAAATATATCTAACAAATACCAGCGAAGTCTGTATGTAAAAAATCATAATTTTATTGAAAGAAAGTAAAAACCAAAAAACAAACCCACTGCTATCAAGTCGATTCTGACTCATAGTGACCCTATAGGACAAAGTAGAACTGCCCCCATAGAGTTTCCAAGGGGCACCTGGTGGATTCAAACTGCTAACCTTTTGGTTAGCAGCCATAGCTCTTAACCACTACACCACCAGGGTTTCCAGAGAGACACACTTTCTCATGAAAACTCAGTATTGGAAAGATGGCAAGTTTCTCCACCGGATCTTTGGAGCCAATGGAATTCCAACCATATTCCCAAGAGGATGCTCTATAAAACTAGAGAAAGTAATTCTCATTTTTTTTACGGCTTCCTAAGAGATAATAAAACTTGAGGATTTGTCTTAATATGAAAGTTTGTTTTTTAAGCATACAGATAGAGGTGTACATACATATACCTATAATACAGAATCAAGACATCACAAATGAACCAAAGCATATTTTGAAAATAAATACATGGCAGAAATGACATTCAGATTAGGGTAAAATTAGTGCTGGAAATAGGAATGAAGAAAAAGATGACACTGGAGGATTTTCTCCATTGCTTCAAAAATAAAATTGAATTCTTATGGATTAAATATTTAAATGTGGAAGGTAAAGCTTTAAAACTTTTACAAGAAAATATAGGAAAATATTTTTATGAACTTAGGGTAAGAAAAGATTTCTTAAATGAGACACAAAAATCGTATGCCAGGAGGAGGAGGGGCAAGATGGCGCTCTAGGCAGAAACACCACGCCGTCCCTCCACAGCAAAGATCCAAAAAACTAAGCCTAACAGAGAATCAACAATCCTGAAACCCTAGAACACCAAATGAAGAGATAAAGAACTCAGCCAAACACCAAACGGAGTGAGAATACTAAAAGAGAACGGAGAGCGAGGAGAGACTCAGGCAGAGATTCCTTACCAGCTAACGCAGCGCGGATCCACCATCTTGGATTCCTATCGGAGACCAGCGAACAGGAGAGCAGCCTTGCAGAGCATCTGGTCGGAGACGGAACAACCGGTAAACTGCGGTGCGCGCTCTCCCACCACCCACCCCTCTCCGCCTCAGCTGGGGATCCCCTGCTTTCTGTGGCCAGGGTCCCTGGGCTGGGGGCTGCTGGTGCTTGGATTCCACGTGCCTGGGCTGGCGGCTTTCTGGGAGCCGTTTGCTGGCAGCTAGCGAACCTTTCTCTGCCGCCTCCCCCTCCTTTTGCCTGGGTGCCTGGTTCCGAGTGCCATCTCTGCTCTCTCCTGCGGGGCTGTAGGGCTGCGTTCGGGCGTGTGGCTGTTTCCAGGTCTGGTCTCCCGCAAGGGTGGGATCCTGGGGCCTTTGTTCGTTGGCCCCTCTGCTTCCCGTGGCCACGGTCACTTAACCCCGAGACTACCGGCTTCTTGGAATTCGCGCCCCTGAGAGGGGGCTCTCTGGGTCCCATTTGTAGGCACTGACTGCTGGTGTTGCCCTTTTTTTTTTTTTCTCAATTTTATTTTTCTTCCTTTTTTGATTAGTTTTGTCATCTTTTACCTCTTTTTCTCTTTTGTCTTTCTTCATTGCTTAATTTCTTGTCTCTCTATCTCTTCCTTCTCTTTCTGATCCCTGAATACCAGGCGATGTATGTCTCTGTACCTTCTGGCCAGGCTGAGCTGTGAAAATTGAGACCGACTCCCCCAGACCTCATAGCTGCATCGGTGGGATCCCTGGGAACTTTGCAGTTTTTTAATTTTTCTGATTTTTATTTGGTCATTCTTTCCTTTTCTTTCTCTTCCCCCTTCTGGTTTCCTCCATCCCATAGTCTCTCATCTGTACATTCCAACGACAAGCTCCCCTAGCATTCTTTTATGTTTGTACACTTTTTGCTCCTCCTCCTCTCTCCTCTCTCCCATATCCAGCTTAGCTTCACACATAACCATCTTCCCGCTGCACCCTAACTACCTGCACTGTGCACTAGACATCACATCACCAAGCGGTGCAGGCACGCCCTATTGGAACCTGCCCAGCACTGACTACCGACCGTCCTGGTGGCTGCGGTGAGTGCCACAAGCAACCCATCCCAGTGGCTCCTCCTCAACTAGATCTGCCCAGCTGTACCACAAGAACGAAAAAAAAAAAAAAAATCTACAATCAATAAACGAGAGAAATATCTACTGAATGCCCCGAAAACAGCAAACAATATCAAAACATTTACAAAAACAAGACAAGATGGCTCCAATAGGCGTCCAAATTAAAACACCAGATAACTCTCCTGTGGAAGAAAATGCACTAGAAGTACCTGATACGGAACTCAAATCACTAATACTCGGAATTTTCCAAGAACTGAGGCAAAAAGCTGACAAACATGAGGAAAAAATAGACAAATTTATGGAAAATACAGACAAAAAATTGGAAGAATTCAGGAAGATGATGCAAGAACAAAATGCCAAAATAAATTCACAACTCGAAATTATACAAAAACAACAATTAGAAATCCAAAAGATAAACAACAAGATTTCAGAAATGGACGGTGTCATAGAAGGGCTGAGAAGTAGATTTGAAACCATGGAAGACAGGATCAGTGGAACTGAAGACAAACACTTGGATACAACTCTGTTTCAGGAAAACTCAGAAAAAAGAACAAAGAAAAATGAAGAGACCCTGAGAGTTATGTGGGACACAATTAAAAGCAAAAACTTACGAGTGATTGGCATACCAGAACAGGGGGAGAAAACAGAAAACACAGAGAGGATCATTGAGGAACTGCTGACAGAAAACTTTCCCAATATCATGAAAGATGAAAAGCTGGTCATCCAAGAAGCTCCACGAACCCCATATAGAAGAGACCCCAAAAGAAAATCACCAAGACATATCATATTCACACTCGCCAAAACTAAAGACAAACAAAGAATCATGAAAGCAGCTCGTGAAAAACAAGAAGTCACATACAGAGGAGAAACAATAAGACTAAGCTCAGATTATTCAGCAGAAACCATGCAGGCAAGAAGGCAATGGGAATACATATATAAAATCTTGAAAGAAAAAAATTGTCAGCCAAGAATAATATATCCTGCAAAACTCTCATTCAGATTTGATGGTGAAATTAGGTCATTTCCAGATAAACAGAAACTAAAGGAATATGCAAAAGTCAAACCAAACTTACAAGAATTATTAAAGGGAGTTCTTCGATCTGAGGACAAACAGCTTAAGCCCTCAGGCAGGACCTAGGACCTAGGACGCAGGTTAACATGAACCAGATACCATTCTAGGAACTGAACTACAGACAACTTTCCAAAACCAAAAGATATACAACAGGGAATCAGAGAAATCAATCAAAGGATGACAACAACATCAAAACAATGAAAGAGGGAACAAACGGCATAGGTATAGAACCTTCTAAAGGAGAAGAAGGCAAGGCGATACCAAGTAACGGTAGACTGCTTCAAAATTATAAAGATAAGGGTAAAATTCATGGTAACCACAAAAAAAGTTAACAAACCAACTCATAAAAATAAAGACGAAAAACATAAAGTCTCAACAAAAACAAAACCTACAAAAACAAAAGAAATGAACACAAAATCCACAAACAAAAGGAACTCAGCACAACAGAGTAAGAAGAACAAAGAAAACTTCAGCATCACAAAAAAAAGCACTACAAAATGACAGCAACAAACTCACATCTATCAATAATTACACTGAACGTTAATGGACTCAATGCACCCATAAAGCGACGGAGAGTGGCAGAATGGATAAGAAAACAGGATCCATCTATTTGCTGTCTACAAGAGACACATCTTAGAAAAAAAGATGTGAATTTATTAAAAATCAAAGGTTGGAAAAAAATATATCAAGCTAACAACTATCAAAAAAGAGCAGGAGTGGCAATTCTAATCTCAGATAAAATAGACTTTAAAACAAAATCTACCATAAAAGACAAAGAAGGACACTATATAATGATTAAGGGGATGATCCATCATGAAGACATAACCATAATAAATATCTATGCACCCAATGACAGGGCTCCAAAATACATAAAAAAAACTCTAACAGCACTGAAAAGAGAAATTGACAGTTCCACAATAATAGTAGGAGACTTCAACACACCACTCTCAGTAAAGGACAGAACAACTAAAAAGAAACTCAGCAAAGATACAGAAGACCTGAAGGACACAATCAGCCAATTGGACCTCATAGACATATATAGAACAATCCATCCAACCGCTGCAAAGTACACATTCTTTTCCAATGCACATGGAATGTTCTCCAGAATAGACCACATCTTAGGCCACAGAGCAATCCTCAACAAGATCCAAACTGCTGAGATAATTCACACTATCTTCTCTGACCACAATGCCATCAAGGTAGAAATTAACACTAGAAAGAGCAAGGAAAAAAAATCAAACACATGGAAACTGAATAATAATCTGCTTACACATCAATGGGTAATAGAAGAAATCAGAGATGGAATTAAAAAATTCCTAGAATCAAATGAAAATAAAAACACATCATACCAAAACCCTTGGGACACAGCAAAGGCAGTCCTCAGAGGACAATTTATAGCAATAGATACACATATCAAAAAAGAAGAAAGGGACAAAATCAAAACATTAACTACAGAACTCAAACAAATAGAGAACAACAAAAAAAGCCTACAACCACCGGAAGAAAGGAAATAGTAAAGATCAGAGCAGAAATCAATGAAATAGAGAACAGAAAAACAATAGAAAGAATCAACAAAACCAAAAGTTGGTTCTTTGAAACAATCAACAACATCGACAAACCACTGGCCAGACTGACAAAAGAAAAACAGCAGAGGGCACAAATAACCCAAATAAGAAATGAAATGGGGGACATTACAACAGACCCAACTGAAATAAAAAGGATTATAACAGAATATTATGAAAAACTATATTCCAACAAATTTGAAAACCTAGAGGAAATGGATAAATTTCTAGAAACATACGGCCTACCCAAACTACAACAAAGTGATATTGAAAATCTGAACAGACCCATAACAAGAGAAGAGATTGAAAAGTTAATAAAAAAACTCCCAACCAAAAAAATCCCTGGCCCAGATGGCTTCACTGGAGAATTCTACAAAACATTTACAGAAGAGCTCGTACCAGTTCTACTCAAGTTATTTCAGAGCATAGAAGAGGAAGCAACACTTCCAAATTCATTCTATGAAGCCAGCATAACGCTGATACCAAAACCAGGCAAAGACATCACAAAAAAAGAAAATTACAGACCAATATCTCTCATGAATATAGATGCAAAAATTCTGAACAAAATTCTAGCCAATAGAATTCAGTATCATATCAAAAAAATAATACACCACGACCAAGTAGGATCCATACCAGGGATGCAAGGATTGTTTAACATTAGAAAATCCATCAACGTAATCCACCACATAAATAAAAGGAAAGAAAAAAATCACATGATTATCTCAATTGATGCAGAAAAGGCATTTGACAAAGTCCAACACCCATTCCTGATAAAAGCTCTCAATAAAATAGGTATAGAAGGGAAATTTCTCAACATAATAAAGGGAATCTATGCAAAACCAATGGCCAACATCATTCTTAATGGAGAAAGGCTGAAAACATTCCCCCTGAAAACAGGAACAAGACATGGATGCCCTTTATCACCACTCCTATTTAACATTGTGCTGGAAGTTCTAGCTAGAGCAGTAAGGCAAGAGAAAGAAATAAAGGGCATCCAAATTGGTAATGAAGAAGTTAAACTCTCCCTGTTTGCAGATGATATGGTACTATACATAGAAAACCCTAAAGACTCCACGAGAAATTTACTGGAACTAATAGAAAGATTCAGCAGAGTAGCAGGATACAAGATAAACATTCAAAAATCAGTTGGATTCCTATACACCAGTAAAGAGAACGATGAAAAGGAGATCAGGAAATCAATACCATTTTCAATAGCCCCTAAAAAGATAAAATACTTAGGAATAAATCTGACCAGGAATGTAAAAGACCTATACAAAGAAAACTACAAAACACTGCTGCATGAAACCCAAAGGGATCTACATAAATGGAAAAACATACCATGCTCATGGATAGGCAGACTCAACATTGTGAAAATGGCAATTCTACCTAAAGCAATCTACAAATACAATGCAATTCCGATACAAATACCAACAACATTCTTCAAAGAGATGGAAAAACTAATTATTAACTTTATATGGAAAGGGAAGAAACTCCGAATAAGTAAAGCACTACTGAAGAAGAAGAATAAAGTTGGAGGACTCACACTACCTGATTTGAGAACCTACTATACAGCTACAGTACTCAAAACAGCCTGGTACTGGTACAACAACAGAGACATTGACCAATGGAACAGAATTGAGAACTCAGATGTAAATCCATCCACCTACGGTCACCTGATTTTTGACAAGGGCCCAAAATACATCAAATGGGGAAAAGACAGTCTTTTTAACAAATGGTGCTGACAAAACTGGATATCCATTTGTAGAAAAATGAAACAGGACCCATACCTCACACCATATACAAAAACTACTTCAAAATGGATGAAAGACCTGAATATAAAGCCTCAAACTATAAAATTCATAGAAGAAAAAATAGGACCAACACTTCAGACCTTAATACATGGCATTAACAGGATACAAACCATAAACATCAACACAAAAAACCCAACAGATAAACTAGATAATTGGGATCTTCTAAAAATCAAACATCTATGCTCTTCAAAAGATTTCACCAAAAGAGTTAAAAGAGAACCTACAGACTGGGAAAAAATTTTTGGACAGTACAAGTCAGACAAAGGTCTAATCTCCATAATCTACAAGAAAATCCAACACCTCTACAACAAAAAGACAACCAATCCTATCAAAAAATGGGCAAAGGAAATGAACAGACACTTCACCAAGGAAGACATTCAAATGGCCAACAGACACATGAGGAAATGCTCGCGATCACTAGCCATTAGAGAAATGCAAATTAAAACCACAATGAGATACCATCTCACCCCGGCATTACTGGCACGAATCAAAAACACTGGAAATAACAAATGTTGGAGGGGCTGCGGGGAGACGGGAACTCTTATACACTGCTGGTGGGAATGCAAAATGATACAGCCATTTTGGAAAATGATATGGCGTTTCCTCAGAAAGCTAGAAATAGACGTACCATTCGATCCAGCAATCCCACTCCTAGGAATATATCCTAGAGAAATAAGAGTCATCACTCGAATAGACATATGCACACCTATGTTCATGGCAGCATTATTCACAATAGCAAAACGATGGAAACAACCTCGATGTCCATCAACAGACGAATGGATACACAAACTATGGTACATACACACAATGGAGTACTATGCAACGAGAAAGAACAATGAATCGGTGAACCATCTCATAACATGGATGAAACTGGAGGACATCATGCTGAGTGAAATAAGTCAATCACAAAAGGACAAATATTGTATGAGACCTCTATTGTAAAAACCCATGAAAAAATTCACATGCAAAATGTAACAATCCTTGTTGGTTACCAGGGATGGGGGAGGGGGGGGGAATACTAAATAGGTAATAGGTAAGTGGTAACTTGGGTGAGAGATGAGATAGTACATAGTACCGGGGAAACTAACACAACCTGCACAAGGAAAGGTCATGGAGGCCCTATAGACACATCCAAACCCCCCGAGGGACTGAGTTGTTGGACGGAGGGCTCTGGGGACCATGATCTCGGGGAACATCTAGCTCAATTGGCATGACACTACTTATAAAGATAATGCTCTACATTCTACCTTGGTGAGTAGTGTCTGGGGTCTTAAAAGCCTATGAGCGGCCATCTAAGATACTCCACTGATCTCATCCCTTCGGGAACAAGGGAGAACGAAGAGAACAGGATACAAGGAAAAGATTAGTCCAAAGGACTAATGGTCCACAGCTACCAAGGCCTCCACGGGACTGAGCCCAGTACAGCTGGATGGTGCCCGGCTACCACCAATGACTCCTCTGACCAGGATCACAACAGAGGGTTCTGGGCAGAGCTGGAGTAGGATGTAGAGCATAATTTTAACTCCCAAAAAAAAAAAAAAAAAGAAGACCAGATATACTGGCCTAAAGAATACTAGAGAAACCTCGAGAGTGTGGCCCCCAGACACCCTTTCAGCTCAGAGGTGAAGTTACCTTCAAGTTTCGATGTTAAGCCTGGGAATGGACACCCCAGTAAAACTAAATGGGACTAACGATGTACAGGAGTCCGGTGACAAGGGCCAGAAGGCAGAGGGAGAGTAGGAAACTGATGATAAGGAACACAAATTGAATAAGGACACTGTCGATGTATTGTGAGATTGTTGACCACTGCTATAGGGCAACATTTGTAGTGACTATTAAATGGGAGGCTGTTTTGTCCCGTAAGCCTTCATCTTGGGCGAGAATGGCAGCACAATTGGAAGAGCATAGTCAATATCACTTAAATGTGTAAGTAAAAAGTTTTGAAATGGTGTTTAAATAAAATAAAAATAAATAAATAAATAAATAAACAAATGAGACTAAAGAGGTACAATAGTCCACTGACAAGGTCCAGAAGACAGAAGGGGACAAGGAAGCCCCCTGGTGATAGGGAACACAAGGTGGAGTAAGGATATTCTTGATGTGCTGTGAGATTGTTAACCATTGTCATAGGGCAACATGTGTAGTAACTGTTAAATGAAAAACTATTTTGTTCTGTAAGCCTTCATCTTAAGTGAGAATAACAGCACAGTTGGAAGAGCGTAGTCAATGTCACTGAACTGTGAATGTAGAAATTTTTGAAACGGTGTATCTTTGGCCATCGGTAATTTTCATCAAAAAAAAAGGTTGAGAATTTAGAGGCTTAATACGTTGTGGGGTTGTTGACCAATGTCAAAAAACAACAAGTGTACTACTATTTCATGAGAAACTATTTGCTCTGTAAGCTTTCACCTGAAGTACAATAAAATATATATAAAAAAAATAAAATAAAAAAAAATGAATTAAACATGTATCTAACCTGCAAAAAAAAAAAAAAAAATCGTATGCCATAAAGGATTAACTTAATTACATTGAATTAAAGACCATAAATTCATCAAAAATAAAAACCACAAAGGAAATGGAATGACAGGCCATAGACTGGGAGAAAGCATTTTTGACAAAGGATTAGTATGCTAAATATACAACTACTTTTAAAATCATAAACATCCAAATAGCATAGCACAAGTCAGAAGCAAAAATATATAAGGCCAATAAAACGTAAAAAGATGTTCAACATAACTAGTAATCACAGAAGCCATGATACCATCCCACTTAGAGACTTGAATAGCCTGATACTATCAAATATTTGGGAGGATGTGAGATAGCCCTCAAATCATGTTGGAGGTGATACAAATTGGTATTACTGCTTTAGGCAGTCATTTCATAAAATCAGTTGCCAAGTTGATTCTGACTCATGGTGACCTAAGTGTGTCAGGGTAGAACTGTTCTCCACAGGGTTTTCAATGGCTAATTTTATGGAAGTAGAACACCGGGCCTTTCTTCTGAGGAACTTCTGAGTGAACTCAAACCTGGAACCATTCAGTTAACTGTCAAGTGTTTAATAATTTGCACTGCCCAGGGACTCCAATTTTTCATAATGCCCAGTAAACTTGAAAATGTGTGTAACTTACACCTAACAACTCCATTTCCAGATGTATTTCATGAAGAATCTCTTGAACATTCCCTCCATGAGAATAGTTCAAGATTGTTCACGGTAGCATTGTGCATAATAGCCAAATAAGCGAAACAACTGCGACATTCACCTTTAGCCAATTGGATAAATTATGATATACTCATATAAAAGAACACTCTATGGCAATGAAAATGAATGAAATAGAGCTACACATATAAAACAGATGGATCTTAAAAACAAAATATTGTGTGAAAAAGCACGTCACAGAGGAATATCTGTAGTATTATTGAATTTTGTAAAAGGCAAGAAGAAAAGACTAAACTAGAAAATTAATTATCTGGGAATGCATTTTTATGTAAAGGAGAAGCAATAGATTGATAGAGGCTATTTCTTGGGTGGCAAAGGGAAAGTTTGGGATTGTCCGTGGTCACACAGAAGGACACAAGAAGATACAAAGATACTGTTTCTCTTCTTAAGCTCGGTGGATGCTCCACTCATGTCTGTTTTACTTGTATTTATACCTGGGTATGTAGGTTATATATTTCTGTATGTGTATTTCATAATAAAACAGGATTTAAAAAATAAATAGCAAATTTGAACTGGAGAATGAATAAATATGAGAAAAGAAAGTTGAACACATCGTGATGTTTTAGCTTAACCAGACTAACACCTCCAAGGACAAACCTGTAGTCCAACAAAGTCAGATTTATTGACTCATGCAATGAAGGAGGCCACACATCAGAGGACATGTGTGGTGTGTCACCAAATACAAAATGATAGAGTGACTATGTATTTGTCGGAAAGGTGGGGTTTAGGTGAAATTTAAATGAAACAGTATTTTGACAGGCTAAAGCCAATCAAGGATCACTGTAAATTGGTCAACATCAGAGCTGGACTGCAAAGTGGATCCAGGGTCCAGTTTTCTTGGGAACTGCAAAATATAAAAAGAGATGGAATCTTGATCCAGAAACCCCTTATCCAAAGCTCTGCACAGTGGTTGCAAATTAAGGTTGCTTCTCTGTGCTAATGTAACTTAGGTCTTCCAGGAAAAGGGAAATGTTTCATTCTTCCTGAACAGCCAAATTTCCATGACTTTAGGGAATAATGTTTCTCAGTGAGTAAGAAAGCAGCAGTCACTCAAAAAAAAGGCTTTGTTATGATACACTATGGCAGCAACATGGCCTTGGGGGAAATACTGTTTCCCATTAACTTTGCAGCTGGATTTATCTATGCTTTTCTTCAAGCCCGATGAATGCCTGGACAGATTTTGCAGCCCAAGCTAATTTTTACTTTCACAGTGAAAAGAATGTGAATGTGCAATTTAAATCTAATAACAAATGCAGACGTAGAACATAAAAAGAACAAAGAATGCAGACTTCTGGGAAACATGACACTATAGACAGAAGCATTGCACCATCCTTCCACAGCAAAGATCCGAAAAACTAAGTCAAACAGAGACACACATAAATCCTGAAACCCTAAGCATCAATAAAGAGATAAAGAACTCAGTCAAGTACCAAAGGGAATAAGAAACTGACCAAGAACAGAGAGTGAGGAAAGAGACATGCAGAGGTCCCCTATCAGCTAAAGCAGCATGAATCCAAAATCTTGGACTCCTATCAGAGATCAGCGAAGAGGGGGTATGAGAAAGCAGCTTCACAGAGCTTCCAGCAGGAGACAGAACAACCGGTAACCAGGGATAGACACTTTCCCACCTCCCACCCTTCTTCACCCCAACTCAGCCTCCTCTGCTTCCTACAGCCAAAGTCTCTTGGCTGGGAAGCATGAGCTTCACCTTTCTGTCACTTGGATTCCACTCTCCTGCACTGGCTGGCGCCCTGAGTGCCTTTTGTTGGCTGCTGGTGTTGGTTTTTTCTGCTTCTTTAGATTTCTTCCTTACCTCTCACCACCTTCCCTGCCTTTCTCTCAAATACCTGGCTCCATGTGACATCTTTGCCTCTTCCTGAAAGGCTGCAAAAAACTGCTCGACTGTAAAACTGCTTCCTGGCCCATGCCACAACACTGGTGGGACCCCCAGGGCTTTTTTGTTTGTTTGTTTGTTGGCTCGAATTTGTTCTATTTTGATTTGTTTGTTTTCTTTTTCTTTTCTTAACTTGGGAGCCCCTTCTAGCCGGGCAGTACCATGTGGCTTGGAAGCTACTCCCTTACTCTGTGTAGATGCATAGGGACATCCCTGGGGGCATTTCTTTTTTCTTGTTTTTGGTTTTTTTCTTGGTTTTATTTTATCGGTTTCTTTGTTTTGTTTTCTTCTCTCTCTTTTTACCTTTTTGTCTTCATTTCCAGTTTCTCGTCTCTGTATACTTACCTTCTCTTCCTGTCTCCTGAATACCTGGTGCCGTGTGACAGCTGTACCCCTTCTAGCCAGCATGTACTTCACGGCCTGGGAGCAACTTCCCCAGTCCTACCAGCCACACTGCTGGGATCCTTGGGGGCTTTTCTGGTTTTTTTTTTCCCCTCTAATTTTTATTTATTCATTTTTTTCTTTTAGCCGTTTTCTTTCTTTTTGTTTTTCTCCATTTCTCAGTCTTTCATTTCTCCACTCCAACAGTAAGCACCCTTAGCACTCTTTTTTTGTTGGTTGTTTGCATGTTTTTTGCCCCTGCTCCTCTCTCCTCTCTCTCCTCTTTCCCATACTCATCTTAGCTCCACACATCACAATCTCCCCCATTTTTCCTGCCTACCTGCACCATGCACTGAACATCACAACCTCAAGTAGCACAGGCACAGCCTACCAGAACCTGCCCTGCACTGATTCCCAGCCCACCCAGTCGGCACTAGTACATGCCACAAACAACCCATCCCAGCAACACCCCTTCAGCTGGATGTGCCCTACTGTACCATACCTAAGTGACTGACCCTGCCCACTGGAGAAGGAGATGAAAAGTATGCCCAAAGTTGATCAAACCACAAAGAAAGCACAGCCCACCTGCTCAGACATAACCAAATAAAACAAACAAGCAGGAAGAAACAAACAAATCTACAATCAATAAACGAGGAAAATAACTACTGAATGCCCCAAAGACAGCAGACAGATCAAAACTTATACAAAAACAGGGGAGGAAGCTTCCAGTAGGTGTCCAAAATAAAACACCAGATGACTTTCTAGTAGAAGAAAAGGCACTGGAATTACCTGATAGGGAATTTAAATCTCTAATACTCAGAATTATCCAAGAGTTGAAGCAAAAAGCAGACAAAAATGAGGAAACAATAGACAAATTCATGGGAAAGGCAGACAAAAAATGGAAAATCCAGGCAAAAAATGGAAGAATTCAAGAAAATAATACAGGAACAAAATGATAAAATAAACTCACAACTAGAAATCATACAAAAACAACAATTAGAAATCCAAAGGATAAACATCAAGATTTCAGAAATGGACAGTGTCATAGAAGGGCTGAGGAGCAGGACTGAAATAATGGAAGACAGGATAAGTGAAATTGAAGATAAACATGTGGATACAAGTCAGTTTGAGGAAAAATCAGAAAAAAGAATGAAAAAAAAATGAAGAAACCCTGAGAATTATGTGGGACACAATCAAAAGCAAAAATCTGCAAATGATCGGAGTTCCAGAACAGGGGGACAAGCTCACTGAAGAATTGCTGACAGAAAACTTCCCCAATATCATGAAAGATGAAAAGCTGACCATCCTAGAAGCTCAACAAACTCCATATAGGATAGACTCTGAAAGAAAATCACTAAGGCATATCATAATCACACTCACTAAAATGAAAGACAAACAAAGAATCCTGAGAACAGCTCGAGAAAAACAAAAAGTCACATACAGAGGAGAAACAATAAGACTAAGCTCGGATTGTTTCGCAGAAACTGTGCAGGCAAGAAGGCAATGGATGACATATATAAAGCCTTGAAAGAAAAAAATTTCCAGCCAAGAGTAAAATATCTTGTGAAACTCTCATTCAAATATGATGGTGAAATTAGGTCATTTCCAGATAAACAGAAATTAAGGGAATATGTAAAAGCCAAACCAAACTTACAAGAATTATTAAAGGGAGTCCTACCATCTGAGAACAAACAACATCAGACCACAGGCTGAATCCAGAACACAGGATCATACCAGCCAGACACTAACCTAGGAAATGAACTGTCAAGGACTATCCAAAACCAAAAGAATTACAACGGGGAACCAGAGAGGTTAATCTGTCAATGACAACAACATCAGAACAATAAAAGAGGGAATAGATGGTGTAGGCATATAACCTTCTAACGGAAAGGAAGACAATGCGATACCAAGTAATAATAGACTGGTTCAAACATATGAAGATAAGGGTAAATTTCAACATAACCACAAACAAAGTTAACAAACCTACTCATCAAAATAAAGAAGAAAAACATAAAGTCTCCATAAAAACAAAACCTACAAAAACAAAAGAAATGAAAAAAAATCCACAAACAAAATGAATTCAGCACAGAAGAGTAAGAGGTACAAAGAAAACATCAGCACCACAAAAAAAAGCACTGCAAAATGACATCAATAAACTCACACCTATCAATAATTACACTAAATGTAAATGGCCTGAATGCAGTCATAAAGATACAGAGAGTGACAGATGGATAAAAAAACAGAACCCATCAATATGCTGTCTACAAGAGACACACCTTAGAAACAAATATGTAAATTTATTAAAAATCAAAGGATGGAAAAAAATATATCAAGGAAACAGCTACCGAAAAACAGCAGGAGTAGCAATACTAATCTCAGACAAAATAGACTTTAAAACAAAATCCACCATAAAAGACAAAGAAGGACACTATATAATGATTAACGGGACAATCCGTCATGAAGACATAACCATAATAAACATCTATGCACCCAGTGACAAGGTTCCAAAATACATAAAACAAACTCTAACAGCACTGAAAAGAGAAATTGACAGTTCCACAGTAATAGGAGATTTCAACACACCACTCTCGGTAAAGGGCAAAACATCTAGAAAGAAACCCAACAAAGATACAGAAGACCTAAAGGGCACAATCAGCCAACTTGGCCTCGTAGACATATATAGAACACTTCACCCAACAGCTGCAAAGTACACATTCTTTTCCAATGCACGTGGAATGTTCTCCAAAATAGACCACATCTTAGGCCACAGACCAATCCTCAACAAGATCCAAAATGTTGAGATAATTCACAGTATCTTCTCTGACCACAATGCCATCTAGGTAGAAATTAACAACAGAAAGAGCAAGGAAAAAAAAATCAATTACATGGAAACTGAATAACACCCTACTTACACATCCCTGGGTAATAGAAGAAATCAGAGATGGAATTGGATAATTTCTAGAATCAAACAAGAATGAAAGCACATCATATCAAAACCTTTGGGACACAGCAAAGGCAGTCCTTTGAGGACAATTTATAGCAGTAGACGCACACATCAAAAAAGAAGAAAGGGACAAAATAAAAACATTAACTACAGAACTCAAAAAATAGAGAACAGAAAAAAAAAAAAACCCACAGCCACCAGAAGAAAGGAAATAATAAAGATCAGAGCAGTAAGAAATGAAATAGCAAATAGAAAAACAATAGAAAGAATCAACAAAACCAAAATTGGTTCTTTGAAAGAATCAACAAAATCGACAAACCAATGGCCAGACTGACAAAAGAAAAAGAGGAGAGGACACAAATAACCCAAATAAGAAATGAAATGAGGGACATTACAACAGACCTAACTGAAAGAAAAAGAGTATTATGAAAAGACATACTCGAACAGATTTGAAAACCTAGAGGAAATGAATAAATTTTTAGAAACACCCTACCTACCCAAACTACCACAAAGTGATGTTGAAAATCTGAACAGACCCATAATGAGAGAAGAGATTGAAAAGGTAATAAAAAAACTCCCAACCAAAAAAAGCTCTGGCCCAGGTGGGTTCACTGTTTCAGAACATAGAAAAGGAAGAGATACTTCCGAATTCATTTTATGAAGCCAGCATAACCCTGATACCAAAACCAGGCAAAGACGCCACAAAAAAAGAAAATTACAGACTAATATCTCTCAAGAATATAGATGCGAAAATTCTCAACAAAATTCTAGCCAATAGAATTCAGCATCATATCAAAAACTAATACACCATGACCAAGTAGGAGGTATGCAAGGATGGTTTAACATTAGAAAATCAATCAACATAATCCACCACGTAAATAAAAGGAAAGAAAAGAATCACATGATCATCTCAATTGATGCAGAAAAGGCATTCAACAAAGTCCAACACCCATTCCTGATAAAAATTCTCAATAAAATAGGTATAGAAGGGAAATTTCTCAATATAATAAAGGGCATCTCTGCAAAACCAATGGCCAAATCATTCTTAATGGAGAGAGGCTGAAAACGTTCCCCTTGAAAACAGGAACAAGACAAGAATGCCCTTTATCACCATTTCTATTTAACATTGTGCTGGAAGTCTTAGCTAGAGCAATAAGGCAAGAAAAAGAAATAAAGGGCATCCAAATTGGTAATGAAAAAGCTAAACTGTCCCTGTTTGCGGATGATATGATACTATACATAGAAAACCCTAAAGACTCCACGAGAAATCTACTGGAACTAATAGAAGATTCAGCAGAGTAGCAGGATACAAAATAAACATACAAAAATCAGTTGGATTCCTATACACCAATAAAGTGAACAATGAAAAAGAAATCAGGAAATCAATACCATTTACAATAGCCCCTAAAAAAATAAAATATTTAGGAATAAATCTAACCAGTGATCTAAAAGACCTATACAAAGAAAACTACAAAACACTACTGCAAGAAACCCAAAGGGATCTACATAAACGGAAAAACATACCATGCTCATGGACAGGTAGACTCAACATTGTGAAAATGACAATTCTACCCAAAGCAATTTACAAATACAATGCAATCCTGATCCAAATACCAACAACATTCTTTAAAGAGATGGAAAAACTAATCATTAACTTTATGTGGAAAGGGAAGAAGCCCCAGTTAAGTAAAGCACTATTGAAGAAGAAGAATAAAGTTGGAGGACTCACACTACCTGACCTCAGAACCTACTATACAGCTATGGTAGTCAAAACAGCTTGGTACTTGTACAACAACAGATATATTGACCAGTGGAACAGAATTGAGAAGCCTGATGTAAATCCATCCACCTACAGTTACCTGATCTTTGACAAGGGCCGAAAGTCCATCAAATGGGGAACAGTCTTTTCAAAAAATGGTGCTGGCAAAACTGGATGTCCATCTGAAAAAAAAAGAAACAGGATTCATACCTCACACCATATACAAAAACTAATTCAAAATGGATGAAAGACCTAAATATAAAGCCAAAAACTATAAGGTTCATAGAAGAAAAAATAGGATCAATGTTAGATGCCCTAATACCTGGCACTAACGGGATACAAACCATAACCAACAACACACAAACTCCAGAAGATAAGCTAGACAACTGGAATCTTCTAAAAATTAAACACTTATGCTCATCAAAAGACTTCACCAAAATTGTAAAGAGAACTTATAGACTGGGAAAAAATTTTGGGACATTACAAGTCAGACAAAGGTCTAATCTCTAAAATCTACAAGAAAATCCAACACCTCTACAACAAAAAGACAAATAATCCAATTAAAAAATGCGCAAAGGAGATGAACAGACACTTCACCAAAGAAGACATTCAAGCGGCCCACAAACACATGAGGAAACGCTAACAATCACTAGCGACTAGAGAAATGCAAATTAAAACCACAATAAGATACCATCTCACCCTGGCATTACTAGCACGAATCAAAAACACAGGAAATAACAAACATTGGAGAGGCTGTGGGGAGATTGGAACTCTTACGCACTGCTGGTGGGAATGCATAATGTTTACTGTTTACACCACACAGAGATGCCAGGCATTAGGGTTAACATTTAATGTACATTATTTCATTTAATCTCTACAAGAATGCTACAAGTGAGGTATTATTATTCGCATCTCATGAAATAGGAAAGAATTAGTAGCTTTCAAGAACCAGTGACAGAGTTTGATTTGGACCCAAGACCACGCCACTCCAAAGCTCATGGCTATCACCATTGGGTTTTAGTAAGACCTAATATACCCATATCATTTTAAAGTTAAGTTCTCCTTTTCCAGAGAGAAAGCTTAATTAGAAGACAGGTTAAAAGAGTCACTCATGCAGCTGTGTGTCCTTAAGAGCTTGTTTTGAGTTCTAGTGTTTAAGAGCAGTTTCTGCACGAAATCCACTTTGTCACAGATGTTTTTTAACTCATTTCCTCTGTATTGAAGCATAAATTTTACTTGCTTCTATTACCTCTCTATCCAATTTTGTTCAGTGGGTAAATACCCACTTTCACTACTTCTGCCTCCTCTTAACTTTTGAGAATGATTTGCCACTAATGGAGAAAAAAAGGCAGAATGAGATTCCAGGATATTGAACAAACAGAAGATGGCTATTTTAAGTGAGTTAGAGAAAGATCACCAGGTGCTTCTAAAGATCCAGCTAAACGCAAACTTCTCATTGTCAGCTCTGGTGTCAAAACAAATAGCTACTGATATCTGAGGTCATTTTGATACACAATAGCTGGCAAAAAAGAAAACCACATAAAGGAACTTTTTAACACCATACTGCACTGAGTATATCCACAGAAACGATGCACAAAAATACAAATTCAGGTTGAAGCAACTCAAGTAATCCAGAAACCATTAATATAATGGCTAGACAAATAGTAAAAAATGGAGCCTTGGTGGCACAATGGTTAAGAGCTCAGCTGTTAACCAAAAAAGTTGGCAGTTCAAATCTCCAGCCGTTTCAACAAAGAAAATGGCTAGCAATCTGTTCCCATAGAGATTACAGCCTAGGAAACCCTATGGGGCCATTCTATTCTGTCATATAGGGTCACTATGAGTCAGAAGCTACTCAATAGTGCCCAACAACAACAAATAGTAAAAGACAGAAAACATAAACTTTTTCTTTCATGGTTTACATTTCCATATAGACCATTCTAGGTACTGTTTAGTAATTTTAGAAAAATAACAATTAGTGTTTGATCTCAGTCTTCATATTTCAGTCTTTATATTTTATAAAGTGTAAGTAATCAGAAAACCATGCCTACTGACCTCAGTTCATTGTTCTTGAAGCATGATCAGAGTTCCGTTCATTAGCACCAACAACTGCAGTAGTGAACCATCCCTGTGAAACCAATCTGTAAAGTGGCAGAAACATCATCAGACACTGTGAGGGCTTGAACCAGGAGGCTTAGGAAACATCTGGAGAGGACTTATCCAAGTCTCTCTTATTTATTTATTTTTACACAGATGGAAAGGTTGATGTTTTTTGATGTTAAGGGATTTGCTGAGGCTCTTGCCTAACATACACCCAATGTAAGCAGAGAGCACATCTATAGTTAGTATCAGAATCTCGTCCCCTCCGATTCTCATCACTCTTTAAGATGTAAATTTGAAGATGATACAAATTACTTAGGGTTTTATGATGAGCTATTTAGAAAAAACAATATTGTATTGATCTGTATGTCAATAATTGGAAACCCTGGTGGTGTAGTGGTTAAGCGCTACAGCTGCTAACCAAAGGTCAGTAGTTTGAATCCACTAGGTGCTCCTTGGAAACTCTATGGGGCAGTTCTACTCTGTCCTGTATGGTCACTATGAGTTGGAATCAACTGGACGGCAATGTTTTGGTTTTTTGTTTTTGTTTTTTTTATATGTCAATAATTAGATGGCAAGCTATAGCCTCCTGTCTTAGTTATCTAGTGCTGTTATAACAGAAATATCACAAGTGGATGGCTTTAACAAACAGAAATTTATTCTCTCACAGTCTAGGAGTCTAGAAGTGCAAATTCAGGGCACCAGATCCAGGGGAAGGCTTTCTCTGTCTGTCGGTTCTGGGGGAAGGTCCTTATCCTCAATCTTTCCCTAGTCTAGGAGCTCCTTAGCACAGGCATCCCAGGTCCAAAGGATGCACTCTGCTCCTAGCTCTTCTTGCTTGGTGATAACAAGGTTCCTCCCTTCTCTGCTTGTTTCTCTCTTTTATAGCTCAAAAGAGATTGACTCAAGATATAACCTAATCCTGTAGATTATGCCCAGCCTCTTTAACATAACTGCCTCAAATCCTGCCTCATTAACATCATATAGGTTAGGATTTACAACACGTAGGATAATTACATCAGATAACAAAACGGAGGACAACCGCACAATACTGGGAATCACTGCCTAGCTAATTTGACACACATTTTGGGGAGACACAATTCAATCCATAACATTCCACCCTTTGACCCCCAAAAATTCATGTCCTTGCCATGTATAAAACACATTTGCCCCATTATATCATAACAAAAGTCTTAAATCAACAAGTTCAGAATCTCCTGTGGCAAAATTCCTCTTAACCTGTGAAATCTAGAATACAAGTTATCTGCTTCCAAAGTACAATGGTAGAACAAGCACAAGGGAAATTGGAGGGAAAGAAGGGATAACAGGCAGCAAACCAGTCAACAGAACACATTGCATTAGCTCTCAAGGCTTGAAAATAATCCTCTGTTCTCTGAGACCATTTAGGCAATGGCCCTGCCCTCCAGACTCTGGGTGATGGCCACACTCTCCAGATTCTGGGTGGAGGCCCCTTGGCCCTGGACTTCAGCTCCACCTTCCAGGGCCACTGGAAAAGAAACTCTGTTTCCTACATTTGGGTGACCCCATTCTCCTAGTCCATCTGAGTGGAAACTCCACCTCTTCAGCCCCGTTCTTCTCCTTGGGCATGGCAGCCCTAACCCCTTGGCTTGGGGCAGCCGAGCTGGCACCATCTCACTGGCACGCATGAATGAAACAGAGTTGGTGAAGATCTGACTTTTTGAAACCTAGGAGGATGTGGCCTCACCCTTTGAAACCCTAGAATCCATGGCTCCACACTTTGAGACCCCAGAGGTCATGTCCCTACTCTTTGAGATTGAGGCAGCTCTGCTTCCTGTGCTTGTCTTTTCAGCTTCTGCTACCTGGTTCTTTGGTGTCTAGGCCCCTCAGGACCTTGGGCCCACCTGGAGTCTGCCCTGCTGAGTGTTCCAAAGCTCTTTAGCTCTTCCGGTAAGTGCCTGGAGGTATCCCACTCTGCCAGTAAACTTCTCCCACAAGGTATTTTCATAAGTGTCATTATGCCAGGTTTTTTTACATGTCGCTTTTAAAAAATTAGCATAGCACACATGAAATATCTCACTGGGGGAGGGTGCGATTGGAAAACAAATGTAGAAGGTGTACATTATTTGCATAAAATATGGTATTATTTGATATTTTTATATTCTATTTTATTTAATACTTAAAATAGGTTCAAAGTTTCATATTTTTTATTTTAATATGTGTTTAATAGTATTTTATGCATATATTTAAGAATATATATGTGTCTATATTTCATATATATAAAGCTCATTTGTCATACATTTCACATTGTTAGAAATATGCTTATTTTTCTTATTTTATATAAAACTGTAATGAAAATCCTCACATATATGTGTTTCTGATTCTGATGGTTTGTTCCCCTTAGTACCTTTCTAGGAGTAAGACTACTAGGTTAGATGTTATGAATATTTCAAAGGCTGTTGCCCTGCAATCCAGAAATGTGTACCAATTTCAGAAGTCACTGGAGAAGAATGTTCACTCCTGTTTTCCCCAGCCTGACCCTTCCAGTCTCCATGAGGTTAAGAGTCATCTTGGGCAAGGGCAGGAAGATAAAGCAGGAAGTGAGTTTGAGCCAGGTAGGTGAGTTCTTCAGAGGGGGTTCCCAGAGGGCCACTGCGATCATTAAGGTTGTGTGTCAACTTGGCTGGGCCATGATTCTCAGTGGTTTAGCAGCTATGATGTAATTTGACAATAGTATAACGATGTAATCACTTCCATGATGAGATCTGATATAATGTGATCACCTCCATAATGGAATCGGCTGTGAGTGGCCAGTCAGTTGAAAGGGGGTTTTCATGAGGGTGTGTGGCCTGCATCCGATATAGGTGGACTTTCCGGCAAGGCCCTCAGGCTTTTACTCTCTCAGGATCCTGCAGCTGGCTCCTGTTCATCCTACCTCTGGTTCTTGGAACTTGAGCTCGCAGCTTATCTGCTGTTTTACTGCTGATCTTAGGATTTGTCAACCTCCACAGCCTGTGAGCCAGAGGCCTGCTGTCTGACCTTCTGATCTTGGATTCGCCAGCCCCTGCAGCTACATGAGTTAAGAGAAGCCTCCAGCCTGACCCATGAACTTGGGACTTTTCAGCCTCTACAACTGCGTGAGCCATTTCCTTGATATAAATGTCTATCTTTCTGTATATATATATATATATATATATATGTATAGACATTTCACTGGTTTTGCTTCTCTAGAGAACCCAGCCTAAGACAACCACTCTTTATGTGCGTTTGGACATAAGCTTTATTACAAAAATAACCGACTGAGTGTTCTGTACCAACATGTATCTACAGTGGCTTCTCTTTTACCTCATGACACATTGCAGTAGAAAGAAGGTAGATCCAAAGCTATGTACAAAACCATTCATCCCAGTCCTTCCTGGCAATGTGGCCCTGAGCAAGCCTCATGACATGACCCCTCAGCAAGTCTCAGTCTCTCCCTCAATGGGTTTCTGTGTGGATTAATGAAAATACATGTTAAATGCCTAGCAAAGACCTGGAATATGGTGAATTCATCAAATTTTGTTAAATACGTGAAAGAGAATCATGCTTCTAACACAATCCCAAACATATTGCCCTGACTTCCAGGCCCATACTCAATGTTGCATGTATACTCTGAGATTTCTCCTTCATAATCTAATCCTTTATTTGCAACTTATTTTTCTCATTTCTCAAGGATTAGCACACTTTTTTTTTTCCTTTCAATTCTTGTCTGCAATTTGGGACAACCCAGGTTTGTAAACCCATCTTCTTTTCTGGGCTAAGTACTGGTCATCCTCCCCTCACCTTATCAGAGATCCTCAGATATGAATGTTCTGATGATGGAGGAGACATTCTGCTCAGCCCAGTTAGGTCCAATTCAGAGGGGCCTAAAATCCACAGGTGAGAAGAACACAGGTGATTAGGCTCTGGGTCAAGGACTCGGAGGCAGAGAAAGGAAAGACCATGAACAGGGATGGGTGTTTATAATAGCCAGCAGTTCCCAAACATTCAATCCACACAGTGTCCCTGTGAGGTGGGGTACTTTTATCTCTTTTAGACATGAGGAAAATTGATGTTTAGCAAGTTTATATAAATTACCCAGAGTCATATAGCTAGCCAATGGTGGAGCCAAGATTTAAGTCAAGGTCTCGTGGGCTCCATGGCACAATCTTTTTCCCTTCTATCTAAGGGATTCCAGCCTTCAGACTCAGTAGGCTACGCTGCTCAGGGCATGCATCCACTAACAGATTATTACACAGCTACCAGCCCATCTCCATCCCCCAAAGTCACCATAATGATCTCCAGATTCAAGGGTAAGCTGGCTCAAGAGGCTCTGTGCCCTTGGCTCAAGATTTAGTGTATTGCAGCAACTCTTTCATGGACCAAATGGGTTATGAGAGCTCAGATTTAAGACATCTTAAATCCCAATCAATCCCTTCTCCTCCGAAATCTCCTGGAATGCCCAAGAATGAGATAAAGCAGAATGAGTGTTGCTGTCATGGAGATCTGGGTTTAATTTCCAGCTTTGCTTTGAAATGTCTGTGTGATTTGGGTCAAGTTAGTTAACCTTGCTAGCCCTCAGGTCCCAGCCTTGCTTCAAAGGATTGTTATTAAAACTGAATAAGAGGACCCCGGACTCTCTGTTAGCCCTAAACTACAATGATTCTTGAAGCCAACTCTTCAGACAAAGATTAGACTGGACTATAAGACCTAAAATGTTCCCCTTGAAGAGAGTGCTTGTTAGATCAAGTAGATATGTGAGTCTAAATGGGCATCTCCTGTCTGAAGGAGAGATGAGAAGGAAAAAAGGATCAGGAGCTGGTTGAATGGACACGGGAAATCCAAGGTGGAAAGGAGGAGTGTGCTCTCACAGTACGGGAAGTGCGACCAGGGTCACATAGCAGTGTGTGTATAAAGTTTCGTATGAGAAACTAACTTGAGCTGTAAACTTTCACTTAAAGCACAATTTAAAAAAAAAAAAATCCTAAATAAGACAATGAACTTGCAATTGCCCAGTGCTTTCTGTCTCAATTAGTATGGTAATTTCTTGCTCAAAAAAAAAAAAAAAGTGCCTATTATATAAGTAAAATCCTCATCAACAGTAAGGAAAATAAGGTTGTTTTCTTTTTATATATATGGCTACCTAGTCACCTGGACTCTCTCTACAGATGTTTCATGAAATAATAAAAGAATGAAAAAACACATATAAATTTGAGAGCACGTGCTCTTTTGTGACCCAGTCGTATGTAAGCTAGGAGTTGGCAGTTGTTAGTTGTCATCAAATAGATTCTGACCCCATATGTCCAGATTAGAACTGCTTCACAGAGTTTTCAAGGCTGTGACCTTTCAGAAGCAGATTGCCAGGCCTGTCTGTTGACCTGCTTCTGAGTGGGTTTTAACCACCAATCTTACATTTAGTAATGGAGCACTGCTTAAGTGTTTGTACCACCCGGAGACTCCGGAGTGGGTAGACACCAGGGTATTCGTGCTCACTATAGTGTGTTTGTACTTAGAGAAATTCACAATGGAGCTGTATACTGTGGTTTTTAAGAAAACAGTGAAATTCAATAAGTTTGTCTCGAGCTTCTCATTTGGCATTGTCTCTTGAGGACACGTGTAGTGATCAGGAGGGCTCTGCTCCAGGATAGACACTTTTACTCACCAGGAGAGATGAGGACTTGGACGAGGGCAGTGTGGGCCCAAAGGTTGTAGACACGACTCTTCACCTAAGGTTCTAGTGGAGGTATTGACAAAGCTCTTAGGAAAAACCTGAAGTTGGGGTTTTGTTATCCTTAAAATGCCTTCCTCTGTCCTATTCACAGCAGATATGCTATGAAAATCAATCCTACAATGCATGCATGTACACGCACAAACACACACACATACATAAACACACACACAGAGAGAACAATTTTACCAGTAATTGAAGATTATGCCTTTTGATAATATTGCACGGAAAAAAAAAAAAAACTATCAAAGTAATTTTTCACACATATTGGATAATGTCTGTCATACAGTACTTGCTTTAAACAATTTTGAGAGAGCGTAGAATGAAAGCAGAGGCATTAATCCTCCTTCCCCTTCTAAGGAGACAGTCACCCACAGCTATTATGTATAAAGAGTTTTGGGGGAATGAATTGACCCTCATTTTCTTAGTTATCTAGTGCTGCTAACCGAAATACACAAGTGGATGGCTTTAACAAAGAGAAGTTTATTCTTTCACAGTCTAGTAGGCTAGAAGTGTGAATTCAGGGGGACAGCTCCAGGGGAAGGTTTTCTCTGTCGGCTCTGGAGGAAAGTCCTTGTCATCAGTCTTCGCTTGGTCTAGGAGTTCTCTGTGCAGGAACCCTGGGTCCAAAGAACGCACTCTGTTCCCTGTGCTGCTTTCTTGGTGGTATGAGGTCCCCCTGTCTCTCTGCTCACTTATCTCTTTTATATCTCAAAAGAGATTGGCTTAAATTGTAGATTAGTCTTGTAGATTGAGTTTACATAACTTCCACTAATCCCATCTCATCAACATCATAGAGATAGGATTTACAACACATAGGGAAATCACATCAGATGACAAAACAGTGGACAATCATACAATACTGGGAATTATGACCTAGCCAAGTTGACAGATATTTTTGGGGATATAATTCAATCCATGATACCCATTTTAGGAAGAAATGGTTAAATTCACCATAGCACTGCTTAAGTCTGAACTTTTCTTAGCTTATTTTACAGGCCCAGGAACATTTCAGAATATGAATAGAAGGTCACGTTTTTCCAAACTTAAGACTCTGTTTCAAACAAAAGCAAAGCTTCCTGGTACTCAAGATGAAAGACATTAAAAAAAAAAAAAAACTTGTGAGGAAGACTCTTTGGGCATTAAAAAGATTATTAATAACAACTTTGATGGATTGTAGGAAGCGTAAATAAATAAGAAACATATGGATAAAATTTCTTTTGAAATATGAATAGATTTGAATTTACAAGAAAAATAACTTTTTTTTTTTTTTTTTTTAACAGAACAGACATACAAAACCCAGAACTACAGCATAAGGTATAAGGTATTGCAGCTCCAACAATTTCCTATGCTGATTTTCAACTTTATAACACCTAAATGTTAGGGCATGGAAAAAAGGTCAATTATTTTAGACATTACTGAGTTATGACTTAGAAGAGTTGCTTGTGAATACAAATTGTGCTAAATATTCCTTGTGTGTTTTTAAAATATTACATCATTGCCATATGTTGAATCTTATTCAAGTACATTATCAGGTTGAATAAAAGATATACCACTTTGTCTAGATCATTAAAACCAGACCAATTTCCATGATTATTTCATGACTAAAATTTTCATGCAATAGATATATTTCATTTAAAGTACTCTTCTGAAGAATTATATTTCCATCATCATTGTTATTTTTAAAAGATAAGTGCAGCCATTAGAATTGTTTAAAATCAGTGTATTTTCATGTGGAATTAACAATCATCAAGCAACTCTGTCTGTTTCCAAATAAGAATATTACGGAGTCTGTGGAGGGAAGCAGGAATGTGGCTTACAAATACTGTAACTATGAAATTAGCCAAGACATATTTGCCTGGCCTGCGAGAACTTTTACTGACGAATGAACGTTTGTTTTATCTAATTTCCATTTTGGTTTCCTTCTTGCAAAAAATCCAGTTCACGTGTAATGCTTGATGTAGTTGAAACTGGACGAAGGGAAAAAAGTGCTTCGGAAGCCCAGAAAATAATAGTTATTATTATGAATAATAATAACAAAAATAATGATACATTCAGTAGTTTACTAGTGCTTACTACCTGCCAAACACTGTGCTAAATTCTCCATACTCCTTACTCTATTTAATCTTCACCAGCAGCCTTGTCAGGTAAACACTGTGATTACTGATCTCCACTTTGCCATTGATGAAACAGGCTTAGAGAGAGAGACTCAAGAACTCAGCCCAGATAGCATAGTCGATGACTCTCTAATCAAGTTGCAACCACGGTTCTGCCCTCATCCAGAGAGCATGATCTGAAAGCCTTTTCCATCCATGTCTGTGTTTGTTGTAGCCAATATAGTAGCACAGAGGCAGGGCTCTCAACATTCCCTAACCTAACTCTGATAGGACCATCACAGTGTATTGGCAACTTAACAAATCCCCGTGCATTGACGCCCACCTTTTATTTTCCTTATTTTTCCCAGGCTGAACCATCTACATCAGGCATTCTGACTAACACACATGTGGCAGAGATTGCAAAATTAAAAAGGAGCTCAGGGAGACAATAGGAGTAGGAAAAGCACCTCACAAGTTTGTCAAGATCTAAATATTAGTACTTCAGTTTTAAAAAGAAAAGAAAACCCAACACCTGGTTAACATCATCCTTAACTTTGAGACATCTCTACCTGTTAGCACTACCTGGGCAGCCTACCCACTTGCCTGATTATGGTATAAGAGGACTGTGTGCCTTCTGTGGGCTTGTTTGGCAAGACTAAATGAATTCTGATGGCAAGTAAGTGCTATCGACTGAATTCCAAGTTAGGGAAGGACAGCAGAGACACTCATAAACCTCAAATAATCCCACTTCCCAGGTAGAAGCCCTGTGAGCCATTCGTTCCTGGAAAGAGCTTTGTGAAAAGCCATGGTTCCCTAAGGGGGCTTGTAAGGTTCTCCAGGGAAAGTTCTGACACATCTCCCATCTCTGAAAGTCATGTAGAGTAATGTGGCATGGGTGTTTTGGTGTATGATCTCCTCTGGCAACATTTCACAATACCAGCAGAGCCTGTGACCAAATCTTTCCTGTGCCCAATTCGTGATTGTACAATTAAAATGTTTCAGAGTTGTTTTGGAAAGGTTATGTGGTTTTCCCATTAAAAGAAAAAGGAAACTTTTTCATTTGAGAGGAAAGATTACGCTGACAATTTGAGAATATTAAGTCTGTCCTCAACAAATGTTTCCATCCCTTGTTGGAAGCCCAAAATAGTAATTCCTTTATATTTTTATGACACTTTACAGCTTGTAAACACTTTACTATGCGTTCTTTTTTTTTGTGTGTGTGGTCACCTGATCATATTAACATCTAGGTTGTAACTCCACAGATTGCCTTTGTGATACAGCTCTACCTTCTCTGACTTGTGTGGAGCCTGGGTGGGCAAAAAAGGTACCTCTGAGTACGCCAAGCCAAAGCCCCCTGATGGTGGTAGAGGCTCCTACCATCAATAGGCACTGCATAAAGTAATTGTGGAGAGGCAGAGGTGAGTCAGTTTGTACTTAACATTGATGTTCTGGCACTTACTAGTTTTATAAAAATTAGCAAATAAACCTTCTATGAGGCTCAGCTTTCTCATTTGGAGAGTGCAGAAAAGAAAGCCTAATGAACAAGCAATGGGATGAGTACCTGGGAGAAAACCTGATGACTTCTCTTGGGCTGTGCACTGCACTTTAACATTTCATCTACCTGCAAGGAGCCTGGCCCAGAGCAGTACCTGTTGGTTGAGCCTATGAACAAAGTGCTGGACAAATGATGGCGTCATTACCATGTTCATGGTGATTAAATAAATGAAGATATATGACTTTTAAACCATCATAATTGATGTACCTTTGAATTATTTAATAGCCAGTCTTACGTGCTCAAAATGAACCTCTTGATGTGACTTCTCCTTAAATAAATTTCCTACTCCTTGAAAGATGTCTCTATTTCTCAGCAATTTGTTCAAGCAGGAAACCAGGAAGACAACTTTGAGTACTTTTTCTTTAACCCCTAGATCTAAACCATCTATATAACCCTGTAAGTCTGCTTCCCAAAATTATGTAAATTAAAATCTAAGTATCTTGTTGATGGTTGTGTTAACTTTTTGCCTGTTGCCTTGCCCATAGGAACATGAGCTCCAGGAAACCTAGGTCTTTTCTGTGTGGTTTGTTATTTTTTTTCCCAGTGCTTAGAGCAGTGCTGAACATGCAGGAGGCAGTTCAACCAGTATTTGTTCAAAGAAATAATTAATTGGACCTAATTTACCTTTCTGTAAATTATTGGAGAAAATAGTTATTGTTGCTTTTTAGTTGCCATTGAGTCAGCTCCAACCCATGGTGACCACATGTACAATAGAACAAAATGTTGACTAGTCCTGTGACATTGTTGGCATGCTTCATCCCACTGTTGCCGTTATTGTGTAATGCCCTCCATCTTAGGGGGCTCATCTTCCAGCACTATATGGGACAATATTCTGTTGTGATCCAGAGGATTTTCATTGGCTAAGTTTCATACATTGATCACCAAGCCTTTCTTCATAGTCTGATTTAATCTGGAAGCTCTGCTGAACCCATATGCCAATACCCTGCTGGTATTTGAAATACAGGCAACATAGTTTCCAGCATAACAGCAACACACAAGCCACCATAGTACAACAAAATAACTTACAGGTGATGGGGGAAAAACAGAGGCATATTTATATATCTTATCCAGTATTTATCTCATTGAAATGAGCAACGTGAACAAGTGAATGTCATATTTCCATTTTCTTGCTCATAGCACACAGTTTCCTTCTGTGATATCTAAAGGAGATTTGAATGTCAGCCAACATCATGAATGTCTAATAATATGCTCCCCCAGTCAAATATTTCCTGGGCAGCTAAGTGAGTGATGGCCTCTCCTTAAAGAACATCTTTCACCTGGAGACCTGGTCCTTTTTCAATTGGAGACTTTTTCTCAGTTTCTGCCACTACCCAAGCAACATAACCTATCCATTTTAGCAGTAAACTTCCAACATTAAACAACATATAGCACTATGAGTATTTTTCATTTTGAAAAATTATGGATTCACAGGAATTTGTAGAAAAAAATGTACAGGAGGACCTGCATACACCTTACACCTCTTTCCCCAATGTTATATCTTGCATATCTATAGAAACCATCAGAAAAATTTTGTGTGTGATATTAATGATATTGTTCGATAATTTCCTCATTTGGTTGGATCACCTTTCTTGGGAATAGGCATAAATATGGATCGCTCCCAGTCAGTTGACCAGGTAACTGTCTTCCAAATTTCTTGACATAGACGAGTGAGCACTTCCAGCGCTGCATCTGTTTGTTGAAACATCTCAACTGGCATTCCATCAATTCCTGGAGCCTTGTTTTTTGCCAATGCCTTCAGTGCAGCTTAGACTTCTTCCTTCAGAACTGTTTGTTCCTGATCATATGCTACCTCTTGAAATGGCTGAACATCGACCAATTGTTTTTGGTATAATGACTCTGTGTATTCCTTTCATCTTCTTCCAATGCTTCCTGCATCACTTAATGTTTTCCCCATAGAATCCTTCACTACTGCAACTCAAGGCTTGAATTTTTTCTTCAGTTCTTTCAGCTTGAGAAATACTGGTTTTCTGTCTCCAGGTCTTTGCACATGTCATTATAATATTTTACTTTGTCTTCTCGACCCTCCCTTTGAAATCTTCTGATCAGTTCTTTTACTTCATCATTTCTTCCTTTTGCTTTAGCTACTCAACATTCAGAGAAAGTTTCAGAGTCTCTTCTGACATCCATTTTGGTCTTTTCTTTTTTCTTGTCTTTTTAATGACCTCTTGCTTTCTTCAGATATGATGTCCTTGATTTCCCACGACTCATCTGGTCTTCGGTCATTAATGTTCAACTCGTCAAATCTGTTCTTGAGATGGTCTCTAAATTCAGGTGGGATATACTTAATGTCGTACTTTGGCTCTCGGGGACTTGTTCTAATTTTCTTTAGTTTCAACTTGAACTTGCATTTGAGCAATTGATGTGGCTGCAGCAGTATATTGACAGGGAACAGCCAGAAATTCAGACCGGGTTCAGAAGAGGGCGTGAAACCAGGGATATCGTTGCTGATGTCAGATGGATCCTCGCTGAAAGCAGAGAATACCAGAAAGATGTTTACCTGTGTTTTATTGACTACACAAAGGCATTCCACTATGTGGATCATAACAAATTATGGATAACATTGCAAAGAATGGGAATTCCAGAACATTTAATTGTGCTCATGAAGATCTGTACATAGATCAAGAGGCAGTTGTTCAGACAAAACAAGGGGATACTGCGTGGTTTAAAATCAAGAAAGGTGTGCATCAAGGTTGTATCCTTTCACTATATCTATTCAATCTGTCTGCTGAGCAACTAATTCAAGAAGCTGGACTATATGAAGAAGAACGGGGCATCAGGATTGGAGGAAGACTCATTAACAACCTTCATTATGCAGATGATACAACTTTGCTTGCTGAAAGTGAAGAGGACTTGAAACACTTACTGATGAAGATCAAAGACCACAGCCTTCAATATGGATTACACCTCAACATAAAGAAAACAAAAATCATCACAACTGGACCAATAAGTAGCATCATGATAAATGGGGAAAAGATTAAAGTTGTCAAGGATTTAATTTTACTTGGATACACAATCAACACCCATGGAAGCAGCAGTCAAGAAATCAAACGATGCATTACATTGGGCAAATCTGTTGCAAAAGACCTCTTTAAAGTGTTGAAAAGCAAAGATGTCACCTTGAAGACAAAGGTGCGCCTGACCCAAGCCGTGTTATCTTCAATAGCATCATAAGCATGCGAAAGCTAGACAAGGAATAAGGAAGATCGAAGAATTGACACCTTTGAATTGTGGTGTTGACAAAGAATATTGAATATACCATGGACTGCCAAAAGAACGAACAAATCTGTCTTGGAAGAAGTACAGTCAGAATGCTCCTTAGAAGCAAAGATGGCGAGACTACGTCTTACATACTTTGGACATGTTATCAGGAGGGATCAGTCCTTGGAGAAGGACATCATGCTTGGTAAAGTACAGAGTCAGCAAAAAAGAGGAAGACCCTCAACGAGATGGATTGACACAGTGGCTGCAACAATGGGCTGAAGCATAACAACAATTGTGAGTACGGCACAGGACAGGGCAGTGTTTCGTTCTGTAGTACATAGGGTCGCTATGAGTCAGAACTGATTTGATGGTACCTAACAACAACAACATCTCTAGGAAACATTAACATCATGAAATTTACATTGATATAATCCATAGAGTTTACTAAAATCTCACCAGCTATACATGCACTCATTTGTGTGTGTGTGTGCACGTGTATGTAGTTTTATGTAATTTTATCACATAGGTAGCTTCTTGTAAATACCAGATTCTTGCAAAATCAAGATGCAGAACTGTTCCATCACCACAAGACTCCCTCCTGCTATGCTTTTTGTCATGCCTACTACCTACCCCAAACCATAACCCCTGGAAACCACTAATCTGTTTTCCATCTCTATAATTACATCATTTTGAGAATTTTATATAAATAGGATCATATAGTATGTAACCTTTGAGAATGGCTTTTTCTTTTTAATTGAGCATAATACCTGGAGGTCCATCTAAGTAGTTGTGTATACAAACAGCTATTCCTTTACATTGCTGAAATAGCACTGGCTTGGAGATAATTCTGTCTGTTATATTTTAATACAGTGTGAGTCAAGAGCTTGCAGAAACCTCATGGGCTGATTGAAACATAGGTAAGATCCGTGTCAAGGAGAACATTAATGGCTTTGAAATGGCCACTGAAGAAGTTAACTCAGCAAGGATGCAAAGTTTGTATGAAGAAACATATGCTGCGTAAAAACGAACCAAATTGAAGACAGCAAAAATGTGAAAAATAAAGCTTAAGAACAAAAAAATGGATCCCCTAAGTCTTGATTTAGTCAAGTAGCATCTTATTTAAAATATATGGACTTAAAAAGAAACAATTAGAAATGCATTACACTCTAGTTGTTTGATGATCATGAAAATTGTTCTTAATTTTCAAAAAATATCAATTTGCTAGAATTAATGTTATCAATTTTACCAAAGTGTTTATCTTCATATATGCAGTTCAATATTGACTCCCTGGGCAGGGGAAGACTGAAAGGCAACAAAGACTTTCAAGACTTCCCTAATGTGATGTAAAGAATAAAGTTGTCTATTAAGTGAAAAATGTCCCCAAATTTCTCAGAATTTAAGTCCATGGCAGCAGGCCAGGGCCCCACCTGAATCACAGCTGCAAAACTCACTGATTTTCTGGATTTACAAGACAGCAGACTGAGGATGACTACAAAAGCTTGGGAATTCCAGTTCTTAAGAAAGCCACACCGAGATTTTAGCAAGAGAAGGAAACACACAGAATGTTCAAAAACCGTATCTGGCCCAGCAGTGGACTTTATCAATACCAGTGGAGTACAGAGTGGGGATGGGGGATAGTGAAATGGCTTGGGGAAAATAAATAAATAAATAAATACCTCCCTGAACTAACTTCTGTTTTAACTAATAAATATTTTCTGAAGTCCAGACAAACCACTTACACCACACTTTCTGAATAATATTTTATTGCTGAATTTATATTAGCAGAATGAATGGATGGTGGAACCATGAAAGACAAAGGCCTCATTACAAGAAGAGGCTCTTTGGCTTGCTTATAGATGCTTGGGAGACGCTATAGCACAATTGGAGTCTGAACGGGTTGGAGGTGTTATATCCTCAGAGCAGCTGCCAAGTTGCTTGGCTTGGCTGCTCCATCCTCTTTGTGGAGATTCACTCACAAAATGAGGGAATTAGTATAGGGGCTTTCCAGCCCTAACATTTAATGCTCCCTACTCTGGATATAATTTGTATTCATTAGAAAAAAGTATGTAAATAATGACTTGAGAAACTGAACAATGTAAACAATAAACCAAAAAACAAAGTCTTTGCTATCGAGCCAATTCCGACTCATAGTAACCCGAGAAGACAGAGTAGAACTGCTCCCATAGGGTTTCCAAGGCTGTAATCTTTATGGTTGGAGTCCTGGAGGTACAGTGGTTAAGTATTTGGCTGCTAATCAACAGGTAAGTGGTCTGAACCCACCAGCCACTCCTAGGGAGAAAGATATGGCAGCCTGTTCCTATAAAGATTACAGCCTTGGAAATTCTATTGAGCAATTCTACTGTGGCCTATAGGGTTGCTGCTAGTTGAAATTGACTCAGAAGCAACATGTTTGGCTTTTTTAAATTTTTACGGAAGCAGATTGCCACATCTTTCTCCCTCAAAGCAGCTGGTGGGTTTGAACTGCTGACCTTTCAGGTAGCAGCTGAGCGCTTAACCATCTTTCCACCAGGCCTCCTTATGCAGACAGTAATTTCCACCAAAAGGGAAGCAAGTGAGAGATGGTTGCACAGCATTTGATGTAGCCACTCACTCATTTCTCCCATGGCCCTTCCTTTTTTCATTTAGTCAATATTATGAGAACCTACTGTGTCAGGTCCTGTTCTAATAATTATAGAGACAGAAAGAATATATAGCCTCTGTCTTTAAAAAATTACTGTATGGTCAGGGAAGCCAATCAATAGCTAGACAATTACAACATGGAATGATCTAGGAGACGAGTAATTCACCATACAATAGAGAGCAAGGAAAGTCCTATTCTGACCTTGCAGACGCTCCCCCTATTATGCTTTGTGTTTGGCACCTGACTAAAAATTTAGCCATCCTTCCTACCTTGACTTTTTCTCTTCAAGGCTCACTGAAGAACTTGGCCTCATATTTTCCTGAAAATAATAAACTCTGCTCCTGATCCCCATTAAGATCCTATTGCTGACATCTTAAGATGATGGAACTGAGAAGAGCACCTCAGCCAGATTGACAGTCTCTTACGTCATTCTGCAGGTATATCTCATCCATTCTCTTCAAATCTTCCATTGCTTCTGTTTGCCCAGTATCTAAGGAAGAAATAGACTTGCATGGATGGACTAAATATCGCATAGCATTAACATGTCCACTAAGATCTGCAAACCACCCATTGAAGATTGTTGTGGTTAGTTGCCATACTGTTGGCTCCAACTAATGGCTACCTGCTCGATTCTGAACCAGCTTCATGATCCTTGGTATGTTTGAGTCAATTATTGTGGCTATTGTGTTAATCTACCACATCAAGGGTTTCCCTCATTTTTGCCAACTGTCTACCAAACATGATGTTCTTTTATAGTAATTTGTCTTTCCTAAAGATATGTCCAAATTAAGTGAGCTGAGGTGTCACCATCCTTATTTCTAAGGAACAGTCTGGTTGTGTTTTTTTCTAAGACTGAACTGTTTGTTCTTTTGGCAATCCTCGATATAGTCAACACTCTTCACAAACATCACAGTTGAATGCATAAATTCTTCTGTCTTCCTTTTTCACTATGTAATTTTTCATGCATATGAGGCAACAGAAGATTAGGAAATATGATCATGGACTGAAACATACTTACAGGTCTATGTAATATGATAATTTGAATTCCATTCATTTATTTAACAAATATTTATTGAGTGCTTAGTGTGTTTCAGATGTTCCAAGGCAAAGGAGAGACAACTGAAGAAAACATAAAAGGGGTTAAGGAGGAAGAAGAAAAATATTAAAATAATGGTTATTATCTTCTGAGACACCCACGTGTCTGTCGGTTTGTCATAGTGTGGGGGCTTGTGTGTTGCTCTGACGCTGGAAGCTATGCCACCAGTATTCAAAAACCAGCAGGCTCATCTATGGTGGACAGGTTTCAGCTGAGCTTCCAGACTAAGACTAAGACTATGAAGAAAGACCCAGCAGTCTACTTCTGAAAAAAAAATAGCTGGTGAAAACTTTATGAATAGCAGTGAAACACTGACTGATATAGTGCTGGAAGATGAGCCTCTCAGGTTGGAAGGCACTCAAAAGACGAATGGAGAAGAGAAGGCTCCTCAAAGTAGAGCTGACCTTTATAACGTGGATGGAGTCAAGCTTTCAGGACCTTCATTTGCTAATGTGGCATGACTCAAAATGAGAAGAAACAGGTGCAAACATCTATTAATAATTAGAACATGGGATGTATGAAGTATGAATCTAGGAAAATTAGAAATATCAAAAATGAAATGGAATGCATAAACGTCAATACCCTAGGCATTAATGAGCTGAAATGGACAGGTATTGGCCATTTTAAATCAGACAGTCATATGGTCTCCTATGCCTGGAATGACAACTTGAAGAGGAATGGCATTGCATTCATCCTCACAAAGAACATTTCAAGATCTATTGTGAAGTACAACACTGTCAGTGATAGGATAATATCCATACGTTTACAAGGAAGACCAGTTAATATAACTATTATTTAAATTTGTGCACCAACCACTAAGGCCAAAGAGGAAGAAATTCAAGATTTTTACCAACTTCTCCAGTCTGAAACTGATGGAACATACAGTCAGGATGCATTGATAATTACTAGTGATTAGAATGGGAAAGTTGGAAACGAAGAAGGCTCAGTAGTTGGAAAATATGGCTTTGATGATGGAAATGATGCTGGAGATCACATGACAGAATTTTGCAAGACCAACTTTTTCATTGCAAATACCTTTTCTCACCAAGATAAACAGTGACTACACATATGGACCTTGCCAGATGGAATACACAAGAATCAAATCGGCTACCTCTGTGGAAAGAGATGATGGAAAAGCTCAATATCATCAGTCAGAACAAAGCCAGGGACTGACAGCAGAACAGACCATCATTTGCTCATATTCAAGTTCAAGACAAAACTGAAGAAAATTAGAACAAGTCCATGAGAGCCAAAGTACAACCTTCAGTATATCCTACCTGAATTTAGAAATGATCTCAAGAACAGATTTGAAGCTTTGAACAGTAATGACCGAAGACTAGATGAGTTGTGAATGACATCAAACATGAAGAAAGCAAGAGATCATTAGAAAGACATGAAAGAAAAGACCAAAATGGAAATCAGAAGAGACTTTGAAATTTGCTCTTGAACATCAAGAAGCTAAAGGGAAAGGAAGAAATGATGAAGGCGAAGAGCTGAGCAGAAGATTTCAAAGGGTGGCTCGAGAAGACAAAGTAAAATATTATGATGAAATGTGCAAAGACCTGGAGACGGAAAACCAAAAGGAAAGAACACGCTCAGCATTTCTCAAGCTCAAAGAACTGAAGAAAAAATTCAAGCCTCGAGTTGCAATATTGAAGGAGTCTACAGGGAAAATATTAAACAACACAAGAAGCATCAAAAGAAGACGGAAGGAATATGCAAAGTCACTATACCAAAAAGAAGTGGTTGACATTCAACCATTTCAGAAGGTAGCATATGATCAAGAGCCAAAGGCATTGAAGAAAGAAGTCCAAGCTACACTGAAGGCATTGACAAAAAACAAGACTCCAGTGATTGACGGAATATCAATTAAGATGTTTCAGCAAATGGATGCAGTGCTGGAAGTACTCACTCGTCTATGTCAAGAAACTTGGAGGACAGCTACCTGGCCAACCAAATGGAGGATATCCATATTTATGCCTATTCCCAAGAAAGGTGACCGAACCGAATGTGGAAATCTTCAAAAAATATCTTTAATATTACACGCAAGTAAAATTTTGCTAAAGATCACTCAAAAGCAGATTCAGTAGTGTATCAACAGGAAATTGCCAGAAATTCAAGCAGAATTCAGAAGAGGATGTGGAACCAGGGGTATCATTGCTGATGTTAGATGGATCCTAGCTGAAAGCAGAGAATATCAGAAAGATGTTTACTTGTGTTTTATGGACCATGCAAAGGCATTCGACTGTGTGAATCATAATAAATTATGTATAACATTGTAAAGAATGGGAATTCCATAACACTTAATTGTGCTCATGAGGAACCTGTACATAGATCAAGAGGCAGTCATTCAAACAGAACAAAGGGATACTGCATGGTTTAAAGTCATGAAAGGTGTATACCAGGGTTGTATCCTTACATCATACTTATTCAACCTGTATGCTGAGGAAATAACCTAAGAAGCTGGACTATATGAAGAAGAACTGGGCATAAGGATTGGAGGAAAACTCATAAACAACCCACATTATGAAGATGACACAATCTTACATGCTGAAAGTGAAGAGGACTTGAAACTCTTACTGATGAAGATCAAAGACCACAGCCTTCAGTATGGATTACACCTCAACATAAAGAAAACAAAAATCCTCACAACTGGACCAATAAGCAACATCATGATAAAAGGGGAAAAGATTGAAGTTGTCAAAGGTTTTATTTTACTTGGATCCACAATCAACACTCATGGAAGCAGCAGTCAGGAAATCAAAAGATGTATTGCATCAAATATGCTACAAAAGACCTCTTTAAAGTGTTGAAAAGCAAAGACATCATCTTGAAGACTAAGGTGTGTCTAACGCAAGCCATAGTGTTTTCAATTGCCTCATATGCATGTGAAAGCTGGACGATGAATAAGGAAGAACAAAGAAAAACTGATGCTTTTGAATTGTGGCGTTGGAGAAGAATATTGAATATACCAGCAAAAATGAGGACTGTAGAGGCGGAACCAACATGGCACTACAGATAGAAGCACCACGCCATCCCTCCACAGCAAAGACCCAAAAAACTAAGTAAAACAGAGACAAACATCAACCCTGGAACCCTAAGCATCGAATGAAGAGATAAAGAACTCAACCAAGCACAGAATGGAATAAGACATTGACTGAGAACAGAGCGAAAAGAAATACAAGTGGAGGTCTCTATCAGCTAAAGCAGCGCGGATTCACCATCTTGGACTCCTTTTGGAGATCGGCAGACACAGAGTATGGGAAAGAAGCCCTATGGCCCCCCAGCAGGAGTCAGAGCACTCACTAGACCTACTCTCAGGCACAGTAGCTGAGCTACTGGCCCTGCCTATTGGACAAGGAAGTGAAAAGTATTGTGTTCTCAGATGGGCAAACAACAAAGAATGCACAGCCCGCCTGCTCAGACATAACCAAATAAAACAAAAAAGCAGGATGAAACCAACAAATCTACAATCAATAAATGAAGAAAATAACTACCAAATGTCCCAAAGACAGCAGAAAACATCAAAACATACAAAAAAACAGGACAGGATGGTTCCAGTAGTCATCCAAAATAAAACATCAGATGACTTTCCAGTAGAAGAAAAGGCACTGGAACTACCTGATAGGCAATTCAAATCTGTAATATTCAGAGCCTAAATACACCCAGAGGAGACAAAGAGTGACAGAATGGATAAAAAAACAGGATCCATCGATACACTGTCTACAAGAGACACACCTTAAAAACAAAGATGTAAATTTATTAAAAATCAAAAGGATGGAAAAAAAAATATCAAGCAAACAGCTACCAAAAAACAGCAAGAGTAGCAATACTAATCTCAGATAAAAGACTTTAAAACAAAATCCACCATAAAAGACAAAGAAGAGCACTGTATAATGACGGGACAATCCATCATGAAGACATAACCATAATAAATATCGATGCATCCAATGGCAGGGCTCCAAAATACATAAAACAAATTCTAACAGCACTGAAAAGAGAAATTGACAGTTTCACAATAATAGTAGAAGACTTCAACACACCGCTCTTGGTAAAGGACAGAACATCTAGACTAACTCCAGTACAACTAGATGGTGCCTGGCTACCACCACCAACTGCTCTGGCAGGGATCACAATAGAGGGTCCCATACAGAGTTGGGAGAAAAATGTAGAACAAAATTTTAATAACTCACAAAAAAAAGACCAGACTTACTGGCCTGGTAGAGACTGGAGAAACTCTGAGAGTATGGCCCCTGGACACCCTTTTATTTCAATAATGAAGTCATTCCTGAGGTTCATCTTACAGCCGAAGATTAGACAGGTGCATAAAACAAAATGAGACTAATGGGGCACATCAGTCCAGGGGCAAGGACGAGAAGGCAGGAGGAGACAGGAAAGCTGGTAATAGGGAACCCAAGTTTGAGAAGGGAGAGTGTTGATGTGTAGCAGTGTTGTTAACCTATGTGATAAAACAATATGTGTACTAACTGTTTAATGAGAATCTAGTTTGTTCTGTAAGCCTTCATCTAAAGTACAATTTTAAAAAAAAAAGAATACTGAATATACCATGGACTGCCAAAAGAAGGAACAAATTTGTCCTGGAAGAAGTGTGACCAGAATGCTCCTTGGAAGCAAGGATGGTGAGACTACATCTCACATACTTTGGACATGTTGTCAGGAGGCATCAATTCCTGGAGAAGGACATCATGCTTGGTAAAGTAGAGGGTCATCAAAAAAGAAGAAGACCCTCAATGAGATGGCTTGCCACAGTAACTGCAACAATGGGCTTAAATATAACAACGATTGTGAGGATGGTGCAGGACCTGGCAATGTTTCCTTCTGTTGTACATAGGGTCTCTATGAGTCGGAATTGACTCCATAGCACCTAACAACCTAACAACAATAATTCTCTGAGAAGCTTGCTGGAATTAATGACTTATGGGGTGGCTTCTTGATCTGTATGATTTCCGCCAGTATCTCCTTCATATCTGGGAACTGCAGATTTGAGCAACCTCTCTGAAGCTTCCTTGGAGCATAGAGTTTTTCTAAATACCTTGGTGGCAGAAAAAATTTTAAGAGGCTATATTTGTTTATGATAAGCACTGGTGGTGCAGTGGTTGAAGTGCTTGGCTCCTACTCAAAAGGTAGTGGTTTGAAACTACCAGCCACTCTGTGGGATAAAGATGTGGCAGTCTGCTTCCATAAAGATTTATAGCCTTGTAAACCCTACAGGACAGTTTTACTCTGTCCTATAGGGTTGCTATGAGTTGGAGTCCACTTGACAGCAGCAGATTGTACTTGTTACACTTTCCAACATATCCGTTTAGAAACAGCATGCAACTGGTTATTTGCTTTCAACAGATTTTAATTAAGATGATACCTAAAATTTGGAATTAGTAAACTTCAGTCTAAAACCATGTTCCCTCTCCTTTTGCCAATAATTTAACCTAAATTTCAGATTTCTCATCTGTGAAATAAGCATATTGTTAATAGGTATCTGGCAGTTCTACTGTGAAGGTACAATGAAATAATTAATATAAAAGCACTTTGTGAAGTACAAATCACTGATCAAAACAGAGCAACATAAGTTGTAATTGTTATTAATACATTGCCTGGTTATTTCACCCATGAAATAAGCATAAAAGAGGGGGAAATTGCCAAACAAAGGGAACTAGGTCTACAAAGATTTCAGAAACTGAAGTTTCTGAAGTCGAATATACAATTTATCTTTCAGGATCCTGATAAATACAGCAAAAATGGGAATAAAATGCTTTCAATGGATCTTTATCTACTGGTAAGAAATATGCCAATTGGTTAGGAGAAAAACACTAAATGTTTAACTGAACAATTTAGCATGCTTTTTTTTTTTTTTAAATCAGAGACATGGACATATAAATTCAATAAATGTTTATAGGAAATCTACTAGTGTTGGTTTCTGTGCTAAAGATTTCAGAGGCCGTGACCCAGTTACTATTTTCAAGAACACCCCAGCTCCTGAGGATGGAGTGCTATAAATAATAGTTGCAACAAGGGTAGAGCCTTGTGGTGAGAGTTCAGCTGGGGCTCTGTACACAATGTTCCGAAGCTGTTGGCTGCCGACAAATGAAAGGCCTGGGCAAGAGATAATGTTTGGGCTTGGTCTTGAAGTATGAGTTGGGCTGGGAGGTACTGACAACAGTGCTGGGAGCAGTTGCATCGCTAGGGCTGGTGTCACCCAGTGCAGTAAATCATGGTGTCTCTTTCTCTCTCACACACACACACAGACACATACACACAGACAAGCACACACACCCACCCCTGCCTCCGCCCCTGCCCCGCTTGGGATGGGTAAGGCCAGCCAGGGAACACTCCCCTGGTGGGAGGAGCCGAGCAGCCCTGCCCCTACCGCCCCTACAGCACGCGGCTCCCTGCAGCTTCTCCCTTCTCCCATTGGCCAAGGTGGAGACCGTTTTCGCCACCCGATGGCTGGTTGCACCCTGTATGGTGGGGGCGGGGGTTAGTGATGTCACTGCCTTGGGGCCACTCAGCTAGCCACCGTCACAGCTGCCGCGGACCTTGGGGTCATTTTGGTGCCACCCCTTCTGACAGTGTCTGAGTGTGCGGCCCGCACACCCCCCCTCCCCTACATCCCTTAGTTCCTTAGTGACGCCACGGGCTGGGAGGAAGGACAAAAGCATTCCACAGAGGGAGCAGCACATGCAAGGACCCTGACCCATTTGGGGCTTGCAACTGAGTTGCCAAATAATCTAGAGTGTTATAGGTGGGAGGAGGGTAATCACATAGAACCCAAGCCTGCTTTATTTATACCTAGAGCAAGAAAAATGTTACTGATGAAAATGTATCACACATGCTAACAGAATACGTCAGAGGGAAACTCCAGGATCATCATCCTTACTGCAAACTAGTCCTTTGGGTGCTCCAATATCATAGAGTGAAGCCTAAAGATTATCCCAAGACATGCGCAAGATTGAGGGTACTTGGTAGATGTGGTAAGAGAGACAGAATCCTTTTTCTAGTCTAGTGGCTCTCAAAGTGTCCCCAGAATAACAGTATCAGAATCACCAGGGAATTGTGAGAAATGCAAATTTTCAGCCCCAACCCAGACCCACAGCCTTAGAAACACTTGGGGCCAGCGAGGATAAGCAACCCAAGTTCTAACAAGCCTCTAGAGGATTCTGATGTATGCTCAACTTTGAGAGCCTCTGCTCTAGCCACTGGACCACTGTTCTCACTTTGCATAGCTTGAGAGTCACATGGAGTACTTGTGAACAAATTTACTAAATAAGAATCACTTTTAGAGGAGGGGCTGTGTGTTTGACCCCTTTGCCCCCAGGTGAGCCCTCTGATTCCCTACCTAGGGAATGCTTCAGAACTACCAGCTTCCTCCCTGCAGGTACTGTTGTGAAGGTGGGTGTGGTGTGGAGCAGATGGGCACCAGCTTTGCTATTGACACAGGGCTGTCTTCTAGTTTGAAACTGCCACTTACTCATTGGCTTTGTAATCCTTGGCCAATTGCTTAATGAAAAGCCTTAGTTTTCTGTAAAATGGTCATAGTAAAAGTCATTTCCTATGGGATTTTTATGAGAATAAAAAATTACTTGATGCATGGCGAATTCCTGGTATGTATTAAGGATTCATAAATGTTAACCATTATAATGATCATTATGTCGGTGTATTTTTTAACTACAGTAATCAGGTAGGTAAGGTACATCAAAGCACCATTACTACCACTACTGTACTGCTATCACCGCTGTTACTAGTATTACTCTTTGCATGATAGATGTTAAAACAAAAATCAAACCAAACCTCTTGCCGTTGAGTTGATTCCAATTCATGGAGACTCTACGTGTTACAGGCCAGAACTGCTCCACAGGGTTTTCTTGGTTGTAATCTTTGACAGAAGCAGATCGACAGGCCTTTCTTCCATGGTACCCTAAGTGGGTCCAAACCACCAACCTTTAGGTTAGTAGTCAAGCACAAACCATTTGCACCACCCTGGGACCTATGGTAGATGTTGGGGTGCTTTTATAGAAAGAGAAAGTATAGTTGTAGAAAGACCTGGACAGAAACAAAATTGAGGAGTCCTGAGAGACCAGGAAGAAGCAGAGAGGATTTCTTTCAGAAAATACATTTTAACCAGGAAACAAGCCAACTATTTTTGAGGAAGAAACAATACACAGCACTAAATGAAAGAGCACGAGGATATGCTTAACAGGGGTTCTTTCTCCAGGAACATTATCCACTTCTATCTCCTCTTTTCTCCTCTCCTGTTCTTTACTGCTGGCTTTTAAGATGATTTGCAATCCCAAATGAATATAAATTGGGTAAAAAGTCTAGCTTTGGTGTATAATTTGTAGACTAAGCTCTTTACACATATTTATTTGAAAGTTAAATCATTTTGCATACCTGTATATATTATGAAGGTATATTCCTGCAGTTTGATGCTGTCTACATGTTTTTTGGTAAAAGCGTTGCAAACGTTTTCAAATGACAGCTTTCAGGCGAATCAATCTGCTTTGCTTTGTGTGTATTATACGAAGGTGTGTGGGCTCCCCTCCCACCAGTTTTTCTAGCCCACAGATCTAAACATCATTGAGTTTTACAATTGGAAGGCTTCTGGGAGAGATGTCACTCATGCTTTGTGGAAAACACCTAAGTTTGATGTGACAGAATTTTGGCAAAGACGCAGAGATCACCATATCTGTGAGTGCATCTGGAAACAAACTTGGTTTACTCTTGGTGTTTCTGTTTTCCTCTCCCCTCTCAGTAGGAAGTCCTCACCATAAAGTACAGGGACCTAGAGCATTCAGTCTGCAGGGGAGATTCTCACTGCCTTTCCAATGCCCTCAGCTATACTTCCCATGCGCCCTGCAGTGGCCTGGAAGCTTCCTGGCCTTGGAATCCAGCCCCCTGGGCATTTTTGGAAAGTGTCCCTGCCTAGACTCTGAGCCCCTCCTGTTCCTGGGCAGTACCTCCTTGCTAGGTCAATCCTCTGTGCCTCCTGCTCCCTCTGTTCTCCACGCTAAGACCAACAGCTATTGTCCACAGGGTGCATTTTACTCTTCACAGCAATCACATGATGCGGTGTTATTATCCTCATTTTACAGTACAGGAGACCTTGATGTAAATACTGGATTACCACCCACCATCACTGAGTTAGTGCGGGTTGTTGGGGGGTGGGGGTCGACTTCACATCCAGGTCACCTGACTCTGGAGCTTCTTCCTGCTTCCTTCCTGGTCCACAACTCATAAGAAAGTGAGCAGGATCTGGATGTTGGAAACAGAGATTTTTCAGGCCTTTTCCCATGGGGTTGCATTCTCGCTCCTTTTCTCTCCTTCTCTCCCTTTCTCTCTCTCTCTCCCTCTCCCCCTCTTCTTCACTCTCCCACTCTCTCTTTCCTCACTCATACTTTCCTCCTGAATTCAAAGGACTGTCTTTTTACAACATCTTTCTTTTTTAACATCAGCTGTAGGGCTGGCTATGACCCCATATCTTCAACAGCGGGAGAGAGAGAACTCAGTAAACCCATTTCTCTTTATACTCTTGCATTTCCTTGGTTCTGGGTTTTGTTTTGTGGACCTCTTAGTTTCCTACTAAAATTCCTTTTGAAAAATCCCATTGGTTCCTCAGCTGAATTAAGGGCAATAGGGCTTTTTTCTTCCCTCAGTGGGGGTTGACAGGAAACCATGTGTTTTTGGAAAATCAAGCAGTCCTGTTTGTGGTAGCAGCTCTTCCCATTGAGATTCTGGCCACAGGGCAGTGGAGCTGCGACAGAGACACAGTCAATGGGGATACAGACCATTGATTTTTCCTCCTCGGAATTTTCTTCAACAGTATGTAGGACTGATGAGTTGAGTTTTATATGCATAATTTCATACTCTTTCTATGGAAATCTTTGAGGTAAAGTGGGCAGAGTTGACTGTCTTCATTTTACAAATGAGGACAGGGCTCCTGAGTGAGTAAGTGACTCAGTCAGAGTCAAACAGCCACCTAAAGGCTTTGCGTTGTTCCTGCCCTACCTGAGAGCAGGTGGGATCTGCCAGGTCAGCAACCCTTCCACCCTGGACATAGTGTGGGGCATCAAGCACTGCATGTCAACTAGCCAGCTGTAGTTCAGAGCAATTGTTTTCACCTGGCTGGCTAGTTTCTATGATATAGCAATAAAGTATGTGCTTGCCTTGATGTGTTCTTTGCAAAAACCACTTATAGGGACTCTCCAGGGCCTGTCTCTAAATGTCCTTGTTTCTAAGTGGAAATTTTCCACCACTGCCTTTCATTTACCAAAGGAACAAATACTTATTGATACCTGTTTTCACCATACCTCATAAGTCACTCTTCCACGTGTCTGTCAGTTTGTCATACCCTGGGGGCTTATGTGCTGCTGGGATGCTGGAAGCTATGCCACCGGTATTTAAATACCAGCAAGGTCACCCATGGTGGACAGGTTTTAGCTGAGCGTCCAGACTAAGACAGACTAGGAAGAAGGACCCAACAGTCTACTTCTGAAAGGAATTAGCCAGTGAAAACCTTATGAACAGCAGCAGAACATTGTCTGGTATAGTGCTGGAAGATGAGCCTCTCAGGTTGGAAGGCACTCAGAATATGACTGGGGAAGAGCTGTCTCCTCAAAGTGAGTCAACCTTAATGATGTGGATGGAGTCAAGCTTTCAGGACCTTCATTTGCTAATGTGGCATGACTCATAATGAGAAGAAACAGGTGCAAACATCCATTAATAATTGGAACCTGAAATGTACGAAGTATGAATCTAGGAAAATTCGAAATCATCAGAAATGAAATAGAAAGCATAAACATCAATATCCTAGGCATTAGTGAGCTGAAATGGACTAGTATTGGTCATTTTGAATCAGACAATCATATGGTCTACTATGTCTGGAATGACAACTTGAAGAGCAATGGCATTCCATTCATCGTCAAAAAGAACATTTCAAGATCTATTCTGAAGTGCAATGCTGTCAGTGATAAGACAATATCCATATGCCTACAAGAAAGACCAGTTAATACAACTATTTTTCAAATTTATGTACCAACCACTAAGGCCAATGATGAAGAAATTAAAGATTTTTACCAACTTCTGCAGTCTGAAATTGATTGAACATGCAATCAGGATGCACTGAAGGATCAGTAGTTGGAAAATACAGTCTTGATGATAGAAATGATGCCGGAGAGGTTCACAGTTCAGCCTGGGAGTGGACAGCCCCGTAAAACCAAATGAGACTAACGAGGTACAGGAGTCCAGTGACAAGGGCGAGAAGGCAGAAGGGGACAAGGAAGCTGGTGATAGGGAACCCAAGGTTGAGTAAGGATATTGTTGATGTGTTGTGAGATTGTTAACCATTGTCAAAGGGCAACATTTGTAGTAACTGTTAAACGAGAAACTATTTTGTTCTGTAAGCCTTCATCCTAAGTGAGAATAACAGCACAATTGGAAGAGTGTAGTCAATGTCACTGAACTTTGCATGTAGAAATTTTTGAAATGGTGTATCTTTGGCTGTGTGTATTTTCACCAAAAAAAAAAAAAGGTTGAGAAGTTAGAGGGTTGATATGTTGTAGGGTTGTTAACCAATGTTATAAAACAACCTGTGTACTTCTGTTTCATGAGAAAGTATTTGTTCTGTAAGCCTTCACCTGAAGTACAATAAAAAATAAAATAAAATAAAAAGAAGAGGAACATGATTAATGTCATTGAATTGCACAGGTGAAAAATGTTGAAATAGTAAATGTTTTGTTATATATATGCTTATCACAATAAAAAAAGAATGAATACAAATGGATGAATGAATGAATGAATGAAAGTGCTCATTTGTTTCATTAAAAGAAAAAAAAGAAATGATGCCAGAGATGGTATGATTGAATTTTGCAAGACCAACAACTTCTTCATTACAAATACCTTTTTTCACCAACATAAATGGCAACTATACAAATGGACCTCACCAGATGGAATACACAGGAATCAAATCGACTACATCTGCGGAAAGAGATGATGGAAAAGCTCAGTATCATCAGTCAGAACAAGGCCAGCGGCCTACTGCAGATCAGACCATCAATTACCCATATGCAAGTTCAAGTTGAAACTGAAGAAAATTAGAACAAGTCCACGAGAGCCAAAGCATGACCTTGAGTACATCCCACCTGAAATTAGAGACTATCTCAAGAATGGATTTGATGCATTGAGCACTAACGACTGAAGACCAGACTATTTGTGGAATGATATCAAGGACATCATACATGAAGAAAGCAAGAGGGTATTAAAAAGACGGGAGAGAAAGAAAAGACCTAAATGGATATCAAAAGAGACTCTGAAACTTGCTCTTGAACATCTAGTAGCTAAAGCAAAAGGAAAAAACGATGAAGTCAAAGAGATGAACAGAAAATTTCAAAGGGCGGCTTGAGAAGACAAAGTAAAGTATTATGATGAAATGTGCAAAGATCTGGAGACAGAAAACCAAAAGGGAAGAACATGCTCGGCATTTCTCAAGCTGAAAGAACTGAAGAAAAAATTCAAGCCTCGAGTTGCAATAATGAAGGATTCTACAGGGAAAATATTAAACAACACAGGAAGCATCAAAAGAAGATGGAAGGAATGCACAGAGACATTATACCAAAAAGAATATGTTGACATTCACCCATTTCAGAAGGTAACATATGATCAGGAACCGATGGTACTGAAGGAAGAAGTCCAAGCTGCACTAAAGACATTGATGAAAGCAAGGCTCCAATATTTGATGGAATACCAACTGAAATGTTTCAACAAACGGATGCAGCACTGGAAGTGCTCACTCATCTATGCCAAGAAATTTGGAAGACAGCTACCTGGCCAACTGACAGGAAGAGATCCGTATTTATGCCTATTCTCAAGAAAAATGATCCAACCAAATTCGGAAATTATTGAACAATATCATTAATATCACATGCCAGCAAAATTTTGTTGAAGATCATTCAAAAGCTGCTGCAGCAGTTATTGACAGGAAACTGCCAGAAATTCAAGCTGGATTTAGAAGAGGATGTGGAACCAGGGATATCATTGCTGATGTCAGATGGATCCTGGCTGAAAGCAGAGAATATCAGAAGATGTTTACCTGTGTTTTATTGACCATGCAAAGGAATTCGACTGTGTGGATCGTAACAAATTATGGATAACATTGTGGAAAACTGGTAATTCAGGAACACTTAACTGTGCTCATGAGGAATCTGTACATGGATCAAGAGGCCATCGTTCGAACAGAACAAGGGGATACCACATGGTTTAAAGTCAGGAAAGGTGTGCTTCAGGGTTGTATCCTTTCACCATACTTATTCAATGTGTATACTGAGCAAATAATCAGAGAAGCTGGAGTATATGAAGAAGAAAGGGGCATCAGGATTGGAGAAAGAATCATTAACAACCTGCCATATGCAGATGACACAACCTTGCTTGCTGAAAGTGAAGAGGACTTGAAGCACTTATTGATGAAGATCAAAGACCACAGCCTTCAGTATGGATTACACCTCAACATAAAGAAAACAAAAATCCTCACAACTGGACCAATAAGCAACATCATGATAAACGGAGAAAAGATTGAAGTTGTCAAGGATTTCATTTTACTTGGATCCATAATCAATACCCATGGAAGCAGCAGTCAAGAAATCAAATGATACATTGTATTGGGAAAATCTGCTGCAAAAGACCTCTTTAAAGTGTAGAAAAGCAAAGATACCATCTTGAGGACTAAGGTGCTCTTGACCCAAGCCATGGTGTTTTCAATCGCCTCATATGCGTATGAAAGCTGGATGATGAATCAGGAAGACAAAGGAGAATTGGCACCTTTGAATTGTGATGTTGGCAAAGAATATTGAATATACCATGGACTGCCAAAAGAACTAACAAATCTGTCTTGGAAGAAGTACAACCAGAATGTCCTTAGAAGCAAGGATAGCAAGACTACATCTCACTTACTTTGGACATGTTATCAGGAGGGATCAGTCCCTGGAGAAGGACATCATGCTTGGTAAAGCAGAGGATCAGCAAAAGAAAGGAAGACTCTCAAGGAGATGGATTGACACAGTAGCTGCAACAGTGTGCTCAAGCATAGCAACAATTGCCAGGATGGTGCAGTACCGGACAGTGTTTAGTTCTGTTGTACATGGGGTTGCTATGAGTCGGTACCGAGTCAATGCACCTAACAACAGCAACAACAGAATACTATAGAAAAGTGCAAGAATTAACCCCCTCATCTCAAGAAATTTCGAGTCTCTGGCAAGCTGCCAAGTAAGAATGTAACTGTAGCACAGAGTGATGTGGGCTGTGATACCTGAAGTTGAGGTGCTATGGGAGCCGGACTCCATTAGCAAAACTGAAGAAAATCAGGTATAACTTGAGTCTGAGGGATGTGTTACAATCATCCAGGCAAAGAAGAAACAAGCACTCTTCAACATAGAAGAAAAGGCAGGTACGCTGGCCGGGGGTAAAAAGAAATCACGAGATTTTTGTGAATGGGGAGATGTCCGATGTCAGAGAAGCTCGGAGAGAAGTAGTAGGCAGGATGGCCAGAAAAGAAATTATATGAAGTCCTGTGTCTGACCTCCAGTACTGTTTCTTAGCCCACTGTGTAGCTCTGTGTTTGGCACCTTGGCAGCACCAGATATATATATATATATATATATATATATATATATATATATTTATATTTATATTTGCTGAGTACATTCTGTAGGAAATAGAGATCAGAAGGTGGTAAAAATGTAGGAGTATGACATGATCATATCTGTGCTTCATTAAGATCCTTCATTGGGTGGATGGAATTGATGTTATCGATAATGGGAGCAGAAAGACCAGAATATCTTTTAATATTTATCTTACATTCTTATGTTGGAATATGGGTTCCTGCATAGCTGGAGATTCATCCAATTTAGTAATCTTCCTGAACTCTCTCTATATTAACTTTTAAACTTTTTTCATGTCCACATTACAATTTATTTAATTCTATGTTAAATATTAATTTAATAGTGAGGGAATAAACAACCCCCAAATCTCAATGGATTGGGACAATAAAGGTTTGTTTATCTATTTATCTATTATTTATTGTGATGTGTCTATCTCAAGTTATCTCAGGGTTTCACTCCATGTTATACTTACTTAGAGACATGGGCAGCACAGCCCCTACTATTTGGTACGTCGCTGGTTGCTATAGCAAAGAAAAGAGAACATGACAAGTCACACACAAATATTCAAATATTGCTACCCAGAATGATAAATTTCATTTCTTCTCACATGTCACTCACCAGAGCAAGACAGGTGGTCGTGGTCTTGCCTAACTTTATGAGACAAGGAATTACAAAATTATCATGTGTCTGGAAGAAGAATATCTCTACTAATGATTGCCATGGTCTGTCTTTCTGGTTCACTGTCCCTTGTACACACAAAACACGCTTACCCTCTCCCTGACAAAAACAATCAAAAAATTCTATCCATTGTTACCTAAGCCATGATGGTAGGATCACTGGGGCCACAGAGAGTTTACCTGAGAGTTAAAAAGACAAAATTACTTGTCCTTTAACAACACACTCAATTTGTAATGGTGGAACAGGATTTGAATAACCACGACAAATATATCCTGTGTGTAAGGGGAAAAATGGGAGCCACATAAAGATATTTCAGTATGGGATAATTTGAATTAGCAAGGCTACTCTGGGCATGGAGACTGTTTCTTAATTAGACTCTGATTCTTTCCCCTGGGAAAACCACCTTTGTCTACTTTTCTTCACGGCCCTTGGCTCTGCTCTCTCGAAGAGTCTTTCTTTCTATTATCCTTAATGTGGCCTCCAGGGCATATGCCATCTTTCAAGTCTGGGAAACTTTCTCAGTCCACCCTCTGCCCATAGATACTTGGGAGGTGGATGGATCACTTTTTGCTTCTAGGAGTCACTATCTTGTCCAGTTTTGGCAGTACATTTATCTCAGATATTTAGTAGGCATCTTATCTATTTGATTTCTCCATGCTAGGGATTACCCCTTTTTTGAGACATGGCTCTTAGAGTTGCTAAATTTTTGCTTCTCTCTCTCTTTTCCTTTAATTACTATTGCATGTACCTTGATCTTATTAGATATGGTTGAAAAGTAGACCCTTAGATACTTTTCCCTGAGTCATTGAATTAAATTGAAAGGATTTACTGGATACCATACTTTTTTAATTAAGTTTTTACCCCGACACACATTGGTCTATTCAGACGATTTTCCACTAGGTGTGATGGGTATACCTTTTAACTGATCCTTTCTACAAAGCTGAAATTTAAACACTTTTGTTTGCCCAAAATTTTTCTTAATATCATTTTTAATGTCAGAGTGAGATGCCATTCTGTTTGTAAATTGGTGGAATTTTTCTATTTCCTTTCATCTTTGCTTGAAAGTAGCCTTTTTTTTTTTTCCTGAGCTCTTCTCTCTCTCTCTCTTTTTTTGTGTGTGTGTTTAATTTGTTTTAAATTTAAAACACAGAAGCAACCAGCACATCCTACTACCATTCTGTGCTCCAATCACTTTTCCTAGATCTCTCAAGTTATAACCAGATAGCAATTTTACCACATATTTCACTACAACATAAAGAATCACTGATTTCCAGCCTCGGTTAACTATTTTATTGCTAGCCACTATGCAACAACTAAGCCATATATTTTATCTTTTTATTAAGCCACACTTTAGATAACATTTTCCATATTATTTAGGACAGACTATATTATGCTGTAATAATTAATACCCCAAAAATCTCTCAGTGGGTTAGACAATAAGGAATTGTTTCATACTATTACTACACACATATTGCAGTCTAGCTGGAGGCTCTGTTCCATGACATCTGGACTCAGAGACATAATCTGACAGAGCCTTTGCCATCAGGAGCTTTGCTGGTCACTGCAGCACAGGGAGAGCATGGTGAATGGTGTACCATCTCTGAGTGACTGCTGCCTAGGAGTAGGAGAACATTCCTCAGCTCACAGTTCATGGGTCAAAGCAAATCACCTGGCCATGGTCAAATGACCAAGGAAATATGACTCTGCTGTGTTCTGTGAGAAAGAGAACTGGTGTGGGGGTGAATAGCACTCAACTCTACCAAAGACATCCTAGCTTCTGTGTGTCCTGTCTCCCTGACTCCATATGATTCACATGTACTGGATAAGTAGGACCACTCTGCAGATATTTTCCCATTAAAACACTTTTGAAAACTTGTGTGAATGTGTGATAGTCAGCTAACTGAATTATGGTGTGCATGCCTTTAGTTCTGATGATGCACTCTTTCTGAAGTGCTGTTGTGTATCTTGTCACATTACAGTCAAGCAAGGTACACATTTCCATCCCAATTTTTTATTTTGATGAGGGAATTTTGACTCAGAGAGATTAAATAAGTCACCAAAGTTTAGAGTTAAAATTCAAGTTCACATACTTAGTCCCTAAAGCTGGTGCTCTTTAAATTTCACTTACCTATAGAGAATGCCTTCAGACATACTGCATGACTTAACCATCATCTTAGCCTGGGTTCTCCAGAGAAGCAAAACTAGCAAAGCATATAAATATATAGATAAATAGATTTATATCAAGGAAACAGCTCACGTGATTGTAGAGGCTGGAACGTCCCAAGTCCATGAATTAGGATAGAGGCTTCTCCCGATTCACATAGCTGCAGGTGCTGGTGAACCCAAGATCGGCAGGTCAGAGAGCAGGGCTCCACTCACAGGCTGTAAAGATCAAGGAATCCCAAGATCAGCAGATAAGCTGATAGCTCAAGTCCCAAGAACCGGAGATCAGATGAACAAGAGGCAGCTGCAGGATTAAGAGTGAGCAAAAAGTCAGAACATCTGCTTATATTGGGATGCAGGCCACATTCCAAGAAAACTCCCTTCAACCGACTGGCTACTCACAGCAAATCCCATCATTGAAGTGATCACATATAAACATTGAGAATCGTGGCCCAGACAAGTTCACACACAATCTTAACCATCACAACCATCTTGTTAATGGTCTGTTGTAAGTATTAGCATCTCTTCAGAAATCACTTGCTCTTTCATTTTATGTCTAGCATTATGCGTTCTTACAGGCAAAACAAAACAAAACATAATAGCACTTCTTGCAGACATTTTTCCATAGGAAACTTCCTGTGCTACAGAGAATCACACTAATCTCTGATGGCAAATATATATATTTTTGGTTAATTTATTTTAAAATATTTTGTTTCATTAAGAAAAAAAAACACAGATATAACTCTACATATTATTAATTAATCCCACAAGTATTTTCGTAGTACCTAGTCTGTGCTTAGTACTTTGCCAGTCACTGAGGATCAGAAAAAAAAGGGGACAGAGGTGGAGGGAGCAGGACCAAACTTCTATCCTGAGGGGACTCATAAAACTCAGATGAATGATTTCAGTGCAGCTTGATGAATGTGGTGATTGAAAATAGTACTGGGAGCTACAAGGGCCAGACCTTTGGGTCAGAACTGACTCCTGGAATAAACGACATCTACAGTGGTGCTGACCTTCAGTGGTTCCTATCATCTGGACTGATTTGACATGATCTGGGGTTGTGAACACATGGCCATTTTGGTATCCCTTTCATGTCTTCCTAGGGACCTCACATGTTTCTCTCACTACTGATGTGATGGAGCTCACTTTCTATTCACTAATAACACAAACCATTTAGTTTCTTACATTCTCTTCCTAAAGACTTGGGATAAACTCCCTCTGCAAAGGGTCAGAAAATGCCCACACCGTAGGACAGGTCATGTACCTATTTCTCCTTGTGATCATTAAGGTTGTGTGTCAACTTGACTGGGCCATGAAGCTCAGTGATTCAGCAGTTATGATTTAGTTTGGAAGCCATATGAAGTTGTGATCATGATGAGATTTGATATAATGTGATCACCTCCATGATGGGATCTGCTGTAAGTAGCCAATCAATTGAAAGGCGGTTTCCTTGAGAGTGTGGCCTACATCCAATAAGGGACTCTCTGGCAAGTCTCTTGGGCTTTTGCTCACTCTGGACGATGCAGCTGGCTCCTGTTCATCTGACCTTGTTCTTGGGACTTGAACTAACAGCTTACCTGTTGTCTTGCCTGCCGTTCTTGGGTTTACCAGCCCCTGTGGCTACGTGAATCAGGAGAAGCCTCCAGCCTGATCCACAGACTTGGGACATTCCATCCTCTACAATTGTGTGAGCCATTTCTTTGATATAAATCTCTCTATGTATTTATATGCTCCACTGGTTTTGCTTCTCTAGAGAACCCAGCTTAAGACAATCACGTACAAGCCAAATACTGCTGAAGATAATTTAAAAAATGGTTGCAGTCATACATCAACAGGGAACTGCCAGAAGTTCAAGTCAGATTCAGAAGAGGACATGGAACAAGGGATACCACTGCTGATGTCAGATGGATCTTGAACGAAAGGAGAAAATACCAGAAAGATGTTTATCTGTGTTTTATCTACTACACAAAGACATTCAACTGTGTGGATCATAACAAATTATGAATAATATTATGAAGAATGAAAATTCCAGAACACTTCATTGTACTTATATGGAACCTGTACATAGATCAAGAGGCAGTCCTTTGAACAGAGCAAGGGAACTTCATGCCACCAAGAATGAAGAACCAGGAGGGGACCTTGTCTTTTGGACTCGGGCTTCCTGGGCTAAGAAGCTCCTAGACCAGGGGAATATTGATGACAACAACTTTACCCCAGAGCCAACAGAGAGAGAAAGCCTTCCCCTGGAGCTGGCACCCTTGATTTGGACTTCTAGCCTCCTAGACTGTGAGAGAATAAATTTATTTTTGTTAAAGCCATCCACTTGTGGTATTTCTGTTATAGCAGCACTAGATAACTAAGACACTCCTCTTAGAGGTTTCTAGTCCGGGTATTCTGAGGATTTCCCCATGAATCTTACAGATTTCTCTTCACCATTTCTCTTGGGTCTCATCTGTTCTCATGCAAACAGGCGATGGTGCATGCAGATTAAGCCTGCAATAGGAGCATCACGTAAACATATTTTTTCAGGGGGATCTAGGCTCTCACGTAATCCTCCAGTTCTTGCAGCTCTTCATTCTTTTCCCCTCAATTTAGAGCGAGCATATTTATCCTTTCAAGGGAAAAGTAAGATGGTATCAGAGCTATTTAATATTTTCTGGTAAGTATGGTAATTTTCCCATCCCTGTGTGTCAGCAGGTTTTCGAGTACTGAAATTCATCATGTTATTTGTCAAGGCAAAACCTTGTAATTCTCAATACATTCTCAGAACATTTGAAATATTTTCCTGTGACAGTTTGCCACTCCATATAATGATTCCAGATGGGCACTGCTTATCCTGAAAGGCATTTATTTTCCACTGTTTAGAATCTACATATTGACCTCATCACATTGTGTCACTTGTCTGTTTTCCTTAATCCTGCTTTCTTCACGGTTACACGCAACATTACATGGGCCGTTTATACTCCATCCATCAACTACTGCTTTCATGAACTATCTTGAAATTTTACAGTAGAGGCCTGCCAGAGTTTTGGGTTGCCTTGGGATTTCTTTGTTATAAACTTTCCCGTTTTGGAGAATGATTTCTATTAGGACATTGAGCAATATACTACGTATTCTTGCAACATTGATTAAATGAACACATTTAAAGTAATCAATTACATTAATGCAAAAGCAAGTTTCAGCCACTAACAGATTAACTCAAAACCAAGAATAAAAGGCATTTAATTTAATTTAGTTTAATCTTTTCAGAGAAAGAAAATATATAACTATCCCTAAAGAATATGTATGTGAGAAAGCAGTAGAATTCAAGAGAAGAAAGAGTGCTGAATTAAGAAACCAGGACTTCAGTTTTCATCCTGTGACTTTCAGAATTCCTCACTATCTTTGGGCATCAAATACTATACCTCTCACTATTGGTCCTTTTCAGCTCATAAATAATTTGACTCTGAATTACAAAATTATTGCTTGAATTCCAATAAACTAAAAGAGAATTGCTTAGGAATAAATTTTTGTTGGGACTGCAACTCAAGTTCCATCTTTATCAGAATTGTGGTAGTCATTAGGAGCCTTAGGGGACAATCCAGTCTCCATCTAGATGCATCAATAAAAAACACTTATGTGGGACTAATGGACCACAGCTACCAAGGCCTCCACCAGACTGAGTCCAGTACAGCTAGATGGTGCCTGGCTACCACCACTGACTGCTCTGACCAGGATCACAACAGAGGTTCTGGACACAGCTGGAGAAGGATGTAGAACAAAATTTTAACTCACAAAAAAAAAGACCAGATTTACTGGCCTAAAGGAGACTGGAGAAACCCCGAGAGTATGGCCCCCAGACACCCTTTTAGCTCAGTGGTGAAGTCATTTCCGAGGTTCACCGTTCAACCAGGGAGTGGACAGCTCCATAAAACCAAATGGGACTAATGAGGTACAGCAGTCCACGGACAAGGGCCAGAAGGCAGAAGGGGACAGGGAAGCCGGTGATAGGGAACCCAAGGTTGAGTAAAGATAGTGTTGATGTGTTGTGAGGTTGTTAACCATTGTCATAGGGCAACATGTGTACTAACTGTTAAATGAGAAACTATTTTGTTCTGTAAGCCTTCTTCTTAAGTGAGAATAACAGCACAGTTGGAAGAGCGTAGTCGATGTCACTGAACTGTGTATGTAGAAATTTTTGAAATGGTGTATCTTTGGCTATGTATATTTTCACCAAAAAAAAAAAAAAGGTCGAGAAGGGAGAGGGTTAACATGCTGTGGGGTTGTTAACCAATGTCATAAAACAATATGTGTACTACTGTTTCATGAGAAACTATTTGTTCTGTAAGCCTTCACCTGAAGTACAATTAAAAAAAGAATAAATTAAAAAAAAAAAAAAAAGATGAGAATCAAACACCAAAAAAAAAAAAAAAACTTGTGTGTATGTTTCCAAAAGTACTCATGGAAACATAGCAGCTATTGTCATCATCCTTGTAATTTAACTTCTAGAATAACTTATGGATTTCTCTTGCCTTCCATCATTTAAAGAAAATTTTAGGAGGAAAAAAAACTGAGATAAATGAACTGTTGCATTAAGTACTTACATTCAACAGGTTCTGGTGGCTTATCAAGCACCAGGGTCAGGTTTCTATATGTTTAACCATCAGTGGAGGTATAGAGCTAGATGAAATGTGACAGCCCGAGGTCATCGAATAGGACAACCACTGTACAATGTTATCCAACCTTCAATTTCTAGTCCCTGGGCCATGGTTTTTTGTCAAACCCTGATCTCGGATTTGTCTTCAGACTCTGTTTATTTTACTCACTTTTCCTGGCACTTGACACATTCAGGCTGTTGATCTCATGATTAACTTATATCTGTCCCACACTGCATAATTTTAGACTGGTAGTAACCTTTGGCATTACACACTAACAGTCATGGTTTCTTTCCCTGGAATTTTGGGCAATAATAGGAAAATATTCATTATATATTGATATAGCAAGTTCCCCAAAGGAGGTTCCTTTTTTAAGGACTTTGGGAAGTTTGGATCCTATATCAATGCTGCAAGAGACATGGTTAACTCCATTTTATAGTTAGAATCTAAGGCTCAGGAAAACTAAGCCATTTTCCCAAGGCCATTCTGCCATTAAATCCTGATTCCAAATCTGAGAGACTCAATGGCTTGTGCTTGGTCTTTACATCATATATTCATTTTCTATTTTCATCTTTGTGATCCTGCCTTGGTTTTGACAGCTCCATGTCCTCAGCCAGTGATCCAACCTGTGCTCTCACTGTGGCTGTCTTTGAGATAGGCTTAATGTGCTGCCTTGACAAGGAACAGACTTTGTTAGACCAGAGTGACATATGGCCATTGGACACGCGTTAGGGTAGAGGCTTAACTTGACCATGATTTAATGTTATATGCATAGTAGACAAGTTTCTCTGTAAATTCACTGACAGATGTAAGTGTCCTGAGCTAAAAGGCCCTTTCTGATAAAAACTGTTCAGGAAAGTCTTCACTTCGGATAGGACATTTGAGCTGGGTCTTACAAATGGATCTCGTTCCTTCTCTTTAGCTCCATTCACTTATTCATTCATTCTGTAGATATTTATCAAGCACCTCCCATGTGATAAGCACTCTCCCTACCCTCTGAGGGGCAGTACTGCCTAATGTTTAGAATCACAAACTCTAGGCCAGACTGCCTGGGTTTCCATTTCAGCTCTGCCTATTACCAGATGGTAGACACTGGTCAGGTTACTTAATTGTTATGTACGAGGATTTCCACACTCAAAAAAAAAAAAAAATCCCTTTACTGTTGTAATGAGCATTAATTGGTTTAATAATATGTGGCACATTATAATATCAGCCGTTCCTTGGAAACTCTATGGGACAGTTCTACTCTGTCCTATAGGGTAACTATGAGTCTGAATTGACTCAATGGCAAGGGTTTGATTATTTCAGGTTTTAGTTAATAATTTACTAGGCACATAGTAAGTACCATGTATGTGTTGACAATTAGTGTTATGCCCTCTCATGATTTCAACAACCATCTCTATGCTCATGACTAAACACACACACTCACAGTTTGTCTATCCAGGTTAAATCCAGGGTAGATGGTATCCCTTGGCCTCTGAACCCATGTTTTCAACCACCTATTTGACGTCTCCACTTGGAGGTCAACAGACACCTTAAAATCAGCAGTTATAAAACAGAACTCATAATTTTCCCCTAAACTGCTCCTCCTCCTGTGTTCCTTATCTCAGTAAAGTAAATGATGTTTACCCATGTGAATCAAGCCAGAAACTTGGGAGTCCTCCTTGACACTTCCTTTTCCATCTTTCCTTACAGTAACCAGATTCTGTAGATTTTATCTGTTGTCCTCTCAGATGTACACACTTTTTTTTCCCATCTCCTCTGCCAGTGCTAACTTTGTTTAAACACCAATTTTTCATTTGGATTATTGTAACAAATCTTTCAAAATTCTCCTGCATAAATTCATTCTCCATTATCCTCCCAGAGGGATATTTTTGAAACTCAAACTTGGCCAGGTCTCTCCATTACTCAAGAGCCACCAATGACAGTCAGCCTTGAGCTTGCATGGCATGCAGACCTTACAAGCTTTCATCCTTATGTCTTAGTCTGGGCTCTCTAGTGGAGCAAACCAGTAAAATATATATATAGAGAGAGAGAGAGAAAGAGATTTACTTCAAGGAAATGGCTCACCAATTGTGGGGCTGACAAGTCCCAAATCCATAGATCTGGAAGCAGGCTGGAGACATCTGCTGGGTCATAGGATTGCAGGGGCTGGTGAAGACAAGATCTGCAGGTCAGACAACAGGCTTGAGACTTCTGCAGGTTTGTGTTCCAAGAACCGGAGGTCAGGTGACAAGAAAAGTGCAAGATTGAGAACAAGAGAGAAGTTTGCCAGAACATACAATTATATACTAGAAGAGGGCCACACCCCCAAAGGAACTTTCCTTTCAACTGATTGGCTGCTCTCATCAGATCATAAAATGCAAGCAGATTACATTGTGGAAGAGCACGTACCAAACCATTGAGAATCATAGCTTACCCAAGTTGACATACATTAACCATCATAGTCCATCCTTTGTTAACTTGGCTGCGATACGCATCTCCTTAGACCATACATAATCTCCAAATAAAGATAATTATAAAGTCATACTTGCACCCAACATGATACAACTAACATAATTAACTTGCGTACACACTAGCTTCTTTTATATCTTGTATTTTATACTAAGTAATGGGATAAAGGAAGGAAGAAAACATATACGTGTATATGTATGTAGATAGATACATACACATAAAATGGAGGAAGAAATACTCATAACTATTACAGTTCTCATTTTTGCAACTGGTATTTAGAACTATCTTCTTCCTTTTCCCCTTCTATATTCCCTTTGCCCTCAGCTGGTCATAGTTCTTTGCCTGGTGAGGTGGCCAAAACTTCATTCCCAAATGTTCTTGGCCATTCATAGTCATGTTAGAATTAGGTTGCTCTGATTTTCCTTTGGCTTTAATCACAGGGCATGGTAGTACTAATAGATACCCTAAGGGCTCTCCTGTGTTCCAGACATACTCCTCTTTATCTCCATTATATAATAATAATCAGATTTCTCCTTGGTAGTCAAGATATCAGTCACACCAGCCAATATGGTAACTCCCTTCTTTGCCTGTTGATCATAGGTTTGCATGAGTCCCCCAAAGTGGCTGGGTGGCATTCTTAACTTTTATTTCCTTAATTTTTATGTCAATGGAATCAGGGTTGTGTCTCCTGGTGGGAGCACTCCTCCCGTTGGAATTAAGACATCTAGACCTGAAGAGCATAGTGTTGTGAGAACAGGAAGCAAAACTTTTCTAAGGGGGTCATTAGGGGTAATAGTGAGTGGTGTCACTCCCATTTCCACATCTTGATTTCTGGACCTGTGAATCCTGGCTATGGGAGAAAGAGCATCATATATTGGACGATAGTTTAGAGCATATATAGCCTCCTGGAGAACACTGCCCCTGACCTGCAAGGTATTGACTCCTAGCTGGCACTGTAATTGAGTTTTTAAACAGCCATTCCATTATTCTATCAAACCAGCTACTTCCGGATGATGGGTATCTTAGTCATCTAGTGCTGCTATCACAGAAATACCAGAAGTGGATGGAGAAATTTATTTTCTCACAGTCTAGTAGGCTAGAAGTCCAAATTCATGGCATCTGCTCCAGGGAAAGGCTTTCTCTGTCTGTCAGCTCTGGAGGAAGGTCCTGTCATCAACCTCCCCTGGACTAGGAGCTTCTCTGGGAAGGGACCCCAAGTCGAAAGGATGCGCTCTGCTCCCAGTGCTTCTTTCTTGGTGGTATAAGGTTCCCAATTCTGTTTGTTTCCCTTTCCTTTTATCTCTTGTAAGATAAAAGGCGGTGTAGGCCACACCCCAGGGAAACTCCCTTTACACTGGATAAAGGATGTGACCTTAGTAAAGGTGTTACAATCCCACCTGAATCCTCTTTAACATAAAATTACAATCACAAAAATGGAGGACAACCACACAATACTGGGAATCATGGCCCAGTCAAGCTGATACAGACATTTTTTTGGGAGACATAATTTAATCCATGACAATAAGGAATATGGTAAGACCAGTGAATTCCATGACCATAGGCCCATTGTTGCACTTTGTTTGCTGTGAAGTGATTTCCTTGATCTGAGGCAATGCTGTGCAGGATACCATGCAGGTGGATAAGGCATTATGAAGACCATGGATGGTAGTTTTGGCAGAAGCATTGTGTGCCAGGATGCAAATCCATATCCAGAGTATCCAAGTAACAACAAAATACTGCCCTTTTCATGATGGAAGTGTCCAAGTAATCAACCTACCACCAGGTTGCTGGCTAATTGCCTCGAGGAATGGTGCTTTATTGAGGACACAGTGTTGATCTCTGCTGCTAGCAGATTGGGCACACAGCTGTGGCTGTAGCCAAGTTGGCTTTGGTGAGTGGAAGTCCATGTTGCTGAGCCCATGGATAACATTTATACCTGCCACTATGGCCACTTTGTTAATGAGCACACTGTGCAATAACAGGAGTGGCTGAAGAAAGAGGCTGACTGGTTTTCACAGAACACATCATCCTACCCACTTAATCTTTAAAATACTCCTCTTGTGAGGTCACCCTTTGGTGAGTATTCACATGAGATGCAAATATCTTTATTTCTTTGGCCCAGAGAGGTCTATCCACACACTTCTTCCCCATACCTCCTTATCACCAATTTTCCAGTCATGTTCCTTCCAAGTCCCTGACCATCCAGCCAAACCATTGGCCATATACCATGAATCAGTATACAACTGCATAGCTGGTTATTTCTCCTTCCAAGCAAAATGATCAAACAGGTTCATTGTTTGAGGTTCTTTCTACTAGGAAGATTTCCCTTCACCATTGTTGTTCAATGAAGTCCCAGAAAGGGGCTGCTGTACTGCCACTGTCCACTTTCAAGTGGTGCCTGCATATCATGCAGAACCATGTGTAAACTAGGAGGAGTTTTCTCTTCCTCAGTCAACTCATCATAAGGAACTCCCCATGAGGCTGTAGGTGCAAAGTGGGAGAGAGAAAGTAATGTGACAGGAGTGGGGACAATGGGCATTTTGGACCACTTCCTCATGTAACTTACTTGTGTCTTCAGGGCCTGATCAAACTGGATCTTGTATATACCACTCTATTTGATGATGGAACTTTGCTGTGCATGTGCAACTTTATGACTCTGTGGGACTGACAACACACAGTTCATGACTGGCAGCTCAGGTAGCATGGAAAATTAGTTGCCCATGATTATGCATTCAGTCTCTACTAAGGCTGAGTAACAAGCCAAAGGCTATTTCTCAAAAGGAGAGTAATTATCTGCAGAGGATGGCAGGGCTTTGCTCCAAAATCCTAAGAATCTGTGCAGTGATTCACCAATAGGGGCCTGCCGAAGACTCCAAACAGCATCTCTATCTGTCACTGACACTTCAAGCATCATTGGATCAGCAAGATCATATGGCCCAAGTGGCAGAGCTGCTTTTATGGCATCCTGAACCTGTTGCAGAGCCTTCTCTTGTTCTGGGCCCCACTAAAAACTAGCAGCTTTTCGAGTCACTTGATAAATAGGCCAAGAGTAGCACACCCAAATGAGGAATATGTTGCTTCCAAAATCCAGAGTGGCCCACCAGACATTGTGCCTCCTTGTTAGTTGCAGGAGGAACCAGTTACAACAACTTACCCTTCACTTTAGAAGGAATATCCATAGAAATTTCACTAAGGTGGAAAGTGCCTGAATTTTTGTCAGATTAATTTTCTACCTTCTTGCAGGCAAAAGTCTTGCCAAAAATTCTAGAGCTGTTGATAGTTCTTCCTTACTAGATTCAATCAGCATAATGTTATCAATGTAATGTACCAGCGTGACTTCTTGTGGCAATCAAGTTCCTTGTGGACTAAATTATAATATAGAGCTGGAGAGTTGATATACCCCTGACGTAGGACAGCTGGCATTGCCGGCTTTGTCAGCTGAAGGAAAACTGCTTTTGATGGTCTTTAGAAACAAGTAGTGAGAAAAAGACATTGGCCAGATCAGTAGTTGAGTACCAGGTACCATACAGTGCATTAATTTACTCAAGCCATCTGGAATGGCAGCTGCAATTGGAGTCGCCACCTGGTTAAGTTTATGATAATCCACTGTCATTATCCAAGACCCATCTGTTTTCTGCACAGACCAAATAATCCAGTTGAATGGGAATGTGGTGGGAATCACCACCTGTTTTTATTATCTACTGCTGCTATAACAGAAATACTACAAGTGGGTGGCTTTAACAAACAGAAATTTATTCTCTTAAATTCTAGGAAGCTAGAAGTCTGAATTCAGGGAGCCAGCTACAGGGTAAAGCTTTCTCTCTCTGTTGGTTCTGGAGGAAGAGGCTTGTCATCAATTTTCCCCTGGTCTAGGAGCTTCTCAGTGCAGGGACCCCAGTCCAGAGGACATGCTCTGCTCCCTGTGCTTCCTTCTTGGTGGTAGGAAGTCTCTATCTCGCTGCTCTGCTTGCTTCTCTCTCCTTTTATCGCTTGTAAAATAAAAGGTGATGCAGACTGTACTCCAGGAAACTCCCTTTACATCACAGCAGGGCTGTAACCTGAGTAAGGGTGTTCCACTCCACCCTACTTCTCTTTAACATAACCTAATCTTGCCTCATTAACCACAGCCAGAGATTAGGATTTACAACACATAGGAAAATTACATCAGATCACAAAATGGAGGGCAACCGTACAATACTGGGAATCATGGCTTCACCAAGTTGACATTTTTGGACGACACAGTTCAGTCCATAACACCACCCCTGCATCCTTCAAGTCCTTAATGGTAGAACTAATCTCTGCAATTCCTCCAGGAATGCAGCATTGCTTCTGGTTTACTATTTTCCTAGGTAGGGACATTTCTAATGGTTTCCACCTGGCCTTTCATGCCATAATAGCCTTTATTCCACATCTCAGGGATCCAATGTAGGGGTTCTGCCAGTTGCTGAGTATGTCTATTCCAATTACACATTCTGGAACTAGGGCAATCACTATAGGGTGGGTTCGGGGACACACTGGACACACTGTTAGATAGACCTGAGCTCTATGAATAAGCTGACCTCCAATATACCCCTCTTCTGACTTGTGGGCCATAGTAATGTGTTGAGTTTCCTGGAATTAGTATCAGTTCAGACCCAATGTTCAGTAATCTCTGAAAAGTCTGATTATTTCCTTTTCCCCAATGAACAGTCACTCTCATAAAAGGCCATAGAACCCTTTGAGGGAGGCTGGGAGAAAGACTAACAGTACAAATTTTTGGCAGCATACTGTTGTCTTCTCTGAAGCCGACCTGGCCTCCCCTTCATTCAAGGTGTTGTAGCTCAAGTCTGGGAATTGATTGAGGGGCCCTGATTCTCTATTCTGGTGATTCAAGTTAGACTGCTATGCACTTGTCCTATAATTCTTCCACTTCTACAGATCAAGTAAATATTTAATAGGTTTCTTATCAATTTCACTCCTAGGGACACCATGACTAAGTAGCCGGTGTCAAGTCCATGAAAGTCAACCTATACTGATTACTGCTTTTACTCTGCTGTCCATTACAGTAACCACATCCACCTTCTCTTTGGTGATTAAGTGCCTCCAAATGGCTCCTGGCACCCTAGGACCCAATCATCCCCATTGTAGTTAGATTTCCCAATTCAGTGAGGGCAGTTCCCACTCTAATATCTGACCTACATAGAAAAGCAATCAGAGCAGTCTTCAAGGATGCTGGACTACCCATCACAAATTTATTTCTTGCCAATGTGGTGGAAGGTGTGTTGTCTGGGCACTCCCTGGGTGGGTCAGTGGGTCCAATATGATAAATCCACTCTAATATTCCAATTTCCCTAAGCCTTTGGATACCTCCTTCTATAGTATACCTAGGCAGTTCTGGCATTTCAACTTCAATTAGTGCAGGCCATCTCTTAGTCCACATTTCAATCAACAAACCAGGTAAACTACTAGATCCTTTTCTAACCTCTCGAGCTGAAACGCTGAATGAAGAATCTGTGCTTAGTAAGCCCATATCAATAAACTCAGACTGATCCAGAATTATGTTCTTTGCACCATTATCCCACACCCATAATAGCCATTCCCACACATATTCCCCAGGTTTATGTGTGTATACATTAGAAAAATCTAGCAGTTATTTTGCAGTGTAGAGTACCTCTTCATAGATCACACTTTGTACTTCACCTCTTGGGGGTCTTTAGGACTTGAGTCTAGTTATAGGTCTAGTGGGGGTAGATCCTGGAACATTCAGCAATGTCTTTCAAGGCACCTGCCTCAGGAGACACCTCAGGTACTGCCTCAGGCACTGCCCCAGGTAGTGCCTCAGGCAAGGACTCTTCAGGCACATCTGGGTTAATCTTGTCAGATGAGAGTGGGTAGGCTGGTTGTACTGGCCAACGGTGATTCAACAGAATTTATAAGCTCAATTTCCCCAGTATCATCCCCTGCCTATATGTACCTATTTCTTCCCGATCAATGCCCTCCCTGTAACTTGAGAGACCTTCTGAGTTTGGGAATTCAGTTGGTGTTGTGATTCAGCCGCTCTTAAGATAGGACACTGGGTATGGTTTTCAGAAATATCAGCCCTGTCACTATAAGAAATAAGGTTTACTTTTAGGACACAAGTACTAACTTTCAGGTCCTTTAGGCAGTACTGGAGCTGGGACTTTGAAGCCCTGAGCTCATCATTTTCCTTCTCCACTTTGTCTAGTAAAAGTAGGAAAAACCAGTCAGCTTCACTATACTTGTCAGTTTGACAAAAATGTTGAAAGGTGCCAAATACACAATCATCCAGATATTTGATCTAATGGTGGTGATATTTTGTATATCTATTGCCACATCATGCTATGGATTGATTTACTACTAAAAATAGAAGTATTTTAAATATAGAATAAATATTTTAAATAACGTCATTAGTGCCTTTAAACTTAGCCAGACTTGAGAACCAATTCAGAAAGCTCATCTTTAAGATTATTGTTCCTCTAGAACCACGTTCAGTACCAAATGTCTTAGTCTGGATTCTCTAGAAGAGCAAAACCAGTGAAATGTATAAATACATATAGATTTACTTCAAGCAAATGGCTCATGTAATTGTGGGGCTAGGAAGTCTCAAATCTGTGGGCCTGGCAGCAGGCTGAAGATCTTTGCTGGCTCACAAGGTTACAAGAGTTTGGAAATCCAAAATATGCAGGTCAAATGGCTAGCTGTGGACCCCTGCTGGCTCATGGCATTGTGAAGGCTAGCAAATCCAAGGTCTTCAGATCAGGTAGCAGGCTTGAGACTTCTGCAGGCTTATGTGCCAACAACCAGAGGTCAGGTGATGAGAAAAGTGCAGGGTTGAGAGAGAGAGAGAGAGAGAAAGAGAGCTTTGCCAAAACAGCCATTTATATACTAAAGGCAGGGCACACCCCCACAAGAACTCCCCTTTCAACTGACTGGCTGCTCAAATCAGATCACAAAATGGAAGGGAATTACATTGTGGAAGAACACCTGCCAAACCACTGAGAATCACAGCCTAGCCAACTTGACATACTACATTAACTATCACTCCTTGCTTTGCTTCCAGATGTAGGTCTTGTCACTCGCCTCCTCACACTCCAGGTTGTAATGATGCTAAACAACTTGAAATTCCCCCAAGTGTATTTGTTTTGTTTCTGTGCCCCCAAGTTAGAAACCCTCATGTCTTTCATAGGTTAATTCCTACTTGTCCTTGAGTTCTCATCTTGTACGCAGGTTCCTGGGACCCCTTCCCTACCCCATCCCTCTCAGTCTGAGTGAGTTCCCTCCCACTGGAAGTGTATGCCTCCTCTGTCCTCACATGTGAGTCACGGCCCTTACTCAGCTATGCATGTGTCAGCCTTCCACACTGGTCCAAAATCTCCTGAGTATTCCTTATAGTATTTTTTATTCTTAGGCATCTAAACAGTGCCTTATATATATATTTGAAAGCTAAGTGGATGGATAAGTGAGTAAGAGGAAAACCAGAAAGATGGATATACACATAAGTAGGTAGAGGAACAGCAAGATTCCAATCGGTGACATGAGGAGGACATCATTTTAGACAGTGAAAGGAATGTTAGCAAAGGCATCATTTTGGAAACATGAGAGACTTGTCCAAGGGACAATTTGTAGCCTGAACAGAGTAAGGCTCTGAACAAGGGCATGGAGTTGATGCCATTGCCAAGGGAGAGGTATCAAATAGTCTCTGTTTGTAGTAGTATTTGAATTTTGAAAAGAGTATGAACTAAGGCAAATGAAGGGAGACCCCACAAAATCAGTTCATTAGGCTGTATTTCAGGGAAGATAGCGTTTTCGAACCAGGACTGAAAAATGCTTGGAGCTGAAAACACCATCTGAAAAATGCTTACAGCTGAAAAAGCCCCCCAAGTTAAGCTCTGAGCATGAGCTATATTTGAACTTGACATGGCTCATTTCCTGAAATCTGGTGTGGAATGCCGGCCTTATAACCTCAGCTAATAATTTGCAGGATATTGAGTAAATTCAGCCATCCTTGAAGCATGATTTATTTGAAGTGTGATAAGAACATGCTTGACCTTGACACAATGCTTTCTAAATCACTAATATCACAAATGCAGTTAGGAAGTTGGAGCAAACTTTATTAGAAAGCAGGAGGGGGAAAAGGAAGGTGCATATGTTAGGTATGGCTATGCCTTACTTTAGAAGGCCATGGGATTTAGACACATATAGAGTACTATGAATGCATCTCTTGGTGTTGCGTGTGCAGAGGGCATCTGTGTAGTACGGGATAAAGATCCTGTTTCTATCTCAGAGATCCCTGGCCTGTAGGTGACACGGCTGAGTTGCTGTCAAGAAGGAATCTATATTCAAATGTTTTTCTTCCTTTTACTGACCCAGCACATCACCGTTGTAGCCTGAATTGACCAAGATGAGAAGAAACGGGGTTTGCAGTCCAAGAACTGAGGTTGAAATCTGACTATCAAGGCCAGCCTCATGGACATGAGCTCTGTAGTCCTACAGGGCCCCGTTCTGAGAAGGGCCCCACACTCCTGGTTTACTGCTCTGCTTCCACGATTTTAAAATTCTTAATAATTTATGAAAAGGGATTCTGGCATTTTCATTTTTCACTGGGCACCACAAATGGTGTAGCCGGCTCTGTTGACCATGTTGATGAAAAGCAATGTGACCTTCGGCTTCATTTCCTCACTGGTAAAACAGGAAGGGACTCATTTGAAGATCAAATGAAATAATACAGTTGAGTAAGCGTTTAAGGAAAACTACAGAGCTCTATGCAAACATCAACAATAGTCAGAGTTACTCATTTATCACTACTAGTATTAAGTGGCCTGTGGTTGACAGACTTAATATTTCTGTTCCAATTTGTTAAAGGTCTGGTATGTTTTGTTCACCTGCCCGTACTCCTGGTTCTGTAAATGCAGGCTGCTTCAAAACAAAGAGAGCCAATGCAAGCCAACCACTGAGACTGCTGTCTGTCCTAGGTGTTGTCCCGGGAATGGCCTTCTATTCCTGTTCCTTATCCTAAAATTCTGGCTTACCTGAGTCCTTATCTTGACCTCAGCCCCTCCTTGATCTGGCCTCACAGTCTGATCCCTCTCTTCCTGGATCACACGGCTCCTCCAGCGCTCCTGTGATGATAAAAGAGCATGAAGCACTCCTTTCTCGAGTCTCAGCCCCATGGGACCCTCTGCCAGAGAGCTATCTCCACCCTCCCCGCTTCCCTGGGTTTCCACTGCTCTTCATTTAAAACTTCTCTTTAGGATTTATCATACTCTGTTATCACGGTAAATTCTAAATAAATTGTTGATGAATGGCTTTATGAGTCAGACAAATATCCTAGGTCATTCTGTTATGTACTTTATTAGACATATGAGTTGGGGAGAATATGTCACACAGGAATCTCCATCAGAACTTTGCTCTGGCTCATTTGATAAGATCCATCACATTGATTCCATTTGTCAGTGATTCATCTGGTAAGAAATGTTGGCTTTTATTCCTGAAGGAAAATATTTCAAATCATTATAAAGTGAACACTGAGGAAGCCGCAAGGAAAAATGAGATTTCTTGGAAAGCCCACAGTGTTACTTCTTTCTATCCCCAGCAGCCACTGCCATAGCAAGAGTGACCCCCATCACTAGGATAAATTATCCTCATGGCTTCCTAGCTATACCCTCACTGTCACTCTTGCTCCTTCTACATCCCATTGCCCACAGCAGCCAGAGTTAAGGTTTATAATATAAATGCACACCATCATACTCTAGACTTAAATCCTTCACAGTCTCCCGAGTCACCTAGAATGAAATCCAAGCTCGGGAGCATGAGTTCCACGTGATGAAACCCAGTTCCCCTCTCTAGCCTTCTCAGGGCCACCACTCCCTTGCTGTCTCCTCTCCAGACATTCAGGTCCTCTTCAGGCCCTTTTCCAGTCCAGTTGCCATCAAATCGATTCTGACTCATGGCAACCCCATGTGTATCAGAGTAGAACTGTGCTCCACAGGGTTTTCAATGGCTGAGTTGTTGAAGGTAAATCTCAAGAGCTTTCTTCTGAGGCACATCTGGGTGAATTCAAACCTCCAACCTTTCAGTTCACAGCTAAGGGCATACCCATTTGTACCACCCAGGGACTCCCCTAAACGGTCCTAATACTTTCTTGCTTTGTATAGTTGCACACGTAATCCCCTCTCCCCATTTCCTTCTCTTTCCCTCCACAGTGGCACAGCTGCCTTTCTCTAATCCTTCAGGTCTCATCTGTTCTCACTTCCACAGAGAAACTACCCCTGTACCCATCCGAATGTATACTTCCAACATATAACTCTCACAGTTCTTAGTCATCGTCCTTAATGGTATCTATTGAATTTGTAACATTTACTCATTTGGCACTGCATTTGTTTAAAGTTTGTCAAAACCACCAGGCAAACCATAAACTCTTGTCTCAGCATGGCAGGCATTGTGGCTCGTTTGCTCACCATTATTTTTTTCAGACTCCAGCACAGGAGTCATTCACCAAAACTGTGCTCAATAAATAAACGCATTTATTTATGCAATTAATTCAAGGGTCCACTCTGGTTGAATCTAGAAAATGTTATGAGAACCCTAATGCAGAGGAACATTCTGACATTGATATGGAGCTTTAGAGTTAGAATTGAATATAGCAAAATGTTTAAACATGCGTTGGGAAAAGAGGACTCAAGACCCTAAGGTGAGGACTTTTGTTTCTGACTAGGATGGAGTAACAGGAACTCAACTCATGCTTCCACGTAAAACAACTAACAAATCAGATAAAATATATAAAGCAATGGTATTCAAGACTTTGTACATCAGGCAGCAAAAGACACTGACCCCTGAGAGGAGGAAAACACATGCGGTGATCCCTACAATTGCCTGAGTTTGCCGCTTGCTGATAATCCCCAGGCTTTGGTACAGGAAGAGTGAATGAACTCCGATGGAAATTAGAGGACTCTCTGAGTGCAAGAGATGGAGCTGGGATTCAGTGAGGCAAAGGAGCAGGGGCTTACAGGGCAGAGAAGAGAGGTACACAGAGAGAGGACTCCAAATGTGCACAGAGCTGCCTTCAGTCCTCACTAAGAACTGAGGAGAATGCACAAAGCCAGGGGAAGGACCACCAGAAAGGAGCAGAGGAAAGTCCTGGGGGCTCACACATGGCAGCAGGTAGTTCCACTTTCTACCAGCTAGACGGAAAAACCTCCTGATTCACAGGGCATCAGGTAGAGTACTCAAAATGGTTTAGCCTTAGTAGTGGGGAAAATTGTATCTGATTCTACCGAATAAAGCAAAACTTGAAAGAATCAAAGTTGTCTAAGCAATTGAACCATGTACCAGAGAAAAGCTCAGGCCTATAGAAATACAAAAATAACTAGCACACAACAAAGTCAAATTCAAATTCACAGGTCTAGTATCTAGTGAAAGATGACCAGGCGTGCAAAGAAGCAGGAAAATATGAACCATAATTAGGAGAAAAACAATAGTTGAAACTAACCGAGACATGACACAGGTGTTAGAATTAACAGAAAAGCATATTAAAGCAATCACTATTGCTGTTCTCCATATGTTCAGGAAGCCAAAGGAAATATTGAAAACACAGCAATAGAAAGTATCCAAAATGAAACAGAGAAAAGACTAAAAAAAAAAAAGAGCTTCCGTGAGAAGCAGCCTGATACATGTATGATTTATAGGTGTAGTTTCAAAACCAAACCAAACTCATTACTGTCGAGTCAATTCTGACTCATAGTGACCCTATAAGACACAGTACAACTTCCCCTATAAGGTTTACAAGGCTGTACATCTTTAGGGAAGCAGACTGCCGCATGTTTCTCCCAAGGAATAGCTGGTGGGTTTGATTTACCAACTCTTCCATTAGCAGCCAAGCTACTGCGCCACCAGAGCTCCTTATAGGTGTAATTAAATTCTGCAAAGAAAGGGAGGAGGCAGAAAAATATTTAAAGAATATCTAAAATCTTCCATATTTGATGAAATCTATAAACTACAGATCCAAGTAGCTCAATGAAGTCCAAGTACAAAAACCATGACGAAAACTACATCGACACACATCATAATCTAACTGCTAAAAAACCAGGGATAAACAGAAAATCTTTTATAAAAAGCATCAAGAAGAAAAAGAAGTGTTGGACACAGAGAAACAAAGGTAAGAATAACAGCAGGTCTCTGGTCAGAGGTGAATGTCGGCACTGTGCCGTCTAGCTACCTCATTTTCTACTCTGGACACTGAGGCTCAGGGAAGTGATTTGGTGGCTTCCAGGATGTGGTTGGCAGAAGGACCTCCCAGCCGAAGGTGCCCAACTCCCAGCCGGTGTCCTGGCTGCTCCCTGTACTTGATGAGAGAAGGAGCTGAAATCCTGAGTGGGTGGCTGCTCTGCCAGGTGGTATAAGAGTAGAGAGGTTTCAGGAAGCCTGGGCCATGGAGAACACTGCAAGACCACTGCCCCTTCTGCATCCCATAAATAGGTCTGTGTCTATGTCACCATGTCCTGCTTGTCTCATCCTGTGGAAGTAGCCCAGGCCATCCAAAGCTGTGCCACAGTCAGGGCAGTATCAGCACAGTAGAACATTGCATTTTCTCCACTAAAAAGGTATCTTTCAGGTTCCACTACCAAGGTGCTTCTAAGAAGGCACAACGCATTAATTTTTTTGTTGTTGACTCTCTTGCGTCCATTTGCTGAGTGACAGGATGCGCGGTAGAGAAGGAAGACTGATACCTTCTTGTAAGATCATGTTTACAGTCCTTGTTTTAACTTACTGCTGAAGGTAGGTGAAAAGACCAGAAGAGCATAGCACAATGGCAGTGAGTAAATCTAGATTCTCTATAAAACCACTTGACACTCAGATAACAGCTGACACTGACTGACAAGTCTAGCCATTTATTCAGTTCCTTCACATTATGTTCCTGGGCTGACATAAATCAAACATGTGAATGTATTCTTCTCCTGCATGGCCAAGTGTGAGGTCAGCTTCCTCTTATGCCTATTCTGGAAGTCTACAGTGACAAATGCAATCAGAGGAGTGTGCCTAGAAAATAATGACAGCTGTCACTCAGGACTGCACCCCATCTGCCATGCATGCCCATGGCTTCACATCCTAGGACTGCCCTGCTCCATGAGTGGTGCTAGGCCCATTTTACAGAGATGTTGTAATTAGCTCCTTGAGCTGGGTTCAGGCTGAGGTCTTCTCAGCTCTAAGGACTGTACCTTAAGTTCTGCACCTTCTGACAGTCCCAGGGATTTGGCTGCAATACTTGCACTTCGATGCCCTACACCTGCGATGTTGCCTTTACCGGGTACATCACCCACACTGTCTCCTACTGCCAAAGACCTGCATATGCCCGTCCACCCAGTCGTTATCCTAGGAGTCTACCTACCCTTCATGGCCCATTATCCCACTTCCAATAATCATTTTTCTGGTAATGAGTTCAGCATTATTTGAGAAATATTGACTTAAGTCTATCCCTAGTCAAAGTGGCTCTACTTGGCAATGGTTTCTGATAGTCTAGAAACGAGTGATGAGAGAACTTGTTGGCCTAATATCTATTCCAAGACCTAGCACTTAGTAGGAATGCAAAAACATGTGGTGACTAACTGACTCAGCCTGTCCTGGTGAGGCTGTTCCAACGACGTCAAGCACATGCTGACCCACCCACACAGCCTGCCCCTTTTAGACCTGAGGTGTTTATCTCTTGGAACACAGAAGTGCCCATAACCACTTGTACTACTCATAGTTGCTCAAAGCTCTCCATGAAGGCAAAGACATGGCATTAGATTTCTCTAATAGGATTAGTAGCTGTTATTGTTTTATGATAACAGAGCGGATAACTTTACTCTTGAGCAAGAGTTCTCCTTCATGAAAGATTGTCTAACAGGAGGTTATCTGAGTGAAACCATCTACCCATTAGGAGCACATATTTTGTCTTAAGATAAGATGGCATGCCCCACTGGTGTTTCTCTTATTCCAAAATGGTATGGAAGATTATTTTTAAAGACCTATATCCTAGGTATCCAATTTACCTCTGTACATATGCTTCTTTTCATTCAGACCATCATTCATTCATCCACCCATTCATTTATTCCATAATAGGTTTGCCAACAGAAATTCCTGAGAAGGTGACCGTTTTTGGAGAAAATAAACTGATCAGCTCTTCCGATTGAATAAACATTATGTAACAGGAAGTTGTGGGAATACAGAGATGAATGATATTGTGTCCTAAGCCAAGTTACTCACAGCCCAGTGTAGGAGACAAACATATATCGAGTTATAATACAGTAAGATCAGTTCTATAGCAGAAATATGATTCGTTCTTTTGGAAGGATCCACATCATCTCCATACAATAAGAATATTGTAATCTAGGCCATGAAGATAATTGTGTTATCCTCAGTAGTAGTAGGAATAGAAGAAGTAATATTAATTATAGCTGAGTGACATTTCTATTGTTACAATAATAGTAGAGCTACACTGTACAGTGTGTGTACTATGGGTCAAGTCCTCTGTAAATAGGTCTAGGTGCATTTTCTTGTTTAGACTTCACAATATCCCTGGGAAGTGGATACTGTAATACTTTTAGATGATGCAAAATCTTTGAGAATTTAAGAAGCATTTGCACTTTTAATGGCCAGTCGGTAGGAGGTTGAATTTAACTCTAATGGGCTACAAAGTCTTGCTCATGGTTTCTAAGATTGGCAGAGAAAAGTCCAGGAAAATGGAAGAGCAAATCATAGATACGGCAGCCTAGAAAACACGATCTGTTCAGAGATACCCAGGCATCAGGTGTGGCTGCAGCGCAGATGGCCTGTAGCAGGCAGGAGCAGTGAGGAAGGAGACCGGAAGGGTAGGAATGCCCTAGTGTGCAGTCAGGTGCCTGCAAGGGTGTTAAGTGGGACTGTAGCATGATTTGATTGTCCGTAAGAAGAGTGGTTTGCTCTAATCACAAAGGAAAAATGTATCAGCTGGGAGTTGGAGTTGTTAAAATACCCACACAACAAAGCTGGTCTACTCTTCAAGACAGAAAAAAACTTACCATGAGTAGAGAAGATTGTCTCTCATTTTAAAATTCAGCGTTTAACAGAAGAGGCACCAGGAGTACCAGTGCACTTAGCATTGCCACATGACAGCAAGTGACATTTTCTACACAGTCAGGGATAGAATTCCATACTGTTGTGAAAAAAATGTATCCTAATTAAAGAGATCTCCCTGGTCACGTCCGCTGGGGAACCTGCTTGGAAATTATAGTAACACTTCATCCATTAACACTGGAAACCAGTAACTAAGAGATATCCTACAAGGTGAGAGCAAATTACAAGGGTTTGGCAAAGCCTTCTATGCACCTTGAATCCATCTGCTTATTAATTTGCATCATATGTACATCTTTAGATACACAATCCAGCATTTAAGTAGTATGTAGTATGCATTTGTTCAGATTCTGTGTTCAAGAACAGTAAAGTTTTAAATTACATCTCAGTTTTTTATGCTCAATTCAGATTGTAGTAATTTAGAAGAACACTGACAAAGACCCTTCTTAAGTTTCTAACATAGGATGCATGCCCCTGCCCCCTGGAATTATAGGAAAAGCTGAGTGTGTACGTGCATGTCTATTTTTCTAAGGAGGGGACCCTTTTGTTTCATTAGATAGTCAAGCATTCTGTAATCTCCCCAAGTCAAGAAATGCTGCCTTTAAGCTCATTATAAATAATAACTACAGAGCAGAATGCCTGTCAAAACATGCATTCCTTCCCCTTGAAAAAGAGAGGAGGGCAGCTTTTTTATAATGCCAGAACCCACATTCTTTGATGAACTGATATATGGGATGTAATAAGTAGGGAATTTAGAAGCATAGATACCATTCACACTAAACAGGACAGGGAAACGCTCAAAGCACTCAGGTTCAAGCTCTAAATTTGGGGCTGACTACCTACATGATCATAGATCATACATGTATTCTTCCTGGGATTAATTCTGTCATCTAGCAAATGAATGGCTGAAACACATGGGCTGTAAATTACGTGCACCTATTAAATTTCTAAGATTTTTGTAAAGAATATATTTATATATTTGGATTTTATTTACTTTTTTTTTTTTTTTTTTTACTTTTACATGCTAAAGAATCCCCTTGCATATTTAAATTTCTCTATGGATGCTTATGTTACATGTTTAACCTCTTAGGTGTCCTCATGCCTTCTATGCGTATAGCAGCTAAACATAAGCTAATTAGGTGTTAGAGTTTAAATGTAAACTGTAAATAAAGACCTAATTCAAGAATGTACTTTGTTTTTCCCTGTTGCATAATGATTAGTCATTTAGCAGGCACATATATTTTAGACAGTTATTCTTCTAATTCTAATAATGAAATAGGTTAAAATTTGTTTGAAGATGATTACAAAATAAGTTCACATCTCATAAAATGAGGTGGAGTTGGTGATCTCATACTTCACCCAAGGAAAAATCATGAGATGACAAAAGTAATGTGATTATGTGCATAAAATACTCCAGTTACGGAGGCGAAGCTGTCATGTCTTGTCATTTGCCTACGTACACTATGCCAAATGTGCCCTGTATAGTCAAGCCTATGAGCACTGAGGGAAAACCATTAGATACTGATAAGCAAACACATTGGGAGTGGGAAGAGGTATATAATTGCCTTGAGATCATGCTCAGCATTCCAGCTTCATTAGATATCTGAGAAAAGTGAGGTTCGTTTCAAAGACACTTAGGGAACTGCATTGCCTCACTCTATCAACTCACCACGCTCGATTCTGAAACTTTCATAGCCATACCCTCTAAGACAGCTACAAGTCTTCCTGAACAGTCCTCTCTCCTCCAAAACCGAATATTTCTGATTTTCACATTTGTGCCCCTACCTGTTTGATGAAAAATAAATGTATCTCTATTCTCTTCCTGTTGGTGACTCTTTAGAAAAGTGCGTTGGTAGGTAGAGAGACACCTTTCTGGGTGAAAAGAGGTTAGTACATATGTGGTTCTTTTACTTTGAAGGGCAGGTCCTAGTAATGATTCATGGGAATAAATGTAGCAAAATAATTTGGGATCCGATTCTAGGAGCAATGAATGAATGTAGGCTTTATATAGCAGCTTTGTTTCAAGTCCAGTTCATTGCCATGATCACCAGCTCATTATATCCAACCTCTCACTTGGCATTTTCCCTCTGGACACTGTATAGGAACGTAGAAAACTGGACTCCCCTCATAGTTCTTCCCTTTCTGCCATATTCATAAGTAAATCACATTCATTCCAGGAAGCCTGGCCTTCCTGCTTCAGTAAATGGCCACCCCATCCACCCCCATTTCACAAGCCAAGAATCTGGGTTAGGCCATAGGATACCTCTTCTCACTTCCTGCATGCAATCAGTCACTAAGCCTCATCAGTTCTGGTGTCTAAACTATCTCATTAATTCATGTTACTCAGATCCTTTGCTTCTCTCCCCAGAACCTCAGTAGTCCCCAAAATTGACCTGCAAGTATCCACTTGCATATGTATCCTATGTATGCCAAGCGCATCCTCTATTTCCTGGCCAGCAGAGAGGGCAGATGAATGACCCAGGCTCTGGATATACATACCTACCTACCTCAGATTTTGAATTGAGAGAGTGATGTGAAGAAAGTGATCTTTGAAGCACTATTGGGCGGCGATAAAGGGAAGAATATTTTCGTCATAGACAAAAGAGTTTTTAAAACCTTGCATGTGAAAGTTATTCAGGCACATTCAGAGGACAGAGCATTGCCCTGCTGTATAACTTAGAAAGTTAAGAATGTAGAGGTACTGTTCAAGATGAGGATGGAAGGACAAGTTGAGGCTATGTCACTGAAAGTCTTGTGTGTCATGATTAGGCATATAAATTGTTTTCAGGAAATTGTTAATAAAAAGTTGGCATCACCATGATGTAGCATTTAATCTTTAAACACGAAAATAATTTTGGTGTATACAGTTTTATAAACTCATCCAATAGTGTCAGGTGAAACCACATAAAACTTTAATAGGACCAGCTGTAAGGACTCCCAGCAGTTACATGTTCATATTTGGCTCAACAGAAGATGGTGGACAATGTTTTGCAATAGAGAGCTTCTGGCATGATGACACCTGGCTCCAACCAGGAAGTAAAAAGATGGAGAAATGAAAGACAACACAGGGTGGTGAATCCAAACCTCCCAGAGTTCAGGCGTAGTTCAATCTGAGTTTAAAATGAAGACTTGGGACATTTATTATCTTATCTGAGCAAGTTTATCTGTTTCTTGAAAGTGATGACCTCATTTTTATAGTCTTGCTTTTGACTTACAGACTTCCCATGAGAACTTAATAAAGAACACATAAATAAGTGTTTATCTCTGTGTCGAACAAAATCCAAGTTTTTGATGAGCTGAAAGTTACATTAAAATTAATTTCCATATATCTGAGTAAATAAAAATATACTGCCACTCATGTAAGTAATTTACACATAAAAAATACGGAGTCTACACCACTGCTTTAACTGATAAGTCTAGATACGTGTACCCATATTCAATAGACACTGAATTTGCTATTGTGTAAGTAGAGTAGTAAAATGTGTAAATATAAATTATACTCTCCTTAAAATATCAATTGAAACTAGACAATATTAATGGATGTGAAATAACTCACCTTGTACTTTCTTTAATCTCTGAGCATATGACAATTTCTAATTTTCATTTCAACATTTTTATGCTAGTTCACAATAAAATACAGAGAGAAAAGGGATATTCAGTGATTTTGCTCTTACTCTACTCTTAATTTCTGAGTTTCAAGCCAGAACGTTTATTGAAGGTGATATAATATGAACTATATACATACATTGTATAAATGTCAACTTCCTGGTTTGAGACAGCGTCAACTCAAGGTAGTTTTATTTATGACAGAACAAAATTGTTGTCGGTCCTACACCATCTTCATGATAGTAGTGTTCATGTCCACGGACGCAGCTATTGTGTCTGCTGTTACTTCTCATTTTGGATCATGCTGTATCAGAAGATCTTGAAGGTTTAATCTATCTGTGTAATTAAAGTTGGCTCTACTTTGAGAAGGGCGGCTCTTCCTCAGTCTTATTTTGAGTGCCTTACAACCTGGGGAGGCCTTATCTCCCAGCACTATATCAGGCAATATTTTGTTGTGATCCATAGAGTTTTCATTGAGTAATTTTCAGAGATGGCAGGTCTTCCTTCCAAGACTATCTTAGTCTGGAAGCTCCATTGAAACATATCCACCCTGGGTGACCCTGGTGATACCTTCAACATCATAATGATTGTACTATAAAAATGTAAGATATAACCAGTGGGGTAACAGAAGTGTACATGGATCCTCTTTGTACTCTTTTTGCATATAGATTCTCACGAATCTACAATTATTCCAAAATAAAAAGTTAAAAAAAAAAGAGAGAAACTTTGTCTTTCTGAATTAACTCTACCTGGTCCTGCTGTATTATCCTTTTTTATGCATTTTTGGATGCAATTAGTTAACGTTTTTAAAGAACTGTCCTGCCAAACTGTACAGGAATATAGTTCTACATTTTTTAAATTATTTAGGTATTTTTTTTTTGGTCTGATTCTAATGTTGAATTAATATCAGTCTCATAAAATGAGTTGCAAAGTGTTCACTCCTCTATTTCCTGAAAGTTTTTGTGTGGATGGTATAATTTATTTCTTAAAAGTTGGATATAATTTACCAGAGAAGTCAAGTGGGCCTGGAGTGTTATTTGTGGAAAAGCTTTTAACCAGAAATTCAATTTCTTTAATAGATACAGGGCTATTTAGATTTTCCTATTTCTTCTTGAATCAATTTTGGTAATTTGTGTCTTTCAAAGAATTTCTCCATTTCATTTAAGCTATTGAATTTATTGCCACAAATTTGTTTATAGCATTACCTTATTATCATTTTATTATTTTTTGGCACCACTTGTCTGTCAGTTTGTTGTACTGTGGTGGCTTTAATGTTGCTGTAAGGCTGGAAGCTATTCCACCTGTATTTGAAATACAGGGAGAATCACCCATTCTGCACAGATTTCAACTGAGCTTCCAGACTAAGACTAGAAAGAAGGATTTGGTGATCTACTTCAAAAAAAAAATTAGCCAGTGAAAACCTTATGGATAGCAGGGGAACTTTGTCTGTTGTAGTGCTGTAAGATGAGCCACTCAGGTTGGAAGGTACTCAAAATACACTGAGGGAGAGCTGCCTCTTCAAAACAGAGTTGACCTTAATGAGTGGTGGAGTAAAGCTTTCGAAATCTTCATTTGCTGATGTGACATAACTCAAAATGAGGAGAAACAGCTGCAAACATCCACTAGCAGTCAAAACATGGAATATATGAAGTATGAATATAGAAAAATCGGAAGAAGTCAAAAATGAAATGGAAGGCAGAAAGTGAGCTGAAATGGACTGATATTTGCCATTTTGAACTGGAACAATCATACGGTCTGCTACAACAGGAATGAAAAATTTTGAACAAGAATATGGTCACATTCATTGTCGAAAAGATCATTTTGAGATCTATGCTGAAGTAAAATGCTGTCAGTGATAGGCTAATAGCCATATGCTTACAAGGAAGATCAGTTGATATGACTATTATTGAAATTTATGCACCAACCACTAATGCCAAAGTTGAAGAAACTGAAGATTTTTACCAATTTCTGCAGTCTGAAATTGATCAAAAATGTAATCAAGATGCTTTGATAATTACTGGAGATTGGAATGTGAAAGTTGGAAAAAAAGAAGGATCTATAATTGGAAAATATGGCCTTGGTGGTAGAAACAATGACAGAAATCACATGATAAAATTTTGCAAGAAAAAGGACTTAATCATCAGAAACACCTTTTTTCAATAAGATAAATGGCAACAATACATGTGGACTTCCAAGATGGAAGACACAGGAATCAAATCAATTACATCTGTGGAAAGAGATGATGGAGAAGCTCAATATTATCAGTCAGAACAAGGCCAGCAGCTGACTGCAAAACAGACCATCAATTGCTCATATGTAAGTTCAAGATAAAGCTGGAGCAAATTAAAACTAGTCCACAAGAGCCAAGCATAACCTTGAGTATATTCCACTTGAATTTAGAGACCACCTCAAGAACAGATCTGATGCATTGAAAACAAATGACCAAAGACCAGAAGAGGTGTGGGATGACATCAAGGACGTCATGCATAAAGAAAGAAAAAGGTCATGAAAAGAAAGAAAAGACCAAATTGGATATCAGAAGAGACTCTGAAACTTGCTCTTGAACATTGTTGCTGTTGTTACTGTGTGCTGTCGAGTCCATTTCGACTCATAGTGACCCTATAGGACAGAGCAGAACTGCCCCATAGGGTTTCCAAGGAGTGGCTGGTAGATTTGAACTGCCAGCCTTCTGGTTAGCAGCCTGAGATCTTAACCACTTCGTCAACAGAAGAAATGATGACTTAAAAGAGCTGAAGAAAAGATATCAAAGTACAGCTCAAGAAGACAAAGTAAAATATTATCATGAAATATGCAAAGACCTGGAGTTAGAAAACCAAAAGAGAAGAACATGCTCAGCATTTCTCAAGATGAAAGAACTGAAGAAAAAAATTCAAGCTTCTAGTTACAATATTGCAGAATTCTATGGACAAAAAATCGAACAATGTAGGAAGCACCAAAAGATGGAAAGGATATACAGAGTCACTGTACCAAAAACAATTAATCCATGTTCAGTCATTTCAGGAGGTAGCATATGATCAAGAACAGATGATACTGAAGGAAGAAATCCAAGCTGCAATGAAGGCACTGGCAAAAAACAAAACTCCAGGAGTTGATGGAATACCAGTTGAGACGCTGCAACAAATGGATGCAAAGCTGGAAGTGCTCACTCATCTATGCAAAGAAATTTGGAAGACTACTACCTGGCCAACCTAGTGGAAGAGATCCATAATTGTGCCCATTCCAAAGAAAGGTGATGCAACAGAATATGGAAATTATCAAACGATATTATTAATACCACATACCAGTAAAATTTTGCTGAAGATAATTGAAAAATGGTTGCAGCAGTGCATTGACAGGAAACTGCCAGAAATTCAAGCTGGATTCTGAAGATGATTCAGAACTAGGGATATCATTGTTGATGTCAAATGGATCTTGGCTGAAAGTAGAGAATACTAGAAAGATGTTTACCTGTGTTTTATTGATTATGCAAAGGCATTCAACTTTGTGGATCATAAAAATTATGAATAACATTGGAAAGAACAGGAATTCCACAACACTTAATTGTGCTCATGTAGAACGTATACATAGACCAAGAGGCAGTCATGCAAATAGAAGAAGGGGATACTATCTCGTTTAAAATGGAAGAATATGTGCATCAGGGTTGTATCTTTTCACCGTATTTATTCAATCTGTATGCTGAGCAAATAATACAAGAAGCTGTACTATATGAAGAAGAAGGCAACAACAAGATTGGAGGATGACTCATTAACAACTTGAGATATGCAGATGACACAACCTTCCTTGCTGAAAGTGAAGAGGACTTGAAGCACTTACTGATGAAGATCAAAGACCACAGCCTTCAGTATAAATTACAACTCAACATAAAGAAAACAAAAATCCTCACAACTGGATCAATAAGCAACATCATGATAAACGGAGAAAAGATTGAAGTTGTCCAGGATTTCATTTTACTTGGATCCACAATCCACGCTCATGGAAGCAGCGGTTAAGAAATCAAATGACATACTGCATTGGGCAAATCTGCTGCAAAAGACTTCTTTGAAGTGTTAAAAAGCAATAATGTCACTTTGAGGACTAAGGCGCCCCTGACCCAAGCTATGGTATTTTCAATTACCTCATATGCATGCGAAACTGGGACACTGAACATAAAAGACTGAAAAACTGATGCATTTGAATTATGGTGCTGACGAAGAATATTGAATATACAGCGGACTGCCAGAAGAATGAACAAATCTGTCTTGGAAGAAGTACAAAAAGAATGCTCCTTAGAAAGAACAATGATGAGATTTCATCTCACTTACTTTGGACATGTTATCAGAAGAGACCAGTCCCTGGAGAAGGACATCATGCCTGGTAGAGAGTCAGTAACATGTAGGAAGACCCTCAATGAGATGGATTGAGGCAGCGGCTGCAACAATAGACTCAAACATAGGAAGGATTGTGAGGATGGCGCAGGACAAGGCAGTGTTTCGTTCTGTTGTGCACAGTGTGCCTATGGGTCAGAACAGACTGGTTGGCACCTAACAACAACAATCATTATCATTTTAAAATCATTACAATCTGTACTTATGTCTCCTCTTTCATGCCTAATATTGTGATTTGTGTCTTTCTCTTTTAAGTTCATCAGCCTAGCTAGAAGTTTGTCAATTTTATTTTTTTTCATAGAACCACCTTTTGAGTCTATTCATTTTTTCTCACTTATTCTATTGTTTTTTTCCTATTAAACAAAAGAGAAATAGAAAATAGAGACAAAAAAATCAATGAAGAAATAGATAATGGGAAATTTTTGTTTGCTATGAATTGTTTTCTGCTCTTATTCATTCCTTCTACTTAATTGGGGGGATAATTTACACACTTAGACCTTTAATGTTAGGCCTTTCTTCTAAAGTATCTTTTAAAGTTATACATTTCCTTTGAAAACTGCATAAGGTATATTTCTTTTTTTTTTCATTTTCATTCATTTAAAATATATTCTATTTAAGAAAACCGAATGCATTTTCATTTTGGCTGTCAATATGATACATATTTTGCAACACATTAAGAGATACTTTCTCTCTAAACTATCCCTAGAGATTAAAAATACAATGGACTAGAGAAGCTGCCAAAGAACATGACTGTTCCCAGCTCCCACTCTATGCTCTTCCAGCCAAATGAAGTATCTTTCTGCCAGAAAGGTATAGATGTGGAAGAAAATCTTTCAGTCTGTGTACTCTTAGGACTACATCTGAAGTATGTATCTTATTTTAGTATCTGTATTGATAGTGTATTTAAAAATAGAAATAAGATGTTCTCATGAAAATGAATAAGAAAGGAAGCAGATACCACTCTTCTTGCATTGTATAAAATGTCAGAGGTATGTATCTTGAATACAGATATACTCACTTAAAGATGTTATGACATGTTAAACTATGAAGAAAGAAACATAAATTAATTTAAAAATATTTTCACATGATCTTCAGCTGTAGTAAGTATCAGAACTCAAGAATATAATTGTAAAGATTAACAAGGTATGTTGAATAGATTTTATTTAAGGAAAAAAATAAAGAGTAATTGTATGTATTTGAAAATATATATATTCTAATTTTGATTGTGATTTCCTTCTTTGGCCAACATTATATATTATTTTTTAAATTTTCTAAATATATAAGGATTTTCCACATACCTTTATGTTACTGATTTCTAATCAGTTCTTCTAGGATCAGCAAATAAACTCTGTATGACCTGAATGCTTTTAAATGTCATGTGACTTATTTTAAAAACCATAGACTACCAGAAGAATAAACAAATCTGTGTCAGAAGAAGTACAGCCAGAATGCTCCTTAGAAGCAAGAATGGCGAAACTTCTTCTCACATACTTTGGACTGTTATCAGGAGGGACCAGTCCCTGAAGAAGGACATCATGCTTGATAAAGTTGTTGTTGTTGTTGTTAACCCTACAGGACAGAGTAGAACTGCTCAGAGTGTTTCCAAGAAACAACTGGTGGATTTGAACTGCTGACCTTTTGGTTAGCGGACAAGCTGTAACCACTGTGCAACTATTCCTTGGTAAAGTAGAGGGTCAGCAAAAAATACAAAGACCCTCAATGAGATGAATTGATGTAGTAGCAGGAACAAGGGCTCAAACATAGCAATGATTGTGAGGTTGGCACAGGACTGGGCAGTGTTTGATTCTGTTGTACATAACACCAAACAACATGTCATTGTATTTAAAGGATTTTTTTTTAATTCAATCTTTCTCTTTTAATTAAAACATTTATACCATTTACATTTAATGAATTATCACATAATTTGGTTTTAATTTATATTTTATTTTATTTTTTATTATATCTTAACCTTTTTTCTTTTTCTCCTCTTTTTCTTCCCTCTTTGGATTTCGTAAGTATTTTTTAGTATACCATTTTATCTGCTCATTTGGCTTATTAACTATAATCTTTTATTTTGTAGTGATTGCTTTGTAATTTATAATTTATAAATAATTTATAATTTGTAGCTTTAGTATATCAGAATCTAACTTCAAATATTACATAATGCAACAACCACACATCAGTACGCTCCCATTTCTCTGTCATGTACTTTTGCTGTTTATTCATTGTGTATTTTACATTGACAGCTGCTATAAATCAGTAAATACATTGAAATTATTTGTGTTTGATACAGTATGTTATCTCATTTTACATTTTTTTCTTATTTTTAATTATTAAATTAGACTTTTTAAATTTTGAGATCAATGTAGATTCACGTGCAGTTGTAGTAAATAATTCAGAGAGATCTCATGTATGCTTCATCAAGATAACATCTTGGAAAATTATAGTACAATAACACAACCAGGATCTTGACATCTATGCAGTCAAGACACAGAACAGTTCCATCACCACAGGATCCTTCATGTTTGCCCTTTTATATCCCACATCCACCTCCTTCCTCCAGTCCTCTCCCTGGCCCCTGGCAATTCTTACTGCATTTCCGTAATTTTGCCATTTATTTCAAGAACGTTATGTAAAGAATTTCAAGCATATGATACAGTATGTGATCATATAAGATTGGCTTTTTTCACTTGGCCTAACTTCCTGGAAAATTCACCCAGGTTGTTGTGTGTATCAAAAGTCTGGTCCATTTTATTACTGAGTAGTATTCCATGGTATGGATGTACCATTTGTTTATCTGTTGAAGGATGTCTAAGTTGTTTCCGGTTTTTGGCTGTTGACAAATAAAGCAGCTATACACATTCATTTAGGTTTTTTAAATAAACTTTATTTTTTAGAACAATTTTAGACTTACAGAAAATTTTTGTAGAAAATATAGCGTTCTCATATATCTCTGCCCCTTTGCACATTGTTTCTCCTATTAACCTCTTGTATTCCTGCATAGAGGCTTTTTTTGTGAACACAAGTTTTCACTTCTCTGTGATAAATTACAACAGTGAAATGCTGACAGAGTGCAGTCATACACAAGTTGCGTGGTTAGTTTTTTCAGGAAACTGCCAAACTATTTTCAAAACGGCTGTACTATTTTATATTCCCACTAGCAATGTGTGAGAGATCCAGTTTCTCTGCATCCTCACCACCACTGGGTATTGTCACTGTTTTTTGTTTTTTGTTTTTTAATTTTATTTTAGTGTTATATTTGGTTATATTTTACTTACACTAGTGGTGTGTAGTGATATTTCACTGTATTTTTTTTTTTTAATTTGCACTTCCCTATTGGCTAATAGAAAAGAAACCCCGATAGCGTAGTGGTTAAGTGCTACGGCTGCTAACCAAAAGGTAGGCAGTTCGAGTCCACCAGGCGCTCCTTGGAAACTCTAGGGGGCAGTTCTACTCTGTCCTATAGAGTTGCTATGAGTTGGAATCAACTCAGCAGCAATGGGTTTGGTTTTGGATTGGCTAATGATATTAAACATTTTTTTATGTGTTTATTTTCCATCCATGTCTCTTTTTTGGTGAAATGTCTCTTAATGTCTTTTACCCGTTTTCAAACTGGATTATTTATTTTTCTTTACTACTGAGTCTGACAGTTTTTTGTTTTTGTTTTTAATATATTCTAGATACTGTTCTCTTGCCAGGTATTTGGTTAGCAAACATGCTTTCACTCCAGAATGTGTCTCTTCATCCTCTAAGCAAGATCATACACAGAGCAAAATATTTTAGTTTTGGTGTGGTTTCGTTTATCATTTTTATGGATTGTGCTTGTGTGTCAAGTCTAAGTACTCTAGAACACAAACATTTCCTCCTATTTTTTTCTAAAAAATTGATCATTTTACATTTAAGTTTGTGATTTATTTTGAATTAAATTTGGCATAACTTAGGAGGTGTACATCAGGATGTGGTGTTTCAGTGACAGAATTCTCACCTTCCATGTGGAAGACCACGGTTCAATTCCAAGTCAATGCACCTCATGCACAGCCACTCCCCATCTGTCAGTGGAGGTTTGTGTGTTGCTATGATGCTGAACAGGTTTCAGTGGAGCTTCCAGACTAAGATGAACTAGGAGAAAGGCCTGGTGATCTACTTTCGAAAATCAGCCAATGAAAACCCTATGGATCACAATGATCCAACCCACAACCTATCATGGGGATGTCACAGGACCGGGCAGAGTTTTGTTCCATTGTGCATGGGGTTGTCCTGAGGTGGGGGCCAACTTGTGGGCGCTAACAACAACAACAATGGATAACTAATTGCTCCAGCACTATTTGTTGAAAAGATTATGTATACTCTTGTTGAATCCTTTTACATCTTTCTCAAAAGTCAGTCGGGCATGTTTGTGTCAGTCTATTATTCCTGGTCATCTATCTGTTCCATTGGTCTACGTATCTATTCCTGCATCTATAGCATACAGTCTAACTATTGTAATCTATTAATCACTGTAGCTATATAAAAAGTCTTGAAATTGGATAGAATGATTCCTCTCACTTTATTGTTCTTTGTTAAGATTGTTTAGGCTATTCTAGTTCCTTTGCTTTTTCATGTACATTTCAGAATGAACTTGTCTGAGCTTATTAAAAAATAATTATTTGGAATTTTGATAGTACTTGTGATAAACTTATATTATCAATTTGGGGAGATCTGACATATTTACTGTGTTGAGTCTTGCAATTCATGAACATAGTATGTCTCTACATTTATTTATTTTTTGATTTCTTTCATTAGAATTTTATAATTTTCAGTATACAGCTACAGATACTCTAAAAACTTGCATTAATTTGTGCAGTAGAAGACTCAAAAACAGAGTTTGGAACTATGATCTGTTCCACCTTTCCAAAAGTAGTGAAGTTATGATAAATGCTTAGATACACTATTGATTTTTTTTTTTTTTTCCTGAGCTGTATTAGATAACTTACTTTGGTAGATAAAAACAGTTGACTGATCCAGGATCATATTCACGTCTCTCTTTACTTTAACTCTCACATACTATTTTTAAACAAGTACTGTTGAATCTGTTACAGGAACATTTGTTATTTGTTCTTTCAAACAACATCCTAACTAAGTTGCCTTATTCCAGTTGGTTATGTTCCAATCCATTCTCCAAAGTAATCTTCCTTAAATGCAGTTGTTACCATATCCAAACTTCTAGCAAAAATTTCAGGGTACTTCTGATCTAGCCCAAGCTCTCTTTTTCCACAATAACTTTTGCCTACTTTCAGCCAGTTTCCTGACTTTATCGTCCTTTCAACATTTGCTCATTTTGATTGTCTTTTTCTCCCTTCTTACCATGAAATGTACCTTTTTTTTTTTTTTAATGAATCAGTATCTAATGTAAGATCTTCCTCCTCTAGAAAGCTTTCTTTCTCTCTTTAATGTGGGATATGTGCTATTCTTCTGAATTTCTTTCAAAATTTTTACTTCCCTGGAACATACTAAATGTTAATCATATCTCTGTATGTTTTATTTTTTCCCTTACAACAGTCTAACCAACTTCAGACCCCCGGCACCTAGTGTTGGTTAAGATTTCATTTAATAGTTATTAAACAAATTTACAAATAAACAAGACCATGCTGTTTACATAAGTTATTTCACTATAATGGATTTGAGTCAATATTTCACTTTTGTTTTGGGCTACAATTTACAAAGGAACTTTACTTGTATTATCTGATGTAATCACCCCGACAAGTATGTAACATAAATGTTACAGTGCCTCATATATTAGCTTAACCCAAAACCCATCACGATTGAGTCACTTCCACCTCACAGCGACCCTGGAAGGATAGAGTAAAACTGCCTCACAGAGTTTCCAAGGCTGTAAATCCTTACAGAAGCAAACTGCCACATTTTTCTCCTGCAGAGTGGCTGATGAGTTAGAACTGCTGACCTTTCAGTTAGCAGCTGAGCGCCTTAACCACTGTGCAACCAGCTTTCCTTTTTATATTAGTGTAAACGTTAAGCTATTACAAGCTTTTATATTTTATTTTTATATTTATTTATATTTTATATTTTATTTTAATAAAAATTGCTGCTATTTGACCATTTTGACCTAAAAAACAGCAAGTTTATAGATTCAACCTAATAACTTAAGATACTGAGTATAAGAGCATTTCAGTGTCTGCATAAGTAAATAGAAATATAATTCAAGATAGATAGCTTATGCCATGCGCCAAAAAAAATCTCACTGAATTAAAAAAACAAATGATTATTTCTTGTTTTTGTTACATGTTAATCAAGGGTTGGGTTAGGGTCTCTGCTATATGTTAGACACAGGAAAGAGGAAACATGCAAAATAATGCATCTAGTCTAAAAGTTTCAGTACAGAAGTGATACGTTTCACTTCACATTCATGCTTAATGTCAAGTAAGCAGAGAAGTAGAATTCTATAATGTGCCAGTGGAAGAACTGGATATACACACTGAATACTCTGTTCACTGCAGAAAGGTTTATGTGAATCTCATTGAATTTTCTATAAAATCATAAGGTTTCACATGCTTTTGAAGCTGTAATTTTGAAGAAAATTACCTTATTGACCTTGTTTCTAGATATACACAGGCTAAGAAACATAACCTCTAGCTCCAGATAATACTTCTTTTCTATATCATAGATATTTAAATGATCTTCAGAAGCCCTGTTACAATTTTACAAAGCATTCTTAAAAACCAGTAACCAGACTAGACCCATAGTTTGATATCTGAAATGACAACCAGTTGAGGTCTTATAAATAATATTGACAATTTCAACTGAGATTTTTACTGAGCTTTATAAACCGTTAACATTTTTAAGAAGTAGTTCTCATATATAAATAATATTCCCATTCCCAGGAATTGAAATTTATTGTACAAACGTGAAGATATGGTTGGTAAACCTATGCGTTTTGTACATTGCTTAAACTTGCACCAATTTACTCTGATCATAATAATGTGAAAGTTGAGTCTATGCTGGTATTTTGGATCACTGGAAGACTTTTTTTTTTCTGGGCAAGAAAATATTAACTTAGCTGTTGAGAAATGACATGCACAAACATTGCCTAAGTTGAGGAGTTCCAACTTGTTGAAACTCTTATTATATACTTGAATGCCTTTTGGAACCAAAAGTGAGGTGAATAATACTTTTGGCAACTATATCAAGTGTAAGGTGGGTAGGTACAATATTGACCTCTGCTCATTGGAATTTGATAGCAGAAGCATTTTCTTGAGTCAGCACACTTTCAGGTTAAAGACAAAATAATTTGACTTCTTTTATTATTCACTTTGGAATACAGGAGATATCAGAATCTATACCTAGTTATTTATGTTACTGAAAGCTTTTGGGGTCAGAAGGCCCTAAAGAGAGGGAAATAAAGATTTTATTCAGAACCTCAAGGAGTTTCATATGTGTGTCTGCATTAAGGTGTTGTTTTGGGGAAGTGGTCAGTGTGACACCAAAGGCAAGGAAATAAGACAATATCTAAAATTAAGCCGATGAGAGCTTCTCATAGATAAAGTTTTAACACTATACTTAGAAAGAAAGAAAGACATGATGGATAATTTGTAAGTAAGTAGTTCAGTTATCCTGGGGAGTGGGTAAAGTGAAATTATTTTTGCTGACTACAAACTCTGTGCCAAACTCTGTTACTGACAATTTAGATTTAAATATTATTTAATCTCTTCACACACTACGTGAAGCAAACATTATCACCCCTCTCTACAACTGAGGAGACTAGTTTGAAGGCCTTAAACAATGTGTCCTGGTTCATACAGGTAAAATAATAGATTTAGAATTTGAACCCAGGTCTCTCTGACTTCAAGGTTCATTTTATTTATTTAGTTTTTTAGATGCATACTTCCCTGTTGATACAAAGCTCATGAGTAATAAAGAAAAAGGCTAAATTAAGAAACGTTTGCTTTATATATGGTGTGAGGTGCGGGATCCAATTTAATTTTCATACTGATGAATAGTTAGCTGAGCCCTGTAATATTTTTAAAAAATTAAAATTACACTTTGTATTATATTTTTAAATACACTGAGATCTATTTCTAGACATTGTGCCCAATTCTACTTCAAATATCTATAAACATGCCAATAATATACTCTTTGATGACTCTAGATTTATAATACATTTTAATAACTAGAATGGCAAAAGCCTCCATTATTCTTCATTTTTATTTATTTCTTGGATACTATCATGCATTTGTTTATACAATTTTTAAAATGACATTCTAATTAAAATTATAAATTTATTTAAAATATATTCATATGCATATATATGCACATATAATACATTGTATATAATATGTATACTATTATTTATATATGTCACTTTTTGCAATGGCAAAATCTAGAAACATGAAAGTACATGCAATGGAATATAATGTGACAATAAAAAAATTAATTACTTCTATATCAACTGACCTTGATGTCTTAACTTAGTCATAAAATGTATTTTAAAATATTTTTTATGTATAATAATTTTATATGAATGCAATCATACAATATATACTCCCTCTCCCTTTTGTCTTGGTTCTTTCAATCATCATAATAATTTTGAGGTTCATCCATGCAGCATGTATCTTCATTGCTGAGTAGTATTCTACTGCATGGATACAACACAATTTGTTTATCCCTTGTGTCACCGACGAACACTTGAGTCATTTCTAGTTTTTGACTCTTACAAATAGAGTTGCTATGAACATTTTTACGCATGTCTTTGTATTTACATTTCATTTCCTTGAGTAAACACCTACAAGAAGGAAAACATGATCATAAGGCAGGTGTATATTTAACTTCATAAAAAAAACTTCCAAACTGTTTGTCAGAATAATCGCACCAATTTATATCCCTACCGGCATTGTAATTGTGCTGTAGTTCCTTCACATTTTTGCCAACACTTGGCCTAGCCCAACCCAAAAACTCATTGCCTTCGAGCTGATTCCGACTCAAAGCAACTCTGCAAGACAGAGTAGAACTGCCACATAGGGTTTCCAATGCTGTAAATCTTTACAGAAAGTAAGCTTTCTCCTGCGAAGTAGTTGGTGAGTTCGAACTGCTAACCTTTCAGTTTGCAGCTGAGTGCTTAACTGCTGTGCCACCAGTTCCTTTGGCATGGCCAGTCTTTTTAATTTTAGTCATTCTAATAGATGTTTAATTGTAATTTCACTTTCTATTTCCTAATAACTAATTATTGTGATGAATATCTTTTTACCTGCTTATTTACCATCTGAGTATCTTCTTTGGTGAAGTGTCTGTTCTAACCTTTTGCTCATTTTTTATTTGGATTGTTTGTTACCATATTATTGAGCAAGCTGAGAGTTCTTTTATATCTTCCATGTTTAGTAAATAAAGCAATATGAAAGAGCTGTATATGCTGTGAACACATTTGACAAAGAATATTATGGAAGGATACACATCTTGCTATTAAGTTGTTTACCAGGAGGTTTGGGCATATTGATAGAGGACGTGAGAAAAGAGGAAAGAGTAATATCAGAAAAATATACAAGGAAAGAAAATACAAAAACAAAAACCAATGTGATGGTATGATATGGATATAGTTATGTAAACTTACAAAGAATTGCATGAATATCTCAAGATGGTGCAATTATAAGTGATTATGTATTTTTTCCTTTAATGTTGAATCACTTTAAAATGTATACAATTGCAAAACCAAAATTGAAAGTCTAGGTCCTAGGAGAATAGTGGTGACTTGTAGGAGAACCACAAATTTGGTTTTGAATACATGTATGGCATGTTATGTGGGCAGCTAAAGTATCTGACTACTCAAATGAGGGTTACACAAATTGACTTTCACTACTACAGAGAAGAACCTGGAACCACAAGTAAACTTAGAGACAAAATGATCATAGAAGCACCAAACAGTCACTGAATTTTTCTACTTATGTATTTAGTTTCATTTTTAATTAAACTTTCAGAAAATTGGTGACGATTTACTCTGCAGATTAAAACAAAGAACAACAACCAAAAAAAAAAAAACTTCTGCGTTGGTGAGTGAACTTTGGGGCCACAAATCCTGGATTTACCTCTCTATTGAAATCCTTTATTTCCATAACTGGTATAAATGCTTGTATTCAGGTGATTCATTTGAAAACCTTTTCAATGACTCATTTGTTTGATTAATTAAAAAAAGAAAAAGCTCAAGAGAGCTTATTCTTAGACACCATGGTGATAGCTAGTTATAAGAAGTTAAATAAATACCAAAATGCAAGCTTAGTTGTTGGGCGTTTTCCTACATCTAACTGTGCAATAGAAAACTTTGACATAGATACAACATCTAAAAATTCTAGAATGTCATAACTGAAAGTGACAACGGAGGTCACTCTCTAAGACTAAGAATTCCACAAATATTTATTGAATATGTCCTGTGTGCCTGGAACTGTTTTATATATTGAGTTTCCTCTGTGAATAGAATACATACAGTCTGAATTCCTTGGAACTGATACTATTGTGGGTAAAGAATAAGGAGAAGAGCATAAAATAGGATTATAAATGTAATAAATAAGACATATCATATGCTAGAAAGAATGAGCTAAGTATTGTGGAGAAAATAGACCAGAAAAAGTAAGACTGGAAACACCAGGCAGGAAGTAGAGAGAGAGAGAGCAATTGAAACTTTAGATAAGATTACTAGGGTATGTCTTTCTGAGAAGGTAGATACTTGACCAAAAACTTGAAGGAAAAGAGAAAACTAGTCATGTAAAATCTGGGCGAAGGAGATTCCAGGAAGAGGGGACAGTTAATACAAAGCCCTAGAGTGGAAGTGTGTGTTCAACGATCAGAAAGTAGGCCAATGTATCTGGAGTCATGTGACAGGGAGACAAGGTCAGAAAAGGAAGGAACAGGGGTGTTCTTAGAATTGTAATAAATTGTAAGAGCTTTGGTTTTTACTCCAAGAGACATGAAGAATCCTTGCATGATTTTCAACAGAAGGATGCCGTGATTGCATCCATGTTTTCAATGACTCATTCCAGCTGCTGTGCTGAGAATCTGCCCTAGATAACGATGGCATAAACACAAATAAAAGACAGGAGGTTATTTCTGATGATGCTGGCTGTCTTACATCTAGTGCTGCTCCAACAGAAGTACCACAAGTGGATGGCTTTCACAAAGAGAAATTTATTTTCTCACAGTCTAGTAGGCCAGAAGTCCAAATTCAGGGCGTTAGCTCCAGGGGAAGGCTTTCTCTCTCTGTTGGCTCTGGAGGACTGTCCTTATCATCAGTCTTCCCCTGGACTAGCAGCTTCTCTGTGTAGGAACCTCGGGTCCAAAGGACACGTTCTGCTCCCGGTGCTTCTTTCTTGGTGGTATGAGGTCCCCAGTTCTCTGCTTGCTTCCCTTTCCTTTTATCTCTTGTAAAGTATAAGGTGGTGCAGGCCACACTCTAAGGAAACTCTCTTTACATTGGATCAGGGATGTGACCTGGGTAAAGGTGGTGTTACTGTCCCAGCCTAATCCTCTTTAACATAAAATTACAATCACAAAATGGAAGACAACCACACAATTCTGGTATTCATGGTCCAGCCAAATTGATACACACATTTTTTGGGGGGACATAATTCAATCCATGACACTGACTAAGACTGAAGTTGTAGCAGAGGAGATGCTAAGAAGGGAGCAGAATGCAGGTATGTTTTAAATTAAAGTCAAAGTCACTTTGTGGAGTAAAAAATAAGGGAGAGTCAATACTTCTCACCTGAGCACCTAGATGGATGAAAACTTGTAGGTCCTGGCAGCAGAGAGAATGGGAAGGTGGAGAGCACAGCATCAGCTACTAAATACTTTCCCTAAAAAATGCAACACATTATTTTCACTGACATGGTATTGGTATAGTTAAGTTATACAATGACAGTAGCCTTAATGCAATGTGGAAGTAAAGCACCCTCCTTTGCCAGGAAAGTGAGGAGAGCTGGATGTCAATGAAGAGTAATAATGCCTGCCCTAAGAATTGCACTTCAATGAAAGACAGACTTGGTGATTTTAAACTCTGTCTCCTGGACAAATGAAAAAACTGATAAAATAGAACACAACAGCAACACAATTCTGCTGAAGTTAATGAGAAAATAAGGTATTACAAGGCCAAGGTCTAGAAGAAGAAAGCAATATAAAAACACTTCTATCCTGCTGAAGTTTGCTAATTCCTAAACAGACATTTTAGCAGGTGTCTTTTAATAGCTGTGAAGGATTAGGGTTCCAAGGCTTTTCAAGGGGAGAGAGTAATAACAAAACTTTCAGGCTTTATGTTGAAAACTCAACATATGTAAACATGAATATGAAGTAAATGTTTACACAGGTACTGAACCTGTGTTAAATATTTTATATAATCTGAATTACTATTACTGAATTTAGATGATCAGACATCCAGGGCCCCAAGCCCCTGAAAAAAACAAATATATTCTGGAGGAATATTACATTTTCATAGGCCTCATTTTTTTTTTTCTAAAAGTATTTTTCAAATGTAGTTTTCAAAATAAAACTGTAACAAAGTTATGAAATTCATGATGAGAAAAGAATTATAATCAAGAGAAACAACAGGTAATAAATACAAATTAACAAGGACTACAGACACTGAAGATTCCAGACATGATTCCCTATAGTCAAGGAAGTGAAGGACAAGATTTAGAATTTCAGAAGGTAAAATTATTAAAAAGGATTTAGCATATTTGGAAAAGAACCAAATACAATGAAACTTAAACATTCAATAACCAAAATAAGAACTAAACAAAGGGTTTAACAGTAAGATTACACAGAGCTGACTAAACAGAGAACTAGCAGATAGACCAGAAGAAAACCTACAGAACAAAGAAAGCATAGTGAGTCATGAATGGAAAATTAAGAGAGAGAATGAAACATAGAGAATACAGTGAGAAGGATCTATATATACATACATGTGTATATATAATATGTATATTATATATATATAAATGGAAAGAGAATGAGGCAGAGCATTTTTTAAGAAATAGTTAACAAAAAATTGATAACACTGATGAAAAATATCAACCTAAAATTTCAAGAATTCCTATGAACTCTATGATGGAGGAATGAAAAGAAATTCACATCTAGGTGTATCCAAATATAATAAAGACAAAGAAGAAAACTAACAAGCTACCTATGAATGCAACAAAGAAGAAATTAGGCTAGCAGCTGATTTCTCAATTGAGGCAATTAAAGTAAGAGTCCAGTGAAATGGTACCTTTATGTGCTGGGAAAGCTTACTGCCAACTGAGAATTTTATATCCATCAAAATTATCTCTCAAGATCAAATGTGAATTAATGACATTTCACACAAGCAAAGCCTAAGAGTATTTGTCAACAGTTGACCTGCACTAAAGGAAATATTAAATGGCTACAGTCAGAAGATAAATGCTCCCAAATGGAAAGTTGTAGATGCAGGAAGGATTGAAAAACAATAAAGAGGCTAAGTATATATATCTAAATGGTTATTGGTTGTATAAACAATAATAATAATATTCTGTGAGATTTTAAGTACATATAATATTAACATATATAATAAATACAGCATATACATGAGAAGGGCATAAATGGAGTTAATGAGTCCCAAGAATCTTGTATTATTATAGAAGAGAAATGTATTTCAACGTCTTATGCTGGGTTCTCTAGAGAAGCAAAACCAGTGAAGCACGTGTGTGTGTATATATATATATATATATATATATATATATATATAGAGAGAGAGAGAGAGAGAGAGAGAGAGAGAGAGATAGAAAGTTTTATCTCAAGGAAATGGCTCACACAGTTATAGAGGTTAGCAAGTCCCAAGTCTGTGTGTCAGGCATCAGACTGGTGGGGTATCCTGACTCACGTAGCTGCAGGGACTGACGAACCCAAGACAAGCAGGTCAGACTGCAGGCCGCTGGCTCACAGGCTGTGGAGGCTGAAGAATCTAAGATTGGCAGGTAGTATGGCAAGCAGCTGGCTCACATCCCAAGAACCAGAGGTCAGATAAAGACAAGTAGGATGCAAGATGGAGAGCAAGTGAGAGAGCTTTGCCAGAAAGTCCATATACATTGGATGCAGGCCACACACCCAAGGAAGTTCCCTTTACAACTGACTGGCTGATCACATCAGGATGATGACACCATTACTTAACTGCCAGACTACATCATTATATAACTGCCAAACCACTGAGAATCATGGCCCAGCCAAGTTGACACACAACCTTAACATTACAGTCCACCTCTTGTCAACTTGTCACCTATACACATCTCCTTAAACCATACACAATCTCTAAATAAAGACAATTACAAAGTTATACTTGTACCTAACATAATACAACTAACATGCATACAATCAACACACTAACCCCGTTTCTATCTTATACTGTATATGTGAAGAAAAAAAAAATTTGATGCACACATACAAGAAATACTGGTAACAACTTCAAGACGAGTCAGGTGGGTAGCGGACATCACTGCTCACTCCAGTGCTGGATTCACTGTGGCTGGCACTGTGTGGCACCTGGAAACACCTCCCCCAAAGGTGTGATCTTTCCAGGGGGCACTGAGAACATTCAACACCATCCTAACCCCCGCCTATGCACCGCCACAAGGGATGGGGGGAGCAGAAGATTTGGGGAGAGGGAGGGAGTCACACCACGGGAAGGGCACCCCTTAACCCCTCCCAGAGGGCGGGTGGGTGCCGGGAAGGGTAGAGTGCAGCCACCGTCTCCTCCCTAGGCCCTGGGATTCGGCAAGCACTGCTGCCAGGGGGCTGTAAACTGGGGGGGAGGGGGAAGCTGTCCTGCCCCTCTCACCCAGAAAGGCGTAAGATGGTGGCCCCCAAGCCACCTTCCCCACAGGCCTTCCCAGCCATCCTGGAGCTGATCACAGAGCACCACGGGCTGGAAACGTACCTGCCATGGCCAATCACCGGCTGGAGGGCGGCCCCCCGGCGGCTCCATCCCCACCACTGCACGTGGAGATCTCCGAAGGGGGTTGGTGCGGGAGGGAAGACAGGAGGACGGGTCAGGATGAAATGGGAGTGGGAACATAATCATTACAAAACTGTCAAACTACTGCCGAACTAACATTAAACAATGATACATCACAGATGTACTTTTTTTTTTTTTGAAGTACCCACTGAAAGAATAATAAAAGAATGAATAACATCTAAGCTAATAAATATGGGGAATTGATTAAAAACACACACACACACTTGCACACAACCCAAAATAAAGCAAGAGGGGAGAGAGAAAAAAAGTAATAAAACAAGCAGGAAGTTATAACACACATAGTGATATTGTTGTTGTTAGCTGCTGTTGTGTCAGCCCTCAACTCATGGTGACCCAATGCACAATGGAACAAAAGCTGCCTGGTCCTGCATCATCCCCATGATGGGTTGCAGATTACACTGTTGTGATCCATATGGTTTTTATTGGCTAGTTTTCAGAAGTAGATCACCAGACATTTTTTCCTACTCTGTCTTAGGCTGGAAACTCCACTGAAACCTGTTCGACATCATAGCAACACACAAGCCTCCAGTGACATACATGTAGTGGCTGTGCACGAGGTCATTGGCCAAGTACAAAGAGAAATTGACAAATCCATAATCATTTGTTGTTGTTAGGTGCCGCTGAGTTGATTTCAACTCACAGCCACCCCATATGACAGAGTAGAACTGTCCCATAGGGTTTTCTAGGCTGTAATCTTTACTGGAGCTGTTGGGTGGGTTCGAACTGCCAACCTTTAGGTTAGCAGCTGAGTGCTCAACCATTACACCACCAGGGCTAGGTACAGGTCTGTTAGCAACAGATTCAAGAAGTAAACAAGAAATTAGTAAAAATACTGAATATGTGAAAAATAAGATTATCAAACTTAATTTAACTGACAAAGGTAAACATTCACCTAATAATGGCAGGAAAAACATTTTTCCAGTCTACAAAATATGTTATCAAAATTGTTTCATATTGTGAAAGTAAGTTTCCACAAAATTCAAGACTGAAATGAAAGAGTATATGTTCTGATCACAATAAGATTAAGCTAAAATCAATAACATGTTTAGAAATTAAGAAATAAATTCTAAGTAAAAGAATTTATGGGTCAAAAGAAATCACAATGGAAATTAGAAAGTACGTTGAACTGAATAGATGTAGTGTGTATTAAAACCTGTAGAATTAAGCTAAAGCAAAGTTAGAGGAACATTTAGAAATTTAAATGCACATATAAAAGTAAATAAAACATACCACCTACAAAAACATCAAATATATTGGATACAAAAGAATAAATCTAACAAAAAAGGTTCAAGATCTCTAGGAAAATTCATAAAATATTATTGAAATGAATTTAAGAAGATCTAAATATAATGGTCATAGAGAGAAATACTCAATATTAAAAAAATGTCATTTCTTCTCATATTGAAATATAGGTTCAATGCAATCACAATCAATATCCCTGCAATGTGTATGTGTGTGTTGATGTGTGTGTGGCTGTGTGTGTGTGAGAGAGAAAAAGATATTGAGACAAATATGATGAACTGATTCTATATATATGAAATTGCCAAACTCCAAGAATAACTAAGATCCTCTTATGGAGGAAATAGAATGTGCTCCACCTGCTATTAAGACATTCATTTATTGCTTTATAAATTAAGTCTAATAAATTAAGACTTGATAGCTACATTAACTAAGATTGTGTGGCATTTGTGAAAGAATAGGAGGACATACTAATGGGATAAATGGAGTGCCCTGAGACAGACAACATATATATACTCTCTTGGTTTGTGACAAAGTCAGCAGAGTATACTATTTTTCAGCAATGATTCTGGGAAAATTGTACATTCATATGGAGAGAAAAACTTGAGGCCTACCCCATATATTCATAAAAATTAATTTCTACTGGGAAAATTCATTCCCAGTGATTCTAGTCCTAAACATGAAAGTCTGGATAAACAAAGTATGGTACATCCATACAGTGGAATAACATTGTCTTAGTCATCTAGTGCTGCTATAACAGAAATACCACAAGTGGATGGTTTAACGAAGAGAAGTTTATTTCCTCACAGTTAAAGTAGGGTAAAAGTCCAAATTCAGGGCGTCAGCTCCAGGGAAAGGTTTTTCTCTCTGTCAGCCTTCTTCTCTTCAGTGTTCCCCCAGACTAGGAGCTTCTCTGAGCAGGGACCCAGGTCCAAAGGACGCGCTCTGCTCCCAGCACTGCTTTCTTGATGGTATGAGGTCCCCCTGTCTCACTGCTCACTTCTGTCTTTTATATCTCAAGAGCTTGCCTCAGGACACAGTCCAGTCTTGTAGATCAGGTCCTGACTTACTAACACAACTGCCACCCGTCCTCCCTCATTAACATCATAGAGGCAGGTTTACAACATACAGGAAAATCACACAGTACCAGGAATCATGGCCTGGCCAAATTGATACACACATTTTTTGGGGGACATAATTCAAACCACGAGAAACATTCAGCAGCATAAAGGAATATAAAGACACCAGTCATGCAAAACTATGGATGAAGCTTCCATGCATACTGCAATGTGAAAGAAGTCAGGCTAAAATGGCTACATACTGTATCATTTCACTTATATGACATTCTCAAAATAGCGAAACTACAGAAATGATAAGCATCATGGTTGCCAGAGACTGGGGAGGTGTGTAAGAGGGTTGAATAGGTGAAGCATGAGAGAATTTTTAGGAAAGTGTAGTGGGTTGAATTATGTACCCCCCAAAAAATATATGTCTTCACCCCCAATTCCTGTGAATGTGACCTTATTTGGAAATAGGCTCTTTTCAAATGTAATTAAGTTAAGGATCTTGCTATGAAAGCATCCTGGATTTATGGTGGGCCCTAAACACAATGACTTGAGTTCTTGTAAGAGAAAGAGAAGGAGATTTGAGACAGAGAGAAAAGAGGATATGTGAGGATAGAGGTAGAGATTAGAGTTATGCTACCACAAACCAAGAAATGCCGGGAACCACCAGAAGCTAGAAGAGGAGGGAAAGAGTCTCCTCTAGAGACTTCAACGGAGCATGGCTTGGCTGACTCCTTGATTTTGGACTTCTGGCCTTTGCAACTATGAGAGAGTAAATTTCTCTTGTTTTAAGCCACCAAGGTTGTGATGACTTGTTATTTCTACCTTTGGAATCTAATATAGGTGGCAAAACTTTTCTGTATCATACAGTAATGGTAGATGCATGACACTAGGCATCTGTCAAACAGTATAGAAATAAGAGTGAACCTTAATGAACACAAATTAAACACACACACACACTTAAGAGGTTTAGGGATGTCAGGATGGAATGCAGACAACATCACAGAAAGGGGTGGGGAAAAGGTGCTGACCAAAGTAACTTTGGAAAGGAGTGGCGGCTGTAAGACTAAAGGCAAAAGAAATTACACATATGCACTGAGTTCTGTTTGGTAAAGTTGCTTACCACAGGGGGATAGTTTAACGCGTCTGTTACTTCTATACGTGCGTAGTGGAACTGAACAATTAAGTAAATAAAGATGGTGGAAGCCAGTTTTCTTAGTATTGGAGTGGGAGTACAGATAAACAAGGGAAGAGACTAGAATGATCCATGTGGTAATAGACTAGAGTTGGAGATATCAGTATGGATATATACTAATCTTAATATAGATACAGGTGGATGCATATAGAAATATTTATAGATATGCATAGATACACAGGTTAGTAAACGCACATATATTCCTTGCTTTGACAGTTGAGAATACCTAGAAGCAACTACACCCCAGTAATGATGAGCAAATTCAGTGCCAAGATCTTGGTTGCTAATACCATTCTCCAATAAAAGGAACCAGGACTCCTTGGAAGGAAGGCTGATTCTAGGCCTGAGGCAGGAAATATATAAGATATGCCAGGAGCATGTCACGTCAGAAGGTAAGAAAGCCCTAAAACACACACACGCACACACACACACCAGTGAGTATATGCTAAAGGGACATAGAATGCAACTTCTGCAGCCTTCTCCCAAGAAAATCATAACTGCAGTCTAATCATGGGGAAAACACCAGATAAATCCTAATAGAGGTGTATTCTACAAAATACCTGGCCAGTACTCCTCAGAACGGTCATCAAAAACAAGAGGAGCCAAAGAAGACATAAGGATTAAATGTAACGTGATGTCCTGATAGGATCCTGAAACAGAAAAAGGGTATTAGGGAAAAACTGAGAAAAATATGAATTAAGTAAGAAGTTTAGTGAATAAAAATGTATCAGTATTTGTTCATTAGTTGTGATAAATGTAACATTCAAATGTAAAGTTCTAATAATAAGTGTAACTGGGTGTGGAGTATATGAGAAATCTTTGCACCAATATTGCAATTTTTCTGTACATTTAAAAACTATTCTAAAATAAAAAGCTTATTTTTTAAGTAAAAGGTAAAATAATAGTCTCCAGGATAAAGAACAATTTTTTAAAGAGAAAAAAAGAAAACTCTTTCCATGATGAAAAATATTGATACAATTTAATGCTTAAAGAATCCCTGCTTATTAAAACACATCATCAAGAAACTGAAAAATCAAGCCCCAGAGTGATGGAAGATATTTGCCACATATATAAACATCAAAGGGTTTGCATTCTGAATGTGTTAAGACTTCCTGTTTATGGAGATGAAAAATTATTTTTTCTTCATATACTCAGAAAAGGAAAGTTCCTTACCTGACAAAGCCCTTTACCAAATATGAACATTATACTTATCGATGGACTATTAGAAGCATTCCTTTAAAATCAAAGGGAAACCATAAGTTATATGAAAGGCATATAACTGGCAAAGAATTAAAATAAACATTTACAAATAATAATCACAAACCGATGAGAAATACAGATGATCTAAAGAAAATCATCAAAGCGTATAAAAGATAGTCCAAAAAAAGGAAACATAATGATCAATAAACATATAAACAGATGCTCTACCTCACTAGTCATCAAGCAAGTGCAAATAGAAACAATGTGATACTATTTCATGCCAACTGGCAAAAATGAAATGTGTATGAGAATTAAGCATGGTCTAACATATAGGAAAATGGCAAGTGTCATCGTTGCTGGGAAGAATAAAAATTGGCATAAAAGCTTTGGCAAACAATTTGGCAATAGTTTATCTAGGAAAGCTGAAAATGTTAATTCCCAACAATCCTCTGAATCTCTAAAAGCTTTAGAGAAATTCTCACTCATGTGCTTAAAGAGTCTTGTTCCTTGCAGCATCTTCTTTGGGGGGAAGGGTCAAAACAAAAGTTGTTGTGTTGTTAGGTGCCTTTGAGTTGGTTCTGCTCATCGTGACCCAATGTACAACAGAACGAAACAACGTCTAGGCCTGAGTCATCCTCACAATTGTTGCTATGTCTGAGCTCATTGTTGCAGCCACTGTGTCAATTTATCTTGTTGAGGGTCTTCTTCTTTTTTTCTAACCCTCTACTTTACCAAGCATGATGTCCTTCTCCAGGGACTGATCCCTCCTGATAACATGTCCAAAGTACATGAGACGAAGCCTTGTCATCCTCACTTCTGAGGAGCATTCTGACTGTATTTCTTCCAAGACAGATTTGATCATTTTTCTGGCAGTCCCTGGTATATTCATTATTCTTTGCCAACACCACAATTCAAAAGCTTCAATTCATCTTTAGACTTCCTTGTTCAAAATTTGATAGGTCAAAATTTGAAATCTTTGGAAGGCATTGTGAGTGAGGAGTAGCCAAACTCCCAGGGTTTGAATGCCAGGATGGTCACTTACCAGCTGTGGAATCTTGGGTTGAGAGAGTTCCCCGGTTTTTGTGCCTCAATGTCCTCTTCTGCAACAAGTAAGTAATGATACCCATATTCTATCTCCTAGGATGTTCATTGGTTTAAATGAGATAGTACATGTGCATTGCTTAGAACACAGCCAGCATATAAAAATGTTTGATAAGGTTAGAGTTAGTTAATTATCCAATAATTATCCAATGTGGCAATAAATACAAATTCACTAGACATACATTTAAAACATGACATGAAATATCATATGCAAAAAATATATAGAGTGATATTTGTTAGATCAGGAGTCGGGAAACTTTTTCTGTAGAAGGCCAGATAACATATATTTTAGACTTTGCAGGCCATGAGATCTCTGTGACAACTACTCAACTGTGCCATTGTAGCACAAAAGCACCCACAGATATCATGTCACAGAGAGAAGGTTCTATCTCAGTGCCTCTGTTCACTCCTCACTGTCACCTCTCAGCCTTGTTATCTGTGACTCTGAGATGCTTATGTCTATGACAGCTGTTTCTTTGTGAACTAATAGAGATAATTCACATAAATAGCTAATGTGTTAGGAGCGTATAATAGTTGTTGGGTTAAGGGTCAGCTTGTCTCTCGCTTCCTTCCTCTGAAGAGTGACCCCGCCTCATAGAACAGAGGTTACAGCATTCTTGAGATGTTCTGTAGTTTATGATTGCAGAGTGGTTAAAATCGCTGTGGACATTTAACAAGGGAGGCTTCCGTCATCTGGAAACAGGGCTCTGTGGAGTAGTCTTTCCCTTACAATTTCAAGGAAGTGAGATGTTTTATTCCTGAAGCTGAAAAACTGGACTGGCAGGATCATTTCTTCAGACACTGATATGAATTCAAGTCTTCTAAAAACAGTACCATCTGAGTTCTCTTCGTACATTGAATGTATAAAATAATGAAATAGATCCCCTAATGCTTTAGAGACCAGCAATTTCCTTTCACCATTCCTGGTCTTGTGGTTACATCCAGTTTCTTCCTTAAGTCTAGAATCTCTCAAGAATCATTTAGTGCAACTCAACAAGCTGAGGAAACACTGGTTCCTTTACCTCATCAGTCACACGCATCTCATCGTAGGAGACCTCAGCTTAAATGACACTCTACCTCTCATTTCACCTTTGCTTCCTGAAACATTTTTTAGAGGACCTTTTATAGTAGATAGCTCATCAGCCCCTGTAAAAGACCCTGTAAAAAAATGATTAGACAATTTTGGGCCATGAATAGTCAGCGTCCTAGTTCTCCGTGATTACTAATCAGGATGAAACCCTCCTCTCTCTCTGTTCTTGGACACCTGGCTTGTCTATCTCTAACCTCCATCTCTCCTGCCACTGATCCTAAGGCCCCGATGGTGTAGTAGCACAATGTGGTCATGCCCCTGCAAAGCTCAGGCAAATGCAGAGTTTGAAAGATTATATTAGCACATGTAAGCAACAGCATCCAGCAGTAACTACAGGGTTGAGTTGGAATGTCTTCAATTGCACACCATCGCCGTCAGGATAATTTCAAGCAGGCTGACAGATCTCTCTCTCCCCTGTCCTGATAATAGCATTTCTCCGACCTTTCTAGTAAAGGCAGAATAGGATGTGAGCCTTCCATTCAGGATTCTGATTTTCCTGTGGCTTATATTGCCTGTTCCTCCCCAGGTCCTAGAGAAAACACAGACCATCAGATTGCTGGCTGTTTTCCTGGTGCTTCAAAGCCATGAGCAAAAGGACTTGGGCTGTGTGAATGGAGAGCAATGTCAGGTTGGTCCTCCCTACTCAGTCTTTTTCCTGTTTCTCCGTCAATTTTCCTCTTCTCCTGAGTGACTTTCAATTCACATCACCATCTTCTTCTTTTCCCAGTAGGTCCTCTGAGCCCTGGCATACTCCTCTCCAGTGACAGAGATGCTTATGAACTCAAGTTGGAACTCCTGGAGCCTGGCTAGACAGGAGTCGTTCGAGTGCCATTGTGTTCTGCCCACATGGCTGGGGACTCTTGCCACAGAGTTGCAGCTGTATGTAGTTAGTTCAGTTAAGTACATATTTACTGAAAACCTTTCAGGCATGAACTTGCTTAGTACAGAAGAGGAAGAAATAAGGAGGGTGCAGCCTCTGTCTTCCAAGGTCACTCATTTAAACGGGAATATTGTGCCAATGGCAGCATTATTTCAATACAGTGAGTGTGTACCCCGGCGGCGTGGATCAAGCTCAGGGAGGATAAATGAGCAAGCAGTTACTTCCACGTGGGGTGCAAGAGAGGGGAGAACTTTAGAAGGGGTGTTTACAGTTGTCCTAGAGGGATAAATAGATGGAGAAAAGGATGCGGAGGTGCCAACATGAGAAAAGATATGGAGGTACGTAGTGTGGACAGAACCAAGGATGTAGGGAAATGTGGCTGGAGATGAGGCTAAAGAGAAGATGATCCTCGTCATGGAACACTTCTCTGAGGAACTCCCAGATTTAACTTTGTAAGCAATGGAGAGGCACATCATTAAATGGTTATTGAATGAATGAATGAATGAAATTACCCATGACATGTAAGATGGTCTTACATTCAAAACAAGATTCTAATTTTTTTAAACTAGAGAACTTTGAAGTCCCTGATGTTTTCAGAGCAAGCACATGGTACATGGGCTATTAGGTTTGAATTCTTTCTGGAATGAAAAACATCATTTTTTTTTTTTTTTGAAGCAGCATCTTTAAATCTCTCACAGAACTAATAAGCTAAATGCACATAAGTAAGTGCTAGCTAAGTAGGAGGAATCAAACCAAGTCACTAGGAGAAAAACTTTTCCTGGCCAAGAGTGCTGAGTAGATTTTGGATGGTTCTGTAAATAAAGGGGTATTGGATGATATCTTTCATAACAATTTTATTGGATAGAATGCAGAAATATTCTATGTGACATATTGTTAAAACTACATGTGACATATTATTAATTTATAGCTCAGTAGCAGCCGTTTTAAGAAGGCCAAAGTAATATTGGTCAGATATGTAGTTCTGAGGTATAGTGACTTTATGACTCAATCTGTCAGGTAGCAAACAATATTTTTCTCAAGCTACAGGGTCTGATATGCTTGGCTGATGAAAGTTCGTAGTCAAATAGGACCTGCTGGGCTTCTGCTGATTCACTTTGTTTTAATTAGCCTTCATTGATTCAAACAAGAAAGAGTTTATAAAAATATTCCATCATTACCATCTTTCATAAAAGTTCACTGGACTCTAGAACATGCTGCAATCCAAAAGCTTCTAACATGGAAGAGTTGTTTGTACTTGATTCATAGTATTTTCTTTGCAGTACATAAGAAGTTGAGAATTAAGCAAAGAAGATCTGGACAGAGCATGTTTTTAGATTATCCAGGCCAACAATATGTTAAAAAAATTTTTAGTTACGTCAATGGACTCAAAATACTTCTAGGTCTTTTCTTTTTTTTTTTTTTTTCTAATTCTGCACCAGTTTTCTGACTAAGCTCTTCCATTTAGTTGAAGAGAATATAGGGAAAATTGAATCATGTGTGAGTGCTCTAAATTCCTTACTCTGAAAATAGCTCTTCCACACCAGACTCTTCACTGATTTCCCATGAGCAAGCACATGACCAGGCTTAGGATGGCCCTCTACTGCAAGTGGACTTCAGGAATGGCATGAGCTCCAGGATCTTTTAATCAACCATGTCCATATAGGTAGATATTTTTGAGCTATTTCAGACATGCCCAAGTGTTGTCAGTGGTATGGAGCACAGACTGAAACTGCCCCTCTTAGCTGGGCTGAGCACATTCTTGTCAAATTGTTTTTGATACAGATGAGAAAATGTGGGCTTTATCTAACGAATTGACACTGTGTGCTAGTCCAGAAAAAAAAAAAAAAAGGGTGCAGGACACAGTTAAGGCTACTGGGCTCCATAGACAAAATATCAAACACTGCCAAAATGCTCCATGAGGTATAACAATGGCAAATCGGAGGTGGGCAGTATTAAAGTACAAAAGTTCAGAGTGGGTCACAGAGAAGCCTCATTGCAGCATGTCCACATACTTGGTTGAGGTTCTACAGCAGATGTACAGGTTCTATGAGGGTTACTTAGAAGAATAAATCAAGGCTTTATCACTTTAATCTTTCAAAGATTGCTTAATTTTTTCCTTCATTTCTTTTACATACATTCTACAAACATTTACCCAGAAGCTATCGCAGCCATGCACTGGGTCAGGCACTGGAAATACGACTGATGAATGACAGTTGGCCCTTACTTTCAAGGAATTCACAGGCTTTTGAGAATATGATCAAGTAAACTGGACAAGAATATGGACGTGCAAAGAATGCATAGGAGAAAGCCAGGGAGAAACATTACTGGGTGAGTGGGCCTATGGCTGGTGAGTAAGAGGAGAATTCCTGTCAAAAAGGTAGTGTATGCAAATGCCTGGGGGCTAAAGAGAGAGCAGATCACAATTGGGGAGCTGAAATAGTTCTGTCTCAGGGAGTGTGAGCATCTGGGAGGAACTGGCTGAAGCAGCAGAAAGAATTTTAATCATGTAGAGTCATCACAAGCTAATCAGCTTCCTGCATCCTGTTCTCCAGGTACCCTCAACATTCAACATTGTTCAAAACATGTTATTCTCATTCTTGCTTCTACATTTTCTTTACACTCTTCCTTGTGTGTGCAATGCCTGCTCTTCCCTAAAATGCCTGGAAAACTCTTCTTCGTCCCCCAAGATCCAGCACAGGTATCTCTTCTCTGATGTCTTCACTGGTTCCCTCAGATATAGCCAGGCTTTCTCCCATGTTCTCTGTAAACCTAATGCTCCCCCTATCTGTGGCACTTAAACACCTTGTGTTTTCATTTTTTCATCTTTATCACTCAAGCTGAACTCCAGGAGCTAGGGACTGAAACTTCTTTTCTCTGTCTTTACTTTTGTTCTTAGAGTATGACGTAGTATTATTATCAGGAAATATGGGTTAAATAAATGATTTATGTCTTCTTCTCTAATGTAATGACTTGGTAGGTTTCCAAAGTACATGCAGATCATTTCCTACCATAGGCCATGAAATCCTTAATTGTTCTACTTGGAGGAGGTCAGAGGAGGGACACGTCTCTCTGGAGGACCTGCTTATGACCTTATTATTTCAGCTGAGCTCACACATCCCTGGTCTGCAGAGTGGGCGTGAGGAAGACATATGTGTTGCTTCTGGTTCGGTGCCACTTTCTCACACCCTGCTCACTCCCAGTTTAGTCATATACTTTCTTCTCAACTTTCATGAAACAAAAATATGAATACAGGCATTTAGGAGAGGCATCTGCTTGTGGCAATGTTACAATTGGCTAAAAGAACTATTCATTTCTCAGAAAGAACATGAATGAAGGAGATTTTGAGCCTTGAGACCCAATTTGTCCTGGTGCTCATTCTCTGCCTTTGTGCAAGAATAAGCACAAGTATGAGCACTCTCCAGGCTCCAGAGTTTGGCTGGACATCAGAAACATCTATGAATCTTATTAAAGTGCAGGTGATGTGGCCCATTTCAGGCTAGACCTGCTGATGAGGATCTGGGTACACCAACATGGAGATGGCAGTCTGAAATTTCCTGAACTTCTCTGACCCAAGGAAATACCCCTCCTGTCTCCTTTCCCATGACGATGATACTGACAGACCACAAAATTTTTTCTTTTAAGGGTTTATTGTGTCTTTTCAATGTAAGCTGCTGTTTCCCTGCCTCTCCTTGCAATCCTAACATCCTCCATTATGGATTGAATTGTGTCCCTCAAAAATATGTGTGGTAAATCCTAATCCCTATACTTGTGGTTATAATCCCATATAAGAATGGAATTTCTCTGTTATGTTAATGAGGCAATATTAATGTAGAGTCTGTCTTAAATCAATCTCTTGTGAAGTATAAAAAAACAGATTAAGCAAGGAAGTAAGCAAGCAGAGAGGGAAAAAATAGATGCCACTCCAAGGAATAGAAGCTGAAAAGAGACAAGGACCTTCCCTACAGCCGACATAAAGAGAAAGCCTTCCCCTAGATCTGGCACCCTAAATTTGGACTTATAGCCCCTAAATAGTGAGAAAATAAATTTCTGTTTGCTAAAGCCACCCACTTATGGTATTTCTGTTACAGTAGCACTAAATAACTAAGGTATCATCTAAACTGAGGGAATTAATATTTTATTTGCCTACCTGGTTGTGGGGACCTAGGAGACTATATATCAGAAATTACCATAAGGATATAAATTGTTGTTCAAAGTGTCTGTAAACAAAAGCTCCTATTCTAGAAAAGGAGAAAAAATAAAATCAGCGATACACACATGCCATCTTGTTCTATAAAATTTCTCTCAAACTCATCCATACATGGGTTTTGTGGGGCTGTTTTGTGTCATAGTGAAGAGAAAAACAACAAACAAACACGTTGCAATCAAGTTGATTCTGACTCATAGCGACCCTATAGGACAGAATAGAACTGCTTCATAGGGTTTCCAAAGAGTGGCTGGTGGATTTGAACCACCAACCTTTTGATTAACAGCCAAACGCTTAACCATCATGCCATCAGGGCATCAGAAACTCAGGTCTGGTCCAAAGGTGAAAAGCTGACAAAGCATTACTGAAATGCAGCTTGAGAAAAAGGAAAGAGGGCTCAATAAAGAGGCATGAGACTGGTTTCAAATTTCAGCTCTGTCATCATCTGCAGTGATGACAACATTGGGCAAAATCATGCCCCACTCTGTTCCTGCACATCTACAAACTTCAGGGAGGAGGGAAAGGGAAGTGGGCAGTGGACTACATCAGTGATTTTCAAGGAAGTGCAAGAAACCAGGAATACCCAAAGAAAACAAGGGGAAGAGGAAGCAGTTTGATAGGACCTCAACCTAACCCCCTAACACAGCCCCAGCGACTCCATTTTTATCTGTTTTGTATATTGGCTTCTTATGCATAAGTCCATTGGAAGAAAATGTTCTGGTGAAGAAATAGTTTGCACCATACAGGTAGATGTAGATGGTCTCTAAAGTGTACACTAGTCAGTCTTTCACAAGTACAGCAGAAGCCCAATTCAAATTAGCTCTGGCAGAGGCACTGACTTTTTATAGGGACACCAAGGTTCTCATAGAGTCAAAGGAAGTAATCCAAGAACCATTGCATTTGAGGGGCCCCTAGACTGGAGTCAAGAACCCAGAGACACCTGCTCTCTCCTAAGAGTACACATAAGGAGAGAAATGTTGAAGAGGATTTCAATGGACCCAGTTGGTAGAAAATACCTAACATTGGATCAGTCATTGTGATCAGAGGATGGGCTTCCATGACTGGCTCCACCTTGGCTGTGGGCCTTCTCCTGCAGTTAGGGAATCAGGATTTGTATCCACAAGGGAGGAGCATGTTTATGTCAAAAAAAGAATCTTGTCACAGCATGGAGATGCACCACAGTGACTGAAAAGTGCAGCAGGAGTAATCTGCCTGGTTGTTACACATGGAAGTGGACCTTTCCAGGATATGACAACTTTCCCTTTTCCAAAAAATATATAATGAATTCCCATATGTCTCAGTCACTCATAATCAACTCTGAAGTTTATTCTTGAATGAATAATGTACCAACTTCATTTTTTTCTCTATGGTTCACATTTTCTAGCTAATTGTTGGCCTATATCTCTACATTCTACACCTTTCTCTCAGAAGCCCACAGGTGAAGAGGTCTGTAGTATTTTTCTATTGCTACTGCAATAAATTACCATAATCTTAGTAACCTAAAACCACACCCACTTATTTCAGTGGATCAGAAATCTAGGTACAGCATGGCTCACCTGCTTCTTTGTTTGGGGTCTCCCAAGGTCAAAATCAAGTTGTTGGCAAGGTCACAATCCTTTCACAAGGTTCTGGGAAGAATCCCCTTCCAAGTTCATTCAGGATGTTGGCTATATTCAGTTCCCTGTGATTGTAGGATGAAGGTCCCTCTTTCCTTGCTGGCTCTCAGCAGGGGACCTGTCTTGGCTTCTTCTAAGGCTGCCTCCTTTCCTCCTCACATTTCCCATCTACCTTCAAACCAACAATGAGGTCTTGAGTCATTCTATTGCTTCAGAGCTCTCTGATTTATCTTCTGCCACATCTCTTAGCCTCCTGCCAAAGAAAGATTTCTGCTTCTAACGGCACATGTGATTGCATTAGGCCCACCTGGATAATCCAGGATAATCTCCTTATTTTAAGGATCAGAACCTTAATGACATCTGAAAAGTCCCTTTGTCTTGCAACAGAATATATTCACAGACTCCAGGGATTCAGAGTTGGATAATTTGGGGGGCAACTCTGCCTACCACAAGGTCATACACAAACTATACTGTTCCTGGCACATGCCTAGGGAATGGTTAGCATCTAAGAATAACCCAGTTTAAGGAACTATAATGAGCATGGACTCCCACACCATTATCCAATTGTGATGTTCTATTCTGACTAATACGGTAGTCAGAATTCTCAGAAGATGGAGGGTTGCTGAGTGAACAAATCGCCCAGATCAGTACGGTCATGCAGAGCTGCAGCTTTCTGGTCACCTTCTCACTTCTGTGAAGGAAACTGACGGGAGGAAATGAAAAAGTGACAGAGGCCTTGGTAAAGAGGAGACACAGCCCCTCAGAGACTGCATGGTGAGTAGGCTGGGAAAGGCAACACCTTGGCAGCTCCCAAAGTGAGGGTTGCTCCAGCCACGCCATTCACCAGCCTTTCTTGCTGCTCTGGGGGTTCACAGCCTCCAGCTCACTCCTATCTTCAGCCTCACCTGGGCCCTGCCTCTGTAGAGAGTGGCTCATGTGCCTCCCTGACTTAGAGCAGCACCGCTGGGCCCTGGGGCTGCACATCTGACCCAAGACCTTTGTCCTTAACACACCTTACAGAATGTAATTGATCTGCTCAAAGAAGACGATTACTGCTAGAGGCAAAATGGTACACTAGGACTTCCAAGACTCTGTCTACATGTTTTGTTTCTTTGTTTGTTTCTGATTTATCTATGAGTCTCCCTTCTTAATTTTTTCTCTCTCAATATGAAAAATACTTCTAGGGAATTTTTAAACACAGTACACTTAAATAATTGTATGTCATCTGGGTACTTATCAAAATAGACAGCAGTGTTCCTGAATGATAAATTGTGAGCATTTTCTCATCTGGGAAATATTTGTTGTTATGGAAAAAGATGTGCAAACTCTCAAACGTGCTGCACTTTGATCTTTATGAAACACATTTCTGGACTCACCTCCCCTTCTCCCCTTTTTCCATTATTCCTTTGAGCTCAGACAGCTAGTTAACCCTCATTCTGTCACAAGGAAAATTATTATCCCGAATAGCAGAGCCAAGTTCCGTTAAAAAGGAAGTTTGGTTGACAGGACTCCCAGCACCATGCTAAGCTGAGCCCCATCCCACTCCAAACATGTCAAAAAGCTGCAAACAAATACTATTGTATTTGTTGTGTATTATAAGCAATAATACATAGGTGCAAAGGAAAGAAAGGGGACTCCCCATTCAGTAGAAATTAAGGGGAAAAAAAAAAACTTGAAAGATAAGCCCTGGCTAACACCCCAGGGGAACAGACGCACTCACCTGGCGTGTAAGAGCCCCCACAGAATAGAAGGCATGAGGGGGGACTGTGAACTGAGATCTCTAAAAATACATAAGAAAAATTTTCCCTCAGTGAAAAGGAAGACAAGCAAAGCTCCATTCTCCAGACCAAGTGGATTGCCAGGAAACTTAAATTCTTCCTGGGACCATGGATAGAACACATGGTAGAAATTGTTAACCTGAGAATCTGACACCTCAAACATGTGCCATATATTTCTGGGGTCCCAGTTGCTACTCCTCAAATAGTGTAAAGATACAAAGCAAAGAATTGTCACCATAACTGGTCTCAGATAAGTGAAAAAAACATTGGTGTTGGCAGAAGTAATTGAAAATTTTTTCTATGGATTTTTCCACAACTAAGGGTGTTCACAATTCTCAGCAGAAATGAAATTTCTTGGAACTATACTCAGAAACAATCTACAATGAGAGATAGACAAATATACAACTAATCATAATTATTAACAATATATATAATGTAGAATAACAACTGCTAATAATTGTTATGGAGCCCTGGTGACACAGTGGTTAAGTATTCGGCTGCAGCCCAAAGATCAGCAGTTCGAATCCACTAGCCACTCTTTGGAAACAAACCCTATGACGCAGTTCTACTCTGTCCCATAGGATTGTTATGAGTAGGAATCAACTTGATGGCAGTGGGTTTTTAATAATTGTTATAATAATCTGAAAATGCATTTTCAATAATTATACAAATTTTAAAAATAGAAAACATAAAAATTGAATAGAACACTATGAGAAATGAACTTTTAGATTGAAAAAATAACAAAATCTTTAGAAATCCAAGAAATGAAAAAAATATATATATTCACTAAGGGAAAACATTAGTAGATGATAAAGTAGCAGACTAAATAATGAATAAATGAACTAAAAGATAGCTCTGAAGAAATTATTCCAAATAGAATAAGAAAAAGAAAATTATGAAAGAGAGCTAAAAGTCATGAAAAATAGAATAAGATGTAATTAACTTATCTAACAATGGTCAGAAGCACATAGTAGAAAGTCTTGTTCTTTCTCCTGTGTAAAGCACTTCCTTTATTTGGGTTCCAGGACTCAATTCTGCCTTACTGCTACTCCTGTCAGATTCCTTTATTTGAATTCCAAGACTTTTCCTGCCTCACTGCTGCTCCAGTCAGCCTTCTTTGCTGGTCCTACTGATCTCCCCTCTGTGAACTAACGGAGGAGCTCCAGGGCTGAGTGCTGGTCTCTCTCTTCTCTCTCCTTTACCTACTCCCTTTGCAATGCATGGGTCTGTATGGCTTTAAATACAATCAGTCTGCTGACTATTACTCACTTCATATCTTATTCTCAAATCTTCCCCATTGAACTACATTTTCTTATGTCTAACTTTCCTTCATGTCTCCATTTCAATGTTTAATAGGTACCTCACCTATAAAACCAAAACCAAACCTGTTGCTGTCGAGTTGATTCCAACTCATAGCGACCCTATAGGACAGGGTAGAACTGCCCCATAGTATGAATGTCTACATAGACAATCCAAGGACATCTACAGATAACCTGTTAGATCTAATAAGAGAGTTCAGCAAATTTCTTGGCTATCCAAACCCGTTGCCATCGAGTCAATTTCAACTCATACTGACCCTATAGGACAGAGTAAAACTGCCCTATAGGGTTTCCAAGGAGCAGCTGGTGGATTCAAACCACTGATCTTTTGGTTAGTAGCCCTAGCACTTAACCACTGTGCCACCAAGAGCTCCTCAAGTCAATATGAAAATTCAACGGCATTTTCTTACATCATCACAACCAATAATTTGTCAAATATCTTAAGTATATCCAGTTTTTCATCTTGGTCTTCATATGCATAAGTTTAGTGCCACTTTTTTTATTTATGATATTTTTTTAAATTCTGTAGTTACATTTTTTAATTTTAAAAACTTTCTTTCTGAAGACTAAAAAAACGGCACTCTAGGTAGAAGCAGCAAGCTGTCCTGCCACAGCAAAGATCCGAAAAACTAAGCCGAACAGGGAATACAACAATCCTGAAACCCTAAAACATCAAATGAAGAGATAAAGAACGCAGCCAAGCACCAAATAGAGTGAGAAAACTGACAGAGAACGGACAGCGAGGAGAGATTCATGCAGAGGTCCCCTACCAGCTAACGCAGTGCAGATCTGCCATTTTGGACTTCTATCGGAGACCACCAAACAGGGGGTACGAGAAAGCAGCCTCACGGAGCGTCCAGCGGGAGACAAAATAACTGCTAATTTGTGATATATGCTTTCCTACCCCTCACCATTCTTCACCCCAACTTGGCCTCCTCTGCTTCCCACAGCCACAATCTCTTGACTGGGAAACACCGGCTGCTTGGATTCCATACAACCAAACGGGCCGCTCTCTGAGTGCCATTTGTTGGCTGCTGGTGTGTTTTTTTCTGCTTCTTTTTATTTCTTCCTTGCCTCTCGCAACCTCCCCCTCCTTTCACTCAAATACCTGGCTCCATGCGCCATCTTTGCTTCTTCCTGAGGGGCTGCAGAGCTCCGGTAATTTGTGATATATGCTTTACCATTCTCTACACTTCTTCACCCACACTTGGCCCCCTCTGCTTCCAGAGGACACAGTCACTTTTCCAGAAACAGCAGCCTGTACCAGCTGGCTCTCTGAGTGCTATTTGTTGGCTGCTAGTGTTGCTTTTTTTTTTCTGCTTCTTTTGATTTCTTACTTGCCTCTCGCCTCCTCCCCCTCCTTTCGCTCAAGTACCTGGTTCCGTGCGCCATCTTTGCTTCTTCCTAATGGGCTGGGGAGCTCGGTTCCAGTGTGGAGCTGCTTCCCGGTCTGGGCTGCCATGCTGGTGGGATCCCAGAGCTTTTGTTTCTTTGTTTGTTTTGAATTGTTTGTTTGTTTTCTTTTCCTTTTCTTGAGTTGGGAGCCCTTGCTGGCCAGGCAGAGCTGCGTGGCAAGGAGACTCCCCCTTGGCTTCCACAGACGTGCAGAGGGAGCCCTGAGGAGATTTCTTTTCTCGTTGGTTTTTTTCTTTCTCTTTTTTTGGGGGCCTTTCTTGTTCTTTTATTTTTTTAATTTGTTTTGTTTTCTTTTCCCTCTTTTTCCCTTTTTGTCTTTCTTATTGCTCAGTTTCTCATCTCTTTACATCTTCCTTCTCTTTCTGTTCCTTGAATACTTGGCATTGTATACTTCTATGCCTTCTAGCCAGGCTGTACTGCAACACCTGAGAGCTAATTCCCCAGACAGCATAGCTGCACCGGTGGGATCCCTGGGAACTCTGCAGTTCTTTAACATTACTGATTTTTATTTATTCATTCTTTTCTTTTCTTCCTCTTCCCCTTTCTGTTTTTCTCCAGTCCAATGGCAAGCTCCCCTAGCATTCTTTTTTGTTTGTTTGTATGATTTTGGCTCCTGTTCCTGTCTCCTCTCTCCCATATCCATCATAACTTGACACATAACAATCTCCCTGCTGCATCCTGCCTACTTGCACCGTGCGCTTGACATCACACCACCAAGCAGCATAGGCATGGCCTACTGGAACCTGCCCTGCACTGATTACTGACCCACTCTGGTGGCTGTAATAAGTGCCACAAACAACCCAACCCAGTAACTACTCTTCAGCTAGACTTGCCCTGCCGTACCATATCTGAGTGACTGACCCTGCCAGTTGGAGAAGGAGGCAAAAAGTACTGTGCCCACAGACAAGCAAACAACAAAGAACACCCAGTCCGCCTGCTCAGACATAGTCAATTTTTTTTAAAAAAAAGGAACGAAACAAACAAATCTACAATCAATAAATGAGAAAAATAACTACTGAATGCCATAAAGACAACAGACAGTATCAAAACATTTACAAAAACAGGACAGGATGGTTCCAGTGGGCGTCCAAAGTAAAACACCAGATAACTCTCCTCTGGAAGAAAATGCACTAGAACTACCAGATAGGGAATTCAAATCTCTAATACTCAGAATTCTCCAAGAACTGAGGCAAAAAGCAGAAACACATGAGGAAAAACTAGACAAATTCATGGAAAATACAGACAAAAAATTGGAAGAAATCAGGAAAATAATGCAGGAACAAAATGCAAAAATAAATTCACAACTAGAAATTATACAAAGACAACAATTAGAAATCCAAAAGATAAACAACAAGATTTCAGAAATGCACGGTGTCATGGAAAGGCTGAGAAACAGATTTGAAACAGTGGAAGACAGGATCAGGGGAATTGAAGACAAACACTTGGATACAACTCTGTTTCAGGAAAACTCAGATAAAAGATCATAGAAAAATGAACAGACACTGAGAGTTATGTGGGACACAATCGAAAGCAAAAATTTTCGAGTGATTGGAATTCCACAAGAGGGGGAGAAAGCAGAAAACACAGAGAGGATCATTGAGGAACTGCTGACAGAAAACGTCCCCAATATCATGAAAGATGAAAAGCTGGATATCAAAGAAGCTCAACGAACCCCATATGGAAGAGACCCCAAAAGAAAATCACCGAGGCATATCATAATCACACTCGCGAAAACCAAAGACAAACAAAGAATCCTGAGAGCAACTCGTGAAAAACAAGAAGTCACACACAGAGGAGAAACAATAAGACTAAGCTCAGAGTATTTGGCAGAAACCATGCAAGCAAGAAGGCAATGGGATGACATCTAAAAAATCTTGAAAGAAAAAAATTTCCAGCCAAGAATAATATATCCTGCAAAACTCTTGTTCAAATATGATGGTGAAATAAGGTCTTTTCCAGATAAACAGAAATTAAGGGAATATGTAAAAGTCAAACCAAAATAACAAGAATTATTAAAGGGAGTTCTTCGATCTGAGGACAAACAGCTTCAGCTCACAGGCAGAACCTAGGAAGCAGGATCATACCACCTATACCAATCTAGGAAATGAACTCTCAAGGACTATCCAAAACCAAAAGAAATACAACAGGGAATCAGAGCAGTTAATCAGTAAATAACAACAACAACAAAACAATAAAAGATGGAATAAATGGCATAGGTATAGAACCTTGTAATGGAGAGAAAGGCAAGGTGAAACCAAGTAATGGTAGATCGCTTCAAACTTAGAAAAATAAGGGTAAAACTCATTTTAACAAAAAAGAAAGTTAACAAACATACTCAAAAAAAAAAAAGAGGAAAAACATACAGTCTCAGCAAAAACAAAACCTACAAAAACAAAAGAAATTAAAAAAAAACACAAACAAAAGTAAAGCAAGACAAGAGAGTAAGAAGAACAAAGAAAGCTTCAGCACCACAAAAAAAGCACTACAAAATGACAGCAATAAACTCACATCGATCAATAATTACACTGAATGTAAATGGACTCAAAGCACCTATAAAGAGATGGAGGGTGACAGAATGGATACGAAAACAAGACCCATCAATATGCTGTCTACAAGAGACACATCTTAGAAACGAAGATGTGAATTTATTAAAAGTCAAAGGTTGGAAAAAAATATATCAAGCTAACAACTACCAAAAAAGAAGAGGAGTGGCAATTCTAATCTCAGATAAAATAGAATTTAAAACAAAATCTACCATAAAAGACAAATAAGGACACTATATAATGATTAAGGGGATGATCCATAAAGAAGACATAACCATAATAAACATCTACGCACCCAATGACAGGGCTCCAAAATACATAAAAAATCTCTAACAGCACTGAAAAGAGAAATTGACATTTCCACAATAATAGTAAGAGACTTCAACACACCACTCTCAGTAAAGGATAGAACAACTAAAAAGAAACTCAGCAAAGATACAGAAGACCGAAAGGGCACAATCAGCCAACTTGACCTCATAGACATATATAGAACACTCCATCCAACCGCTGCAAAGTATACATTCTTTTCCAATGCACATGGAACGTTCTCCAGAATAGACCACATCTTAGGCCACAGAGCAATCCTCAACAAAATCCAAAACGTTGAGATAATTCAAAGTATCTTCTCTGACCACAATGCCATCAAGGTAGAAATTAACAATAGAAAGACCAAGGAAAAAGAATCAACTACATGGAAACTGAATAATACCCTGCTTACACATCACTGGGTAATAGAAGAAATCAGAGATGGAATCAAAAAATTCCTAGAATCAAATGAGAATGAAAACATGTCATACAAAAACCTTTGGGACACAGCAAAGGCAGTCCTCAGAGGACAATTTATAGCAATAGATGCACATCTGAAAAAAGAAGAAAGGGACAAAATCAAAACATTAACTACAGAACTCAAACAAATAGAAAGAGAACAGCAAAAAAAGCCCACAACCACCGGAAGAAAGGAAATAGTAAAGATCAGAGCAGGAATCAATGAAATAGAGAACAGAAAAACAATAGAAAGAATCAATAAAACCAAAAGTTGTTTCTTTGAAAGAATCAACAAAATCTACAAACCTCTGGCCAGACTGACAAACGAAAAACAGGAGAGGACACAAATAACCCAAATAAGAAATGAAATGGGGGACATTACAACAGACCCAACTGAAATAAAAAGGATTATAACAGAATATTATGAAAACCTATACTCTAACAAATTTGAAAACCTAGAGGAAAAGCATAAATTTCTAGAATCACACGGCCTACCCAAACTACAACAAAGTGATGTTGAAAATCTGAACAGACCCATAACAAGAGAAGAGATTGAAAAGGTAATAAAAAAACTCCCAACTAAAAAAAGCCCTGGCCCAGATGGCTTCACTGGAGAATTCTACAAAACATTTACAGAAGAACTTGTACCAGTACTACTCAAGCTATTTCAGAGCATAGAAGAGGAAGCAACACTTCCAAATTCATTCTATGAAGCCACCATAATGCTGATACCACAACCAGGCAAAGACATCACAAAAAAAGAAAATTACAGACCAATATCTCTCATGAATATAGATGCAAAAATTCTGAACAAAATTCTAGCCAATAGAATTCAGTATCATATCAAAAAAATAATACACCACGACCAAATAGGATTCATACCAGGTATGCAAGGACAGTTCAACATTAGAAAATCAATCAATGTAATCCACCACATAAATAAAAGGAAAGAAAAGAATCACATGATCATCTCAATTGACACAGAAAAGGCATTTGACAAAGTCCAACACCCATTCCTGATAAAAACTCTCAATAAAATACATATAGAAGGGAAATTTCTCAACATAACAAAGGACATCTATGCAAACCAATGGCCAACATCATTCTTAATGGAGATAGGCTGAAAACATTCCCCCTGAAAACAGGAACAAGACATGGATGCCCTTTATCACCACTCCTATTTAACATTGTGCTGGAAGTTCTAGCTAGAGCAATAAGGCAAGAAAAGGAAATAAAGGGCATCCAAATTGGTAATGTAGAGGTTAAACTGTCCCTGTTTGCAGATCATATGATACTATACATAGAAAACCCTAAAGACTCCACAAGAAATCTACTGGAAATAATAGAAAGATTCAGCAGAGTAGCAGGATACAAGATAAACATTCAAAAATCAGTTGGATTCCTATACACCAGTAAGGAGAACAATGAAAAGGAAATCAGGAAAATAATACCATTTTCAATAGCCCCTAAAAAGATAAAATACTTAGGAATAAATCTGACCAGGGATGTAAAAGACCTATACAAAGAAAACTACAAAACACTACTGCATGAAACCCAAAGGGATCTACATAAATGGAAAAACATACCATGCTCATGGATAGGCAGACTCAACATTGTGAAAATGACAATTCTACCCAAAGCAATCTACAAATACAACGCAATCCTGATCCAAATACCAGCAACATTCTTCAAAGAGTTGGAAAAACTAATCATTAACTTTATATGGAAAGGGAAGAAGCCCCGAATAAGTAAAGCACTACTGAAGAAGAAGAATAAAGTTTGAGGACTCACACTTTCTGACTTCAGAACCTACTATACAGCTACAGTAGTCAAAACAGCCTGGTACTGGTAGAATGACAGATACCTTGACCAATGGAACAGAACTGAGAACCAGATGTAAATCTATCCACCTACGGTCACCTGATCTTCAACAAGGGCTCAAAGACCATCAAATGGGGAAAAGACAGTCTTTTTAACAAATGGTGCTGGCAAAACTGGATATCCATCTGCAAAAAAATGAAACAGTACCCATACCTCAAGCCGTATACAAAAACTACTTCAAAATAGACCAAAGACGTGAATATAAAGCCTAAAACTTTAAAGTTCATAGAAGAAAAAATAGGACCAACACTTCAGGCCTTAATACACGGCATTAACAGGTTACAAACCATAACCATCAATGCACAAACCCCAACAGATAAGCTAGATAACTGGGATCGTCTAAAAATCAAACAGCTATGCTCTTCATAAGACTTCACCACAAGAGTAAAAAGAGAACCTGCAGACAGGGAAAAAATTTTTGGACAGTAAAAGTCAGACAAAGGTCTAATCTCCATAATCTACAAGAAAATCCAACACCTCTAAAACAAAAAGAGAAATAATCCTATTAAAAAATGGGCACAGGAAATGAACAGACACTTCACCAAAGAAGACATTCAAGTGGCCAACAGACACATGAGGAAATGCTCCCCATCACTAGCCATTAGAGAAATGCAAATTAAAACCATAATGAGATACCATCTCACCCCGGCATTACTTGCACGAATCAAAAACACTGGAAATAACAAATGTTGGAGGGGCTGCGGGGAGATGGGAACTCTTATGCACTGCTGGTGGGAATGCAAAATGATACAAGCATTTTGGAAAATGATAATGGCGCTTCCTCAGAAAGCTAGAAATAGACATACCATTCGATCCAGCAATCCCACTCCTAGGAATATATCCTAGAGAAGTAAGAGTCGTCACTCGAAAAGACATATGCACACCTATGTTCATGGCAGCATTGTTCACAATAGCAAAACGATGGAAACAACCTAGATGCCCATCAACAGATGAATGGATAAACAAAGTACAGTACATACACACAATGGAGTACTATGCAATGAGAAAGAACAACAATGAATCTGTGAACCATCTCATAACATGGATGAAACTGGAGGACATTATGCTGAGTGAAATAAGTCAATCACAAAAGGACAATTATTGTATGAGACCTCTATTGTAAAAACCCATGAAAAAGTTCACACATAAAATGTAACAATCTTTGTTGGTTACCAGGGATGGGAGGGGTAGGGGGGAAATACTAAATAGGCAATAGATAAGTGGTATCTTGGGTGAAGGGTGAGACAGTACACAATACAGGGGAAACTAGCACAGCCTGTACAAGGAAAGGTCATGGAAGCCCCATAGACACATCCAAACTCGAGGGACTGAGTTGTTGGGCGGAGGGCTGTGGGGACCATGGTCTTGGGGAACATCTAGCTCAATTGGCATGACACTACTTATAAAGACAATGCTCTACATTTTACCTTGGTGAGTAGTGTCTGGGGTCTTAAAAGCCTGTGAGCAGCCATCTAAGATACTCCACTGGTCTCATCCCTTCGGGAGCAAGGGAGAATGAAGAGAACAGGATACAAGGAAAAGATTAGTCCAAAGGACTAATTGTCCACAGCTACCAAGGCCTCCACCGGACTGAGTCCAGTACAGCTAGATGGTGCCCGGCTACCACCGCTGACTGCTCTGACCAGGATTACAACAGAGGGTTCTGGACACAGCTGGAGAAGGATGTAGAGCGTAATTCTAACTCACAAAAAAAGACCAGATTTACTGGCCTAAAGGAGTCTGGAGAAACCTCGAGAGTATGGCCCCCGACACCCTTTTAGCTCACTGGTGAAGTTACCTCCGAGGTTCTCTGTTCAGCATGGGAGTGGTTAGCCCCGTAAAATCAAATGAGACTAATGAGGTACAGGGGTCCAGTGACAAGGGCCAGAAGGCAGAAGGGGACAAGGAACCTGGTGATAGGGAACCCAAGGCTGAGTAAGGATATTTTTGATGTGTTGTGAGATTGTTAACCATTGTCATAAGGCAACATTTGTAGTAACTGTTAAATTAGAAACTGTTTTGTTCTGTAAGCCTTCATCTTAAGTGAGAATAACAGCGCAAATGGAAGACCGTAGTCAATGTCACTGAACTGTGCATGTAGAAATTTTTGAAATGGTGTGTCTTTTGCTATGTTTATTTTCACCAAAAATAAAGGTCGAGAAGTTAGAGGGTTGATATGTTGTGGGGTTGTTAACCAATGTCATAAAACAACATGTGTACTACTGTTACATGAGAAACTATTTGTTCTGTAAGCCTTCACCTGAAGTACAATAAAAAAAATTTAAAAAAACTCTTTCTTCTGCTCTGATTCTTCCTTTCCAAATACCCCCTACTGAATTAAGCTTACTGAGTTAAGCAGTTAGACGTAAAACTGAGCTGTATCTCTGTAGTCATTTGGGGAGAAAAGAAACTTTCATGTCCCAAATATTTTCCACCTGCTGTTCCAGATTCAAATTTTACCCTTACTCTGCTTTCTGCCTGAGAAGACTGACCAGCAGAATCTCTGTACCTTCCCCACCACCTTGCATACGGCAGACCAGTGTTTGATTCCCAGCCAACACACCTCATGCGCAGCCTCCACCCATCCCTCATTGGAGACTTGCATGCTGCTATAGTGCTGACACATTTTAGCAGAGCTTCCAGACTAAGATGGACTAGGAAGAAAAGGCTGGTGATCAACTTTTGAAAATCAGCCAGTGAAAATCCTATGGATCATAACACTCTGATCTTCAACCAATCTTGGGGACTGGGTAGGACCAGGCAACTTGTCATTCCATTGTGCATAGCTCACAACATTCCATTGTTTATAGCTCACAACAACTGGGGAAATACAAAAGATTGTTGTTATTAGGTGTCGTCAAGACAGTTCCAACTCATAGCAACCCTATGTACAACAGAGCAAAACACTGCCCAGTCCTGTGCCATCCTCACAATCATTGCTATGTTTGAGCCCATTGTTGCAGCCACTGTGTCAATCCATCTCATTGGGGGTCTTCCTCTTTTTCGCTGACCCTCTACTTTACCAAGCATGATGTCCTTCTCCAGGGACTTGTCCCTCCTGATAACATGTCCAAAGTACATGAGATGAAGCCTTGTCATCTTCACTTCTAGGGAGCATTCTGACTGTACTTCTTCCAAGACAAACTTGTTCGTTCTTCTGACAATCCATGGTAGATTCAATATTCTTCGCCAATACCATAATTCAAAGGTGTCAATTCTTTTTCAGTCTCCCTTATTCATTGTCCAGCTTTCTCATGCATATGACGCAATTGAAAACATCATGGCTTGGGTCAGGTGCACCTTAGTCCTCAAAGTCACATCGTTGCTTTTTAACACTTTAAAGAGGTCTTTTGCCCTAATTAGTGCTCTAATAAGACTTGAGAAATACAGGCATGGTGATTTGCACAACACCTCCCTTTAACTTGGCCTGTTGTGCTAGTGCAAAAGCCAGTGGAATCATGGAGAATGAGAATAAATTAAGCCAAACTTAATGAGGTGGCAGTGCCAGAGGTGTCATGGAGCAACAACATATGAAGGTGGTGATGCTGGTCACATTTGTAGTACAAGATGTGGCTAATTTTACTGAAGAAAATCAGCAGAGTCCCTGGCATCTGGTAAGCAGCTAGGTAGCTACTGAAGTGGTGAATGCTTTTATTTTTCCTAAATATTCCCTGTAGTCAGAGAAATCAGAGCAAACTTGGAAAGCAACGCCCAGTAAAACTTGAATCGTGGCTCTACCAATTGCTCTGCTTTCTATTATATCACCGTTTGGAGGAATCATGACATACCCACAGAGTACCACTCTCCTCTTTTGCATTGATCATGCCAATTGAGTCTGGCGAGCAGAGCTGGCAATACTCCAGATGTCTTAATAGTACATATGTCTGCCACAGGGTGGGAGACAAAGCCTACAAACAATCAGGGGCTGCCATGATGGGGAAGTTTCAGGGGCCCAGTGGTTGGGGCATGTCAGCATTTATTCTACAGTTACGAATTAGGTGCTTCCTGAAGACAGGTCTGGGATAGAGATCAGTATAGAGGAAGTTTATTGGGGAGTTCCCTCAGGATCAACAAGTGTGGGCAAAGAAGGAAAATAGGATTGGGCAGAGGAAGAAGTTAGGCTGCAGTTCAATCACAAAAAGGCGTTGGCCAACCCCAACAGGAGGTCTGAGGTTGGAATGGCCCTTCAGAGTCTTCCTCAATTGGGGTAAGGAGACCTTCCCTTCCACATCCTGTGATGATCAGTTATTGAACACAGGTTGCCTCTGCCTTGTCAGTAAGAAGGATAAGGAAAGAGAGCACAAGTCATGAGCTGAAGTAGGTGACCTGCCCAAGGTCTCACCATGGATTGGTGCCAGTGCTTGACGTATCTACACCAGGATCCAGTTACACTTGCCGAAGTGACCTGTGTACAACCCCAAAATACTGGAATAAACAGTCAGAAATTACAACGTGTCCTTTCCTTCAACTCCCATCGTGAGGCTCAGCCCAGAATAATTGTTGCGAGGAGTGTAGAATGACTAAGGAAAATAAATCTGACAGACACCTGGGAACTACCGAAGCTGCATCTGGAAGGGGAGTGTGAGGAGAGTGGAGAAGCCTTTGAAGTCAAGTGAGATACTGTGCTTGGGTGAGAGGAAATCATCTTGGTGAACCCAGATTATATAACCTTTATTTAGTTGGCAGAGCTCAGATAAGCAAGCCTTTTATTCCTCCCACCAAATGTGTAAAAAGTTTACTTAAGCTTAAACTGATGCCCTAGTTCACTGTCTGCTGCTGCCTACTTTTCTCTTGCAGCACTTCTTACGGCTTTCCATTTCTAGGTGTGAATTTGATTCCAGCTTGTCTATATTGCTCCAAATTACATTCTATCCATTCAGTCAAATGGTTTTATCATCAGCATGCATTTATTAACATATGAGCATGGTTTGCCCACTGTGAAAAGCATTATTTTGTAAGTCTGAAATCTGAGACCCAGAAATATTGAAAAACAGTGGTAGTAAGCTAGCAGAACACAGGTTGAGTGGTGGGGAAGGATTACTCAATGGAAAGGTCATTCAAAGGAAAAATGAAAAATAGAAGTATCAGATTTGGACTGATATTTATACTGTGGCTGTACTATTATTGTATAGAATAAATGAACAAGTAATACAATAATATAATATAATAATACAATCATCAAATCCACTTTATGTACATATGCACTCCAAATTGATAACATTCGTACCTCAGGAAACTGAGATTAGAGGAGGGTAGAGACCATCAACTTTTCTGTGTGCCTCTCTGTGTCATTTGACTTTATATAGAGGACATCTAGCCACACAGTTCTACTACTAATTAGCAGTGAGACCTTAGACATGTCCCTCTTCTCAGGCTGAGGCCACACATATAAAACAAGGATTTTGGACCAGATGGTGTCTTATATCTCAAACACCTCTAAAGTGTGTCAAAGAGAGAAACTGCTAACAGAGGAAATATCTTGCTTTGATTTTGGAGTTTTCTTACCCACAAAACAAAATACTCACTTTAAAGAAATTTCTAACCAAAATTAATCCACCAGTGGCTTTTCTTTCACCCAAAGTTGCAAATCCTTTCCTTCCTGTTTGAAGCCAGGCTTACTAAACTTGAATTTCAAAAGATATGGTTGGGTGGAGGGCCTGAAGCCATCTTGTAACCTGGTACCTTGTTGATCACAGTAAAAGGGGGAGGGCAGGATTCAATCAATCATATTAAGATTAGCCAATGGTTGATCTTCTATATTTCTCTCTCCTCTTCTCCTTTAAGCCTCATTGTACCTAGCTTCTTAGAGCCATTTGCTTTTTTCTAGAATCAAAATGATCTCCCCCAGAAAAACTAGATGGTGCCAGGCTACCATCAATGACCGCCCTGACAGGGAACACAACAGAAAGTCCTGGACAGAACAAGGGAAAAATGTAAAACAGAATTCAAATTCATTTAAAAAGACCAGACTTAATGATCTGACAGAGACTGAGGCAACCTCCAAAACTATAGCCCCCAGATGCTCTGCTAATCCAGAACTGAAACCATTCCCAAAGCCCACTTTTCAGGCAAAGATTAGACAGGCCTATAAAACAAGGGCTACAGCTGCTAACCAAAAGGTTGACAGTTCGAATCCACCAGCTGCTCCTTGAAAACCCTATGCGGCAGTTCTGCTCTCTCCTATAGGTTCACTATTGAGTCGGCATCAAGTCAATAGCAACAGATTTTTTTTTTTTTTTTTTGGTATAAAACAAAACACAGCACACATGAGGAATGTGCTTCTTAGTTCTATCAAGTATATGAGACCAAATGGCTAGCTCCTGTCCAAAAGCGGGACAAGAAGGCAGGAAGAGACAGGAACAGGACAAACAGACACAGGGAACACAGGGTGCAAAGGGAGAGCATACTGTCACATTGCGGGGATTGTAGCTAATGTCACAAAACAATATGTATAAATTTTTGAATGAGAAATTAACTTGAGCTGTAAACTTTCACCTAAAGCACAATTTAAAAAAAAAAAAAAAAAACTGAGGCAAGTAAAGCTAAATGACATTACTATAAAGAGCCTTGCTCAAGGTCAAAAACCTTGCCAAGAGCGGAGCTAGAAATCCCCTTTACAGTATGGAGTGAACTTGTATAAAGGGAAAAATAATAAAGGAAGCTGAAAAAGCAAAAAAAAAAAAAGGTCTCCCTATATGCGTATACACCTTACGTTCAAATTTCGCTGAGTTTTGATTATTTTTAACCGGTGCTATGAATTAATTTGGCACAACTTTTGGAAGAAACTGATCTGCTACCCTCCAGGCCCATCAGCTGGTATGACCGCCATAGTGGGCTTTCCAAGGTACTGAAATAAACCATGAGCATTCTCACTCTCCTTGTTCTTTAACCTCGCCCTTCCTTTCCTTCCATCTCTACTCATTGTAACCCTACTAATCATTGCAAGCCTGCACAGTGGTATTAAGTTATGCTGTTCATTACAAAAGAATGGCCTGTTGCTTCATATTACACATATACCTTAACATAATGTATCTCATATTTTTTAATATGCTTACATGCTAATTTTTTAATTATTTGCATAATTAATAATTCCTGTAGCATTTCACTCTTATTTATGGTAGGAAATCAGTAAAAGCACCAATTCACAATGAATGAAAATTTAGTCTCAACATTGTCTTATAGAGGAAAAGAAGCTATTACGATTGTGATTTTTTAGCACTTTATAGTTTACACTGTGCTTTCATATTCAGTGTGCTATTTCATCCTTACAACCACCATTGACATGTATAGGACAGTTATTAGTATTCCTATTATAAAGAAGGAAAACTGAGGCTCAAAGAGCTAAAATAGATTCCTCAGAGTCACAAAGACAAGATCTTTAACTACATTTCCCTACTGCTATTTTCTCCATCCCAGATTGTACTCTGACTGTCGTAAGAAGGAAAAGTTCCGAAGTTCACTGCAAAGAATTGTGAAAGGAGGCTTCAGCATCGTAGTGAAGTGTTTCAGCACTGGAGTCAGAGGGCATGAATTTGAATTCCAGCTCCATGCATCTGCTCTGTAACCTTGGACAAGTTATTTATTTTCTTTGTGACTTCGTTTCCTCATCTGTGTAATGTGTGTTAGAGAATGAACTGAGGCAATGAATGCAAAACATCTAAAATGTGCCTGACACATAGAAAACATTCAATACACGCTAAGTAAGAGAAGAGGGACAGCAACCTACAGTTTGAGAGAACACAGGATTGGTCAACTATAGTCATACAGGGCTTTCGCATGGGAGGTTTGGCCCGTGGTAGAAACTCATATGACAGTCCTGGACACAGAATGAGGATGCTGCAGGTTAGGTAGGCTTTTGCTGTCTTGTTGGAGCGGCTTAGTGAATAAATTAATATAAAAACAGTGCAGGGAAATCTGTGCTGGCAAATAGGGAAGAATATTGTCCACTGGCCAAGATCCTAATGAGCACATGCAAGGTATAAAATAAACATGTTCAGACTGAGGCAGAACAGCCTAGCTCCATATTTAGTTCATAGAGGTTTTTCCTCAGAACAGGAGGAGTGAGGAGGGCAGGCTCTTGAGAAGGGAGTCCTGGTGGTGAAACATATCCACAAGCCACTGTGCGATAGGGGCCCACTGTTGTGCCTGCTCAACAGTTGGAAGCTGTGAGTGATGGAGGTCCTAACTCAACTAAGAGGGGCTTCCAGGGGCAGCCCCTGATACTTTATTGAGTACTCACACCATAACTTCATAAACTAAAAACATTGCAAATGGAGACCCCACATTATGTGGGATGAGAAATGGGGTTTCAGACAGTCTTCTTAGATCAACTCCTGGCACTGATCACAAAGAACCCACCCTTGGGAGGATGATATACAGAGAAATGCATGAAGTGCAGGGTACAGCTCAGCAGTCCAAAATGAGACGGCAAAAAAAAGGGTCTTTTCCTCTTAAACAAGCTTCCTCAAAGAAGTACTATATATTAAAAAAAAAAAAAAAAAGCAAATACAAATCTAATTAATATTTTCCACAAGGTTTAAGAGGATATTGGCAGTATCAAAAGCAAATCGCTATCTCTTTATAAATATAAGCTTGCAGATGAAAATTAATGCTATAAAATAAACACAAAAATTTAAGCAATGTGCTTAAGTCCCAGAAAAAGACAGATCAATAAGAAAGATTAAAATGTCTAGAATAGAAAGGTGTGTGACTGTATATGTCTATGTGTGTGACTATGCACTTAGAATATAATAAAGGTGACATTTCAAATAAGTAAATGAAAGATAACTAGACACACATTTTGGAGGAACATTAAATTCAAGCCCTACTTCGTAATTTATGACAAAATATAGTCAGAATGATTCAATATTTAAATATAAAAATATGACAGGAACATAAAGGGGAATGTTTACATGAAGTTGGTATAGCAAAATCATATCCAAATGTGTCCCAAATGGCAGAAAAGATAGAAGAAAAGATAGATTGTTTGACTTCATAGCATTTTAAAATTATTCCTCTTAAAAATTACAAAATTTTTAAATCAAATAAAAATTGAAAGAATTGGGCGATTTGATGACAAGGTTTATAAACATTCATGAACATAGAATGATCTCTCAAACTGATGTGGTAGAAATGGCAAATTTGACAAAAAAAATTTTTTGAAGGAAATAAATTGGCAATTGCAAAACAAAATTGAATAAACAACACATCTGAAAATATTTAGCCTCAAAGCTAATAAAATAAGTAAAATAATATGTAAAAGTCTCTATCTATCAGGATTTAAACACCTGGAATAAATTATTAGTCAGTCAATTGTACAGAGAAACAAGTGCTTTCATATAATGTGTCTGTGAAGATAACACTGGTATTAGAGCAATTGCTCCCAATCTCCCTGCTGCTCTAAAAGTATTGAGGCCTTCTTTGGATTCTGGATTTGTAATGGAATATGGAGGGAATAAGGAGGAACAATGGATTTAAATTTCATTTTAAAGTTCTATTATTTTTTTAAATCTGTTGTTAGGTATCGTCGAATCATTTCCAACTCATAGTGACCCTATATACAACAGAACGAAACACTACCTATTCCTGTGCCATCCTCACAATCATTGTTATGCTTAAGCCCATTGTTGCAATCACTGTGTCAGTCCATCTCCTCTTTTTCACTGACCCTCCACTTTACCAAGTATGATGTCCTTCTCCAGGGACTGGTCCCTCCTGATAACATGTCCAAAGTATGTGAGAAGTAGTCTTGCTTCTAAGGAACATTCTGTTTGTACTTCTTCCAAGAAAGACTTGTTCTTTCTTTTAGCAGTCCATGGTATATTCAATGTTCTTCGCCAACACCACAATTCAAATCCATCAGTTCTTCTTCAGTCTTCCTTATTCATCGTCCAGCTTTCACATGCATATGAGGCAATTGAAAACACCATGGCGAGAGGCAGGACCAAGATGGTGGAATAGTCAAACAGCTTCCTATGTCCTTATTACAACAAAGACCTGAAAAAACAAGTGATTTGATTGTATACGAATATCTAGTAGCCCTGAACAAGGCAAAGTTGAGGAATTGGACTGAGTGGCGAGGGGAGAGAGAGATGGTTTGGAAGCAGCAAGGAATTGCCTGACCTGACCCGGCGGGAGCCGCAGACCTTCAGCCTGGACGGCACGGGGTGTGCAGTAAGGCAGGCATACAGCTCCGCATGCTCACTCAGAAGGCAGTTTCCACATCGAGAGAGATCCAGCAGCAGAGACTCTGCTGGGACATTCCAAACCAGTGAAAAGCAGCACCCAAGTTGCTAAAGATAAGTACACGTAAGTGGCCTTTCACGGGAATTTAAAAAAAAAAAAAAACCTATTTGGGAAATACCTCTCTCCACTTTCCTCCTCCCTCCCTACTCTGCACCAGGTCCAGATGGCTTCAGTGATTTGTGATTCCCATGGACTGGAAATAAATCCCACAAGGTGCCTTGACCCATTCTCCTGGCCTTGGAAGGGGAGCAAATTAACAAAAAGGGGAAACAATAATCTACCAGCTCCCCTAAGCCAGGAACTCAGGGTTGGCACAGCTCCTTTGTCTAGGCACAGGCATAAGGGGTCCGCAGACTTTAAGTGCCTTCCACCCCTGTATAGACTTGTGTGGACCCATCTCAACACGTAAGCCCTCACTACCACAGTTAAACAGGGTAAATGCCTGAAGTCTAACTTCAACTGTCTCAGCTGGAAGTGGCAGATTTGTGACACTTGATACTGCTCTGCCCTTTAAGCTGGAGCCTTACCTGTCAGCATCAGGGGCTTGAGAACTGGTGGCTCCACCCACACCACCTAGCCACCTGCTACAGGAGCCAAGAATAAGTGGTGCCCCCCAGTCCTTACAGCCAACAGAGTAGGGAGCTCATAGCCCAGCTGCAAAACTCACCTACCTACTTACTCTAGGGAACAGGGACACACTTTCCTTTCAGACACTCAGGGGCAGCCGTCAGCCCCTTGCCTTGCTCATCTTGTGACCCCCTACTGCAGCCAGATATTTGTGCCTACACCAATCACCTATACCTCTCTAAGACTGTAGGAGAGTGCCTTCACCACACACTTGGTGACCAACTGCCCGAGTACCTGAGCTGAATCCATACAGTAAAACTGAACAGACTCCTGGGCACACATACTTAGTTACAGAACTAACTACCTGGTGACTGGACGTTAGAGCTTCAACAGTGCCAATAATCAAACAAGCACACATGAGCAGCCTATTTGGGCATATCAAAACAAAACAAAACAAGACGCTAGAACACACTAAACAAATATAAAATAAAATTATAATAACTTATTGATGGCTCCCAAAATAAAGAATCAATAAATTTCCTGGAGGAAGAGAATTTCTTGGACTTACCAGAGGCAGAATACAAAAGATTAATATACAGAACTCCTCAAGAAATTAGAAAGGAAATTCTACAAAATATAGGGACATCCAAAGAACATACTGACAAAGCAGTAGTGGAACTTAAAAAAGTTATTCAAGAGCATAATGACAAATTTAATAGGCTGCAAGTATCCACAGAGAGACAGCACTCAGAAATCCAGAACATTAACAATAAAATTTGAGAATTAGACAACTCAATAGAAAGTCATAGGAACAGAATTGAGGCAGTAGAAGTCAGAAATTAGTGACTTTGAAGATAAAGCTCTTGACACCAACTTATTTGAGGAAAAATTAGATAAAAGAATTAAAAAGAATGAAGAAACTCTAAGAGTTATGTGGGATTCTATCAAGAGAAATAATCTACAAGTGATTGGAGTACCTGAACATGGATGGATAACAGAAAACACAGAGAGAATTGTTGAAGATTTGTTGGCAGGAAACTTCCCTGGAATCCTGAAAGATGAGAGGATATCAATCCAAGATGCTCATCGAACCTCACATAAGGTAGCTCCCAAAAGAAAGTCACCAAGACATATTATAATCAAAGTTGCCAAAACCAAAGATAAAGAGAGAATTTTAAGAACAGCTAGAGATAAAAAACAAAAAAGTCATCTACAAAGGAGAATCAATAAGACTAAGCTCAGACTACTCAGCAGAAACCATGCAGGCAAGGAGGCAATGGGATGACATATATAAAGCCTTGAAGGAAAAAAATTGCCAGCCAAGAATTACATATCCAGCAAAACTGTCTCTCAAATATGATGGTGAAATTAGGGCATTTCCAGATAAATAGAAGTTTAGGGAATTTTCAAAAAACAAACCAAAATTACAAGAAATACTAAAGGGAGTCCTCTGGTTAGAAAATCAATAATATCAGATAACAACGCAAGACTAGAACACAGGACAGAGCAAGCAGATATCGACTCAGATAACGAAGTCACAAAAATACATCACAGCTAAAATGTTGAAAATAGGGAAACAGAAATATCAGTATGTAAAAAATGACAACATTAAAACAAAAGAGAGGGACTTAAAAAAAGTAGACATAGATTTTTCACATGGAGGTGAAGTCAAGGTGATATAAAGAAATAAAAGACTGGTATAAACGTAGAAAAATAGGGGTAAATATTCAGGTAACCACAAAGGAAACTAACAATCCTACAAGTCAAAATAAAAAACTAGAAAAATATAAAGACTCAGCAAACACAAAATCATCGACAATCAAAAAGATGAAAAGAAAATACATAAAGAAAAACAACTCGGCACAGAAAATTAAGTGGAAGAAAGAAACTACGAACAACACACAAAAAAAGACATCCAAATGACATCACTAAACTCATACCTACCAATAGTTGCTCTGAAAGTAAATGGACTAAAAGCATCAACAAAGAGACAGAGAGTGGTAGAATGGATTAAAAAACACAATCAGTCTCTACAAGAGACACACCTAAGACTTAAAGACACAAAAAAAACTAAAACTCAAAGGACAGAAAAAAATATATCAAGCAAGCAACACTCAAAAAAGAGCAGGAGTGGCAATATTAATCCCTGACAAAATAGACTTTAAAACTAAATCCACCAAAAAGGATAAGGAAGGACATTACATAATGATTAAAGGATCAATACTACCAGGAGCACATAACCATAATAAATATTTACACTCCCAATGACAGGGTTCCAAATTACATAAAACAAACTCTAACAGCACTGAACAGATAGATAGACAGCACCACAATAGTAGTGGGAGACTTCAATATGCCACTTTTAGTGAAGGACAGAACATTTAGAAAGAAGCTCAACAAAGACACAGAAGAGCTAAATGCTACAATCAACCAACTTGATCTCATAGACATATACACAACACTCCACACAACAGCAGCCAAGTATACTTTCTTTTCCAATGCACATGGAACATTCTCCAGAATAGACACATATTAGGTCATAAAGCAAGCCTTAACAAAATCCAAAGCATCGAAATATTACAAAGCATCTTTTCTAACCATAAAGCCATAAAAGTAGAAATCAGCAACAGAAAAAGCAAGGAAAAAACAGATGGAAACTGAACAACACCTTGCTCAAAAACTACTGAGTTCTAGAAGAAATTAAGGATGGAATAAAGAAATTCATAGACTCAAACGAGAATGAAAACACATCCTACCAGAACCTTTGGGACACAGCAAAAGCAGTGCTCAGAGGTCAGCTTATAGCAATAAATGCACACATCCAAACAAAAGAATGGGCCATGACTGAAACATTAACCCCACAACCAGAACAAGTAGAAACAGCAGCAAAAGAAGCCCTCAGGCACCAGAAGAAAGGAAATAATAAAGAATTAGAGCAGAATTAAATGAAATAGAGAATAGAAAAACAATTGAAAGAGTTAACAAGACCAAAAGCTGGTTCTTTGAAAAGATTAAAAAAAAAGATAAACAATTGGCCAAACTGACAAAAGAAAAATAGGAGAGGATGCAGATAACCAGTATTAGAAATGAGATGGGTGATATCACAAGAGATCCAACTGAAATTAAAAGAATCATAACAGAATACTGTGAAAAACTGTACTCTAACAAATTTGAAAACCTAGAGGAAATGGACAAATTTCTAGAAACTCACTACCTACCTAAACTAACACAGAGGTAGAACAACTGAATAAATCCATAACAAAAGAAGAGATTGAAAACATAATTAAAAAACTCCCAACAAAAAAAAGCCCTGGCCCGGATGGCGTCACTGGAGAATGCTACCAAACTTTCAGGGAAGAGTTAACACCACTTCTACTAAAAGTATTTCAGAGCATAGAAAAGGATGGAATACCCAATCTCACTCCATGAAGCCAGCGTAACCCTGACACCAAAACCAGGTAAAGACACCACAAAAAAAGAAAATTACAGACCAATATCCCTCATAAACATGCACATAAAAATCCTCAACAAAATTCTAGCCAGTAGAATTCAGCAACATATCAAAAAAATAATTCACCATGATCAAGTGGGATTCATACTAGGTATGCAGGGGTGTTCAACATTAGAAAAACAATCAATGTAATCCATCACAGAAATAAAACAAAAGACAAGAACCACATGATCTTATCAATCGATGCAGAAAAGGCATTGGACAAAGTCCAACACACATTCATGATAAAAACTATCAACAAAACAGGAATAGAAGGGAAATCCCTCAGTATAACTAAGGACATCTATACAAAGCCAACAGCTAACATCATCATAAATGGAGAGACTTTGAAAGCATTCCTCTTGAGAAGGGGAACCAGACAAGGATGCCCTCTATCACCACTCTTATTCAACATTGTGCTAGAGGTCCTATCCAGAGCAATTAGGCTCGAAAAAGAAATAAAGGGCATCCAAATTGGTAGGGAAGAAGTCAAAGTATCTCTATTTGCAGATGATATGATATCTTACACAGAAAATCCCAAAGAATTCACACAAAAACTACTGGAACTAATAGAAGAGTTCAGCAAAGTATCAGCATACAAGATAAACATATAAAAATCAGTTGAATTCCTTTACACCAACAAAGAGAAGCTCAAAGAGGAAATTACCAAATTAATACCATTTACAACAGCCACCAAGAAGATAAAATACTTAGGAATAAATCTAACCAGAGACATAAAAGATCTATTCAATGGAAACTACGGGACACTACTGTAAGAAACCAAAAGAGACCTGCATAAGTGGAAAAACATACCTTGCTCATGGATAGGTAGACTCAACATAGAGAAAATGTCAATTCTACCCAAAGCAATCTATAGATACAATGCAATTCCAATCCAAAGTCCACTGGCACTTTTTAATGAGATGGAGAAACAAATCGCCAACTTCATATGGAAAGGGAAGAGGCCACGAATAAAGCATTACTTAAGAAGAACAAAGCGGGAGGTCTCACACTACCTGATTTTAGAACCTATTTTACTGCCGCAGTAGTTAAAACAGCCTGGTGTTGGAACAACAACAGATACATATACCAGTGGAACAGAATTGAGAATCCACACATAAATTCATCCACCTATGAGCAGCTGATATTTGACAAAGGCCCAAAGCCTGTTAATTGGGAAAAGACAGTCTGTTTAACAAATGGTGCTGGCATAACTGGATATCTATCAATAAAAACCGAAACAAGACCCATATCTCACACCATGCACAAAAACTAACTCAAAATGGATCAAAGACTTAAATACAAAATCAAAAACGATAAAGATCATGGAAGAAAAAATACGGACAATGCTAGGAGCCCTAATACATGGCATAAACACAATACGAACCATAAGTAACAATGCACAAGTGCCAGAAGAGAGACTAGATAAAAGGGAGCTCCTAAAAATCAACTCTTATGCTCATCCAAAGACTTCACCAAAAGAGTCAAAAGACAATCTACAGACTGGGAAAAAATTTTTGGCTACGACAAATCCAAACAGTGTCTAATCTCTAAAATCTACAAGATACTGCAAAACCTCAACAACAAAAAGACAAATAACCCAATTAAAAAATGAGCAAAGGATACAAACAGGCACTTTGACAATGAAGATATTCAGGTGGCTAACATACACATGAAGAAATGCTCACGATCATCAGCCATTAGAGAAATGCAAATCAAAACTACAATGAGATACCATCTCACCCCAACAAGGCTAGCATTAATCCAAAAAAAAAAAAACAAAATAATAAATGCTTGAGAGATTGTGGAGAGACTGGAACACTTATACACTGTTGGTGGGAATGTAAAATGGTACAACCACTTCGGAAATTGATTTGACGCTTCCTCAAAAAGCTAGAAATAGAAGTACCATACGATCCAGCAATCTTGCTCCTTGGAATGCATCCTAGAGAAATAACAGCTGTCACATGAATAGATATATTCACACCATGTTCATTGCAGCACTGTTTACAATAGCAAAAAGTTGGAAACCACTTAGATGTCCATCAACAGATGAATGGATAAACAAATTATGGTACATCCACACAATGGAATACTACGCAACAATAAAGAACAATGATGAAGCGTGAAACATCTTATAACATGGAGGAAGTTGGAACTCATTATGCTGAGTGAAATTAGTCAGTCATAGAGGGATAAATATTGCATAAGACACTGTTATAAGAACTCAAGAAAAGGTTTAAACACAGAAGAAAACATTCTTTGATGGTTATGAGGGTGGGGATGGAGGTTGAGCATGATTTACTAACTAGATAGATAAGAATTATCTTAGGTGAAGGGAAGGACAGCACACACTACAGGGAAAGTCAGCACAACTGGAATAAACCAAAGCTAGGAAGTCTGCTGAATATAATCAAACACTTTGAGAGACATAGTTGCAGGGGTAGGGGTCTTGGGACCATGCTTTCAGGGGACATCTATTTCAATTGGCATAACAAAGCTTATTAAGAAAATGTCCTGCATCCTACTTTGGTGAGTGGCGTCTGGGGTCTTAAAATCTTGCAAGCGGCCATCGAAGATGCATCAATTTGTTCCAACCACCTGGAGTAAAGGAGAATTAAGAACACCAAAGACACAAGAAAAGTTTAGCCCAGAGACAGAAAGGGCCACATTAACCAGAGACTTCATCAGCCTGAGACCAGAAGAACTAGATGGTGCCCAGCTACCACCAATGACCACCCTGACAGGGAACACAACAGAGAGTCCTGGATGGAGCAGAAGAAAGGTGGGGTGCAGAACTCAAATTCTAGTTAGAAGACCAGACTTAATGGTCTGACTGAGACTGGAAGAATCCTGCGAAACATGGCTCCTGGATTCTCTATTAGCCCGGAAATAAAACAATTTTTGAGACCAACTCTGCAGACAGGGATTGGACTGGACTGTGGGACATAAAGTGATACTCATGAGGGGTGTGTCTCTTAGCTCAAGTAGATACAAGAGACTAAATGAGCAGCTTCTGTCCAGAGGTGAGATGGGAAGGCAGAGAGGGTTAGAAGCTGGTTGAATGGACTTGGGGAAAAAGGGAGTGGAAAGGAGGAGTGTGCTGTCTCAGTATGAGGAGAGCAATTACGGTCACATAACAATGTATGTATTGTATAAATTTTTGTATGGGAGACTAACTGGCGATGTAAACTTCATTTAAACTACAACAAGAAATAAAAGAAAACACCATGGCTTGGGTCAGGCTCACCTTAGTCCTCAAGGTGACATCTTTACTTTTCAACACTTGAAAGAGGTATTTGCAGCAGATTTGCCCAATGCAATGCATCTTTTGATTTCTTGACTGCTGCTTCCATGGGTGATGATTGTGGATCTTAGTAAAGTGAAATCCTTGACAACTTCAATCTTTTCTCCGTTTATCATGATACTGCTTATTGGTCCAGTTGTGAGGATTTTTGTTTTCTTTCTGCTGAGATGTAATCCATAGTGAAAGCTGTGGTCTTTGATCTTCATCAGTAAGTGCTTCAAGCCCTCTTCACTTTCAGCAAGCAAGGTGGCGTCACCTGCATAACGCAGGTCGTTAATGAGTCTTCCTCCAATCCTGATGCCCCATTCTTCTTCATATAGTCCAGCTTCTCAGATTATTTTCTCAGCATACAGATTGAATACATATGGTGAAAGGATACAACCCTGACACACACCTTCCGTGACTTTAAACCATGCAGTATCCCCTTGTTCTGTCTGAACAACTACCTCTTGATCTATGTACAGGTTCCTCATGAGCACAATTTAGTGTTCTGGAATTCCCATTCTTCACAAGGTTATCCATAATTTGTTATGATCTACACAGTTAAATGCCTTTACATAGTAAATAAAACACAGGTAAACACCTTTCTGGTATTCTCTGCTTTCAGCCAGGATCCATCTGACATCAGCAATAATATCCATGGTTCCATGTTCTCTTCTGAAGCCAGCTTGAATTTCTGCCAGTTCCCTGTCAATATACTGCTGCAGCCCCTTTTGAATGATCTTCACTGAAACTTTACTAGAATGTGATATTAATGATATCGTTCGATAATTTCCACATTCAGTTGTATCACCTTTCTTGGGAATAGACATAAATATGGATCTTTTCCAGTTGGCCAGCCGGTAGCTGTCTTCCAAATTTCTTGTCATAGACTTCCAGCGCTCCATCCCTTTGTTGAAACACCTCAGTTGGTATTCCATCAATTCCTGAAGACTTGTTTTTCACCAATGTCTTCAGTGCAGCTTGGACTTCTTCCTTCAGTACCATCAGTTCTTAATCACATGCTACCTCCTGAATGGTTTAACATCACCAGTTCTTTTTGATACAGTGACTCTGTGTATTCCTTCTATCTTCTTTTGATACTTTCTGCATCATTCAATATTTTCCCTGTAGAATCCTTCAATATTGCAACTCAAGGCTTGAATTTTCTTTTCAGTTCTTTCAGCTTGAGAAATGCTGAGTGCATTATCCCCTTTTGGCTTTCTATCTCCAGTTCTTTGCACACGTCATTATAATACTTTTCTTTGTCTTCTGAACCTGCCCTTTGAAATCTTCTATTCCGTTCTTTTACTTCATCATTTGTTCCTTTTGCTTTAGCTACTCGACTTTCAAGAGCATGTTTCAGAGTCTTTTCTGGTATTTTTTAATCTAGAATGACAAAAAATTACTTTTTTAAATTTTAGGCATTACATACATGGTGCATTACGTTATTACTGAAATATTTCTGTTTATTTTTCAGTGTAATTTTTCTGTCCCATAACTTCTAGTACTAGAAATTGCTCTTAAAAAATAATTAGGCAAGTGCAAAAATATGTCTATGCAAGGAAGTTTAATTTAGTGATGTCAATATTAGCAAAAATATGAAAATGATGGCTCCACATCTAAAGCTCTAACAATGTAATTTAATACTATAAAAGACTAAAGGGGTACTATTATGACTATCTGAAATGATGAGGACAATGTTTTTAAGCCTTATAAAGATGGTGAATCAAACACATTTACTTTTGTCCTGTCCTAAAATCCTTTTGAAGCAATAGTAATTATAGTTTAAAGGTGTTTTCTCAGTCATCTGTTAATACAATATTTCAGTAAACCACCAGCAGTGAACCTGCTGTTTTCATTAAAAAAAAAAAAAATCCTTTTACTATTTGACAGTTTAAAGTCTGTACAATCACAATTGTAATTCGAAATAAGTAATACTTCTAAAAGTCATTCAATAAAGTTCAATGCATTTATGGAAAACTTCTAAAATCATTATAGAAGTAACTTTCCCAACCTGATGAAACTTTGTCTTATCACTACATATAGGCAACATCGTATTGTAAGGATGAATTTTTACTCCTTCAAGACTAATAAGCATAAGGTATACTTGCTATCATCACCAATGATCAGTCATCACTAATGATGTACATAGTGCAGGATATATTGGACAATACAATTAAAAAATGATAAGAAACAGACAAAATATATCTTGGATAAAACAGTCATAATTTTATGGTATATAAGGAGAAAGCCCATCAAAATCAATAAAAAATTAGAAGTAATAATGAAGTTCAAGAAGATTATAGAACAAAATATCATTACAAAAATTAATAGTGCCACACCACAACAGTAATAACCAAAGATTAAATACAAGAGAAAATGAGATACCATTAACATTTGCAAATAAAAACTAAACACAGGAATTTATATAACAAACAATTCACAAAGTCTATATGGGAAATATTTTTAAAGTTCTAAAATTTAAATTTAAATTCTAAAATTTTTTGTAAAAATACAACATGAATGAATAGATACATCATGTTCCTGGATGAGGCAAAAACATCTTGAAGACGTCCATTCTCCACATATTAATTTATAATTTAATGAAATTATAGTAAAAATACCAGTCATTTTTATTTTTCTTTAATTGATCAACTGATTCTGAAATATATATGAAAAAATAAAGAATAGATAATACAAAGTTAAAAAGCAAAGTAATAAAGAATAAGCACCACATTACATATTAGGAAATACTGCAAAACCATAGGAATGAAGAGAGTGCCATACATGTGTAAAACACACAAACTAGAATAACATTTTACAGACCTCGTTAATATTAATATTTGATCATTGCAGAGTTGTCTCAGTGAAATTCAGAATTTTGAATTTGGTAATGATAAAACTGGTATCACAAATAAGTTGGCAAAGAATAAATTTTATAGAAGGTGGTGCTAGAAAATGTCAAGTGTATATTAAAAAAGGAAAAGTATATATTAAAAAAGGAAACCCTGGTGCCGTAGTGGTTAAGTGCTATGGCTCCTAACCAAAAGGACAACAGTTTGAATCCACCAGGCACTCCTTGGAAACTCTATGGGGCAGTTCTACTCTGTCCTATAGGGTCACTATGAGTCGGAATAGATTCGATGGTAATGGGTTCGGGTTTTTTTCTTTGTTTTGTTTTATATTAAATAAGGTAGATACCTATCTCACACCATATACACATCTAAATTCCGGATGGATTTAATACTTAACTGAGGATGGTTAAATACATACATATATATATACATATATATGTATATGTATATACACACACACACACGCATATAAATACATTAATATATATATATATATACACACATATAATTGCATTCTATCAAGAAAATATTTCTTAATAGAAGAAGAAAATGTAAGCAAATACTTTTGTGACTTTGGGAGTGTCCATCTATGAAATTTAGGCCTTTGTTTTGCTTCTAGTATCACAGAGGGCATATCAGGTCTATCCTGCTGATATTTTCAATATAGGATATTACAGATGTTTATAAAATTGCTTTCAATCATACGACAGACTAGTTAGAATTATCATCCTAACTAATTTTCTTGACCAGTAAACAATTTTTGATACTTCGAGCAAGATCACTGAATTCTTCTAAGGTTTTTTTTTTTTTTAATTGTTGTACTTCAAGTGAAAGATTATAATTCAAGTTAGTCTCTCATACAAAAATTTATACATACACTTGTACAAGGCAAGGTCATGGAAGCTCCATAGACACATCCAAACTCCCTGAGGGACGGAATTGCTGGGCAGAGGGCTATGGGGACCATGGTCTCAGGAAATAACTAGCTCAACTGGCATAACACAGTTTCTAAAGAAAATGTTCTACATTCTACCTTGGTGAGTAGCATCTGGGGTCTTAAAAGCCTGTAAGCAGCCATCTAAGAAACTCCACTGGTCTCACCCTTTTGAAGCTAGGGAGAATGAAGAAAACAAGATACAAGGGAAAGATTAGTCCAAAGGACTAACGGACCACAACTACCATGGCCTCCACCAGACTAAGTCCAGACAACTAGATGGTGCCTGGCCACCACCACTGACTCCTCTGAGAGGGTTCACAACAGAGGGTCCGGACGAGTTGGAGAAAAATGTAGAACAAAATTCTAACTCACAAAAAAATACCAGACTTACTGGTCTGACAGAGACTGGCAAAATCCCGAGAGTATGGCCCCCGGACACCCTTTTAGCTCAGTAAAGAAGTCACTCCCGAGGTTTACCCTCCAGCCAAAGATTACACAGCCACATAAAACAAAATGAGACTAATGGGGCACAACAGTCCTGGAACAAGGACTAGAAGGAAGGAGGGGACAGGAAAGCTGGTAATAGGGAACACAAGGTAGAGAAGGGACAGTGTTCACATGTCGTGGGGTTGTTAACCATTATGATAAAACAATATGTGTACTGTTTAATGAGAAACTCTTTGTTCTGTAAACTTTCAACTAAAGTACAATGAAAAAAAATTGTACATACATTGTTATGTGACCCTAGTTGCTCTCCCTATACTGTCACAGCACACTGCTCCTTCCTACCACGGATTTCCCATGTCCATTCAGCCAGCCCCTCACTTTCTTTGCCTTCTCATCTTCCATCTGGACAGAAGCTCTCATTTAGTCACGTGTATCTACTTGAACTAAGAAGCACACTCTTCACGAGTATCATTTTATGTCCCATAGTCCAGTCTAATCTTTGCCTGAAGAGTTGGCCTCAGGAATGGTTTTAGTTTTGGGCTAACAGAGAATTCGGGGACCATGTTTTCCAGGGTACCCCCAGTCTCAACCAAACCATTAAGTCTGGTCTTTTTACTAGAATTTGAGTTCTGCACCCCACTTTTCTCCTACTCTGTCAGGGACTCTCTGCTGTGTTCCCTGTCAGAGCAGTCATTGGTAGTATCCAGGCACCATCTAGTTCTTCTGGTCTCAGGCTGATGAATTCTCTGGTTTATGTGGCCCTTTCTGTCTCTTGGGCTAATACTTTCCTCGGTGTTCTTCATTCTCCTTTACTCCAGGTGGATTGGGACCAACTGATGCATCTTAGATGGCCACTCACTACCTTTTGAGAAGCCAGATGCCACTCACCAAAGTAGGATGAAGAAAACTTTCTTAATAAACTTTGTTATGCCAGTTGATCTAGGTGCCCACTGAAACCATGGTCCCCAGACCCCAATCCTGCTACTCTGTCCCTCAAAGTGTTTAGTTGTATTTGGGAAACTTCTTAGCTTTGGTTTACTCCAGTTGTGCTGACTTCCTCTGTAGTATGTGCCGTCCTTCTCTTCACCTAAGATAAATCTTGTCTACTATCTACTTAGTGAATACCCCTCTCTCTCCCCCCAACCTTGTAACCATCAAAGAATGTATTCTTCTGTGTTTAAATCTTTTCTAGAGTTCTTGTAATAGTAGCCTCATACAATATTTGTCATTCTGCGATTGACTAATTTCACTCAGCATAATGCCTTCCAGATTCATCCATGTTGTGAGACGTTTTGCAGATTCATCATTTTTCTTTATCTCTGCGTAGCATTCCATTGTGTGAATATAGCATAATTTGTTTATCCATTCCGCCGTTGATGGGCACCTAGGCCGTTTCCATCTTTTTGCTATCGTGAACAGTGCTGCAGTGAAGATGGGTGTGCATATATCTATTCATGTGACGGCTCTTATTTCTCTAGGATATATTCCAAGGAGTGGGATTGCTGGATCGTATGGTACTTCTATTTCTAGTTTTTTAAGGAAGCGCCAAATCGATTTCCAAAGTGGTTGTACCATTTTACTTTCTCACCAACAGTGTATAAGTGGTCCACTCTCTCCACAACCTCTCCAGCATTTATTATTTTGTGTTTTTTGGATTAATGCTAGCCTTGTTGGGGTGAGATGGTGACTCATTGTAGTTTTGATTTGTATTTCTCTAATGGCTAATGATCGCGAGCATTTCCTCATGCATCTGTTAGCCACCTGAAGGTCTTCTCTGGTGAAGTGACTGTTCATATCCTTTGCCCATTTTTTCATTGTGTTATTTGTCTTTGTGTTGTTGAAGTTTTGCAGTATCTTGTAGATTTTAGAGATCAGACACTGATCGAATGTGTTGTAGCCAAAATTTTTTCCCTGTTTGTAGGTTGTCTTTTTACTCTATTGGTGAAGTCTTTGGATGAGCCTAAGTGTTTTATTTTTGGGAGCTCCCAGTTATCTAGTTTCTCTTCTGATGTTTGTGCATTATTAGTTATGTTTTGTATTCTGTTTATGCAATGTATTGAGGCTCCTAGCATTGTCCCTATTTTTTCTTCCACAATCTTTACTGTTTTAGAGTTTATATTTAGGTCTTTGATCCATTGTGAGTTAGTTTTTGTGCATGGTGTGAGGTATGGGTCTTGTTTCATTTTTTTTGCAGATGGATGTACAGTTATGCCAGCACCATTTGTTAAAGAGACTGTCTTTTCCACATTTAATGGACTTTGGGCCTTTGTCAAATATCACCTGCTCATAGGTGGATGAATTTACATCTGGGTTCTGAGCACTGCTTTTGCTGTGTCCCAAAGTTTCTGTTAGGATTTCTTTCATTCTCGTTTGATTCTATGAATTCCTTTATTCCAACCTTAATTTCTTCTATAACCCAGTAGTTTTTGAGCAAGGGTTTGTTCAGTTTCCATGTGTTTGTTTTTTTCCTTGTTTTTTCTGTTTTTGATTTCCACTTTTATGGCTTTATGGTTAGAAAAGATGCTTTGTAATAATTCAATGCTTTATATTCTTTAAGGCTTGCTTTGTGGCCTAAGATGTGGTCTAATCTGGAGAATGTTCCATGTGCTTTGGAAAAGTAAGTATACTTGTCTGCTGTTGGGTGGAGTGTTCTGTATATGTCTACGAGATCAAGTTGGTTGATTGTAGCATTTAGATCTTCCATGTCTTTTTTGAGTTTCTTTCTGGATGTTCTACCCTGTCACTGAGTGCATAAATATTTATTATGGTTATTTCCTCATGGTGTATTGACCTTTTAATCTTTATATAGTGCCCTTCCTTATCCTTTGTGGTGGATTTTGTTTTAAAGTCTATTTTGTCAGGGATTAATATTGCCACTCCTGCTCTTTTTTGAGTGTTGCTCGCTTATTTTTTTCCATCCTTTGAGTTTTAGTTTTTTTGTGTCTTTGAGTCAAAGGTGTGTCTCTTGTAGGCAGCATATAGATGGATTGTGTTTTGAATCCATTCTGCCACTCTCTATCTCTTTATTGGTGAATTTAGTCCATTTACATTCAGCATAATTATTGATAGTTATGAGTTTAGTGCCGTCATTTTGATGTATTTTTTGTGTGTCATTCACAGTTTCTTTATGCCCCTTAATTTTCTGTGCTAAATCATTTTTTATTTATGTATTTTCTTTTCATCTTTTTCATTGTCATTGATTTTGTATTTGCCGAGTCTATGTTTTTCTTCTTTTTTATTTTGATGTGTAAGGCTGTTAGTTTCCTTTGAGGTTATCTTAATATTTACTTTTATTTTTCAAAGCTTAAACTAATCTTTTACTTCTTGATATCACCTTGACTTCCTCTCCATTTGGAAGATCTATATCTACATTATTTAGTCCCTCTTTTTTGTTTTAATGTTGTCATCTTTTACATATTGACATCTCAGTTTCCCTATTTTCAGTATTTTAGCTTTGATTTATTGTTGTGACTTCCCTATCTGGGTTGATATCTGTTTGCTCTGTCCTGTGTTCTAGACTTGGTTTACTATCTGATGTTATTGATTTTCTAACCGGAGGATTCCCTTTAGCATTTCTTGTAATTTTGGTTTGGTTTTTACAAATTCTCTGAACTTCTGTTTATCTGGAAATGCCCTAATTTTGCCCTCATATTTGAGAGAGAGTCTTGCTGGATGTATAATTCTTGGCTGGCAATTTTTTTCCTTCAAGGCTTTACATATGTCATCCCATTGCTTTCTTGCCTGCATGGTTTCTGCTGAGTAGTCTGGGCTTATTCTTAATGACTCTCCTTTGTAAATGACTTTTCATTTATCCCTAGCTGCTCATAAAAGTCTGTATCTTTGTTTTGGCAAGTTTGATTATAATATGTCTTGGTAACTTTCTTTTGAAATCTATCCTGGGTGGAGTTAAATGAGTTTCTTGGACAGGTATCTTCTTATCTTTCATGATATCAGGGAAGTTTTCTGCCAACAAATCTTCAACAATTCTGTCTGTATTTTCTGTTATCCCCTCCTGTTCTAGTACTCCAAATCACTCATATGTTACCCCTCTTGATAGAGTCCCACCTAATTCTTAGGGTTTCTTCATTTTTTTAATTTCTTTTGTCAGATTTTTCCCCAAATAAGTTGTTGCTTTATCTTCAGTCTCACTAATTCTGACTTCCATTGCCTCAGTTATCCTCCTATGACTTTCTATTGACTTGTCTAATTCTGAAATTTTATTGTTAATCTTTTGGATTTCTTTTTGCTGTCTCTATATGAATTCTCATAGGCTGTTAAATTTGTCATTGTGCTCTTGCATAACCTTCGTAAGTTCCTCTGTTACTTTTTCAGTGTGTTCCTTGACTTGGTCTGTGTTTTGAAGGGTCTCCTTCCAGATCTCTTGAAGAGCTCTGTATATTAATCTGGTAATTTCAAGAAGTTATCTTCTTCTGGGAGGTTTCTTGGTTCTTTGTTTTGGTCTGTTGGTGAAGCCATCATGTTCTGCCTCTTTATGTGATTTGATATTGACTGTTGTCTCCGAGCCATCAATAAGTTATTATTTTTATTTATTTTGTGTTTGCTTACCGTGTCATACCTTCTTGTTTTCTTTTGTTTTGATATGTCCAAATAGGGTGGTCGTGTGAGCTAGTTTGATTATTGGTGTCTTTGAAGCTCTCAAGTCCTGTCATCAGGTGGTTAGATCTATAACTAGGTATGTTGAACCCAGGAGTCTCTACTTTTCTTGTATGGATTCAGCTCAGGTGTCCTGGTGGTCAGTCACCAAGTGTGTAGTGCAGGCTCTCACCTACAGTCCTAGACTGGCAGGGGTGATTGGAGTAGGCACAGGTATCTGACTGCAGTCAGGAGTCATGTCCTGAGGAAGGTAGGGGCTGATGGCTGCCCCTGAGTGTCTGGGTGAAAGACGTATCCTTGTTCGCTAGAGCACATAGTTAGGTGGGTTTTGTAGCCAGACTTTGGGCACCCAGTGCTGTTGGCTATAAGGACTGGGAGGCACTACTTTTTTCTGATCCCTGTTTCGGGTGGCTAGGTGGATTGGGTGGAGTCACCAGTCCTCAGGCCCTGATAAGAGTAGGTAAGGTCCCTGCTTAATGGGCAGGGCAGTGTCAAATGTCTCAAATCTGCTACTCCCTGTTAGCTGTTGCAGTTGAAAACAGGCTTCAGGTATATACCCTGTTGTACTGTGTTAATGAGGGCCTATGCTGTTGAAATGGGCCCACATAGATCTAGACAGGGGTGAAAGGCATTCAAAGTCCATGGACCTCTTATGCCTGTGCCTAGGCAAAGGGGCTGTGCCTGCCTGGAGTTCCTGGGCTAGGGGAGCTGGTTTGTTCCCTCTCCAAAGCCAGGAGAGTGGATCGGGGCACAAAATGGGTCCTACTTTCAGCCCAGGGGTCAGAGCAATCACTGAAGCCAGACCAGGACCTGAAGCAGAGCGGGGATGGGGCAGGTAAATGGGAGACAGGTACTTCCCAAAGGGTGGAAGGTTTTTTGATCTGCATGGTAGGTTACATACTTGTACTTAACTTTCACCGATTCAGTGCTGCTTCTCCCTGGTTCAGGATGCCCAAGTAGTCTCTCCTGATGTGGAAAACATGTCCTGAGAACTACTGCTTGTCTCAGCCAGTGTACACTTGCCCATCTAGACTGCAGGGTTCCAGCCAGGTGAGGTCTGGAAAATCCTCGCTGCTTCTGAACTGTCTCTCCCTCTTCCTGCCACTCAGTCAGACTCCTCAACTTTGTCTTTGATGTTCAAGGATCCTAGATTGTCATATATAATCGATTCACTTTTTGGGGGGTCTTTTTTGTAAGAGGGACCACAGGAAGCATCTGACTACTCCACCATCTTGGCCCTGCCCCCTGCAAATTATATTTCCGATGAGAGAAATATATGCAGAATATATAAAGAACTCTTACAACTTAATAATTAAAAAGACAAAAAATCCAATTAAAATATGAATAAAGGATTTCAATAGACATTTCTGTCAAGAAGATATACAAATTACCAATAAGGATATGAAAAGATGCTCAATATCATTAGTCATTAAGGAAATGAAAATCAAAATCATAATGAGATACCACTTCACATCCACTAGGGTAATTATAATAATATGTAAATATATATTTTAACCATTAGATAGATTAGATATAGATATAGATAATGTAATAATATTTGGCATTAAAAAAGTGTACTGATACACATTGCAACATGAATGAACTTCAAAAAATTATGCTTAGTGAAAGAAGGTAGTCACAAAAGGCCACATATTATATGGTTACATAGGATTCCATTTACATGAAATGTCCAGAATTGGAAATCCATAGAGACAGAAAGTAGATTAATAGTTTACTTGGCCTCGGCAGGAGGAGGATTCAGAGTGGGTAAAGAATGACTTCCAATGGGTACTAAATTTCTTTTTGATTATAAGAATATTCTAGAATTAGATTACAGTGATGGTTGCACATTTCTGTAAATATTCTAAAAACATTGATTTCTACACTTTGTACAAGTGCATTTTATGGTATGTAAAATGATTCTCAATGAAGCCATTTGAAAAATAGTACTCCAATGTTCCAGGAATCCAATTTTAAGTCAATAAGATAAAATTGCTCTCAGAACTGTGATATCCCTGGGAATAATTGCCAGAGTTAATGCAGAACTTAACTAGAGAGAAATATCTTCAACAGAGTATAAAGCCTCACTGAAGGTGAGCTCACAATCTACAATATAAAGCACACAATGAAAGTATACACAGTGAGTGAATCAGCAAAAAGAGCAAATAAGAAAAGCAAACTTTTTTTTTCTCTTCCTTGGAAACGCTGGTGACACAGTGGTTAACAGCTAAGGCTGCTAACCAAAGGTCAGCAGTTCAAGTCTACCATGTGCTCGTTGGAAACCCTATGGAGCAGTTCTACTCTGTCCTTTATGGTCACTATGAATTGGAATTGACTTGATGGCAAAAAGTTAGGGTTAATGGTTAGTTCTTTGCAAACAATTGATTGGACACCACTCGGGGTATGCTGACCATGATATTGGCCACTTCAGTCTATCAAAGAGACTGCTATAACAAAATTTGAGAGTAGATAGGGATAAAGTAGTGAAGAGAGAGAGAGCAGGAAACAAGAAAATACAGCAGAGAAGAACAAGAAAAGAGAGATTAGTAGATGCATGGACAAGAAATTTAAATACATGTTAACTAGTGACTCTCGGTAGTATGAAACAAAACATAATTTATGACCAAACCAAAAACCCAAACCCCCTGCAGTCCAGTCAGTTCCAATTCACATGACCAAAGGAAAAGAAAAGGGCCAGGGGAGCGGCCAACAATCAGACAGAAGATCAGACAACACCTTCTGTCATCACCCCTTCTTATAACAATAGTGACATGTAGGTGATGTCAAAGAGATACTGTGACAAACAAATAATTTGATTGTGACACTATCATCCTTGAGCTATAATCTTCAAATAGCCATGTTTCATACTATTTCCCCCCTTATGGTAACAAGTTTATTTGAATAGACTTGTGTAAAACAAACAAACAAAAACAAAAATAAAAACCAAAAAACCCTATGTCCTGAAATAAGCAATCAGGCTTTGTGTCTCTGTGGAATCTGTGAACATTTTATATTTGGTACTTTTCCAGATGGACTTGCTAAGAAGAGAACTAATTAAAGTGAAATATTCCCAAAGTAGTCACCTAGCTTGGGTCTCCTGGTCAGTATGCCTGAGATTCAGGTAACTTTCATCAAGTGAAATTACTTTCAGTTGAGTTTAATTAAGTTAGAGTTTAAAATGTGATAACGTATTAAAATTACTGCAAAGGCAGGACATAGTGTAATATTTGCATATTCTGGAAGGAATAGTAAGTATAAACCCTTGGATAACCTCAATCCACCCGGCAAACCCAAAAAAGTATACACCTGTTGATCAGGTGAAAGGCAAGACCAAGACCTTTCAGCAGAAGATAGGATGGAAACCAAAGACTAAACAACCAGCAGAGGGTTATGGATGCAGAAACAAGATACATGACTCAGACTGGATGTTGTTAGTTGCCATCAAGTTGGCTCTGACTCATGGTAACCCCATGTACAACAAAATAAAGAATTGCCTGTTCCTGCAACATTGTCACGGTTGTTGCAGCCATTGTGCATTTTGAGTGCCTTCCAACCTACGGGGCTCAACTTCCAGCACTATATTGGACTACGTTCTGTTGTAACCCATAGAGTTTTCATTGGCTAATGTTCGAAGTTGATCACCACGCCTTTCTTCCTAGTCTGTCTTAGTTTGGAAGCTCTGCTGAAACCTGTCCACTATGGATGACCCTGCTGATATTTGAAGTACTGATGACATAGCTTCCAGTATCTTAGCAACTTGTAAGACACTACAGTAGGACAAACTGACAGAAGCATGGTAATGATAAACATAGATCTTAGAAGATGGATGTAACCATGGAGATAAGCCAGAGGGATAAAATTCTAAGTAGATTGAATTTAAAATCCTGAATTTGGCTGAGGCAACCCTGCAATGACCTTACCAAAAAAAAAAAAAAAAAAAAAAAACAGAAGATTCACTGAATTTGAATATCCTTACCTGGAATGGCTTGGTTAAATTTTCTTCTTTTTTGGCAAAATAAAGAAATGAACAAGTCCCATTTTTCCAAATGCCTCAATCGTACTTCTTTATTAGTAATGATGACACACAGAATACATGTGTGCATTACATAATTTGGTTCTCATAGCAGAGCCTTCAAAGGTCTGCTATGCTATCCAGTCTATAAATGAAGGGGGATGAAAAAGATCAGATTATTTGCTTGCAAACTAAGCAACAAATGACCAAAGTTGACTTGAGTGCTTGTTCTGATTCCAAGGCAGGCAGAATTGAAAGAATATAAAAAATACTATAAATATAACATTTAAAGACCAAAAAACACCTACTCTAATCTTTTTTTTTTCTAAAGCTATGAAGATTCATGCCCATAAAGACTAATTGCCTAAGTTTACACAACTCAAGGCATTGCACTCTGTAGTAGTATTATTTTTATTTCTTGTTCCATGGCTTTCTTTCAGTATACAGTACCGTACACATTTGCAAATTCCTGAATAATACACCAGTAATAGCCCACAGGAAAATAACACTCTCCAGCTAGTCTCCAAATAGGTCTGACATCATTTCACTCTGCTGTAAGATAATTCAATTACCATGGCTTTTATTACAATGCTCAGTGACTGAACTGAGGTAGGGCTCACACTTCACAGAGAAAACACTAAAAATCAGTTTCTCAGAACACAGTGTTACTCCTCCATGTCCCCTTTTCTAGCCTTCACATATACGTTTCAAATTATTATTGCTTTGCCTGGGGAAACAGATTCACAAGAACATATAATGATTCTAATACATGAACGGCACCTCTAGGAAAATTAACACTATATTAAGAATGCTTTGAGAAAAAATAAATGGAACAAAGAGATCCAAATATCTTAGAATTTGACGTTCTTTCTTTTCCTCTTTCAATTAAAAAGAAAAAAGAGAGAGAGAGGCAGGGCCAAGATGATGGAGTAATCAGAAGCTTCCCCTGGTCCCTCTTACAACAAAGAACCCCCATAAAACAAGTGAACTGATTATATGTGACAATCTAAGAGACCTGAACATCAAAGGCAAAGTTGAGGAATTGGACTGAGTGGCGGGGGAGGGAGAGGCAGTTCAGAAGCAGCAATGAGGTGTCAGACCTGACCCAGAGGGAACCCACATCCTTCAGGCCAGATGAACTCATGTGCACGGTGAGGCAAGCAGTGGCAATCAGGAGGTGTTTTCACATCAGGAGAGACCCAACAGCAGAGAATATACTCAGGCATCCAGAACCAGTGAAAAGCAGCCCTCAATCAGCAAAAGATAAGTACTTGGCGTCTGGGCTACCACACGGATCAAAAAAATCCTTCTTTGGGAAAAACCTCCCTCCCATTTACCTCCCTGCTCCTTGCACTGTGCTGAGTCCGGGATGGCTTCATTGATTGCTGAGTCCCCTGGTCTGGAAGTAGGACCCACCACACACCCTGAGCCATTCTCCCAGCCTTAGAGAGGGAACAAATTAACAAACAGGGAAAAGTAAATTACCAACTCCTCTAAGCCAGGAACTCATGGTAGGCACACCTCCTTTGCCTAGGCACAGGCATAAGGGGTCCATGAACTTTGAGTGCCTTTCACCCCTGCATAGATGTGTGGGCCCATTTCAACAGCATAGGCCCTCATTTGCACAGTACAACAGGGTATATACCTGAAGTCTAATGTCAACCGTTTCAGCTGTGAAGTGGCAGGTTCATGACATTTGACACTGCTCTGCCCATTAAGCAGGGTCCTCACCTACACACATCAGGGACCTGAGGACTGGTGGCTCCACTCATGCCACCTAGCCACTTGTGACAGGGATCCAAGAATAAGTGGTGCTCCCAAGTCCTTACAGCCAACAGCACTGGATGCTCATAATACAGCTGCAAAACTCACACACCTACATGCTCTAGGGAACAGGGACACGCTTTCCTCTCAGACACTCAGGGGAAGCCACCAGTCCACTGCCTTGCTCAGCACATGACCCGCTACTGCAGCCAGGTACCTGTGCCTACACCAATCACCCATGCCTCTCTAGGACTGTAGGTGAGAGCCTGCACCACACACTTGGTGACCCACTACCTGACACTTGAGCTGAATCCGTACAAGAAAAGTAAATCTAACCACCTAGGGACAGTAAGTTAGCTCTTCAAAGGCACCCATAATCAAACTAGCTCACATGAGCAGCCTATTTGGGCATATCAAAACAAAGCAAGAAGACAGGACACAGTAAGCAAACATAAAATAAATAAATATAATAACTTATTGATGGCTTGGAGACAACAGTCAACATCAAATAACGTAAAGAGGCAGACCATGATGGCTTCAATAAGCTCCCAAAATAAAGAATCAAGAAATTATCCAGCAGAAGAGAATTTCTTGGAATTACTGGAGAGGGAATACAAAAGATTAATGTGCAGAATTCTTAAGAGATCAGGAAGGAGCTTGTGCAAAATGCAGACCATGCTAAGGAACACACAGAAAAATCAATAGAGAATCTTAAGAAGGTTATTCAAGAGCACAGTGACAAATTTAATAGGCTGCAAGAATCCACAGATAGCAATCAGAAATCCAGAAGATTATCAATAAAATTTCAGAATTAGACAACTCAATAGAAAGTCATAGAAGGATAACTGAGGCAATGGAAGTCAGAATTAGTGAGACTGAAGATAAAGCAATTGACATCAACTTATCTGAGGAAAAATCAGATAAAAGGATTAAAAAAATGAAGAAACCCTAAGAATTAGGTGGGGCTATATCAAGAGGAATAACCTATGAGTGATTGGAGTAAGAACAGGGGGAATAACAGAAAATACAGAGAGAATTGTTGAAGATTTGTTGGCAGAAAACTTCCCTGATATCATGAAAGATAAGAAGATATCTGTCTAAGATGCTCATCAAATCCCACACAAGGTAGATCCCAAGAGAAGATCAACAAGACATATTATAATCAGACTTGTCAAAATCAAAGAGAAAGAGAAAATTTACAGAGAGGCTAGGGATAAATGAAAAGTCGTCTACAAAGGAGCATCAATAAGACTAATCTCGGACTACTCAGCAGAAACCATGTAGGCAAGGTGGTAATGGGATGACATATATAAAGCCTTGAAGAAAAAAAACTGCCAGCCAAGAATTATATATCCAGCAAAACTGTCTCTCAAATATGATGGCAAAATTAGAGCACTTCCAGATAAACAGAAGTTTATGGAATCTGCAAAAACCAAACCAAAATTACAAGAAATACTAAAGGGAGTCCTCTGGTTAGAAAATCAATAATATCAGATAATAAACCAAGACTAGAACACAGGAGAGAGCAACCAGATATCAACCCAGATAGGGAAGTCATGAAAATCAAAGCTATAACACTGAAAATAGGGAAAAAGAGATGTCAATATGTAAAAGATGACAACATTAAAACAAAAAAGAGGTACTAAAAAATGTAGACAAAGATTTTTCCTATAGACAGGGAGTCAAGGAAATATAAATAAATAAAAGACTGGTTTAAACATAGAAAAATAGGGGTAAATACAAAGGTAACCACAAAGGAAACTAACAGTCGTACTCATCAAAATAAAAAACAAGAAAAATATAAAGACTTAGCAAATACAAAATCAACAACAATGAAAAAGATGAAAACAAAATACATAAAGAAAAACAACTCAACACACAAAATTAAGTGGAACAAAGAAACTGTCAACAACACACAAAAATTATATAAAAATGACAGCACTATACCATACCCACCAATAATTACTCTGAATGTAAATGGACTAAACGCATCAATAAAGAGATAGAGAGTGGTAGAATGGATTAAAAAACACAATCCATCTATATGCTGCCTACAAGAGGCACATCTTAGACTTAAAGACACGAAAAAAACTAAACCTCAAAGGGTGGAAAAAAATATATAAGGCAAGCAACACTCAAAAAAGAGCAGGACTGGCAATATTAATCTCTGACAAAACAGACTTTAAAACAAAATCCACCAAAAAAGATAAGGAAGGACATTATATAATGATTAAAGGATCAATACTAATACTAATAACTATAATAAATATATACACTCCCAATGACAGGGCTCCAAAATATATAAAACAAACTCTAACAGAGATAGACAGCTCCACAACAATAGTAGGAGACTTCAACACAGCACTTTCCGTGAAGGGCAGAACATCCGGAAAGAAGCTCAATAAAGACATGGAAGATCTAAATGCTACAATCAACCAACTTGATCTCATAGACATATACAGAACACTCCACCCAACAGCAGACAAGTATACTTACTTTTCCAAAGCACATGGAACATTCTCCAGATTAGACCACATCTTAGGCCACAAAGCAAGCCTTAAAGAATATAAAGCATTGAATTATTACAAAGCATTTTTTTCTAACCATAAAGCCATAAAAGTGGAAATCAAAAACAGAAAAAACAAGGAAAAAAACAAACACATGGAAACTGAACAAACCCTTGCTCAAAAACTACTGGGTTATAGAAGAAATTAAGGTTGGAATAAAGGAATTCATAGAATCAAACGAGAATGAAAGAAATCCTAACAGAAACTTTGGGACACAGCAAAAGCAGTGCTCAGGTCAGTTTATAGCAATAAATGCACGCATCCAAAAAGAAGAAAGAGCCAAAATAAAACATTAACCCTACAACTCGAACAAGTAGAAAGAGAGCAGCAAAAGAAGCCTTTGGGTGACAGAAGAAATGAAATAATAAGAATTAGAGCAGAATTAAATGAACTAGAGAATAGAAAAACAATTGAAAGGGTTACCAAGACCAAAAGCTGGTTCTTTGAAAAAATCAACAAAATCGATAAACAATTGGCCAAATTGACAAAAGAAAAATAGGAGAGGAAGCAAATAACCCGTATAAGAAATGAGACTGGTGATATCACAAAATACCCCACTGAAATTAAAAGAATAACAGAATACTATGAAAAATTGTACTCTAACATATTTGAAAACCTAGAGGAAATGGGCAAATTTCTAGAAACACACTATCTACCTAAACTAACATAAAAAGAGGTAGAACAACTAAATAAACCTGTAACAAAAGAAGAGACTGAAAAAGTAGTCTAAAAACTCCCAATAAAAAAAGCCCTGGCCTGGACAGTTTCACTGGAGAATTCAACCAAATCTCCGGAGAAGAGTTAACACCACTACTACAAAAAATATTTCAGAGCATAGAAAAGGATGGAATAGTCCCAAACTCATTATATGAAGCCAGCATAACCCTGACACCAAAACCAGGTAAAGACACCACAAAAAAAGAAAATTATAGACCAATATCCCTCATAAATATACACACAAAAATACTCAACAAAATTCTAGCCAATAGAATTCAACAATGTATCAAAAAAATAATTTACCATGACCAAGTGGGATTCGTATTAAGTATGCAGGGATGGTTCAATGTTAGAAAAACAATCAATGTAATCTATCACATAAATAAAACAAAAGACAAGAACCACATGATTTTATTAATTGATGCAGAAAAGGCATTTGACAAAGTCCAACACCTATTCCTGATAAAAGCTCTCAACAAAATTCGAATAGAAGGGAAATTTGTCAACATAATAAATGACATTTATACAAAGCCAACAGCCAACATCATCCGAAATGGAAAGACTCTGAAAGCATTCTCCTTAATGGAAATCGGACAAGGATGCCCTTTATCACCACTCCTATTCAACATTGTGCTGGAGTTCTTGCCAGAGCAATTAGGCAAGAAAAAGAAATAAAGGCATCCAAACTGGTAGAGAAGAAGTCAAAGTACCCCTATGTGCAGATGATATGATCTTATACACAGAAAACTTCAAAGAATCCACACTAAAACTACTGGAACTAATAGAAGATTTTAGCAAATTATCAGGATACAAGATAAACATACAAAAATCAGTTGGATTCCTCTATACCAACAAAGAGAACTTCAAAGAGGAAATTACCAAATCAATACCATTTACAATAGCCCCCAAGAAGAAAAAATCTAACCAGAGATGTAAAAGACCTATATAAAGGAAAATACAAGACACTACTGCAAGAAACCAAAAGAGACTGACATAAGTGGAAAAAAACTTTCTCATTGACAAGAAGACTCAACACTGTGAAAATGTCAGTTGTACCCAATGTGATTTAGGGGTACAATATTGTCCTGATCCAAATTCCAATGACATTTTTTAACGAGATGGAGAAACAAATCACCAACTTCACATGGAAAGGCATGAGGCCTCATATAAGTAAAGCATTACTGAAGAAGAAGAACAAAGTGGGAGGTCTCACACTACCTGATTTTAGGACCTGTTATACTGCCACAGTAGTCAAAACAGCTTGGAGGCTGGTACAACAACAGATACATAGATCAATGGAACAAAATTGAGAATCCAGATGTAAATTCATCCACCTTTGAGCAGCTGATATTTGACAAAGGCCCAAAGGCCATTAAATGCGGAAAAGACAGTCTCTTTAACAAATGGTGCCAGCATAACTGGATACCCAACTGCAAAAAAAATGAAACAAGACCCATACCTCACGTCGTGCACAAAAACTAACTCAAAATGGATCAAACACCTAAATATAAACTCAAACAGTAAAGATTGTGGAAGAAAAAATAGGGACAATGCTAGGAGCCTCAATACATTGCATAAACAGAATACCAAACATAACTGATAATGCACAAACATCAGAAGAGAAACTAGATAACTGGGAGCTCCTAAAAATAAAACACTTAAGCTCATCCAAAGACTTCACCAAAAGAGTAAAGACAACCTATAGACAGGGAAAAAAAAAATGGCTACGACACATCCGATTTGTGTCTGATCTCTAAAATCTATAAGATACTGCAAAACTTCAACAACACAAAGACAAATAACACAATGAATAAATGGGCAAAGGATATGAACAGTCACTTCACCAAAGAAGACATTCAGGTGGGTAACAGATACATGAGGAAACGCTCCGATCATTAGCCATTAGAGAAATGCAAATCAAAATTACAATGAGTCACCATCTCACCCCAACAAGGCTAGTATTAATCCAAAAAACACAAAATAATAAATGCTGGAGAGGTTGTGGAGAGAGTGGACCACTTATACACTGCTGATGGGAAAGTAAAATGGTACAACCACTTTGGAAATCGATTTGACGCTTCCTTAAAAAACTAGAAATAGAAGTACCATACGATCCAGCAATCGCACTCCTTGGAATATATCCTAGAGAAAATAAGAGAGGTCACATGAATAAATATATGCACACCCATGTTCACTGCTGCACTGTTCACGATAGCAAAAAGATGGAAACAACCTAGGTGCCCATCAGTGGACGAATGGATAAACAAATTATGGTATGTTCACACAATGGAATGCTACGCAATGATAAAGAACAATGATGTATCCGCAAAACATCTCATAACATGGATGAATCTGGAAAGCGTTATGCTGAGTGTAATTAGTCAATCGCAAAAGGACAAATATTGTATGAGGCTACTATTACAAGAACTCTAGAAAAGATTTAAACACAGAAGAATACATTCTTTGATGGTTACAAGGGGGGGCAGGGAGAGAGGGGTATTCACTAAGTAGATAGTAGACAAGAATTATCTTAGGTGAAGGGAAGGACGGCACACACTACAGAGGAAATCAGCACAACTGGAGTAAACCAAAGCTAAGAAGTCTCCTGAATACAACTAAACACTTTGAGGAACAGAGTAGCAGGATTGGGGTCTGGGGACCATGGTTTCAGTGGGCACCTAGATCAATTGGCATAACAAAGTTTATTAAGAAAATGTTCTGCATCCTATTTTGGTGAGTTACATCTGGGGTCTTAGAAGCAAGCGAGTGGCCATCTAACACGCATCAGCTGGTCCCAAACCACCTGGAACAAAGAAGAATGAAGAACACCAAAGACACAAGAAAAATATTAGCCCAAGACAGACATGGCTACATAAACCGGAGACTCCATCAGACTGAGACCAGAAGAACTAGATGGTCCCCAGCTACCACCAATGACCTCCCTGACAGGGAACACAACAGAGAGTCCCTAACGGGACTCCTAAGTGGGATGCAGAACTCAAATTCATGTAAAAAGACCAGACTTAATGGTCTGACTGAGACAAGAGGAACCCCAGAAGACATTGCCCCTGGACTCTCTGTTAACCCAGAACTAATATCATTCCCAAAGCCAACTCTTCAGACAAAGTTTAGACTGGACCATAAAACATATAAAATAATACTCATGAAGAGTGTGCCTCTTAGTTCAAGTAGACACATGAGACTAAATGGGCAGCTTCTGTCTGGAGGCAAGATGAGAAGGCAGAAAGGGATAGGTGCTGGTTTAATGGACACAGGAAATCCAAGCTGTAAAGGGGGAGTGTGCTGTCACATTACAGGGACAGCAAGTAGGTCACATAACAATATCTGTATAAATTTTTGTATGAGAAAATAACTTGAGCTGTAAACTTTCACCCCAAGCACAATAAATAAATGAATAAATAAACACATAAGATACTGGATTTGCAAATAGTTTTTTCCCATTCTGTGGGTGGTTTTTTCCACTTTATGCTGTCATTTGAAGCAAAATAGTTTTTAATTTTATGAAGTCCAAATTATCTATTTTTTTCTCTTATAGCCTGTGCTTTTGTTTTCATAGCTAAGAATTCACTGCTTAACACAAGCTCGCATTTACTCCTGTGCTTCCTTCTATGAGTTTTATTGTTTTAACTCTTACGTTTTGGTATTTCATCTACTTTTGAGTTAGCATTTGTGGCAAGATCAGCTAATGGTCCAAAATCATTCTTTTGCATGTGGATATTCAGTTCTCCCAGTACCATTTGAGAAGATAGTTATTTTTCCACTGAATTGTCATGACACTTTTATTAAAAATCAGTTCACTATAAATGTAAGAGTTTTATATGGACTCTCAAATTTATTACACTGATCTATGTGTCTCCTTTGTACTGGTACCACACTCTCTTAATCACTGGACCTTTGTAATAGGTTTTGAAATTGGGAATTGTGAATCTTTCAAATTCGCTGCATTTCCATATAAATGTTAGGATCACTTTGTCAATTTCTGCAAAAAGGCCAGCAGGGATTTCCACAGGAATTGTTTTTCATATGTGCACCAGTTTGGCCAGTATTGCCACTGTGGGGTTTACAATTAACTTTACCACAAAAAAAAAAAAAATGGTGTTTGTCCTTGGTTGCTAAGAAATGACCTCTAAAACCTTGGACTTTCCCCAGTGATTGGAGCTTTGTTATATATGAGGGCTCCAGGTGACATCTGAAGGTTTATGCTAATAATATGATTCTTCAATAGGACTAGCCAAGACAGAAAGACCCACCTCATGATGTCAGCCTAACATCAGAGGAGAGGAGCTAGAGACTGAGTTCAACCATGTAGGTCCCAATAAAGTCTCTGGACACTGAATCTCCATCAGCTTTCTGGTTGAGTATGGACATTGGTGTCTTTGTGACCTTTGTGACGTGGAAGCACCACGTTGGGAACCCTCCCAGGGCTTGTCCATTGTATCTTTTCATATATATCCTTTTTTGCTATAATAAAACTGTAATGATCTGCATAGGGCTTTCCTGTGTTCTGTGAGTCATTCTAGCAAATTATTAAACATGAGGAAGTAGTCGGAGCAAGCAGGCCAGAAGTGAGGTGGGCCCCGAGGAGGTCTGAGATTATAGCTGGCATCCTGAGAGGTAGTGAAAGACCTCAAATTTGTAGCCAGCAGGTCAGAAGTGAGAGTGTCATGGGGACCCTCCATTTTGCAGCTGGCATTTGAAGTCTTACGTAGACTTGGCAGTCTGGAGGACTGTGCCCTTTAACATGTGAGATCTGACCTTAATCTGGTGGTTAGGATCAGAGGAAGAAGTACCACATTTTCAGTTGGTGTCAGAGGGGATATTTAGATTTAGAGTTGGTGTGTGTCACAGAAGGCATATATACCCAAAGAGACACCCAAAACATTTGGTGTCAGAACAGAATAGATTGACTCGACTTAACTACCTAAATAATATTAAGTCTTCTAAACCATAAACATGTAATGTCTTTCCACTTTTTAGATCTGTTTAGTTTCTTTTAATACTTTGAGGTTTAAAACCAGTAAAGGTGTGTATCAGGGTTGTATCCTTTCACTATACTTATCCAATTTGTAGGCTGAGCAAATAATGCGAGAAGCTGGACTGTATGAAGAATACAGTATCAGGATTGGAGGAAGACTTATTAACAACCTGCGATATGCATTTGACACAACCTTGCTTGCAGAAAGTAAAGAGGACTTGAAGCACTTACCGATGAAGATCAAAAACTACAGCCTTCACTATGGATTACACCTCAACATAAAGGAAACAAAAATCCTTGCAATTGACCAATAGCAACAACATGATAAATGGAGATAAGATTGAAGTTGTCAAGGATTTCATATTACTTGGATCCACATTCAACGCTCATGGAAGTAGCAGTCAAGAAATCCAACAACACATTACATTGGGCAAATTTGCTGCAAAAGACCTCTTTAAAGGGTTTAAAAGCAATGATGTCACCTTGAGGACTAAGGTGCTCCGACTCAGAGTGAAACTAAAAAAATTTTATGGCAAAAGATACAATATAGAAGTGATGATATGGGGTCTGGTTCCTATTTTTCTTCTTAGGTTTATTAGCATATGCTATGAATTCTGCAGATCTCTCTCCATAGATGGTGCATTCCAGTTGTGCCTCAAGTCTTTGCCTTATTTCTTATTTTCATTTTTCTTTCAATGTATGGAAATTTAGACAAGTATCTAGAATTAAAGAGGCTCTTAAAATTGTTAATCCAATCATTGAATTTTCAGATGAGAAATTTAAATAATAAATGCCTGTCCCATGTAATGTGCTAAAAATAATTGCATATATATTCTCATTCATTCATCACAACAATCCCCTGAGATAAATAAAATAATTCCTCCTTGACAGATGAGTAAATCTTGTTGTTGGGTGCTATAGAGTCAATTGTGACTCACAGAAACCCCATGTGACAAAGTAGAATGGCCCTATAGGGTTTTCTAGGCTGTAATCTTTAAGAGAGCAGATTGCGGCTAATGGGTTCAAACTACAGGCCTTTCAGTTAACAGCCAAGCACTAACCACCATGCAACTAGGGCTCCTTGAGTAAGGCTTGGAGAACTTAAATAATGGGACTACATTCACAGAGTTAGTGAGGAAAAGAACCTGGCCCCAAGAAGCAACTCACAACAGGACTAAAGAATGATTTCATCCACTGGCACTTGAGTCACTAAATTATATTGTCTTTCTGTTGAAGTCAAGAGGAGAATTATTATACTTAAACAGTAAGATAGTGAAAACAGTGGCCCTGAAACTTTCAATGTCTCTGGTTCCATCACCCCTCATCTCTCCAGTAGACTTGTGCAGTCTATAGTAGCTCTAACTGGATTTCTCTAACCCAGCATCCAGGAGCCTTCAGAGCACTCTAAAAGACACAAATAATTGTCACACCACCTCAAGGGATTGCTGTACGACTTCTCATTGACAAGATGTTTCTCAAACTAACTTTAGGAAAAGACCGGTTGGTTTTGTATTTATTTTTATTTTTATTTATTCTCAGGCTGGTATGAGGTCCTGGGCTGCCTGAGCAGTACACATTGAAGACTGCCCATGTGAATTCGACAATACCCAAACTTCTCTGTAAGCTAATGAATCAAGTACATTGATTATGCATTTGCATGTCACAGCAAGGACAAATTGCTAAGTTGCCAACACACTCTCAAAGACTCTCAGCACCTGCAGATTGGCACTGTTCTGGAAGCCACACTTTTAGTAACACCAGTTTAATAACAATAGTGAGAACCTGTGTGATTTGGATTTCAGGTCTTGCTTGGTCACAGAGAAACATGAATTTTGGTCAAGTAACATAGCTTCTCTAAGCTTCAATTTCCCGCTCTGTAAAATGGGTGTGATTTGTTGTGAGAATTGGGAATGATCTAGTCAAAGCACATTGTCTAGCATATAATTTAATAGCAGTTGGTGATATTTTTATTTCTGACTTAAATCTAGACTCTTTATCATTGCCCATGAAGTCTTTATTATCTGCCTCTGAGTTCAGTTTCCTTACCTGAATTCTCCTTCAGAAGGCCCCAGAATTGACGTTTGCTGATGTATTGCTGTTCTTTGACTGAAATCTTCTTTCTCATCCCTAATAATCTATCTGTCTTTAATATTCCTCCTTTAGGAGGAATGTCCGACACCATACTTTCTTGTTCAAGGAAGCTGTGTGTCCTTTTTGCTGTATATTCCATGTTGTAGTACTTGCTGCATCGTGAGCACATGTGCACCTGCTTACTTTATAATGAAATCATAGGTGAGTATTGTCAGAGTAATGAACGTGTACTTTATTGAAATAAAAGCAAAGAGATTTATTGAAGGTTCAAAAACAGTCTGGACCAGGGAAAAGTCTGATCTCACACAGTGAAACATGCTCCCAGAAAAGGAGAGGGGAAAAGGTTACTTTCATGTGGTAAAATCAGGAACTAGCAGTGCAAAACTATGATTGGTGTTTGGTGAGGTAAACTAGTCAGACATGCAATCTCTCGAAGTGGGGAACTGAAGGGGATTGGTTTGTACTATATATACGGGTTATTGGGATTAGTTATACAGGATAGTTGCAGAAGTGGTGACTATAGGGGTGCACAGGTGGACAAAAGATGATTACAAAGTATTTCTTCCCAAGGACATATGGTTTAAAAAATAGCTAGAGGAATAATATATTTCTTGAGGGTAGTTGGCTCTGGACATGTCTGATAAGGTTAAGGGCATCAGGACCCTCACAGGAACATTCTTCCCTTATCCTTGGACAAACCACAAAGAGAAAATGTTTCCTAGTTACAGGCCTTTAAGTCTGTATAAAGGTCACTGAATGTTAGAGAAGTTAGCAAGCATTAAGATGGAGTCTAGACTTGGGCCCAGACTAGCCATTTTACTAGAGTTAAGTGCCTCAGTTTTGGGGGCTCCTACACATTCCTTCCTTTTTATCAAGAATTTCTATGAACATACTCTGATCACTATTTGTAAAAATGCTTTTTTCTGCATACACTGGATGATTATATTATCCCTTAGGTGGCCACTTACTTTGGTAAGCCTTCTGCTATTCATGTAGCCTGGCATCACCTGGTCTCTTCACCATGCCATGGCTTAGCATTCTGCTTCTGTGATCTTTAGTTGGGAATCTATGTGGAACAGGGTCACATTAGAGGAACACCTTGACCTTTTTCAAAAGACTAAGATGTGAGGTTCCTCCAGCTTTTTATTAAAATGAATTTCATCTATATACATAATTCTCTTCATAGGCATTGGGTTGGTTCTTTGAGCCAAAACATTGGATATAACTTTCATGCAGCATTTGATAGCTCCAATGATAATTACAATCAAAATAAGTATCATTAAACTAGTTAAGAGCATTGATTTGATCTATGAGCCAATGCCTTTTGGTAAGCAGCTGGAGATATCAAGCTAATCAGACTGGGAACCAGAATCTTTTACATGTAACCAAATAGCCTTCTGATGTATTGCTTCAATATCTTGTTCTACTTGGCTCGAGGTGTTAATCCATATACAACAGGAGGTGTTAGCGATGGTGCAAAGCCCCCTTTGTTGTGCTAGGATGAAATCTAGAGCTATTTCTATGGTCTAGAACTACTTTAAGTAGAGAATCTAAAGATTTTTGATAGGTTGTAATTTCATATGCAATATCATCAGCAATTTGAGCCATAGTGGCAGACAAATTGTGAACGGACTTTTCAAGCTGAGGGACATCATACCAGGGTGGGAAGGCTCAAAGAAATACCCATTCTAAACCAGATTTTTTTTTCCAGCTATTGAATTTTGGTGTTTCATTTGGTCTGCCCTTTGCAAAGGGTCTGTATCTCTTTTATAGTGAATAAGAATTTTTAAATGATCTGCCCAGTGTTTACTTTCATCGCAGGATTGTATATCTAGAGGAATTCCTAAAAGACTTGAGGTACTCTGGCCTATCATGCTCCAGTCATTCAAACAAGGTAGCGCCTAAGTATAAATTTGGTTAACCAGGTATGGTTCTTTCACCATGGGGTAATTTAATCCCTCATATAAAAATACATGCTCATTAGGAGCACAAATCATTTTCTTTCAGTGTAATCATGGGGAAATGTGGTGGATTGATGGATTTGTTCAAGCTAGGTTTCTGTTAAAGAATGATTACAGATGAATAATCACCCCATCATTAATGGGTTCCAGAGCTTAGTGTGGGCATGAGGGAGCAACAGTTTGTCCAAATTAATTTTAATTAGACAGTTTTTATCTTTTGTGACAAAATAGTAATGTCATAAAGCTCTCATGCCTTCCAAACTGGACTCAGGGATTCTTCAAAATATTGTTCATATATAACATGTTTCTTTCCTCCGAGAAATTCTGCATAGCCCTCTCATCAATCTGGGTTACATAAAAATGGGGTACCTGAGGTTGCACTAACAACCCAAGAGGATACCATAGTCTAACATATATGACTTGTTTAAAAATGATGTTAAAATTAATGGTAGCAGGGAATATAAAACTATAACTTAGTATAGGAGAAACCAATGGATCTGAATTTTCATGCATAACTTGTGAGGAAGAACAACAGGTTCAACATTCAAATTACCAACATTAGCTATTTACTGAGCTAATCCAACAAAAGCATTTTCTCTCCAAGCATTAGAAAAATTTATCAAAGGTAGAAAAATAAAAGCTAAGTAAATCTTCATGATTAATAAAGCCACCAATAAATAATACCACAATAATATAATAAAACCAAAAACAAGAATAGCTATAATATAAGAATATGCAAGTAGCTATAGCATAGAGTCTGGTCCCGTGATCTTGGTATCAGTTGTTTACCTCAGTTGGATGTCGTCTGCTTCCAGCCACTGGGTCATTTAAATGTGATTTCTAAGTCTTCAGAGGGCTAACTAGTCCAAAAACTTACCTTAGCTCACTTAAGTTGGGATAGCTGGATCCAGGGCTTGATACCTTTTAAATTAGTAGCACATGGGTTGGTAAGTAGAACTAAATATAGTAACTTCCAACAAGGCTCTAAGGAGTCTTTTACTTGATGTCTCTTCCAATGTACAAAATCTCCTGGGGCAATGTTAGGCAGATTTTGAGATTTCAGTTTCCATTCATTAAAGGATTCTTTAACCTGTGAAAAATATTTCTTAGAGTATTGGATTAAATATTGACACTTTCAATAATTCTGGTTAAACTCCACTGAAGTCAGTATAAGCAACATAAGGAAGGGCCATGGGCCCTGTGGTAACTATTTCATAGGGGGTAAGTTTATGAAATCCAAATGGCATGGACCTCAGGTTCAAAAGAACTAAGGGGAAGAACTTTGGTCCAAACCAACCAAATTACCAAGGTGAAGAAACGTATATATTATCTGAGTAATTTGCACCCAGAGTCTGCAATATATGAACATGTTTCTCTAAGGATGTGTAAGTATTAACAAGAAAGTTTAAAATATGTCCGTATTTTGGAATAGCGGAATACAATAATGCATGAAAAATATTTTAAATTTATTATTTCATTTCTTTTTTTTTTCTTATTTTTCCCATGCAAAAATTTATACATACATTGTTATGTGACTCTAATTGCTCTCCCTATACTGTGACAGCACACTCCTCCTTTCCACCCGATTTGCCATGTCCATTCAACCAGCTTCTAACCCTCTCTGCCTTCCTATCTCACCTCCGGACACAAGCTGCCTGTTTAGTCTCGTGTATCTACTTGAGCTAAGAGGCACACTCCTCATGAGTATCACTTTATGTCCCACAGTCCAGTCCAATCCCTATCCGAAGAGTTGGCCTCATAAACTGTTTTAGTTCTGGGCTGATAGAAAATCCAGGGGCCATGCTTTCCGGGGTTCCTCCAGTCTCAGTCAGACCACTAAGTCTGGTCTTCTTACTAGAATTGGAGTTCTGCACCCCACCTTTCTCCTGCTCCATCCAGGACTCTCTGTGGTGTTCCCTGTCAGGGTGGTCATTAGTGGTAGCACCATCTAATTCTTCTGGTCTCAGGCTGATGAAGTCTCTGGTATATGTGGCCCTGTCTATCTCTTCGGCTAATACTTTCTTTGTGTCTTCAGTGTTCTTCATTCTCCTTTACTCCAGGTGGTTGGGACCAACTGATGCATCTCAGATGGCCACTTGCAAGCTTTTAAGACCTCAGATGCCACTCACCAAAGTAGGATGCAGAACATTTTCTTAATAAGCTTTGTTATGCCAATTGAACTAGATGTCCCCTGAAACCATGGTCACCATACCCCTACTCCTACTACTCTGTCCCTCAAAGTGTTTGATTGTATTCAAGAAACTTCTTAGCTTTGGTTTAGTCCAGTTGTGTTGACTTCCTCTGTACTGAGTGCTGTCCTTCCCTTCAACTAGATAATTCTTATCTACTATCTAGTTAGTAAATAACCCTCACCCTTCCTCCCCACCCTCATAACCATCAAAGAATGTTTTCTCCTGTGTTTAAACCTTTTCTTGAGTTCTTATAATAGTGGTCTTACACAATATTTCTACTTCTGTGACTGACTACATTCACTCAGCATAATGACCTCCAGCTTCCTCCATGTTGTAAGATGTTTTACAGCTTCATCATTTTTCTTTATCATTGTGTAGTATTCCATTGTGTGGATATACCATAATTTGTTTATCCATTCGTCCATTGATGGGTACATTGGTTGTTTCCATCTTTTTGCTATTGTGAACAGTGCTGCAATGAACATGGGTTTGCATATATCTATTCGTGTGATGGCTCTTATTTCTCTAGGATATATTCCAAGAAGCGGGATAGCTGGATCGTATGGTACTTCTATTTCTAGCTTTATAAGGAAGCGTCAAATAGATTTCCAAAGTAGTTGTACAATTTTACATTCCCATTAACAGTGTATAAGTGGTCCAGTCTCTCCACAACCTCTCCAGCATTTATTATTTTGTGTTTTTTGGATTAATGCTAGCCTTGTTGGAGTGAGATGATATCTCGTTGTAGTTTTGATCTGCATTTCTGTAATGGCTAATGATCGTGAGCATTTCTTCATGTGTCTGTTAGCTGCCTGAATGTCTTCATTGGCAAAGTGCCTGTTCATATCCTTTGCCCACTTTTTAATTGGGTTATTTGTCTTTTTGTTGTTGAGGTTTTGCAGTATCTTGTAGATTTTAGAGATTAGACACAGTTTGGATTTGTCACAGCCAAAAATTTTTTCCCAGTCTGTAGGTTGTGTTTTTACTCTTTTGGTGAAGTCTTTTGATGAGCGTAAGTGTTTGATTTTTAGGAGCTCCCAGTTATCTAGTTTCTCTTCTGGTGCTTGTGCATTGTTACTTATGGTTCGTATTGTGTTTATGCCATCTATTAGGGCTCCTAGCACTGTCCTTAATTTTTCTTCCATGATCTTTAACATTTTCGATTTTGTATTTAACTCTTTGATCAATTTTGAGTTAGTTTTTGTGCATGGTGTCAGGTATAGGTCTTCTCTGAGTTTTTTGCAGATGGATATCCAGTTATGCCAGCTCCATTTGTTAAAGAGATTGTCTTTTCCCCAATTAACAGGCTTTGGGTCTTTGTCAAATATCGACTGCTCATAGGTGAATGAATTTATGTCTGTATCTGTTGCTGTACCAGTAACAGACTGTTTTGACTACGTGGCGGTATAATAGGTTCTAAAATCAGGTAGTGTGAGGCCTCCCACTTTGTTCTTCTTTTGGGTAATGCTTTACTTATTCAGGGCCTGTTCCCTTTCCGTAGGAAGTTGGTGATCTGTTTCTCCATCTCATTAAAAAAAGCCAGTGGAATTTAGATCAGGATTGCATTGTATCTGTAGATTACTTTGGGTAGAATTGACATTTTCACAATGTTGAGTCTTTCTATCCAAGAGCAAGGTATGTTTTTCCACTTATGCAGGTCTCTTTTGGTTTCTTGAAGTAGTGTCTTGTAGTTTTTGTTGTATAGATCTTTTAAGTCTCTGGTTAGATTTATTCCTAAGTATTTTAACTTCTTGGGGGTTATTGTAAATGGTACTGATTTGGTGATTTCCTCTTCGAGGTTCTTTTTGTTGGTGTAAAGGAATACAACTGATGTTTGTATGTTTATCTTGTAGGCTGATACTTTGCTGAACTCTTCTATTAGTTCCAGTAGTTTTCTTGTGGATTCTTTGGGGTTTTCTGTGTATAAGATCATATCTGCAGATAGAGATACTTTGACTTCTTCCTTACCAATTTGGATGCCTTTATTTTTTTCTAGCCTAATTGCTCTGGCTAGGACCTCCAGCACAATGTTCAATAAGAGTGGCGATAGATGGCATCCTTGTCTCGTTCCCCTTCTCAAGGGGAATGCTTTCAAAGTCTTTCCATTTAGGATGATGTTAGCTGTTGGCTTTGTATAAATGCCCTTAATTATATTGAGGAATTTCCTTCTATTCCTATTTTGTTGAGAGTTTTTATCATGAATGGGTGTTGGACTTTGTCAAATTCCTTTTCTGCATCGATTGATAAGATCATGTGGTTCTTGTCTTTTGTTTTATTTCTGTGATGGATTACACTGATTGTTTTTCTAATGTTGAACCATCCCTGTATACCTAGTATGAATCCCACTTGATCATGGTGAATTATTTTTTTGATATGTTGCTGAATTCTATTGGCTAGAATTTTGTTGAGGATTTTTGCATCCATGTTTATGAGAGCTATTGGTCTGTAATTTTCTTTTTTTGTGGTGTCTTTACCTGGTTTTGGTAACAGGGTTATGCTGGCTTCATAGAATGAGTTTGGGAGTATTCCATCCTTTTCTATGCTCTGAAATACCTTTAGTAGTAGTGGTGTTAACTCTTCTCTGAAAGTTTGGTAGCATTCTCCAGTGAAGCCATCCAAGCCAGGGCTTTTTGTTGTTGGTAGTTTTTAAATTACCTTTTCAATCTCTTCTTCTGTTATGGGTTTATTCAGTTGTTCTACCTCTGTTTGTGTTAGTTGAGGTAGGTAGTGAGTTTCTAGATATTTGTCCATTTCCTCTAGGTTTTCAAATTTGTTAGAGTACAATTTTTCATAATATTCTGTTATGATTCTTTTAATTTCAGTGGGGTCTGTTGTGATATAACCCATCTCATTTCTTATACAGGTTATCTGCTTCCTCTCCTGTTTTTCTTTTGTCACTTTTATGAATTTTGTTGATCTTTTCAAAGACAAGCTTTTGGTCTTTTTAATTCTTCCAATTGTTTTTCTATTCTCTATTTCATTTAATTCTGCTCTAATTCTTATTATTTCCTTTCTTCTGGTGACTGAGGGCTTCTTTTGCTGCTCTCTTTCTACTTATTCCAGTTGCAGGGTTAATGTTTTGATTATAGACCTTTCTTTTGTTTGGATGTGTGCATTTATTGCTATAAGTTGACCTCTGAGCACTGCTTTTGCTGTGTTCCAAAGGTTCTGGTAGGATGTGTTTTCATTCTCGTTTGAGTCTATGAATTTCTTTATTCTGTCCTTAATTTCTTCTAGCACTCAGTATTTTTTGAGCAATGTGTTGTTCAGTTTCCATCTTTTTTTTCCTTGCTTTTTCTGTTGTTGATTTCTGCTTTTATCGCTTTATGGTCAGAAAAGATGCTTTGTAATATTTCGATGCTTTGGATTTTGTTAAGGCTTGCTTTATGGCCTACTATGTGGTCTGTTCTGGAGAATGTTCCATGTGCATTGGAAAAGAAAGCATACTTGGCTGCCGTTCGGTGGAGTGTTCGGTATATGCCTATGAGATCCAGTTGGTCAATTGTTGCATTTAGCTCTTCTGTGTCTTTGTTGAGCCTCTTTCTGGATGTTTTGTCCTTCACTGAAAGTTGTGTGTTGAAGTCTCCTACTACTATTGTGGAGCTGTCTATGTCTCTTTTCAGTGCTGTTAGAGTTTGTTTTATGTATTTTGGAGCCCTTTCGTTGGGTGTGTAAATATTTATTATAGTTATGTCCTCCTGGTGTATTGACCCTTTAATTATTACATAGTGCCCTTCCTTATCCATTGTGGTGGGTTTTACTTTAAAGTGTATTTTGTCAGAGATTAATATTGCCACTCCTGCTCTTTTTTGAGAGTTGTTTGCTTGATATATTTTTTCCATCCTTTGAGTTTTAGTTTTCTCGTGTCTTTAAGTCTAAGCTGTGTCTCTTGTAGGCGGCATTTAGACAAATTGTGTTTTTTATCCAGTCTGCCACTCTCTGTCTCTTTATTGGTGCATTTAGTCTGTTTACATTCAGCAGGATTATTGATAGGTATGAGTTTAGTGCTGTCATTCTGATGTCTTTTTTTGTGTGTTGTTGATAGTTTCTTTGTTCCTTTTAATATTCTGTGTTTAGTTGTTTTTCTTCATGTGTTGTCTTTTCATCTTTTTCATTGTTGTTGATTTTGTGTTTGCTGAGTCTTTATATTTTTCTAGTTTTTATTTTGACTTGTAGGATTGTTAGTTTCCTTTGTGGTTACCTTAATATTTACCCCCATTTTTCTAAGTTTATATCAGTTTTTTATTTCTTTATATCACCTTGACTTCCTCTCCACATGAAAGTTCTATGACTACATTATTTAGTCCCTTTTTTTGTTTTAATGTTGTCTTCTTTTACATATTGATGTTTCCCTTTCGTTATTTCAGTGTTTTAGCTTTGATTTATTTTTGTGACTTCCCTATCTGGGTTGGTATCTGGTTGCTCTTTCCTGTGTTTTAGTCTTGGGTTGTTATCTGATGTTAATGATTTTCTAACCGTAGGACTCCCTTTAGTATTTCTCGTAGTTTTGGTTTGGTTTTTGCAAATTCCCTAAACTTCTGTTTATCTGGAAATGCCCTAATTTTGCCATCATATTTGAGAGACAGTTTTACTGGATATATAATTCTTGGCTGGCAGTTTTTTTTATTCAAGGCTATATACATGTCATCCCATTGCCTTCTTGCCTGCATGGTTTCTGCTGAGTAGTCTGAGCTTATTCTCATTGACTTTCCTATGTAGGTGACTTTTCGTTTATCCCTAGCCACTGTTAATATTCTCTCTTTATCTTTGGTTTTGACAAATTTGATTTTAATATGTCTTGGTGACTTACTTTGGGATCTACCTTATGTGGGGTTCGATGAGCATCTTGGATAGATAACTTGTCATCCTTCACAGTATCAGGGAAGTTTTCTGCCAACAAATCTTCAACAATTCTCTCTGTATTTTCTATTATTCCCCCGTTCTGTATTTTCTGTTATTCCAACCCTCTAGTCACTCGTAGGTTATTCCTCTTGATAGAATCCCTCGTAATTCTAAGGGTTTCTTCATTTTTTTAAATCGTTTTAGCTGATTTTTTTCTCAGATAAGTTGGTGTCAAACACTTTACCTTCAGTCTCACTAATTCTGACTTCCATTGCATCAGTTCTTCTCCTATAACTTCCTACTGAGTTGTCTAATTCTGAAATTTTATTATTAATCTTCTGGATTTCTGATTGCTGTCTCTCTACAGATTTTTGCAGCCTGTTAGATTTATCATTTTGCTCTTCTCTAATATTTTTAATTTACTGTATTGCATGGTCTGTGTTTTGCTTAATTTCCTTCCTCATTTCTTGAAGAGTTCTCTATATTAATCTTTTGTATTCTGCCTCTGGTAATTCCAAGAAATTCTCCTCCCCTGGAAAATTTCTAGATTCTTTATTTTGGGAGCTTGCTGAAGCCATCATGGATTATCTCTTTATGTGATTTGATATTGACTGTTGTCTCCGAGCCATCAATAAGTTATTATATTTTTTTATTTTATATTTACTTACTGTGTCCTGTCTTCTTGTTTTGTTTTGATATGCCCAAATAGGCCACTTGTGTGAGCTAGTTTGATTACTGGCAACTTTGAAGCTCTAATGTCCTGTCACCAGGTGGTTAGATCTGTTACTAGGTATGTGAGCTCAGGAGTCTAGCCACTACTGTATGGATTTAGCTCAGGTGTCCAGGTAGATAGGCACAAAGTGTGTGGTGTAGGTTCTCACTTACAGTCCTAGACAGGCATGGGTGATTGGTGTAGGTACAGGCATCTGGCTGTAGCAGGGGGATGCACTCTGAGCAAGGCTGGGGGCTGACGGCCGCCCCCAAATATCCAGGTGGAATGTGTGTCCCCATTCCCTAGAGCATGTAGGTGGGTGAGTTTTGCAGCCAGACTATGAATAGCTAATGCTGTTGGCTGTAAGGATTAGGGGGCACCTCTTATTCATAGGCCCCTATCGCAGGTGGCTAGTTTGTGTGGGTGGAGCCACCCATCCTCAGGCACCTGATGTGGGTAGGTGAAGACCCTGCTTAATGGACAGAGCAGTGTCAAATGTCAAGAACCTGCCACTTCACAGCTGAAACAGTTGAAGTTAGAGTTCCAGTATATACCCTATTGTACTATGGTAATGAGGGCCTATGCTCTTGAGATGGGCCCACACAAGTCTATGCATGGGGAAAGGCACTCAAAGTCTGTGGATCCCTAATGTCTGTGCCCAGGCAAAGGAGCTGTGCCTACACTGGGTTCCTGGCTTAAGGGAGCCGGCAGTTTATTTTTTCCCATATGTTAATTTGTCCACTCTCCAAGGTAAGAATAATGGCTCCAGGCGTGTGACGGATCCTACTTCCAGCCCAGGGCAATTGCTGAAGCCAGTCCAGGACCCAGTGCAGAGTAGGGAGTGGGGAGGTAAATAGGAGAAAAGTTTTTACTTAAGAGAGGGGGTTTGTCCACCCAGTAAGCTGTACACAAGTACTTATCTTTCGTCAAGGGCTGCTTCTCACTGATTCTGCGTGGTCAAGTACACTCTCAGTGGCTGGGTCTCTCCTGGTGCGGAATACGCCTCCCACGCACTGATGCTTGTCTGCCTCACCACTCACCCCCAAGTTGTTCAGGTCTGAAGGGCTCAGGCTCTTGCTGGGTCTGGTGTGGCAACTCCTTGCTGCTTCTGAACAATCTCTCCCTCCCCCTTCCACTCAGTCCAGTTCCTCAACTCTGCCTTTGATGTTCAGGGCTCCCAGATTGCCATATATAATCAAACCACTTGTTTTTCAGGTCTTTGTTGTAAGAGGTTCCACCGGAAGTGTCTGACTATTCCACCATCTTCTATTACTTCTTATTTCTATGAGGGTTGTTTTGTTTCTAATAATCACATTGCTCATGGTTGCTTTAAGTTTAATGTCATAAACAATCCAAAGTTGCTGTAACAAAGTTAACCTTATTAGCGTTTAATTTCATATCTTAGACTTTCTTTCATTTTCTGAGGCAGAAACTGAGTCCTGATTTTCATATATTACTAAATCTTTTAATTTTAAATTATTCTTAGATTTGTAGTCCCCTCTACTGCTTTCTGATTATGATCTTATTATTTTTTATGATTCTTTTCTTAAGTCTTTGTTTTAGCTATATTTTATCTTTACTTATATAGACTTTTTTTATTTGCATAGAATTTTAACTACTTATACAGACCTTCTATAACCTAATATATACCCTCAAGTTTAGCATTTGTTATCTTTCACATCCTGGCATAACCAGACATTTTATTTTAAGACAAACTACTTTTTGTTTCTCTCTAAATCTTTTTCTCATAGAGTCTCTCTTTATCAGTCTCTCTTCATCAGTCTCTCTTCTTTAAGTCTTTCTCTCTGTCTCTTAAAAATAACTTACTAGCGGTCATTTTTCCTGCTTTCTTGCTTTTTAGAACATGCTAAAACTTTCAATTTAGTTCTTAATGTGGTTGAGCATTTTTAGTGAATCAGCAAAGTGGAACTTACCTGCAAAGGACAACTTTAAAATGTCCATGGTCAACTTATTATAATAATTCCTAAAAGTGAAAGACTTGATGGGAATAAACTACAAAAGTAATGCAAAGCCAGATAAAGTCAATTTAAAATAAAAACTTTTAGATGAAAATATCTGTAAACTTACTAATTAATGTTGTTTTCAAAGAGCTTCATATATAACATATAATAATCTTAAGACATAATATTAAATACTCATAATATATCAAGAATATACTAGGGCCAGAAAGCAGGTGACAAGGAAGCTGGTGATAGGGAACCCAAGGTTGAGTAAGGATATTGTTGATGTGCTGTGAGATTGTTAACTATTGTCATAGGGCAACATTTGTAGTAACTGTTAAATGTGAAACTATTTTGTTCTGTAAGCCTTCATCTTAAGTGAGAATAACAGCACAATTCAAAGAGCATAGTCAATGTCACTTAACTGTGCATGTAGAAATTTTTGAAATGGTGTATCTTTGGCTATGTGTATTTTCACCAAAAAAAAAAAAAAGTGGTTGAGAAGTTAGAGGGTTGATATGTTGTGGGGTTGTTAACCAGTGTCATAAAACAACACGCGTACTTCTGTTTCATGAGAAACTATTTGTTCTGTAAGCCTTCACCTGAAGTACAATTAAAAAAAAAAAAAAAGAAGGGAGAGTGTTGACATGTCGTGGGGTTGTTAACTAATGTCATAAATCAATATGTGTACTGACTGTTTAATGAGAAACTACTGTTCTGTAAACCTTCATCTAAAGTACAATAAAAAAAAAATTTAAAAGGCTTGCAATAAAAAAAGGAATACCAAGAAAATAAATAAATAAATAATATACTAAGATTATCAAGTTTCTAAACGTGAATTGCAATAAAAAAATTCTATGGGCAAACAATGTGAATTCTCCTGTTAAAAGTATTGGCTTTTGTGATGTTATATTCAAAGTATCAAAACTGCAATCAAGTTAGTAATTGAAGTAATAAAATTATGACACAATATTGTGGGCTTGTTGTTTAGTATCAGGCAAACATTATTGACATAAAATTTAATTTAAAGAAAATTTAGTACTTCTCTCGATTTGGCAACATGTTTCATGTAATTTGTAACATATTAAATAAAGCTATTTAGCATTTTTATTTATAAAACAGGTAAAATTTTTGTGTGTATGTCCATGAAGTTTCAAAATTGTCAGGTCTTTATCACAGGTCACAGAGGAAGCAATACTTGCGTTATTTAAACAAAGACCTTAAAGGTAAAAACAAATCTTTCTCAGTTAAGCAGCTTGGTTTCTTAGTCAAGGACATAAAGGTTAACATAAACTCAGAGACATAGAACTTTTGTTACTTAGGCAGATTGCATAGAATAAGCAGTAAACTAATGAACCAAGATTATTAAAATTGAGCAAACTTTGCTAGGGTTTTAATATACTTCATAGCTTTTTAGAGTCAGGAATTTATTTTGTTTGAACCCTTGCCTTCAAGGCAGATTGAACAAAGAATAAAATTAACTATTCATCCCAGTAATTAAAGTTTGTTATCTTAACAGTGAGAAATTTAATTCTTTGCTATTTGATATTAAAGCTCTTAAAAAAGTTCATAAATTAACCTATTAAAATTTTAGTTGCAGCAAAAAAGAACTTCAACTATATCAAATAAATTGTCTTTAATGAACCTTTTAAATTTCTTGTCTTTGTTACATATCTTTTATAGTACAATCTTTTTAGTGGTAAAAATAAACACACTTATTAAACCTAAATATCAGGATCTCAGTTCATTTATGTATGTTTCAACTGGTCTAAGTATTTTGAAAGGAAAGACATAATTAAATTCTTTCCTTTTAATTTTTATTTTCTTGGTAAGCAGTCTAGGTTTTTCTTGTGTTCTAATTTCTTCTGTTTGAGTTAACTACTGATGTTTTAAAAGTCTCTCTAAAGTTAATTCACTAAAACTAGGGTCATTACTAAACAAATTTGGGAAAATTCTTATCTTTATTCATCATAAGAGCAAGAGTAATTTGAAAAGCAGCTTGTTTAGCTGTCATGTTTGCAAGGTTGTTTCCTTTAATTTCTTCAGTCTTAATTATTTCTGAAAGTCAGAATATCTGGGCAAAGTTGGTAGAGCCCTCATTCTGTAATTAATAAAAATTACTTCTTTTCCTTAAATAAAACACATTCCATATATCTAGCTTAAGTTACTTATAAAGGTTTTGCTTTTAAAATTTTATGTTGACAAAACATAAAATCCTTTGTCATTAGTTCCTGGGAATGTTAGGATTATTTAATTTATATAAGGGCTTATTTACCATTAAACCAGTCAGAGTAAGTTCTTTGAAGAAATATTGTAATCTAATTTAATAATAACATTAAAAAAACCCAAACCCATTGTTGTCGAATCAATTCCAACTATACCATCCAGAGGTAGGAAATTATCATATTTTCATAATCCTATCTTCTGCATGCTTTATAGGCTCCTTTAGAGAAACAATTTAGAATAATTTGTCCCTTTTTTCTTCAAGGCCTTGTTATGCCATCAAAATAAACAATTTATCTTTCTCAGTGCATTTTTCAAATAGGCTGATTTATATCAAAGTTACTCAAAAATAGTTATTAGAAGCCCAGGAACAAAAAGTAGTTTTTCTTGGAAGAGAAAACTGAGATTTAAACATATTAGTCTCTCTAATTGGAAAGTAGCTTTATATTCTCAGGTTCTTTCAGAAAAACAGGGAATTTCAGACAGAGGTTTGAAAGTAGGATATAAAGGAGAGGTGCCCTGCAAAAGAGTGGAGAGGAAAGGAGCACGATTTTGGCACTGTGATTCTTTATTCTGCCAGTCAATTTAGATATAATGTCTTGTCTTAAACCAATCATTTAGCTGTTAGACTTTGGATACTCATTGTTCTAATTTAATGAGCAGGAAGACTAACTTAAAAAGTTCAAAGATCCCCAAATTGGCCACTGATTTTTCTAAATTTCCTTGTTAGGTGATGCCAGCTACTTAAAAATGAGCATATTATGGGACCAAAATGCTTGTACATAAAACAGGTTAGAAGCTGTCACCTCCCCCTGCGTATTGGCATTACCCATTTTACTAAACAGTAAACTAACTGCACATGCTAGCAAAAACCGAATATGCACTAAGCATTGATGCGCATCGAACTCTTAATGAACACTGAAAACTTGAGAGTGCACTTAAAAGAAAAGCTGTGTGCAAACTTTAATGCACTGAAACTTCTGGCTTTCCCAAGATCAGACTAAAGTCTTGCCAGGGATTCACCACTAGATATCAGCCTCACCAAACCTAACCTGGCAAGAACTTGTCAAAATGTTCAGAATGTGAACCAAAAAATGAAAGCGAAAATGGAGACAAAGGACAGACAAAAGACAGCCAACAATAAATCTCTAAGAATTCAACGCAAAGGAGTTGAGCTTGATTCTAGGGGTCACTCACCAGTCTGAAGTCCCTCAGGGATCTGTGGAAATGGAGATTTCAAGGGACTTGTGCTGGACCAGGGCCCAGTTCCTCCATCTTCTGAGGGCCATCACTGGTGGTATGCCTTCAAATCCCATGTATCTGACACTAAGAAGTGTCCAAGAGTAATGAACCCATGCTCTATTGAAGTAAAAGCTAGGAGATTTGTTGAAGGTTCAGAAACAGTCTGGACCAGGGAAAAGTTTGATTTCACACAGTGGAACAAGCTCTCCTGAGAAGGGGAGGGGAAAAGGGTACTTTTATGTGGTAAAATCAAGAACTAACAGTGCAAATCTATGATAAGTGCTTGGTGAGGTAACGTAGCCGGAGATGGGATATCTCTAAGGGGGGAACTGAAGGGGATTGGTTTGGAGTACATATATGGGTTTTTGGGATTAGTTGTGCAGGATAATTGCAGAAGCGGTGACTATAGAGGTGTACAGGTGGCTACAAGATGATTACAAAGTATTTTTTTCCCAAGGACATTTAGTTTAAAAAGTAGCTAGGGGAACAATATATTTCTTGACGGTGGACATGTCTAATAAGCTTAAGGGAGTCAGGATCCTCACAGGAACATTCTTTCCTTATCCTTGGATAAACCACAAAGAGAAACAGTTTCCTAATTACAGGCTTTTAAGTCTGTACAAAGGTCACTGAATGTTAGAGAAGTTAGCAAGAATTAAGATGAAACCCGGACTCAGGCCCAGACTAGCCATTTTACTAGGGTCAAGTGCCTCAGTTTTGAGATCTCCTACACAGTATCATCTGTAGCATCCTTGTGTATCTGACACATATAGGAGCTTAGTGAATTAATGAATTAATAAATGGTTTACTGAATAAATAAATGAATCGACAACTCATTTGAGTGGAATTCATTTGAATGAGTTGATAAGTGACTTATTTAGCTAAAAATATAATTGGGCATTTGGTTTTTGCCTTACTAAGATCATTGAGATTATAAGAGCTGTTCATTTTCATTTTCTAGCTTTTCATGTGCCTTATTTTAATGTGCACTAGTGTGACATGTATATGATTTCAGCAAAAGAAAATTTTCAATTTTGAATCAAATCCATAGTTTGTAATCTGAAGCTTGCAAAATCAAAATAAACCAGGTAAGCAAAGTGGCCATGGATTTGAACAAAGGCCTTTAGTGTTCTGTGTTTCTCAATATACTAAATTTTAAGTGTAAACAGAATTTCAAAGACTATGCATTGAAATGCACATACATTAAATAAAGCAATTCAGCAGTAGTGATGGGGAAAAGAGGTTATTTCTGCTACAACTAGTAGAGCTTTTGGCAGAGGCCGCCCTGTCCCTGCTTCCTGAGGATCTTAGTTGCCCTAAATGACAGCCTTCCCAGGGTCTGTTGTAGGGCACCCACCCCCACCACCCCAGACTAGTCTTTACCTTCACCACTTACCCCTAAGGCAAGACCCAGAGAGTTTCCAAGCAAAGAGATGCTCAGTGCATAATAACTCCTTAAATGATTAAGTTAGGTTAAAGGCTGAGTAGGTGCTGTGGGCTGACCTAGGAATTATTCCCATTTACTACATTGACATTGTGGGGATCCTTGCTTCTAAAGGAAAAAAACAAAGCAAACAACAGCAGAGCTCTTTACTTGGTCACATAACAATTTGCAACTTGGTTTATATATACTTTAAATTGTAACATAAACCATTTATATTAAAATATTTTTACTGCATAATGAAATTTCAGTGTCCTTCCCCCACAACATGCATCCTACTTAATTTTAAATTAACTCTCAAAATCTATGAAGTGAGTTTACTAGTGTCTGTTTTTATTTTGATAATGATGTTCTTTCTACATTGATATTGGTTATTGATTCTAATGTGTTGTATGATTTTCAGTATCTAGTGCTTGTTTTAAAGGAAAAAAAAAGATTATTTCAGAAATTACAGAAGTGGTAAAGAGGAATCAAGAACATTTATGCAAACTGGATTTGATGTTGGATCATCTCCTATCTTCAAAATGGAAATGTCTTCTCTCTGTAATTATGTTTAAAAGGGGCTCATCTTAATTCCCATCAGATGTCTTCCATAACTAGGCAATATAGCTAAATGAAGGTGATGGGAAAAGTTAAAAGTGTTTCTTTATTGAAAAATGTAGAGAGCTTATTCAAGCACTAGAACATACATTTAGGGGTATGTTCAAAGCAAAACCAGGCCGAAGAATTAAAAAGGTTTGAGTTAAAGTTATTACTAAGGCACATCAAGCAGACAAAGAACATATTCTTCACAGAAATCTGTAAAATTGAAAAAAATCAAGCACATTTTAAAGAAAGTCAACCCTGTAATGTATTTTGTATAAGTGTATGCATAAGTCTGATTTATATAAAGTTTTATAAAATCACAGATTTGTGTATGTAATTCATCAAGTGATGTAAGATTGAAACCATTTGGACCATTTCGTTTTCTTCCGCACTAATTAGTAATCTGAGACTAACGGAAGAAAGGATTTAATGGTGAAAAAACAATTGCAGTCCACCAGTTCTTGTGGAGCTCACTCTGAGTGTAAACAGGAAACACCACAGGAAATCCAGCACTGATCAGATTGCTAGCCTAGTGCTGAAGACAGACCAGTTTTGGATCAAAATTAAAAAAAAAAAAAGAAATAGATGTTTATCTGAAATAAACTCCAACCTTTCAAACTCATTTCTATTAATTTTAAAATAGCCTAGATGTTAGTTTAATTTTTAAAGCAATAAAAAGACTATTATTTTCTTTCAGTAAATCATGATTCTGGAAAGAATTCCTATCTTAAGCATTCCAAATCCCTTATTTATATAAAATGATACTTTGCTTTAAAAAAAATCAGACCGAGGAAATATATCTTGGTTTTCAGAAAATCTAGGTTTGGCAAAAAAATGAGAAAATAAATAATAAACATCTGCAAATTAAAAATAAAATAAAATAAACAAGCTGATTAATGTTCAGGTTTCTAAAGCTTGTTTCACTTTTAATCATGGATAATATATAAAAGATAATTGTCTAACCCATTTTTACTTGTTCCATTGAATAAGTAAAGGATCTGGGTTGAAAAGACCTGATTTATGTCTTGGGAGCCCCAGTGGCGCAGTAGTTAAGTGGTCTGCTGTTAACCACGAGGTGGACAGTTTGAATCCTCCAGCTGCTCCTTGGAAACTCTATGGGGCAGTTCTATGCTGTCCTATAGGGTTGCTATAAGTCCGCACTGACTCAATGGCAAAAACAACTGTTTTTTGTTTTTTTTTCCCCCTCACCCTTCTTGGTTTTATTGAGCAAATTACTTCTCTGGGGGACAAAAAGACAAGTTGTCAAACTCACTGTGCTGCAGGGAGGAATAACTGTGATACCACTTACAAATATTTTAGAAACTTACTAGTACATATCGAAATGCTTTACCATTGAGTTGATTCCAACTTATAGAGACCCTATAGGACAGAGTAGAACTGCCTTATAGGGTTTCTAAGGCTCTAAGTCCTTAAGGAAGCTAACTGCCACATCTTTCTCCCAAGAGGCGGCTGGTGGGTTCGAACCACCAACCTTTCAGTTAGTACCAAGTGCATTAACTACTGCACCACCAGGGTGCCTTACATATTGATAGATGATATTATTATTGTTGTTATGCCTTTCATCCTGGAGCACTAATGTCATACAGTGAAACCAGTACTGATCATCTTTCATGAATCATGCTGACATTTCAAAAAGGGAAAGTAGAATTCTGGAGACTGTAAGCTGGAAGATTTGCACTGATCCCTGGCAAAACTTATAATGGGATCATTATGCTGTTTGGTTTAGGACAGAAGGAAAAAAATATATATATATATAAAATGGTGTTATTAGTAACTTGTGCAAATAACTATTAGCGAGAAAGGAAAATCTAATTGTGTTTTCTCAGTTGGCAGAAAAAGAGAGTGTCATCGATATTGAATCATTTTGCTTCATCAAGTTTTTAAACACAGATTTTTATAATATCTTAGAGGCAAAATGGGCAGGATGCTAGTTCAATTAGTTACCTTTATATATGTTGAGATATTGTACCATAAAACAACAATGATGATGATGATGATGAAGATGAAGATAAGAATGACGATGATGGAGGTGGTAGAAAGAGGGAGAGCTCTGCTGCTGCACTGTAATTGCTCAATTCTTGCAGGAGATTTTTATCACTGGATTAAATAGGAAGGCCATATTGGTAAACTTACAGGTGACTGAATAGTGAGTGAGAGATCTCACAAAATGATTCCAGCTCCAGAGATAAAAATTATTAAACTAGAGAAAGAATGAAAATAATTGCAATTAAATCCAATAGGGCTAAATGTGAAGTATCATGCTAATATTTAAAAATCAAGACACAGTTGTGTTGCTCATAGCAGGTGATTAATCAATATTTCTTGAATAAATTAGCACATAAATACACGAATGAGTGCATGGAAATATGGATACATTTCACATGCTATGAAATTTACTTGACAATAATTTATATTTAAAAATAAAACTTCTAAATGTTTTTTAATCTAACACAGACTCCTTTGAGGCTGCAGTCTAGCTAGCAGAGGAACTGTAAAACCCAAACGTAGGCTTCCTTACAAGCACCGCAAGAAGATCTCCATTTACTAACAGCATCTCTGCAGCTCGGAGAAGTGAGATAATGTGTGCCTGGTCTCACAGCAGGTACACAACATGTCTGAGCTAAGATAGGAGACCAGTCTAGATGAGCTCTGTGTTAATGTTTTTTCTTTACACTATACTTTTAAAAAGAGAGGAGTCAAAAAAAAATAATAAATGAGGAATGAGAAAGCCTTGAAGGATTAGTTTAAATGATTACAACATGGGCAAACTCCATTGATACTCATGTTCCTTTCCCTGTATATTAATTGCTTTTTACCATTTAAAAACACTCCATATATATGATCTCATTATTAACATCAGAGGTAGCTGAAACAGGTATCCTGAACATCAGTTAAAAGACGAGAAAATGGAGAACTGGAGTCCAAACCTCTTTCAAGCTCTAATTCTTGCTTCCTTAAAAATAATTGCTGTAGTGTGGTGGTTTTCAGAATGTAGTAGCTAGATCAGAGGCATCAGCATCACCCGGGTTAGTTGCCATCCAGTTGATTCCGACTCATGGCGACCCCATGCACAACAGAAAAAATGTTGCCTGTTCCTGCACCATACTCATGATCACTGGTATTTTTGAGTCCATTGTTTGGGCTATTGTGTCAATCCATCTCATTGAGCATTTCCCTGGTTTTCACTGGCTCTCTACTATATCAAACATGATGTCCTTTTTTTTAGCAATTGGTCTTTCCTGATGATGTGTCCAAAGTAACCAGTACTGTTTAGAAATGCAGTTTTTGGGCCCTTCTCAGGCTTAGTAAAACAGAACCTCTGGGACTGGGGCCCAGCAATCTTGAGTTTCATCAAACCCTCCATTCTGATGCACTGAACTGTATGCGTAAACACATACCGGTTGCCTTAAAACGACAAGCAGCAATAAGACTGCTGGGATAAGGACTCCACTATCCCATCTCATTGGCTTATACACACAAGACACTTATACAGCATTGGAAATTGAAAGCAATTATTATTATTTATAGAAGGTAAACACTAAACAACAAAAACAGATTTGAGTGAACCCGTCCCCTCCACCCTCAAGAATACCCCATTTGCATTGCAGGAGAGGAAGCCACTTATGTCTAAAAGGGACACGCTCACCCTTCCCAAATTACCTATGTCCATTTCTGTGTCACTAGGTGGGCACGTTGTGGACCAGGTGTCAGCAAGTGTCCCTCTCTCTTAGCATCTGTGTCATCACTTCAGGTCAGGTGCAGCATGGCTGCATTCTCTCTCTCTCTTTCCATGGCTTTTCTTGGCTGGGTCTGGGCCCTGTGCTTACTGGTCCAGCTCTGGGACAACTTTGAACCAGTGCCAGGTTACACTGTCATTATGACAGCTCTTGAGGCAAAACTTTGTTTTATGGACAACCCCTGTGTGGTGTATGCCCAAACCTCTGCAGTGCTTCTCACAGCCCCCTCAAAATAGGCATCTTCTCATCCCTCTCAAAACAAGCTTACCCTTGGCCCTCAGGAATGGTTCCTTCTTGGCCTTAGAGTTACAGCTCTCACACAACTGTGGCATCTGCAGCTGCCAAAGGCAGGACAGCTCGGCCCCCACACTGCCACTTGCTCTGCTCTGGCATCTGCCTTCAAGGGTCTCAACTGGGGCTGTTTTCCCTTTATGGGACACCCAGCTATGTTCATGACCTCCTGCCTAGAGAAGCCCAGTTCCATGGGCAAACTCCTTCCCAGCTCTGCTCTGTAGGGCGGGCTCACCCACCACCACCATGTGTCAGTCTCCTAATTCCCACTGCTCTTACCACTGCCACTGTTTCTCTGCTACAGGGCTCTGCTGTGCTTATCGCCATTTCTCTTGGTCTGCAGTGTTATCAGCTCAGTTTTACAGCCTTCGACACAATTACAGCTCTTTTATTTGGGTCTTTAAGGTTCTCAGCACAGGGACCCCAAGTCCAAAAGATGCAGTCCTCTCCAGACTCTTGTTAATGAGGAGGTCCTCATTAGAGCCTCTGCATTCTAGGGATTTTATCAGTCACCAGGTGGGTGCCCAGCCTATCCTAGTAAAGGTCAGACCAGGCAGGGCTTCCCCAGCCAATCAGGGTAAAAGTCAGACTGTTAAAGTCACCTAGTCTATCCTGGTAAAAGTCACCTGCTGGACAGGGCTCTCCAGCCAATCTGTGTAAAGGTGGATAGCAAATCAACCAATTCTTGCAAGTCACTTATGCAGGTAGCAAACCAGCTAATTCCTTGCAAGCTGCTTATGTGGATAGCAAATTGACCAATCCTGTAGCAGATTGTGGCCCAACTAATCATTTTGGGAGAATTACAAACCCAGGGCCAGAAAACCTATTGTACTACATGCACAACTGAGTCTGAGAACCACTACTGTATTAATGGCACAAATACTATAGCAAAGAAAGCTAGGAATACAAGCGATGAAAATAAGGGAGAATAACTCAGCTGAGACATCAGTGTATCTGTAAAGGAAAAAATAGATCTTTTTGAAGACCTTAGAAATCATAGAGTTTGGTTGATGTCCAGGAGGGTTGAGTTGCTTGCAGAAGACAATGCTACCAGTTAGTGACTGTATCTATTAGGAATTGAAAAACACATCCAGAATTACTTCTGAATATTGACGTAAAAAGTGCAGTAATGAATATTACAGAGGAAGCTATTCAAAATGCTACAAGTTGTTAAAGAAACTAAAGAGGAATTTCTCTGGCAAAGCAATATGGCTTGCTTGTTCTCCATCCTGCAGTACTAAATCATGTTTATATAACGTAATAACAGTACATAAGACTAAGTTCATAGAAATAGCTTAAACTTTAGTGACCCCTTAAAACTAGTTTTTGCGTGTTGATTCTGCTGAGAGCACAGCTGAGATCCATCTTCTCCTGTGTTTGTTGATACTTTTACCAGGCAAGAGAGGTCACTCTGGTAATTATAAAAGAGAAAAATATAAACAAGTGATTATTTATTGAATTTCAGGTTTTATCTTTTGCAGACACTATCCTAATAGGATGCAAATATTCTCAACACTGATAAGAGTGGCATTTTTCCATGTTCACTTTGTTGAAAGTTTTGTTACTTCATGTTTGGATGACAACGTCTGCATGAATTCTCGTATTTTGAGCTCCCGGCAGTTAAGTCAATGCCAAATATATATGTGCTTACTGTTAACTTTTGTTTATTTTACTATTAAGAAAATTTGATTTTAAGTTTTTATTCTAAGAATTAAATGAGGCATCACTGTGTAATAAGCTTATTAGGTGGCCACACAAGCTCAGGAGTCAGGTAAACATGACTGACACAAAACTTACAATCCTCAAGTAGTGAACCAGATATGAGAAAAGGCAGAGTGGACCCAAGACCAATAAGAATGAATTGTAATTGTTTGAAGATGTATGCATTATTTTTAAAGATAATGTGTTGATCAAAGAATTGGCTTATAGCCCTGAAAGCATAGAAAAAAGATAGCCATAGTGGCAAATACAAATAAGATAATTGACTGATAGATTTTGAATGTCCCTTTGACATTAGGTTACCTGCTTTCTTTTTTTTTTTTTTTCCAATTCTATATTCATCAAGCCTTGCTTTTGTAAGTTTTCTAAATACAGAAACGGGTGCCCTGGTCAAACCACTCTGCATTCTAATCTGCAGGAGAGTTTTATTTATCATAATAAATTAGTAAAATTATAAATTAGTAAAATTGACATTACTATTTATTCAAGGAAGTAAGAAGCTTTCTTGGTTTCTGGGATAATGAGTTCACTGGCAGAGGAGAAAGACACCATGTGGGTATTACTATAACCTACTGTGGAAATGACACTGTGGAACACAGCTCAGGGCACATGACAGGTCTTGTCAGGGAGGGGGAAGGTATGGACAGATTCTTGGAGAAGATGATACTTGAGCTGATTCTTAAATGACTAATACCATTTCACCAGGTTTGCAGGGGCATATAAGAAAGGCCTTGGCTGCTGAGAAGATGCAGGAGAAAAGATCCTCAAGGTGGAGAGATTAGCCATACAACCTCACTTGGTCTTTATTCTGTGAACAGAGGGGCAGAGAAGAGAGGAAGCAGTATGTGAAGTACATATGAAGTGTTTTATTTAGAGTTGGACATCAATGTCCAATAGAAATATAATGTTAGCCACATATGTAATTTCTTATTTTCTAATAGCTACATTGGAGCCCTGGTGCAGTGGTTAAGCGTTTGGCTGCTAACCAAATGTTGGCAGTTCGAATTTACCAGGCGCTCCTTGTAAACCCTAAGGGGTAGTTCTACCCCGTCCTATTGGGTCACTATGAGTCAGAATTGACCCAACAGCAATGGGTTTGGTTTTGATTTGGTTTAATAGCTACATTAAAAAGTAAACATAAGCAGGTTAATATGAGTCTATAAGGTTTTTGTTAATATGAGCTCTAGGTAAGCTGAGCAGAGCGTTGCCAGTTTCTGAGGCCTCTTGGTCCATCACTAGTTTGTCAGTTTGTTGTACTGTGGTGGCTCAAGTGTTGCTATGATGCTGGAAGCTATGCCACCAGTATTTCAAATACTAGCAGTGTCATCCATGCTGAACAAGTTTAAGTGGAGCTTCCAGACTAAGACAGACTTGGAAGAAAGGCCTGGCGATCTGCTCCAAATTAGTCAATGAAAACTCTACGGATCACAACAGAATATTGTCCAATGCAGTGCTGGAAGATGAGTCTCCTAGGCTGGGAGGCACACAAACTACACAGTGGCTGCAACAATGGACTCGAAAAATGATCAATGATCATGAAGATGGCACAGGACTAGGCAATGTTTTGGTCTGTTATACTTGAGGTTGCCACAAGTCAGAGCTGACTGGATGGCAACTAACCATAGCAAGGCCTTTTGGTAGGCAATTGGCCCATGTCTTTGAGCTACTTCCCAGAACACAACCTTGTTCCTTATTTGTCTTCCAAACTTTACAAGGGTCATCTGTTAATAGCCATAAAGATATCCAAAAATATCAAAGGGACATTTCACTTTATTTACCTATCTCTGATAAATAGTAGTTATGTGTTTAATAAATAGGTTGCATAAAATTTAAATGCACATGAATGGTGGATCTCAAATACACTGAGGAAATTCCAAATAATAGATGTGGGATTATTTTTGTAAATATAAAACCTCTATAAAATATAAGTTATCATTAAGTTATATGGGAATTCAATGAAACATTTTTTGTGTATAGTAATACAGAAATTAAATTTTAAGTTTGGATTTTAAAATATCACATGCATACACTGAATATGAACTATCACTCTACTAAAAATAATTTAAACTTCAGAATAAAAAGATTTCTGTCTGTTTTCACATGTAAAAGTAGAATTCTTTATCTTTATTAATACTATTGTTAATCCCAAATCATGTATAATCATGTAAATATCCCATTAGGGATCTACTTATAGTAGTAGGCTTTCCTTTAAGAATTCCTCTTCTTTATGAGGTAGAGAGAATTGTGGATTACAAGTAGATAGAGGGATACCTCCCAAGAGCTAATATCCTAATGGATGACAAAACGGGCAAAATCAAACAAAACAAAATATAATAAAGGTGAAAGGAATAGTCTTGCTCTTAGGAACATAAAACAGACTCCACAAGAGCAAGGACATGGTAAAGAAGCTTAGATATTCATAGGAAAAAGACCTTATGTCTTTGGTTGATTGTAAGCTCAGCGTGAGCCAACGGGTAATTAGACAGTACACCTATAAAGTTGAAAGCCTGGAGGGCAGAGGGAATACTTGTCTATTACTCTGTAAAACTAGACCACATCAGGGCTTGTATGTTTGGTAACAAGGCCACATTGCCATAGGACATGGAGGAAGCAGACTGGAGATAGGAGGCTTATAGGGTAATATTGCTGTTCTCAAATATTTGAGAACTCTTACGTGGAAGGGTGGTTTACCTTGTTCTGTGGGGTCCTAGATGGCAAAGAAAGTAAGTTATGAAAAGGCAGCTGTCAGAGACTTCTACTTTTGGAAAGGGAAGTAGATATACCTTTCCTTTTCTTCTCACAAACTACAATTAAAAACACTGGACATTATACACAAAACAAACATAAAGAGATTCTGAAATGTGGCAAGAAGAAGTTAGACAAATAAGGACCTCAAGACTTGAGGAACAATATGGTGGTGAGTTCTCTGGGCTTTCTTTTTGCCTCATATATCCCAGATCAGGCGCTGAAGAAACTGGCAACATGGAAATGCCAATTAAGGCAGACAAAAAAAAGGCCCCCAAAAGGCTGCGCTTTCTAGCCAAAGAACCAGGAAAGGGGTAGCCTATCAATACAGAAAACTTTTAGAAAGTAACCACTCTACTCCAGCCAAGCACCACAGAATAAACTGTAGCCCCATGCACATTAATGCTAACAAAGGCCAGGTGGGGAGTTTAGTCTTCCAACATCAGTAGCCAGTTCAATAAACTGCAAGGAGGCACTCCATCCTCGGCACTGGGGTAGTGTCAGAGAATGTAGAATAAGGACCTGGGATTTACATCTCCACCTGGAGCTTACTTACCACCCTTACACTCTCCTCCCCTCCCTAGTGTCATGTGGGTCACACGGTGAGACTCAACTTCCATCACTACCAGGCACTGCTCTCCCTCTCCATCAAAGTGATATCTGAGGAGACCTAGTAGAGAGTCAGAAATTCACCACCACCCAGCAGTTTCAAGGCCACCCTCCCCCCACCGTATGTCTGTGAGTTCACACGAGAAGCAGTAAAAGGTATTACTAACCCTCCCACCGTGGGTGGTATTAGTAGAGGCCTGATGGGCTGTGAGAAATCCCACACTCTACCCAGGAAAACTAGGAGTCTCCTCTGCATTGGGTGTAAATGGAAGACCAAGTTGAGAAACTGGACTTGCACATTTACCTGCCCATAACAAGGCAATAACCCCACTTCGCCAGCAGAAGCAGTGTCAGAGGAAGCCAAGTAAAACAGGAAGTTTAAATAAGATGCAAAGTTTCATAACAAAATATCCATAATGACCAGGTTTCAATAGAAAAATCACACTTCATACTGAGAACCGGGAACACCCCAAATTGAATAAAAAAAAAAAAGATGCCAGCACCATGATGACAGAGATGTTTAAAGCAGCCACTGTAAATATGCTTTAACAAGCAATGATGAATATGCATGTAAAAAGAAAAAAATACATAAAGTCTAAGCAAGGGAGAGACATTTATAGCACTAAAGGGTTCCATTACAAAAGAGTGAAGTCTCTAATAATAATCTAAACTCTCACATCAAGAAGAAAGAAGAAGAGCAAAATAAACCCAAAGCAAGTAAAAGGAAGGAAATAACAAAAAGCAGAAATCATTGAAAGTGAAAGCAGAAAAACTGTGAAGAAAAATCAATGAAACAAAAAGGAAGTTCTTTGAAAAGATCAATAAAGTGGAGAAACAGCAAGACGGGCAAAGAAAAACAGGAGGGAAGACACAAATTGCTGACATCAGGAATGAAACAGGATACTACTGCAGACCCTGCGAACATCAAAAGAATAATAAGGGAATATTACAAATAACTGCATAATTTTATAACTTAGATAAATGGACCAATTCCTTGAAAATCACAAACTACCACAATTCACCCAAGATGAAATAGATAATTTGAATAGCCCTATTAAGGAAATTGAATTCATAATTAAAAATTCCCCAGAATCTCTAGGCCCAAATTATTTAATTGCAGAATTCTATGAAAAATTAAAGAAGAATTAATGTCAATTGTACACAATTTCTTCCTGAAAATAGAACACTTCCTAACCTATTTTATAAACCAGCATTCCCCTGATACAAAAACAAAGATAGTACAAAAACAGAAAATTACAGGTCAATATCACTCATGAATATAGATGCAAAAATTCTTAACAAAACAGTAGCAATATAATTCAGTAATATAAAAATAATTATACGCCATGACTGTTAATGGAATGAACTGTGTTTCTCCAAAATATGCACTGAAGCCCTAAACTCCAATACCGTGAATGAGACCTTATTTGGAAATAGGGTCTTTGTAGCTGTAATGAAGTTAAGATGAGATTGTGAGGGTGGCCCTAATCCAATATGACTGATGTCCTTATAAGAAGACCAAGAAGAGACACAGACTCACACACATCACCATGTGATAATGGAAGCAGAGATTGGAATGATGTGTCTACAAGCCAAACAACACATGGATCACTGCCAAAACCAGAAGCTGAGAGAAAGGCATGGAACAGATTCTCCCCTAGAGCCTTCAAAGAAAGGATGGCCTTGGTGATACCATGATTTTGGAACTTTAAACTTCAAAACTGTGAGAAATAAATTTCTCATGTTTCAAGCCATTCAGTTTGTAATTTGTAACGGCAGCCCTAGGAAGCTAATACAATGTCCATATGGGGTTTATTTTAGGGATGCAAAGCTGGCTTAATTTGAATATCAACGTAATCCACTATATTATTGCTAAAGAATTGAAATCATATTATCAAACCAGTTGATTCCAAAATAAAAAATTGACACAACTCATCACCCATTATCATAAAAACTCTCAGAAAAATAGGAATAGAGGGAACTTACACGACTTGATAAGGATCAACAAAACTTACAAATAACATTTTACTAACTGGTGAAAGATATTTCCCTTAAGATCGAAAACAAAACAAAGATGTCTGCTCTCTCCATTCTTTACAAGTCATAGCGAGTACAATAAGACAAGAAAAAGAATAAAAGGCATAGATTGGAAAGGAAGAAATAAAACTTCCCTATTTGCAGATGCCATGGTTGTCTATGTGTAAAACCCCAACAATAATATACAAAAGCCTTCTTAGACCTACTGCAAGAGTTCACAAAAGTCACAGAATAAAAGATCAGCTCACACACACATACACAATATATGTGTCTATATATACATATATATCACTGAACACATGAACACCAAAATTTAAATGCAATTCCATTTAAAATTGCTAGAAAAAAAAAAGTAAATACTTCGCTGCTAATTTAACATAAAGGAAACCTGGTGGCACAGTGCTTAAGTGCTAGGCTACTAAGTGAAAGGTCAGCCATTTCAACCCACCAGCAGCTCCAAGAGAAAGATACGTGGCAGTCTGCTTCCATAGGATCAAGCCTTGGAAACTCTATGGGGCAGTTCTACTCTGTTCTAGAAGGTTGTTATGAGTTGGAATCTAATCAATGGCAACAGAGGTATTTTGTTTTTTGTTTTATTTTTATGTAACACAATATGTTTAAGATTTCTGTACTGAAAACTATAAAATGCTTGTGAAAGAAATTTTAAAAATCTAAATAAAGAGACATACTCTGTTCCTGGATTGGAAGACTCAGTATAGTAAAGATGTCAATTCTCACCAAATTGATACAGGTTTATTATAAACAATTTTATCAAAATTTTATCAAAATTCAGCAAGGGTTTTTGTAGATTTGGCAAGACAAAGGAAGACAAGGTAACTAAAATAGCTAAAACAACTTTGGAAAAAAAGAATAAAGTAAGAAGAAGCAGTGTAGCTGATTTCAAGACTTACTATATACCTATGAGACAGAACCTCAACAGCGCTATATTCTTCACCTGGCTTCCTCCCCTGCAGTGTTGTTTTGCAAAATCGTTTACTTTGCTGGGCAACCCTCCCCTCAACTTTGCATTTGAATCCTGCTTTTGCTTGGAGGTTATACGTAAACCCCTTTGCGCCTGCGTAATATGATTAAGAATGTTGCTGATGGAACTTGTATGCACTCTGTACTTGTAAACCCCTTTGAAAGTAATCTGTCTGCCGGCCCTTGAGAAGCAGTCTTGGCAGCAGTGAGCTCCGAATGACTCCATTTCCTTGTACAACGAAATAAAGGTGGCTTTTTGTTCTCTCACCTCAGTCTGTCGTTTATGGGCCGATATGAGTCACGCGGAGTAAGAACCTGCGGTTTCCACCTGGTAACATTTCTGGCAAGCCAGCCAGAAGCCATCTTCTCTGTTCCTGAGGTGGATCGGGAAACAGAACAGCCTTGATGTCTGGCACCACTAGGAGATTTTCTCCTAGAGACCTTGGAGCAGCTCTGAAAGCTGGTCCCCCCGCACCCCCACCACCCACCTCCTGGGACCCAAACGATGGCTCCGAGAGAGACATGAAACGCACCTGGGTTGTTTCTAAGTGCCTAGATAAGGCCTTATTAGAGTCCCAAAAGGCGGGAGAAATTGACCATTGAGGGCAGAGACTCCCATGACAGGATAAGGTGGTCGAGAAACAGGCTAGAGCACTAGACTGCCTGCCACCCACAAGAAAACATTCCTCAATGAAAGTATACATTGATCTAAGCGAAGAACGGTCTAAACCCCGCTGCGTTCCTCATTAGGTTTCTTTTTGTGGATCAGAGAAAGCCTGGAAAATAGTGCTCTGTTTTGCCAAACTTGCAGGGAGAAGTGGTAGTTCCGTACCTGTTTTATAATAGAATTTCTCAATAAAGAATCACAACGTTTAAATTAAAATCATCAGTTGATACTTTACTTTCCAATTGGAGGAACTAGTATATTTAAGGTCTAAAATAAGAGACGAGGTCTCTAGCCATCAGAATGAATTAAGTTCAGAAAAATGGGAACCAAAAGCTTGAACCTTAGAGCTTAACATTTTTGACAAATGAGCCTGGAATTTTCCCCCCCTCTACAGAGACATTGGTTTGGGGTTCATATTTAAAAACACTATAAACTGAGTATACTAGAAGTAATTTAGAACTTCAGTGACTACTTTGGGAAAATGAGCTTTCATTTGTGTTGTCTCGTCCTCTTTGGGGAATTTTGCTTGATGCTCAGATTTTGTCAAAAGGTCTAATATTCCTCCATCTGAGGCTCTGGCAAGTAAGTAAGTTTTATCCAGAACCTGTTCTTTTTTTCTGTTGAATTGAGTCAATCTTAGCAAAAATTGCTGTATACATATCTTGTTTTGTGTGGTATTATTTGGTGAGTTTATGTGGTCTTTCTGTCTCTTTTTGTTCTGAGAGCTTGCTTCTGGTCTAAAGCGTTGTGTCTAAGTTTCTGTCTTGTAGATTGGAGGCTATGGCTGAGAATTGCTGTTTTTTTGTAAGGCTGTCTTAGAACCTCTGTTCTTTCCTCATCCAAGAAAAACTGTGTCTTGTGTCTGTCTGATGATTCTGATTTTTTGTAGCTATATTGAAAAACTTTGTTTAAATCAATCATAAAAACAAAGCCTTTGTAAGTAACTTAAGCTAGATATTATATGAAATGTGTTTTATTTAAGAAAAAGGATAATTTTTTCTTAAAGTAAAACTAACAGTTCCAGAGTATGAAAAAGGAGAAAAAAAAATTTACTAAAGAGCTTTAAAGCTTACTGGGTAGATAAAAGTTTGTGATAAAGACAAAGCAAAACTGCTTTCCAAGAGAATAATAAAAGGGAAAAAATTAGTTATCTTTTGCCTTTCAAAATGTCTAGATCAATTTAAACATATGTAAATGAACTAGGATGGCCCTCCCAGCCCCCAGTCTCTCTAACCAAGAATTGATGGGTTCGTTTACAAAATTGCTAAAGAGCTTTGGTACTTACTGGGTAGATAGCCTTTCAAAATGCCTCCATCAATTTAAACATATGAATCAGAATGGCCTAATCTTGCTACCATGAGTCAAAAAATAGAGAGAGTGGGACAACATGAGGGTTCCCCAGCCCCCAGTCTCCAAGGTCAAATAGAAATCACAATGAGACACACCTGAAATTGCCTAGGAAGATGTTTCCTACCCTAGCCAGACACTTAAGGTTATATCCGTAACAATGAATTGGTCAGCTGAGCAGAACAGAGACTTTGTGATTTCTAAAGCCAGTTGATGAAATCTTTAATGGCTAAAACTAGATTGGGAAAATATGAGAAATAGTAAAAGTTGAATGAAAACGTAGAATGTTTAAACTATTATAGGGGAAAAACATCGCAAAGTTGAGTAAAGCAAAAAGAAAGTTTTATTTGGCATATATCCAAAAGGGCAAAAGTGGGAAGTGGACAAGCAGGCTGCCAGAGCCATGTCTGCCTGAGTCCAAAGAATAGTACAGAATAGGCAAGAGTGGGAAAATGGACAAGCACGCTGCCACAGCCAGTCTGCCGGAATCCAAAGAACAATTACAGGGTCCTCAGTATATATTAACATTACAAATGGGCAAAACCGTTGAAAGTTTAGCCTTTTCAGATTGGCTAGAAACTGTGATCCTCCATTTTGAATTGTCTTTCTTAACAATCATTGGTACAGATTTCAGTAAGGACACTCAGGAGGGCCTTCACTGGTCCAACAAATTTCTATTCACTAAATGCTAATAGAAGAAGAGTAGAAAATCTTTTGTGTTCTGTTTGATTGGCTTTATGTGAAAGTTTCCCCAAAAGATATTTTCCAAGATTATCTTAGCTATTGTCTTTATACCTCAGGGCCCAGCTGACGTCCTTGTGAGTCCTTGTGGGTCCAGCTCCAGCTGGGTCACATTCTGTATGCTCAAGGAGAGGGAATAATAACTCCAATATTATTTCCTAAATCAAAACAGACTTGCTTTCAACAGCAGTTTTATGTTTTGTGGTACACAGGCATAAAGTAGTTTCTAAGACCTTTTAGATAACTTATTGATGTTAAATTGTGTTCTTATATACTTTTGCTTTTTATGCCACAAGAAAAAGAATATATACGTGGGTATATTTGCTTCTGCTAAAGAGTGTGTTGATTTTTGCCATTTAAACGGGTGCAACATAATAGGTATGCAACCAAGACAACGTTTAAGAGGTTTATTAAAAAGAAATTTATTTGATATGGGTGAAAGGTTTTATATGACTAAAGTTTAATGGTTTAATTTACAAGATATTTAGGAGCTTTAACATTAAATAAAATATAAAACAAAGGACTGCGTTTCTTGCTGTTGAAATAACAAAATTTTTCATTGATTTCTGAGTTGAAGGGTTAATTTATTCTTTGTGTAATCTGCCTCAAAGGCAGAGGTAAGTCCTGTCCTTAGAATACAATTCCTGAGCCGAAAACTAGCCCCACGGCTTTTAGAAAAAAAAAGCCAAGGTTTTTACTTTAAAGATCTTTGGTTAAATAACTTAAGTAATGTTTCACGGTGACCTATAATGAACTCCTGACAACTCTGAAACTTCATGGAAAGCCACAAAACATTTTTTATAAAAGAAAAGTGCTAAAAAGTTTTTTTTAAATAAATTTCATAAAAGGTGTTGTCAAAATCAAGAAAAACGCCTGATTCTCTTTGGCTTAAGATTTATATGTTAGTATTTCCTCTTGTGTTTTTGCATAATCTTAGACAGCAAACACAAAATATTGTGTCATAATTTTATTATTATTTCCTAGTTGCTAACTTGGTCGTAACTTTATCAAAGCCAATGGTTTGACAGAGAATTCACATCATTCAGCTAGGAAGTTTTCTTTTATTACTATTCAGGTATTTAAAGATTTGATAATCTTAGTATATCTAAAGTTTTTTTTTTTTTAACTGATTTTATTTGGTCTTTAAATTATGGTCGTAATTAATTTCTCTCAGGTCTGTCACTATAAGAGTATTATTTTTATAAGTTAATCACGGTCATATTAAGTTTTGTCATCTGCAGATAAGTTTTTACTTTGCTGATTTGCTGAGAACGTTTGACCAACATATCTCAACAGAAGGATGGACTACATTGGACTTGCAAAATGGACTGTGACTAGATTGAATAAAATTTGTAGAACTCCTATACAGAAGCTAACTGGCTGATCCAGAATCACATGGAACAAAAACTAACTACGGAAGACTGAGTAAACAAAAGGAAACTATGGGTTTTATGTGGGAATATTGCTGATGTTTTAAGGTCCTACTTTCAAGATATAAGAAACCATTTTCCTTTCTCCTAAATTATTTAACTAATAGGTTTAGATATTGTAACTCTTGAATTAGAAGTTCTTCTCTCATAAAAACAGTTCTTTACTGCTGCTGAGAAAGTGACCCATGACTGTTAATAGGTAGACCAAAGAGGGACAGCTGGCCCTCGAGAAGAACACTTAGTATGTTTTAAACAGATTAACTGAAGACCTCCAACAGGAGAGGTCCATCCTATATCATCTTGTTAATCATGTATTCTCTAATGAAAATCTGGTTGTCACATGTCAATTTTTCTATACCTTCTGTTTCCTCTAGAAAAACTTTGTGTATGGTGGATCCAACCATACTGGTTTTAAATGATCTCTTTCCAACTGACAGTGGGTTTACATGGGCAATCTCTTGTTTAGATTCCTGGTGAATGCATGGGCAATGCACTTTGAGAATTTTAAGATTCTCTTTACATATTAATAGTAATGATACTGGTAAATATTGAAAAGGTAATGTTAAATTGTTACACACTATAAGTCAAAAAGAAACTCATTAGTCCAACACTTAAGATATCTTTGGTAGCTTTAGTTCCTAGTTATGGTATAGTTAAGTTGGAAAAATCTTTAAAAAATTTATCAATCATGGGACAAATAACACACAAAATTGTGAATAAAGTTAAAGACACAACAGTAATCTCTGACCTCATTAGCCAGGGTAACATGAGATAACAAAATAGATGTAAGCTTTTTATTAGCTCAAGAAAGTGTAGTTTGTGCTGCAGCAAATACCTCTTGCTGCATTTGGATAAGTAACACAAGACAAGTAAAACAGGATATACACAGAATTAGACAGCAAGCTACTTGGTTACACACTGTAACACCCTTACAGACAACAGATTTATTTGGTTGGTTACCATTAGGAATAAGTACACGGGCTAGATCACACTGCAAAGGATAGTAATATTCTTAATCTGCGTCCTGATAATATTAAGCATAAGAATATTTATCTTCTATTGTCTTATACACCTAAAAGGCAAAGAAGACCTCAGGCAAAAATGATGATGTACGTTGAGTCGGCTCACTCCGGCAATGCGATTGAGAATATCACTCTTACTTAATATCCTGGTGAAGAACCAAATGGTATACCCTAGAAAACCAGCCCCATAGGTTTAAAGAGCCTTCAATGGCCACCATTTAGAAGCTCAACTAAGTCCAGGTATTGATCATCAATATGTTATCTCCAATCTCTGATTAACAAGAGGGAATGATTTAGAAAATAACATTGAAATCATCATTCCCTGTCCTTGAGCATAGAGAATGTGACCCAGTTGGAGCTCGACTTGCAAAGACTCATAAAGTCACATCAGTTGAGCCTTGATGTGTAAAGACAATAGCTAAGACAATCTGGAAAAAAAAAAAAGAATCTTTTAGGAAGACATTCACATGAACAGGGCATAAAAGCCACTCTTTTTCTTTTAATATTTAGTAAATAGTTATAAACCAACAAGAGGTCAGTAACCACAATGAAAGGCCTAGGTCCAATATTTGCCCCTCTCCAAAAATATGCCAAACAATTTCAAACCAGGCTATAGTTCAAAATGGACACTGATCTTGAATGACGAATATCCAAAAAGAAATGGGAGGAGTGACACAGAACCCCCACAATGCTGTATTCTTTACCTGGCTTCCAACCCTACAGTGTTATATTGCAAAATTCTTTCCTTTGCTGAGCTCCCCACCTCACCTTTGCATTTGAGTCCTGCTTTTGCTTGGAGGTTATATGTAAACCCCATTGAGCCTGCTTAGTATGATTCAGACTGTTGCTGACGTAACTTGTGTGAACTCTCTGCTTGTAAACCCCTTTAAAAGTAACCTGCCTGCCCCTCCCTGGCGAGCAGTCTCGGCATTAGTAAGCTCTGACTGACTTCATTTCCTTGTACAATGAAATAAAGGTGGCTTTTTGTTCTCTCACCTGGGTCTCTCCTTTACTGGCCAATATGAGTCACGCCGAGTAAGAACCTGGGGATCCCCCCTCCCCCGTAACAGCTACAGTAATCAAAACTGTGCCCTATTGCCAATAGATAGACACACGGATCAATGAAACAGAGTTTAGAATCGAGAAATAAACCCACATAAATATACCTAACTAGTTTTTGACATAGATGTAAAGCAATTCAATAGAGGAATCATGATTCAGCAATTGGACATGGATAAGCAAAAAAAAAAAAAAAAAAAAAAGAACTTAAAGAACTTAACCCCAAATCTTACACTTTATACAAAAAATGAACTCAACGTGGATCTTAGATTAAATGTAAAATACAAAAATATACAACTTTTAGGAAAAATATAGGACCAATTTCTCGGATCTAGGGCTAGGCAGAGTTCTTGACGCCAAAAGCAGGACCGTAAAAGGAAAAAAAAAAAAAATTATAAATGTAACTTCATCAAACTTAAAATATTTTGCTCAGCTAAAGACCATTAAGAGGATGAAGAGACAAAATACAAATTGGGAAAAACTATCTGAAAACTATATTTATTACAAAGAACTAGTATCTAGAATATATGTGTATATAAACTCTCAAAACCAAACCATAAAGGGACAAGCAATCTAATTAGAAATGAGTTAAAGATATAAAGAAACTATTCAGATGGTAAATAAGCACATTAAAAGATCTTCAACATTATTAGACATTAGGAAAATATAAATTAAAACCACAATGAATATCACTACACACCTATCAGAAAGACTAAAATAAAAAAAAATTAAAGATATGTATATATATATTTCTCTTAAATATGATACTTTGAAAAACTAGCCACTGAAAACCTTATGCATCACAACAGAACTTTGTTTGACTTGCTTGCTTTGACAATACTAAATGCCGTGAAAGATGTAGAGAAACTGATTCACTCATACCCTGCTTGTGGGGATATAAAGTAGTAGAACTACTGAAAAGAAGCTTGTCAGATTCTTTAAGTGAACTAGCATATGATTAACCAAGCACACTACTGAGATTTTATCCCAGAGAAATGAAAACTTATGTTCACCCAAAAACAAGTACATGAAAGTTCATAGCAGTTTATTCAGTAAAAAACAAATAAACAAAAAAATTTAAAAACAGCTAGAAACAGTTTGGGTGTCCTTCAGGGAATGAACAGTTAAACAGACTGTGGTACCTCCACACTATAGAACACTACTAAGCAATATAAAAGGGACAATTGCTACGTGCACCCACTTGGATAAATCTCCAGAGAATTGTGCTGAGTGAAAAAAAAGCAAAAAGTCCATCATCCCGAACGATTACATAATGTATGATTCCATTTAGATGACGTATGTGAAAGGGCAAAATTAACGAAAAGAGGGACAGATTAGTAACTGCAAAAGGTTAAGGAGGGAATAGGGATAGGAGGGAAGTGGGTATGAGTATACAAGGGCAACATGGGGATCCCTGTGATGAAAATGTTCTGTGTCTTGACAATATCCTGGTTGTGATATTGTAGTATAGTTTTGCAAAATGTTACCATTGTGGAAAACTGGGTAAAAGGTAGATAGGCTGTCTTTGTATACAGGCTGTCTTCGTATTGTTTCTTACAACTTCATGTGAATCTACGATTATCTCAAAATAAAAATTTTAATTTAATAAAGAAAGCATACTATAGAATTTTCTGCCACATTATCTTATATTTTGTATGGTTACATATCAATTCTACCACCTGTCTGTCAGTTTGCAATCAGGTTGCTTGCGTGTTGCTGTGATGCTGGAATCTATGCCGCCAATATTTCGATTACCAGCAGGGTCACCCAGGTTTCAGCAGAGCATCCAGACTATGACAGACTAGGAAGAAAGGCCTGGCCATCTACTTCCAAAAATTAGCCAGTGAAAACCTTATGGATGACAACAGAACATTGTTTGACTTGCTTGCTTTGGACACATCATCAGGAGAGTCTACACAATAACCTCAACAAGGGACTCAAATATGCCAGCAATTGTGAGAGCACCAATTGGATTATTTTAAATTAATGCTTTAAATTTTAAACTTTAAATAGTTTATGCACTCTGATTTTTCTAAAAATCAGTGAAAATATTAAATAATAATAATAAAGTCAGTTTCCACAGCTACATCATGAAATAAATGCCAGCTCCAACTTCTAAATATATAAGTATGACCCTGTCTTATACAGTGCTGCTATAACAGAAATACCACAAGTGGATGGCTTTAACAAAGAGAAATTTATTTTCTCACAGTCTAGTAGGCTAAAAGTGCCAAATTCAGGGCATCAGCTCCAGGGGAAGCCTTTCTCTCTGTGTCGGCTCTGGAGGAAGGTCCTTCTCATCAATCTTCCCCCAGAGTAGGAGCTTCTCCTTGTAGGAACCCCGGGTCCAAAGGAGGCACTCTGCTCCTGGCACTGCTTTCTCGGTGGTGGTATGAGGTCCCCACTCTCTGCTTGCTTCCCTTTCCTTTTACCTCCTATAAGATAAAAGATGGTGCAGGCTCCACCCCAGGGAAACACCCTTCACATTGGATCAGGGATGTGATCTTAGTAAGGGTGTTACTGCCCTAATCCTCTTTAACATAGTCCAATCTTGCCCACATTAACCGCAGGCAGAGATTAGAATTTACACCATATAGGAAAATTACCATCACAAAATAGACGACAACAACATAATACTGGGAATCACGGCCTAACCAAGTTGACACATATTTTTTGGGGACACAATTCAGTCCATGACAGACCCTTCTCCTCAATCTACTGCGACACTCCTCTTCCAAACTACCTTTTTCTCTTATTCCAATAGCCTCCAACTGGTGTACCTGCTCCTTTCCTTGCCCTCCCACAGTTTATACACCACACAGCAGCCTGAAAAATCCTGTAGAAACTTTAGCCAGATCAGGTGTCTTCTCTGCTCTGAAATTCCTTTGTCTCCCCATCTCTCTCAGTGTAAATGACCTGCAAGGCACTACAGAATCCCACCTCAGATGCTATCAGCTCCTGCCTCCCAGACACTCTTCTGCCACAGGGCTATGCAGCAGTTACACCTTTTGCCTGAAGGGTTTTCTTCTTTTTATCCACAGGGCTTTTTTCCATTTATTGTCTTCTCTGGAGCCCTGGTGGAGCAGTGGTTAAGAGCTTGGCTGCTAACCAAAAGGTCGGCAGTTGGAATTCACCAGCTGTTCCTTGGAAACCCTATGAGACAGTTCTACTCTTTCCTATAGGGTCACTATGAGTTGGAACTGACTCGATGGCAACAGGTTTATTGTCTTCTCTAGCCGCTCTGTTTTTTTTCGATTTCCTGGGTTTTTTATTGTTGTTGTAAAAATATAGATAACACAACATTTGCCGATTTAACATTTTCATGTGTACAATTGAGAGAGACTAATTATATCAATCATGTTGTGCAACCATCACCTTTACTCCCCATATATGATAGGTTGAATTGTGTTGCCACAAAATTTGCATTGGAATTCTAACCCCTGTGGATGTAATCCTGTTAAGAAATAGAGTTTTCTTTGTTATGTTAGAGAGGCCATACCAATGTAGGGTGTATCCTAAACCTAATCACATCTGAGTTGTAAGAAGAGCAGGTTAAACACAGTGGAGGGCACATACTGGGAAAAACAGATGCCATGTAAGGATTGCCAAGGAATTGCCATGGCTACCAACAAAGAAGGATTCGACATAGCTAAGACCCTGATTTGGACTTTTAGCTTCCAGAACCGTGAGAAAATAAATTTCTGTTCTTTAAAGCCACCCACTTGCCGTATTTGTGTTACAGCAACACGAGTTAAGTAAGACACCATCTTTCTCTCCTGCCTCCATGATAGTTCTTATCACCATCTAAAGCACTATATTTTACTCCTTCAGGTCATATGTTCCCTTTGCACACCCTCAACCTTGACTGTAAACTTTATGAAGGCAACTACCTCAGCTTGCATATTACACTGATATGTCCTATTCTCCAGATCAGGACCTAACACAAAAACTCTCAACAAATAATTGCTTTAACGATACTGAACGCATGATGAAATAAGCAATTGGAAAGCAATAGCTCTTCTTCCCTGTAGGAAAGGAGTCAAGGGTCTCCTGAGGCTCAGGCTGGTTGCTCAAGGCAGTGCCTTCTTCAAATCCAGGCCATTGCATATAGAGAGTGTCTCTTCGGTTATTGAGGCTGACATCAGGTGTAGAGGGGATACTGTGATAAGGTACAGAACATACAAAACAAAGCAGAGAGATACTGGGAATATAAGAAGACCAGAGAGTGAGGCTATAAAGAGAAAAAGAGAAAAAGAAAACAAACATGGACAAAACTGAACGCGTTTAGAAGGGTATAAAAATTTAGAGACTTTGGAAATGTGCTTTGGAGAACCTGATGTGTTAAGTAAATATTAGCAACATCTTGTGATAATTGTAACTACTTTATTGTCTGTGATTCTTTCAATGTCCAAATTTAATATTCTATTTTATTTTTCCAAGGCTGCCTTAATAGGTCAGCCTCAGTACAGTTTTCTGCCATTTAAAAAATATTTCGTATTAGTTTAGTAAATTAATTAATTAATTGATAACTTTTCTGTAAATTGCATTCACTGGCTGCTACTGAATGGGATCTTAGTTCAAAATCTAAGGATAGAAGCTGAATCTGGCAAAAGTGTTTTCCTGAGGAAAGAAATCAATACAAAACAAAACAAAAAAAAACACTCACCACCTTGAATCTAATAGGAATATATATTTTTAAACACACAATTGTTCAAACTTTTGTATTTTTATCTTTTATTAGGCACTGCTTTTTGTTTAGATATGTCTTGAAGGTTTATTTCCTACATAAAATAATCATTTGCAGACTCCAAATAATATTCACATGAGGAATCCTTGCTATCTTGATTGGCATGAAAGAATCCTGTAGTCTATGAGGACAATTTTCACCTAAGTGTGAAAGTGTACTTTTCATTGTAAAGTAAAATAAAACTTATAATGAAAAGAGAATCCATTTGGTGAAATGCAGGAAGTTAAAAAAAAAGGTAGGAGGTTCAAATATATATATTTATATATGTATAAAAGGAACCCTAGTAGCATAGTCGTTAAAGCAATCGACTGTTAACAGAAAGGTTGGTGGTTCAAAACCACCAGCGGGTTGGAGGGAGAAAGGTGTGGCAGTCTGCGTTTGTAGAGATTTACAGATTTACAGCCTTGGAAACTCTATTGGGTCGCTATGAATTGGAATTGACTCGACAGCAGTGAGTTTTATACATAAAACAGAGAAGCTGTAATATTATGGAATATACAACTCACCAGTTTTTTCCTAAACGTAGACATTAAACAATGTCATTTAAAAATGGCTTAATTTGTCAAAAGGATCTTAGGAAATGCTAGATCAAAGTTAAAGTGATTTTCTCATGGGAAGGACTGTTCAGCCTTTACTATGCTAATGGTAGATGCCTTTGGAGGAGGACTTGGGAGCTGGCAGAAAGTACTTTGTAAACTTGTTGGCCATGGAATCCTCCACCTCCCTTCCTCCCTACCCCCTTCCCCCCCACCCAAGCAAATAGCAGGCTTGGAGCTCCCATTGATTCACATAGCAATTCTGGAGGGGGGGAAAATGTTAAGACTTCAAATCAAAGAGTCCTTTTCATTGTAAAGTGGCTTAATCAGATATGAGCTATAGATGTTTTGGCTTTGGGATTTCAGACATAGTTACTTAATCTTTCTTAGCCTGTTTCCTCTTGGTAAAATTGTAATATCAGAACTTCCTTGAAGAAAATTTTGAGAGAATGACTTTGGAACTTTAGTATGCAATGCAAATTCTTCATGCCTGGTATGCCTAGCGTGTCTTTGACTTGCTGGTCTGGGCTGGCATTTGCTTAAAGGGATTCCTTCTTTATGTCATGATCAGATCATGAACATATGATCTTCTAGAAAGCCCAGCTACAAAGTTGGTCAAATGCTATCTAGTAAAATGTTTTTGAATGCTCTGTTCCCCGTACGGCGAATCACAAGAGAGCGCAGAGTAAGGTCTAGCTAACAGTGCCAAGGAATGGACATGAATAACCTCGTTCATCTCTCAGATAAGAAAACTGAGGCTTAGACAATTCCTCTCATCCATGAGTCGGTTACAGAGGTCCCTCTGGTCCCCATTCCATGAATTTCAGTTCTGCGTTCAAGTTGGAATCGACTTGACGGCAATGCGTTTTTGTTTTACCTCAAATTGTCACCTTTTCTCCTTCAGTGGAATGTTTCCCTGATCTCATCGTGTTTCCTGAGAAACAGTTTACTGGCTTGAGAAACGGGGAGGAATCCACTGACACTTCCCTTTCTCTCTCCGTTTCACACCCAACAGACTCAGGCTCCTCTGCCCTGTGCACTTCTCCTGTTCTTGCAGGTCTCCAGGTGTAGTTGGGAACTACAGCATCCTTCTCACCAGCTGCCTCCCTGCAAGTCCGGCTTCCCTAGGCCGTACCTTCATTCCTTCTCCCAAAGAAATCTACTAAAACAGCTATCTGTTGCCCCAGTACATGAAGCATTCCCAGCTGCAATCTTTTGCAAATACTGCTGTCCCGCTGCCCTGCTGCCCTGCTCCTCCTCAGGTCTGTTTCCCCTGTCCTGCCTGGAACCATCATACCCAGCTCAGTCATCTGTCCTCTGGGAGGACTTCCACAAACTCCCAGGAAAAGCAGACTGCACCCTACTCTGTGCCAATTTTGTGCACAGATCTGGCCCAACTTTGTACTTACTTGGTATAATCTGTATTTACACAGCTGCATCTGCTACTAATCTGTCTGCAAGCTCTTTATATATCTGGAGCCCCATTCTTAGCATGCCTCAAGCACAAATGGATACTTAATAAGGGCATATTGAATAAATGAATGAGATATATGTGTAGGGAGCTCAGAGGCACAAAAATTAGTGGTTCTACCTGGCCATTCCATTATCATAAATTATCTCAAGATGCTTCTAGCTAACATTTACTTAGCACCCAAGGTTTTCCAAAGAACATTTTCAGTGTCTCTAAATTCTTGCATCCCCATTTGGTCTAATGATTTCACTAAATGACCACAAAGTCATCAATCAAGTACTTACCAAGTATCTATTGCATCCCAGGAACTGAAGAAAAGAAAGCTATGACTTGCTTCAAGTGATACCCTGTCTGGCCACTGATCCTTCAAATTTGGAATAAAGCCATGGTCTTTGCAGGTCACCACACTTCTTGGTTTCAAAGTTCACCCTGACACATTTAAACAGTCTGTAATGATTCTCAGCAGAAATTAGAGTAAGAGTATAGAACATAATCTTTTATTTTTTTCATGTGTAACATCTGAAAATTTTATTTTTCCTCTGCAAACAATGCTCAGCAGCAGAACGAAGTTGGAAACATCCAGAGAGTCCTGTGTCTGCACGGTTTATCTCTTGACAAGAGAAAAAGGGATGAGAGCTATTTAAAGGAAAACAAAATGTTCTTTTTGGAGGTCTCAACAGACAATTCTTCTGAGGATGTACTTTATTATTATCATTACCCCATCACCACTCATTTGTTTTAGCTACGCTCAAGGCAACATCCTTGCTACTTCTTAGTCTACTAGTTATACAAAAACACTCATGTTCTGAGTGCCACATGTACAACTCTTTTCGGTAGCATTTGTGCCATTAAGCATATTTTCATGTCAATATGTGTCATTCATAATTTTCTTTCAAAATAAAAATTGTTTCACAATCACATTTGTGGAAGCTTTCCAGCTAACAATTCTGGTTTGCATACCAAGGACGTAGGGTAAACAATAACATAAATGTCTTTTCTTATGGAATTTCATGTCCAGTGACGGGCAATGAGTAAGGTGGCAACTGGACTCAGGTGATCAGTATGTTACCTTGTCAGTGCAGGGAGGTCATTCTGCCTTGAGCCTTCTCTATTTAAGGCTGTTGGCCACCAGAAAAATCTGTCTAAGGCTATTTACCTGGCAATGATCCTTCAGCAATTTTCCATCATTCACTGGGTCAGTTAACCTTTGAATAGTTTTAATCCTCTGAGAATCGGAACAAAACTTATGGGATCTTCTAACCAAAGATGTGCACACAGGAATGTCCACACAGTATTTTGCAAACATGTTTCAGGTGGTCTATGTCCCTCGTAGACATCCACTGAGACTTCATTATAGCCCCAGCCTAAAGGGGAAAGTAAGTAAATAAGTAGACATAATTTTCTGCCTCTCACATGAATCTTATTATAGTGTGCCAGGCAAAATGTAACCTAGAAATCACACAATTAAATAAACTCAGAGAGACATTTTTTCCCTATGTCTGGACAGTTAATAATTTAACTATTCCAAATTAGAACAAGCTTTGGATTTGCTCTTGATTTCAATATCATAAAAATTTGCACTCTTCCTTGTAAGATCACAAAAGAGGCGTATTTTCATCTTGCTTTTGATTCTGAAGCTCTATCCAAAAGCCTTAATCAATACATGAATGCTGATCCAAAACAGGCACACAGGGCACACCCATGCCAAATCACCTTTGCCATTCTACCGTATCAACAACTCATTTGCTTTTTCTTAAGAGATTTATGAATCATGAGGGGTGTGGAATCTTGTGGATGCTCAGGTTGTGGCATCTCTCAGGGCTAGTCAATTTCCAGAACTTCACATTTACCTTTTTTAAAGCCTCTTTTCCTACTCTTCTTTCTATATCCCTTGGTGGATTTTCCTAATGAGAGAGAGACAGGGAAGCCATGGCTTCTGAAGCTTCCAAATGAGGCTAGATCTCCATCATGGCACTACTGGGTGAAGACGGTATCCGAGAGCTGCCCTATATGCACAGCCGGTTAAGGTCATGGACAAATGGTGGTGAAAGTCAAGGACTTCTTGAGGAGGTGATAGAGCATGGCTGAATGATGACAAAATGGGAGATCCATGATTTGGATTTTGTCTTCACCTACCATGAGAGTGGTGATTGAGCTGGAAATGGTGAAATAAGCCTTCAAGTGGGCAACCTAAGCCTAAGTTAGGAGAAGAAACACAGAATGGCTAGGAGCTGAAAATTCAGTTCTAACATGCAGGTCTGCTGGGTGGGTCTTGTGGAGTTCTGAAGGATGCATGAATGTGATCAGTGACAATCAACACAGTTGAGAAATCTTGGAAAATAGAGACATCTCGATAGGGGACCTTTGAGATTTCAAGACAGATAATTGCAGATTTCAGGAACAGTGGACAAGAAAGGATTAATTTAGATTTGATTATTAGGCAGATATGTGGTTAAAACTTAGAAAAAAATGTAGTGATCCTCAAGTTCAAGCCTTACCAAGGTAATCACATTGACTTTTAAAATTATCGTACTCTATAATGTTATCTTGCTTCTGGCCAATGCACCTCATGCGCAACCACCATGACTCGTCTGTCAGTGGAGGCTTGCTGATGCTGAATAGGGTTCACTGAAACTTCCAGACTAAGACAGACTAGGAAGAAAGGCCTGATTATCTACTTCTAAAAACCAGTCAATGAAAACTCTATAGAGCACAATGATCTAATCCACCACTGATCATGGGGATGGTGCAGAACTAGGCAGCATTTTGTTCTACTGTGCATGGGGTTGCCTGAGTCAGAGGCAGACTCCACGGCAGCTAAAAAAATCAGCATTTGTGGGCTGCTTTATTTTATTTTGCTATAGTTTATGAGTGCGTCACTGTACTCCTTCCCCAAGAGCCAGATTGATTTAGAATAGTCGAATGGCATCAAATGGAGTTGGGTGCAGGAGGAGTTTATTTTAGGCAACTCAAATGGGGCACAGTCCTTTCCCACCTGAGCTGACACAGCACACATACAGAAAACTGAGATCCTTGCCAGACCAGAAATGCACCATGTATACAATCAGTGCTAAGTCTTCCCAACTAATCCTTTTTTGACTGGCATGTGCTATGGGATCTAATCGTGAACAACTTAGTTTTTTCCTTTACAGTTTCTCATTGAGTATGTAGTACATGTACACACAAACAATTTTTACTTCACAACATTTTGTGAGGGCCAGCCAATCCCAACGAGTTTACCTCCATCATCAAAGCCAGTTCGCTTGCCTATTAGGTTTTCCTGTGGTCATTAGACCTCAGCCCACTGTCGCCTAAGCTCCAGGGATCACATAACAAGTTCTTTTTGGGATCTCTGAGAGCCCATCTTTCTTTGGTTGATGTGGAGGAGAGAACATTCCCCACCCCTCTTTCCACTCTCACCTCTTTTCAAAATTCTATGATGTGGATGAGTGTTTTTAGACCCATCTAATCAGTTCTTGGCCACATATTTGGTAATCTTGTTTAACAAATGATTTTGGAATTTGGTATGTATGGGCTTCATCCAAAACTTCCATTTTAACGTCTTATTACACTCATTCTAGGGTCATTTCTACATCCTCACAAAACATCAAGAATAATATTTGGCCCAAATTTCTTTGTCTGTAAACATCAAGCAATCTGCTCTGCCCTTTAATAGTTACATTATTATTATTTTTATTATTATCTAGAAGTCTTTTATGGCCCCAGTGTATGTCTGTAGCATTCTTAAAATTCCTGGGACGGTGCCAATTAATGTAATAGTTTTGAACAGTTTTGTTTCTCCACTTTCCCCTCAGGTGCCCTTATTTTCCTCTCAGATAATCAATCCATCACAAACATTTTTGTGTCTTTGAATTTTTTGTGTTTCTACTTTTTACTGTGTTTTTCTTGATTTGTTAAGATGATACAGTATACGCTTATCAACAAAACCTAACTAAGAAAAATAAATGTTTCTTTAACTAAGAAAAATAAGTATTCCTGTAATATCCCCCCTGAAGGCAATAATATTGATGCAAAGTCTATCACATTTTCTTTTACACCCCACTCTCATTAATGATTAACATTTTATTATTTTTAGTTACTTTGTATTAATTAATAGAATCACTGAGTAGCCAGAAATAAATATTTCCAAGACATTATGGCAAATATAGCTTGACTTCTTAAGCAAGGCAGTATTCTGAAGACTTTACCTTTGGGAGGAATATTTTTTTCTTGGCTAATGTGCAGTTCCTCAATCCTGTGAGTCCACCATTCTGTTATGTTAGGTGCCAAGACTATTTTGCACGTTGCTCTTCCTAAATGTACTTTTCCCGTATCTGCCTTTGAGCCCGTTCTTTTAGTGTTTAATGAGTTGTGGCCTCTGATGAGCTCCCGGACAGAGTATGAACGTCTCACTGCCCCACCTGCATGCTGTTTGTCTCTATACTTTTAGCCCCAGGCACAGTGCCTACGTTCTTGTGAATTCTTGTGAAGCAAGGTAATGGGTGACTTTCATAGTGAAAACAGAGAAGAAATATAACTTGATTATGTATTTCAAGCCAAAGATTGGATATTCAAGCTGGATACAAGAGTAGTGTGATCCAAGAGTGTACCAAGAGAGTTCATTCCAGCCCGCTTTATTGGAGCCTTAGACATAGAAAATTTCTAGCACTATCTGTTACACCCCCTTGCACTGCACAGCTTAAGTTCTGTGGGAGCACTGTGGGTAGTCCTTGGTGCTATTTTAATGAGGTACAGCAACAAATTGGAATGTGATTGGAGAAATGGGACCTCATGGTGAGTAGACTGGGGATTTTGAAGCTGTGGAAGACTTTAAATATGGCTAAGGGGGCAAATACATTCATTGTTTTCCAGTATCTAAAGGCAGTCACATAGAAATTAAAACTGCTCTTATTTTGTATGATCTCAAAGGACAAATTTATAAGATGTGACAAAATAAGAGCCAGTATGTTATAAAAACAACTATTACATAACATTTTTTCGTGAACAATAGGAAGTACAAGCTCTTACCACTTATATTCAAGAACAGGTAGAAAAACAATTTGTGAAGGGTACAATAGATGCAACTTCTATAAAACTGGAGAAAAATAAACTAGTTTATTTGTATGATTTCAAAAAGCTTTTTCCATTCTATATTTCTAAAATTCAGTGAACATTATTCTTATTCTGAATATGCTTCTCCTTCATGAGTTATAAAAGCCTTCAAGAATTATAAAAGCATACATAATATTAAAAAAAATACTGATAAAAAAGCTCACCCAAAAACCTATTACCCAGTCGAAGCTACTCTCATTTTCCATAATCCATTGCAATCTTCGATGCATTTATTTATTCAACAGAACATTACACTATATTTGCTATGGAAGACATGATCGAAGCCCTACTCCATAATCTCTTGCCCTTCTCTGAGTTTATCTGCAGCTGTGGCAGACGGCCTGCACCCTGACAGACCCCATCTCAACCCCCGTGCCACCTTTCTTCGTAGTCTGGGTCTTTCTCTCACAGTCAGGAGTTTGCTCAGCCTGAAAGCAGAGCAGCTCAAAGGAGGAGGGGAGCCTTCCAACAATGACCCATGGGAGGTAATGGAGCAATACTCTAGCTTCCTGAGAAATGATGTATATGGCTCCTCAGATGGTCCCTGGTGTGACTGAGTCTCAGACATTGCAGGGGTGATCCATTTATAAATATAGCCTTTGTTAGCCTTCTTCCCTTCCTTGTTTCACTTTCCTTATCCTCTCTCTCTGTGATTCCTAGGATCACCTGCAAAATGAACTGCCCGCACTTAACACCTTGTTTCAGGATTTACTTTTAGGTATAACCCAAGCTAAAACTCTTATTACCTGCCAGATGTAGAGCTAGGTCCTCACTCTTTTGGAACATGGTCCATTTGGAGCAGGCAGGCATTACAATGTAAAGGCTCCGTGATAGGGTTTGTATACAGTAATATGGAAGTATGAAGGAGATGATGATCAATTCCATACATGATATTGAAGACTCACAGAAATAACTCTTTGAGCATAGATTTTAAAAATAAGTAGAAATTAGCAAGACTTATAAGACAATAACAGTATTACTGGCATAGGAAATGACATGTGCAAAGAGGAGGTGGGCAGCAACCATGGCACAATTAGGAGGGACTCCAAGGAGTATTGCATGGTGAGTGTAGGATGTAGCAGGGTAGTGGAAGGGGATGAAGCTGGACAGGTTGCCAGGAGCTGAGTGTATGAATCCTGGATCTGGGCTCTGGAATTTGGCAGTCATAATACAAGTACTGGGAGGACATTTGAGGATTAAAAAAATATGTAAGTATTAAAAGGAAGAGAGTGAAATAATCAGAATGTTCTTTTAGAGAGAAAGAGAGAACTTCATTTACAGTATGGAGAATATGAGCTGTAAGCAGGGAGATCAGAAATAGGGTATTAAAATTATACACTTGAGAAATCATTAGGGTCTGATCCAGGTTAGGGTCAGTAGAAAGAACAAAAAACAAGAAATACGAAAAATATATTGGAGGTACAATCAAGGCTTTGTATGACTAGAAGATAGGTGTGCACACGTGTGTGTGTGTGTGTGTGTGTGTGTGTGTGTGTGTGTGTGTGTGATGCAGCGATAGGAAGTATTAAGACTAACTCCTAGATTTTGCTCTTGGGCAGCTGGATGAATAGGAATATGCAAGGAAAAGAAGATTTAGAGGAGACACGTTTCATATCTGTTGACTCAGGTGTGAATGTCCAGAAGGCAGGTGGGCACACCTCTGGAGAATGGTAAGCACATGCTGAAAAAAAAAAAGAGAGAAAAAAGATCAAAGTGTCCCAATTCCTGTGTTGACATATTACATAGACAGGCACTCACCCCTCAAGTTTGCTTGTTCTCTATGATTGATAAAAGCACTTGTTGGAAAGTGACAGTGGGTGGCAGTGAGAAGGCCGTGGTCTCAGGAAAGCATTCCAGGGGTGTATCTTCCCACACAGACATTTCAGACATGTTATAAACCAAGGGGGGCGTTGGTGATTTAGTGGTAGAATTCTTGCCTTCCATGCAGGAGACCCTGGTTTGATTCCTACCCAATGCACCTCAGTACAGCCACCACCTGTTTGTCAGTGGAGACTTATGTGTTGCTATGATGCTGAACAGTTTTTAGTAGAGCTTCCAGACTAAAAAGAATGGCCTGGCTATCTATTTCTGAAAGTCAACTGATGAAAACCCTTTGGACCACAATGGTTCAATCTGCAGCCAATCATGGTGATGGTCCAGGACCAGGCAGTGTTTCCTTTCATTGTGCGTGGAGTCACCGTGAGTCCAGGCCTACTCAACAGCAGCTAACAACAACTTAACCTAGGGTTAAAGTATGAGATGTACCTACCAGAGTGCCTGGCTTTCAGTATACACTAAAAATGTTACTATTATTTCCTCCTGTTAAGAGAGAAAAAGCAAACATCTCATTTCATCAATGAGTTAATAAATCAAGGAAATTCTAAAGTTTCATAGTTATGGTTCAGTCTTACAATGATCTCTTATTGAATGATAGTCATAATTGGTTCAATCTGCTTGAATAATGAATAGTTTAAATCTAATTTCATGTATTTTTTAAAATTACATAACCTTTTAAAAATGAAATATCTCACTACCCCTTCTCTTATTATCTATTTTCTTTAAAGTTTTTATATGGTTGTTATACTCAATAAAAGAGATGATCTATTTCTAAATCTTTCCCGTTGATCTTGGATTTTGGAAGATCACAGGATTCAGTGTCCCACTAAATCACATCAACGTAATATTAAAAACACATTTTCTAAATGGATTTTTTTTAACTCAAGATTTTACATGGATGATTATCAATATAACCTGGAACTTCCAGGAGCCAGGAAAAGAAGCAAAATAGTATTTCATTTCTCTTTTCACTTGTAGGGTATCCAGCTGTTAAGCAGTCCAACCTCTAAAACTCACGACCTTCCCTGGTGTAACCACCATGGAGTCCCATTTACTGTGTCAGAAAGCATATGTGTTGCATCTCATCTTGACTTAGAGAGCTGACATCTCCTAATCAAAATTAAATCCTACTCGGAATAACGACTAGCATGTAATGGACACAATTCTATGGGCTTCACGTGTCTCTGCTCACTTAACTCCCCTGAAAATCTTGGGAGGTAGGTTTATCAACAACTTACAGATGAGGACGGCGAGGCACAGAAAGGTTAACTTGTCAAAGCTTCTGAATGCCAGAGTCAGGATGAGCACTCATGCTGTTTGGTTCCAGATCTCAGCCTAGTAAACTACAGTGCTTGATTGCATCCCATGTCCTGTGGGAACCAGAGAATTAATTGCTCACACGTGTGAGTAGAGGTCAGGGGTGGCGGTGCTGTTGGGTGCGTTAGCTCTGTGACTCACGTTTCAATTTCTGTAACCCTCAAAAATCATTTGTTTCACTCCCAAGTTTGAAAATTGTTCAACCTTTCAACAGAGCATAAGCAACATGGTTTGGTTTCACACAGTAAAAAAAAAAAAAAAATCCAAAAAAGTAGCCTCTATGACAGCACTCTTCAAATTTAGTTTTATGACATCTTGGGGGTGGGAGGGAGGCGAGGTGGAGGGTTGTAGTTTGTGGGTACTGACTAGACTAAGAGCCGCGGCAAGAAACATGGGCCTAGCTAACAGGAATCCCCCATTTCAGTCAGAGTAACTTATTTTTTCATTTTATATTTCCCCAGTCTCTCTAGATAGCTAGCTAATAAGCTAGATAGATCGATATAGGTATAGTTACAATGTATATTCTTTCAGTCTGTGGTCCTCACACTGGACCAATAAGCAACATCATGATAAATGGAGAAAAGATTTATATTGTTAAGGATTTCATTTTACTTGGATCCACAGTCAACACCCATGGAAGCAGCAGTCAAGAAATCAAACGACACATTGCATTGGGCAAATCTGCTGCAAAAGATCTTTTTCAAGTGTTGAAAAGCAAAGCTGTCACCCTGAAGACTAAGGTGCACCTGACCTAGACCATGGTATTTTCAATCGCGTCATAGGCATGCAAAAGCTGGACAATGAATAAGGAAAACCGAAGAACTGATGCCTTTGAATTATAGTATTGGCAAAGAATATTGAATATACCCTGGACTGCCAGAAGAATGAACACCTCTACCTTGGAAGAAGTGCAGCCAGAATGCTCCTTAGAAGCAAGGATGGTGAGACTTCATCTCACGTACTTTGGACATGTTATTAGGAAGAACCAGTCCCTGGAGAAGGACATCATGCTTGGTAAAGTAGAGGGCCATTGAAAAAGAGGAAGACCCTGAATGAGACGGATTGATACAGTGGCTGCAACAATGGGCTCAAACATAGCAATGATTATGACAGGGCAGTGATTCGTTCTGTTGTACGTGGGGTCGCTACAAGTCAGAACCGACTCAACCGCACCTAACAACAACTATATATGTACACATATATATATACTGGACTGCCTTGTTTTTCCTAGTATAGCAAGATTTCCGCCTTTGACAGTATACTGTCTTACCAGTTCTCTTTCACTAGTTCTAATGGAAAATATTTGAGTTTTCCCTCTTCTCATAGGTTTTCTCTTTACACAGGTTTTGGCTTTCACAGGTTTTACTGTATATACACTTTTGCTCAATAGATATCTGTTGAGAACACCACTATGCTGGGCCTCAGAGTTACAGCTGTAAACAAGAGCAAGATGCTCCTGTCCCTCAGAGGCTCAGGCACTGGGAAATCATAAAGCAGACAGACCTAAATCAGTCAGAATTACCCTGCTTAAAGAAAAAAAATACATGCAAACGTGCACGCATGCTTATCTACCTATCATCTATCTATCTAGCTATCATCTATTTATCTACCTTTCTAAACTCTTTGAGTAAATAATGCTCTGGCCTCCAATCTTTTCTTCCAGTTTGTGGTCCTCGTGTTGTCATTGGTAGAAGGGTGACCTTAGAAACATTACTTAGTCTCTCTAGACCTCCATTTAATTTTCCAAAATCTAGAGGAAATCATCCATGGGGGATATGATGTTGGCCCCTTACAACTCTAACTGTATTTCTTTGGCCCCTTACAATTCTGTATGGCACAACGAACATTTCAAATATCTTATGTCACATAGTTATACCTATGTATTTTTACATATTTAGTGTTACTTCTACTGAGGAAATGTAATTAAATCAAGTATGGATAATTGCACGATTCCTTCAAAGATATTCCAAACCTTCCCAAGTATTTTTTTTAGGGGCTATTAATGACCAAATTTGGAATTAAAAATGCTTCTAGTAAACGGCTGGTGATTAGAACAATTAAAACAATTGCAATAAGGTTTTGCCAATGTATGTTGCTTGATTTTTATGTTATCTTCAGCGTTTAGAGAAGAGGTAGGCCTGGAGGGGAAATAGACAATGAAGCCAGAAGGCAGTATGTGGAAGACGGTCTGTGATTATCAGAAGAAAGAGGATTTATGGCAGTGTTTTAATATATCACCCTTGGACCACCTGCAACACGATCTCCTAAAATGTGATTAAAAGTGTCTCCTCCTGGCCCCATTCAAGGCCTGCTGGAGTACGATAAATGGTGTTGAGACTGAAAAATATGCATTTAAAGTAAGCTGTCAAGTGCTCCTTAGGCATAATACATTTTGTGAATTACTAATTTAAGTAAAGGCGTTTACAGCAACTAGGGTATTGAAATAGGGCAGATCATGGTTCAAATCCTACCTCCCCGATTTCAGCTGTACTGTGGCCTTGGGCAAGTTCATTAGACCTTCAGACCCTGAATTTGGTTGTACGTAAATGTCTGTCTGTCTGCATTGCACAGGCAGACAGGCTGTGCCTCAAACTTCCAGGCAGCCATTAGACTGCTAGGAATAAGACACATACATTCACTGGTATCACCCTCTCCGAGGGTGCTATGTTCATCTTTGATCGAGCCAGACACACAAGATACTTACACAGCCTTGGCAAAGTGAAAGTCATTATTATTATTCATAGAAAGCCAACAGTAAACAATAACAATAAATTCTCAAAAGGAGAACTGCTTACCCTTCCCCAAATTCCCATGTGCATTCTTATGTCACTGAGCAGGCATGCTGTGGTTCAGGTCAGATGTTGTGTTCATGTCACCGATGCCTCCAGCTACTACCATGTTGCCCAAGGCTTCTGCTCTGCCACTGGGCCTCACTGAACCTTGCTTCATTGGTGGAAAGCTTCCCGCACAGGGTCTCCTGAGCCTCTGCCACTGGGCCCTTCTAATCCTTTGCTGCTGGCTCCTGCCATGCTGCCCAAGCCTGCATGGCTCTCTTGATTCCAGACTCTTCTTGGTTGCAGTGAGGTTCCCCTGAACCTCTGTGGGACTGGCCCTTCTGTAAGCAACTCCCTTGCCAATTTCAAGGCATGGCGCTCCCACCAGGGCCATGAACTGACCAGTCCCTTTGGTGGACTGCAAGACACTCAATTCGCGTAGTAAACTGACCAATCCCTTGCAAGATTGTGGCCCAGTCATTTTCGTGGAATTAAAAGACCATGGCTAGAAAACCCAAATAAAATCAATTCACTGCATCATGTGGTGAAAAGAAATAGTGAGTATCCCAGCAGGTAGTTTATAAAGTGAGAAAAGATATTTTATATAAATCCATTGCTGTTGAGTCGATTCCAACTCATAGTGACCCTATAGGACAGAGTAGAACTTTCCCATAGAGCTTCCAAGACTGTAATCTTTACAGAAACAGACTGCCACATCTTTCTCCCATGGAGCAGCTGGTAGGTTCAAATGGCCCACCTTTCTGTTAGCAGCTGAGTGCTTAACCACTGTGCCACCAGGGCTCCTTATTATACAGAAACCATTGACAAATAATAAGTTATGTATATATGTGTGTATACACTCATACACATACACACATATGTATACATACATATATTCAATAATACATAGAGCCATTTTCATTTTATCTGACAGATCAGTGAACTAGAAATATTAAAACATCTTTTTATAAAGAGCCTTATTTTTATCTTTCTCCAAGTTATTAGTTTTGAAGGAAGTCACTTTAGAAGAACTTAGAATGTTAAATGTTTTGAAGTGTTGATTTAGACGATTCATTTTCAGGAACTAGATATTCACCTCTAATGAGAGCTGTGTCTTTTCATCTATCTAACCGTCAGGGCTTTGGGGATTACATTTAAGCATAAGTGTCTGAGCTGCTATACGAATTGCCTGACTATGAGGCTGCTTGAAACCACAAAAATGGTTTACAGTATTTGAATTTCATTTTTCCTTTTAAACATGCATTTATAAAACAAGAATGCATTTGGCTCTTTCTGTCCCTAAGTGATTAGGGTCAGCTAAAGCCTCAAGCCTTTGTAAAACAGCCTGTTTGTCTGAGGAGAACAGGGGCAAACACTTTAGCATCAGCTAGTGTTTGGTCACAGGTGTTCTATCACCTGTAGAACTGCCACTGACAGCCTAGACATCTTCCTCCAGGCTGGAAAGAGGAACCTGGCACCTAGGATCACATGACTTCCCAGATAGTGTGTCTCCATCTTCTTATCTGCCAAGGAATGGCACTGTGTGCAGGTACAGCTTCCCACAACTCCCTTAGAGATGGAGTTTTAAGGAATATGGTGCCAACCAAAGAATGTGTGTGCCAATAGCCCACTGGTCCTTACAATGATGAGGCACATAGAAGCGAATGCAAAGGTTGGTTACACCTGTTGTGGCAAGGACCTACCAATCAGAAAGTCAACAGCATGCTATCTCAGTTGCTGCCAAGTAAATGTGGGCCCTGGTTCAACCCAGAGGAGCAGCCAGCCCAGACCCTTCCCCATAGCAATTGGATGGACAGTTTGGTCCCAATCCTCACATTACCATGGCTAGAAAGGCCTTATAAAAGCAATTCACTGCACTTCACTGGTGAAAAGAAATAGTGAGTATCCAGCAAGTAGTTGTGTTGGAATGTACTAACCCCTTTCCTCTCTTGGTCAGGATAAGGCTAAGTCAATCCTAGGGCAAGACAAAAGTGGAGAAATGTGGGTAAATTACTCATTCATTCCACAACCATTTATCAAATGACTGTTCCATACAGGGTACCATTCCAGGCTGCTGGACTGTTATTAGTGAGCAAAGCAGACAAAGACTCCTGCCTTAAACTGTACTGAACTCACAGGGGGAGACAAAAACAACCTGTACACATCAGGACATTACCTGTTATGTAAAAGGCAATGGAGGCTAAGGAAACCAAGAAAAGTAGATCATATGAGGGGAAGTGGGACTACCTGCAGGCAGAGAAGCGGCAGGCAGGCAGATGATCTCACAGAAACTCATTGCAAAGGTGACATTTCAGCAGAAACATGAATGTCTCCAGGGTACAGCCATGCAATGTCTGGGGAGTGGGATTCACAGCAGAGAGGACACCTACTGTGGAGGCTTTTGGGTTGGGGTGCCTGACACATTCATGGGACATCAGGGAGACAGGGAGGTGAGGTTGGGGTTGGTGAAGGTGTGGGTGGGAGGAGGTAATATCATATGGAGCTAGGGAATGTCAGGCCTGGAAGGTGGCCATAGGAGTTCATTTATATTCTGAGGGAAAAGGGACACCATTGTAGGGTCTAAGCCTAAGACATAAGATGATTTAAGTGCCACAAGGTCACTCTGGAAGACTTGTTGAGACTACACTGTAATGAGGCTTAGATAAAATTAGGAACACAAGTTAGAAAGTTAATACTGTAACATAGGCATGACAGGATGGTGACTCTGATCAGGCTATAGGTACTATGGCTGTTAAAAAAGGGTTGGACTCTGAATATATTCTGAAGATAGAGACAAAAAAGATGCCCTGAAAGATTGGATATTGTATGTAGGAAAAAAAGACAGGACACAAGGATGACTCCAAGGATTTTTCCCAGTGCCTGGAAGAATCAGTTTCTATCACCTGAGCTAGGGAAGGCTGTGAGAGCAGCAGATGTGGGTGGGTCCTGCCTCGGACCTGTTGAATTTGAAATACAAATACCATGTCTAAGCAGAGAGGCTGAGTGGACAGTTGGGTATATGAGTAGATTCCAAGAGAGAGGTCTGAACTATAGATAAAAGTCAGGGAATATTCTACAAACAAGCCAGCAGACCAATAGTGATCACCAAATAAGCATTAGAGATAGAGACAAGAAGATGAGGGCCAAACCGTGGGACACTCCCATACAAAAATGAGGAGTAATCAGAAAAGGAAACTTGGTAAATGAGACCAGTGAGGAAGGGAGAGAATAATGGAAGCAATGTGGTATCCTGGAAGCTGATTATCAAGGAAGAGGATAGACACTGTCAATAGACAGTGTATGATGTTGACACTGATATGCTACAAATGGAATAGTGACTTGGGTTTCACAATTCATCCAGGTATGTGCTTCCATGACTTTTTTCATCTCTAGAAGCTACATTTTCTTGATCACCCTGAGCTCAATGATGAGAGAGTGTGAAACTGGACAGGCTGAATACAGAGTGGCTCCTGTCAGAGTGGAGTCAGCTGAGATAGGCAATGGAGGCAAAGATGTCTTTCTTTATCTTTCCTCAACAGCGTCTACACAGCCCAGCCTGCTTCATCTTCTAGTGAAATATGACCATTACCTTAGTAACTCATTGAGCCTTATTGTGGTTTTTCAACAAATATACATCTAGGGAGTATACATTTTTAGAGAAAGATTCTCATCTCTTGGGTCATATAATCTACAGCTCAAATTGCCAAAGAGCTCAAGTGTTACAACAATTAGGGTGCATTAATTAGGCTGGGCCGACAGAGATGCTTGAGATGAAATTTAAAAACTATGGCTTCAGATTTTAATTACAAGAAGAGGTGTTCCATAACTGTAACTTTGCTAATGCCATACACTTTATTCAAATTCAAAGAAATATGTACTTGAGAAAACTGAGTTGATTTGCCAATTTTCAGAGAAGAAAAACTTGGACTTTGTCAGACCAGATTCCATGGGGATACAAATTGCAGAGATGCTAGAACACTATGCACTAGTATGTCCTACAACTTAGATTTATAATCTCTGGGAACAATAGGGTATTCTCTTCAAGCGATCTCCACTGTGCTAGGTCAGGAGAGAAAAGGTCAATGCAGTAAGACCTTCTATTTTCATTACCTACTGAAATAAAACTGCATTTCTGCCACTATGACTCTTGAGATCTTACTATGAAAGGGACACCTCCTTATATTTGCACATCTCTGTCGTTCATTTTTCACAGAGTCAATCCATATCCATTCAGGGTACGAGGTCAGTGATTTGGAATTATAGACTGGAAACTGGTCTCCAAAAGACATCTCTCTAGAAGGTTTTAAAGCTGAGAGCATTTATAAATGTGACATTATGAGTCAAAATTCCAGCTTGTACCAACCTGAAAAAGTCAACTGTTTTATAATTCAATTAAAACAAGGACAGCTGCAAACAGAGAGCCTCCCTGCACATAAAGATTCTCCCTTCACAGTAGTCTGAGTCTCAGGGACAGGATCTTATGAAGAACTTTCACAGTAAGGGAAGAGCCAGGAAAATATACTTGTCCGTACAATATTATATGCCACTAAGATTTCACTCTCCTTAAGACACAGATTACAAAGTTATTCTGAAAGTCTTAAAAAAAAAAAAGTAATTACCATACATGGTTAACCTGGATCCTTTCATGATTATTATTTTAAAGAAGAACTTTAAGCCAATTGAATAGTTTCCAATGAACTATTTACTTTTAAGAACAAATTGATATTTTTCTCTGGTAAGAATGTTATTAAAAATGATTTTCATTTTGCAGCTTCTATTTAAAAGATTGAACACCTGGCACAGTAAAATATGCTGATTCTAAGTCCAAAATCTGTTTGTTACAAAATGATATCTGCTTGTTTTTCCAGAAAATTTCCATGATGCCAAGAACTGAAGGTGTAAATAGGGTCTTGACCAAGGCGAGGGACAATGATACTATGTGCTGACACTGATGTCATTATGGCATTGGGCTCTCCCTCAAGCAAGCCCACCAAATGACCTATGGAGACTTATTTCAGTTTGTTAGCACAGGAAAAAAATATTTTCTGCCAAAAAGATTTGAATGACCAGGACCATGGAGAAGGGCAAGTACTTTAAGTCAGTGCAGATTTGGCACCCATCATTGAGGAATGACAGGAAGAAAAATGAAGGATCTATTGCAGGTCATTAAATTCCAAGCTGAAAGGAAGGTTACTGAGTTCTTTCCCAATGCTGTGGACGTTTCTGAAGACAAGAGGTGAAACCTATGGTGAGATGTTTCTGATCTGCATAAAGGACCAAATGCACAGGCTTGCTCTCTCACTCTTTTTTCCTTTTTGTCTAAAATTTGTCACTTAATTGTGGAATGCTATTTCTAGAGAGGTCAAATAAGAATATTGTGAGGTATTTTATATACTTGAAAATTTATTAAGTGAGGTCAGCTCACACATCAGTGAAGGAGTCAAGTTATGGATTGAAAAATTTTAAAGTAATTATTAAAGCTTTAAATGTTTATATATACAAAAGAGACTAATTATTGATGACTTATTTTTTTCCATTTTGTTTCTCTTTTTATTTTCCTCCTTTTCTCCCCACTCACCTTCACATCATCTTTATTATCATTTTATAGGAGCTTAACAAATGATTCACATGCCTATCTCTCCTGATTTGTGTTTTTCCCCTGGGCTGGTTATAGTCAAACACAGTAACTCAGTATACTGCATACTGTCTATGTTGGTGATATGTACTATGTAGCTAAAACAGAGGAGGGTAAGTGGGGTCTGGCCGAAGCAGGAGTGACTGAGGGAGGTCTTATTGTAAAGCAAAAATTTCCCTCTAATTTGAGCAGATACGAAATCAGGAATGAGGAAGTTAGCCATGCTCATACCTAGGGGGAAACTATACAAGTGAGAAACACAGTCAGTGCAAGAACCTAAACCCATAGGCTCTTGGCATATTCTGGGAACAGAAAAAAGGCCAGAGTGACTACAGCCAGTAAGCGGGAGGGAATGCAATAGGAAATGAGGTCAACAAGCAGGATGGGGGTGGGAGGGAAGGCATAAAAGGATGGAGTTACTTGGAGGTCTTAGCTTAGCCTGACAAGAATGGTCTCTGTGGAGCAGTGGGGCCAAAGCCTGGGAAAAGCGGGTGTGCCATAGATAGCATCTGTGTGAACTTTCTAGACATGATCTTGTAACTCGCACCTAAGTGATTGGGTGGGACTGTGTGATAGGGTAATTATGGCCCACCAAAGGGATTGGTCAGTTTTGCCATCCCCCTGGGCTTGAAATGAGTAACCCAGAGGCAGGAAAGGGAAGATACCACCACCACCAAGGAAGAACTGTCAGGAACCAGCGCATCGTTTGGACCTGGGATCACTGTGCTGAGAAGCAGGAGACCGAGAGAGACAGAGAGAGAGAGAGTTGCAACTCTGAAGACAATGAGAAGCGGTGGCAAGAAAGACCTGGAAGCAGAGACATAGCAGCAGGACTTGGCATGGTGGGCTTTCCAGCCCATGGAGAGAGAAAGCTGAGTGCCTTTGGACAGAGGCTGAGGGCCAGGGAGAGGTGTGCCTGCAAGCATGATGGGGAAGAGGCTGTCCTGATGTAAGAGCTGTATGTTGAGTGTTCCTGAGCCTAACCTGTAACCTGTTACTTCCCTAATAAACCCCGTAATCATGAGTATGGTCTGTTGAGTTCTGTGTGGCTATTGCAATGAATTATCAAACCCAGTAGAGACTGCTGTAGGAGGGACGACTGGTGTCAGAATAGGTAAAGATGGCAAAGAGAGAAGGCATGTCTGACCTCCACCTCATAGGAATCAGCCTTGGGCTGTTGATCTTGAGTCTCCTTTCCCCTCATGAAGTTAGAGGAGGTTGGAAACTCTCCCCACTCCATTTTTACAGCGGGTTTAGGAGAGAATGGGAGAGAAAACTTAGGAAGAGTGGGTATAGACAATCCTTTGACACATTTTTATGTAAAGGGAAGCTAAGGAATAGACAGTTGTAGAAGGAATTTGTGCAGTGTCAAAAGATAAACTAAATACTCCTTAGGCCCCTTCCAACTTTGACTTTCTAAAGAGGAAGTGATACCTTGAAAGAATGTATTATCTGTGTGAATCTATGCTATTCTAAAGGGAAAGACTGTGGAATTGACCACTTTCCTCAAGGGGTCTGGAGTCAGACTGCAGGGGCTCAGACCTGCTTCTACCACTTGCTAACTGTATGACCTTCATCAGATACTTAACCTGTGAATGACCTTAATAGGTGAGAACTATTAAAGTACACACAAAAACAGTAAATCAAATCAAATAGTTTTATAGAAAATTCGCTGTGGGGGCTATATTGCTATAATGCAGAATACAGAATCTTAGAAAATTTTTAATATAATCTTAATATGGCATCAACTACATGTCTATTTTATCATCACCTTGATTTTTTTTCTTTCCACGATGAATGTAGGCCAGATTAGAAACATTTTGCAATAACTTGGCTGCCTTCTTAATCATTTTTCTTCTATTTTTTGATTTATATTAGCTAGGAAGAGCAGGCTGTGCTCTCTTAATGTTGCTTTTGTTAGTTGCTGTTGAGTAGGCCCTGACTCATGTTTACCCCATGTACAATATAACAAAATGCTGCCTGGTCCTCATGATAGCTGGCATACTTGAGTCCACTGTTACCTTCCAACCTAGGGGGCTCATCTTCCATCCCTAGATAGACAATATTCTGCCATGATCCATAAGGTCTGTCTTAATACACAAGCTCAAAACCATATTAGCTTAAAGCAACAAAAGTTTTATTTCCTGCTCAGAGAAAGTCCTTTGTGTGACTGGAGTACTGTCTCATAAAGCTTTCTTTAAAAAGACTTCCAGCATTACACCACCTTGATAGCATGTGCTTAAATGATTGACAGCACAGATATGAGTGAGAAGAGGCCGACACCAGAAATAGATGACATTTACTTAGACTTACTGGTCAAAGCACACACCCCATGGACAGAGTTAACATCACAGAGGGACTGAAGAAATGGGCCCAGAAAGAAAATATAAGCAAATATTGGTGAACAATAGAAAATTTTTCTGAAAGTGAGATATATATTTTTTAATGTCATAAATACAAGCATGTATCTTTCAGTGGCAACTTGTCACTCTAATATTTTCCTTTATACAGCTCCATTGAATATTTTCTTGCTATAGTTCATGTAGGTTTGAAAAAAATTAATTGCTTCATTAAATACACTGCATTTTTAATAGACAAAGATAGCAGATTTGCCCCTCTAATGATTTTTCTGTAAAATAAAAGGCAATAAGATGAGATAAATAAGAATATAGATGTATGAGGAAGGATGGCAAGGAAATGAAAGCAACAGCAATGGAATTACGACCCTGCAATGGAATTACTACCGGAAAGACTGCTACATCTTTGTGGGATGGAGGATATACAGCAGCACAACCTTTCACTGAGAGCAAGTGGAAAGCTGGATAAACTACCAAATATATAAATAGCTAACATACAGACGTAGACATAGATAGCTATGGGTATAGGTAGAGACAGATATAGACATAGAGTTACAATAACTAGAAGGGTAAAATTCCAGAGTAGGAAGACGTTTTTTTCTTTTTTTTTAAGGAGAGCTAAAGTGGAAGGGAGCCCTGGTGGCATAGTGGTTAAGAGCTATAGCTGCTAACTAGAAGGTTGGTAGTTTGAATTCACCAGCTGCTCGTTGGAAGCCCTATGGGGCAGTTCTACTGTACCCTATAGGGTCACTATGAGTTGGCATTGACTCAAAGGCAACAGGTTAAAGAGAAAGGTCATTAAAAAGACAGGAAAGAAAGAAAAGACGAAAATGGGTGTAAGAAGAGACTCTGAAACTGCTCTTGAATGTAGAATAGCTAAAAGAAAAGAAGAAATGATGAAGTAAAGGAGCTGAACGGAAAATTTCAAAGGACAGCTTGAGAAGACAAAGTGCAAAGACCTGGAGTTAGAAAATTAAGAGGGAAGCACACACTTGGCATTTCTCAAGCTGAAAGAACTGAAGAAAAATTCAAACCTTAAGTTGCGACATTGAAGGATTCTCTGAGCAAAATAGTGAAGGATGCATGAAGCATAAAAAGAAGATGAAAGGAATACACAGGGTCACTGTACCTAAAAAGAATTGGTCAACATTCAACCATTTCAGGAGGTAGCATATGATCAAGAACTGTTGGTACTGAAGGAATAAGTCCAAGCTGCACTGAAGACATTGGTGAAAAACAAGACTCCAGGAATTGACAGAATACCAGTTGAGATGTTTCAACAAATGGATGCAATGCCAGAAACACTCACTTGTCTCTGCCAAGAAATTTGAAAGACAGCTATCTGGCCAACCGACTGGAAAATTTCCATATTTGTGACCATTCCAAAGAAAGGTGAGCCAAGAGAATACGGAAATTATTGAACAATATCATTAATATTATACCCAAATAAAATTTTGCTGAAGATAATTCAAAAAGGGTTGCAGCTGTACATTGACAGGGAGCTGCTAGGAATTCAAGCAGGATTCAGAAAAGGACAGAATGATGGATATCAATGCTGATGTCAGATAGATCTTGGCTGAAAGCAGAAAATAATGAAAGATGTCTACCTGCGTTTTATTGACTACACAAGGGCATTCGATTCTGTGGATCATAACAAATTATGGGTAATATTTTGAAGAATAGGCATTCCGGAACATTTAATTGTGCTTATGAGGAACCTGTACATAGATCAAGACGCAGTCATTTGAACAGAACTGGGGGATACTGTGTGGTTTAAGGCCAGTAAAGGTGTGTGTTGGGGTTGCATCCTTTCACCATACTTATTCAGTCTGTATGCTGAACAAATAATCTGAGAAGCTGAACTATATGAAATAGAATGGGGCATCAGGATTGGAGGAAGACTCACTGACAACCTGCAATATGCGAATGATACAAACTTGCTTGCTGAAAGTCAAGAGAACTTGAAGCACTTACTGATGAAGATCGAAGACCACAGCCTTCAGTATGGATTACACCTCAACATAAAGAAAACAAAAATCCTCAGAAGTGGACCAATCCTCAACCTCATTATAAATGGAGAATATATTGAAGTTGTCAAGGATTTCATTTTACTTGGATCCATAATCAACACCCACGGAAGCAGCAGTCAAGAAATCAGAAGACGTAGTGCATTAGACAAATCTGCTCCAAAAGACCTCTTTAAAGTGTTAAAAAGCAAAGATGTCACCTTGAGAATTAAGGTGCGCCTGACCTAAGCCATGGTATTTTCAATTGCTTTATGTGCATGGGAAAGCTAGATGATAAATAATGAAGACTGAAGAAGAATTGATGCATTTGAATCGTGGTGTTGGCAAAGAATATTGAATATACCATGGACTGCCAGAAGAATGATCGAGTCTGTTTTGGAAGAAGTACAGCCACAATACTTCTTAGAAGCAAGGATGTCAAGACTTCCTCTCATGTACTTTGGTCACGTTATCAGGAGGGCTAGTCCCTGGAGAAGGACATCATGCTTGGTAAAGTAGAGAGTCAGTGAAACAGAGAAAGACTCTCAACGAGATGGACTGACACAGTGGCTGCAACAATGGGCTCAAACATAGCAATGATTGTGAGGATGGCACAGGACCAGGCAGTGTTTCATTCTGTTGTATGTAGGGTGTCTATGAGTAGAAACTGATTTGATGGCACCTAACAGCAATAACAAGGGGGTTGGTAGCCCCTAATGGCACATACTGGTTTTTTAGGACAAGTCAGAGGCTCCAAGAATGAGTCTGGACAGAGTTAAATGTTACTGCTGGGAGGTAGAGAGACTAGAAGAGTTAGTGAGGAGCCTCAAAGACAAGCTGGTGTTCCCCTCAGTATATTTGTTGAACACCAAAACTAAGTTGGCCAAAGGCTAAGCCACAGGCTGAGAGAAGCAGGGACACTGAATACAACTGGTGACACCTGACTGAGAATTGCAAACTGGAAGGAAGAGATGAATTTACATCGGAAATCCACCATCACTTTTGCCCAGAACCACTTGCCAATCTGGGCAAAACCGGAGGCTAAATTGTCTTTTTTTTTTTTTTTTTTAAACTATGTCTGACACTCTATCAAAAATTGCTAACCATGAAAGCAGAAGAGATTATATAGCTGATAACCAAAAGAAAATAAAACAATAGAGGCAGACTTACAGGTGACCTAAATATTAGTGTTAGCAGCAAAGACTTTAAAATAACTGTGATTACTATTTTCAGGAAAATAGAGAAAAAGATGTACAAAACAGATGAAAAGATACAGAAACTTAACAGAAACTTTGAATCTATGAAATAGGATAAAATGCATATTCTATAACTGAAAAATATATGAGATTAAGGACTAAATATATTAGTTTAATAGAAGATTGGTTACAGGAAATCACAGGCTTGGTAATCTCGAAATCAGGTCTATAGAAAAAATCCAAAAAGAATATAGAGAGAAAGATTTTTTTAATCATGCAGCAGAGTAGAAGAGTCCATAGTTAAAAGGTGTAACATTCATGTAATTGAAGTTCTAGAAGAAGAGAGAGAAAATGGAATAAGTAATATTTAAAAAATGGTTAAGAATTTCCCCAAACTGATGAATAACATTAAGCCATACAGCTGAGAAACTGAACAAGCTCCAGACAAGACAAGAGAAAAATAAAATTGTACCTAGATACACCATGAAATCATTGAAAACCAAAAATAAACAAAAAAAATTAAAGCAGTCAGAGGAAAAATGGACACATTTTCTTTAATGTCGCAAGAAAAATTTGAACAGTTAACCTCTCACAGCAACGGGCCAGGACAATATGTAGGCAACTACAAATGAATACTAACTGGATACTCGTTAACTGTTTAAAATGGTAATAATTAAAGTTGATGTCCAACCTAAAGCAAAAAACTGGGAGAGGCAAATGGAATTACAGACTTTAAGGATTTAAGAGTATCAGAAAGTAGTAAAAGTAGTAATTTGCATAATACTCTGCATTTTGTAATCCCTAGGGTGACAACAAAAGAGTGGGAAAATAATTAAAGTTATTAAGTTAGTAGAAAAGGTAAATGGAATAATAAAATGTTTAATTCCAAAAGGTGTAAGAATAGAGAAATTAAAAAATAAACCAAGTAGGTAGATCAAATAGAAACCATATTATGAGATGATAGAGAAAGCACAGCTATAGCAGTAATTATTAAGCATAAAAGTCTACGTACACTCTCAATCAAAAACCCTAGCAGATTTTTTAGTGGAAATTAGTACGCTGATGACAGACATTTATACTGAAATGTAAAGGCAAAAATTGCCAAGGAAACGCTGATGTTGGAATACAAATGTGCAGGATTTGCTGTTCCAGATATTAACACCTATTGAAATCTTGTAGTAATTATGACAGTGTGGTAATAGAGTGAGTATAAACACATAGATCAATGGTGCATCCTATTTATATTTCAATGAAAAATTAAAAACCCACATTAGAGGTATACAATAGTAGAATTCATACTGTGGAAAATCCAATTAAGAAATGGGATGACATACTTGAAAACCTCTTCCAAATACCAAGGATAAGAATATAGACATTAAAATAAGAGTGAAGTTGATACATAGATTAAAGGGAAAAAAAAGTGAAGAATTCTCCACATAATAGACAAATTCCATGAAAATGACTACTATTCTTGAAAAACCATTAAAGTAGAAGAATAAAGAAAAAAAAAAGCTATCATCCAAGTAGGGAAAAATACCAATACTGGCTGAAAGGAATAAACATTAACCAGCGTTACATGTTTTCTCTGCAACACTGACTTACCAGAAGTTAACGGGACAACATTTAAAGATTTAAGAAGGTGAAAGCTGTTGACGTATTATCTTTCATGTAGGCAGGCAAAGTAGACACATTTTAGTAGCAAAATGCATCATAAAATATAGCATCTGTGTGTGTAATGTGTGTATGTATATGTGTATGTACAGATATCTATCTATGAATAAATTTGACCCCATCAAATGGGAAATGAAAAAAATTAAAAACTGAAATATGAGGATGTTAAGGTATGAAATAACTGCTAGTGAACAACAAAACCATTTCAAGGAAAAATGGTAAAGTAAGAGTTATCATTTATTTCAGACCATCAAGAAACAGATAATTCCCAAGTTATATGGACAGCTTTATGCATAGAAAAATATAGAAAGCTTCCCTCTGATGTTAGCAAAAACCTTATGCTTCGTTATTCTATTTCCTGACACGCACAAAAAATTAATAGTCCTATCTGAAAATTGAAAACCTAATTTATTCATGAACATAAATTTAAAAAGAATAAAATTATTGAATATAAAATCTAGAATTAAGTTATGAGAAAGTAAGTTTTATTCAAACTAAATTAACTTATCCACCCTTTCTCACTGATTTTTCATGTCACAATTAATCTTGCACTACACTACATTAGGATGTTTCATTGATTAGTCTTTTTTGTCTAATCTAATTCAATATTGTTTTAATCCACATAAATTTACATTATCTTAAAATCTAGCTATATCATTTTCTTCATAGAGAACCATGTTTTTAGATATTTTTTTGCTCTTCCCTTTTCTTTTTTTATTCCATAGAAAAGTTAATATGAGTCTATAAAGATCCCAAAATATTCCACTGAGATTTTGCTTAAAAAAAAAAACTCTAAATGTACAGACTGATTTGGGAACAGTTTTCATTTTTTTAACTACTGATTCTTCTTATTTGTAAACATAGTATATTTATTTACTTACATAAGTTTTTATGGTTCTTTGAAAAGTGTTGTCGAGTAAATTCCAAAACATAATATATCATATGATATGCGTCATAAAATATAACATTCAAATAAAATTTAACCGTTGTCTCTGGGTGACGAGATTACCTGTGATTCTCATTTGTTTATGCTTATCTCTATTTCAGTACACTTCTATGTGAAATGATTTCACTTCAGTAATAAGAAAAAGTTGATAAAAATTATAAATAAATATATTTTGTATTGAAAATGTTTAGCTTTTGTTCTTCTTTGAAGTGTTTACTCAAATGTGGCAACATCTTATAGGACCATCTTCATTTTGCAGAACATCATTTTTGCACGTACTTTTATGAATTATCCTTTACAATTTTTTTGGCAATGCTTTATGTTCACTGTTGAGAAAGACAATTAATGAATTCATATTTTCACTTGTATTTCTGGAATTATTTGTTTTTATTGGCTTAAAAACAAACTTGTCCTTGGTTATATGTGCCAGTTTGTGCTAATGCTTGAAAAGCAACTGCTCAGCTTAGACTAGGGCCACCGAAGACCATTTTCCTCATCAGGCATAGATGGAACAGAGGGCAAAATGCACAACACATTTTCTGATTAAAAAAAAAACAACTTTCATTTAATATGCCCAAGAAACAGAAGCCAAATAGATAATTGGGACCTCATAAAAATTAAATAGTTATGTTCATCAAAGAACTTTATCAAAAAAGTAAAAAGACAACCTACAGACTAGAAAAAAAAATCTTTAGGAACCATATATCTGATAAGCATCTGATATCTATATATAAAACTTCTACATCTTAACAAGAAAAAGACTAACAACTCAACAAAAAAAAAGGCAAAAGACATGAGTAGACAGTTCACCAAAGAAGATATCTAAGCAGCCAATAAACACATGAAAAGATTCTTATCATCAGTAGCCATCAGAGAGATGTAAATCAAAACTACAATAAGATACCACCTCACTCCTACTAGAATGGCAAAAATTAAAAAAAAGAACAAAAACAGAAAATAACAAATGCTGACAAAGTTGTGGTGGAATCAGATCTCTTATCCATTGCTGGTGGGAATGTAAATTGGTACAACCATTGTGGAAAACAGTATGACAATTCCTCAAAAAATTAAAAATAGAACTACCGAAAGACCCAGCAATTCTACTTCTAAGTATATACCCTAGGGGCCTAATAGAAGCATCTCAAGCAGACATATGCACAACTATGTTCACTGCAGTACTATCTACAATAACAAAAAGATGGAAAACAACCTAAGTGCCCATCAATGGATGACTGGATTAACAAAATGCAGTACACATATATAATGGAATACTACTCAACTGTAAAGAAGAATGAGTTCCCAAATTATCTTGCAACATGGATGAACCTGGAGGACATTATGCTAAGCAAAATAAGTCAATCACAAAAGGAAGGATGTTGTATGATCTCACTTTTATGAAATGACAAGAATAGGTAAATACACAGATACCAATGTTCACTGGTGGTTACCTGGGATGGGGGGGAGCAAGGGGCGAGGAATCATTCTGTAGATAGTAGTCACTTTTTGTTTATGGTGATGGGAAAGGTGGCACCATGGAAAGTGGGTTAAGTTTACCCAGTTTGATTAATGTAACTGATACCACTAAGTTGTACACAAGGAAAAGGAAGAATTGGCAAATGCCGTTATATATATAGGAGCCCTGGTGGTGCAGTGGTTAAAGCACTCAGCTGCTAGCCAAAAGGTCAGTAGTTAAAAACCACCAGCTGCTCTGTGGCAGAAAGACGCGGCAGACTGCTTCTATAAAGATTTATAGCCTTGGAAACCCTATAGGGCAGTTCTACTCTGTCCTATAGGGTTGCTATGAGTCAGAAATGACTCGATGGCAGTAAGTTTTTGTTTATGTTATATATAATTTTGCAACAACAACAACAAAAAAATAAAATAAAATAAAAAGGCACCACAGATGCGGATACGACTTAGAAATAACCAGTCATCTCACAGAATTAGTTTTCTTGGTTTAAAGACTTAGGGTTAATTTTCATAATATAGTTCTTAAAGATTATGTTCTACCTCCTAGTTTGGTGGGTAGTGTCTGGGTCTTAAAAGTTTATGAGTGGCCAACTGAGAAACAACTATCGATCTCTAATCATCCGAAGCAAAACAAAGAATGACACCTGGGAATCATAGAAGGAAGTGGACTACAGGACTAATTGTCTCTGTGAACCACTGCCTCCTCTACCTTGAGAACAGAAGAACTACTACTATTGAACATCCTGATCAGGGACACAACAAATAGATCCTGTTAGAATGAGAGTGAAATGTGGCACAGAACTCAAATTTTTAGAGTTCAGACTTACTGGACAATAGGGGCCAGAGGAATCCCTGAGGCTATTGCCCTGCGATAGTCTTTAAACCTTGAAGTGAAACTATCCCCTGAAGTCAGCTTTAAACTAAATAGCAGTTTCGCTCAAAAAATAAAGAATGTCACCCTTGAGTATCTCTAGGTAACGTGAATCCATGGAAGAAAAGTAAGGTATGAGCACTGTGGCCACTCTGTAGCTTAGAAGATGGAGAGGAATATGGAGATACTAGAGGCAGGGAACCCAGTTGGGATAATGCTTTTGCAATAGTCTGGGTGAAAAATGAGCCATGAGTGCTAACGTGTGTATGAGAGATATCTAAGAAATGGAATCAACAGGCACTAATTGATTTGGGGATGAAAGAAAAGTATTCCAGTGGGGGCCCATTGTAGAATCTCAATAAGTATTTTTGGATTGAAGGGAGGAGTCAACTCTCCAGTGTAGATAACTGGGTGAATTGTAATTAATTAATCAGGTAAGAATACTTAACTCTAAAATCAAACTTAGTTACAAAACTGAATAGAGTGCTTTTTATTTTAATTCCACTTATCAAAAATTGTCAGTTTACATCTGGTGTGTCTTATTAACTAGGACCCTGGTTGTGCTTGATTACTAACATAAAGATTGGCAATCAAAACTCATTTAGCAGTGCCACAAAAGAAAGGCCTGGAAATCTGCTTCTGTAAAGATTACAGCCAAGAAAGTCATATGGAGCAGTTCTACTCTGTAACACATGGGGTTGCCATGAGTGGGAATTGACTCAAGGCAATGGGTTTGTTTTTTTGTTTGTGTGTGTGTGTCTTACTAAATGCATAGGCTTTCAAACTCTATCATACGCTAGTGATCTCGCTAGGTTAAATATTAGACAAAGTCAATTCTCTGCTGCTGCTGCCCACCTGCTGTTGACAGATGACTTTCAGAGTTCATTGTTAGTCATTGTTATTTTTCTAAAAAGAAAACTGAGGCTTACAAAGGCTGATTGTACTTCCAGTTAAAGATGGAGGCTTAGGTAGACGCATCATAACTACCCTCTACTACCAAATCTCAAGAAGCTAAGTAAAACTGACATAAATAATGCCCTCGGATCCCAGAACATCAAATGGAGAGTTGAAGAAACAGACAGCACAGATTGGAAGGAAAGACAGAATGAGGTCAGCGGGAAAACAGACATTCATGGATTGACCACACCCTGCCAGCTAGCATGGCACAGTGTGGCCATTTTGGAACAGCATCAAGCAACAACCTGGAGTCAGGAGCCCAGGAAAGCAACCTCAGCACAGCTAGTGGAAAAGATTCTGTGCAAACAACCTCAGAAAGAAATGACAAAGTGAGCAGAACGCATCCTGTGTCAGGGTACCCCTGAGAAGGTGATGCATGGGAGTGGCATAGTTCGGAAGCCAGAGAACAACAGGGAAGTTTTTCTAGAGAAAATGGAGGCAGACTGAATCGTCAGAGCCTAAGGGAAAGAGATAGAATACACAGGGAGTTTACGTTTGCAGGGGAGCAAAGGGGAGGAAAAGAAACGCAGGCATGAGCTCCACTCCCTCTGGCAAGAATAAGAAGGAAGAGCAAGGAATTAATGCAGGAACCACTTGTCAATGGCAGTATCTGGCCATTTACATGGGAGACAACCAGCGAAAAGTCAACTTTCAGAGTAACAACTAGAAGCACCCCTCCAATGAGCCCTGTGCAAACCATCACCCCCTCCTGTCCCTACAGGCTCCCCATCATTCCTTTCACTTCCCAGATGCACCTGCCATCTGTGCTAATGGACACAAACCTCACCTTGCCCACCTCCACTCCCTGAGGCATAGATGTTCTGTGCAAACCCAGTCAGGCTTCCCTCTGCCCCTCCCTCTACCCTACACATGAGGACCTCCAGCCCCCTCCCTCTCCTGCCGACAGACCCCTCTCAGCTGAGTGAGACTCCACACCCTGTCCTGCTGACGCCTTCTCCCTCAGACAAACAAGACACTGTGCCCTGCCCTGCCAATCCTTACCCAGCTGAATGGGTCTCCACACTCTGCCCTGCCAACCCCTCCCAGCTTAGCATGACTCCAAAACCTTTCCAGCCAACACGTACACAACTGAGTGAGATTCCTTACCTTCTCCTGCCAATTCCTCCCTCCTTGGCTGAGCAAGACATCGCAGCCTGCCTATCCCTACCTGAACAAGTGGGACTCCACACCCTACCCAGCCAACCCTTAACCAGACAGGCAGGACTCCATGCCCTGCCCTGCTAACCTCATCAGAGCCAAACAGGACCCCGTGTCCTGCCATCTCCACCTCCGGCCAAGCAGGACTTCATGTCCTGACTTGCTGATCCCTCCCTGGTGCATGGGCCTCCACACCCTATCCTGTTTGCCCCTCCCTGAACCCCGTGCTACCTTTCAGGGATCTCATTAACTGTTCATGCTATGCAGAGGGAATGCTTTATCCCCCAAGAGTTGTGAAAGGATCCTGACCACTCAACACTTGGTGCCTCACATCAGAGAAAGGACCTGTCTGTTCACCACCAAGAAATCTTCTAAGAGAAGTCATACATGCCCAGTGACAGGATTCTAGTGTGTGTGTGACCCCCCATACCCACCAGTAAGAAGAGAACATATCCAGCCAAAGGCAGCACCAAACCCATTTGTAGACAATCAACCAACATCATCTAATTCACACACAGAGCAATACTATAAAACAATACCTAGGAAAGTAGACAATATAAAGAGAGATGGAAAAAGCTAAGCTCCAGATATATAAAAACAATAGAAAAAAGGCAAACAAACATAGAATCAATAAAGAAATATATGTACAAATAAAATAAAACATTAATGCCTTGAAGAAGGCAGTCAATTACAAATCAGACGAAGAAAAAAGATACAATGCCTTAGGCAAATGAGCAAAATAAAGGGATGGAAAAATCTTCCTGAGGAAGAACTGATAATAGATCTACCTGACAAGGAATTCAAAAGACTAATATATAGGTTCCTTAAAAAGATCAAGGAAAACACAGAAAAAAAACCATAGAATAATTCAGGAAAACAATACAAGAACAAAATCGCAAACTCAGTAGAGAAATAGAAAACAAAACTACAACTAGAAATTCAAATGCTTAATGATAAAATATCAGAAATTAACAACTCTATGGAAGGACAGAGAAGAGAAATAGAATTGAATCAATGAAAGAAAGAATTGGTGAAATAGAGGACAAATCCTTTGGTAATAATTTGAGGAACAAACAAAAAAGTTGGAAGAAAAATAAAGAAAGCCTAATGATTATGTGGGACACAATCAAGAGGAGTAATATACACATATTAGGAATCCTAGAAGGTGAAAGAGACAAAAAAGAGTACAGAGAGAACTTTTGAAGACATAATGGCAGAAAACTTCCCAAATATCATGAAAGATAAGATTTCCATCCAAGAAGCTCAACAAACCCCATACAGAGTAGACTTCAAAAGAAACTCACCAATATATATCATAATCAAACTTTCCAGAACAAAAGATGAAGAATTTTTTTTTATAATTTTTTTTTTAATTGTGCTTTAGGTGAAGGTTTACAGAACAAATATTTTCTCATTAAACAGTCAACACACATATTGTTTTATGACATTAGTTAACAACACCAAGACAGGTCAACATGCTCCCTTCTCGGCCTTGGAGGACATTTTTATTTGTTTTTTTGGTGAAAATAAACATAGCCAAAGATACACCATTTCAAAAATTTCTACATGTACAATTCAGTACATCGATTATGTTCTTCCAGTTGTGCTGCTATTCTCACTTTAGATGAAGGTTTACAGAGCAAAACAGTTTCTCATTAAACAGTGCACATATTGCCCTATGACAATGGTTAAGAAACCCACTACATGTCAATGTTGTTCTTACTCAACCTTGGGTTCCCTATCACCAGCTTTCCTGTCCCCTCCTGCCTTCTAGTCCTTGTCCCTGGACTGCTGTGCCTCACTAGTGCCATTTGGTTTTATGGGGCTGTCCATTCCCTGGCTGAATGGTGAACCTTGGTAGTGACTTCACCACTGAGCTAAAAGGGTGTCCGGGGGCTGTACTCTTGGGGTTTCTCCAGTCTCTGTCAGGCCAGTAAATCTGGTCTTTTTTTGTGTGTTAGAATTCTGTTCTACATCCTTCTCCAGCTCTGTCCAGAACCCTCTGTTGTGATCCTGGTCAGAGCAGTCAGTGGTGGTAGCCGGGCACCATCTAGCTGTATTGGACTCAGTCTGGTGGATGCCTTGGCAGCTGTGGTCCATTAGTCCTTGGGACAAATCTTTTCCTTCTATCCTGTTCTCTTCATTCTCCCTTGCTCCCAAAGGGATGAGACCAGTGGAACATCTTAGATGGCCGCTCACAGGCTTTTAAGACCCCAGACACTACTCACCAAGGTAGAATGTAGAACATTGTCTTTATAAACTGTGTTATGCCAGTTGAGCTAGATGTTCCCTGAGACCATGGTCCCCACAGCCCTCCACCCAGCAATTCAGTCCCCAGGGGTTTGGATGTGTCTATGCAGCTTCCATGACCTTTCCTTGTACAAGTTGTGCTGGCTTCCCCAGTATTGTGTACTGTCTTACCCTTCACCAGAGTTACCACTTATCTATTGATGAAGAAAGAATTTTGTGAGCAGCTTGAGAAAAACAAAATGTCATCTACAAAGGGGCCTCAATAAGACTAGGTACTGATATCTCATTAGAACCCATGTAAGCAAGAGCAAATGGGGATGACATATACAAACACTGATTTAAAAAAAAAAAAAAAAAAAAAAGAACTGTCAACGAAGAATCATATAGCCAGCAAAATTGTCTTTCAAAAAAGAGGGCAAAATTATGGCATTCCCAGACAAGCAGAAATTAATGGAATTTGTAACAATCAGACCAGCTCTACAAGAAGTATTAAAGGGAGTCCCTTGGATAGAAAACCAATGACATCAGATAACGACCTGAGATAAAAACACATGACAGCAACACCCAGATACCAGACCAGGTAAAGATTTCAAAAATAAATAAGTAAACAAACAAAACTGATCAAAGGGAACCAGAGATACAGTGATGTAAATTACTACAACTTCAAAACAAAAGGGGAATGAATGATGTAGTTATAGAACTTCCAAATGGAGAGGAAGTCAACTCAATCTCAAGATATAACACATTTTTTTAAATTTAAGTTTGCAGATGTAAACTTTAGGATAACCACAAAGAAAAGTAATGAAACTACTCACCAAAACAAAGAAAAGGACTCAGTAAACACAAAAACAATAATAACAAATGAAAGGAAAATAAAATCCGTATACAAAAACAACTCAACACACAAAGTAAAGAAGAACAAAAAAAACAACATCATGAAAAAAAGTATAACAAAATGTCAGCAGTAAATCCATACCTACTGATCATCACACTGAATATAAATGGTTTAAATGCTCCAGTGAAGAGGCAGAGAGTGGCAGAATGGATAAAAATCATGACCTATCACTATGCTGTCTACAGGAGAAACACCTTAGACACAAAAACATAAACATGTTAAAAATCAAAGAATGGAACAAATATACCAAGCAAACAGTAATCAAAACAGACAAGGAGTGGCAATATGAATATCTGACAACATAGAATTTAGTTCAAAAACCATTATAAGAGACAAAGAAGGGTATTATATAATGATTAAAGTGTCAATTCACCAAGGAGACATAATAATTATAAATATTTATGCACCCAATGCCAGAGCTCCAAAATTTATAAAACAAACCCTAACAGAATTGGAGAGAGAAATAGATACACAATAATAGTATGAAATTTTAATATGCTACTTCTGATGATGGACAGAGCAACAAGAAAGAAAATCAACAAAGATACAGAAGACCTAAATACCACTATCAACCAACTGGATCTCAAAGACACATACAGAACACACCACCCCACAGCAGAACAATACACCTTCTTCTCCAATGCACATGGAACATTCTCTAGAATAGACCATATCTTAAGCCTCACAGCAGGCCTCAATAAATTTAAAAAGATTGAATTTATACGAAGCATCTTCTCTGATCATAATAGCAAGAAACCAAAAATTATTAAAAGAACAAGGACAATAAATTAAATACATGGACTCTAAATAGAACGTTACTAAAAAGCTATTAGATCATAGAAGAAATCAAAAATGAAATTAAAAAAATACTTAGAATCAAACAAGTAAGAAAACACAGTATACCAAAACCTGTAGGATGCAGCAAAAGCAGTGTTCAGAGGGAAATTTATAGCAACAAATTCTTACATTAAAAAAGAAGAAAGGTCTAAAATCAGTAACTTAATGTGACAACTGAAACAAATAGAAAAGGAAGAGAAAAAGGAGACTAAACCTACCATAATAAAGGAAATAATAAAAAGAGAGCAGAAAAATAAAATAGAAAACATAAAAACAATAGGATCAACAAAATTAAAAGTTAGTTCTTCAAAAGGATGAATAAAATTGACAAACCACTGGCCAAATTGACAAAGAAAAAAATGGAAGATGCAAATAACCAAAATAAGGAATGAAATGGGAGATATTACAACATATTCAATTGAGATAAAGAACATCATAACAGAATACTATGAAAAATTGTATTCCAAAAAATTGAAAACCTAAAAGAAATGGACAAATTTCTAGAAACACGCTATCTGCCTAAACCAACACAGAGGTAGAAAATCTAAACAGACCCACAGCAAAAGAAGATTTTTAAGATGTTTTTAAAAAAAAAAAAAAAAAAAAAATAACTCCCAACAAAAAAAGCCCTGGCCCAGATGGCTTCTCTGGTGAATTTTACCAAACATTCAGAGTTGACACAAATTCTACTCAAACTCTTCTGAAACATAGAAAAGGAAAGAATACGCCCCAACTCATTCTATGAAGCTAGTGCCACCCTTATACCAAAGCCAGGTAAAGACACCACATAAAAGAAAAATTACAGAAAAACAGCCCTCATGACTATAGACACAAAAATTCTCCACAAGATTCTAGCCAACAGAATGTAATAGCATATAAAAAAAAAAAAAAAAAAATCATACATCATGATCAGGTGGGATTCATACCAGGAATGCAAGTGTAGTTCAACATTAGAAAATCAAATAACGTAAATTTACCACATAAATAAAACAAAGGAAAAGAACCACATGATTCTCTCGGTACACGTAGAAAAGGCATTTGAAAAAATACAGCACTCTTTCCTGATAAAACCTCTCAGCAAAATGGGAATAGAAGAGAATTTCCTCAACATAATTAAGGGCGTATATTCAGGGCAACAACTAACATTATTCTCAAAGGAGAAAATCTGAGAACCTTCCTGTTGAGAATGGGGATAAGACAAGGATGCCCACTATCACCACTTTTATTCAACATTTATTGGACATTCTAGTCAGAGTAATAAGGCAAGAAAGGGAAATAAAGGGTATCCAAATTGGAAAGGAAGAAGTAAAACTATCTTATTAGCAGATGACATGATCCTATACACAGAAAATCCCACAATCTAATAGAAGGATTCAGGAAAGTGGAAGAGTACAAGATCAACATGGGTTCCTTTACAGTAACAAGGAGGACCTTGAAAAGAAAATTGAGAAAACAATACCATTTACTATAACCTCCAATAGGATAAAATATCTAGGACTAAATCTACCAGGGATGGAAAGGCATATACAATGAAAACTATCAGAACACTACTGCAAGAAATTAAAATATACTGACATAAATGGAAAAAACATTCCATGCTTATGGATTGGAAGACTCAACATTGTGAAAATGTCAATAGGGTCACTACGAGTCAGAATTGACTCAACGACACCTAACAACAACCCAAAGGGATCTACAGATGTAATGAAATCCTGATCCATATTCCAACAATATTCTTTATTGAAAAGGAAAAACTATTCTGCAACTTTATACAGAAAGGAAAGAGGCCCCAAATAGCCAAAGCAATATTGAAGAAGAAGAAGGTAGGAGGCCTGACAATTTCCAATGTCAAAACATACTACATAAACACACTAATCAAAACATCCTGGTACTGGTTCAATGACAGACACAAATACCAGTGGAATATAATTGATAATCCAGAAGTAATCTATACATCTACAGGCAGCTGACTTTTGACAAGGGATCAAAGTCTATTCAATGGGGAAGAACTTTAACAAATGGTGCTGGCAAAACTGGATATCCATGTGGAGCATGAAACAGGATCCATACCTCACACCAAACACAAAAACTAATTCAAAATATATCAAAGTCCTAAAAGTTAAAGCTAAAACTATAAAGTTCCTGGAAGATAGCATAGGGAAAAAACTATGGGAACTAATTTTTTTCAATAATAGAATATCAAACACAACTTCAAATGCACCAGCAACAGAAGACAAATTAGATAACTGGGACCTCTTAAAAATCAAATACTTATGCTCATCAAAAGACTTTATCAAAAAAGTAAAAAGTGAACCTACAGACTGGGAAAATATCTTTGGGAATGATATATTCTGATAAGGATCTAATCTCTAAAATATGTATAAAACTTCAACATCTCAACAACAAAAAGACAACCCAATTAAAAATGAGCAAAGGACATGAACAGACACTTCACCAAAAAAGATGTTCAAGCAGCCAACAAACACATGAAAAGATGCTCATGGTCATTAGCATTAGAGAAATGTAAACCAAAACTACAATGAGATACAATCTCACCCCTGCAAACACGGCACTGATCAAAAAATACAGAAAACAACGAATGCTGGTGAGGACGTGGGGAGATCGAACATTTGTCCACTGCTAGTGGGAGTGTAACATAGTACAACCACTATGAAAAATGGTGTGGTGCTTTCTTAAAAAGCTAGAAACAAAAATTCCTTATCATCCAGTGATCCCACTCCTAGGTATATACCCTGGAAATCTAATAGCAGGGGCACAAATAGACATATGCACACCTATGTTCATTGCAGCCTTATCACAATAGCAAAAAGATGGAAACAACCTAAGTGCCCATCAACAGATGAGTGGATAAACAGCATGCTGTATATATATGCAATGGAATACTATGCAACGATAAAGAATAAAATGATGAGTAGGCAAAGAATCATATAACATGGATGAATCTGGAGGACATTATGAGGAATAAAACAAGTCGAGCACAAAAGGACAAATATTGCATGATACCACTTTATAAAAAGACCAAAATAGGTGTACATACAGAAATCAGTGTTCTTTTGTGGTAACCAGGCTTGGGAGGTGGAGGGAGGGGGAATCACTCTCTAAACAGCAGACATATGGTATGTTGGGGGATGGGAAAGGCAATACCAAATGTGGGTGAAGTGTGTGCAGCTTAACCAAGATAAATGGTGACAATAAGAAATAAATATAATTCAGGGCCCTTATTGGTAAATGCTATAACCTATGTAATTTGACAACAACAGCAGTAGCAACCCAAAAATATGTGAGTAGTTACATAGGTAGATATATATGCATATATGTGTATAGCAAGTTGTATGTGTGTATGCACCTGTGTGTATATATAGGTGTATCTGTAGACATATATATATACATGTTTGTGTGTGCTGTACATGTATTCATATATATAATAAAGCACATAGGGAACACAGTCATGGTTACCTCCCAGACATAACCAAACACCTTGCAGGATTGGTTTACTGATGTTGAATGTTTAGGACCATAGTCTTGTGGGACAACTTGGTCAATTGGAATAATACAGTTCATAAAGTGAGTAGCATCTGGGGTCTTAAAAGCTTACGAGCAGCCATCTAAAGTCAACTAACTATTGGTCTATACTCATCTGGAGCAAAAGAGAAAGAAGAAAGCCTAAGATTCAAAGAAGAATCTATACTACAGGACTAATTACCTACACGAACCATGACCTCATCTATCCAGAAACCAGAAGAACTAGATAGTGCCTGGTTAACATTACTGACTGTTCTGACCAGGGACACACTAGATGGTTCCAGATAAAATGGGATAAAATTGTTGAACAAAACTCTAATTCTTATTAAAAAAGAGAAAAAAAACTGCCAGACTTATTGGACCAGTAGAGTCAAGAGGAACCTCCAAAACCATCACCCTGAGATACCCTTTAAACTTTGAACTGAATGAAACCACACCTGGAGGTCTTCTTTCAGCTAAATAACAGATTGGCTTATAAAATAATATCATCCACTAGTTTTGTACTCCTTTAAAAAATAAAAAAATTATCTGTATGAGACCAATCAGTCAACATTTAACCTAATGCACAGATGAGAAGGTCTGGGGGAGCACGGAAGCTGGATTAATGGGAGCAGAACCACCAGAACAGAAATATGAAGAATGTTGACACAATGTGGAAAATGTAACCAATGTCACTGAACAATATGTGTAGAAATTGTTAAATGGATACCTAATTTGTTGTGTAAACGTTCACCAAAAACACAATAAAATATTTCTTAAAAAAAAAAAAAAAAGGCTGACTGGTTTGCCTAAAGTCACCTGAGTTCAGCGGCTAAAACAGAACAGAAATGAACTATGTCAGTGGTGAAATTCCATGGTGTATCCACTCTACCATGTAAATAATGAGATGGGCACTATAGAAGCTACTCAAATTCACTCAAGAATCCTCCCTGCCTATACAGTAGAAAGGAGCCCTGGTGGTGCAGTGTTTAAGGGTTCAGCTGCTCACCAAAGGGTCGGCAGTATGAATCCACTAGCTGCTCCTTGGAAATCCTACGGAGCAGTTCTACTCTCTCCTATAAGGTCACTATGAATAGGAATTGACTCAGCAGCAATGGGTTTGGTTTGGTTTTACACATTAGAAAAACATTTCTCATGTCCACCTTCTCAGAATGATTACTCATTATCCTTTGTAAACTACACTACTCTTTAATATCATGCAATTGCGACCTTCCAGAAATAAGAGATAAAGTCACCATAAATAATATTTCCTTTTATTCTGGCTTTGTAATGGAATATATTAACATTTATAACAAAAAAAAATAAGACTACTTTTTGATTTAAAAATAAGATAACATTGAAATTGAATAATTTCCCTAAGTAACTGTTATGGATTGAATTATGTACCCAAAAACTATGTGTTGTACATCCTAACCTCTATGCCTGTGACTATAATCCCATTTGGGAATGGGTTGTCTTGGATATGTTAATCACGCAGGATTAGTGTAGGGTGTATCTTGAATCAGTCTCTTTTGAGATATAAAACAGGTTAAACAAGCCTCTTTTTTATCTCAAAAGCAAAGAGAGAGAGATGGGGTAAGGTAGATGCAAAGACACATGGATATCTCCAAGGAACCAGGAAGCAGAAGCTGCAGACACAAGGACATTCCACCAGAGCCCACAGAGAGAGAAAGCCTTCTCCTTGAGCCAACACTCTGAATTTATACTTCTAGCCTCTTAAACTGAAAGAAAATAAATTTCTGTTTGTTAATGCTGTTCACTTGTGGTATTTCTGTTATAGCAGAACTAGATAAGTATGGCAGACTTTGGTACTAAGAAGTGGGGGTGCTTTTGTAACAGAGACCTAAAATGTGGAAGCAGTTTTTGAATTGAGTAATGGGTAAAGGCTGGAAGACTTTTAAGGTGCCTAATAGTAAAAGCCTAGATTGCCTTGAGAGACTCTTAGTAGAATTACAGAGGTCAAACGCGATTCTGATGAAGGCTCTGAAGGAAGTGAAGAGAGCTATAGAGAGTCTCTATCGTAGTAGAAAATACATGTGGTGCCAGCAACAGAATATTACTAGAAATGTGGACTTTACCAAATAATGAAAAAAGCTTGCCCCCTCTCTTCTCTGTGGCCAAGTTCCAGTCTCCTGCCTCGTGGAGAGGTTGGCTGTCTCACTCATGTTCCTCTCAATTCCCTTTATCTTTCAGATTCTTGGCACTCACTTATATTGGGAAGCCTGACATTTCTTGAGATGGTTGTTCTGTCTACATTTGCAGACCAGATATGAGTTCACGCCACAGTGGAGCATCTGGACTCCATCTAAAAAACCTTTCACAACACAATGCAGTTGTTCTCTTAAAATGACTTTGCTATCCTATCAAATGACAATGGGCTTCTCAAGACCCTATGGGGGATTTAAAAGCAATCTCTGTTGAAAGTCTCAGAAAATGCCAAAGAAATCATTAACTCACTGCAGTGAGTTGCCAGACAAACTTAATTGCTGGAGCCCCACAGACTTCAAAGTGCTTCTTAGCTTATGAGTGAAGGTACTAAGAGGAAGATTGGACACAGTTTTATTTTTATGACTTTTCCTATCATTGTTGTTTTAAAGACATTCAGATTTCTAGCGCAGCTCTATGGGAAAATCCAAATACCCAGGAAGTTTGAAATTAGATTAATACTGGATGTGCTTATTAGAAAAGTCCACCACCTGGCAATTTCCTGCAAAGTGTCTAAGTCATATGTTTTGCATATGATAAAGAGCATCAGTGTTCTCAAAGATAAGGTTAAAACACTGCTCCCTCTTCACAGCTTCTGGTTATCTAACCTCTTTGACCTCAATGTCCCTTACATTTATAATGTAGTAATAATCATCACTCATTAGGGTTGTTTAACAGTGAAATAATATATAAAGTTCTGTTTATATAATATTTTCAAAATGATAAATTTTATAAATGGAAAGCAGATTAGTTGTCGCCAAAAATTAAGAGTGGGGGATGTGGGATGGAGGTTGGTGAGTTTATAGAAGGGTTATAGTTGAAACTGCTCACTATCTTTGCTGTAATGGTGGAAATGTAAACCCACGCAAGTGATAAATTTTTATAGAAACTTGATACATACACACACAAATGAGTACATGCAAAACTTGGAAAATCTGAGTAAGACTGGTGGATTGTACCAATGTAAAAATTCTGTTTGTGACATCATAATATAGTTTTTTAAAACGTTACTATTGGGGGAAACTGAGAAAAACGTACAAAGGATTTCTCTGTATTATTTCTTACAGCTGTCTGTGAATCTACAATTATCTCAGTAAAAATTTTAATTGAGAAAAGTTATAGCAATCCATAAGAGTACAGAAATTCTGCAAGGAAGAAAAGGACATAGAATATAAACATTTCCCACAGGATCCCTGAACACATGCATTAATATTAGAAAATTAAACATTAAGATGGAAAAAAAAGATTATTAAATGTAAAAAGGAGATGCTTAATAACAATATGTTCAATTTACCTGAAAGTTATCATTTATATTTGTAAGTACAGTAAGTCCCTGGGTTATGAACCTTCAACTTATGGACAACTTATACTTGTCCTTTAATGTTACGCAAATTTGCCCTCACATTAAAACAATTGAACCAACCCTTACTTGCAACAAATTCTTCATCACAATCACCTTCACTTGTTGCACATGCAGCTTTTAAATTATTGAAAAGCCTTCAAGCATTTTCTTGCAGTAAAGTAAGGCTAAATAAGAACCATATGCACTTGTTCTGACTTACCTACAAATTCAACTAGGAGACACACTTAGGAATGAATCTCGTTCATAACCTGGGGACTGCCTGTACCTCTAAGTATACATTATAAAATCTATAAAGCAAATATTGACAGAAGTACAAGGACAAATGAACAACAAAACAGCCATATTAGACAATATTAATATGTTTCTCTCAATAACTCCCAGAAAAAACATGCAAAGAGCACTAATGACACAATATATTTCAATAAACAACCATCTAGATTTACTGGACATATATAGAATGCTATACCCAACAACTGCAAAATGCATATTACACCCATTACTCACTTATTGACATGGTTAGTTTCCAAAGACCAGGTTCGTATGCAAAAATTTGTTTTTTGAAAACAGAGGATGACCACATCAGATCACAAAATGGAGGATGACTACATTATTACGTAACTGCCAAATTACATAATTACATAACTGCCAAGTTATATCATTACACAACTGCCAAACCATTGAGAATTATGGCCCAGCTAAATTGGCACATAAACATCACGGCCAGCGTTACTCTTGCCTCTCATCCAGGCATTTGTTATTGACAGATAAATGTCATTAATGTGCAAAATAGTCCAATAGATTTTTCACTATTGTCATAAATATGAAATGTTGGATAACTAGATAGTCATTAAGTGAGGAGTAGGTATATGTCAAACATTATTTTATACACAAAATTAGGAAGTACCAATATTTTGACAATCAGCCGAATGCTGGGCCATGAAGCAATTTTCAATAAACTTCAAAGGACTGAATAATGCAGATTGTGTTCTCTGACTGTAATGCAGTTAAACTATCAATTCTTAACAAAAAAGGCTAGGAAAATACTCATATGTTTAGATATCAATGAATATACTTCTAAATAACACAGAGGTCAATAAAGAAATCAAAATGGAAAAGAGAAATACTTTAAATAAAATGATATACAAAATTCTGCATAACGAAACTATTAAGAAACAGCTAAAGCAGTGTTTAGAGGAAAGGCTAAACTCTAGGCCTGCTAGCTTGCAGGAGACAAAACGGGATAAAGACAGATGGGGTTAGTCCTCCTTCTGTCAGAATAACGATCAGTCACTGATATCAGAAATCATTCTTTCAAAGGAGTCAGAATTAGATTAGTTTGTAGAGCAATTTATGCTTCAGGACATTATTAAAAACAACAGAACAAATGGCCAGTGATTGGTGGAGTTTAACAGATGGGTGCAGTTATGAAAAGAGAGCAACAGAACGCTACTAAAATCTCATTTTAATGTAACTGGCATTCCCAAAGCTGTGCTTCCCTGAGAAAAAACATAAAAGGCTGAACACTGTAGTGAGAATAAAGGCAAAAACCCATTGCTATTGAGTTGATTCCAACTTATGGCGATCCTGCGTGTTATAGAGTAGAACTGAGCTCTGTAGTCTTTTCTCGGCTATAGTCCCTATGGAAGCAAGTCACCGGGTCTTTCTTCTGTGGTGCTGCTGGATAAGTCTGAACCACCAACCTTTAGGTTAGTAGCTGAGCATGAACTGTTTGCACCCTTCAAGGGCCTTGTGGTGGGAATAGACTTACTAAAATAATCCAGTCAGTCAAGAAACAAATGAAAACTCAAATAATAATACCAAGCTGTGGGGGAAGGACCGGTACCCAGAGTTGCTGTAATATATTATCTAAAATGTTCAATTTCCAACAAAAAACTTTTGAGGTTTGCAAAAAGCAGAAAAGTATGGCCCACACATTGAAAAAAGCAGGCAACAACACTGCCAGTGAGAAAGACTTGATGTTAGATTTAATCAGAAATACTTTAAAGTATCCATAGTAAACTTATTTACAGAATTAAAGAAAACAGTTATTAAAGAGGTAATGTAAGGTATGCTGAAAGTATCACATCAAATAGAGGATACTGTTAAAGAGGTAGAAATTATAACAATGAATAAAAGAAAATTATGAAGCTGAAAAAGTACAATAATTAAAATTGAAAATTCTCTAGAGAGGTTGAAAATTAGATTTGAAATATCAGAATAAAGAATAAGCAAATAAGAAAGAATAAGATAGATCAATAGAGATTATGCAAGCCAAAAAACAGAGAAAAATGAATGAAGAAAAATGAAGAGAGCCTGAGAGAAATGTTAGACACCATTAAGCACATCACTTATGTATAATGGGAGTTCCAGGAGAGGACAGAGAGAAAGGAGAAGAAAAGATATTCACAGAAATAAATAATGGCTGAAAACTCCCAAATTTACCGAAAAACAAAAACCTAAATATCCAGAAAGCTCAACCAACTCCAAGTGGGATAAACTCAAAGAGTCCACAAACATACACATAATACTAAAAATGCTGAAAGTTAAGAAAAGGAGAAAATCTTGAAAACAGCAAGAGAAAAATGATCCATTAGTTACCAGGAAAACCCACAAAGATTGACATCTGATTTATCAGCAGAAACAATGGAGATCAGCAAGACAGTGTATTAACAAAGAAGAAAGATCTCAAAACAATAACCTAACTCTCCATGTTATAACACCGGAAAAAACAAAAGCAAACTAAATGTAAGATAAGCAAAAGGAGGGAAATAACAAAGATTAGAGAGAAATTAATGAAACAGAGGATAGAAAAACAATAGGGAAATTCAATGAAACCGAAACTGGTTTTTTGAAAAGCTCACAAAATTGATAAACCTTTAGCTAAGATTGTCCAAGGGGAGGTGGTAGTGGGGGAGAAGACTCAAATTACTAGAATCAGAAATGCAAGTAGTGACATTACTACATTTATTTACAGAAATAAAAAGGATCGTAAAGGACGACTGAACAATTCTATGCCAACAATGCAAGCACAAACATGGAAGCCCATGAAATGGAGTTAACTTTGGAAGAAATCGAAAATTCATTTTAGTGCTATGCTACATTGTTTGAATGCAATAGGCCAGAATCCTACTGGTTAGAGAATACATGTCTTTCCTCTGCTTTTTATTTTCCCCTGCTAATTTAGACATGAACAATCCTAAAGACAAGAAAATGATTAAAATGTTTTGAATACAAAGGAAGTCAGACTTCTTTGAAAAGTTTCCAAATTTTCCTTTATTTTTACTTATAGGTTAACATTTTCCACACATTCTGTTGAAAGCCAGTATTTGTGTTTGTAAGTAATAAAATGAATCTTGGTGAGAACCTTCACTGGATAATGTTTTATTTATTTTTTATTTTATTTTAGTCTTGTTGTTGATTTATGTTCTAATTTATCCTTGGAGTCAAGATATTGTTTTAAAATTCTTTGAATTCTAAGAAGTAGCTTGGCCAATTTGTTGAAAGTCTTTTTATAAGGATCTCTAACAAAACTGTAATTTTTCATTGACCCCATGTATTTGCCATTTTAAAACTTTTTTTTTACTAAAAAAAATCTCAAACATACACAATAGTGAAGAGAATAGTGTAATGAACCTCTATATACCAACTCTAATTCATTACCACATGGATCATTCTAGCCTCTTGGCCCAGTTTATCTATAAACTCCCACTCTAACCATGAGAAACCTGGCTCTCACTATCTGTCATCCATTCACTTAATTGTTCCGTTTCAATACACATGTATAGAATATGAGAACTGTTAGCCCATACCACTATAACAAATGGAGATGTTTTAACAAATGGATGCAACTCTGGAAGCACTCACTCATCTATGCCAAGAAATTTGGAAGACAGCTAGCTGGCCGACTGACTGGAAGAGATTCATGTCTGTGCCCATTACGAAGAAAGGTGATCCAACAGAATGCAGAAATTATTGAATCATATCATTAATATCTCACTCAAGTAAAATTTTGTTGAAGATAATTCAAAAACGGTTGCAGCACTACATCAACAAGGAACTTCCAGTAATTCAAGCCTGATTTACAAGAGGACAACACAGAACTAGGAATATCATTGCTGATGTCAGATGGATCTTGGCTGAAAGCAGAGAATACCAGAAAGAAGTTTACCTGTGTTTTATTGATGATGCAAAGGCATTCAATCTTGTGGATCACAACAAATTATGGATAACACTGCAAAGAATGGGAATTTCAGAACACTTAATTGTGCTTATACGGAACCTGTACATAGACCAAGAGGTAGTTGTTCAAACAGAACAAGGGGATATTTTGTGGTTTAAAATCAGGGAAGGTGTTAATCAAGGTGGTATTCTTTCACTATACTTAATCAATCTGCATGCTAAGGAAATAATCCCAGAAGCTGGACTATAAGAAGAAGAACATGACATCAGGATTACAGGAAGAAAAGCTTTTTGAAAGTGAAGAGAACTTGCAGCACTTAGTAATTAAAATCAAAGACTACTGCCTTCAGTATGAATTACACTTCAACATAAAAAAAAAAAAACAAAAATTCTCACACTGGGACCAATAAGTAACATCATAATAAACTGAGAAAATATTGAAATTGTCAAGGATTTCATTTTACTTGGATCCCCAATTAACGCACATGAAGGCAGCAGTCAAGAAATCCAACGACATCTTGCACTGGGCAAATCTGCTACAAAAAGACCTCTTAAAAGTGTTAAAAAGCAAAGATGTCACCTTGAGGACTAAGGTGTGCCTGACCCAAGCCATGGTATTTTCAGTCGCCTTATATGCATGCAAAAGCTGGACAATGAATAAGAAAGACCGAAGAAGAATTGATGCCTTTGAATTATGATGTTGATGAAGAATATTGAACATACCACTGACTGACAGAAAACAAAACAAATCTGTTTTGGAGGAATTACAGCCAGAATACTCCTCAGAAGGGAGGATGGTGAGACTTTGTCTTATATACTTTGGACATGTTATCAGGAGGGACTAGTCCCTGGAGGACATCATGCTTGGTAAAGTAGACGGACAGTGGAGAAGAGGAAGACCCTCAACGAGATGGATTGGCACAGTGGCTGCAACAATGGGCTCAAACATAGCAATGATTGTGAGGATGGCACAGGACAGGACAGTGTTTCCTTCTGTTGTACATAGAGTTGCTATGAGTTGAAACTGACTCATAGACACCTAGGACACCTAACAGCAACAACAGCCTTGGGGATCTTTACCTGTGGGAGGGAAGCAAGCTGGAGGCAACAGAGGGAGAAGGTAAGCCTCCACTGACCCCAGAGGGTGCTCTCAAGCTAGAAAAGCACCTAACAACCCCAATTCCCATGGGAAACACTTTTATCAACTACAGTATGTATGTGTAGTTCCTTTTGCCTTCAGTTTTACAGAGTCCACTAATTTCCAAATTTACTTTGGTCATGACATTTTGCTCTATATCCTTCAGTAAGGTTGTTTCTTACATCTGTAATATTCTTAGAATGTTTTGTCACACTCTACATTTCTTCTTGGCATCTGCCAATCTTCTCAAATAGTTTTTAAAATTTTGCATCACGCATTAAGGTTCACTCTGTTTTGTAGAGTTCTACAAGTTTTGACAAATGCATAATGTCTTCTATCTACTATTACTGTATCACACAGAATACTTTTACTACCTAAAAATCCCCTACACTTCACTAATTCACCCGTCCCCCATCTTGAATCACTCACGGATCATTTTACTTCCTCTATGTAGGGTCGCTGTGAGTCGGAATTGACTTGATGGCAATGGGTTTCGTTTTGGTTTAGGGTATAGTTTTGTGTTTTTCAGAATGTCATATAATTAGAATCATACAATATGTAGTGTTTTCATACTGGCTTCTTTTACTTAGCAATATGCATTTAAGGATCTTCCCTGTCTTTTTGTGGCTTGATAGCTAACTTCTTCTTAATGCTAAATAATATTGTACGGATGTAATACAGTTTGTCTATCCATCTATCTTTTGAACATTTTGTTTGCCTCTAGTTTTTGGTGATTATGGAAAACAAACAACAACAACAAAAAAAAAAAACCCTGCTATAAACATTCACATGAATTTTTTTATGTGAACATAGAATTTCAAATCAGTTGGGTAAGCCCCTGGGAGCATGACTTCTGGATCATATGGTAAGATAATGCATAGCTTTGTAAGAGACTGCCAATCTGTCTTCCAAAGTGGCTCTACCATTTTGCATTCCCATTAGCAATGAATAACGGTTCTTGTAGCTCTACATCGTTGCCAGCATTTGGTTTTCTCAGTTTTGTTTTATTTGTTCATTTGGTTTTTATGTTAGCCATTCTAACAGGTGTGTAGTGGTACCCTATTGTTTTAATTTGCAATTCTCTAATGAAAAATTATGGTGAGCATCTTTTCATGTGCTTATTTGCCATCTTTATGTCTTCTTCGGTGAGGTGTCTATTCAGATCTTTTACCCATTTTTTTTAATTGGGTTGTTTGTTCCCTTACTGTTGAGTTTAAAGTTATTTGTGGATTTTGGATATAAGCCCTTTATCAGATATTTGTTTTGCAAACACTTTTCCCAGTGTGCCTTTTAACAGTGTCTTTTGCAGATGTTTTAATTTTAATAAAGTATAATTTATAGGTTTTTCTTTAATAGATAGTACTTTTTCATTGTACTTACAAACTCATTGCCAAACCCAAGATCACATAGACTTTCTCCTATGTTTCTTCTAGAAGTTTTATAGTATTGCATTTTATGTCTAGATTTATGATCCATTTTGAGCTCTTTGTTGTGAAAGGTGTAAAGTTTGTGTCTAAATGCTTATTCTTTTTTTGCATATAAAGGTCCAGTTGTTCCAGCATCATTTGTTGACAGGACTGATTTGTTGAAGGCTCGAAGCAGGGCTAAATTAGGTCTTATTTCCTTTCCTCATTTTAAGTAAGAACTCAGTATTGCCAAAAGGCAATAGTGCAAGATTATCTTCTGCCTTCAAGCCTTCGCTCTGCAAAGTTGTCCTTGTGAGGGAGAAGAATCAGAGAGAGTTTCTAAATGACTACTCTTCCCCCTAGTGCTTTCAGGGCCATTGAGGGACTTTCATGGATCCTCAGTTTGAGAACCTCGTAGGATGTAAAGAGAGAAAATCTGCAAAAGTGTTGGGGCCTCTATGACTGTGGCCTCTAGGATTTTCTCACTCTCATGCTAGTCTATACTCAGTCTCAAGAAATTCATCAAAATAACTAGTTAATAAGCATTCCTATCAATTAATGGCATCCAGTGGCTTCTGCTCCAGGTAAGCAATTTTCAGCTACTATATCTCTCTGGGTAGAGCCCTGGTGGCTCAGTGGTTAAAGAACTTGGCTGCTAACCAAACGGTCTGAAGTTTGAATCTACCTGCCACTCCTTGGAAAACATATGGGGCAGCTCTCCTCTGTCCTATATGGTCCCTATGAGTCCGAGTTTTTTTTTTTTTAATATCTTCGGATACATCTCTGTCTCTCCAGATTTCAGGGTGATATTTTTCCCTATGATCCCATTTTTGTGATGGGTCCAAGAAAAGTCATTTGATTTTCAGTTTGTCTAGCTTTTTCTTCCTTAAGGCTGGAAATGACAGCTGTCAAGCTCTTTACATGCTGCAGCTTAAATCGAGAGTCTGTTTTCTTGATTTTTCAACAGAAATGTTTGATTATGTGTAATCATATCAATCAATATTTCACTTCATGGACTTCCCTTAAGGGGTAAAACTATCTTCTCCTATATTATCTTCTATTAACTTTATTTTGTTATATTTAGGCCCTTAATATACTGAAATCCACTAAGGTATATGGTGTAAAATAGGTAGTAAGTTTTATTTTTTCCAGATATTAAGCCTATTATTCCAACACCGTATACCAAACAGTATTGGCTTTCCCCAGGGATTTGCAGTGCCATTTTTAGAGTATTTCTCACAGACACCTGTGTCTGTTTCTAAGCTTTCTATTCAGTCCAACTAGTGTGTGTGTGTGTGTGTATTCATGCATAGTAAAAAGGTATTCTTTTATTTCTTTAACAGTTGTGTTTATATAATTTACATGCAATAAAATTCACATATTGAGAGTATACACTCATAAGTTTTGACATATGTATATATCTATGAAACTATCACCACAATGACAATAATGAACATATCTATCACCCCAAAATTTCATTACTCCCCTTGTTGTCCTTCTTTCCCACCTTTCTCTACCTGCTCCATCATCAGGCAACCACTTGTATGTTTTCCATCACAATAACCAGTAACCAGTTGCCTTTGAGTCAACTCCAGCTCATGGTAAACCCATGTGTGTCAGAGTAGAACTGTGCTCCGTAGGAGTTTTCAGTGACTGAGTTTTCAGAACTCAATTGCCAAGTCTTTCTTCTGAGGTGCCTCTGGGTGGACTCAAACCTACAACCTTTCAGTTAGCAGCCAACCATGTTAACCATTTACACCACCCACAGATGCCTTCTGTCACTATAGATTATTTAAAAACTTTTGAACTTCAAATAAATGGAATCATACGGTAAATAGATTTTGTTTTCCTCCTTTGGTTTATTTCACTCACAAAAGTTATTTTGAGATTCATCCATGTTGTAGTGCTTATCAATAGTTCATCTCTTTCTATTGATCAATTCTATTTACTTGTCTGGCGATAAACAATTTGTTTATTCTCCTGTTGATTGACACTTAAGTTATCCATAGTTTGGGACTAATACAAATAAAGCTGCTATGATCATTCCTGTACAAGCTTCTGTATGTACATATGCTTTCATTTCTATGGGGTAAATAACTAGAAGTTGAATAGTCTGGTCATATGGTAGAATATATTTACGTTTTAAATAACATGCAAAACTGTTTTCGAAAATATTTGTATCATTTTACAGTACCACCAAAAGTTTAAGTTTCTCCACATTTTTACCAACGCTTATATGGCCTTTCTTTTAAAATTTAGCTATTTTAATAGATATATAGTGATATCTTATTTGGTTTTAATTTGCATTTCCTAATGACTAATGATATTGCGCATCTTTTCTTGTGCTAATTCCCCGGGTGAATATCTATTTTCATAAAGTGTCTGTTCAAATTTTTGTCCATTTTTGTTTTGCTTTTAGTGTTTTACTTTGAGGTAATTGTAAATTCATACCAAGTTGTAAGAAATAATACAGAGATATCGTGTATACCCTTCATCCAATTTCCCCAATCTTGCATAACTATAATAAAATATCACAACCTATACCATATTCTTTTTGCCTGAAGAACTTCCCTGAACATTGTTTGTAAATTAAGTCTCTGACAATGAATTCCCACAGCCTTTGTTTGAGGAAGACTTTATTTCTCCTTCACTTGATGGATATTTTCACAGGGTAGAAAATCTGGATTAACAGCGTTTTGTTTTGTTTTTCTTTCTCCCAATAACTAAAAGACGTCACTCATTATCTTCTTGCTTACAGGTTTCCGACAAGAATTCTTCTGTAACTCATTTCCCTTTGCCTACTTAAAAAAAGGTCTTTTTTCTCTGGTTGGCTTTAGGATTTTCTCCTTATCTTTGGTTTCCAGCAGTTTAAATGCGTAATAAGTAGTTATGTGGTTTATTTTTGTTTGTTTGTTTGTTTGTTTGTATCTTCGTATTTGTATTACTTGGTGTTCTCTCAGACTCTTGGATCTGCAGTTTGGCGTTTATCACTAGTTTTGGAAAATCATCACCCATTATTGCTTCAAATATTTCTTCTGCCTTGATTTTACTTTCTTATGCTTTTGGAATTTCTAACATGTATGCTAGACTGTTGGATATTGTTCCACAGCTCTTGGATTCTGTGTACTTTTCACTCTTTTTTCTTCCTCCATTTCAGTTTGCATAATTTTTATTGACCTATCTCAAGTTTATTGATCTTTCTTCAGCTGTGTCAAGTCCTGTGATGAGTCTGTTGAAGACATTCTTCATCCTTACTACTGCTTTTCGTTTCTAGCATTTGATAAAATTTTAGAGTTAAATTGTATGCAGTTTTATGCATGTAAATTACAATTTTTTTGAAAGGTTTTTTAAGAAAGTAACACATTAAACCTAAGACTTGAAGCCAGTATTTTGGATTTAATTTCATGGTACATGTTGAGTATAGGTGGTTTTATATACATACATGTATGTAGGTAGGTATTTGAATGTGAACCTTTATAGCTATACGAACATCTGCAGGGAAAAAAAGTCTCATTAATTCTGAGAACTGATATTTGTTTAGCTTGCTGTATGCCATTTTTTAATTCCAGTGTTATTAACTGAATTGTATATATGTGTTGTTTTTGTTGTTAGATGCCATTGAGTCTGTTCCAACTCATAGCAATCCCATGTACAACAGAAAGAAACATTGCCCAGTCCTGAGCCATCCTCACGATCTTTATTATGTTTGAGCCCGTTGTTACAGCCACTGCATCAGTCCATCTCACTGAGGATCCTCCTCTTTTTCACTGACCCTCTATTTTGCCAAGCATGATGTCCTTCTCCAAAAATTGGTCCCTCCTGATATCATGTCCAAAGTACATGAGACGAAGTCTCACCATCCTTCCTTTAAAGGAGCGTTCTGGCTGTGCTTCTTCCAAGACAGATTTGTTCATTCTTCTGGTAGTCCATGGTATATATTCAATATTCTTCACCAACACCATAATTCAAAAGTGTCAAATCTTCTTCAGTCTTCCTTATTCGTTGCCCAGCTTTCGCATGCGTATGAGGCAATTGAAAATAGCATGACTGGGGTCAGGCGTACCTTAGTCCTCAAAGTGACATCTTTGCTTTTTAACACTTTAAAGAGGTCTTTTGCAGCATATTTGCCCATTGCAATATGTCGTTTGATTTCTTGACTGCTGCTTCCATGAGTGTTGATTGTAAATCTAAGTAAAATGAAATCCTTGACAATTTCAATCTTTTCTGTCTTTATCACGATGCTGCTTATTGGTCCAGTTGTGAGGATTTTTGTTTTCTTTATGTTGAGGTGCAATCCATACTGAAGGTTGTGGTCTTCAGTCTTCATCAGTAAGTGCTTCAAGTCCGCTTCACTTTCAACAAGCAAGGTTGTGTCATCTGCATGTCACAAGTTGTTAATGAGTCTTCCTCCAATCCTGATGCCACATTCTTCTTCATATAGTCCAGCATCTTGTGTTATTTTCTCAGCATACAGATTGAATAAGTATGGTGAAAGGATACAACCCTGACGCATACCTTTCTTAATACTAAATCATGCAGTATTCCCTTGCTCTGTTCAAACTACTGCTTCTTGGTCTAGGTGCAGTTTCATTGGGAGCACAATTAAATGTTCTGGGATTCTCGTTCTTTGCAATGTTATCCATAATTTTTTATTATCCACACAGTCTAATGCCTTTGCATAGTCAATAAAATGCAGGTAGACATCTTTCTGGTATTTTCTGCTTTCAGCCAAGATCCATCTGACATAAGCAATGATAACCCCATTCCACATCCGCTTCTGAATCTGGCTTGAACTTCTGGCAGTTCCCTGTGGATGTAGTCTTGCAACTGCTTTTGAATGATCTTCAACAAAATTTTACTTGTGTGTGATATTAATGATATTGTTCGATAATTTCCACATTCTGTTAGATCACCTTTGGTGTTTTCTTCCTTTCCTATCCTTTTAATGACCTTTTGCTTTCTTTGTGTATGATGTCCTTGATGTCATTCCACAACTCATCTGGGCTTTGGTCATTAGTGTTCAATGCATCAAATCTGTTCTTGAGATGGTCTCTAAATTCAGATGGAATATACTCAAATTCCTATTTTGGCTCTTGTGAACGTCCTCTAATTTTCTTCAACTTCAACTTGAATTTGCGTATGAGCAATTGATGGTCTGTTCTGCAGTCAGCCCTGGCCTTGTTCTGACTGATGATATTGAGCTTCTCCATTTTTACTTTCACTATTATTAATTCAATTGTATGTATATGCATTTAATCCTTTATATCTACGGACAAATAAAATAAGTGAAATGGTGATTTGAACCCAGGTTTGTCTGGTTTAACTAAAAGCACATAATTAATGAGAAAATACAAACTTTAAGCTGAGTTTTCCCCAGCTTGCCAGTATATGAGTACATGGGGTCATACTTAGAGCATTAACTCAAAACATACTGGCTCATGCTCTCAGTCCATGGCCCATAACCTCCAAACATCCTCTTACAGACATACTTATCATGACACACTGGACTGCAGTTTCCACCAGGCATGTTAGTTTCTCCGCCTCATTTATAAACCTGATAAAGGAGGGGCTTTGCATTAGGTTCCCTCCTGTTAAGTAGAAAGTGCTGAATATGTTTACATCAGCGAAGGGCCTGGCAGGACATAGAGGGCATTTTCAAAAGGACTAATTGAGGAATGATTAACAAAGTGAATGAAGATGGCCACAATGATAGTAAAGCCCCTAGGGATTAGCCACAGCAAGAAGTCTTTATCTCCTTTAGATCTGATATTGTCAATAAAAAAAGCCCAGTAAGAGCTGGTACTGTGGCAGAGGGACAGCGCCATAAACACTGTCACAGGAGGACGGCAGGACAGACATTGTAGTGAAGGGGTGGCCTGTGAGGATTACAGCCAAAGTGGAATGCAGTCCCTACCAGACAGTGGTGATTGGTGCTGGTGGTGGGGGGGTGATTAAGGCCAAATGTCTTTCCTCCAGCCTTCTGATATCATTTCAGAGTTCCCAGTGGGCTAAACGCAACCAGAAGCCAGACTGCAAGGACTAAGGAATCCATGGATGTCATCCATCCTGGGCACAGAGCAATGCAGAGAAATCCAGAGAGTAGATGACCTTCACTGCAAATGGACAGAAATGAGTATGATTGTTAAATGAGCAACTGAATGTAGCCATATGACAATTATGGGACCAATAAAATTGCTGTGCATAAAGGTTTGACGGCTAATTCAAGCGAGAGCAGGCCATCATTTCAAAGCGAAAGTAATTTAGTTATGCTCAGTACTTATCACCACATTAACTCACTTTAGCCCACATTCTTATGAATTTATGCAGTTTAATAAATCTATTACAAACCAGGGTAGAAAATGCCTAAATTGGAACGTTTACAGTTTAGTTTTTAATTCCAGGATTCAGATTTTTAAATAAATACTATTATGCATTTAAAATGTGCCCAGTACCATAAAAATAGTGTTTTGTAGAAGCTAACTAATTTGATTAGAAGCATTGTCATCCTACCCTTTTGTAGAAGAGACTGAAACCCAAAACTAAAGTAACTGTCACAAAAGAGATAAGATGTGGACTGAGACCCTGAACCAAAGTTTCTTAGCCTTCAACTTCTATAAGAACTCGACTGGACATTTGCAATTGTCTGTAGACATTTTTCCAAATCTTATCTTTCACAAAATCTCCTCTTCCACCCTGTGGTCCAGTAAACCTAATGAAGGTTTCTTGATTCTATGCTTTTCCTTATGTTGCTCCTACAACATGTAAAATCCTTTCCTCCAGAACAATTAGTCCCAAACTCATCTTTTACTATTCAATTCAAGCAATGGCCCCATGACACCTCGTGCTGTCAGGTCATTGACAACCTTCTCCAAAGGACATTTTCTCACTGAGATGCGTTTGGAGGTCCCCCTAAGTGGTTATATGAGAAAGAGTTAAATATCTTGAGGAGAAAGGAAGGAAGTTCAGTCTCCAAGATCAGCTTTCATGCCATCATGCTGAACACTGGATCAACTTGTTCTGGGAGGCCCCAGAGGGAAAACTTGCTTCTGGACTCTCTAGATGAGAAATTTTGGACAAAGGGTGGTGGTAGGAGAAAGGAAATTACCATTTATTAATGGGAAATCTTTCTTTTCATTGAGGTCATACTATGCACCAGACATTTTCTGGGAATCTTAGATACATCTTTAAAAACCTGCAAAGTAGGCACTATAACCCACATTTTACAAAAGGGAAACAATCTCCAGGAAGTGAAACAACATTGCATTCTCCCTATCACAAAGATGTAACAATCAGTTCCTAGCTGATAAAGGAGTCCCTGGGTGGTGCAAGTAGTTAACATGCTTGGCTACTAACTGAAATGTTAGCGGTTTGAGTCCAACCAGAGACTCCTTGGAAGAAAGGGCCTGGCAATCTACCTCTGAAAACTGAGCCATTAAAAACCCTATGGAGCAAAGTTCTGACACACTTGGGGTTGCCATAAGTTGAAATAGACTCAACAACAGCTGGTAATGGTGGTAATAGTTGATAAAGATAACTAGACATAGACCTGATTGTCCTTTGGATGAGCGTTATAGACGGAAGTCAAAGACTAAATGAGGAATGAGCCTGGTGCCATTCAGGTTAAAGCTTGTTAGCCCTGAGATTCTACAGTTATAGTAGAGCTAATTAAAGACCTAGAAACAAAAGAAGAGACAGTATTATATAAGGTCTAACATCAGGGACACTTACAGCTGAACTGCCTGCATTCAAAACCTGCTCTTCCACTTAACAGCAATGACTTTTGTCAAATCAATGAATTTCTCAACATTTTTCTCACAGAATTTTTGTGGGAATAAAGTGAGTTTTTGTAAATGTAAAAAGTCTTTAGGACAGTGCCTAGCACATTATCGATCATGTAATTAAGGTTATAATCATATGTATTAAAGTCTGAATGTAGCTGGAAAAGCAAAAAAAATAATGATAATGCCCAACGGCCCAACATGTTATTCCATCAACATAATTGTTAATCAGTTGACCCATTTTTAAAACATTTTTAGAAACTGAACCCTGCAGCAAATACAGCTAAGTTTCAAATACTATTGCCCTGAATTTGTACAAATTTGTGGAAATGCTGTCCAAATTTGTAGAATCTAAAATGTCAGAGAGTTCAATTTTATTACTCGATAGTAAATTATGTGACAGTAATAAAACAAAACCCATTGAACAAAGAGATAAACAAGCTTTTAAATTGCTGACTGCGGTAAAATCTTGTCCCTCATTTGGAACTGGCCACCAGTGAGAGAAGAAAACACATTTTTAGGTCATCTGTGTCCAATGACCCTAAATTCTGTTGTACTCATGTCTCCTCTTTGAAAACAAATTTTAATTGTATGTACAAAAAGATAAATGAAACTTTCCATAAGAAATGTGAAGAGAAAATATAAATGGGGTATAAATAAAACTAAATCTTTAAGAACTCTGAATTCAGTTCACTATAAGACTGCATGGAATGGAAGGAATTAAGAGCACCCTTATTGTTCCCTCACCAAGTTGTTTATTCAAAGATGAATGTGATATGAAGGAGAAAATGTGAGGCTAGTGACCTGCTCAGTCATCAAAAGAATCCCTATTTGGAGCTAGATATGTATTTTCTGGCAGATATAGAAACCGAGTACGCCCATATTTTATTAAATCTAAAAGCTACCTGTTTAGTGTTCTTGAGGCAACCCTAAAAAGTAGTTAAATGTGGGGTATTTTGGAAGAAGAAAAATCCTTAGTCATCTCAATTCATTGTTCTTAGGAGTTCACAATTAAAGAACAGGATAAGATGCTGTATAAAAGTCCCTTGGTGATGATTATTGGAAGATGAGAGTGCTAAAATAACAAAAACAATCAATTTTTCTTATTTGTATGTTTTATTTTTTATTTTATTGTTGTACTTTAAGTGAAAGTTTATAATTCAAGTTAGTCTCTCATACAAAAATTTATACATACATTGTAATGTGACCCTAATTGCTCTCCCTATACTGTGACAGCACATTCCTCCTTTCCACCCCAGATTTCCCATGTCCATTCAACCAGCTGCTGACCCTCTCTGCCTTCTCATCTTACCTCCGGACAGGAGCAGCCTTCTCATGTATCTACTCGAGCTAAGAAGCACGCTCTTCATGAGTATCATTTTATGCCCCATAGTCTGTTCTAATCTTTGTCTGAAGAGTTGGCCTCGGGAATGGTTTTAGTTCTGGGTTGACAGAGAATCTGGGGGCCATGCTTTCTGGGGTTCCTCCAGTCTCAGTCAGACCATTAAGTCTGGTCTTTTTAGTAGAATTTGAGTTTTGCACTCCACTTTTCTCCTGCTCCATCAGGGACTCTCTGTTGTGATCCCTGTCAAGGTGGTCATTGGTGGCAGCCAGACACCATCTAGTTCTTCTGGTCTCAGGCTGATGAAGTTTCTGGTTTGTGTGGCCCTTTCTGTCTCTTGAGCTAATACTTTCCTTGTGACTTTTGTGTTCTTCATTCTCCTTTACTCCAGGTGGGTTGGGACCAATTGATACATCTTAGATGGCCGCTGGCTAGCTTTTAAGACCCCAGATGCCACTCACCATAGTAGAATGCAGAACATTTTCTTAATAAACTTTGTTATGGCAATTGACCTAGATGTCCCCTGAAAGCATGGTCCCCAGACTCTCGCTCCTGCTACTCTGTCCCTCGAAGTGTTTGGTTGTATTCAGGAAACTTCTTAGCTTTGGTTTAGTCCAGTTGTGCTGACTTCCCCTGTAGTTTGTGCTGTCCTTCCTTTCACCTAAGATAATTTTTGTCTACTATCTAGTTAGTGTATAATCCTCTCCCTCCCTTCCCACCCTCATAGCCAACAAAGAATGTTTTCTTCTGTGTTTAAATCTTTTCTTCAGTTCTTATAATAGTGGTCTTATACAATATTTGTCCTTTTGTGACTGACCAGATTCACTCAGCATAATGCCTTCCAGATTCCTCCATGTTATGTTTCACAGATTCGTCGTCGTTCTTTATCGTTGCATAGTATTCCATTGTGTGAATATACCATAATTTGTTTATCCAGTCATAAAAACATTAAATTAAAAAAAAAATCAGTCTGACGAAGGGCATTTATGGAAAACCCACAAACAACATTATCCTCACTGGAGAAAGATTGACAGCTTTCTCCTTAAGATCAGGAAGAAGACAAAGATGCTTGTTCTCTCCCCTGCTACTCAAATTCTGGCTGAAAGTTCTGGCCAGAGCAATAAGACAAGAAAAAGAAATAACAAGTATCAAAATAGGAAGTGACAAGTGAAACTATCTTTATTTGCATATGACATAACCCTATATATTCCAAAGAATACACAGGAAAGTAGCTAGAGCTAACAGAGTAATTCAGCAAAGTTGTAGGTTACAAGTCAACACACAAAAATCAGCTGGGTTTGTATATACTAGCAATAAGAAATCTGCAAAGAAAATTAAGAAAAGAATTCTGTTTACAATAGCATCTAAAATTTAAAAATATATATCTAGGAATACATTTATCCAGGGATGTGAAAGACTTATACAATGAAAATTAAAAAACACTTCTGAAAGAGATTAAAGAAGACCTAAATAAATGGAAAGGCATTTGCGGTCATAGACTGGAAATATGTAACATTGTTAAAATGTCATTACTACCCAAAGCAATCTATAGATTCAATGTAATCCCAATCAAAATTCCAATAAGCTTCTTTGCAGAAATGAAACAATCAGTCCTGAAATTTATATGGAATTGCAAGGGACCCTGAATAGCCAATCTTGAAGAAGAACAAAGCCGGAAGACTCATGCTTCCCAATTTCAAAACATACTGCAAGTAATCTGATATGGTATAATAACAGACACAAAGATGAATGGAATTGAAGTGAGAGTCCACACATAAACTCATACATCTACAGTCAATTGATTTTTGACCAGGGTGTTAAGTTCATGCAATGGGGAAAGAATAGTTTCTTTAATAAATAGTGTTGGGATAACTCAATCTCCATATGCAAAAGAATAAAGCTGGACTTCTATCTCACACCATATACAAACATTAATTCAAAGTGGGTCAAGACTCTAAATCTAAGAATTAAAATTATAAAACCTTAAAAGAAAACATAGGGGTATTCCTTCAGGATCTAATTTTTAACAATAGATTCTTAGATATGACACTAAAAGCACAATCAACAACAAAATTAAAGACATCTGTTTATAAAAGGACTTTAACAATGGAGTGAAGAGACAACCTACCAATTGGAATAAAAATTTTGGGAACTGTATGTAGGATAAGGGTTTAATATCCAGAATATATATATAACTCCTACAACTTAACAGCAAACAACCAAATCAAAAAATTGGCAGAGGATTTGAATAGACATTTCACCAAAGGAGATACATAAATGGCCAACAACCATATGAAATGATGCTTGACATCATTAGCCATTAAAGAGATGCAAATCAAACTACAATGAGATATCACTTCACCATTACCAATGATGAAAAAGATTAAAAAAAAGAAAAGAACAAATGTCAGCAAGGATGTGGAGAAATTGGAACCCTTTTATTTTCTCTCTCTCTCTTTTTGAGCATTTTATTGTTGTTTAGGTGAAAGTTTACGGAGTAAGTTAGCTTCCCATTCAACAATTTATACATAGCTTGTTTCACAACATTGGTTGCAAACCTCTGAATGTGTCAGCACTCTCCCCCATTCCTCCCTGTGTCCATTCACCCAGCTTTCCTGCCCCTACCATCTTTAACTTTGCTTTTGGGCAAATGCTGTCTTTCAGATCTCATATAGTTGATTCTTCTGATGTATACATTCCTCACTGCAGTTATTGTTCATTTTCAGTTCCAAGTTTGAAAGAGTCTAAGGGCCATAGTCTCAGAGATTCCACCAGTCTCTATCAGACCAGGAAGTCTGGTCTTATTTATGAGTTTGAATTTTGTTCTTCATTTCTCTCCCACTCTGTTCATAACCTACTACTGTGGTCTTCGTCACAGTGGTCAGTAGTGGTAGCCGGGCATCACGTATGTCTTCTGGTCTCAGGCTATTGGACGCCATGGTTTATATGGTCCATTCGTCTTTTGGACTAATTGTTTTCTTGAATCTTTGGTTTTCTTCACTCTTCTTTTCTCTGGATGGGAAGAGACCAATTATATCTTAGATGGCCACTCTCAAGCTTTTAAGGCCCCGGACACTACTCAGCAAGGTAGGATGTAGAACATTGTCTACATGGATTATGATATACCAATTGACCTAGATGTCTCCCGAGACTGTGGTCCCTAGCCCTCAAGCCCAGTACCTTAGTCCCAGGTGGTATATGGTTATGGCTAAGAATTTTTCATGACCATGTCTGTAGTGTGCGCTATTGCATCCATGGGTATATTTCCAGTATGTACATATAGATACTTACATGGGTGTACTTCCATACACCCTCCCACTGCTGTTCAGCTTACATGTCTACCTATGTATCCACTAGTGCATTATTGTTTGTTATTACTGTTGTTGCAGGATTGTATATGTATTAGTATTTACCATTATTGCCTTTTACTCTTGTATACCTTTCAGTGTCATCCTTTACCTTGATTATGATGTGTTGACTTCCTCCGTATTGTGTATCATCTCTCCCTTCATAAAAGTTAGTATATGTCTACTACAAAGTTAGAGGTTTTACCTTCCCTGCTCCCATCCCTTGTAACCATCAAAGAATGCTTCTGTCTCTGTGAAAACTTTTTGATGACTTTTTATAATAGATGTCTCTAAAATGTTTGTCCTTTTGTGATTGACCTATTTCACTGAGCAAAATCTCCTCCAGGTTCATCCATGTTGTAAGATGTTTCGTGGATTCGTCATTATTCTTTATCATTGTGTAGTATTCCATTGTGTGTATATACCACAATTTGTTTATCCATTCATCTGTTGATGGGCAGGTAGGTTGTTTCCATTTCTTTGCTGTTGTGAATAATGCTACAATGAACATGGGTGTGCATACTCCAATTCATGTCATGGCTCCTATGTCTCTAGGGTATATAACTAGGAGTGAGATTGCTGGATCATATGGTATTTCTATATCTAGCTTTTTGAGAAAACGTCGTATCATTTTCCATAAAGATCGCACCATTTTACATTCCAATCAACAGTGTATGAGAGTTCCAAACTCCCTGCAGCCTCTGCAGCATTTGTTGTTTTCTGTGTTTTTGATCAGTGCCATTATTACCTGTGTGTGATGGTATCTCATTGTAATTCTGACTTGCATCTCTCTAATGGATAATGATCATAAGTATCTTTTCATGTATTTGTTGGCTGCCTGGATGTCTTCTTTGGTGAAGTGTCTGTCTATGTCCTTTGCTTATTTTTTAACTGGGTCGTTTGTCTTTTTGTTGTTAAGTTGTTGAAGTTTTCTATAAATTGTCAAGATTAGACCCTTGTCAGATATGTCATAGCCAAAAATTTTTTTCCCAGTCTGCACGGTTCTCTTTTTACTCTTTTGGAAAAGTCTTTTGATGACTTTTGATAAGTATTTGGTTTTCAGAAGGGCCCAGTCATCTAGTTTATCTTCTGCTGTTTGTGCTTTTCAAATTATGTTTGATAGTCTATTTATGACATAAATTAGGGCTCCTAGATTTGATCCTATTTTTTCTCCCATGACCTTTATAGTTTTAGGTTTTACATTTAGGTCTTTGATTCATCTTGAGTTAGTTTTTGTGTATGGCATGAGGTATGGATCTTGTTTCATTTTTCTGCAAATGGATACCCAGTTTTGCTAGCACTTTTTGTTAAAGATAATATCTCTTCCCCATTTAATGGATTTCGACCGTTTGTTGAAGATTAACTGTCCATAGGTGGATGGATTTATTTCTGGGTTCTCAATTCTGGTCCATTGGTCTAAGTGTCTATTGTTGTACCAGTACCAGGCTGTTTTGATCACTGTAGTGGTATAGTAGGTTCTGAGATCAGGGATTGTGAAGCCTCCTACTTTGTTCTTCTTCTTCAGTAATGTATTACTTATCTGGGGCCTCTTTCCTTTCCATATAAAGTTGGTGATTCGTTTTTCCATCTCATTAAAGAATGTTGTTGGAATTTGGATTGGGATTGCATTATATCTGTGGATCACTTTGGATAGTATTGTCATTTTTCAAATATTAAGTCTTCCTATCTGTGAGCATGGTGTGTATTTCCATTTACGCAGGTCTTTTTTCATTTCTTACGGTAGTGTTTTGTAGTTTTCTTTGTATAAGGCTTTTACGTCCCTAATTAGGGTTATTCCCAAGTATTTTACCTTTTGGGGAGCTATTGTAAATGACATTTTTTTCCTGATTTCGTTTTTGGAATTCTCTTGGTTTTTGTAGAGGAATCTGATTTTTTCATGTTAATCTTGTATCCCACCGCTTTGCTAAATCTTTCTATTAGTTTCAGTAGATTTTTGAAGAGTCTCTGGAATTTTCTTTGTATAGGATCATGTCATCTGCAAATGTATTTGCTGTTAGGTGCCACTGAGTCTATTCCAACTCATAGCAACCCTATGTACAAAAGAATGAAACACTGCTCAGTTCTGCACCATCCTCACAATCTTTGCTATATTTCAGTCCATTGTTGCAGTCACTGTGTCAAGCCATCTCATTGAGGGTCTTCCTCTTTTTTGCTGACCTTCTACTTTACCAAGCATGATGTCCTTCTCCAGGGACCGGTCCCTCCTGATAACATGTCCAAATTACGTGAGACAAAGTTTCGCCATCTTGTCTTCTAAGGAGCATTCTGGCTGTACTTCTTCCAAGACAGATTTGTTTTGTCTTCTAACAGTCCATGGTATATTCAGTATTCTTCACCAACACCGTAATTCAAAGGTCTCAACTCTTCTTCAGTCTTCTTTATTCATTGTCTAGCTTTTGCATGTGTATGACGTGATTAAAAATACCATGGTTAGGGTCAGGCTCACCTTAATCCTCAAGGTGACATCTTTGCTTTTTAACACTTCAAAGAGATCTTTTGAAACAGATTTGCCCAATGCAATACATCATTTGATTTCCTGACTGCTGCTTCCATGGGTATGGATTGTGGATCCAAGTAAAATGACATCCTTGACAACTTCAGTCTTTTCTCCATTTATCATTTGTTTATTGGTTCAGTTGTGAGGATTTTTGTTTTCTTTATGTTGAGGTGTAATCCATAGTGAAGGCTGTGGTATTTGATCTTCATCAATAAGTGCTTCAAATCCTCTTCACTTTTAGCAAGCAAGGTTGTGTCACCTGCATACCACAGGTTGTTAAGTCTTCCTCCAATTGTGATGTCATATTCTTCATACAGCCCAGCTTCTCAGATTGTTTGCTCAGCATACAGATTGAATAAGTATGGTGAAAGGTTACAACCTTGATGCACACCTTTCCTGACTTTAAAACAGCAGTATCCCCTTGTTCTGTTCGAATGACTGCCTCTTGATGATAGTATACACCATGTATATCCAAAACCATGAGTTCAAAATGACATCCTCTCACATACACAACAATTAAATACTACAGATTACCTTGGGCGCATACTAGGGATCCAAAATATCATGTAAAAACAGGTAAATAAAGGAAAAAGATCAACTACTTATCCTGCCTTTCCTATGCAAGCAGTAACTCAGCTTAACCAAATAGTTGAGGGAGGTTGTTGTTGTTGTTGTTGTTGTTAGATGTCATCCAGTCGATTCTGACTCATAGCAACCCTACGTACAACAGAACGAAACACTGCCAGGTCCGGCGCCATCTTCACAATCATTGCTATGCCTAAGCCCATTGTTGCAGCCATTGTGTCAATCCATCTCATTGAGGGTCTTCCTCTTTTTCACTGACCCTCTACTTTAACAAGCATGATGTCTTTCTCCAGGGACTGATCCCTCCTGACAACATGTCTAAAGTATTTGAGATGTAGTCTCGTCATCCTTGCTTCCAAGGAGCATTCTGGTTGTACTTCTTCCAAGGCAGATATTGTTCATTCTTTTGGCAGTCCATGGTGTATTCAACATTGTTTTCCAGCACCACAATTTAAAGGCATCATTGCTTCTTTGGTCTTTATTCATCGTCCAACTTTCACATGCATAGGAGGCGATTGAAAACACCATGGCTTGGGTCAGGTGCACCTTAGTCTTCAAGGTGACAATTTTTGCTTTTCAACACTTTAAAGAAGTCTTTTGCAGCAGATTTTCCCAATGCAATGTGTCTTTTGACTTCTTGACTGCTGCTTCCATGGGTGTTGATGACGGAGCTTAGCCTTCTCCTTATAAGACTATTTCAGCTACTAGATGGCTGGGAAGGATATCATTAGACTATCACCATCATGCAATTTCTAATTTAATAATGAATCTATAGAATGATTTTGAAGGTTGCTCATTTCACAATAAAGGGAGAAAACCAGACATTATTTGCCTCCTGATGGCAGGACACATCTACACCTACACTGAACTGGTATTATACATTTCAAACTTGAATCTAATGGAAGTGTTTAGAAGTAACTTGCAGTTTTCAGGAAATATAGGACCAAAGGAGCAAGTTAATTGAGAACACATATTTGCTAGTAAGAAAAATAAAATAGAGGAAAAGGAAAAGCTGTAGGTTAAAAGAGACCTAAGGGGCATATTCATGAGTATATGCTCTCTCTTTTCTTGTCCATAGATTTAGTCAACACTTTCTCTTTGACTTCCAGCTGAATAGATAGTCATCTCTTGTTCAGTTATAGAGATATTTTGACATTTAATGATAACCATGAAATGCTATACTTCTGGTTTTCAATGTCTGGCTCATTACATTATTTGTTTCAAATTCATGTTGAACACTTATTGAATCTGCACAGCTTGGGCCCACCTGTGTGAGCAGGCTTTCACAAGCCAGAGACCATTTGAATGCAACGCATGGTGTGGTGTTCACATGCTTTCTGCTAACTATCAGGCCAAGGGGAAACATTTTTTTTATTATAATATTTTATTGTGTTTTTGGTAAAAGTTTACAGAGCAAATTACATTCCCACTTAACAGTTTCTGTACATATTGTTCATTGATGATGATTACATTTTTCACAACGTGTCAACATTTTCATTATTTCCTTTCTAGTTGTTCTGTCTCCATTAATGTAGCTTCTCTGCCCCACCCCTCCACCTTCTCTTTGCTTCAGGATTGACCATTTAGTCTCATATAGATAATGTTTGTTAAGGGAGCACAGTACTCGCGGGTGATACCGTTTATTTTATGTGCCAGTCTGTTATTTAGCTAAAATAAGAACTCCGGATATAGTTTCATCCCAGGGTTTCCTCTAGTCCCTACTAGTCAAGTAAATCTGGGCTTTTTAAAATAATTTGACTTTTGTTCTACATTTTCCTCCCATTCTGTTGTGTCCCTGGTCAGAATGGTCAGTAGTGGTAGCCAGGCCATCTAGTTCTTCTGGTCTCAGGATAGAGGAAGCCTTGTTTCATGTTGGCTATTAGTACTGTACACTAGTTTCATCTTTGAGTCTTTGGTATTCTTCTTTCTCTTTTGTTCCAGACCAGTAAAGACTAACATTTGTATCTTAGATACTGCTTATAAGCTTTTAAGATCCCTGATGCTACTCACCAAACTATGATATAGAACATAATCTTTATGAACAATGTTAGGCCAGCTGACTGAATTGTCCCATAAGACTTTTGTCCTAAGCCTTCAAATCCAATAAATCAATCCCACTAGGTATTTGGTTATGCCTAAGAAGTATCCATAACTGTGCCCCCATGTGCTTTATTTTATATATATATGCAGCACACACATATATGTATATATACATATGCCCACAAATATACCTATATGTGCACCCATATATACACACGTATACCTTGCTATACACATGTATGCATGCATATTCATCTATGTTATTACACTCATATTTTTCAGTTGTTATTACAGTTGTTGCAAAATTGTTTTATGTTACAGCATTTACCAAAAACATCCCTTATTCTTATGTACTTCTTAGTGTCATCATTTACCTTGGTCAAGTTGTGCACACTTCACCCACATTCTGTATTGCCTGCCTCATCACCAAAAATAACAAGTGTCTGCTATTTGAGAGTAATTCCTCCTCCCTCCCCTCCCATCCCTGGTAACCACCAATGAAGGTTGATTTATGTATGAATACCTATTCTTGTCTTCGTATAAAAGTGCAATCATACAATATTTGTCCTTTTGTAATTGACTTATTTCACTCAGGGTAATGGTCTCCAGATTCATCCACGTTATAATAAATTTTGAGAACTCCTCACTATTCATAATAGCAGTGTAGTATTTTGTTGTATGTCCCACATTTTGTTTATCCATTCATCAACTGATGTGCACTTAAGTTGACTGTAAGAATTCGTGGCTTTATAAGCTCATACACTATATAGAAGAACAGAGGAGTATGGGGAGGAAATTGAATACAGCACATTTTCAACAATTAAGAGATCTGGAATTATAAACCGAACTCAGTAATTACAGTCATGCACTGCATAATTGGGCAACATCCAACCGTGTATACCTTCATGGTCCCATAAGGTTATAATAGACTTACATACAATTGACAGTTATGAACTGTGCTGGTTAAAATCGTGTGTCAGCTTGGTTGGGCCATGATCCTTAGTGGTTTGGTAGTTGTGATGTAGTTTGGCAGCTTTTTAATGATGTAATCACCTCCATAATGAGATCTGATATCATGTGATACTTCCATGATGATATGTGCTGTGAGCAGCAAAACAGTTGAAAGGAATTTTCCTTGGGGGCATGGTCTGCATCCAGTATAGGTAGACCTTCTGGCAAGGCTCCCTACCTTTTGCTGACTCTGGATCCTGCAGCTGGTTCCTGTTCATCTGACCTCCAGTTTTTAGGACTTGAGATAGCAGCTTACCTGCCAATCTTGGGATGCGTCAGCCTCGACAGCCTGTGAGCCTGAGGCCTCCTATCTGACTTCCAGACCTTGAATTCTCCAGTACTTTTGGCCATGTGGGTCAGGAGAAGCCTCCAGCCTGACCCATGAACTTGGACTTTCCAGAGTCTGCAACTACGTGAGTCGTTTCCTTTACATAAATCTCTCTATATATATATATATATGTTTATACACTGCACTGGTTTTGTTTCTCTAGTTAACCCAGTCTAAGACATGAACCAGCCCCCATAAATCCTATTGTATTAAAAATTCGAGGTACATACAATGGTTCCTAATGAGAAATAGAAGCTACTTTGCAATGAGCATGAAAACATGATTATTATTACTGTATTATTGTGTTAAAGATGTTTTAGTGTATCTGGAAGTATTTCTTTAACTTTTTTATGCATACAAAGGTACACTATATACTACATACCTATACAAATATTTGACTAATTGATGTTAGATACAAACCATACCTAACAGTTCCAACTTATGTAGGAATTCGACTTCAAAACAGACTTAGGAACGGAACTCGTTCATAGTCGGGGGACTGCCTGTATATAATATGGTGTTCGCACAATGTCCAAATCACTTAAAGTCTTATTTCACAGAACCTACCATAGACATTAAGCAACACATGACTGTGCTTATCTACATTATCCTGTGCAAAGCACTTTATATCTCTAAGTTTCTATTGTAATTTAATAATCATACCTTCCAAGGTGGGGACAAGATAGACTTTCATTATAATAGGACAGAGATCAACATTAGCTCAGAGTTTATATTTATTTGGTAAAATTTACCACTGCATTTTCCTTTCTTTATTTTTTAAATTTTTTTTCTTGTACTTTAGATAAAGGTTTACAGAACAAATAGTTTCTCATTAAACAATCAGTACACATATTTTTTTATGACATTGGTTAACAACCCCACGACATGTCAACACTCTCCCTTCTCGACCTTGGAGGACCTTTTTTTTTTGCTTTTTTGGTGAAAATAAACATAGCCAAAGATACACCATTTCAAAAATTTCTACATGTACAATTCAGTGATGTCGATTATGTTCTTCCAGTTGTGCTGCTATTCTCACTTTAGATGAAGGTTTACAGAGCAAAATAGCTTCTCATTAAACAGTACGCACATTGCCCTATGACAATGGTTAAGAAACCCGCTACATGTCAACATTGTCCTTACTCAACCTTGGGTTCCCTATCACCAGCTTTCCTGTCCCCTCCTGCCTTCTAGTCCTTGTCCCTGGACTGCTGTGCCTCATTAGTCCCATTTGGTTTTATGGGGCTGTCCATTCCCTGGCTGAATGGTGAACCTCGGTAGTGACTTCACCACTGAGCTAAAAGGGTGTCCGGGGGCCGTACTCTTGGGGTTTCTCCAGTCTCTGTCAGGCCAGTAAATCTGGGCTTTTTTGTGTGTGTTAGAATTTTGTTCCACTTCCTTCTCCAGCTCTGTCCAGAACCCTCGGTTGTGATCCCAGTCAGAGCAGTCAGTGGTGGTAGCCGGGCACCATCTAGCTGTACTGGACTCAGTCCAGTGGAGGCCTTGGTAGCTGTGGTCCATTAGTCCTCTGGACTACTCTTTTTCTTGTATCTTGTTCTCTTCATTCTCCCTTGCTCCTGAAAGGTTGAGACCCATGGAGTGTCTTAGATGGCTGCTCACAGGCTTTTAAGACCCCAGACGCTACTCACCAAGGTAGAATGTAGAACATTGTGTTTATAAAACGTGTTATGCCAATTGAGCTAGATGTTCCCTGAGACCATGGTCCCCACAGCCCTCCACCCAGCAATTCAGTCCCTCAGGGAGTTTGGAAGTCTCTATGGAGCTTCCATGACCTTTCCTTGTACAAGTTGTGTTGGCTTCCCCAGTATTGTGTACTGTCTTACTCTTCACCAAAATTACCACTTATCTATTGTCTGTTGATTTCTGCTCTCCCACCCCTCCCATCACTCATAACCAACAAAGATTGTTTCTTTTGGTGTGTGAACTTTTACATGAGTTTTTACGGTAGAGGACTCATACATTATTTGTCCTTTTGTGATTGACTTATTTCACTCAGCATAATGTCCTCCAGTTTCATCCATGTTATGAGATGCTTTACAGATTCATCATTATTCTTTATCTTTGCATAATACTCCATTGTGTATATGTACCATAGTTTGTTTATCCATTCATCTGTTGATGGGCATCTAAGTTGTTTCCATCTTTTTGCTATTGTGAACAGTACCACTGCATTTTCAGTTTGATTTTTTTTTTAAATTTTAGCATCACTTAACATAACTACATGTTTGTTTGCTTTTTTTCCTTTGTTAACTCTCTGGTTAGCAGAAGCACTACTTAATAGAATGATTATTTAGCAGTATTAACACATTCCCTGTGAGACGTTTAAGGAGATCTATGAGTAAAGAGAAAGAGAACACTTATTTACCTTAGTTCAGTACAAGTGCAGATATTGATACGGGACTCTTCTGTTATCACATGGTTTGATGTTTACATTGTTTACATCCTTTATTTGATTAATCTTTTTAGGAAATTAACATTTCTCAGCCAACATTGATTAATCATACTATTATATTCAAGGCATTAATTATATCCCAGGCACTGCAGTAGTTTTCGGTTTATGTTATGATAAAAGACATAATTTGATACCAAGAGTGGGGTACTGCTCTAACAGCTACCTACAAGGTGGAAGTAGTTTTGGAAATAAGTAATGGGTAGAGGCTAGAAGAATTTTAAAGTGCCTAATAGTAAAAGCCAAGATTGACCTGAAGAGACTGTTGGTGGAATTATGGACATCAAAGACATTTCTGGTGAGGGCTCAGAAGGAAGTGAGGAGCTCTATTACACTGCAGACAGCACAGGCTGCGAGAAGCAGCAGCAGAGAAACAGCAGCAGCAGAACCAGGAGACAAGGGCAAGATGGTGCAGGAGCCAACCACTGAGCAAGAGAGCTGAGTGCCTTTGAGCAAGAGGCTTCCTGGCAAAGTGGGGTGCCTCCAGACACTTATTGGTAGAGCTAAAGAGCTTTGTAACACTTGCCCACGCAAAGGCAGATGCCAGACTGGCCCGAGATGTCAAGTAATCAGGAAGCAGAAGCTGAAGAGACAAGGAGCACAGGAAGCAGAGCTGCCTCAGTCTCAAAGGGTATTGCCATGACCTCTGGAGTCTCAAAGGGTGGAATCATGGCCTGCTGAGTCTCAAAGGGTGGAGCCATGGCTTCCTAGGTCTCCAAGAGTCAGATCTTCACCAACTCAGTTCCAGAGTTTGGACCTGCCTTTCACAAGTGCCAAGGGAATGGGGCCAGATCCAATGACCAAAGCTGAGGAGGTGGGCCTGCCATGCCCAAGGGACAGAAGAATGAGGACTAACAGGGCTGAGGAGGTAGCCTCATCACTCAGACAGATTAAAAGAATGGGGCGGCACAAATCCAAACGAGCAGAGTTGCTGTCCCGGTGGGCCTGGAAGGCAGAGCTGAAGCCCAGGGCCAAGGGACCTCTACATAGAATCTGGAGAGTGTGGCCAACACCCAGAGTCTGGAGGGCAGGGCTATTTCCTAAATGGTCTCAGAAAACAGAGGATTGTTTTCAAACCTTGAGAGCTAAGGTACTGTGTTCGGCTGACTTGCTTGGTGTCTGTTATCCCTTTTCCCTCCAATTTCTCCCATTTGTATTGGAAATGTCTACCTTGTGCCTATTCTGCCATTGTATTTTAGAAGCACATAACTTGTATTCTAGATGTCATAGAAGAAGAGAAATGTTTGGAATTTGGACTCAGAGTTGATTTAAGACTTTTGGGGTGATATGATGGGAGTGAATATGTTTTACATGTGGCAAGGACATGAATTTTGGGGGGCCAAAGGGTGGAATGTGATGGATTGAATTGTGTACCCCCAAAATGTGTATCAACTGGGCTATTCTGTGATTCCTAACATTTTGTATTTTGTGATCTGATGTGATTATCCTATGTGTTGTAAATCCTAACCTCTATGATGTTAATGAGACAGGATTAGAGGCAATTACACTAAAGAGACTCAATCTACAGGACTAGGTTGTATCTTGAGTCAATCTGTTTTGAGATATAAAAGGGAGAGTTGAGCATAGAGGAATGACCTCCTACCACCAAGAAAGAAGAGTTGGGAGCAGAGTGCATCCTTTGGAGCTGGGGTCCCTGTGCTGAGAAGCTCCTAGACTGGGGAAGATTGATGACAAGGACCTTCCTCTAGACTGACAGAGAAAGAAAGCCTTATCCTAGAGCTGGCACCCTGAATTCAGACTTCCAGCCTCCTAAACTGTGAGAGAATGAATTTCTCTTTGTTAAAGCTATCAACTTGTGTTATTTCTGTTATAGCAGCACTAAATAACTAAGAGAGGTTGTTTCTACCTTTTTGCTATTGCGAATAATGCTGCAATGAACACAGGCATGCATGTCTATTCATGTCACTGCTATTAGATTTCTAGGGCATATAGTCAGGAGTGGGATTGCTGGATGATATGGTAGTTCTATTTCTAGTATTTTGAGGAAGTGTCATACTATTTTCCATAGCGGTTGTACCATTTTACACTTTCACCAGCAGTGGAAAAGTGTTCCAATCTCCTCACATCTTTGCCAACATTTGTTGTTGTTGTAATCAGTGCCATGTTTACAGGAGTGAAATGGTATCTCACTGTAGTTTTGATTTGTATCTCTCCAACAGGTAAAGACTGCATGCATCTTTTTATATGTTTGTTGGCCACCTGGCTGTCTTTCTGGTAAAGGGTCTGTTTATGTCCTTTGCTCATTTTTTTTTCTTTTTTTTTATATTTTATTGTACTTCAGGTGAAGGCTTACAGAACAAATAGTTTCTCATGAAACAGTAGTACACATGTTGTTTTATGACTTTGGTTAACAACCCCACAACATATTAACCCTCTAAATACTCAACCCTTTTTTTTTTTTTTTGGTGAAAATACACATAGCCAAAGATACACCGTTTCAAAATTTTCTACATACACAGTTCAGTGGCAATGACTACGCTCTTCCAGTTGTGCTCTTATTCTCACATAAGATGAAGGCTTACAGAACAAAATAGTTTCTCATTTAACAGTTACTACAAATGTTGTCCTAAGACAATGGTTAACAGTCTCACAACACATCAACAATATCCTTACTAAACCTTGGGTTCCCTATCACCAGCTTCCTTGTCCCCTTCTGCCTTCTGGCCCTTGTCAATGGACTCCTGTACCTTGTTAGTCTCATTTGGTTTTACGGGGCTGTCCACTCCCAGGCTGAACAGTGAACCTTGGAGGTAGCTTCACCACTGAGCTAAAAGGGTGTCTGGGGGCCATACTCTCAAGGTTTCTCCCATCTCCTTTAGGCCGGTAAATCTGGTCTTTTTTTTGTGAGTTAGAATTATGCTCTACATCCTTCTCCAGCTCTGTCCAGAACCCTCTGTTGTGATCCTGGTCAGAGCAGGCAGTGGTGGTAGCTGGGCACCATCTAGCTGTACTGGACTCAGTCCAGTGGAGGCCTTCATAGCTGTGGACAATTAGTCATTCGGACTAATCTTTTCCTTGTATCCTGTTCTCTTCATTCTCCCTTGCTCCTGAAGGGATGAGACCAATGGAGTATCTTAGATGGCCACTCACAGGCTTTTAAGACCCCAGACACTACTCACCAAGGTAGAATGTACAGCACTGTCTTTATAAGCTGTGTCATGCCAATTGAGCTAGATGTTCCCCGAGACCATGGTCCCCACAGCCCTCCACCAAGCAATTCAGTCTCTCAGGGAGGTTGGATGTGTCCATGGGGCTTCCATGACCTTTCCTTGTACAAGTTGTGCTAGTTTCCCTTGTATTGTGTACTGTCTCACCCTTCACCCAAGATACCACTTATCTACTGTCTATTTAGTAGTTCCCCCCCACCCCTCCCATCCCTGGTAACCAACAAAGATTGTTACATTTTGCATGTGAACTTTTTCATGGGTTTTTACAATAGAGGTCTCATACAATATTTGTCCTTTTGTGACTGACTGATTTCACTCAGCATAATGTCCTCCAGTTTCATCCATGTTATGAGATGCTTCACAGATTCATCGTTGTTCTTTCTCGTTGCATAGTACTCCATTGTGTGTATGCACCATAGTTTGTTTATCCATTCATCTCTTGATGGGCATTCTACGTTGTTTCCATCGTTTTGCTATTGTGAACAATGCTGCCATGAACAGAGGTGTACATATGTCTATTCGAGTGATGACTCTTATTTCTCTAGGATATATTCCTAGGAGTGGGATTGCTGGATTGAATGGTATGTCTATTTCTAGCTTTCTGAGGAATCGCCATATCATTTTCCAAAATGGTTGTATCATTTTGCATTCCCACCAGCAGTGCATGAGTGTTCCAATCTCCCCAGAGCCCCTCCAACATTTGTTATTTCCAGTGTTTTTGATTAGTGCCGCTAATGCCGGGGTGAGATGGTATCTCATTGTGGTTTTAATTGACATTTCTCTAATGGCTAGTGGTCACGAGCATTTCCTCATGTGTCTGTTGGCCATTTGAATGTCTTCTTTGGTGAACTGTCTGTTCATTTCCTTTGCCCGTTTTTTAATAGGATTATTTGTCTTTTTGTTGTAGAGGTGTTGGATTTTCATGTAGATTATGGAGATTAAATCTTTGTCTGACTTGTACTGTCCAAAAATTTTTTCCCAGTCTGTAGGTTCTCTTTTTACTCTTTTGGTGAAGTCTTTTGAAGAGCATAAGTGTTTGATTTTTACTACATCCCAGTTATCTATCTTATCTGTTGGGGTTTGTGCATTGATGGTTATGGTTTGTATCCTGTTAACGCCATGTATTAAGGCCTGAAGTATTGATCCTGTTTTTTCTTCTATGAACTTTATAGTTTTAGGCTTTATATTCAGGTCTTTGATCCATTTTGAAGTAGTTTTTGTATACAGCGTGAGGTATGGGTCCTGTTTCATTTTTTTGCAGATGGATATCCAGTTTTGCCAGCACCATTTGTTAAAAAGACTGTATTTTCCCCATCTGATGGACTTTGTGCCCTTGTCAAAGATCAAGTGACCTTAGGTGGATGGATTTACATCTGGGTTCTCAATTCTGTTCCTTTGGTCAATGTATCTGTCGTTGTACCGGTACGAGGCTGTTTCGACTACTGTAACTGTATAGTAGGTTCTGAAGTCAGGTAGTGTGAGTCCTCCAACTTTATTCTTCTTCTTCAGTAGTGCTTTATTTATTTGGGGTTTCTTCCCTTTCCATATAAAGTTAATGATTAGTTTTTCCATCTTTTTGAAGAATGTTGTTGGCATTTGGATCGGGATTGCGTTGTATTTGTAAATTGCTTTGGGTAGAATTGACATTTTCACAATGTTGAGTCTGCCTATCCATGAGCATGGTATGTTTTTCCATTTATGTAGATCCCTTTGGGTTTCTTACAGTAGTGTTTTGTAGCTATCTTTGTATAGGCCTTTTACATCCCTGGTCAGATTTATTCCTAAGTATTTTATCTTTTTAGGGGCTATTGAAAATGGTATTGATTTCTGTTTCATCGTTCTCCTTATTGGTGTATAGGAATCCAACAGATTTTTGAATCTTTAGCTTGTATCCTGCTACTCTGCTGAATCTTTCTATTAGTTCCAGTAGATTTCTCGTGGAGTCTTTAGGGTTTTCTATGTATAGCATCATATCATCTGCAAACAGAGACAGTTTAACTTCTTCATTACCAATTTGGATGCCCTTTATTTCTTTTTCTTGCCTTATTGCTCTAGCTAGAACTTCCAGTACAATGTTAAATAGGAGTGGTGATAAAGGGCATCCTTGTCTTGTTCTTGTTTTCAAGGGGAATGTTTTCAGCCTCTCTCCATTAATAATGATGTTGGCCGTTGGTTTTGCATAGATGCCCTTTATTATGTTGAGAAATTTCCCTTGTATACCTATTTTATTGAGAGTTTTTATCAGGAATGGGTGTTGAACTTTGTGAAATGCCTTTTCTGTGTCAATTGAGATGATCATGTGGTTCTTTTCTTTCCTTTTATTTATGTGGTGGATTCCGTTGATTGATTTTCTAATGTTGAATCATCCTTGCATAACTGATATGAATCCTACTTGGTCGTAGAGTATTAATTTTTGATATGATGCTGAATTCTATTGGCTAGAATTTTGTTCAGAATTTTTGCATCTATATTCATGAGAGATATTGGTCTGTAATTTACTTTTCTTGTGATGTCTTTGCCTGGTTTTGGTATCAGCGTTATGGTGGCTTGATAGAATGAATTTGGAAGTGTTGCTTCCTCTTCTATACTCTGAAATAGCTTGAGTAGTACTGGTACAAGCTCTTCTGTAAATGTTTTGTAGAATTCTCCAGTGAAGCCATCTGGGCCAGGGCTTTTTTTTGGTTGGGAGTTTTTTTATTACCTTTTCAATCTTTTCTCTTGTTATGGGTCTGTTCAGATTTTCAACATCACTTTGTTGTAGTATGGGTAGGCCGTGTGTTTCTAGAAATTTATCCATTTCCACTAGGTTTTCAAATTTGTTAGAGTATAGTTTTTCATAATATTTTGTTATAATCCTTTTTATTTCAGTTGGGTCTGTTGTAATGTCCCCCATTTCATTTGTTATTTGGGTTATTTGTGTCCTCTCCTGTTTTTCTTTTGTCCGTCTGGCCAGTGGTTTGTTGATGTTGATTCTTTCAAAGAACCAACTTTTGGTTTTGTTGATTCTTTCTATTGTTTTTCTGTTCTCTATTTCATTGATTCCTGCTCTGATCTTTACTATTTCCTTTCTTCCGGTGGTTGTCGGCTTTTTTTGCTGTTCTCTTTCTATTTGTTTGAGTTCTGTAGTTAATATTTTGATTTTGTCCCTTTCTTCTTTTTTGAGATGTGCATCTGTTGCTATAAATTGTCCTCTGAGGACTGCCTTTGCTGTGTCCCAAAGGTTTTGGTATGATGTGTTTTCATTCTCATTTGATTCTAGGAATTTTTTTATTCCATCTCTGATTTCTTCTATTACCCAGTGAAGTGTAAGCCAGGTATTATTCATTTTCCATGTAGTTGATTTTTTTTCCTTGCTCGTTCTAGTGTTAATTTCTACCTTGATGGCATTGTGGTCAGCGAAGATACTTTGAATTATCTCAGCATTTTGGATCTTGTTAAGGATTGCTCTGTGGCCTAAGATGTGGTCTATTCTGCAGAACATTCCATGTGCATTGGAAAAAAATGTGTACTTTGCAGTGGTTGGATGGAGTGTTCTGTATATGTCTATGAGGTCAAGTTGGCTGATTGTGCCCTTTAGGTCTTCTGTATCTTTGCTGAGTTTCTTCTTAGTTGTTCTGTCCTTTACTGAGAGTGGTGTGTTGAAGTCTACTGTTATTGTGAAACTTTCAATTTCTATTTTCAGTGTTGTTAGAGTTTGTTTTATGTATTTTGGAGCCCTGTCATTGGGAGCGTAGATGTTTATTATGGTTATGTCTTCATGATGGATTATCCCCTTAATCATTATATAGTGTCCTTCTTTGTCTTTTATGGTAGATTTTGTTTTAAAGTCTATTTTATCTGAGATTAGAATTGCCACTCCTGTTCTTTTTTGGCAGTTGTTAGCTTGATATATTTTTTTCTAACCTTTGGCTTTTAATAAATTTGCATCTTTGTTTCTAAGGTGTGTCTCTTGTAGACAGCATATTGATGGATCCTGTTTTCTTATCCATTCTGTCACTCTCCGTCTCTTTATGTGTTCATTGAGTCCATTTACATTCAGTGTAATTATTGACAGATATGAGTTTGTTGCTGTCATTTTGTAGTGCTTTTTTTTGTTGTGCTGAAGTTTTCTTTGTTCTTCTTACTCTCTTGTGCTGAGTTACTTTGTTTGTGGATTTGTTTTTTTTTTCATTTCTTTTGTTTTTTCCGAGACTTTGTTTTTCATCTTTATTTTTATGAGTATGTTTGTTAACTTTCTTTATGGTTACCATGAATTTTACCCTTGTCTTTCTAAGTTTGAAGCAATCTACCATTACTTGGTATTGCCTTGCCTTCCTCTCCATTAGAAGTTTCTATGCCTATGCCATTTATTCCCTCTTTTATTGTTTTGATGTTGTTGTCATTTATTGATTAACTGTTCTGATTCCCTGTAGTATTTCTTTTCGTTTTAGATAGTCCTCGAGAGTTCATTTCCTAGATTGGTATCTGGCTCATACGGTCCTACATCCTAGGTTCTGTCTGTGAGCTGCAGCTGTTTGTCCTCAGATCAAAGAACTCCCTTTAATAATTCTTGTAAGTTTGTTTTGACTTTTACATATTCCCTTAATTTCTGTTTATCTGGAAATGATCTAATTTCACCATCAAATTTCAATGAGAGTTTGTCAGGATATGTTATTCTTGACTGACAAGTTTTTTCTTTCAAGATTTTATATATGTCATCCCATTGCCTTCTTGCATGCATGGTTTCTGCCGAATAATCTGAGCTTAGTCTTATTGTTTCTCCTCTGTATGTGACTTCTTGTTTTTCACGAGCTGCTCTCAGGATTCTTTGTTTGTCTTTGGTTTTGCCGAGTGTGATTATGATATGCCTTGGTGATTTTCTTTTGTGGTCTCTTCTATATGGGGTTCATTGAGCTTCTTGGATGGCCAGCTTTTCATCTTTCATGATATTGTAGAGGTTTATGTTGGCAGTTCCTCAATGATCCTCTCTGTTTTTTCTGTTTTCTCCCCCTGTTCTGGAATTCCAATCGCTCACAAATTTTTGCTTTTGATTGTGTCCCACATAACTCTCAGGGTCTCTTCATTTTTCTTTGTTTTTTTTTGTGAGTTTTCCTCAAACAGAGTCGTATCCAAGTGCTTGTCTTCAATTCCACTGATCCTGTCTTCCATTTCAAATCTGCTTCTCAGCCCTTCTATGACATCATCTATTTCTGAAAGCTTGTTGTTTATATTTTGGATTTCTAATTGTTGTCTTTGTATAATTTCTAGTTGTGAATTTATTTTGGCATTTTGTTCCTGCATCATCTTCCTGAAATCTTTGAATTTTTTTTCTGTATTTTCCATGAATTTATCTATTTTTTCCTCATGTTTGTCAGCTTTTTGCCTCAGTTCTTGGAGAATTCCGAGTATTAGAGATTTGAATTCCCTATGAGGTAGTTCTAGTGCATTTTCTTCCACAAGACAGTTATCTGGTGTTTTATTTTGGACACCTACTTGAACCATCCTGTCTCGTTTTTGTAAATGTTTAGATATTGTCTGTTGTTTTCGGGGCATTCAGTAGTTATTTTTCTCATTTATTGATTGTAGATTTGTTTGTTTCATCCCTTTTTAAATAAAAAAATTTTGACTGTGTCTGAGCAGGTGGACTATGGGTTCTTTGTTGTTTGCTCGTCTGTGCGCTCAATACTTTTTGCCTCCTTCTCCAACTGGCAGGGTCAGTCACTCAGATATGGTACAGCAGGGCAGGTCTAGCTGAAGAGGAGTTACTGGGACAGGTTCTCTGTGGCACTTACTACAGCCACCAGAGCAGGTCGGTAATCAGTGCAGGGAGGGTTCCAGTAGGCCGTGCCGATGCTGCTTGGTGGTGTGATGTGAAGCACACGGTGCAGGTAGGCAGGATGCAGTGGGGAGATTGTTATGTGTGGAGCTAAGGTGGATATGGGAGAGAGGAGAGAGGAACAGGAGCCAAAAACATACAAACAAACAAAAAAGAATGCCAGGGGAGCTTGCCGTGGGAATGCAGAGCTGAGAGACTATGAAATGGAGAGAAAAAGAAAGGGGAAGAGGAAGAAAAGAAACAATGAATATATAAAAATCTGAAACGTTAAAGAACCACAAAGTTCCCAGGGATCCCTCCGGAGCAGCTATGAGGTCTGGGGAAGTCGCTCTTAGGTGTTGCAACACAGCCTGCCTGGAAGGCATAGAGGTATACAACGCCTGGTATTCAGGGATCAGAAAGAGAAGATATAGAGGGATGAGAAACTGAGCAGTGAAGAAAGAAAAAAAGGGAAAAAGAGGGAAAAGAAAACAAAACAAATTAAAAAAAAAAAAAGAACAAGAAAGGCCCCCCAAAAAAACAGGAAAAAAAAAAACCAACAAGAAAAGAAATGGTCTCAGGGATCCCTCTGCACGTCTACGGAAGCTGAAGGGGAGTTCCTTGCCATGCAGCTCCGCCTGGCCAGAAAGTGCTCCCAACTCAAGAAAAGGAAAAGAAAACAAACAAACAATTCAAAATGAACAAAAGCCTCGAGATCCCACCAGTGCAGTAGCCCAGACCAGGAAGCAGCTCCACACTCGAATGGAGCTCTGCAGCCCCTCAGGAAGAAGCAAAGATGGCGCACGGAGCTAGGCACTCGAGCGAAAGGAGGGGGAGACAGCGAGAGTCAAGCAAGAAATCAAAAGAAGCAGGAAAAAAAAAAAAAGCAACACCAGCAGCCAACAAATGGCACTCAGAGAGCCAGCCAGTGTGGGCTGGTGTTTCTAGACAAGAAACTGTGTCCACAGTAAGCAGAGGAGGCTGAGTGTGGGTGATGAAAGGTAGAGAGTGGGAACGCATATATCACAAATTGCTGGCGCTCTGCAGCCCCTCAGGAAGAAGCAAAGATGGCTCATGGAGCCAGGCACTAGAGTGAAAGGAGGGGGAGGTGGCGAGAGGCAAGTGAGAAATCAAAAGGAGCAGAAAAAAAAAAGCAATACTAGCAGCCAACAAATGGCACTCAGAGAGCCAGCTAATGCAGGCTGGTGTTTCTAGACAAGAGACTGTGTCCATGGGAATCAGAGGCGGCTGAGTATGGGTGAAGAAGGGTAGAGAGTGGGAACACATATATCACAAATTGCCGGTGCTCTGCAGCCCCTCGGGAAGAAGCAAAGATGGCACATGGAGTGAGGCACTCGAGCGAAAGGAGGGGGAGATGGCCAGAGGCAAGGAAGAAATCAAAAGAAGTGGAAAAAAGCAACACCAACAGCCAACAAATGACACCCAGAGAGCCGCCTGCTTGGGTGTGTGGAATCCAGGCAGCTGGCACTTCCCGGTCAAGAGACTGTGGCTGCGGGAAGCAGAGGAGGCCGAGCCAGGGCGAAGAGGGGTGGGGGGTGGGAAAGCGCACACCACTAATTACCGGTTGTTTTGTCTCCCGCTGTATGTTCCATGAGGCTGCTTTCTCATACCCCGATTTGCTGGTCTCTGGTAGGAGTCCAAGATGGTGGATCCACGCTGCGTTAGCTGGTAGGGGACCTCTGCATGAATCTCTCCTCGCTCTCCATTCTCTGTCAGTTTTCTCATTCTATTTGGTGCTTGGCTGAGTTCTTTATCTCTTCGTTTGATGTTTTAGGGTTTCAGGATTGTTGTATTCTCTGTTCGGCTTAGTTTTTTTGATCTTTGCTGTGGAAGGACGGCATGGTGCTTCTGCCTAGAGCACCATTTTGCTGGAACTCCCCTTTGCTCATTTTTTAATTGGATCATTTGTCTTTTTGTAATTGAATTGTTGAAATTTTCTATGCATTTTAGAGATTAGACCCTTATCAGTTACGTTGTTTCCAAAGATATTTTCCCAGGCTCTAGGTTCTCTTTTTACTCTTTTGATAAATTCTTTTGGTGATTGTATGTATTTAATTTTTAGGAGGGTCCCAGTTATCTAATTTGTCTTGTTGTTCATGCAGTTTTGTTTGATAATCTATTTCTGAAAAAAAATTAGGTCCCATAGTTTTGTCCTTATTTTTATCTTCCAGGAACTTTATAGTTTTAGCTTTAACATTTAAATCTCTAATCCACTTTGAGTTAGTTTTTGTGTGTGGTGTGACGTATGGATCTTGTTTTATTTTTCTGCAAATGTATATCCAGTTTTGGCAGCACCATTTGCTAAAGAGACTGTTTCTTTCCCACTGAAAAGACTGACCTCTTGTCAAAAATCAGCTGCCCATAGATGGACAAATTTACTTCTGAGTTCTCAACTGTATTCCGTTGTTCTGTATGTTTTTCACTGAACCAGTACCAGGCTGTTTTGATTACTGTGGCTGTGTAGTATGTTTTGAGGCAGGGAAGTGTGAGGCCTCCTACTTTGTTCTTCTTTTTCAATGTTACTTTGGTTACTCAGGGCCTCTTAACTTTCCATATAAAGTTGGTGATTAACTTTTCCATTTCAGTAAAGATTGTTGATGGAATTTGGATTGGATTGCATTATATTTATAGATCACTTTGAGCAGCATTGACATTTTCACAATATTAAATCTTGCATTCCATGAGCATGAAATTGTCTTCCATTTATGTAGGTCTTACAGTAGTGTTTTATAGTTTTCATTGTATATGTCTTTTACATCCCTGGTTAGGTTTATTCCTAGGTATTTTATCTTTTGGGGGGCTATTGTAAATAGTACTTTTGTTTATTTCCTTTTCAGAGTTCTCCTTGTTAGTGTAAACAAACCCAACTGATTTTGTTTGTTGATGCTGCACCCTGCCACTTTATTGAATCCTTCTATTAGAACCAATAGCTTTTTTTGGAATCTCTTGGATTTTCTATGTATAGGATTATGTCATCTGTGAATAGAGATAGTTTTACTTCTTCCTTTATATTTTGAATACCCTTTATCTCCCTTTTGTGCTTTATTGCTCCAGCTAGGACTTCCAGTACAATATTTAATAAGAGTTTTGATAACGGGCATCCTTGTCTCATTTCCGTTCTCAGGGGGAAGGCTCTCAGTCTTTCTCCATTGAGAATAATATTGGCTGTTGATTTTTCACATATGCCTTTAATTATACTGATGAATTTCCCTTCTATTTTTATTTTGCTGAGAGTTTTTATCAGGAAAGAGTGCTGGATTTTATCAAATACCTTTTCTGCATCAAATGAGGTGATCATGTGATTTATTTCTTTTGTTTTATTTATGTGGTGAATTACACTGATTGATTTTTCTAATGTTGAATCACCCTTGCATTCCCAGCATGAATCTCTCCTAATCACGGTGCATGCTTTGCTTAATGTGTTGTTGAATTCTGTTGACTACAATTTTGTTTTCAATTTTTGCATTTATACTTATAAGAGATATTGGTCTGTAATTTTCTTTTTTATGATATCTTTACCTGGCTTTGGTATCAGGGTGATACTGGCATAATAGAATGAGTTAGGGAGTATTCTTTCCTTTCCTTTTCCTTCCTTTTCTATGTTTTGGAAGAGTTTGAGTAGAATTGGTGTCAACTCTGAATGTTTGGTAAAATTCCCTAATGAAGCCATCTGGGCCTGGGCTTTTTTGTTGGAGTTTTTTTGATGACATCTTCAATCTCTTCTTCCGTTATGAGTCTGTTTATATTTCCTACTTTTATTTGTGTTAGTTTAGGTAGGTAGTGTGTTTCTAGACTTGTGCATTTCTTCTAGGTTTTCAAATTTGTTGGAGTATAATTTTTCATAGTATTCTGTTATGATCCTCTTTTTCTCCATTGGATTTGTTGTATGTCTCTGATTTCATTTATTTTGGTTATTTGCATCTTCTAATTTTTTTTCTTTTGTCAATTTAGTCAGTGGTTTGTCAATTTTATTGATCCTATCAAAAAAAATCAACTTCTAGTCTTGTTGATTCTATTGTTTTTCTGTTTTCTATTTCATTTATTTCCTCTCTGATCTTTATACTTTCCTTTCTTCTGGTACCTTTGGTCTTCTTTTACTCTTCGTTTTCTATTTGTTCAAGTGCTCAGGTTAAGTTGTTGCTTTTGGGCCTTTCTAAAAAGGCTGCTGAAGGATTAAATGAGTTAGCATGTTTAGATCTTAAAATAAGTCCTGGCATATTCATCCCTCAATTAGATGGGCTTTCATGGATATCCTGGCATTTGTTTATATTGTTGAATGCATTGATTAATTTTATCAGTAAGAATATGGGGATAAAGTCTATTTGTTCAGCATCAATGAGCTTGTCTGAAACAATTCTTGGAAATTGGACTTTGTACATCCATTGTCTCAGTCATCTAGTGCTGCTCTAACAGAAATACCACAAGTGGATATCTTCAACAAAGAGAAATTTATTCTCTTACAGTCTAGTAGGCTAGAGGTCCAAATTCAGGGTGTCATCTCCAGGGGAAGGCTTTCTCTCTCTGTCAGCTCTGGAGGAAGGTCCTTGTGTTGCATCAGTCTTGCCTTGGTCTAGGAGTTTCTAAACGCAGGAACCTCAGGTCCGAAGGACGCGCCCTGCTCCCGGCACTGCTTTCTTGGTGGTATGACGTTCCCTTGTGTCTCTGCTCATTCCTCTCTTTTATATCTCAGAAGAGATTGGCTTAAGACACTATCCAATCCTGTGTACCTCATCAGTATAACTGCCGCTAATCCATCTTATTAGATCATAGTGATTGAATTTACAACACGTGAGGAAATCACATCAGATTACAAAATGGTACACAATTATACGGTACTGGGCATCATGACCCAGCCAAGTTGACAGATACTTTGGGAGGACACAATTCAATCCATGACATCTGTCATGGGCCAATTATATGTACCTTTGTCAAGTCAGTGGTTTACAAAATGTGTTTCTAGAGAACTGGAATTCTATAAAGGAGACTGGTGCAGAGGTTTCATCCCCCCACTTAAACCACTCATTTCCAATAAGGTAGATCCACAGATATTTTGTTTGGGAAAAACATTTTAATCTTTAAAAATATGTTTTTCATTACTACTGGGCACTTTTTCCCTTTTCATTTTTTCCTAATTGTGCAACAAAATGCCTTCCTAGCAAGATTCACTATTTCATTTCTGTGTCCTGATATGGTTGTGCTAGGGTTCCCACCAAGTCCTTGTTCTGATCACACTGTTATTTTCAGGGAACATACCATACTTACCTTAAGATGGAGGTTTGTCTGCAATAGGAAATTTATGACCTAGGAATGTGCATGACAGTATGTAGCATTTCCACATAACTTAGTGTTCAAACCAGTATATCATGCTGAATCAACAATTCCCTAATTAATGACATCATCATATGAATATAAACCAAAAACCAAACCTGTTGCCTTTGAGTTGATTCTGACTTATGGCTACCCCATGAGTTACAGAGTAGAACTGCTCTATAGAGTTTCCTTGAATGTAATCTTTATGGAAGCCATAGTGCCACTGGGTGGGTTTGAAACACCAGGCTTTAGGTTAGTAATCAAGAGCAAACCATTTGCACCACCCATGGACCTTACTGGCTGCAGTAGTGTACTGAGAGGAAGAAGTTATTTGTTCTGATATTTATAAGTTATGGCTCTCCAGGTGTGCTTTGAAGATCATTAATTGTCAATATGAATCTTTCTAGTCCTTGGGTGTTGCAAAGAGTTAACTTGCTAAGCTACTAACTGAAAGGTTGGCAGTTCAAGTCCACCCAGAGGTACCTCAGAAAAAAAGGCTTGGATATCTACTTCCAGAAAATGAGATATTGAAAACTTTATCAAGTACAATTCTATTCTGGCACTTATGGGTCTGATTTGAGTCAGAGTCAACCCAACAGCAACTGGTAATGGGTCTTTAGGAATACTGTCTGAGGAGCCCTGCATTCAAGGATGATACATCACCAGGGTTAAATGTTTAGAGTTGTTTTAGCTCTTCAGTCCCTGTTGTTCATAAATGCCCCCTCCTCCACCCACCCATGGGTATCTCCTCACACTAGACTCACACTAGACTATGGTATCTACTCCTGCCAATTCTAAATCAACACTTTCTTAAAATGACTCCCTCCTTTACACTACCCTATGTAAATGTTCTCATTAATTGAAAGGCTGAAAGGCAATTGCAATTGCTTTAAGAGTCTCTCCTCTCTTCATTTTACATAAAAAAAGTCTACCAGAATTTTCCCAAACAGATCTTTTACCATTGAGTCAATTCCAACTCATAGCAACCCTATAGAACATGACACTAATGAGCACTAAAATCTTCTCCATTCTACAGATTAAAGTCCAAACCCTGATATTCACAGTCTTCTCTAATGTGGGACCAATCACTTCCCAGAGTACCTTTCCCACACAATAACCTCAAGCTGCCTAAGAGTACTTGCTATTCTCTGCCTTTTCTGTCTTTTTTGCCTTTTATTGCCCATATTGTTCTTATCAAACCAGAAAGCTCCCTCACCTGAAATTTTGCAGTTTCCTTTTCTCTTCAAGGTTCACCCATCCCTGCCTTTCATAACAGGAGCCTGATCCATCTTGTATCAAGCACTGGCATCATGTGCTCTTTCTTCCATGCTCTCTCTCCACACTGGCTCTGCACTTGTACATATAAATAAATATCTTAAAGCCATGGGTTTTTTAAAAAAAGAGAAATTCACCACCTGCCAAAGGAAAATGAACATTAAAGCTTGGTTTAAAATTCCTAAACCATAAATTTTGCATTGGTTGAACTTGGTTGAACATTTTCATTTTTAGTGACTAATTAAAAAAAAAAAAAGAAAGAAAGAAAGAAATAAAAGAAGTTTTCAGCAGTCTCTGGGTACCTGAGCTGTGAGCTGTAGAGCTGATTGGATTTTAATGATTTACCAATGTGTGGGAAGAGAGAGTGATGCATCCTTTATGTCTTTTGATTCTGACAGATGTTTCCTTTGGTAAATATGGAAACTCTTACAAAAGTTATGAATAAAACAAGGCTGCCAATTTTCCATTTCAAGTTGCAAGTCAAATTTCCTTGGAACGCGGAATCTTCATAACATCACATGCTCCCCTAAGACTTCAGTTTGAAATTATTCTGCACCTCTGAGCTCTGTGGAAAGAGGTGTTCTCTCTGGGTGCAGCCAACATGGAAAGGCTTTTAACTGTTTTCCTAATCTTACTCAGTTCTCCAATAATCCCATTCACGGGAATATCCTGGGGAATTTGTCAAAAATGATGATTCCTATCACCTAAGCACAAAGATTCTGATGCGCAAAAATTGATGGTGTTCCACAGGCCACATGTTGGAAAACACTGGATAGATCTCAAGCTCCTTAGTATAGGTTCAAATGCCACCACCATCTGGTTCTAATCTACGTTTCTAACCTCATTTGTTATTGGTCCAACTCACACACTCAAATGGGACTACTCTTATGTTTGCAATTCCCCACCACCACTTTGGTTCATACTATTGTTTTCACTTTCATTGCATTTCCCAACCCCCAGCCCCAAATTCCATGCATGCTTTTACTTCTGTCTTCAAGGCTTAGATACTTTACTACCTCTTCTTTGAAGCTCATGCATATGATATGAGTCAGGCCACACAGGGAGATTAGTTTCTTTAAAAGTTTTCCATTTTAGATAACAAGTATTAGGAAGGTATACATCTACTTATTATACTGTACTAAAGTTTTATGTAAGATTTTATTTTACATGAGTTATACTGCAAAATCAAATGTTTTAACACTCCTGGGATCTCTGATTTGTCATTCTAAGGAGAAAGAAATGGGAGAATGGAAAGCAAAAATAATTAGAATCAATTGATAACCCACATGGGCAGGATTTGTGCTGATAAAATCTTCAGAAAACAATGCAATGGAATTCAGTAGGTGTTATGGATTGAACTGTGTGACCCAAAAATATATGTTGTAAATCCTATCGTATCTGTGGTTATAATCTCATTTAGGACTAGGGTTTTCTTTGTTATGTTAATGAGGCAATATTAGTGTAGGAAGTGTCTTACATCAATCTCTTTTGAGATATAAAGGAGCAGATTAAGCAAGTAGCAAAAAAGCAGAGATGGAGAAGATAGATGTCATGTCACATGAAGATCACCAAGATACCAAGAAACAGAAGCTGAAGAGACAAGGACCTTCCCCCACAGCCAAGAGAGAAAGCTTCCCCTAGGGCCAGCACACTGATTTCAAACTTCTAGTCTCCAGAACTTTGAGAAAATAAATTTCTGTTCATTAAAGCCACCTACTTGTGGTATTTCTCTTACAGCAGCACTAGATAGCTAAGACAATATGGATAATTCTTGAATGAGGCGTAAAAAATGAAAAGGTTAAGTACAGGATGAGGGCATTTCTCTGAGAATGAGTTTCCTCAGCTTTATAGTAGAGGTGGGGAGAAGTTGGCCTAGATGATCATTCCAGTTCTTATGAAATCTGTAACCACAGGGTGTGACCCAAAGCACATACTACACAGGACACTTAGTGAACATCAGGGTTATGGGTAGGGCAGGAGGACGAGAAGATGGGGTTAGGTTACACTGAAATGTATGACCAGGGAAGCATAAGGTTAATGAAAGACATAGCTGATGAAGAAGGCACAAAAGCAGATTGCTGTGAACAGAGCTCTAACTCAGAATCATGCGGTTCTAAATTGAGACAGATTTGTGGACAGTGGGATGAGGTATACATCTGTAAAGGGGGAGTGGAACTGCATTGTGGGTTTTAGGAATGGCAAATTTGAAGTAAAAAATCAAAGTCGGGGCATGAGACAAAGCCAACTAAATTATCTAGAGTTCATGCACTTTATATACAGAGGCAAATCCAATATGAGGCTTAAACATCAGGACTGCACACTTGTGGGTCCCTTCTGAGTCCTTATACTCAATTTTGAATTAAGAATTTTTTATTATTCCTCTTAAAGAGAGTTCTTCAAGATGTATAAGCTTCAATCCCACAAAACCTGGCTTGCCACTTTTGTATGAGGATAATTACATGCAGGCAGTTAACTTTCTGTCTGTGTCTCCTGTATGTACCAATGTCAGATAAGATACTTTAAAGGAAGTGGAGGACATGTCCTATTATTACCCTCAACTTCTAAGAGTTTCTGATGGCAACTGTGTAGGAGTTCTATATAGGACATTATACAAATGGCGGCTTGGTTACCAGTGAGATGTGTAAGGTGTAAAAGATCTTTGCATTGTTCCTTCTCTGCATACTTAAAACTTCCCAGATTAGTCTCATACATAAGAGAGAATTCGGGTGATTTTCTGTTTTAAATCAGAAAGCTGTGGTATCAGTATTTCTTATAAGGCATAGCAAGGCACCTTCCCATCCAGTGCCTTTTCAACACACCACTTTGCTTTTTCCTATAGGCTCAGTGTGCACCAGCCCTCTGCTGCTAAGCATCCTCCTTGAAAGTGTAGTTTTTCTTTTTAATTAAACAATTTCTGAGTTTTAATCACACTTTCACATTTCCCAAGGCACTTAGAGGCAGACAAGTCTATGATATAAGCCAAAGACATATTTTTGCTTTTAAAAGAATTTACACACTTCAGAGCTATAGAACCAAGTCAGAAGTTGTGACTATGAATAAACACAGCTGAAGATAAAATTAAATGTCTGGATCCAAGGATTAATAGAAATGTACCCAACCAGATGAGGCCTGGAGAGTCAGAACTGATGCATTAGAAACGTGCTGCTTCAAAGTCAGGATGTATCCTGCTTGTTCCCAAAATAATTAAGGATCACAGGTTAGAAATATAAGTCTTGAGAGTTGGCTCAATTGCTTATGTGCATCACTGTTAGGGATTGAATTGTGTATCTCCAAAATATGTACTGAAGTCCTAACCCCTGTGTTTGTGAATGTGACCCTGTTTGGAAACAGCATTTTCTTTTGTTATATTACTTAGGCCATACTGGAGTAGGTGAGTCCTAAACCTAGTCCCTTCCAAGGTGTCTTACAAAGGGGAGTACAGACACACATACACACACGCACACATGCACACAGGCAGAGACGCCATGTAATGTCAAAGACAGATGCATCTATAAGCAGTAAAAAATTAACAAGGATTTCCGGCAGTCCCCAGAAACTAGGAGAGAGGCCCACAGATGGAATTGACACAACCAAGACACTGATTTGGTCTTCTAGCCTCCAGAACTGTGAGAACATAAATTTCTGTTATTTGTAGTTGTTGTTACCTGCCATTGAGTCTGCCCCAACTCATGACGATCCCATGCACAACAAAACAAAAAGGACCTGTGCCATCCCCATGATTGGTTGTGGATCGGACTGTGTGATTAATGGAGTTTTTCACTGGCTGATTTTTGGAAGTAGATCACCACGCCTTTCTTCCTGGTTTGTCTTAGTCGGTAATGGTTCTTTAAAGCCACACATTTTTGTGGTATTTTGTTATGGCAGCCCTAAGAATCTAAGACAGTCATTTTGGCAATGTCCCTGAGCTTCTGTGTCCTTATTTATAAAATAATTTAAGCTTTTTTAATTAACTTTGTGGCTCTCTCCTGTTCTACTCTTATCGATGCTTAAGGAAGAGACTAATCTCTCAGACAAAGTTGCCAGGTAAGTACCTTCTCCTGTTGGTGATAGACAGGGCTCACCCACTGGACTCCACCTAATCCACACCTTATTAGTCTGTAGCACCGATGAGGTATTTAGATGAATGTCTCTCACAACGAAGGCCCAAGCATTTCCTTTTATTCTTCTTGGCTGCAAAAAGAGTCCAGGACTCCTGGAAAATATCTCTAGGCCTCTGAAATGTCATAAGTTTTAATATAAATACCCAGAAATCAAATACATTGTAGGAATATTTTGGAATGGGCCATGCATGCACAGTGTGCTAGAGGGCTGATACAGAGAAAAGTGGAATACTGGTCCTCTCAGGTGAGTCTGGGATACAGAGCCACATCAGGTGGGTATAAGGACAACATAGGAGAGGAGGAGCCATTGGGGACTCTGGGGTCTCTGAGCAGATGATGAGATTTCTTAGTGAGATAGAGAATAAAAGAGAAGCAATGTATTGTGTATCCTTTTGATGTCTCAGGGTTTAGTTGAGTTTGAGAAATTGTCAATGAATTGAACAAGCTTTAAAAACATGTGACAGATTTTTACTTTCAAATTCCAGAGAGGAAGAAGACTTATTAACTCTTTGTTTCTGAACTTCACATTTTTCTGGTGCCCAACATGTACTGACATAGGGCATAGCAAGGGTTAAAAAATGTAATGCTTAGCCCTGATGCTTGGAGTTTGAAATAATATACCCAAGCTGCCAAGTTTGGTCAAAGATGTCCCTTAGTTAGAAGTACAAGACAGACATAGTCATCATTCTGAAGTAGTTTATGATCCTACTAGGAAATCAACAATATAACCAAGGGTAGTAAGCAAGAACAGAGGATAGAAAATTATCAACATAAGGAAAGTATTCAGAAAATGAAATAGAATTAACTGTTAGATCAAGTATAGAGATTATTCTTACACTGGAAATTATACAGGGAGGGAACACATTAGGTGGCTTCATAAAGAACAAGATTTAAGCTGATCTTGAAGGATGGTTAGAGAGGAGTAGAATGTGTTTTGGGCTGTGCAAGTAGCGTAAACCTAAGGGAAAGGACAAAAATGTACTATGTCTTTCACAGGACTGGAGCAGAGAATAAAGGGACATACAGGCTAATAATGAAGAAGAGAGGCGGTAAGATAAGACGGAGTCAAACCAAGAACACCCAGTTAAAAAGAAAGATAAAAAAGTACTGAATATCTGAATATATTGGAACTCGGATGTAACCTCCCCAGAGCTGCACTTTGGAAAGATAAGTCTATCCTGGATAAGGAGATTGGGTTGGAGGTGAAGAGGCTAATAGGAAACGCAAACGAGGAGATGGCTGCAAAAATTCCGTGGAGACATCTGAGGGTCCAGATTTGGCAAGTTGACTGTAGAAATCGATAGTTCATCTACCACTACAGAAGGTGGTGAAGAGAAGTTGAAAGTTCCACCAATGCCATTGAGGATACCAGGGAAGTGAAAGTGAATGGGAGCTGGCTGGGGTGCAGGTGAAGCGTTTCAGACACGTTGTGTTTGAGGAGATATAGAACACGAAAAGAGAGATGTTCAGCTAACACTCCATAATGGAGTTAAGCTCTAAATATGGAGATGGGTTAGATATGCAAATTTCTCCCTCCCTAAAAGCCACCATTGAAAATATGGGAGAGTCTGAGATCACCCCGAGAGAGGATTGGAAGTTGAGAAAAGACTACTTTTGAAAAACAAAATTGAGGAGGCCGCTCTACGAAACCCTTTAGAAAAGGGACACATGGTAACAGTGCCCTCGCCATTGCTTATTATGAAATCACGGACATGGACAAGATTTGAAAAACCCTCAGACAACAGTTATTTGGCCTTCAAAACAGCTTAATTATGTTAACAATTATTAGGAGCCAAAGAAGAATTCTCTCCATTGGCTCTGTAGTTTTTCTGGACCTACCTAGAACCTCAAACCATTTGTCTCTGTCTCATGAAGGCTCTCTTATTAGACTGGATCATTCTAAGAATGGAAAATTCATCCAGCTAGGATTGATGTGCTTGACAGTGGTGTTGGCTTTGATTTCTCTGAAGGAAATCCTTTGCTAAACATCTCCTTTCCCTTGTTATCCCATCCTCTGCACAGTCTTTAACCTCTAGGCTATGGCTAACCCCACACATGCTTGTGTATTGCACAAGTTGTTTGCTTTTGTTGATCTCAGGATGTGGAGGAGTCCATAAAATCCAAGCTGCTTTTTGATATGCAACCAGTTCAGATAGAACCACAATTAAACTCAGGCTTTCCTGAAGTTATAAAACATTCCCTTAGGTGTTTTAACTCCACTTTGATGCACCCTTTTCTTCAGAATGGAGGAGAAGAGCCAGCAAATGAAGTGAGAGTTGAAGAGCTCACAGTATTTCCACCCTGACTGAGGTACAAGTGCCGTAAATCTCAGGGAGAGCTGCGCTCAGCCTATGCGCAGCTCGGCGTGGCCTGCACACAGCCTGGCTCTCAGTAGTTCAGAGAAGGCCAAGGTCGCTGATCCAAAGCCCGACTGACTGCCAGCCTCGCTCCCTGCCCTGGCTAAAACATAGATTGTTGGGAAGCTATTGGTTTTGAGTTACTATTGGCTTTAATTCTAAATAAGTGTGTAAGTTTTATAATATTCAAAATTAAGTCAGTTAAAGTGGAATTAGGCAGAAAAGAGAAGATTTACATAAAACCTTAAAATATAAATGATTACTGAAAGCAGGGCACTTCTTTAAATCCTGAAATCAAACTGTAATGGCATCCTTGGGGGAGTAATATTTTTACATGAGCAAGCATCTTCCCATGAAAGTGTTACTTCCAAGGTTCTCTAGTATAGATAACATTAGCTTATAATAGCTTTTAGAAACATTTTTCTTCTTTTATGCCTATTTTTAAGTAAATAAAAAAATGAGTCCAGATCAATGTGGAATCCAATCTTTCCATCAGTGTTCATGACCCCCACATGTATCTAAATTTTACTTCACATTCAATCCCTCTTACTTCTCCCACCCAGAATACAAGTGCACTTGGTTATTTTACCGTAAAACAAAAAGCAAACAAACACATAAATCTTACTTAGTCCCTTATATTTCCTTGTATCCTTCTCTTCACATGTACTGCTTTTCAAATAAAAAACTCTTCCTTCCCTGTGCCTCTACGCACATGCTGCTTCCACTGTCAGCGTTGCAGGCTGGGATCTGCTCTGTCCTCGTCTTCCTAGACACAGCTCTACACATCTTTTATCTCCACCTCATCTTCCCTCTGAAAGCATCTTTCTCCCCCAGCTCCATGTCACAGTGCTCTGCCCATCCTCCTATCACCTTTTCTCTCACACAGGGCAGTCTCTCCTGTACTGACTGTAAAGGTGGGGGCTCTGTCCTTCTCATATACCAAGTCACATTTGTGAAATAAATCATGATTCTGCTATGCTATGAAATTATTCACTTAATGGTCAGAGAGAAGAAGTTTGCTTCTGGGCCTTTTGTTTGGTTTTGCCCAGTGAACAGCTATTTCTCTTTGTGGAGCCAACCCCTGAGGAGGATAGCTAACATTTTCAGAGCATTTTCTTTATGCATGTGATCACAGGCATTTCTCACACAAGCCCCATGCGATGATGACCAGAGAAGAAAAGGGAAGCAACCATGAATACTTTTTTTTTCCTTAACCAAGCAGCTTCCTAATGATTACCATTTAATTTATAAATGCTCAGAAACCTGTCTTTCAAATATTTTACTCCAGAGTATCACCTGAGGTATGGGTCAGTGTCTCCGGGCAAGAGATGAAGCGATGCACTATCTATCATCCATAAGATGTTATCCATGGCTTTATCTGGCCACGGCAGCTCTCCCTTTTCTCAGCCAGCCCTTGGGCTGCAATTCCAAAAGAGGCAGGCCCTTCACTCTTCCCCAAGGAGCAGGAGGGCAGTTGGAAGACCAAGATTCTCAGCTATAAGAATGGGATACAACCAGCTATGGCTATTTTAAGAAGAAGAGTGATATTTAAGGAGGAAAAGTAATTAAGGATGCTTAATTGGAAATACTGGAGAAAGGTTTTCCAGGAACCACACCAAACTCACACCACAGATAAGAAAATAGTCATCACGCCATCACTACTGAGTGTCAAATGTCAGGAGCTTGACTTGACTGCAGCCATTGATGCTGCCATCAGCACTTGCACCATGCCTGGGGCATTTACATGACATTGAAACCTCTGAAAATCGCTGCTACTGCCACTACCATAACCATGAAAAGCCTGCTCCTTATGGAGCCCACTGTAGACTCAAAGCCTGGGGCTCAAGCAATGGAGTGGTGGAGGCAAGGGAGGCGGAAAACTTGAGTTCTAATATCATCAGAAAGTGATCCATCATCTGGGACATTAGGGAAAGCTGATATATATAAATATGCACCAGCTACTCAAAATATGAGAAGCCCTGGTGGTACAGTGGCTAAGCACACGGCTGCTAACCAAAAGCCTGGTGGTTCGAACTCATCAGCCACTCCTTGGGAGAAAGATGTTATAGTCTGCTTCCATAAAGATTACAGGCTTGGAAACCCTATCCTATAGGGTCGCTATGGGTCGAAATCAATTCGAACGCAATGGGTAATGGGTACTCAGAATACAAAAGTACTCGTGAAAATGTGACAAAAGACTGCAGCAGACTTTGGAGTCAGATGGGTGAGCCTAAAACCCAGATTCTGTCGTTGATAACTTGGTGATCTTTGGCCCTCGTCATAGGTTTTCTATCTATACCTCAGCTGTCTACCTTCCGAAGTTGTGATGATGAGATGAAACAGTCTGTAAAGTTTCTGGCACACAAGTGGTGTTTGGTAAATGGTAGCAGGCATTAATACTTAGAATTCGGGCTTTACAGTGTCTTCACCTGCCTTAGGATCTGTCTTAGTTTCCTGGTGCTGCTGTAACAGAAATACCCCAGATGGGTGGCTTTAAAGAACAGAAATTTATTTTCTCAAGGTACTAGAGGCTAAAATCAGGGTCCCAGTTGTGTTGATTCCTTCCTTGTTAGTAGTCCCGGGCACACTTTGCTTCCTTGGCTTGTAAACAATCCTCATATATTATCTGTCTTCCCCAGTATGTGGTTGTGTCTCTGTCTCTACATTGTTCTTTATATAACTCAGAAGTGATTAAGTTTTAGGCTCCACCCTACACTGGTATGAACTCAGATAATTGATCATGTCACATTAGAGTACATTGTGGAAAGTGATTACATTACACATTACATTAGACTTAAGGTAGTTGCACTACATTACATCCACAAGTATAGGGGTTAGGATTCCAACACATATTTTGGGGGGATGCAATTCAATCCATTACAGGATTCAAGGCTGCACAAAACCATATTTATTCTTCTTTTCAGTCTGAAAGCAGTAACTGGACATAGTTTAAAAAAGCAAAGCAGAAAGGGAAGAGACCAACTTTTTCTCTGTTATCCTTTGATATTATACCATGCTATTGAAGAAACAGACTTAAAACTTCCCATTCTTATTTTGCCCTCAGCACAACCACAAAGCACTCCTCCTCCTTTCTTATATACCATTTTTATATTTCTTTACTTCATCTCCTATTGCTATTCTTACACAAACATGTCCTAATTAATGTTAGGCAAACTAGTGGTAGATTGTATTTAAGCTCTGCATCTATCATTCATTAGCTACATAACCTAGGCTAAATCAGTGCCTTCAGTTATCTTATCATCAAAAGTGCTATAAAATGTCCAAAAATTGTAAATGAGATAATTAATGTAAAATCATCTGGTGCTTATTAGGTGCTCAGTAAAGTTTGGTTTCATTCCTCAATATTTTTTGTGACAGCCTCTGGCATAGAGTATGTTTATGTGGGATGCAATAGGTGCTTAAAATTGCATGTTTAATATCATCTATATTTTAAGGTAAAAATGCAAGCTATTCTAGGAACATATGACCATTTCACCTGAAGTTTCATTGTAAATGAGAAGCATTTCCTTTATACATAATGCACTCTCATAAATCGCTGCAAGTTTGTAGCCATTTTCAAGAAAGAAGTGAAGTTCTATAGTCTGTAATCAAATTGACCATGGAAGAAACACAAGGGACAAGAAAACACAATCTGTCTAGAGGTGAGTTCATGAGTTGTCTGACAAGCTGAAGATGAACTATCTACAAAAGGACAAGAGAAGGTAAATTCCCACTGAGAGGATATCGGCGAACCTGCAGACACATTCTATGAAAAACAAAAATAGGGCTAAGGCTATAACAAGACACAAGTCTGAATCATGCAGATTATTTTATAAAATCCTTTCTAGAGAAACACTTATCTACAGCTAGCTATAATATTGAAATTCCTGAAGTCAAAACTGACTCAAGCTCTCCTAGCTGAAAGAAGAGATTTGCAAATTCCACCTCTGCTGCATCTGGATGATGAGCAAGTATGGGGGGAGTGTCATGCTTCAGAGCATAATGCCAATAGCAAGGGATAAGAATAGGAAATCCAAATAAGTGCCCCTGAAAAATAGAATTGATATTACCTTGGTATGTGGATGAGGTAACCCATTTCTCATCAGACAGGAAGCAATGGTATTTCATAGGAGTGTGCAATTTTATTGGTTTCAATAAATATGCAAATTGATTTATTAGCGCCATCATTTTTTGTTAGCTCTTTCCTGTTAGTCTTGGAATAAATCTTAGTATATAAAAATCTTCCAGACTCTTACTGTAATGGACCTCATCCTGTACAGATGCTATATAAAACAAAAGGGTAACCAGAACATCAAGAATAAAGAGATTTTTCTCTGATGATTCACAAATTCATAAACTCTGGGAAAGTTAAATACTTTTGAAATAAGTAATAATTTGGTCATGAGTGTAGACCTTAGCAAAATGACAGGGTGATTTGTAGGTAAATAGTTTCTTAGATCCAGAGTTGGAACAATGGGTATTGGGTGCCTTGGGTGGTCCCTGTAAAATCTTAGTCATGACGAGGCTGTGATAAAAAGCCTATTAATTGTACTGTGCTAGGTTTTTCTGAGAGAAGTAACATTTGTAATTCATCATGGACCTAAGAATTCTATAATTTTGAAATCGTATTTAGAAACATTTTTTCAATAACCATCTTGATGCTTTATTCCATGGTAACTCTGTCTTACTGGGTACACAATATTGGGACCTTGTTTTACCTTAAAAAAACAAATTAAAAAAAAAAAAAAAAACTACGGCTGGTGCAGAGGTTAACATAAAATGTTTAATTAAGATTTAATGTACAACAACAAACTGGATAACCTAGAAGAAATGGATAAATTCTTAGAGGCACACAACCTATAAAAACTGAATCAAGAAGAAATAGGAAATCTCCACAAACCCATAACAAGTAAAGAGATCAAATCAGTGATCAAAACTCTCCAAAAAAATCCTGAACTAGATGGTTTCACTGAAAAATTCTACTCAAAATTTAGAGAAGAATTAACACCAAACCTGTTAAAATTCTTCCAAAAGATAGAGAAAAATGGAATACTTCCTAATTTATTATATGACGCAAACCTAACTCTGATACCAAAACAAGAGAAAGATACCACAAGACAAGAAAACTACAGGTCAATATGCCTTATGAATATAGATATAAAAATCTTCAATAAGATACTAGTGAAAAGAACCAAAAAACATATTGAAAGAGTCATATGCCATGACCAAGTGGGACTTATTCTAGGAATCCAGGGATGGTTCAACATTAGAAAATCAATCAATGTAATACACCATATCAATAGAACAAAAGAAAAAAAAAACACTTGATCACCTCTATGAATGCAGAAAAAAGTATTTGATGAAACCTAACACCCTTTCTTGATGAAAACTCTCAAGAAGATTGGAATAGAAGGGAAGTTCCTCAATATGATTAAGGGTATATATGAAAAATCAACAGCCAACATATTTAACGGGCAAAGAGTGAACCCTTTCTCCTTGAAATCAGGAACAAGACAAGGGGGTCCACTCTCACTGTTTCTATACAATATTGTATTAGAAGTCTTAGCCAGAGCAATAAAACAAGAAAAAAAATGTATCCAAATCAGAAAAAAAGAAGTAAAATTATCCATATTCTCAGACGACATAATCTTATAGACAGAAAATCCCAAAGAATCCACAAAAAGATTCTAGAACTAATAGAGGAATTTAACAAAGTTGTAGGGTACAAGGTCAACAAACAAAAATCAACTGAGTTTCTATACACCAGCAATGAGAACTCTGAAAGGGAAATTAGGAAAATGATTCCATTTACAATAGCATTTAAGAGAATAAAATAGCTAGGAATAAATTTAACCAGAGAAGTGAAAAGACTAATAGTATTAAAATTATAAAATACTGCTAAAAGATACTTCAGAAACTATATATTCAATAAGTATATAATAAACCAATATATGAAACTTTGACAACTTAACAACAAAAAGATAATCCAATCAAAAAATTGACAAAGAAATAAGCATTTCACCAAAGAGGACAAACAAATGGCCACCAGACTCATGAAAACATGCTCAATGTCATTAGCCATTAAAGAAATGCAAAGCAAAACCACAACGAAATACCATTTCACTCCCACTAGGGTGGTCAAGATTTTTTAAAAAAGGAAATAACAAATGATTATAAGAATGTGAGGAAATTGGAACCTTTATCCAATGTTGTTGGGAATGCAAAATGGCACATCTGTTGTGGCAAACAGTGTTGTGGTTCCTCAAAAAACTAAAAATAGAACTACCATATGAGTCAGCATTACCACTCCTAGGAAGATACCCAAGGGACTTGAAAGCAGTGACGAGAACAGACACGTACACCAATGTTCATCGCGACGTTATTCACGATAGCCAAAAGGTAGAATCAACTGAAATGTCCATCAACAGATGAATGGATAAATAAAATGTGGTACATATATTTAATGGAGTGTTATTCAGCCATCAAAAGTAATGAATCACTGATAAAGCTACACACATGGATGAATCTGAAAAACATGATGGCAAGTGAAAGAAGCCAGACACAAAAGGACAGGTATTACATGATTCCATTTATATAAAACGTATGGAAAAGGAACATCCACAGAGACAGAAAGCTTATTAGTGGTAGCCAAGGGCTGGTGGGGGGTGGAGAGAGGAGGAGGTAATGGGGAGCCACTTCTTTAGGGTACAGGATTTCTTTCTGGTGTGATGAAATGTTCTGGAATTAGTTGTGATGATTGTACAGGAGCCCTGGTGATGCAGTGGTTAAGAGTTCAGCTGCTAACCAAAATGTCAGCAGTTCGAATCTACTGGCTGCTCCTTGGAAACCCTATGGGGCAGTTCTACTCTGTCCTATAGGGTCGCTATGAGTCAGAATCAACTTGATGGAAACAGGTTTGTTTTTGTTTTTGTTTTGGACAGTTGTGCAACATTGTGAATATAGTAAAAACAGCAGAATTGCTTACTTTAAAATGGTAAAAATGTTGAATTTTATGTCATGTGAATTTTATCTCAATTAAAAAAATATAAGAATATTAGCTGAAGGAAATAGGTAGAGTTAGCCAGAAGCAGAGAAGACCCCAGACACCATGATTGTTGTCCTCAGCTATCTGGGGAAGAAGAGTTAGCCAAGATCCCTGTGACTCTAGGGTGAAAACTGTTATCTGTGACTGGGAACAGAGAACAGCTGAAAGAGACATTCTAATAGAGCAGCTAAAGATAAGGAAGGGGAGTCGCAAAGTGTACCACGAAAGCATCACCTGGGCATCAGCATCACTTGGGACCATGTTCAAAAAGCAAACTCTCAGATCCCACCCAGACCCACTGTATTAGGACTCTGGAGCTGGGACTCAGCCATCCATGGTTTAACAAGCCCTCCAGGTGATTTTGACTAAGATTCAAACGAGAGGAAGCAAAAGCAGTGCTCAGATGGAAATTTATAGCTGTAAATTCCTATATTAAAAAATGAGATCACAAATTAAAAATGTAACCAAAAGACTTAAGGAACGAGAAAAAGAAGAGAAAACCAAAAAAACCAACCAGAATGAAGATAGCAAAGATAAATGAAATAGAGAATTCTATTCCAGAACACTTAATTTTGCTCATGTGGAACCTGTACACAGAAAACAAGGAGACTGCATGGTTTAAAATCAGGAATGGTGTGCATCAGGGTTGTATCCTTTCACCATACTCATTCAATCTGCATGATGAGCAAATAATCCGAGAATCTGAACTATACAAACAAGAATGTGGCATCAGGATTGGTGGAAACTCATTAACAACCTGCATCATGCAGATGACACAACCTTGCTTGCTGGAGGTGAAGAGGACTTGAAGCACTTACTGATGAAGATCAAAAACCACATCCTTCAGTATGGATTATACTTCCACACAAAGAAAACAAAAATGCTCACAACCGGACCAATAAGCAACATCATGATAAACGGAGATAAGTGTTCTGTTGTGCATAGGGTCGCTATGATTCGGAACCTAACAACGTTTCAGTAGAAAACAATAGAAAAACGATAGATAAAATCAATGAAAATAGAAGTTAGTTTTTTGAAAGAATCAATAACATCGACTAGCCTTTGGCTAGACTGACTAAGAAAAAAGGGAGAAGATCCAGATATCTAAAATCAGGAATGAAAGTGAGGACATTACAACTGTTAATTATATTCTCTTGTGAGAAAAAATATCTATTATATTTATAGTAATATATATCCATTTCTTGAGTTTCTCTTTAATTTCTCTTGGAATATTTTTTAATCTTGAGTCTGCAGATGTTTCACATTTTTTCATAAACTGTAATATTTCCAATGTTTTGGTGCTTGTGTACATGGCATTACATGTTTAATTTAAATTTCTGATTGCTAAATGGTTAGTACTAAGAATTTTTGTATATAGATTGTGTGTCCTGCAACTTTGTTGTTGTTGTTGGGTACCATCAAGTTGGTTCTGACTCACAGTGACAACATATGACAGAGTAGAACTTCCTCATAGGGTTTTATTGGCTGTAATCTTTATGGAAGCAGATCATCAGGTCTGTCTCCCTTGGAGTTGTTGCGTGGGTTCGAACTGCCAACCTTTTGGTTAGCAGCTGAGCACTTAAATTTTGAGCCTCCAGGGCTCCTCTTCCTGCAAACTTACTAAGCTCAATAAGTTCTAGTAGCTCTTTTGTAAATTCCATCAGATTTTTACATAGACAAACTTGTCATCTCTGAATAAAGAGTGTTTTTCTTCTTCTCCAGTCGGTGTGTCTTTTCTTTCTCTTGTTTTTCTTTTTTTTTGCTGGCTAAAACACACAACGTTGAATAGAAGTGGTGCCAAAGGACATCTTTTCCATATTCTCATTTCAGGGGAAAGGTATGTAATGTTTCAACATGACGCTTGATATTAGTAGTTTGTTGAGGGTTTTATCAGTAATAAGGGGCCTTGGTGGCACAATAGTTAAACACTTGGCCACTAACTGACAGTTGGCAGTTTGAACTCACCAGCTGCTCTTCTGAAGAAAGATGTGGCAGCCTGCTTCAGTAAAGATCTCAGCCTTGGAAATCCTATGGGGCAGTTCTGCTCCGTCCTATAGTGTCACTAAGAATTGGAATCCACTCAGTGGCAATGGGTTTGCTTTATCAAGAATAGAGTCAGATTTTGTCAAGTGCTTTATCTACTACTATTGAAATAATCATAAGTTTTACTATCTGTTAGTCTTCTAATACTTCCTGAGTGGCACAAACGGTTAATGCTCTTGGCTGCTAACCAAAAAGCTGGAGGTTTAAATCCATCCAGATATACCTCAGAAGAAAGGCCTGGCAATTTACTTCCAAAAAATTCAGCCATTGAAAATCCTATGGAGCCCAGTTCTACTCTGACATCTGTCAATATGGTGAATATTATTGACTGATTATAAATGTTGAACTAGACTTGAATTTCTGGGTTAATCCCAGTTGGTCATTTTGTATTTTCCCTGTTATATATTGCCATTTTTGATTTGCCAATATTTTGTTGAGGATTTTATTTCTATGCTTATGATGGATATTGAGCTATAGTCTACTTTCACTGCAATATATTTTTCTGCTTTTTGGATCGAGATAATCCTAGCCTCATAAAATGAGTTGGAAAGAGTTCTTTCCTCTTCAATTTTATGAAGGAATTTCGTAAAGTTTTTTTTATTATTTTTCCTTTCATGTTGTGTAAATCCTCCACTAAAACCATCATGGCCTGAAGTTGTCTTTGTTAGAAGGCTTCCAACTATGACTTGTATTTTTTAAATTTATATAGGGTTATTAAGTTAATTTTTTTCTTGAGTGAGTCAGTTTGTGTATTTCAAGTTCCATATAAGTTTTTAAATTTATGGGTATAGATTTGCTTGTAGTGTTAACTTTTAAAAAAATTATATCTTTTTTCTTGGAAAGTCTAGCTAAAGTTAATTAATATTATTGATTTTTTTCATCCAATACCTGTTGTCTCGATTATTTTCTTGTTTTCAATTTCACTGATTGCCTTTTATCTTAAAGGCAATTTAGGTTTTTGCATTTAGGTTTCTCTGATTTCTCTAGTTTCTAGTATAGTAGGAGCCTATTTTCTAAGATAAGTATTTAAGGCTATAAATTTCTCTTCTAAGCACTGCTGTAGCTGCATGCCACAAATGTGATAAAGTGTATATTCAATTTCCTTCCATTCTAAATATTTCTAAAAATTCCTTGAAATGTCTTCTTTGATTCGCAGCTTTGTTAAAGTATATTATTTGATGATTTTACAGATATCCTTTGAGTAGTGATTTCTATTTTAATTCCACTGTGCTCCAATAACATATTTTGTATAATTTATATTATTTTACATTTGTCAATGTTTGTGTTATGGCACAGAATCTAGTCTATCCTGGTGAATGTTCCATTTGTACTTGAAAAGAGTATGTATCCTGATTGTCATGGATTGAATTGTGTTCCCCCAAAAATGTGTGTATCAGTTTGGCTAGGCCATGATTCCCAGTGTTGTGTGGTTGTCCTCTATTTTGTGATTGTAATTTTACGTTAAAGAGGATTAGGGTGGGATTGTAACACCACCTTTACCCAGGTCACATCCCTCATCCAGTGTAAAGGGAGTTTCCCTGGGGTGTGGCCTGCACCATCTTTTATCTCTGAAGAGATAAAAAGAAAGGGAAGCAAGCAGAGATTTGGGAACCTCATACCACCATGAAAGCAGTGCCGGGAGCAGAGCGTGTCCTTTGGACCTGAGGTTCCCGCGCAGAGAAGCTCCCAGACCAAGGGAAGACTGATGACACAGACCCTCCCCCAGAGCCGATGGAGAAAGCGTTCTCTTGGAGCTGATGCCCTGAATTTGGACTTGTAGCCTACTGGACTGTGAGAGAATAAACTTCTCTTTGTTAAAGACATCCACTTGTGGTATTTCTGTTAGAGCAGCACTAGATGGCTGAGACATTGATGTTGCAAAAGATCAATTAGATCAAGTTGCTTAACAGTGTTTTTCAGGTTTCTCTGTCCTTACTCTGTCTTCTTGATCTATCATTTATTGAAAGAATAGCATTGAAGTCGCCGACTATAATTGTGAATGTTTGTATTTCTCCTTTCATTTCTATTAGTTTCTGCTCATGTATTCTGATATTTTATTATTAGGCATTACACATTTAGTATTGCTGTGTCTTATTGAGACTCAACCCCTTTATTTTTATGTAATACCCTTTTAATCCCTTTCTATAATGATTATTCTGAACAATTCTTTGTCTGATATTAATATAGCTACCAGAGCTTTCTTTTGGTTCTTGTCTTTATAGTATATCTTTCACCTTCCTTTTAAATTTAGTTTCTTTATGTCTTTGTCTTTACTATGGGTTTCTCGTAGACAGCAAATGGTTGGAACTTACTTTTGTGTACCATCTGTCTTAGTCATCTAGTGCTGCTAAACAGAGATACCACAAGTGGATGACTTTAACAAAGAGAAATTTATTCTCTCACAGTCTAGAAGGCTAGAAGTCCAAATTCAGGGCATCAGCTCCAAGGGAACGCTTTCTCCATCAGCTCTGGGGGAAGGTCTGTGTCATCAGTCTTCCCTTGATCTGGGAGCTTCTCTGCGCAGGAACCTCAGGTCCAAAGGACACGCTCTGCTCCCGGCACTGCCTTCTTGGTGGTATGAGGTTCCCATGTGTCTCTGCTTGCTTCTCTCTTTTATATCTCAAAAGAGATTGGCTTAAGACACTATCTAATGGTGTAGACCTCATCAGTATAACTGCTGCTAATCCATCTTATTAATCCTAGTGATAGAGTTTACAACACATAAGGAAATCACATCAGATCACAAAATGGTACACAATCATACAATACTGGGAATCATGACCCAGCCAAGCTGACAGACATTTTTGGGTGACACAATTCAATCCATGACACTATCTGAAAATCTCTGCCTTCTAACTAGCGTATTTAGAACGGGAGTCAGCAATCTGATCTATGTGCCAAGTATAGCCTACAGCCTATTTTTGTATGGCTCACAAGAAAAGAATGATTTCACATGATTAATGGGTTGTAAAAAACAAAACCAAAAACAGAAAAAAAAAATATGAAAGAAAGTATATTGTCCTGTAAAATCTAAAATATTTACTATCTGGCCCCCAATAATAAAATGTTTGTCAATAGTGGATTTAGACCATTCATATTCAATATAATTACAAATGTAAACGTATTTAAATCTACCATCTTGTTAGGTTTTTTTGTTTTTTTCCCTAGCTTCTCTGGGCTTAATCGACCATTTGAAATTTTTGTTTCATGTTATATCCATTATTGTTTATTATTTATACTACTTTTAAGTTGTTTTTAGTGGTAGTCCCAGGTTTAAAAATAACATTTTAATCAGAGTCCAACCTTAAATAACATTTTTCTGCTTCATGTGTATTTTAATAACTTTATAACAGTACATCACTCTTTCCTTCCTACCATCTTCTGTGATGTTTTGTCATACCTTTTACTTTTATATATACTTTCAGCTAATATTTACCTTTAGACAATCTGTTATTTAAGATCAAAATTATTTAAAAAACAATTTTATATTGCCTTCGTTTAATCCATTTCTAGCACTCTTTAGTTAATCTGTAGTTCCAAGTTTCTGTTTGATATAATATTTCTTTTACCTGAAGAACTTCCTTTAACATTTTTTTATAGCATAAATGTGCTGAGAATGAATTCTCTCAGTTTTATTTTCTTTTTCTTTCCATTATTTTGTATTAAGTTTAACTTTTAAATATTGAGATAATTACAGATTTACACATAGTTGTAAGAAATAAAACAGAGCCTGTGTACACTGTACCCAGTTTTCTCCAACATTTTGAAAAAATATAGTACAATATTATAATCAGAATGATGACACTGATAAAGGCAAGGAATAGAGCAATTCCACCACCAAAAGAATCATTTATGTTTTCCTTTCATAGTCAAAACCACTCCCCTCCCATCAATGCCTCCCCATCCTTACTCCTGGTAACCAATAATCTGTTTTGCATTCTTATAATTTTGTCATTTTAAAAACTTTTTGTACATAGGCTTTTATACTATGTAACTTTTTGGAAATGACATTTTTCATTCAGCATAATACTCTGAAGATTCACGCAAGTTGTTACATTTACCAGTAGTCTGTCTCTTTTTATTGCTGAATAGTATTCCGTGGATGTTTGTACCACAGTTTATTTAACCATTCACCCATCTGGGTTATTTCCAGATTTTAGCTATTAGGAACAAAGCAGCTATAAACATTTGTGTGTGTGCAAGTTTATTTGAATGTAAGTCTTTTTTTAATTTATCTGAGATAAATGCTTACGAAAGCAATTGCTAAATCATGCGGATACTTACATGTTTATTTTAGTTTTTGTTTTGTCTTTTTAAGAAACCAAAACTGTCAAACTATTTTCCGTAATTGCTCTGCTATTGTACATTTCCACCAGCAAAGTATGAGTGACCCAGTGTCTTCACATCCTTGCCAACATTTTGTGTTGTCATTATTTTTTGTTTAAATTTTAGCCATTCTGATAGGTTTATACTAATATCTTGTTGTGGTTTAATTTGCATTTCCGTAATGACTAATATGACATTGAGTATCTTTGAATGTTCCTATTGTGCTTATTTGCTATCTGTACATCTTCTTTGGTGAGATGTCTCTTGATGTCTTTTCACATTTTTTAACTGGCTTTTTCGTTTCTTTACTGTTGAGGTTTGCAAGTCCATAAGCGTTTGGCTGCTAACCAAAAGGTTGGCAAATAGAATCAACAGGCCACTCCTTGGAAACCCTGTGGGGCAGTTCTACTCTGTTCTATAAGTTTGCTATGAGACGGAATTGGCTCAATGGCAACGGGTTTGGGTTTATTTTTGTTTTTGTTTTTTTTCCTTCTATATTCTAGATATAAGTTGTTTGTCAGCTACATGGTTAGCAAATATTTTCTCCCAGACTGTAGATTATATTTTTTATTCTCTCCACACAGGCTTTGTTAAAACAAAAATCATATTAAGTCAATAACAGAAATTGAATCAAGTTTATTTAATATGTAATTTGCAAATTGGGGTAACATTTTGACTAGGGAGTCATAAATGTTCCAAAGAGAAAAGAACTTCCAAAGTTCTTTTATATCCCACCTTATCAACATTGCCATGGAAACGGAGCCAGAATAGTGTTTATATAATAACAATTTACTCTAAAACAGTCTGACCTTGGAGTCTCCTTTTCTCAAAACTGACTACACATAGATTATTCTTCAAAAGAGCACAACGTTAAGGCAAAATGGTTTTCACTAACCTATTTACTAGGCTATTGTTTGACTTAAAAATGACTTTAAGAAATCAATCTTCTCAAGGCTCAAGGTCCAAAGATCATCTAAGGGCAATGGCTTGGGTAGGTCATTCTGACCTTCCATGGAACTCAGAAATCTGGATTTCATGAGAATTCAAACTCTGTTTCTCAGCCTTTTTTTTTTTTTTTTTTTGACGAAGCCTAACTTGTCAATTTTTGCTTTTATGGATCATGACTTTGAAGTCAAGTCTAAGAATGTCTGGCCTTGCCTTAGTTTCCAAAGATTTCCTCTTAAGTTTGTTTTTATTTTCCTTAAAAAAAAAAAGTTTTACATTATATTTATTTTTAATTAATTTTTGTGTAGGGTCTGAGATTTATGTTGAGGTTATTTTATTTTACTTTTGCTTATGGACATCTAATTGCTCTAGCACTATTTGTTGTAAAGTCTCTCCTTCCTCCATTTAATTGCTTTTACATCTTTGTCAAAATTAAGCCAAGCATATTTATGTAAGTTTATTTCTGGGTTCACTATTCTGTTCTGTTGATCTATGTGTCTGTTCTTCTGCCAAAACCATACCGTATTGATTCCTTAGGTATATATTGTTGTTGTTGTTGTTTTGTGCCATTGAGTCGATTCTGACTTAGCAACCTTATATGACAGAGTAGAGGTATCCCATAGGGTTTCCTAGGCTGTAATGTTTACAGGAGCGGATCACCAGGTCTTTTCTCCTGTGGAGCCACTGGATGGGTTTCAGCTGAGAGCTTAACCATTTCACCTCCAGGGCTCCTTCTGTAGGTACATAATGTCTTTAAATTGGTAGACTGAGTCCTCCCACCCTTTTCTTTTTTTTCAAAATTGTTTTAGCTGTTCTAGCTTTTTTTCCTTCCTCTATATATTTTCGCTGTCCAGCTTTCGCATACGTATGAAACTATTGAAAACACCATGGCTTGGGTCAGGGACACCTTAGTCTTCAAGGTGACATCTTTGCTTTTTAACACTCTAAAGAGGTCTTTTGCAGCAGATTTGCCAAGTGGAATGTGTCATTTGATTTCCTGACTAGCTTCCATGGGTGTTGATTCTGGTTCCAAGTAAAATGAAATCCTTGACAACTTCAATCTTTTCTCCATTTATCGTGATGCTGCTTATTTATGCAGTTGTGAGGATTTTTGTTTATGCTGAGGTTTAATCCACACTGAAGCAAAAGGTGGACAATGAATAAGGAAGACCAAAGAAGAATTGATGATTTTGAATTATGGTGTTGGTGTAGATTACTGAATATACCGTGGACTGCCAAAAGAACGAGCAAATCTGTCTTGGAAGAAGTACAGCCACAATGCTCCTTAGAAGCAAGGATGTTGAGACTACATCCCACATACTTTGGACATGTTATTAGGAGGGATCAGTCCCCGGAGAAGGACATGTCAGTGAAAAATAGGAAGACCCTCAACGAGATGGATTGACCCAGTGGCTGCAACAATGGGCTAAAGCATAACAACGATTGTAAAGATGGTGCAGGACTGGGCCGTGTTTCATTCTGTTGTGCATAGGGTTGCTATGAGTCTGAAGTGACTTGACGGCACAACAAAAACAACTACATATTTTAGCTGACTTGTGGTTAACAGTCGAGTCCCTAACAATTGTGCCACCAGGGTTCTATACATTTTAAAATAATTCTGTCTATATTTACAAAAGTCTTCCTGGGATATTGACAGGAATTGCATTAAACCTACAGATCGATTTGGAAAGAACTGACATCTGTGAGGAGGTAGTCCCTTGGACAGGACCAGAGGTCAGGTCTTCCCCACTGCTCTCTTCACTAGACTTATACTGATGGCATTAAGTGGGACAAGAATTAATTTTGTAAATGCTAGATATATACATACATATATATGTATGTATATATGTGTGTATATATATATATATATAAAACAAACAGACAAACAAACACACATCCAAGCCAAGGAGACAAAGAATTAAGTTTGGCCTTTTGTCTCCAGTTTCTGAAAACAGCCCAACCAATTAACATGTTCTTTGTCTTTCTAAAACATCCAGGCCACACTTAAACATATGTAAATGAATCAGGAGTGCCCAGCTCCTCACCTTGGCAACAACCCTCAGGAAAGGAGAAAATGAGATCTATACTTCCCCCCACCCTCTGAGGCCTGATGCTTGTGCATGTAGCATACCTCATGGGCTTTGGGATATAAAAATAACCAACTGAGGGACCTCATGGTCTCCTAAGCTATGGTGCTTGGTGGGGCATGCGTGGCATAAGCTTACAGCCCACCTAACTGGATGTACCTGGCCAGGGAGAGACCAGCAGAAGGTGTTTAAGATGCTGTGGAAAAGTCATCATCTCTGCCCTGACAGCTTTTGAGTCATAGGGGACTGCTTGTCTGTTGTATGCTGTCTGCTTCTTTCTTCTAAGTTATAAAAGCTATTTTCCATACGCTAACACGCGTTCAGGCTTTGATTGGAAGGATGTGATATTCATGGAGCAATCCTTGTTAGTTATTAGTTTCCTTTCTCTAATGGCCTCCTCCAAAAAACAGAAACCAAACGCGTTGCCATAGAGTCGATTCTGACTCATAGCTATTTAGAAATCGGAGACCACCTGTGCGCACCGAGAAGATTTGGCATGTTGTCCCACAACATATTTACTGTATTAAGTCTTCTAATCCATGAACACTATTTCCAGTTATTTAGATTGTTTTAAATTTTTTCATCAGTTTTGTAGTTTTCAGCATTAAATTCCTGTACATGTCTGTTAGATTTACACCTAAATATTTAATTTTCTTTGAAGTAATTGTAGAATAGTGTTTTTTCTTCTTTCCATAGTATTCATTAATAGTGTACAGAAATGTGATTTTTTCTGTGTTGATCATGTATCCTGTGACCTTTTTTAAACGCATTTATTTATTCTAGGAGTCTCTGTAGATTCCTTGGATTGTCTATATAGACAATCATGCATGATATTTGCAAATAGGTACAATTTTATTTTTTCTTTTCTGATCCTTATGCCTTTTATCTCCTTTTATCACTTTTTTAAGTAGTTTAGGGCTGTGTTTCCTTCTGTTATACATAGGGTCACTATGAGTTGGAACTGACTCAACAGCACCTAACAACAACAGGACTGTTGAAAGAAATTTTCAATAAAACATTAATTTCTGTTTGAACTTGTTGGTTTTAGTTAGCAATTCACAAGTTGGGCAGCATCCAGTTTGAAAGTCAGACCAAGCTCTAAACAGTGGTACATAGCAAAAGGGTTTTATCGGCAACAGACAGACAGGAGCAAAGAAGCTATACGGGGCAAAAAGTGATGGGTGAGTTCTAAGTTATTTTCCTTATATGTCATACTAGGAACTTTTGTAGCCAGGTATAGGTATAGCTGAGGCAGTAAGCATGAATTGGTTGACTTAGATTTTGGCTTCTGGGAAGGTCAGGCATTTACAGAAAATAGAAATTTAGTTAGGTTTTGGTTTGCTGATGTGAGGCTTAGTGTAAGTGACTCCATCTTGGGCCTAGTATAGTTAGGTTAACAGGATGTTCAGCATTATGTTGAGTAAGAGTGATGAAAGCAGACATCCTTGTCTTATTCTTGATATTTGGGGTAAAGTATTCAAGTCTTATTCTCTTGATATTTGGGGTAAAGTATTCAAGTACACAGACTTTTACCATTACGTAAAATGTAAACTGTAGGCTATTGCAAATGCTCTTTATAAGTTGAGGAAGCTGCCCTCTATTCCTACGTTACTGATGTAACCAGACACTTTCAGGTCTGCTCCACGTGGCTAGAAAGACATGAAGCTGCAAAAGCAGAAGAAGAACAAGTTATTTAGCTGGCCACTGGGACTTGTGTTGGCAAGGTGGCTCCCTGAACAATGGCCCAAGGAGTTTATATGGGTAGAGTAAATTGGGTCTGGGGTCTTCAGGGATGCCCCAAGGTAGAGTCAGCCTGCTAATTGGTTTAGCCCATAAAGGCATTCCTGGGGCTGTGGGATCTTCTGTGCCTGCAGAGTCTAAGGGGGGTGGGGGGGCGGGGCACAAAGATGGTGTTTTGCCCATGTCCAGGGTGTAGACGAGGGTGTGTTTTTCGGCCTCTGACGTCAATAGGTCATCCAAAGGACATGGTTGTCAGTACTGCACACGTCAGGCAGGCAAAACCTGGTTCCAGATCAGTTTCGACTGGTCTTGCGACCCTAGTCTCTTGTTTTTCTTAACTGAGCCAGAACCAGAAATATACCTAAATGAGGAGATACCTTAAAGACAGGGGTTTAGTTCCTACATTACCTAATACAGAGATAGCTTACATGCAAGGAGTTAGTTCTCAAATCACATAGGAATGGCAGGTACCACCCCTTATTCAAGATGACAGGCATGCTGTTTGTTAGCCTCACTGAGAGTTTTTATCATGAAGAGGTGCTGAATTTTGTTAAATGTTTTATCTGAATCAATTAGTACATGATAATGTATATACATTTTTTTGTTGTTTAGCTTGTCAATACTCTGAATTGATTGATTTTCAAATATTGAATCAGCCTTGCAGCCCTAGAATCAATCCCACTTGGTTATAGTGTACAATTCCTTTTATATATTGCTGAATTTTATTTGCTAATATTTTCTGAAGAATTTTTGCATCTTTACTCATGGGGAATGTCTGGTTTTGGTAATGAGGTAATACTAGCATTATACAATGTGTTGGGAAATGTTCCCTCGTCTTCTGTGTTCTGGAAGATATTGTGTAGAATTGGTGTTAATTCTTATTTATACATTTGGTAGAATTCTGCAGTGAAACCATTTGGGCCTGCACATTTCTTTTTCAGAGTTTTTAAATTATTAATTAAATTGTTTTAATAGTAATAGGGTTTTTCACATTATCTATTTCACATTGAGTGAGTTTTGATAGTTTGTGTTTTTCAAGGAATTGATTAATTTCATCTAAGTTGTAAAATTTATGTTGGTAGAGATGTCTGTAACATCCTTTATCTCAAAGATCCAACTCTTTGTTGACTTTCTCTATTATTTTTCTATTTTCAATTTTGTTGATTTCTGCCATTTATTATTTTCTTTGTCTTATTTAAGTTTATTTTGCTCTTGTTTTTCTAGCTTTTGATATGGGAACTTAAAAGATAAGACTTTTCCTTGTTTCTAATGTAAGCATTTGGTGCTATAAATTTCCCTCTCAGTACTGCTTTAGCTGTGTCCCGCAGATTTTTATATATTGTATTTTTATTCTCATTCAGTTCAATGTTTTTTTTTTAATTTACCTTGAGATCTCCTCTATGATCCATAGATTATTTAGAAATGTGCTTTAGTTTCCAAGAGTTGGAGACTGCCTTGTTATCTTTCTGTTATTGATTTCTAGTATGATTTCTTTTTGATAAAAGAACGCATTCTGTATGACTTGTTTCTTTTAAACTTGTTGTGATTTGCTTTACGGAACAGGGTTTGGTCTATATTGGTGTATGTTATGTGGGCACTTGAAAATAATGTGTATTCTGCTGTAGTTGGGTGGAGTATTCTATAAGTGTTGATTTGCTCCTTTCTCTGACACAGCTCTGTTTTGCTAGAGGTTTTTTGTTTTGTTTTGTTTTTCTCAGTAGGTCTTTCACCCTCAGCTTTAAGTCTTCTTTTTGTGCTAGACCTCAGTGTGGATTTTGTCCCACACTCCTGTCTCTCCTCTCTCTCTCCCATTATAGTTCTCATTTTGTTAGTCTGGAAGTGGGAAGTGATGAGGAGCAGGGAGAGGAGGTGTTCACTGTTGCTCTGATTAAATGTTAGTCCCATGTCTCAGAGGGGTCACCATCTCAGTGTACTCATCAATGACGTCACTAGGGTTGGTGTCACCCAGTGTGGCAACTCATGGTGTCAACCCCCGCCATGGGCCTCCTCCCCACCAGACCATATCAAACCCTTCGTAATGTTTTTTTGTACTAATGTTAGTCGTAAATTGTAATTCCCATATATCACTTCTTCTTTTTCTTCGATTACTATTTTATTCTTAAAAGTTGTTGATATAGGCTCACAAATACTAATTACCGCAATATTGTAGCTAAAACACCAGAAAATTTGACAAAAACAGCAACTATAAAAACACTGGCAGCAACGAAAACAACAGCAAGTGCTTATAGCACATGCAGACAAAACCACGTGATTCGAAGCATCATTGTAATTGGGTAATAATGATAGCCTTGACCGGAGCACATTAGAAGTTTCAAAAATAAATTAGCATAGTGCTTTGGCCTTGTAGATATATTGACACATGTAAGCTGGGCTTATGGAAAATGTTTTTGTTCTTATAACTAACTACAGGGATATTTTTATAGACAATCATTTTGGTGTCATCCCCTTGGACAATGTCACCCTGTGCAGTCTGCACCTCCTGCACCCTCCTTGTAACACCACTACCCCTGTCCTTCTCCTAACTTTATTTGTAGGTCCAGTATGTTTTTCTGGACATCCGCAGGGTAAGGGTTTGTGTTTCCTTTCACCTGCTGCAATTGATTTTTACCTGTGCACTAAGCAGTGTTTGTGGTCTCCCTCACTAATTAAAGTTTTTGTCCCACAGAGCAGATCCACATGAAAGATGGGTCCAGGTGGCATTTTATGTCCGTTTTGCACAGGCTGCTATGTCCCCTCCCCAGGGATGCACCATAAGAAACCCTTTCTTAAAACTTTCTCCTTTCTTTTCTGTTGTCTTTTAGTAGATTTTCTGGGAAAAAGCCCCATAGAAGGTGTGGACTCTCCCACTGTCAGGCTTCACCCTCTCTTGCAATTTCATATTAAGCCCCTGCCAATTCACCAGCTAGGCCAACTGAGAGTGTCTTGCCTGTGCCCAGTGGTAGCCTACCCAGGAAACCAGGGGTTACATCTCCCCACTTTTGCATGTGTCTGTCTCTCCATTGACTGTGAGCTATTTGGTTTCCTGCAACACCAGGTATCTGATGGGTTCAGGAAATCTCATGAGTTTGTAGCCTATCAGCTTTTATTTTTGCAAGGGTGGAAGCAAGGCTTTTCCAACTCTCTATAACCTCAAGGCAAAGTCAGAAGTACACATTTTCAATTCAGTGGTATTTTGCTTACGGTTGGCAAGTTTTTATAACATTTGAAATCCTGGACAGAAGGGAAAATTGGCTCACCAACCATACAATCACATTGTCAGATACTTATTGCTTCCTTTTTGTACTTTTGTTGTTGTTGTTGGCTTCTTTAAAAAATCATCACACTCATATATTCATTTTTTTAGTCAATAGAGTTTCACACTTGATATCCATATGGGATTTATATTCATTTTTTATATTTAACACCACTTTTATGTGTCAATGGAGTATTTTTTTTCTTTTTTTTTTTTATATTTTGTTGTACTTTAGGTGAAGGCTTACAGAACAAATAGTTTCTCATGAAACAGTAGTACACATGTTGTTTTATGACATTGGTTAACAACCCCACAACATATTAATCCTCTAACTTCTCAACCTTTTTTTTTTTTTTTGGTGAAAATACACATAGCCAAAGATACACCATTTCAAAAATTTCTACATAGACAGTTCGGTGACATTGACTACGCTCTTCCAATTGTACTATTATTGTCACTTAAGATGAAGGCTTACAGAACAAAATAGTTTCTCATTCAACAGTTACTACAAATGTTGCCCTAAGACAATGGTTAACAATCTCACAACACATCAACAATATCCTTACTCAACCTTGGGTTCCCTATCACCAGCTTCCTTGTCCCCTTCTGCCTTCTGGCCTTTGTCACTGGACTCCTGTACCTCATTAGTCTCATTTGGTTTTATGGGGCTGTCCACTCCCAGGCTGAACAGTGAACCTCGGAGGTAACTTCACCACTGAGCTAAAAGGGTGTCTGGGGGCCATACTCTCGCGGTTTCTCCTTTCTCCTTTAGGCCAGTATATCTGGTCTTTTTTTTTTGTGAGTTAGAACTATGCTCTACATCCTTCTCCAGCTCTGTCCAGAACCCTCTGTTGTGATCCTGGTCAGAGCAGTCAGTGGTGGTAGCCGGGCACCAACAATGGACTATTTTTTTATGAATTAAGTTATATCAAAAATATCAGGAATGAGATAGGGTGGTGTTATATATCAATGTTATATTCTAAGACAATGTGATCTATAGGTAAAACACTTCTAATGATAAAGTATCTCCATAAGAATCAGTTTAACAGTGTAGATAGTTTCCTGGACTCTTACCATCCAACACTTTTTATGTATTAGTACTGCACCCAAACTTGTAATGCATTACATAGATTAAAATAGGAATAGAGTAGAAAAGTATATGCTCTAATGTCAGAACCATTGAGTCTGGGTTGGATAAAAGAATTATAAGAACTACCTAATCTGTCATAGTCCTTACAGTGACTGGAAAAGAAAACTAGGACTCATCAAAGGAGATAAAATTAGCAGAGAAGGGCCATCTGATGAGCTATCAGAGAAGAAAGTTTCTAGAAGATGAGAATAGTAGTTAAATTGAGAAGCAAATTTTTTTTTATTTGGCACTTAGATCATTGACCAATATTGTTAGAGCAATTCTAGTGGAGGTAGAAGCCTCATTACATGTCAAAGTTGAATTAAAAGGCAATGAAATTGATGGTGATTTTTTTTCATTGTTATGGGAGGAAAGTGGAAGAAAACCAGGTAGAAAGATACAATGATGAGGGCTTCAGTGGACCATGTTATCTCAGTTGCATACGAAATAAAGCAGGACAAGGAGTGGTTGACATATGGGACAGATAGTAAGAGCTGGGGGATGGATTGTGCCTCTAATGGTGAAAAGAAATGCAAGGGAAGGAGAGCATATTATAATCAGAGAATGATGATGGCAATTTAAAAGTCACCAAGTGACATGGTTTAAGGGGACAATAAACTGCCCTGGCAAGGCAATGGGAATTGGGATGGTGTGACTGAAGGCCACAGGCATGCTGAACTTCATGGAACCTCTTGGCTTGATGAGTTATGTGTATTGGAAGTTCAGGGCATAAGTCAAAGAGCAATGGGGTCTCAGAGCCTGTTCCCGAAGGCGTCCACCCAAAACTGGACTCTACTTTCCTTTAAATCAAATAAACACAGAACCACTGGATCTGGCCTAAGGGGTTCAGAGCCCATTATCATGTTATTTTGTAAATAAACTCAAAATTATATCTGAGTTGCCGAGAGTAAACACTGCAAATTCTTTTTCTTACTTTTTTGGGTTGTTATCTTTTGCGGCTGGAGTCTGTAAATGCAGCATTAATGATTATGACACATTCAAGCCTCTGTCCTTCTCATTGAAAGGATAAACTTTCAAACAACTTTAGAAAAAACATGACATCCAGGGGAAAAAGTACATTATAAATTTCTATGTTCTCTAGATAATCTTTTAGGGGTATGGTTTCCAAATCGACCATTTAATGGGTGTGTCATAATGGAAAGCACAACCTGGGACGCATGCATATACAAACATATGACTTTGGAAGAGCAGAGCTTTGAGAAGATTAAAAAAAAAAGGTTGACACAAGGCCTAAAGAGAAGCTAAGAAAACTATGCTTAAGAGAAGGATGGGTTGATGTGGAAGCACAGAAATGGGCATCTTAGCTCATTTCCACAATTTAACAGCTCTGTGACTTTGGAGAAGTCAGTGATCATTCAGAATCTCAGCACTCAGAGCAGTGTTGTGGTCCAGTGAGTCAGTGTCACTGAGAGAGCTCTTGCAGGCTTGGCAATGCTTAAACCAGTGGAATTCTGCTTAATAATTATGAATATTTTGACCACTGGAACAATACAGAATCCAGAAACAGGCTCAGAAATATACGAATGAAATATAAGATAGAGGGTGGCATTTCAAATCTGGTAAAAGGGATGGGTTATTTCATAAATGAGTTATAATATTTAATTTTGTATTTGAAAATACAGTTATTTTCCTTTATTATATGAGATAATATTATATATCATTTTTAAAAGTTTGTAAAGATCAACTAAAAATTAAAGAAAATATAAAAGGATCATTTAAAGCCTCCCTAAACAAGAATGTTGTTATTGTTAGGTGATGTCAGCTTGGCTCCACTCAAAGTGACCTTATGCACAACAGAACAAAAGGTTGACTAGTCGTACACCATGCTCATAATCGTTGCTATATTTGAGACCATCGCAGCAGCCATAATAATTTTAAAATCCTCTAAACAAGAATAATAATGCAAAAAAGTTAGTTATTTTTTTAAAAGCTAAATAGAACCAATATAAAGAAAGTTAAAAAATAAATGACAGATCATTTTTTTCAATTGTGTTTATATATATATATGTTTTATGTGTATTTTAATGTGTATGTGTATATATATATATATATATACACACACAGCACACATTACACACACATATATATAACAAAAGTTTAATGTATCTAAAATCAAATTTAAAAAGTCAAATATCCTATGATAATCACTTAATATCTCCATCTTTCTTTTCCCCACGCTTCAGATGAAATTTTCTGTTTTTCACTCTTTGAAGTTATGCATGAATGTGCAACTTACTTTGGAAATTGAAACATGAGTAGATATAAAAAAAAAAAATGCTACATTAAGCCAATGAAAATTTGGGATTGTTTGTTACTGCAGCATATTCTAGCCTGTCTTGACTAATACAAAACCTAGTTGAAAATGTGAAAAATAAAAACCAGCAATTCATAGAATAGAAATGCAAATGGCTGATAAAATACATTAAAAGTACACAACTTCACTAATTACAGAAATGAATTTTATTCTCTTATATTGGACAAAATGTGAGAAGCTGGTGATAGTATTGGAGAAGAATTGGGAAAACAAGAATTGTCATATGTTGGTGGTTATGTGAATTAGAAAGTAATTTTACAGTCAGTATTAAATTTTTAAATTTGGAAACCATGGAAACAGCTATCCACATCTGTAAATCTAGCCTCTGGACACAATAGCATGAGCACATAGAAATAAAGGTGAAAAGATGTTTCTTGCAGCATTGTTTGTAAGAGTATAACATTATTTTAAAAACTTAAATGTTAATAGAAGTGTGATAAATACAGGGACACCCCAGGTAATTGGCCTAATATCATTTTTAGTGTTTCTATTCTACCTCCTAGTTCGTTACATAGTGCCTAGGTTTTTAAAACCTTGCGAGTGACCATCCAAGCTGCAACAATTGGTCTATATTCACGTGGAACAGCAGAGGAAGAGGAAGAATCAGGAATAGGAGGAGGAAATGGAATGTGTGCCTAATTGCTTCCATGAACAAATGCCTCCTTTGCCATAAGACCAGAAGAACTGGATGGTGCCTGGATACCATTACTGACCATTTTGATCAAAGATTCTATAAAAGAACCCTCATCAAAAGGGAGAAAAATGTAGAATAGAATTTCAAATTCTCATGGAATCCAAACTTTCTAGAGCCACAGAGGCTAGATGAACCCCTGAAAATGTTGCCCTGAGATAACCTTAAATCCAAAAATGTCCTCTGAAGTCTTCTTTAAACTAACAATAAGTTAGCTCATTTAGTAAAGAATGTTTCCTTGAACATCGTGCTCTTTTGAAGATCTATATGGATCATATTGACAACAGCTACTCCAAAGTCAGATAGGAAGCTTAGGGGGCAATGAGTTCATGATTATGATGAAAGAACAATTTGGAAAAGGAGGGTGAGAATGGTTGCACAACTTGAAGAATGTAATCAATGTCACTGAGTTGTACATGTAGAAACTGTTGAATTGGTGTATGTTTTGTGCATACTTTCAACAACAATAAAAAAATTTAGTGTGATAAATACATTCAGACACATGTCATTAGTCAAATGACATAATATGCAGTCATTAAATGAATAACTTAGATATACAGATCCTTGGAGAAAATTGCACATAATATTAAGTTAAAAAGGCAACTTAAAGAACAAAATATCTTATTGTTTTCAAAACAAAACAAAAATGAAAGAGTGAAAGAAGGAGAGAATCTATAATTATACATATAAACTAATAAAGGAAATTAACTCTGGGTAATGGAATGTGAGGTGGAGGTACAAAGAAATAGTGTTCAAGAGCTACATTGTATAATTTTAAAAATTGGTGACAATAATTGGGGTGATTTTTACTTTCATATTTGCTTTCCTGTATTTTTTCTAGAGCATTTATGTACCATTTTTCAAATGTAGGTAAATATTATAATGAATACACACTTAAGTGGAAGTATAAAATCTAAAACTTTCTGTATTTATTTTACCTTTCATTTTAAAATAAAATATCAGTTTATTCATCGGTAAAATGAGAGAGCTGGGCTGTAGGATTTTACTCTCCTTAAATAAGTTTTATGGTATAGAAATAGCTATACCAGCTATTGCTCAATTATTTAGTCAAGATGTCTACTATCAATACCCAGGGACTTCCTTCAAGTCCCATTAATTGGCCTACAGACCATATGTTCTTCCTTTTACAAAAAACTGTGTCTCTGTCAGCATCCCACCCTCATTTCTAAAGCTATGGGGGTTTTTCCCTACTTAAATAAGTTTGATGGGTGCCAGATAGGCAGAGGCCAAACTTTCCACCAAAATAACTACACAAGCAGACCAGTTAGTCTTCTACAGCACCACGGTTGGTGATGTAAGACATGAGTCTGCTGAAACAGAGACAAAGGACTTTATTACTTACTGCAGAGAAGAGCAGAGGCATCAGCACAATAGCACTGACTTTCCTTACCCACCACATCCCAGGGGCAACATGTTGGGCCCAGATGGTTGCTGCTTACCCAGTGGGTTGTACTGCAGCTGGGGAACCCTGAGCTTAAGAAATCACTGTTTTTACAGTGAGCAAGCCTGTCCTTTGTCCTAGAGGAACCATATAAGACATCGTTTCCTGCAAGGTGATCTCTTATGTCTCAGAAACACCATCCACATAAGCAGTCCTGAGATGTGGCACAGGTAAATGAAAAGACAAGATTTTACAGTTTTGGCTCACTCAGAAAGGTGTGTAGGTGTGCAGGGGGTGCATGGCTGATGTCTCCCAACTCAGACTTGATTATCCTTAGGGAATTATTTTTCAGGTTTCAGACTTATAATTTTATCAAATTTCTCTTTATATTGTCTTAAAGTGCATTGCTCCATTCCTGTGTGACTCAAGCACCTATCACTTCATGCCCAGGTCACCATAGAAGTGCTTAGATTGATGCTCTGATCTTTGTCCATCTATTCCTACCTTTCTTCAACAAACATTAATCATTAATCACATGTTACAGATTAGGGTAAGAGATAAATAAAGTCCAGTCTCTGTCTTCAAGGAGTTCACATTCCAGTGTGGAGACAGCAATAACATAGCTGGTACCATGAGTGAAGAAAGCAGAATGACTAGATCAGCCAGAGTGAAAAGTAGTGAAGTCAGAGAAGGTTGGGAAATACCATTTCTCAGCTGACTGTATAAAGTGTGAATACACATTAGATTGCTGAAATAGAAGGAAGAACAATACCCACAGCTTCATCATTCATAAAATGAAGGGGTTAGGCTACAGGTAAGAAGAAAATAAGTTATTAAAATTGTACACATATTATGCAATTATGAGGAGACTGAGGTTCAGAAACATTAATAACTCTTCCTAACTTCATCAGGATAAATTTATTATCTTAGACACCAGCTCCAGACTCGGGTCCTCCTGAGTATTTAACACAGTTATCTTTGGGGAATAAGTCTGATCTCAATAAAGTCATTGAATATCCAAATGACTAAACTTACTACCTCTCCATATACTGGACACTAACTTCTTCTAGGTATTTGGCTAAAAATTTCTCTTTTATCCAGATATATTGCCACCCTGAAGACATGCAGTTATTGTTAAAGTTAGGACTGGATAACAGAGGATTCTCACTGCATATTTATCTTATAATTATTGCTTTTTATTTGGGACTATAGTATTTCATCTGTCTTAATCTGGATTCTCTAAAGGAGTAAAACCAGTGAAATGTACATATAAATGTATACATAAATGGCTCATGCAATTGTGGGTTAACAATTCTTAAACACCTAGGTCAAGCGGCAGACTGAAGACTTCTGGTAGCTCACATGGTTGCAGGGGTTGATGAACCCAAAATTAGGCAGTTCAGGTGGCTCACGGGATCATGGGAGCTGACGAATCCAAAATCTACAGGTAAGGTGGCTGAAGACTTCTTCAAGCTTATGTCCCAAGAACCACAGATCAGGTGACAATAAGAGTGCAGGGTTGAGAGAGAGAGCGAACTTTCCCAGAACATCCATTTATATAATGGCAGCAGGCCACACTCCCGAGAAAACTCCTCTTTCAACTAGTTGGCTGCTCACATCAGATCACAAAGTGGAAGGTGACTACATAGTGTCTGCCAAGTCACCAAGAATCATAGTCTAGCAAAGTTGTCATGTAATATTAACCTTCACAGTCCACCTTTTGTGAACTTAGTACCTATAAACATCTCCTTAAACCATAATAATCTCCAAATAAAGACAATTATAAATTCATACTTATGCCTAACATGATAAAAATCACTTGCACATAACTGAAAATGCATTAACCCCCTTTACATCTTCTATTTTATAATAAGTCATGGTGTAAGGGGAGTCTGGTGGCACAGTGGTTAAGAGCTCGACTGCTAACCAAAAGATCAGCAGTTCAAATCCACCAGCCACTCCTTGGAAACTCTATGGGGCAGTAGTTCTACTCTGTTCTATAGGGTGAGTCAGAGTTGACTCGATGGCAAAGAGTTTGGTTTTGTTTAAAGGTATAAGTCAGGGATGAAAATAAAGATTTTGATATAGATAGATAGATATCAATATACATATAGATATACATAAAGAGAGATATAGATACATATTTTATATGTAGATAGATAGATTAGATAGATAGACAAACACACATATAAGAAAACAAGGATGAAATACTCATAACAGTTTACAGTTCTTCAATTGGTCATATGATCAAAGTTGGTATTTAGGACAACCTTCTTCCACTACCCATTCCATATTTCCTTTTCCCTCAGCAAGCACCTCAGCTGGTCGTGGTTCTTTGCCTGCTAGGGTAACCGAAACCTTCATTCCTGAAGGGTCTGGGCCATTAGTAGATCTGTCTGAATTGGGTTGCAGTTTTTTATTGACTTTAATCACAGGGCATAATAGTACTAAGAAACACCCTGAAGGGTCTCCTTTATTCCAGACATACTCGTCTGTACCTCCATTATGTAATAACAGTCTAATTTTCCCTGGTAATCAGCATCAAACACTCCAGCTGATATGGTAACTCTCTTCTTTGCCTGTTGATTCAGAGACATGAGGCATGCAAAGTCATTTGATGGCATCCTTAACTTCTACTGCAAAGGAATCAGTGTTGTGTCTCTGGGTAGGAGCATTCCTCCCTTTGGAGCTAAGACCTATAGATCAGCAGAATATAAAGTCATGGGGGCAGGAAGGAAAAATTTTGCAAGTGAGTCACAAGGGGTATTAGCGGGTGGTGCCCCTTCTGTTTCTACCCCTTGATTTCTGGACCTGTGGATCCTGGCTATGGGAGAAACAGCACCATATATTGGACACTGGTTTAGAGCATATAGAGCCTCTTGGAGAACACTATCCTATCCCTACGTGGTATTTTCACATAGCTAGTGCTGTGATGCAGCCCTGGTGCTGCAGTAGTTAAGAGCTCTGCTGCTAACCAAAAGATAGGCAGTTCAAATCCACCAGCTGCCTCTTGGAAACCCTATGAGGCAGTTCTACTCTGTCCTATAAGGTCTTTATGAGTCAGAATTGACTCCACGGCAACGGGTTTGGTTTATGGGTTAGTACTTAATTAAGTGTTTAAAAGAACATTCCATAGTTCTATCAAGCCTGCTGCTTTAGTATGAAGCATGGGTCCATTGCTGCATTTCATTTGCTGTGAAGTGAGTTCTTTGATCTGAGGCAATGCTGTATGGGATACTATGATGATGGATAAAGTGTTCTGTAAATCTGCGAATGATAGTTTCAGCAGGAGCATTGAATGCAAGGAAGGCAAATCCAAATCCAGAGTAAGTGTCTATCCAATGAGAACAAAATGCTGCCCTTTCCATGATGGAAATGGTCCATGTAATCAACCTGCCATCAGGTTGCTGGCTGATCATCCCAAGGACTGGTGCCATATCAAAGACTCTGCTGCTGTCAGATTGGGCACTTGGCAGTGACTGTAGCCAAGTAGAACTTAGTGAGGGGAAGTCCATATTGCAGAGCCCACGCATAATTCTCCAACCCTGCTACCATGTCCACTTTGTTTATGAGCCCATTGGGCAAGGAGTGGCTAGGGCAAGAGCCAACTGGAATTCACAGAATGCATCATCCTATCCATTTGATTCTTAAAATCCTTCTCTGCCAACGTCACCCTTTGGTAAGCCTTCACATGAGACAAATATCTTCACTTCTTTGGCCCATTCAGAGAGGTCTATTCACATACTTCTTCCCCATACCTCCTTGTCACTAATTTTACAGTCATGTTCCTTCCAAGTCCTTATTCCATCTAGCCAAACCATTGGCTGCAGCGAATGAAATGATATACACATCAGCCATTTCTCCTCCCAAGAAAAATGAACAACCAGTTTGTTGCTTGAAGTTCTACACATTGAGAGGATTTCCCTTCACCAGTGTCCTTAGGGGAATCAGAAACTGTCTACAGTGCTGCTGCTGTCCACTTTCAAGACATGCCTGTATATTGCACAGAACTTTCATAAACCAAGTATGAGTTTTGTCTTCCTCAGTCAACTGACCATAAACAACTCTCCATGAGGCCATAGGTGCAGGTTCAGACAGGAGTGGGGACCATGGGCATTCCTCATGTAACTTACTTGTGCCTTCAGGGCCTGCTTGGGCCTGATGTCATATATACCACTTCCATTTGATGATGCGGGGTATATACAACTTTATGATTTGTGAATCAGACAATATCCAGTTCATGAGTGGGAGCTCGGGTCTCATGGAAACTTGGTGGCCCATGGTTAGGTGTTCAGTCTCTACTAAGGGCCATTAACAAGCCAAAGGCTCTTTCTCAAAAGGAGAGTAGTTATCTGCAGAGGATGGCATGGATTTGCTCCAAGATCCTAAGGTTCTGTGCTGTGATTCACCAACAGGGGCCTGCCAAAAACTCCAGTCTGCCACTGACACTTCAATTACCATTGGACCAGCCAGATCATATGGCCCAAGTGCCAAAGCAGCTTGCATGGCAGCCTGAACCTGTTGCAGAGCCTTCTATTGTTCTGGGAACTACTCAAAACAAGCAAATTGTTGAGTCACTTGGTAAATAGGCCAGAGTAGCACACCCAAAATGAGGGATATGTTGCCTCCAAAATCCAAAGACCCACTAGGCATTTGTCCTCACTTCTAGTCATAGGAGGGACTAGATGCAACAACTTATCCTTCACTGTAGAAGGAATATCTAGACATACCCCACCCCACTGAACACCTAGAAATTTCACTGAGGTGGACCCTGGATGAGTTTTTGTCGGGTTAATTTCCCACGTTCTGGCATGTTTACCAATAAGTCTACAGTCATTGATACTTCTTCCTTACTAGGTCCAGCCAGCATAATGCCATCAACGCAATGGATCTCTGTGATGTTTGTGGAAGGGAAAGGTGGTCAAGTTCCCTGTGGACTAAATTATGACTGGAGAGTTGATATATCTCTCAGGTAAGACAGTGAAGGTGTATTACTGGCCTTGCCGGCTGAAGTCAACCTGCTTCTGATAGACTTTAAACACAGGAATGGAGAAAAAAAGGCATTGGCCAGATCAATAGCTGAGTACCAAGTACCATGAGATGTATTAATTTACTCAAGCAATGAAATCACATCTGGAACATCACCTGCAATTGGAGTCACCACCTGGTTAAATTTATGATAATTCACTGTCATTCTTCAACAGCTGTCTGTTTTCTACACAGGCAAAATAGGCGAGTTGAATAAGGATGTGGTGGGAATCACCACTCCTTCATTTTTCAAGTCCTTAGTGGTGGCACTAATCTCTGCAATCCCTCCAAGAATTCAGTATTGCTTTTGGTTTACTATTTTTTTTTTTAGGTAGGGGCAGTTTTAATAACTTCCACTTGACCTTTCATACCATAATAGCCATTATTCCACATATTAGGGACTCAACATGGGGGTTCTGTCAGTTGCTGAGTATGTCTATTCCAATTATGCATTCTGGAAATGGAAAATCACTACAAGATGAGTTTGGGGACCCATGAAACCCAGTGTGAGATGGACTTGAGCTAAGACTCCATAAATTACCAGACTTCATACACCCCTACTCTGACTGTGGGGCCACAGTGACATTTTGAGTCTCCTGAAATTAGTGTCAGTTCATAGTGCCCAGTTATCTCTGAAAAGTTTGATTGTTTCCTTTTCCTCACTGAAGAATTACTCTCATAAAAAGCCATAGACCCCTTTGGGGAAGGCTGGGAGAAAAAATAACAATATAAATTTTTGGCAGTGTACTGGGGTCCTTCCTAAAGGGAACCTGGCCTCCCCTTCATTCATGGGGTTGTTGGTCTGTAAACTGGCTCAAGTCTGGGAATTGACTGAGGGGCCATGACTCTCTTTTTTGGTGATTTAAGTTATACTGCCAATCACTTGACCTAGAATTCTTCCATTTGCACTAATCAAGTAAATATTTAGTAGGTTTCCCATCTATTTCCCTCATATGGACACCATGACTAAGTAGCCAATGCTATAAATCCATGTGAGTCAGACTATTCTTATTACTACTTTGTGCTGTCCATTGTGGTAACCATGCCCACCTTGTCTTTGTCAATTAAGTGCCTCTACTTGGCTTCTGCTACCCCCAAGTCCAATCACACCCATTGTAGTTAGGCTTTCCTATTCAGTGAAGACAGTTCCCACTGTAAAATATGTCCTACATAGCAGTCTTCATGGATGCTAGCGCTCTACTCACAAACTTATTCTTTACAGTTGTGGTGAAAGGTGTGTCCTCTGGTCACAACTTTGTTGGGTCAATTGGCCTGACATGATAAATCCACTCTAACATTCCAATTTTTCTAAGGCTTTGGATATCTTCTATAGTATACCAAGGTAGTTTTGGCATTTCAACTTCATTTTAGTGCAGGCCATCTTTTAGTCCACATTTCAGTCAACCAACCAAATAAACTATTAGATCCTTTTCTTACCCCTAGATATAAAACAGTGAATAAAAAGTCTCTGCCTAGTGGGCCCATATCAATAAACTCAGAGGAATACAACTTTATGTTCCTTGCACCATTATCCTAAACCCTTAATAGTCATTCCCACACATATTCTCCATTTTTATGTTTGCATACATTAGAAAAATCAGACACTTCTTTTAGAGTATAGCATACCTCCTCATTGGTCACACTTTTTGGACTGGCTGGGACTTTGTTCTAGATATAGGTCTAGAAGCAAAAATATGTGGTGGGGGTGGGTCCTGGGGACATTCAGCAATGTCTTACAAGGCTTCTTTCTCAAAAGACTACTTAACTGTCACTTCAGGCAATGCCCCAAGTAGTGCTTCAGGGAAGGACTCTTCAAATGCCTCTGGGTTGATCTCATGAGATAGTGGTGATAGAGCTGATTTTACTGCAAATGTGATTCAGTAGACAAAGATGGGTTAATCTCTTCAGATGAAAGTGGAAGGGCTGGTTCTACTAGCAAGGGTGAGTCAATGGAATTTAGGGGCTCAATGTCTTCGGCTTCTTCCACATATTTCCATACGTCCCCATCCCAATTTTCAGGATCCCAAGTCAATTTTCAGGATCCCAAGTCTTCCCAATCAATCTCTCACTTTAACTTCAGACAGATTTTGAGGTTGGGAATTCAACTGACCACCTTTAGGATAAGACTCTGGGTTTAGTTTTCAGTAATATCAGCTCTATTACTACAAGAAATAAGGCTTTCTTTCAGGGCACAAATAGCAACTCTCAGGTTCTTTATTTAGTGCTGGAGCTGGGACTCTGAAGCCCTGAGCTCATCGTTTTGTTTCTCGACTTTGTCTAGTGAAAGTAGGACCAACTGAACAGCTTCATTATACTTGTTAATTTGACAAAAATGTTGAACAGTATCAAGTACATGATCACCCAAAATCTTGTCCCTCATAAGTATTTGATCCAATGGTGGTGATATTTTGCATATCTTTATTGCCACATCATGCCATGGATTAGTAATGTCCTCTTTACTACTGAAAATAGAGTTATTAGTGCCTTTAAATCTAGCCAGACTTGAGAACCAATTCAGAAAACTCATCCTTAAGACTTGTTCCTCTAGAACCACCCTTAGTTCCAAATGTATTAATCTGGGTTCTCTAGAGGAGGAAGACTAGTAAGGTGTATATATAAATATAGGTAGAGAGGTTTACTTCAAAGAAATGGCTCATGCAATTTGGGGTCTGACAAGTCTCAAATTGGTGGTTCAGTTGGCAGATTGAAGACTTCTCTTGGCTCTCATGGTTGCATGGGTTGATCAACCCAAAATAAGCAGGAGAGGTGACAGGCAGGAGAGGTGGCAAGTGGAAGCCTTTTCTGGCTCACAGGGATGGGGGGTTGGTGAATCCAAAATCTCCAGGTCAGGTGGCAGGCTGAAGACTTCTGCAGGCTTATGTCCCAAGAACCGCAGGTCAGGCAATAAGAAGAGTGCAGGGTCGAGAGAGAGAATGAGCTTTGCCAGAACAACCAGTTATTTACAGGAAACAGGCCACACCCCCCAGTAAAACTCCCCGTTCAACTGATTGGCTACTCATACCAGATCACAAAATGGAAAGTGATTACATAGTGTCTGTCAAATCACTGTGAATCATAGCCTAGCCAAACTGACACATAACATTAGCCATCACAACACCTTTGTCAGTAAACACTTGAGTTTCTGCATACGGAAGCCTGAGAAGTTGTTCTCTGAAATGAATGACTCTTGGTTCCATGAAAATCACCTAGGGTAAATATTTTTATAAATATTTTTATTTTGAAGAGTAGATGCATGTAATGCACACATTAACAAGGAAAATTGCTGAACTGTGTTTATTTGTTGTTTTGTTTTTGTTTTTTTTCTTATTTTGCAGCATTCTACAATGTAAAACAAACTACTCATTGTGGTCCCTCCTGGTACCAGTACTAAAGGGTGGCTACAGCACAGATTTTAGCCTCACAAAAGGGTATCTTTCTAATGACAACATCTTCTTGAGAATAGAACTGTCAGTGCTGTGAGGTAGTGAGTGCATGCTAAGATGAGGTATTTAAGTAAAAGCTGAATGAAGGTGCATTTGTTAAGGATGTTGAAGTATACTGGTAAGCATTTGGCCCACTATGTGAATTTTATAAATGAATAAACCAAATAAATTTTAAGAATAAATAAATCTTGAATACAAATGCCTGAAGCAACACAGTTAGACCAGAGATCAGTATTACCCCAGCCTTCCCTCTCATACCCAACCAGGGCTCTTGGACTCCACCAGAGGATTGGCAATGTGACTTGGGAGAAGAAGGAGCCTCCTTTGGTGCCCAGGACAACATTCATTCGCTGTCTTTGTGAGTATTTTTAGCATTCTATGTAAGAAAAGACTCACAAGAAAGTCTGCAGACAAATCTCTGTCATTATTCACTATTTCAACCTAATTGTGAAAATTTGAGACATAAAACCAACAATTGAATAAAAGTTTCTCTCTTTGTAAACATATTGTTACATTTAGAAAAACTTCACAGAACACAGAGATGGACTAATTTCCTACGTCCATTACCTGCGTGCAAACTTTATACTGGAGAAAAAATAGTATTTGTTTCCCAAAAAACAGATTTGAAATAGATTATATTTTGTTGTTGTTGTCCTTTTTCATTGAAGATAAGATTTCATTCAACCATAGTTTTCAAATGAGATGGCATTTAATCATTTTAAATTTCAGTGAGAAATAATCTTTACTTGTGTAAGGAAAAATGTTGTTCATCATTTATTTATTCATATTTGTCTAATTCATTCACTCATGATTTATAAACCCACTGGAATGCCTTTGATCTCCTCTATGAGAGAGACAGAGGACAGTGTTCTGTAGCTACACACTGTTCAAAAATTAACTTTTTAGTTGGTGTCAATATGTACACTCTATTACAGCACTGACTGCTGTTATTGAGGATGGATGATAGCTCACCATTTGTGCTTTATACTTGACAGAATTCAAGTCATTGACATAGCATAGTTTATAAAGAGAATGTTCTACATTTTACTTTGGTGAGTAGCATCTGGGGTCTTAAAAGCTTGTAAGCAGCCACCTAAGATACTCTACTGATCTCACCCCATCTGGAGCAAGGGAGAGTGAAGAAAACCAAAGACAAAACGGAAAGATTAATTCAAAGGACTAAAGGACTACAATTACGACAGCCGCCTCCAGACTGAGTCCAGCACAACTAGATAGTGCCTGGCTATCACCACTGACTGCTCCCAAGGGATCACAATAGATGGTCCCAGACAGACCTGGAGAAAAATGTAGAACAAAATTCTAACTCACAAAAATAGACCAGGCTTACTGGCCTGACAGAGACTAGAGAAACCCCAAGAGTATGGCCTCCAGACACCCTTTTTAGCTCAGGAATGAAGTCACTCCTGAGGTTCACCCTTCAGCCAAACATTAGACAGGCCTATAAAACAAAACAAGACTAAATGGGCACACCAGCTGAGGGGCAAGGATTAGAAGTCAGGAGGAGACAGGAAAGCTGGTAATGGGAACCCAAAGTCAAGAAGGGAGAATGTTGACATGTCATGGGGTTGGTAACCAATGTCACAAAATAATATGTGCAAGAATTGTTTAATGAGAAGCGAGTTTGTTCTATAAAACTTCATCTAAAGTACAATTAAAGAAAGAATAGAGGAGGCGGGGCCAAGATGGCAGAATAGTCAGATGCTTCTGGTGGACCCTCTTACAACAAAGACCTGAAAAAACAAGTGATTCAATTATGTATGGCAATCTGGGAGCCCTGAACATCAAAGTCAGAGTTGAAGAACTGGACTGAGTGGCAGGGGGAGGGAGAGATGGTTCAGAAGCAGCAAGGAGGTGCCAGACCTGATCCAGCGAGAGCCTGAGCCCTTCAGGCCTGAGTAGCTCGTGGGTGAGTGGTGAGGCAGGCAAGCAGCGGTGCTCGGGAGGTGCATTTCCCACATCGGGAGAGACCCAGCCCCAGAGAGCCATTCTTTTGGCCTTGGAGACTCAAAAAATTAACAAACAGTGAGAAAAATAAACTGCCAGCTCCCCTAAGCCAGGAACCCAGTGTAGGCACAGCTCCTTTGCCTAGGCACAGGCATAAGGGATCCATGGACTTTGAGTGCCTTTCCCCCTGCATAGACTTGTGTGGGCCTATCTCAATAGCATAGGCCCTCAATACCATAGTACAACAGGGTATATACCAGAACTCTAACTTCAACTGCTTCAGCTGTGAAGTGGCAGGTTCTTGACATTTGACACTGCTCTGCCCATTAAGCAGGATCTTCACCTACCCACATCAGGTGCCCACACCACCTAGACATCTGCAATAGGGGCCCATGAATAAGCGGTGCTCCCCAGTCCTTACAGCCAACAGCATTAGGTGCTCATACTCTGGCTGCAAAACCCACCCACCTACACACTTTAGGGAACTGGGAAACACCTTCCATCTGGACCCTCAGGGGCAGCCATCAGCCCCCTGCCTTGCTCAGAGTGTGTTCCCCTGAGGCAGCCAGATGCCTGGGCCTACACCAATCACCCATGCCTGTCTAGGACTGTAAGTGAGAGCCTACACTACATGCTTGGTTGCTATCTACCTGGGCACCTGAGCTGAATCCATACAGGAGGGGTGGGTGGACTTCTGGGCTCACAAATCTAGTAACAGATCTAACCACCTGGTGACAGGACATTAGAGTTTCAAAGGTGCCAATAATCAAACTAGCTCACATGAGCAGCCTATTTGGGCACATCAAAACAAAACAAGAAGCTAGGACACAGTAAGCAAACATAAAATAAATAAATATAATAACTTATTGATGGCTCAGAGACAACAGTAAATATCAAATCACATAAAAAGGCAATCCATGATGGCTTCAGCAAGCTCCCAAAATAAAGAATCTAGAAATTTTCCAGAGGAGGAAAATTTCTTGGAATTACTGAAGGCAGAATACAAAAGATTAATATACAGAACTCTTCAAGAAATTAGGAAGGAAATTAAGCAAAGCACAGAATGCACAATAGAGGAAATTTAAAATATTAGAGAAGAGCAAAATGATAAATGTAACAGGCTGCAAGAATCTGTAGAGAGACAGCAATCAGAAATCCAGAAGATTAACAATAAAATTTCAGAATTAGACAACTCAATATAAAGTCACAGGAGCAGAATTGAGGCAATGGAAGTCAGAATTAGTCAGATGGAAGATCAAGCACTTGACATCAACTTATTTGAGGAAAACTCAGAAAAAAAGATTTAAAAAAATGAAGAAACCCAAAGAAATATGTGGGACTCTATCAAAAGGAATAACCTCTGTGTGATTGGAGTACCAGAACAGGGGGGGATAACAGAAAACACAAGAGAATCATTGAAGATTTGTTGGCAGAAAACTTCCCTGATATCGTGAAAGATGACAAGATAGCTATCCAAGATGCTCATTGAAACCCACATAAGGTAGATCCCAAAAGAAAGTCACCAAGACATATTATAATCAAACTTTCCAAAACCAAAGATAAAGAGAGAATTTTAAGAGTGGTTAGGGATAAATGAAAAGTCATCTACAAAGAAGAGTCAGTAAGAATAAGCTCAGACTACTGAGCAGAAACCATGCAGGCAAGAAGGCAATGGGATGACATATATAAAGCCTTGAAGGAAAAAAACTGCCAGCCAAGAATTATATATCCAGAAAAAATGTCTCTCAAATGTGATGGTGAAATTAGGGAATTTCCAGATAAACAGAAGTTTAGAGAATTTTCAAAAACCAAACAAAAATTACAAGAAATACTAAAGGGAGTCCTCTGGTTAGAAAATCAATAACATCGGATAACAACCCAAGACTAGAACACGGGATAGAGCAACCAGTTATCAACCCAGATAAGGAAGTCACAAAACTAAATGAAAGCTAAAACACTGAAAATAGGGACACAGATGTCAATACGTAAAAGATGACAACATTAAAACAAAAAAGAGGGACTTAAAAAATGTAGACATAGATTTTTCATTTGGTGAGGAAGTCAAGGATATATAAAGAAATAAAAGACTGGTATAAACTTAGAAAAATAGGGGTAAATAGTAAAGTAACCACAAAGGAAACTAACAATCCTACAAGTCAAAATAAAAAACTAGAAAAATATAAAGACACAGCAAACACAAAATCAACAACAATGAAAACGATTAAAAGAAACTACATAAAGAAAAACAAGTCAGCACAGAAAATTAAGTGGAACAAAGAAACTATGAACAACACACAAAAAAAGACATCAACATGACAGCACTAAACTCATACTGATCAATAATTACGCTGAATGTAAATGGACTAAACACACCAATAAAGAGACAGAGAGTGGCAGATTGGATAAAAAAACACGAATCGTCTATATGCTGCCTATAAGAGACACACCTTATACTTAAAGACATAAATAAATTAAAACTCAAAGGATGGGAAAAAATATATCAAGCAAACAACACTCAAAAAGGAGCAGTAGTGATAATATTAATCTCTGACAAAATAGACTTTAAAGTAAAATCCACCACAATGGATAAGGAAGGACACTATATAATGATTAAAAGGTCAATCCACCAGGAGGACATAACTAGAATAAACATTTATGCCCCCAATGAAAAGGCTCCAAAATACCTAAAACAAACTCTAACAGCACTGAAAAAAGAGATAGACAGCTCCTCAATAGTAGTAGGAGACTTCAACACACCACTTTCCATGAGGACAGAACATCCAGAAAGAAGCTCAACAAAGACACGGAAGAGGTAAATGCTACAATCAACCAACTTGATCTCATAGACATATACCGAACACTCCACCCAAAAGCAGCCAAGTATACTTTCTTTTCAAACACACATGGAACATTCTCCAGAATAGACCACATATAAGGCCATAAAGCAGGCCTTAACAAAATCCAAAGCATCGAAATATTACAAAGCATGTTTTCTGACAATAAGGCCATAAAGGTAGAAATCAACAATGGAAAAATCAAGGAAAAAAAATCAAACACATGGAAACTGAACATCTTGCTCAAAAACTACTGGGTTATAGAAGAAATTAAGGATGCAATAAATAAATTCATAGAATCAAACAAGAATGAAAACACATCCTACCAGAACCTTTGGGACACAGCAAAAGCAGTGCTCAGAGGTCAGCTTATAGCAATAAATGCACACAGCCAAAAAGAAGAAAGGGCCATAATCAAAACATTAACCCAACAACAGGAACAAGTAGAAAGAGAGCAGCAGCAGAAGCCCTCAGGTGCCAGAAGAAAGGAAATTATAAGAATTAGGGCAGAATTAAATGAAATAGAGAATAGAAAAACAATTGAAAGAGTTAACAAGACCAAAAGCTGATTCTTTGAAAAGATCCACAAAATTGATAAACCACTGGCCAAAATGACAGAAGAAAAACAGGAGAGGAAGCAGATAACCCGCAAAAGAAATGAGATGGGTGATATCACAACAGACCCATCTGAAATTAAAAGAATCATAACAGAATACTATGAAAAATTGTACTCTAACAAATTTGAAAACCTAGAGGAAATGGACAAATTTCTAGAAACTCACTACCTGCCTAAACTAACCCAAACAGAGGTGGAACAACTAAATAAACCCATTACAAAATAAGAGATTGAAAAGGTAATTAAAAAACTTCCAACAAAAAAAGCCCTGGCCTGGATGGCTTCACTGGAGAATTCTACCAAACTTTCAGAGAAGAGTCAGCACCACTACTACTAAAGGTATTGCAGAGCATAGAAGAGGATGGAATACTCCCAAACTCATTCTATGAAGCCAGCATAACCCTGACACCAAAAGCAGGTAAGGACACCACAAAAAAAGAAAATTACAGACCAATATCCCTCATGAACATTGATGCAAAAATTCTCAACAAAATTCTAGCCAATATAATTCAGCACATGTCAAAAAAATAATTCGCCATGATCAAGTGGGATTCATACTAGGTATGCAGAGATTGTTCAACATTAGAAGAACAATCAGTGTAATCCATCACATAAATAAAACAAAAGAGAAGAACCACAAGATCTTATCAATCGATGTAAAAAAGGCATTTGACAAAGTCCAACACCTATTCATGAGAAAAACTCTCCACAAAATAGGAATGGAACGGAAATTCCTCAATATAATTAAGGACATTTATACAAAGCCAACAGACAACATCATCCTAAACAGAGAGACTTTGAAAGCATTCCCCTTGAGAATGGGAACAGACAAGGATGCCCTTTATCATCACTCTTATTCAACATTGTGCTGGATATCCTAGCCAGAGCAATTAGGCTAGAAAAAGAAATAAAGGAAATCCAAACTGGTAGGGAAGAAGTCAAAGTATCTCTATTGGCAGATGATATGATCTTATACACAGAAAATCCCAAAGAATCCACAAGAAAACTAGTGGAACTAACAGAAGATTTCAGCAAAGTTTCAGGATACAAGATAAACATACAAAAATCAGTTGGATTCCTTTACACCAACAAAGAGAACTTCGAAGAGGAAATCACCAAATCAATACCATTTACAGTAGCCCCCAAGAAGATAAAATACTTAGGAATAAATCCAACCAGATATGTAAAAGATCTGTACAATGAAAACTACAAGAGACAGAAAGGACCACATAGCCCAGAGACTTCATCAGCCCGAGACCAGGAGAACTAGATGGTGCCTGGCTACCACCAATGACTGCCCTGACAGGGAACACAACAGAGAGTCCCGGATGGAGCAGGAGAAAGGTGGAGTGTAGAACTCAAATTCTAGTAAGAAGATCAGACTTGATGGTCTGACTGAGACTGGAGGAACCCTGGAAAGCATGGCCCCTGCATTTTCTATCAGCCCAGCGCTAAAACAATTTCTGAGGTCAACTCTTCAGACAGGGATTGGACTAGACTGTGGAACATAAAGTGATACTCATGAAGAGTGTGCCTCTTGGTTCAAGTGGATACAGGAGACTGAATGGGCAGCTTCTGTCCAGAGGTGAGATGGGAAGGCAGAGAGGGTTAGGAGCTGGTTGGATGGACATGAGGAATCAGGAGTGGAAAGGAAAGGTGTGCTGTCACAGTATGGGGAGAGCAATTAGGGTCACATAATAATGTATGTATAAATTTTTGTATGGGAAAAAAAATTATAAAAAAAAGAATTAAAAAAAGGTAAGAAAAAAAAAAAGAATTCAAGCCATTGAATAATGCTTGTGAAACTTACATAAACGTCCTAATTGTTAGCAATTAGGTTTGGTAACAACAGTGTTTCTCAAAACTATAATGCTTTCCCATAACCATCTCACTTCCTGCTCACTACAAGCATTACTTTAATTCTTCACTTTTCACCTTTTTTTCACCCACCCCAACCCACCTAATCCCACTTCTACTCTGACTATGTGATCTGACCCCTTGCTTCACAGAGAAAGAAGAAACCACAGAAGTAAATGCAACAAATAGACTTAACTGTAAAGAAATGTTGAACTTCTTTCAGGAGGCATATTATAGCTAGTGATATTAGTGTAGTAATTCTGAAACTTTGGGGGTGCCCTGGAGGGGAGAACAAATGAATAACTGTACTAATGTTGGGAAGCTGTGTTCTCACTGTGGGAGAGAAGGGTAGGGGGAAAAAGCACGTAATAGGGAAAGACAAGGAAGAAGCTTAAGGTTTTGGTTAGATTAAGTGGGCAATATCAGTTTGGATTTATGATTTTCTTTATGCAGATATATACCTATGTCCCATAACTCTTTCCAGTGAAAGGGCCTACTAGCATTGAGCCTACCTAACAGCCAAACTTGGAGAAAAATGACTGATTCCATATCTGGAGTAGAGAAAGTTCAAGATGAGAATCTTAGTTATCTAGTGGTGCAATAACAGAAATACCACAACTGGATGGCTTTAACGAAAGGAAATGTATTATTTCACAGTTTAGGAGGCCAGAAGTCTGAATTCAGGGCACCAGCTCTAGGGGAAGGCCCTCTGTCTCTGTCTGCTCTAGGGAAGGTCCTTATCTCCTTTAAACATTTGTGAGACCAACATTCCTTGGAGATCTCTATGAGTCTTGGCATCAATCTTCTCCTGGGTCCAGGAGGTTCTCAGTACAGGGACTCCAGATTCAAAGGACCTGCTCTGCTCCTGGTTCTTCTTTCTTGGTGGTATGAGGTCCTTCAATCTCTGCTCGCTTATTTAATCCCTTTTATATATCAAAAGAGATTGATACAAATACAGCCTAATCCTGTAGATTGTGACCTGCATCATTAACATAACTTCCTCTAACCCAGCCTCATTAACATACTGTTGTTGTTTTTTTAGGTGCCATTAGGTCTGTTCTGATTCATGGCTACCCTATGTATACAGAAGGAAACACTGCCCAGATGTGCGCCATCCTAACAATCGTTATGCTTGAGCCCATTGTTGCAGCCACTATGGCAATACATCTTGTTGAGGGTCTTCCTCTTTTTCACTGACCCTCCACTTTACCAAGCATGATGTCCTTCCCCAGGGACTGATCCTTCCTGATAACATGTCCAAAGTATGAGACGTAGTCTCACCATCTTTGCTTTTAAGGAGCATTCTGGATTTACTTCTTTCCAGACAGCTTTGTTCATTCTTTTCACAGTCCATGGTATATTCAGTATTCTTCGCCAACACCACAATTCACAGGAGTCAATTCTTCTTCTATCTTCTTTATTCATTGCCCAGCTTTCACATGCATATGAGGAAATTGAAAACACCATGGCTTGGGTCAGGCACACTTTGGTCTTCAAGGTGACATCTTTTCTTTTTACTACTTTAAAGAGATCTTTTGTAGCAGATTTGTCGAATACAATATGTCCTTTGATTTCTTGACTGTGGCTTCCATGGGTGTTCATTGTGAATCCAAGTAAAATGAAATCCTTGACAACTTCAATTTTTTCTCCGATTATCATGATGTTGCCTATTGGTCCGGTTGTGAGAATTTTTGTTTTCTTTATGTTGAGGTGCAATCCATAGTGAAGGCTGTGGTCTTTGATCTTCATCAGTAAGTGCTTCAAGCCCTCTTCACTTTCAGCAAGCAAGGTTGTGTCATCTGCATAACGCAGGTTGTTAACGAGTCTTCCTCCAATCCATGATGCCCCATTCTTGTTCATATAGTCCAGCTTCTCGGATTGTTTGCTCAGCATACAGATTGAATAAATATGGTGAAAGGATACAACCCTAACACACGCCTTTCTTGACTTTAAACCATGCAGTATCCCCTTGTATTGTTCGAACGACTGCCTCTTTGTCTATGTACAGGTTCCTAATGAGCACAATTAAGTGTTCTGAAATTCCCATTCTTTGTAATATTATCCATAATTATTATGATCCACACAGTCGAATGCCTTTGCATAATCAATGAAACAAAGGCAAACATCTTTCTGGTATTCTCTGCGTTAAGCCAGGATCGATCTGACGTCAGCAATGATATCCCTGGTTCCACATCCTCTTCTGAATTCAGCTTGAATTTCTGGCAGTTCACTGTTGATATACTGCTGCAGCCCCTTTTGAATGATCTTCAGCAAAATTTTATTTGCATGTGTTATTAATGATATTGTTCGATAATTTCCACATTCGGTTGGATCACTTTTCTTGGGAATAAGCATAAATATGGATCTCTTCCAATTTGTTGGCCAGGTAACTGTCTTCCAAATTTCTTGGCAGAGCCGAGTGAGCACCTCCAGAGCTCCATCTGTTTGTTGAAGTATTGCAGTTGGTATTCCATCAATTCCTGAAACCTTGTTCTTTGCAAATACCTTCAGTGCAGCTTGGGCTTCTTCCTTCAGTGCCATTGGTTCCCGATCATATGTTACTTCCTGAAATGGTTGAACGGTGACCAATTCTTTTTGGTATAGTGACTCTGTATATTCTTTCCATGTTCTTTTGATGCCTCCTGCATTTAATATTTTTCCCATAGAATCCTTCAATACTGCAACTCGAGGCTTGAATTTTTTCTTCAGTTCTTTTATCTTGAGAAATGCAGAGAGTGTTCTTCCCTTTTGGTTTTCTATCTCCAGGTCTTTGCACATTTCATTATAATTTTTTACTTTGTCTTCTCGAGCCACCCTTTGAAATCTTCTGTTCAGCTCTTTTACTTCATCATTTTTTTCTTTTGCTTTAGCTACTTGACATTCAAGAGCAAGTTTCAGAGTCTCTTCTGACATCCATTTTGATCTTTTCTTTCTCACCTGTCTTTTTAATGATCTCTTGCTTTCTTCATGTATGATGTCCTTGATGTTATTCCACAGCTCTTCTGGTCTTCAGTCATTAGTGTACAATGAATCAAATCTATTCTTGAGATGGTATCTAAATTGAGGTGAGGTATAACAAGGTCATTCTTTGGCTGTTGTGGACTTATTTGAATTTTCTTCAGCATCAGCTTGAACTTGTGTATGAGCAATTGATGATCTGTTACAAAGTCGGCCCCAGTCTTGTTCTGACTGATGATATTGAGTTTTTCCATCGTCTCTTTCCACAGATGTAGTGGATTTTATTCCTGTGTATTCTGTCTGGCGAAGTTCATGTGCATAGTCGCCATTTATGTTGTTAAAAAAAGGTATTTGCAATGAAGTCGTTGGTTTTGCAAAATTCTATCATGCAATCTCTGGCATCGTTTCTGTCACAAAGGCCATATTTTCCAACTACAGATCCTTCTTCTTTGTTTTCAACTTTCACATTCCAATCACCAGTAATTATCAGTGCATCCTGATTGCAGGTTTGATCAACGTCAAACTGCAGAAGTTGGTAAAAATCTTCAGTTTCTTCATCTTTGGCCTTAGTGGTTGGTGTGTAAATTTGAGTAATAGTCATATTAATTGGTCTTCCTTGTAGGCATATGGATATTATCCTATCACTAACAGCATTGTACTTCAGGATAGGTCTTCAAATGTTCTTTTTGATGATGAATGCAAAGTCATTCCTCTTCACATTGTCATTCCTGGCATAGCAGACCATATGATTGTCTGATTCAAAAAGGCCAATACTAGTCCATTTGAGCCCACTAATGCCTAAGATATCGATGTTTAACATAATAGAGGTTAAGATTTGTAACACATGGTATAATTACATCAGATCACAAAATGGAGGATAATTACATCAGTTCATAAAATGGAGGTTAATTACATAATACTCAGGATCACGGCCTAACCAAGTTGACACATATTTGGGAGGGACACAACTCAATCCATAACAGTGAGCTGAAAACATCTAACTCCAGAAAGCAAAGAAATGCTCAAAGAATAATAGGGACATTTAAAAGACCACTTCAAATGGCCTCCTGCTGTCCAAATTAGGAAAATCTGACCATTAAAAAGACTAATGAGTACGATGAAACAATGAATTTAAAACAATTGAGTCCACAATGATACTTAACAGAGGGACGAGGAGAGAAGCTCTTTCCTGTAAAAGAATAAATCTAGAACCAAACTCATTACCGTTGAGTCAATTCCAACTCATAGCAACCCGATAGGACAAAGTAGAACTGCCCCATAGGGTTTCCAAGGAGTGGCTGGTGGATTCGAGTCATATAAGAAATACAGAAGAAAAATAAAATTCCAAAGTCAGAACTTTCAGCCACCAATATAATAATCAGTTGAGGAAAGGATCTTCAATTTATGCTAAAACCATTGTAGGAATAGTTTTTAGGGAATATATTCTCAGTGAATTGCTTCTCAGATTATTTCGTTATTATGAAGGGAAAAGGGACTTCCCAATGGATCTAGAATAGCATCTTAATGAAATGATGAATTTAGTATTATCAATAATCATCAGCACAGACTGATGTTATGTGACTCCAGCTGGGATGCAATGGGAAGCTCTACTACATAGTATTATTACCAAAAGACATTTAGCTTGAATTTAATCTTAGAAGTTGAGGGGGTAGGGGAAAAGAGACACACTAGATTGTAAGACATTCTACAGAACAACTGGCTTGGACCCACTGAGAAAATGGGGGTTTTAGATTAAAGAAGACTTCAAGAGACATTGCAACTAAATACAATGCCTGATCTTTGACTATAAGTTGATCAAACGATTGGGAACAATTAATGGATATTGGTGAAGATACATGAATGTTTATGTTACCAGTTTTTAGACATGTGTAAAGAATTTAAATTTTTCAAAATGAAGAATAGGTGAGGAGAAGAGGTAAGGAGCATAGTTTTCAGTTATGTATCTGCTTTTGAGAGATCTAACTGTGAACCTAAATAAAGTGAAGTGAAGCTAAAAACCAGAGTGTTTGAGTTGGTGTTGTTATTTACTCAGGGGTAGTATTGTGCAAAGCAAGCATAAAGGAATGAGCTGGTTTTCTCCTTTTTAATTCTGTCTCTGCCTCTAACTGCATAGGAAACCATGAACAAATTCTTTAATTTTTACTAAGTTTTACCTGGTCCATGTCGATAATCAAAACACATTTGGGAGTGAGGGGGTATCATGAGTGGAGGCACAGAGGCATGACAAACTATGATAAGGCCACTCTTCAGTTTGGCAAGAGTAGAGGCTTCATGGAATGTGAAATGTTTGTGGAAGCAGAGAGGGTAAAATGGAAGACGTGGACTAGAATGTGTCAAGTTTTAAGTGCTATGATAATAAGTTCAGACTTAGCCTAATAGCAAGAGTCAAAGTCAAGGAGTGATACTGAGAGATTTTTTAGGAAGTACATGAACTACCTTATCTTCCCTTTCTTTCAAATTTCTACTTTTTCATCTGCATTTGTCTTTCACTGCCTAAACTCTGGTTAAACTTAACATGAGCCGGTTGCTGTATAAACTCTGTGTGGAAGTGGAGCGGAGGTGGATTTATTGGGGAGTTCTCTAAAATGATTCTTGGCCCTGAGGAGGGTTACATGCTGTGGAAGTCCTCCTGTCCTGCCTATTGGGATCTACCAGGTTTTTTTCTTACAAGATAATGTATATCTCTGTGGTCAAGAGATAACGAGTAGATACTTCCACCAGATACGTAAAGATTTTTCTTCTTCCTGGCTGTGGCAACAGCTTTCTTGGCTACTATATTAACATCTTGGCAGATCGAGTCCTGCCTCCCTCACATCAGTTTCCCTAAAGTAGTATTTGGTTCTTTCTTCACTGGAATAAGCTTTTGAGACATGAATGATTTGAGGGGTCAAGAAGACATGCAAATAGACAATGTTAAAGTGCACTTTATTTATTTAGTCATAAAGGAAATATAAATTAAAATCACAAAGAGAAACAATTACAATCTCACCTGAATAACTGAGAATGAAAAAAGAGAGGATACCAAGTGTTGTTGAAGACACAGAGCAACAATGACTCTTACACACTATTGATTGGAACATAAATTGGTATAAAGTTTGGCATCCTCTACTTAAGTTGAATATATATAAACCCTGTGGTCCAGCAATTCCATTCCTAGTTATGTACCCAACAGAAACACATATTTCTGTGAACCAAAAGATATTACCAGCCCCAGAGTTAAAACAACCCAAATAGCCTTCAAAAGCAGATGGTTAAATAAATTGTAGTATATTAGAATACTATATTCAGGAATAAAAATGAATGAACTAGAGTTATATACAACATGGTATATCTCATGGCTGTTGTCTTAAGCTGGGTTCTCTAGAGAAGTAAAACTAGTAAAGAATATAAATATATAGATAGAGAGGGTTTATATCAAGGAAATAGCTCACGCAATGGTAGAGGCCAGAACGTCCCAAGTCCGTGGATCAGGGTAGAGGCCTCTCCCAAGTCACACAGCTGCAGAAACTGGCAAGCCCATGATCGGCAGGTCGGAGAGCAGGGCTCCCACTCGCAGGCTGTGCAGATCAACGAATCCCAGGGTGGGCAGATAAGCTGACAGCTCAAGTCCCAAGAACGGGAGATGAGACAACAGGAAGCAGCTGCAGGATCGAGAGAGAGCAAAAAGCCAGAATGTCTGCTTATATACAGATTCGGGCCACACCCAAGGAGGCTCCCTTTCATCTGATTGGCTACCCATAGTCTATTCAATCATGGGAGTGATTACATTAAAACACTGAGAATCATGGCCCAGCAAAATTGACACACAATCTTAACCATCACATTGATGGAACAATATTATTAACTAAACTGCAAACTTTCTTACAATTTCACCATTTTTTTCACTAATGTCCTTTTTCTTTTCCAGTAACCATATCAGGATCCCACATTTTATTCAGTCTTCCAGTCTTAGTTTCTTCCAGTCTGTGACTATTTCTTGGTCTTTATCTTTTGTAACCTTGACCCTTTTGACACTTTTGGTTAGGTCAGGTATTTTAGGTTGTCCCTCACTGTGGGATCAGCTAGTGTTTCCTCATGATTAGACAAGGGCTATGGATTTTTAAAAGGTTTAAATCAGCGTTTCCCTAATGATTAATGATACTGTGCATCTTTTAAGATATCTATTTCTCATCATATGTCTTCTTTATTGAAGTGTTTGTTCAGATATTTTGCCCAATTTAATATTTGGGTTGTTAGCTTTCTTATTGTTGAGTTTAAAGGTTTTCATACATCCTGGGGAAAAAATCTTTTAGTAAATACATGATTTTGAACATTTTCACTCAGTCGGTGGCTTATATTTTCATTCTTATAAAACCATTCTTGCAGAGAAATTTTTTACATATTTTACAATTAAGTTGTCTTTTTATTTTTTCTTTTATGAATCATGCTTTTGGTGTCATCTCTAAACCCAAGCTAACACAGAATTTCTCCTATGTATTCCTCAAGAAATTTTCTGGTTATACATTTTACCTTTGAGTCTATGACACATTTTAAGTTAATTTTATGTATGAGTTATTAGGCGTCTGTCAAGGTTCACTTTTTTTTTTTCTTAACATAGGGTTGTCTAGTTGTCTGGTTATCCCACACTATTTGTTAAAAAGATTACATTTCTTTATTAGATTGTCCTTATACCTTTGTCAAAATTTCCTTTTATTCATTTATCCACATATCCTTTTGCCTATACCCCACTGTCTTGATTACCACAGCCAGTCTTGAATTAAAGTAGTGTAAATCCTCCAGTCTTGTCTATTTCAGAATTGTTTTGCCTATTCTTTCTTTGCACTTCCATATAAATTTTAAAACCAGATTGTCAATATCTACAAAAGAAAAAAATAACTTACTGAGGTTTTCATTGTGTTTGTGTTGAATCTACAGATCAAATTAGGGAGAATTGACATGTTAACAATTGAGTCTTCCCATACATGAGCATATTTCACCATTAATTTAGATTTTAAAAAAAATCTTTCATCCGTGTTTTGCAGTTTTCAGCATATAGATTTTATGCATATTTTGTCAGATTATTGCCTATTTATTTTTTAGTGCTATTAAAACTTATATTGGTTTTAAATTTCAAATTGCAATTGTGCATACTTAGTATGTAGGACTAAAATTGACTTTTTAAAAAATTATTGTACTTTAGATGAAGGTTTACAGAACAAAATAGCTTCTCATTAAACAATACACATATCATTTTATGACATTTGTTACCAACCTTACGGCGTGTCAACACTCTCCCTTCTTGACCTTGGGTTCCCTATTACCAGCTTTCCTGTCCCCTCCTGCCTTCTAGTCCTTGCCTGTGGGCTGGTGTGCCCTTTTAGTCTCATTTTGTTTTATGGGCCTGTCTAATCTTTCGCTGAAAGATGAACCTCAGGAGTGACTTCATTACTGAGTTACAATTGGTTTTTGTTTATCAACTTTGCATTTTGCAATCATACTATACTCACTTGAATTAATCATTCTAGTTTTTGTTGTTGTTGATTCCTTTGGATTTTCTTTTCTTTTTTTTTTTTAAATATTTTTAGTGGTAGCCTTAGAATTAAAAACATTTTATTTTATAAAATTTACTTAATGTAGTAATCTCATATATAGAATACATTCCAAGCAAAAATCTGTTGATAATTGTATAGCATTTGGAACAGCATATATTTTTAAATTCTCTGTCTCCTCATAGATCAGAGGTAGAATCAATGTGATATACTTTTTGGTCAGATGATTACACAACATTACAAAAATGATTACATGGCAGTTGGAAAGGTGGATTTTCTTTTTTTTTTTTTAATAAAAGCAGATGAAACTTCAGATCCAGAGACAGGTTGAAACCCTGTTCTGCTTACCAATGTGGCATATGATTCTTCTTATCTATAGAGTGCAAATAGTGACATATCACCAGGTTTGCCTTTGGGATTATGTGAATCACCTACTAAAACCCTTGAGCATACTGGCTGGCTCAGAGAAGGGCGAGAGCACAAGTTAGTATTCTTCCAGTGTACATTGTGGATTGGAAAAAAAAAGTTTTTGGTTTGAAACTTAGCTCTACCACTTATTAGTTATATGATCTTAGCCAAGTTTTTAATCTTTCTATGGGTTAGCTGTTTCATTTTTTTTAAAGTAGAAACAGTGCTACCCATCCCACAGGATTTTTGAGAGGATTGAATGAGATTTTAAAGGGCCTGGCATAGGATTAAGTGCAGAGGAGGAACTGAATTAATTTTATAGAATACATACATACTTTTCCTTTTCTGAGGCCACAGGTTCTGCAGGTGCTGACCAAAACATGGTGAGACGTGACAGTAATGACTTTTATGTATTGGGTAAAAATAAGCTTATGATTCATTGAGGGTTTATCATTTTTCAGGTTCTTGGTATGCATATGAAAATTATGTGCCATACCCGACTACAATAAACAAAAATATTTCAAGGTTTCTGTTTTAAGTAGAAAATGATCGAGCTAGAGGCTACTTAGTGGTATAGTTCTTACAAGATTTAGGATAATTTGGGGTTCATTGCAATAAATGGCATATATTCACAGAAGACCTTGAATATGACCTTTAATGAAAATAACTCCTTTTAAAGAACTTGGAGAGAAGTGGAGGAGGAGGCACTTGGATTTAAGGCTGCAAACCACTCATATGAATGAAGTAGTTCTGGTACATTTTATTATTTTTTTCTCTTATACAAAAATTTATACATATGTTGTTTTGTGACCCTAGTTGCTCTCCCTATACTGTGACAGCACACTCCTCCTTTCCACCCCGCATCCAGTCAACCATCTCCTAACCCTCTTGGCCTTCTCATCTCACCTCCGGACAGAAGCTGCCCTTTTAGTCTCATGAATGTACTTGAGTTAAGAAGCACACTCTTCACAAGTATCATTTTATGTCCCACAGTCCAGTCCAATCTTTGTCTGAAGAGTTGGCCTTGGGAATTGTTTTAGTTCTGGGTTAACAGACAGCCCGGGGGCCATGCTTTCCGGGGTTCCTCCAGTCCCTGTCCGACCATTTAGTCTGGTCTTGTTACTAGAATTTGAGTTCTGCATCCCACCTTTCTCCTGCTTCACCCGGGACTCTCTGTTGTGTTCTCTGTCAGGGCGATCCTTGGTGGTAGCCGAGCATCATCTAGTTCTTCTGGTCTCAAGCTGATGATGTCTCTGGTTTATGTGACCCTTTCTGTCTCTTGGGCTAATACTTTCCTTGTGTCTTTGGTGTTCTTTATTTTCCTTTACTTCAGGTGGTTGGGACCAATTGATGCATCTTAGATGACCGCTTGCAAGCTTTTAAGACCCCAAACACCACTCATCAAAGTAGGATGTAGAACATTTTCTTAATAAGCTTTGTTATGCCAGTTGACCTAGACATCCCCTGAAAGCATGGTCCCAGACACTTGCCCTGCTGCTCTGTCCCTCAAAGTGTTTGATTGTATTCAGGAAACTTCTCAGTTTGGTTTAGTCCAGTTGTGCTGACTTCCCCTGTAGCATGTGCTGTCCTTCCTTCACCTAAGATAGTTCTTGTCTACTGTCTAGTTAGTGAATAACCCTCATCCTCCATCTGCACCCTCATAACCATCAAAGAATATTTTCTTCTGTGTTTAAACCTTTTCTAGATTTCTTATAATAGTGGTCTTATATAATATTTGTCCTTCTGTGACTGACTAAATTCAGTCAGCATAATGCCCTCCAGATTCCTCCATGTTATGTTTCACAGCATCATGGTTGTTCTTTATTGTTGTGTAGTATTCCATTGTGTGAATATACCATAATTTGTGTATCCATTCGTCCATTAATGGGCACCTAGGTTGCTTCCATCTTTTTGCTATTGTGAACAGTGCTGAAATGAACATGGGTGTGCATATATCTATTCCTGTGCATATATCTTATTTCTCTAGGATATATTCCAAGGAGCAGGATTGCTGGACTGTATGGTACTTCCATTTCTAGTTTTTTAAGGAAGCAACAAATCAATTTCCAAAGTGGTTGTACCATTTTACATTCCCACCAACAGTGCCTAAGTGTTCCAGTCTCTCCACAACCTCTCCAGCATTTATTATTTTGTGTTTTTTGGATTAATGCTAGCTGTGTTGGGGTGAGACGATATCTCATTGTAGTTTTGATCTTCATATCTGTAATAGTTAACGATTGTTAGCATTTCTTCATTTGTCTGTTAGCTGCCTGAAAATCTTCTTTGGTGAAGTGCCTGTTCATATCTTTTGCCCATTTTTTAATTGGGTTATTTGTCTTTTTGTTGTTGAGGTTTTACAGTATCTTGTAGATTTTAGAGATTAGTTGCTGACTGGATTTCTCATAGCCAAAATTTCTTCCCAGTCTGTAGGTTGTCTTTATACTCTTTTGATGAAACCTTTTGATGAGCATAAGTGTTTGATTTTTAGGAGCTCCCAGTTATCTAGTCTCTCTACTTGTACTTGTGCATTGTTACTTATGGTTTATATTGTGTTTATGCCATATATTAGAGCTCCTAGCATTGTCCCTATTTTTTCTTCCATGATCTTTATCTTTTTAGATTATGTATTTAAGTCTTTGATCCATTTTGAGTTAGTTTTTGTGCACATTGTGAGGCATGAGTCTTGTTTCATTTTTTTGCAGATGGATATCCAGTTATGCCCGCACCATTTGTTAAAGATACTGTCTTTTCCCCAATTAATGGACTTTCAGACTTTGTCAAGTATCAGCTGCTCATAGGTCGATGAATTTATGTCTGGATTCTCAATTCTGTTTCATTGATCTATGTATCTGTTGGCGTACCAGTACCAGGCTGTTTTGACTACCTTGGTTGTATAATAGGTTCTAAAATCAGGTAGTGTGAGGCCTCTCACTTTGTTCTTCTTCTTGAGTAATGCTTTACTTCTGTGGGGCCTCTTCCTTTTCCATATGAAGTTAGTGATTTGTTTCTCCATCTCATTAAAAAATGCCCATGGAATTTGGATTGGGATTGCACTGTATCTGTAGATCACTTTGGGTAGAATTGACATTTTCACAATGTTGAGTCTTCCCATCCATGAGCAAGGTATGTTTTTCCACTTATGCAGGTCTCTTTTGGTTTCTTGCAGTAGTGTCTTGTAGTTTTCATTGTATAGGTCTTTTATGTCTCTGGTTAGATGTATTCCTAAGTATTTTATCTTCTTGGGGTCTATTGTAAATGGTATTGATTTGGTGATTTCCTCTTTGAGGTTCTCTTTGTTGGTGTAAAGGAATCCAACTGATTTTTGTATGTTTATCTTGTATCCTGAAACTTTGTTGAAATCTTCTATTAGTTCCAGTAGTTTTCTTGTGGATTCTTTGGAGTTTTCTGTGTATAAGATCATATCATCAGAAAATAGAGAAACTTTTACTTCTTCCCAACCAATATGGATGCTCTTTGTTTCTTTTTCTAGCCTAATTGCTCTGGCTAAGACCTCCAGCACAATTTTGAATAAGAGTGGTGATAAAGGACATTCTTGTCTAGTGCAGGTTCTCAAGGGGAATGCTTTCAAACTCTCTGCATTTAGGATGATGTTGGCTTTGTATAAATGCCCTTAATTGTATTCAAGAATTTCCCTTCTATTCCTATTTTGTTGAGAATTTTTATCATGAATGGGTGTTGGACTTTGTCAAATGCCTTTTCTGCATCGATTGATAAGATCCTGTGGTTCTTGTCTTTTGTTTAATTAATGTGATGGATTGCATTGACTGTTTTTCTAATGTTGAATCATCCCTGCATACCTGATATAAATCCCACTTGATCATGGTGAATTATTTTTTTGATATGTTGCTGAATTCTATTGGTTACAATTTTGTTGAGGATTTTTACATCAATGTTCATGAGGGATATTGGTCTGTAATTTTCTTTTTTTGTGATGTCTTTACCTGGTTTTGGTATCAGGGTTATGCTGGCTTAATAGAATGAGTTTGGGAGTATTCTTTCCTTTTCTATGCTCTGGAATACCTTTAGTACTAGTGGTGTTAACTCTTCTCTGAAAGTTTGGTAGAATTCTCCAGTGAAACCGTCTGGGCCAGGGCTTTTTTTTTTTGCTGGGAGTTTTTTAATTAACTTTTCAATCTCTTCTTTTGTTATGGGTTTATTTAGTTGTTCTATCTCTGTTTTTGTTAGTTTGGTAGGTAGTGGTTTCTAGAGATTTGTCCATTTCCTCTAGGTTTTCAAATTTGTTAGAGTAATTTTTCATAGTATTCTGTTATGATTCTTTTAGTTTCAGTTGGGCCTGTTGTGATATTACCCATCTCATTTCTTATACGGATTATTTGCTTCCTCTTCTGTTTTTCTTTTGTCAGTTTGGCCAGTGGTTTATCAATTTTGTTGATCTTTTCAAAGAACCAGCTTTTGGCCTTGTTATCTCTTTCAATTGTTTTTCTATTCTCTGTTTCATTTAATTCTGTTCTAATTCTTATTATTTCCTTTCTTCTGGCCCAGAGGGTTTCTTTTGTTAATCTATTTCTACTTGTTCCTGTTGTTGGGTTAATGTTTTGATTGTGGCCCTTTCTTATTTTTGGATGTATGCAATTATTGCTATAAACTGACCTCTGAGCACTGCTTTTGCTGTGTCCCAAAGATTCTGGTAGGATGTGTTTTCATTCTCATTTGATTCTATGAATTTCTTTATTCTATCTTTAATTTCTTCTATAACCCAGTAGTTTTTGAGCAAGGTGTTATTCAGTTTCCATGTGTTTGATTTGTTTCTTGCTTTTTCTGTTATTGATTTCTACTTTTATGGCTTTATGGTCAGAAATGATTCTTTGTAATATTTCGATGCTTTGGATTTTGTTAAGGCTCGCTTTATGGCCTAATATGTGATCTGTTCTGGAGAATGTTCCATGTCTGTTGGAAAAGAAAGTATACTTGGCTGCTGTTGGGTGGAGTGTTTGGTATATGTCTACGAGATTAAGTTGGTTGATTATAGCATTTAGATCTTCCGTGTCTTTGGTGAGCTTCTTTCTGGTTGTTCTGTCTTTCACCGAAAGTGGTGAGCTGAAGTCTCCTACTACTATCATGAAGCTGTCTATGTATCTTTTCCTCTGTTAGAGTTTGTTTTATGAATTTTGAAGCCCTGTGGTTTGGTGTGTAAATATTTTTTATAGTTATGTCCTCCTGGTGTGTTAACCCTTTAATCATTATATAGTGTCCTTCCTTATTCATTGTGTTGAATTTTACTTTAAAGTCTGTTTTGCCAGAGATTAATTTTTCCACTCCTGCGCTTTTTGAGTGTTATTTCCTTGATATAGTTTTTTCCATCCTTTGTGTTTATTTGCATCTGTAAGTTTAAGGTGTGTCTCTTGCAGGCAGCATATAGATGGATCATGTTTTTTACCCAGTCTGCCAGTCTCTGTTTCTTTATTGGTGCATTTAGACATTTACATTTAGCGTAACTATTGATAGGTAGGAGTTTTGTGCTGTCATTCTGATGTCTTTTTTTGTGTGTTGTTCACAGTTTTTTTGTTCCATTTTTCTGTGCTGAGTCATTTTTCTTTATGTATTTTCTTTTCATCTTTTTCGTTGTTGCTGATTTTTTATTGCTGAGTCTTTATATTTTTGTTGTTTCTTATTTTGACTTGTAGGAATGTTAGTTTCCCTTGTTGTTACTGTAATATTTATGTCATTTTTTCTAAGTTTATACCAGTCTTTTATTTCTTTATATTGCCTCGAATTCTACTCCATATGAAAAATCTATGTCTACATTTTTTAAGTCCCTCTTTTTTGTGTTAATGTGGTCATGTTTTACATATTGACATCTGTTTCCCTATTTTCAGTGTTTTAGCTTTGATATCTTTTTGTGATTTCTCTATCTGTGTTGATATCTGGTTTCTCTATCCTGTGTTCTAGGCTTGGGTTGTTATCTGATGTTACTGATTTTCTAACCAGAGGACTCCCTTTAGTATTTACTGTAGTTTTAGTTTGGTTTTTGCAAATTCCCTAAACTTCTGTTTATCTGAAAATGCCCTATTTTGCCATCATATTGACAGACAGTTTTTCTGGATATATAATTCTTGGCTGGCAGTTGTTTTCCTTCAGGGCTTTATATAGGTCATTTCATTGCCTTCTTGCCTGCGTGGTTTCTGCTGAATAGTCCGAGCTTAGTCTTATTGATTCCTTTGTATATGACTTTTCATTTATCCCTAGCTGCTCTTAAAATTCTGTCTTTATTTTTGGTTCTGGCAAGTTTGATTATAATGTATCTTGGTGACTTTCTTTTGGGATCTACCTTATCTGGTGTTCGATGAGCATCTTGGATAGTTACCTTATCATCTTTCAAGATATCAGGGAAGTTTTCTGCCAGCAAATCTTCAACAACTGTCTCCTTATTTTCTGTTATTCCCCCCTGTTCTGGTACTCCAGTCACTCGTAGGTTATTCCTCTTAATGGAATCCCACATAATTCTTAGGGTTTCTTTATTGTTTTAAATCCTTTTATCTGATTTTTCCCAAATAAGTTGGTGTCAAGTGCTTTGTCTTCATTCTCAGTCATTCTGACTTCCATTGCCTCAATTCTGCTCTTATGACTTTCTATTGAGTTGTCTAATTCTGAAATTTTATTGTTAATCTTCTGGATTTCTGATTGCTGTCTCTCTATGGATTCTTGCAGCCTGTTATATTTGTCATTTTGCTCTTCTCTAAGCTTTTTAATTTATTGCTTGTTCTGTGTTTTGCTTAATTTCCTTCTTAATATCTTGAATAGTTCTGTATATTAATCTTTTGTATTCTGCCTCCAGTAATTCCAAGAAATTTTCTTCTTATGGAAAATTTCTAGATTCTGTATTTTGGGAGCTTGCTGAAGCCATCATGGACTGCCTCTTTATGTGATTTGATATTGACTGTTGTCTCAGAGCCATCAATAAGTTATTATATTTATTTATTTTATGTTTGCTTACTGTGTCCTAGCTTCTTGTTTTGTTTTGTTTTGTTATGTCCAAATAGTCTGCTTGTGTGAGCTAGCCCAGTCACCAGCACCCTTGAAACTTCAATGTCCTGCCCCCATGTGGCCAGAACTGCCGCTATGTATGTGAGCCCAGGAGTCTGCCCATTCCTCCTGTATGGATTCAGCTCACTTGTCCAGGTAGTCAGCCAACCAATGTGTAGTGCAGGCTCTCACCTACAGTTCTAGCCAGGCATGGGTGATTGGTGTAGACACAGGCATCTGGCTGAAGTAGGGGGACACAGGCTGAGGAAGGTGGGGGGGCCAATGGCTACCTCTGAGTTTCCAGGAGGAAAGCATGTCCCTGATCCCCAGAGTGCATAGATGGGTGGGTTTTGCAGCCAGACTGTGAGCACCCAATGCTGTTGGCTGTAAGGACTGGGGGGCACCTCTTATTCTTGGGCCCCTCTCTCAGGTGGTTAGGTGGCATAGGTGGAGCCACCAGTCCTCAGGCCCCTGATGGGGGGAGGTGAAGACCCTGCTTAATGGGCAGAGCAGTGTCAAATGTCACGAACCTGCCACTTCACAGCTGAAACAGTTGAAGTTAAATTTCAGGTATATACCATGTTGTACTGTGATAATGAGGGCCTATGCTGTTGAAATGGGCCCACACAAGCCTATGTAGGTGGAAAGGAACTCAGAGTCCATGGATCCCTTATGCCTTGGCCTAGGCAAAGGAGCTGTGCCTACCCTGAGCTTAGGGGAGCTGGTAGATCATTTTTTCCCATTTGTTAATTTGTTCACTTTCCAAGGCCAGTAGAATTGCTCAGGGCACATGACGGGTCCTACTGCTAGCCCAGAGGACTCGGCAGTTGCTGGAGGAAGTCCGGGACCCAGTGAGGAGCAGGAAGCAGGGAGATAAATGGGTGAGATGTTTTCCTCTAAGGGGGTTGCTTTTGATCTGCATGGTAGGCCGGAAGCAAGTACTTATCTTTTGCCGATCAAGGGCTGTTTCTCACTGGTTCTGGATGGCCAAGTAGGCTCTCTGCCGCTGGGTCTCTCTCAGTGTGGAAAATGCCTCCCGAACACCTCTGCTTGCCTGCCTCACCACTCACCCCCAAGGTGACCTGAGTTGAAGGGCTCAGGCTCCTGCTGCGTCAGGTCTGGCAACTCCTCGCTGCTTCCAAAGTGTCTCTTCCTCCCCCTGCCACTCAGTCCAGTTCCTCAACTTTGCCTTTGATGTTCAGGGCTCCTAGATTGTCATATATAGTCTGTTCACTTGTTTTTTCAGGTCTTTGTTGTAAGAGGGAACACTGGAAGTGTCTGACAACTCCGCCATCTTGGCTCCGTGCTTCTGGTACTTTTTTGGTAAGCACAGTCCATAAAGGAAATTGAGCTTTTTTTTCAGGAACTGAAAACTGAGAAGTTTCTATCTCTCATTTATTTCTTTCAAGCACTTGGCTATGTCACATTCTCTCTTCTGCTTTCACTTATAACTTAGTGAAAAAAACACTTCTCCACAATGAGGACAGGAAAATCCCTGCTCCCACCTTCGATGGCATCTTCTTGAGTGAGGGAATGGAGTGTGCTGCTGATAGTGCAAATCCAATTTATTGCAATTATTGCCCACATGTAGTAACAATACCTTTATCTTCCTAGAGTGGAGACACAGATGGGGTGGTTTTTATGTGCAATGATGTTGCCAATTTATTAATTAATTAACAGTATGTCAAGCCTTTTGAAATGTATGATTTGTAATGAACTAGGACATTTCAGTTTTCTTTGCTCAGGATTTAATAACTAGAAGATAGAATATGGCGTTGCATTTTATTGTTTATATAAGGGTAAAATACCAAATGAATCTTTTAACAAAAGTTTAATAAGATCTTACAATGAACATTTGGCCTTTAAGTGACAATGTTTGTTTTTTACAGGTACTTTTAATTTAAAAACAAAATTTTATTTCATTGTCAAAATTAGTTTCCTTGTATATATGGATACATAAATGTATATGTATATGATCTATGTACATAAATATTTATTCAATTTATGCACTTGTGAAAACTCAAGCAAACTTTAGGAGCTTAAGGGTGGGAGTCAGGGTGAGGTGAAGTTGAGTAACTAAGAATCCTAGAACAACTTTATCCTTTAGAAAGTTTTGTAAACATTTTAAAGTAAAAAGTTCCAACTTCATGATACAAAATTTCTGAGTTGAAGTCCCAGTTCTGCAGATGTCTAAATAACTTTATGACCTTAGGCAAGCTTCTTAATATTTGTTGAGCTTCATATTCTTTCTCTCTAAAGCCAGAGGAGTGATATCTACCCTGTGTATTGTGAAGGCTTTCTAAGCCTTAAGTTTATATGAATATTTAAGGAGTTGCTACTAAGGCATTGTTAATACCAAGGTATTTAATTCTTGCCAAAATGTGAATTGTAAGTCTTTTGGCTATAGTGCATGTGTAGACTTTAAGCAATTCTGTGTAAAATACTTAACCAGAAACATCCCGAGATGGATATTGGAGAGGTGGGAGAAGTGCTGTTAATGAGGTTACACGGGAGATCCACATTGTGAACAAAAGCCAGAGAGATGTACGCGCCCGTGTGTGCACACACATGCATTATTAACCAGAACCACCATCAGGAAATGATTTTTTTTCCCTCCAATCAAAACTGAGTGTCTTAGTTTCCTAGGGTTGCTATAACAAAATACCACAAAGTGAGGGGCTTTAAAGAACAGAAATTTATTGTCTCATAGTTCTGAAATCTGGAAGTTTGAATTCATGGCATCGGCAGGTACATGCTCTCTCTCTCTCTGTGTCTGCTCTAGGAGAAGACTTTCCTTGCATATTTCAGCTTCTGGTAGCCCTGGATGTTTCTTGGTGTTCTTTGGCTTATGGAGAGATTCTCACATGTATTATTCTCACATGGAGTCTTTCCTCTGTGTATGTCTATGTCTCTCTTACTAGTTTCCTCTGTTATAAAACACCACTCAGAAGGGATTAGGATTAGGACTCACCCTACTCAGGTATGTCTTATTGACTGATCACAAAAGAAAAAATCAAACAAACAAAAAAAATAACTATTTCCAAACACGGTGTCATTCACAGGCACAAGGATTAGGACTGTAAAATATTTTTGGGTGACATAGTTCAATACATAACAATCAGAAGCTTCTGATTTTCTTTTGAGTTCTACAAGATATTAAGTATCAAGAAACAAAGGAAGATATAGAAAAATGTTTAAAGCAATGTAATCTCCTTCATTTGTATGAATTCTTTTATTATGAAAATCTGTGAAAAAACACAAAAACAGAAGGATGCATGCAGATGGTTAAAATAAATTAACTGTAATTAGGCTTGGGGAGAGACTTGGAGAAGGGGTTGAGACCAAGGAATGCATAAGGATAGAAGAGTAGAAAGAAAGAAAGAAAATGGGAAAGAGATATCTTGGGCTAAAAAGAAATAGCATGATAAAAATATTCTGGTGTGTTTTTTTCCAATTATTAAAACTACTATCTGTGCATATACATAGGTAAATTTAATACATTAACATATAGCAAACTCTTCCCTTTGACACAGTACTCTGAAAAGCCCTGATGGTACAGAGATAGAGGCTGTTCCATGTGCATTAGAAAAGAATGTATACTTTGCTGCTGTTGGGTGGAGTTTTCTGTATAAGTCTATGAGGATAAGTTGGTTGACTGTGGCCTTTAGATCTTCTGTATCTTTGTTGAGTTTCTTTCTAGATGTTCTGTTGTTTACAGAGAATGGTGTGTTGAAGTCTATTATTGTGGAACTGTCAGTTTCTCTTTTCAGTGCTGTTTGAGTTTGTTTCATATATTTTGGAGCCTTGTTGTTGGGTGCATATTTATTATGGTTATGTCCTTATTGTGGACTGTCCCTTTAACCATTATATAATTTCCTTCCCTGTCTTTAATGGTAGATTTTGCCGTAAAGTCTATTGTCTCTGAGATTAGTATTGCCACTCCTGCTCTTTTTTTTGGTTGTTGCTTACTCGATATATTTTTTCCATTCTTTGATTTTTAATATATTTATGTCTTTGATTCTAAGGTATGTTTCTTGTAGACAGAATATTGATGGGTCTTTTTCTTAAAATCCATTCTGCCACTGTCTGTCTCTTTAAGAGTGCATTTAAGCCATTTACATTCAATATGATTATCTATACCCGTTGCTGTCAAGTCGAATCTGACTCATAGGGACCCCACAGGATAGAGTAGAACTGCCCCATAGAGTTTCCAAGGAGCACCTGGTGGATTCAAACTGCTGATCTTTGGTTAGCGGTCGTAGCACTTAACCACTATACAACCAGGGTTTCCTGGTTATCTACACGTGTGAGTTTATTGCTGTCATTTTGTAGTGCTTTTATTAAAAAAAAAAACAAAAAAACGGTGCTGACATTTTCTTTTCCTCTTACTCTCCTGTGCTGAGTTCCTTTTGTTTGTGGACTTTCTTTTTGTTTCTTTCATTTTTGTAGAGTCTGTGATTCCTGAGACTTTATGTTTTTCTTCTTTATTTTTTGAGTAGGTTTTCTAACTTTCTTTGTGGTTACCTTGAAATTTACCCCTATCTTTCTAAGTTTGAACCATTCTTTTGTTACTTGATGTCACCTTGACTTCTTCATTTGAAAGTTCTATACCTACACCCTTTATTTCCCTTTTTATTGTTCTGATATTGTTATCATTTACAGATCGACTTGTCTGGTTCCCTGTTGTAAATCTTTTAGTTTTGTTTTATCTTTATCCCTTCATTAGATACTTTGGGTTCCAGGATTGACATTTGTATCTGTTTTACTTAGTCTTTGTTGTAGAGGAACAGCAGTGTGCTTCTGTCTATGATGCCATGTTGGCTCCAAGGCTCTGTGTCTTTATATTTAAAGTGATTTCTAACTGACAACATATAATTGGTTCATCTTTTATTAATTAACTCTGTAAATGTCTTTTAAAAGTGCATTTAGACCATATACATTTAAAGTTATTATTGGCATAATTGGTTTAATAGCAACTATATTTTTAGCTGTTTTCTATTCATTGTACTTTTTTAAAAATTTTCCTTCCCTATTTTTCTGCCTTCTCTGGTTCTAATTGAGCATTTTGTATGATTCCATTTTCTCTTCTCTACTTTTTTTTTTAAAGCAGTATAAAATTTAAAGTAGTAAATTATACTACTTTAAAAAACTTTTAGTGGTTGACATACAGTTTCCAATATACAGTTTTAACTAATGTAAGTCCACCCTCAAATAACACTATACCATTTTGTGGGTAGTATAGATACATTATAGCAAAGTGTTCCCAATATCTACCTCCCACTCCTAATAAAATAGCTGTTATTCGTTTCACATATCCAACTATTATAATCATCCAATACATTGTTACTATTATTATTTTGAAGTTATCTGTTAGATTTATTATGAAAAAAAGTAGAGATTTTATTTTGTCTTCATTTATTTCTTCTTTGATGTTCTTCCTTTCTTTATGTAGATCTCAGTTTCTGACCTATATCATGTTCTTTCTCTCTGCAGAACCTCTTTAATGTTTCTTGCAGGGAAGATCTTTTAGTAACAAATTCCCTGTTTTTATTTGTATGCTAAAGTTTTATTTTTCCTTTACTTCTGTAGGCTAAATTCACTGGACATAGGATTCTAGGTCAGTAGGTTTTTTTTGTTGTTCAACATTTTGAATATTTCATTCCACTGTCTTGTTAGCATAGTTTCTGACGAGAAGTCTGATGTATTTCTTATTCTTATTTCTGTATATATAAAGTGCAGCCTGTCCCTCTAGCCCTGGGTCCTTTCAAGATTTTCTCTTTGTCTTTATTTCTGTGCAGGTTGAATATGATATGCCCATATGTAGATTTTTTGGTATTTATCCATCTTGGTGTTCTCTGAGCTTCCTGATTCTGTGGTTTGGTGTCTTTCATTAATGTTGAAAATTTCCCAGCCATATATACATTTAACACATACATATATGTCTATGTGTATGTGTGTTTCACTATTATGTCTTCTGCTTCTCCTATTCCAATAACACTGATGCTACACCTTTGCACATTATCCCAGTTATTGGATATTCTGTTCTTTATATATACATGTATATATATATATACACATTTATATATACATATGTCTGTGTGTGTGTATATATATATATATTTCTTTTTCTCTTTGCATTTCACTTTGGGAAGTTTCTAGTTACATATTCGCAACCTCACTGATTCTTTTCTTGGCCATGTCCAGTCTACTAATGAGCCCATCAAAGGCGTTCTTTATTTGTGTTACAGAATCTTTTATTTCTAGCATTTCCTTTTGATTCTTTGAGTTTCCATCTCTTTGCTTACAGTATTCTTCTGTTCTTGCATGTTATCTCCTTTTTCCATTACAGTCCTTAAGACATTAATCATAGTCTTTTTAAATCGTCAGCTTCACAATTCCAAATTTTCTGCCGTATCAGAGTAGTTGCTTCGTGTTTTTCAGGCTGTGTCTTTTTCTTGCCTTTTAGCATGTTCTTATAATTACTTTTGGAAAGCCCAGACATTACGTACTGGGTAATAGGAATATATTTAAGTAATCAGACCATTAGTGTGAGGTGTCATGGCAAGTAGTTGGGCTATGTCTAATGTTTGCTGTAACTGTAGGTGCCAGGGGCTTCAGTTTGCCCTAATGTCCTTGTTTTTGTTTCTCCTGAAATCTTTAGTTTTCCCAAAGCCCCTTCTTATGTAGAGTCTGATTTTTGTAGTTCCTTCTACGCTAAACCATGTTATTATACTGGGGCTCTGTTGATGCGGTGGTGAGGTACAGGAGGAGGGGATGTAAATTATAATACTGTGATTAAATTTCAGTCTTTTAGTGCACCTGTGACCCTAGGATGTGACCTTCACAAGTATCTCTCAGCTTTTTTTAATATCCCCTAGACAAAAAGTCTACAGGGGGCTGAATTTGGGTAATTATTCTTTTTCCAGGTCAGATAGGGCTTTAGTAAAGTCTTTTCCATTCTTGCTTTGATTTTTTAGTTTAATTTCATTTTATAGTCTTTTCTGTAGAGAATGCCCTGGGATTATCTCAAAATGGTTACTTTTTCCTTCCCCCTGCCAGAAACACCAGGATTTTTCTTAGCTGTTCACCTTGAGAATCTGGTAGAGTTTCTGGAATTGAAACCCATGAAAATATGGGCAGCCCCCAGGAGTTTCTCTCTCACACATTAGTCTACACTCTGCTTCCAGCAATTCTCCAAAATTATGGTTTAACTATTCCTAGGTATGCCTCCAGAAGCTTCTGCTCCCAGTAAGCTGATCTTGGTTGTATTCCTCTGTATTTGCCTGTCTCTCCAGATTTCAAGGTGGCAACATTTTTATACAGATCAGTTCTGTAATGGGTCCAAGAAAATTCATTGAATTTCAGTTTGAACAAACTGAAAGCTTTTACTTACTGTAAGACAGGAGTGACGACTTCCAAGCTCTTCTCAATTTGGAGCTGAAACAGGAGGTCCAGCAACATTGTCCTAAACTTTTTTAAAAACTGCAAATTTAGGCTGAGAGTGATAATTTTTCATAACCAAATCAAGTGAATCTCAGAAATGCAAGTAAATGCACAGGCTAGACATTAACAGACTAGAAAATAGAACACATTTTATCTAATTACCTGGTTCCCTAATTGCTCAGTTCTATACATCTCCTTTAGATCAAGCATGTTATTTATTATCTTTAAATTTTACAGAACTTTATTGCTGTTTTCTCTGATTAATCTTTCAGTGATTGAAAGAAGTGTAATGAATTCAGTCACTTAAATATAGATTTATCAATTCTTCCTGATTTTTTGCTAAAACCATTGTAGGAATAGTTTTGAGGGAATATATTCTCAGTGGATTGCTTCTCAGATTATTTCTTAGTTATGAAAAGAAATAGGGACTTCCCAATGGATCTAGAATAGCATCTTAATGAAATGATGAATTTAGTATTATCAATAATCATCAGCACAGACTGATGTTATGTGACTCCAGCTGGGATGCAATGGGAAGCTCTACTACATAGTATTATTACCAAAAGACATTTAGCTTGAATTTAATCTTAGAAGTTGAGGGGGTAGGGGAAAAGAGATACACTAGATTGTAAGACATTCTACAGAACAACTGGCTTGGACCCACTGAGAAAATGGGGGTTTTAGATTAAAGAAGACTTCAAGAGACATTGCAACTAAATACAATGCCTGATCTTTGACTATAAGTTGATCAAACGATTGGGAACAATTAATGGATATTGGTGAAGATGCATGAATGTTTATGTTACCAGTCTTTAGACATGTGTAAAGAATTTAAATTTTTCAAAATGAAGAATAGGTGAGGAGAAGAGGTAAGGAGCATAGTTTTCAGTTATGTATCTGCTTTTGAGAGATCTAACTGTGAACCTAAATAAAGTGAAGTGAAGCTAAAAACCAGAGTGTTTGAGTTGGTGTTGTTATTTACTCAGGGGTAGTATTGTGCAAAGCAAGCATAAAGGAATGAGCTGGTTTTCTCCTTTTTAATTCTGTCTCTGCCTCTAACTGCATAGGAAACCATGAACAAATTCTTTAATTTTTACTAAGTTTTACCTGGTCCATGTCGATAATCAAAACACATTTGGGAGTGAGGGGGTATCATGAGTGGAGGCACAGAGGCATGACAAACTATGATAAGGCCACTCTTCAGTTTGGCAAGAGTAGAGGCTTCATGGAATGTGAAATGCTTGTGGAAGCAGAGAGGGTAAAATGGAAGACGTGGACTAGAATGTGTCAAGTTTTAAGTGCCATGATAATAAGTTCAGACTTAGCCTAATAGCAAGAGTCAAAGTCAAGGAGTGATATTGAGAGATTTTTTAGGAAGTACATGAACTACCTTATCTTCCCTTTCTTTCAAATTTCTACTTTTTCATCTGCATTTGTCTTTCACTGCCTAAACTCTGGTTAATCTTAACATGAGCCGGTTGTTGCATAAACTCTGTGTGGAAGTGGAGCGGAGGTGGATTTATTGGGGAGTTCTCTAAAATGATTCTTGGCCCTGAGGAGGGTTACATGCTGTGGAAGTCCTCCTGTCTTGCCTATTGGGATCTACCAGGTTTTTTTCTTACAAGATAATGTATATCTCTGTGGTCAAGAGATAACGAGTAGATACTTCCACCAGATACATAAAGATTTTTCTTCTTCCTGGCTGTGGCAACAGCTTTCTTGGCTACTATATTAACATCTTGGCAGATCGAGTCCTGCCTCCCTCACATCAGTTTCCCTAAAGTAGTATTTGGTTCTTTCTTCACTGGAATAAGCTTTTGAGACATGAATGATTTGAGGGGTCAAGAAGACATGCAAATAGACAATGTTAAAGTGCACTTTATTTATTTAGTCATAAAGGAAATATAAATTAAAATCACAAAGAGAAACAATTACAATTTCTCCTGAATAACTAAGAATGAAAAAAGAGAGAATACAATGTGTTGTTGAAGATACAGAGCAACAATGACTCTTACACACTATTGGTTGGAACATAAATTGGTATAAAGTTTGGCATCCTCTACTTAAGTTGAATATATATAAACCCTGTGGTCCAGCAATTCCATTCCTAGTTATGTACCCAACAGAAACACATATTTCTGTGAACCAAAAGATACATTACTAGAATGTTTATACCAGCCCCAGAGTTAAAACATCCCAAATAGCCTTCAAAAGCAGATGGTTAAATAAATTGTAGTATATTGGAATACTATATTCAGGAATAAAAATGAATGAACTAGGGTTATATACAACATGGTATATTTCATGATTGTTGTCTTAAGCTGAGTTCTCTAGAGAAGTAAAACCAGTAAAGTGTATAAATATATAGACAGAGAGGGGTTTATATCAAGGAAATAGCTCACACAATGGTAGAGGCTAGAACGTCCCAAGTCCATGGATCAGGGTAGAGGCCTCTCTGAAGTCACACAGCAGCAGAAGTTGGCTAGCCCAAGATTGGCAGGTGGGAGAACAGTGCTCCCGCTCACAGGCTGTGAAGGTTGATGAATTCCAAGATCAGCAGGCAAGATCACAAGGTTTCTCCTGATTCACATAGCTGCAGGGGCTGGCAAACCCAAGATCAGCAGGTCAGAGACCAAGGCTCTGCTCACAGGCTGTGCAGATTGATGAATCCCAAGTTCGGCAGATAAGCTGACAGCTGAAGTCCCAGGAACTGGAGATTAGACAACAGGAGGCAGCCACAGGATCCAGAGAGAGCAAAAGGCCAGAACATCTGCTTATATTCAGATGCAAGCCACACCCCCAAGAGACTCCTTTTCATCTGATTGGCTACTCACAGTATATTCAATCATGGGAGTGATCACATTAAAACACTGAGAATCATGGCCCAGCCAAGTTGACACAAAATTTTAACCATCACAGCCATAATGTTGGGTGAAAGAAGCCAGACACAAAAGAATACGTACTAACTCCTCTTCATACAAAGTTTTACAATAGGCAAAACTGGTGGATGTCTTTAGAAGTCAGGAGAGTAGTTATCTTTGGGAAGGAACCAAATGGCAGATTGTGAGGAAACTGTGAGGAGGGCTTCAGACATGATGAAAAGATTGACTTCTTGCCCTGGGTTACATGGCTCTGCATACCTTGTGACAATTCTGCAAGCCATGCAATTTCCTGGCGTGTGATTTACTGAAAGCCCCTCTGCACTGGTTTGACACAGTAGGTTGGATTTATGTGTGCTGTCTCGGGACAATTGTTGATAACGCCTCCTTTTACTCTTAACATTGTCTTGGTTTGGACAGTGAACAATGCATTCACCCCTATTATATGATTTAAAAGTTTAAAGAATTCCCAGGAGCCCAAAACTGGTCTCTCATGAGGGGAATTCTTCCCAGTGTGGAATACAAGGCTGTTCTTGATCTCTTTTAATCATATCTTTTCCAACTTTCCCCTTACAACTTGTGCTCCTTCATCTTTAGCAGTCAAACTGCTCTCACTCTTGCCTTGTCTTTCATACCTCCTTGTCTTAGCTTACCCAGAGCCCTCCTGCTTCTCCACAGGATGCGCTCCACTCATGTTGCCAACTCAGAATTATCTTCTGTGAAGCTTCTTCTGTCTGATTTGTGCTTTTTATGTACAATATACAATAATTTGTCCCTCCCTCTGGGTGAATCACCCATTACATTTAACTGTCATTAGTTATGTAAATAGCTGGCTTCTGTAAAAGATAGTGGGATGCTCAGGGACAGGGACCCAGACTGGTTATTTTTCTATCATGGTCGTTGTGTTAAGATATTCACATATTAATTTACTTAGCAGACATTGATCAGGGTGTTGCTAAGTGCCATCACTGCCCTATGCATAGTGGGTGCAATACTGAGGAGTTAATTACCCAAGAAACACAAAGAAAGCAAGATCATTCTAGTGATAAGTGAGCCTTGTGATAGGGAGTTAGTGGGCTACTTTGGATAAGGTTGACAAGGGAGTCTCCCTTAGGAAGTGACATAGGAAGGCTCTCTTAGGACATGACACATTGACAGGGTCCCAAAGATTGACAAGGAACCAGTCATGGAAAAAGCAGGGCAAAGCTTCTTCTATGAGAGGAAACAGCAAATGAGTATACACCAAGCGGGAAAGGCATCTTCCCATGCAAGAAGATCAGAGCATAATGAGCAAGTGGGAGTGTAGAAAAAAGAAACAAAATAATAAAGAAAATTGGAGGGTAGGGAAAGCAGGCACCACATCACAAGAACTCTGGGAGGCATAGTGAGATTTTTGGACTTCACTCTAAGTGTAAAAAGAAGACATCAGAGGGTTTTTGCAGGGTAGTTTATGTTTGATGTTTTCAAACCATAACCCAATCAAGTGGATCAGAGAAGCCAACTGCAAGGCTGATGTGGTATCCCAAGTCACTCAAGAGGTGCCTTAGGGAAGGTTGTGGAAGTGGAGATGAAGAGCAGGAATGTATTTGAGATGTATTTTGGAGACAGAACTGATGATACAGTACATGATGATAGATTAACTATGGAACTTAAGGAAAAGTCAGTCATCAATAACAGATAAGAATAGCATATGCCTGTGTGCTTTGCTGATACAGCTCTATGTCACCACAAGCCATCCCTGTTATCAGTGTCTTCACATGGACTAGCCGGGCACAACTGCCAGGTTCACACAGACAAGTGCATGTGGTCCATCCCTAGCAACTGTGAAACATAGCACTCTCCACACTAGTGCCAGATAAGAGGGTCAGCAAAAAAGGAAGACCCTCTACAAGATGGATTGACACAGTGAATATGACAATGGGCTCAAGCATAACAAAATTTGTGAGGAAGGCACAGGACTGGGCAGTGTTTCATTCTGTTGTCCATAAGGTCACTATGAGTCGGAACCAACTCTATGGCACCTAACAACAACAACAATCTGGCTTTTACCTTTATTATGCTTTCTGGCATTGACTTACCTCCAGTATCCTCTGCAACTTACCTGTGCTGGAGGTCATAGCAGTAAGGAAATATATTCCCAGTGTTATAGAATGATTCCCTGGGGCCATTTTTGTAGCTATCATATCGGCAATTTGAAGCCAGTTTAGTGAAGGAAGCAAAGAATTTTACTTACAAGTGCTAAGGCTCTTTATTTACCACCCCACTCCCCCAAAACCATCTTTTCCCCTTCGTCCTCCATACCCACCCTGTGCCTGAGAAGGAAAGTGAATTTCATTTTTCTGAGTCTCTTGATGAATGCTTTGGATAAGTGTCCAGGGGTTGAAGCAGAAGGCATGTGGAGCACACTAACCTGGTTTCCCTCAATACATTTTCAAGCAGTGTTCCAGGACACACCAAATACCCTTCTGCTCTCCTTAGGAAGTGGCTAGAGCCCATGTATTTATCACTCCTTTTAAGAAGGGGGATATCTGTTCCCCTTTCTGCCATGGCCCTTGAGAATCTGTCCCAACTTTCCCTTCAGTATGCATCCTAGGAGCCCAGCTTGACCACAAACAATATACCTCCTGACAGTGGGACCATGACTGCCTTGTCCCATGATTTCAAGGCACACAGAATAGTTTCCCCATCCCACACACAGCACCACTATGGATGCCATGTTAGTTATATTTTTTATTTAGCTTTTATGTCCTCTATTAAAGATTTGCTTTTCTCCCTTTTTTAAAATTTATTTGAAGGGAATTATCATCTTCTGTTCACAATATACTTAAAACTTGGAAGTAGCCAATCATCTACCCCCAATTAACACTAACCTACTACATCTGGCATATCTTAAAGTTAGCTCACTGTATTCCATCTCTAATCTATTCTCCAACTCATAACCATGCTCAGAGTGCTCACTGCCTTTCACACAAATGAGTGCACTATTTCTTGAAGTCAGATTCTCTGCTTCTTGGAACTAGATTAATCTTTCCAGGAAACAACTTGATCAGGTCACATAGCCTCTCAAAAACGAACAAAATTCTCTCTAGTGACAATGATTTTTTTTTCTTCTTTTAATCAGACTTTCATTCACATGATCTGATAATGGGGCAGATGTTGCAAATTGCAATTACCCAGTAAAATTGAGAGTGGATTGCTATGAGAGCCATAGAAGATGGGTTGGAGTGGGCTGGAAAAAGTCTTGAAGGCCTTAGAGCTCAACTGGCCCAGAGACTTGTGAAACTTCCAAAGAGCCCACTCATGGGATGGCTACCACCCACTCCTCACATGACAGTGCACCCTTCCTACAGCTCACCCACCCATATGTCCAGCATGATACCTCTGTACTACATATTTCAGTAAAAACTATTTTGAACTCTTTTCTTATACACTTCAAGGCTGCCTGACTCCTTGCCTGTGATCAAGGTATTTTCCTCTTTCAAATATATTCTTTTCCTCCTTTCTCATGTCTACATTGCTTAACTCTTTCCATCGTTCAAGACCAACTGGGGTATTACCACATCCCTGAAACTTTCTGTCGCATTCAGCCAAAAGCCATCTCCCCCTCTGACCATCAGAACTTTGTTCCTATAATCCTCAGTCATATTTATCCTTTACCTCTTGTGGGATAGTTATTTAGATTCTTTATCTACCTCCCTAACAGACTAAGAAGATGATGTCATGGGCTCGAATTCTGTCTTTTTTTCAATCTACCACGTAGAGCACCTCACACAACACCCAAGGAAGTGATCTATAAGTATTTTTAAATGTTAAAACCTATAAATTTCCTATAATTGCTTTTAGGTTCTACGTTGCTCTAGGACATGAAAAATGGTTTAAGTTTTTGGTTTTCCTTATTGTATCTAATACATTAGGCAAGATTAGGTTGATAATTTACAAAATCATTACCTTTTTCCTATGGTCAAGAACTCTGCAAAAGACAAAATTTATAAACTAGTACTTGTGTTCTTAAAAGGGAGCATAGTGTTTTTATTTTTCTTAATAGTTGTTTTTTTTTTTTTTTTTTTTTTTTTTGAGAACTAGAACTCTGCAATTTGTGTAATTAAAAAAGTATATTATTAGGGACCAGTAAGTCCAAACCCTGAGAATCAATCTGCTGAGTTTACTGGGACTTGCATTCATGCCTCAGCTTCCATTGGAAGGAATTTCCTTCAGTAACACGTGCCACTAGGTGCCAGTGTTGTTCTACCAAAATGACCCTCACAAAGTACATGTGGTCCCCACTTTTATATGCTTAACATTCTTGAAAATGGTGACTTTAAAAATAATGTGGAGAGACAAAATCTAGTCACTAAACAAACTTATATTTATGTTGGTACATATTTGATATCATCACACAAAACAATCCAATGAACAAAAAGATTAAGTAAAAGGAAGTACAGGTGCTTATTAGGCTGTATTAAATCAGTTTAAGGACCTCTTCTGGCACAACAGTTAAGAGCTTGGCTACTAACTGAAAGGTTGGCAGTTCAAACCCACCCATCGGTTCTGCAGGAAAAAGACCTGATGATCTGCTTCAGTAAAAATTATAGCCAAGAAAGCCCTATGGGGCAGTTCTACTCTGTCACATGGGGTTGCTATGAGTTGGAATCGATTCAATGGCACCCAACAACAACAATAGTTTCATGGTGAAGAGCGAAGAATGATCCCTGCTGAGATGTTCTTCACTTTGCAAACCATGGATACTCAGTTGCTGCTCATTTAGTGAAGGCAGACTTTGATTTTTAATTGAGCAAATGCAAAATGAACTGAAAGTTAGTATTCAATGAATAACATTATTGCACAAGAAACACTACCTCTCATTACATTTTTTTATTTCATTTTGTACTTTCTAGTAAAGTTTCCACATTTCTTTCCAAAATGCAAGAAAATTGTTTCAACAAATCTTATAACTGAATAACTATGTTAAAATGCTTCATGTAATTACAGTCAGTTTAAGGCAAGCTGATACCACTAGTCTGTGTTTCCAATGAATTATTTTTGCTACACATTGTTCTTCTGTCACAGTATATACAAACAGTATATACATAATACTGTGTGACTATTGCTTTGTGATCAATTTACCATAGACCATATTAGTGGTGGAGGTGCATAACTCATAATCAATGCAGTAATGCCTTCCTGCAAAGATGAATAAATGAGGGTTTGACATGAAGAGTAATGGAAACATATAACATTTACCAAGTAATTGGTTTTTTTGTGTGTGAGAATTTATCCTGGCTACAGCATGTTTTAAAAATACAACAGCATCAAAAAGTATGTTTTCTAAAGGATAATAAAATTAACAGCTGTGTGTTATGGGTCAAAATGTTCATTATTAGGATAAATTGAGGATGATTTATTTCATTTCCAACAGACCGGAGAAGAGCACATCAATTTTAATTCAATGTTTGTTACAAGACATGTCCTCTATTACCAAGCTAAGCAGCAACAGTTTAGCATTCACTTTAGCACGTTCTATGAGATTTATGGCACTTCTACAGAACAACAAAGAGCACTTTTAAAACCACTGGCTAATGCAGCAATAATAAGCAGTGCTGTTTGACTGGTAGACTTTTTTTCCCCAAACTTTTATAGTAAAAATATTGTCAGGATGCTGCAAAACCTCAGTACAAAGGGAAAAATTTTCAAACAATGAAATTCTGAATTTTAAAATTTTCATAAATTCAGGAAAATTTTTACTTCTATCTCTTGGAATATTGTGTCTACCCGCTTATTCTATTCTCTCCTTTGGAATTTAATAAGATTCACATTTAGTATTCTTATTTTATACATTTGTCTTAACCTTTCTTCAATATTTTCATATTCCAGAAGCACTTGTGAACAAAGATGAGCTCAAGTATGACAATGATTTTGAGAACGGTGTAGGACTGGGCAGTGTTTCGCTCTATTGTGCAAGGGGCTCCTATGAGTCAGAATCAACTCGATGGCATCTATACATATACATATATATATATATATATACTTATATTTATCATGCAGTCTTAATGGAAAATACAAGTAAGTGTACAGAAATAAATAAAAATATATCGGTAAGCAGTATAAACACATCAAAGAAAGTTTCTAAAGAAAAAATATTATTAGAAAATATATGTTAAAATACTTTTAACTCTGTGCTATATATAAGTAAACTATCCAAAACAAACAGACAAAAAAAATTATAAGTTAAATAATGGTCAAATGATCCCTGATGCTGCCATTTTTTAACCAAACTATAAAATTGTAATCAAGAGAAATCTGCAGTATCAATATCAATACATATCAGGACAGAAGATAATACACATAAATGCAGTCAAAATAATAAAAGGTACATTCCTTAAGAAAATGTAACAATTCTAAACTTAATAGAATTTAATAAGTTTAATTACATGAGATCTGATTACATCTTTAAATACATAAATCAAAAACTGAAAGATTTATGGAAAATGGAAGGTACACCATCATTTTGGGAGAATTTAATATATTTCTTCCATAATTAATAGAGACATTCAAAAATAAATAAATAATAAGGTTAACAGTCAACAAATAAAATTGTTGTCGTGTGCTGTCAAGTCGATTCCAACTCATAGTTACCCTATAGGACAAAGTACAACTGCTGTGTACGGTTTTCTAGGCTGAAATCTTTACAAGAGTAGATCAACAGGTCTTTTCTCCTTAGGAGCAACTAATGGGTTCCAACCACAATAAAACAAAAAGTACAAAATATTTAAAACTAAAATAGTGGATGTCATGGATTGAATTACGTTCCCCCAAAACTGTGTGTATCAGTTTGGCTGGGCCATGATTCCCAGTATTGTGTGATTTTCCTATATGCTCTAATTCCTGCCTCTATGATGTTAATGAGGGAGGATGGGCAGCAGTTGTGTTAGTAAGGCAGGACTCAATCTACAAGACTGGATTGTGTCCTAAGGCAATCTCTGAGATATAAAAGAGAAACGAGCAGAAAGACAAGGGGATCTCATAACACCACGAAAGCAGTGCCAGGAGCAGAGCACGTCCTTTGTACCTGGGGTTCCTGTGCGGAGAAGCTCCTAGTCTGTGGGAACATTGATGAGAAGGCCAACAGAGAGAAGAAGTCTTCCCTTGGAGCTGATGCCTTGAATTTGCTTTTAGCCTACTCTACTGTGAAGAAATAAATTTCTCTTTGTTAAAGCCATCCACTTGTGGTATTTCTGTTATAGCAGCACTAGATGACTAAGACAGAATTTGGTACTGAGAGTGGGGTGCTGCTCTAACAGATACTTAAAATGTGGAAGCAGTTTCAAAACTGTGAATGGATAGAGGAGCAGCAGGGGCAGAAGACCACCAGCAGCAGAGAGCCTGTAGTAGCAGAACCAGGAGACCAGTGCGAGATGACACTAGAGCCAACCCACAGAGCAAGAAAGCTGAGTGCCCATGCACAGGAGGCTTCCTGGAAGAGTGGGGTGCCTCCGGGCACTTATCGGTGGAGCTAGGCTTGCCAACCCATGGGGAGCAAGGGAGCTGAGTGCCTGTGCATAGGAGGCCTCCTGCCAGAGTGGGGTTCCTCCAGGCACTTATCAGTAGAGCTACGGAGCTTTGGAACAATTGCCCCAGCAGGGCAGATGTGTGCTTGAGGTCTGAGGGCCAAGAGGCCACAGCAAGCAGAAGCTGAAGAGACAAGGAACACAAGAAGCTGAACTGCCTCATTCTGAAAAGGTATGGCCATGACGTCTGGGGTTTCAAAGGGTAGAGCCATGGCCTCTGGTATTTCTAATGGTGGAGTTGCTGCTCAGATGGACTAGGAGAATGATGCGCCTAAAGCCGAGAGAGTGGAGTTGCAGTCCCAGCGGGCCTGGAAGGTGGAGCTGAAGCCCAGGGAAGACAAGCCTCAACTCAGAATCTGGAGAATGTGGCCAATACCTAGAGTCTGGAGGGCAAAGCCATTGTGTAAATTGTCTCAGAGAACAGAGGATTATTTTCAAAGCCTTAAGGGCTAATGTAATGTGTCTGCTGACTTCCTTGGTGGCTGTTATTCCTACTTTTCCTCGAGTTTCTCCCATTTGCAATGGAAATGTCTAGCTTGTGCCTGTTCTGCCATTGTACCTTTCTTTGGAAGCAGACAACTTGTATTCTAGATTTCACAGATGAAGAGGAATTTTTGGATTTTGGACTTGGAGTTAGCAAGTGTTCCCCTGGAGCTGACACCCTGAATTTGGACTTTTAGCCTACTTTACTACGAGGAAATAAACTTCCCTTTGTTAAAGCCATCCACCTGTGGTATTTCTGTTATAGCAGCACTAGATGACTAAGTCTGTGGAATTGCTAGATAGCAAAACAAATTAGATGCAACTAAGATAATATTTTGATGGAAAGTTATAACCTTTAATTTTTGTATCAGAAGGCTACAAAGGAGGCTAAGCAAAATGGCTAAGTGCACGGACACTCCTATTTACTCCCCCAACAACTGTCTCACTTAACATCAAATAAAAACAAGCACAGACTGAGATCTCAGAACTCCAAATGGGAACTAAGGTATTGGAGAGACAGGCTGAGCCCAGAAAAGGGGGAGAGGAGGAACAGGATTAGCCCAGAAGCTGGGAGATTCTCCCCACTAACATTGGGAGTGCTCATTCATCACAGCCATTTTGGGACAAGGCTGGGTAACACGCTAAACAGGAAACACAGAAAAGGAGCTAATCTGAGGAAGCGCTAATGTGATTTTTTTTTAAGATGGCACAAATTGGCCATGGGAGTTCTTGGGCTGCACAATTGGGAGAGTGCAAAGGGAGAAAGTGGCACTGCATAAGAGTGCTATTGAATCTCGCTGAGGTCCAAGAAAGACAGGCACTAGGACCAGGAAGAACTGCAAGAACAGCAGGGCTAGAGGAATACTTCAGATTAACAGTACACAGAAAAGCCCACAGTGGGACTTTGTGAGAGTGCCTGTGCAGGAGTGCCAGTGAGGGAAAGACATAGAGAACCGTCACCATTGCCAAGGAAAGTCGAGCCCAACCATTAAGTCAGCAACTGTGAACAGCTAATCCTCTCATCCCACAATGCATACTGAATCCCAGACACCAAGCATCCAGAACTCGTGAACCAGCACTGAAAAAACCCAGCGTCAGAACAATACACATTTTTTCCCAGCACTCATAGATTATTTTCCAGAATAGACACAAAATATATCTCAACGCATTTAAAAAGACTGAAATCATACAAAGCATCTTCTCTGACCATAACAGTATGAAGCTAGAATTCAGCAACAGGATAAATAAGGAAAAAAGAATAAATCCACGGAAATTAAATAATACACTACTAAAAAACTATTTCATGGTAGAAGAAATCAAAAGTGAAATTAAAAAATTCCTAGAATCAAATGAAATGAAAACACAACATATCAAAATCTTTGGGACACAGTACTCAGAGGGAAATTTATAGCAATAAATGAGTACTATACAAAAGAAGAAAGATCCAAAATCATTATCTTAAACTGACAACTTGAACAAATAGAGAAGGAAGAGCAAAAGGAGACAAAAGCTTCCAGAAAAAAAAAATAATAATAATAATAAAGATAAAGGCAGAAGTAAATGAAATAGAAAAACAATTGAAAGAATTAACAAAACCAGAAGTTTGTTCTTTGAAAGGGTAAATAAAAAAGACAAACCACTGGTTAGATTGACAAAATAAAAAAACCAGAAGAGGCAAATAACCAAATTAAGAAATGAAATGGATAACATTACAACCAGTCCAAAAGAGATAAGATTATAGCTGGTTAGTATGAAAAATTATAATCAAACAAGTTTGAAAACCTAGATGAAATAGACAAACTCCTAGAAACACACTACTTACCCAAACTAACACAAATAGAGGTAAAAACTTTAAACAGACCTGTTACAGAAAAAGAGATTAAAGATGTAATCAAAAAACTGTCACAAAAAAACCTAGAACTACATGGTTACACTGGAGAATTCTACAAAACACTCAGAGAAGAGTTGATAGCAATCTTACTCAATCACTTCAAAAATATAAAAGAAGTAACACCAGCAAACTCTTTATATAAAGCCAGCATAACCCTGATTCCTAAACAAGGTAAAGACATCACAAAAAAAAAAAGAAAGAAAATTGCAGACCGTTATCCCTTATGGACATAGATCAAACATTTTTATCCAAATTCTAGTCAAAAAATCACACACCATGATCAAGTGAAATTCATGCCAGGATTACCAGGGTGGTTCAACATTAGAAAATCAGTCAACATAATCTACCACATTAAAAAAAAACAAACAAAGGAAAAGAACCATATGATCATATAAATTGATGCAGAAAAGGCATTTGATAAAATCCAACAATTTTTCCTATGAAAACATCCATTGAAACAGGAATAGAAAGAAAATTTCTCAGGGTATATATGCCACATCAACAGTCAATATTTTACTCAACGAAGAAAGGCTGAAAGCCTTCCCTGTGAGAATAGGGAACAAGAAAATTATGTCCATTATAACCACTCTTATTCAACATTGTACTGGAAGTCCTAGTCAGAGCAAGGAGATAAGAAAGAGAAATAAAAGCTAACCGAATCAGAAATAAAAGCTATCCAAATCTATTTGCTGATGACAGGATTCTATACATAGAAGACCCTAAGGATTCCACAAGAAAATTACTGAAACCAATAGAAGAATATAGCAACATTGCTGGGTATAAGATCAACACACAAAAATCAGATGGGTTCCTCTACACTAACAAAGACTACACTGAAAAAGTAATCAAGACAACAATACCATTTACAATAGCCCCTAAATCAATAAAATACCTAGGAATAAACTGTAACAGGGACATAAAAGACTTATACAATGAAAGTTATAAAACACTACTACAAGAGACTACAAGAGACCTACAAAAATGGAAAGACATCCCATGCTCATGGATTGGAAGTCTTAATATAGTGAAAATGTTGATATTACCTAAAGTGATCTACAGATGCAATGCAATTCTGATACGAACCTCAACAACATTCTTTACTGAAATGGAAAAACTAACGACCAACTTCACGTGGAAAGGAAAGAAACCTTGAATAGCCAAAGCAATATTGAAAAAAAAAAAAAGAACAAAGCAGGAGGCCTCACACTCCCTAATATCAAAACATACTATACAGCCACTGTAATCAAAACAGCTTGGCATTGGTCCAACAGTAGACACAAAGACAAGTGGAACAGAATTGAGGAGTCAGAACTAAACTAGCCATCTATGGACAACTGATTTTCAAAAAGAGGTCAAAGTCCATTCAGTGGGGCAGAAACAGTCTCTTTAGTAAATGGTGCTGGCAAAACTGGATATCCACCTGCAGAAAAATGAAATAGGACCCATATCTCATAGCATACCCCAAAACTAACTCAAAATGTATCAAAGACCTAAATGTTGAACCTAAACCCACAGAATTCCTAGAAGACAACATAGGGAGAAAACTATGGGACCTACTCTTTTGTAAAAATAGGATAACAAACATTACAACAAACACATTAATAGAAGATGACAAAATAGATAAAAAATTTTAACATATGCTCCTTATAAAAATCAAAAATGTATGCTCATCAAAAGACTTTATTAAAAGAATAAATAGACAACCTATGGACTAGGAAAAGAAGTCTTTGGAAAAGGGTCTAATTTCTAAAATCTATAGAAAACTGCAACAACTCAACAAAAAGACAAACAATCCAATCACAAAATGGGCAAAGGACATGAACAGAAACTTCACCAAAGAGGGCATCCAAGAAGCCAATAAATATATGAAAAGATCATTAGCCATTAAAGAGATGTAAATCAAAACTACAATGACATATCATCTTACTCTGGCTGAAATGGCACTGATTGAAAAAAACAAACAAACAGATAACATCAAATGTTTGTGAGGGTTTGGAGAGATTGGAACACTTATCCATTGTTGGTAGGACTTTGAAATAGTACAATCACTATGGAAAATGGTATGGCTCTTTCTCAAAAACCTAGAAATAGAACTACCCTATGATCCATCCATAATATGATCACATGTGCAAAGACCTGGAGATAGAAAACCAAAAGGGAAGAACACTTGGCTTTTCTCAAGCTGAAAGAACTGAAGATAAAATTCAATTCTCATGTTGCAGTATTGAAGGAGTCTACAGGGAAAATACTAAACAATGCAGGAAGCATCAAAAGAAGATGAAAAGAACACACAGAGTTACTATACCAAAAAGAATTGGTCGACGTTCATCCATTTTAGGGGGTAACATATGATCAGGATCTGATGGTACTGAAGGAAGAAGTCCAAGTTGCATTGAAGGCATTGGCAAAAAGTAAGACTCTGGGAATTGACGGAATACCAATTGAGAAGTTTCAACAAACAGATGCTGCTCTGGAAGTGCTCACTCATCTATGCCAAGAAATTTGGAAGACACCTACCTGGTCAATCGACTGGAAGAGATCCATATTTATCCTATTCCTAAGAAACGCGATCCAATCGAATGCAGAAATTATTGAATAGTATCATTAATATCACATGCAAGCAAAATTTTGCTGAAGATCATTCAAAAGCAGCTGCAGCAGTATATCAACAGGGAGCTGCCAGAAATTCAAGGTGGATTCAGAAGAGGACGTGAAACCAGGGATACCACTGGATATCAGATGGATCCTGGCTTAAAGCAGAGAATACCAGAAAGACGTTTACCTGTGTCTTATTGACTTTGCTAAGGCATTCGACCGTGTGGATCGTAACAAAATATGGATGATATTGTGTCCGGAACACTTAATTGTGCTCATTAGGAATCTGTACATGGATCAAGAGGCAGTCGTTTGAACAGAACAGAACTGCATGGCTTAAAGTCAGGAAAGGTTTGCGTCAGGTTGTATCCTTTCACCATATTTATTCAATCTGTATACTGAGGAAGTAATCTGAGAAACTGGACTATATGAAGAAGAACGGCGCATCAGGATTGGAGGAAGGCTCATTAACAACCTTCGGCATGCAGATGACACAACCTTGCTTTCTGAAAGTGAAAAGGACTTGAAGCACTTACTGTTGAAGATCAAAGACCACAGCCTTCACTATGGATTACACCTCAACATAAAGAAAACAAAAATCCTCACACCTGGACCAATAAGCAACATCATGATAAATGGGGAAAAGATTGAAGTTGTCAAGGATTTCATTTTACTTCGATCTACAATCACCACCTGTGGAAGCAGCAGTCAAGAAATCAAAAGACACATTGCATTGGGAAAATCTACTGCAAAAGACCTCTTTAAAGTGTTGAAAAGCAAAGATATCACCTTGAGGACTAAGATGCACCTGACCCAAGCCATGGTGTTTTCAGTCACTTCATATGCACAGGAAAGCTGGACGATGAGTAAGGAAGACCGAAGAAGAATTGATGCCTTTGAATTGTGGTGTTGGAGAGGAATACTGAATATACCATGGACTGCCAAAGGAAGAAACAAATCCGCCTTGTAAGAAGTAAAACCAGAATACTCCTTAGAAGGAAGGATGGTGAGACTACGTCTCACATGCTTTGGACATGTTGTCAGGAGGGACCAATCCCTGGAGAAAAACATCGTGCTTGGCAAAGTAGAAGGTCAGCGAAAAAGAAGAAGACCCTTGATGAGATGGATTGACACAGTGGCTACAACAATGGGCTCAAGCATAGCAACAGTTGTGGTGATGGCACAGGACCAAATGGCACCTAACAACAATAACATGATCCAGCAATCCAACTCCTAGGTATATACCCTACAGACCTAAAAATTATGACACGAATAGACATATGCACGCCTATGTTCATTGTTGCTTTATTCACAATAGCAAATAAATGGAAACAACCAGTGTCCATCAACAGATGAACGGATAAGTAAATTGTGGTACATACATACAATGGAATACTACACCACCATAAAGAACAATGATGAGTCCATGAAACATATAGTATGAATGGACCTGAAGGGCATAATGCTAAGTAAAATAAGTCAAGAATATAAGGACAAATATTGTATGATCCCTCTTCTATAAGAAGACAAGAATAGATAAATATAGAAAGACTAATGTTCATTGGTGGTTACCAGGGAGAGAAGTGTGTGGAGAAAGTATGCTTTATACCATAGGGAATAGCTATTTTTGGTGATGGGAAAACTGGCACTGAATGTGGATGTAGTGAGCACAGCACAGTCAAAGAAAAACAAGTGTTTGAGCATACATGGATGGGTACAGGTAAACTGGTATACAAGTAGCTACAGGTGTGTACATAGGTGAGAACAGATAAAATTCTCTAGAGGTATGTGCAAATACAATTATGTGAGTGCAGGCACATATATTCAATGAAGACATAAATAAATAAATACCCCTCAGTCATAACCAAACACCTTTCAACCTTGGTTTTCTGGGCTTGAAGGCTTAGGACCATAGTCTCACGGGACAACTCAGTCAACTGGTATGAAATAAAAAAAAAAAAACGAATTAATTGCCATCATAGCAACCCTATAGGACAGAGTAGAACTGCCCCATAGGGTTCACAAAAATCATTATCTGCGTCTTAGTAAAGTTAGTTGCATCTGGGCTCTTATAAGCTTGCAAGCAATCATCTAAGACACAACTACAGGTCTCTACTTGCCAGGAGAAAAACAGTAGGAAGGTAACCAAAAGCTCAGAGAAGAAACAAGTCTTCACGAGCCATGACCTCATCTACCCTGAGACCAGAAGAACTGAATGGTGCCCAGTTACCATCACTGACAGTTCTGACTGGGGTCACAATAGCTGGTTGCTGATAGAATGGCAGAAAAATATGGAGGAAAACTCAAATTCTTATTAAGGAAAAAAAAAAAAAGCCAAACTGGGACAGTAGAGAACAAAGGATTCCCTGAGACTATTGCCCTGAGACACTTTTTAAACCTAGAACCAAGCCTATCTCCTGAGGTCACCCTTTAGCAAAATAGCAGAGTGGCACACAAAATAAAGGATATTACCCATAAAATTGGTGCCGTACTTAAAAAACCATCAGTATGAGACCAAAAGATCAACAATTACTCAAAAGCAAAGATGAGAAGATAAGTGGCAGAGAAACTATAGTACCGGATAAGGAACAAACTGAACACAATTGAAGAGAAAGTTGACACATTGTGACGAATGTATCTAATGTCACTGAACAATTCGTGTGGAAATTGTCAGATGGGAACCTAACTTGCTGTGTAAACTTTCATCAAAAACACAATAAAATATTATTTAAAAAAAGACAATAAGAAGTTAAAAAAGAAAGCATAGAATAACCTGATGAATATGTAATAAGGGAAGTGACAACAGTAAGAATAAAAATTACTAGATTTGTATGAAAGATGCTAGAAAGACAAAATGTTATTAGAAAATACTTTTGAAGTACCTAAAGTATTGCAAAGAGAAAAGTCAGTTCTTTTAAAAGGCTATAATACCATAAATATAATGAAATACAAAAATATAACTAACGACAGGAAATACAATCACAGAGCAAAGTATTTTTAATAAGAACACTATGAAAATTTTTATGCTAATAAATTTTATATTGACATTTTATGTGAATTACAGTACATTCACATACAGTTGTAAGAAATAAAACAGAGATCCCACATTTCTCCCCAATAATATAATTTTTCAAAACTACAGTATATATCACAACTAGGATATTGACTTAGCTCGGCTGCTAAGCAAAAGTTGGCAGTTCAAATCCACCAGCTGCTCTTTGGAAACCCTATGGGACAGTTCTACTCTGTCCTATAAGGTCACTATGAGTCAGAATCAACTCCACAGCAACGGATTTATGTCAATTAAAAAACAAAAAAACCTGTTGGAATCTTGAAAGCAATTTCATTAAGCTTGTAGAATGATTTGGAGAGAATTGGCATCTTTGCTATATTGAGTCTTTCAATCTAGTGATAAAATACTACCTTCCATTTACTTAGACTTCTCTGATATCTTTCATCAGTTTTGAATTTTCCACGTTCAGATGCTGTACATGATTTTTCGAGGGTATACTTATTTCATTTTCCCTGGAGTGATTGAAAATGGAATTGGATTGTTCATTTTGGTATCCACATGTTCATTGTTAGTATATATAAATGTGATTGATATTTTTGTGTTGATTTTGTATCATGTAACTCACTTACAGAAGTTCTTTGGTAGATTCCTTGGGATTTTCTGTAATCGTGTCATCTAAAAATAGGAACAGTTTTATTTCTTCTTTTCCAATTTCTATGCCTGTAATTTCCCTTATTACTTATTGAAGTGTCTAGTATGATGTTAGCTGTAGGTTTTTGTAGATGCTCTTTAGCAACATGAAGAAGTTTCTTTCCCTAGTTTTATGAGATTTGTTTTATATTGAATTGGTATTGAATTTTGTCAAATGTATTTTCTTTATCAATTGGTATAATAATGTGATTTTTCTTCTTTAGCTTGTTGATACGGTGGGTTACACTGATTAATTTTTTCATGCTAATCTAGTCTTAAATATATGGAATAAAATTCACTTTGGTACAACTTGTAATTATTTGTATACATTGTTGGGTTCTGTTTACTAGTGTATATACATACATATAGACAGGGAGTTCAACGTATTGGTGGGCAACATAGAGACAGGAAGGTCAATTTATTGGTGGACACTGGTCAGGCAGGGCTGTGCTGCCAAAGCCCTGATGAATGCAGCACCCTCCAGGTGTCCAAGAGGTCACGACTGGGGATGTATTTGACTCTACAATCATCTGGGATGAGGCGCTTTTCAGCCACCATGTCTTGGTAAAGCCCCACTTCTTGGAGATGTGGATCTTCTGGAACCAAGGGAACTTTAACTTGACCCTGCGTAGGGCCTCAATCACAAGCTCCTTGTTCTGAAGCTTGGTGCAGATGGACGTGATGACTTGGCCAATGTGAATCCTGGCCACTGTACCCTGGGGTTTTCCAAAGGCACCTCGCCTACCTGTCTGGAGCCTGTCAGCTCCAGCACAAGACAACACTTTGTTGATGCATATGACATGGACGGGATAGAGCCACACTCGGATGTGAAAGCCATCTTTGCCACAACTTTTCACCATGTACTTGTTGGCACAAATACAGACAGCTTCCAGGGCTTCTGAGGAGAGCTTCTCATACTCTTCAGACACCATGTGGCCACAGAGTGGGAACTTAACCACTTTTGCCTTCTTCTGACCCAGGTCAAAGACGAAAATTTTGGCATCAGGGACACCTCAGCAGAAGCGGGACTTGGGTAGGGCTTGTTTTTACAATACTGGTAACAACAGGTGGGGTGGCTGCCCATGGCGACACCAGGATCTTTATGGCACGCTGAAGGAAAAGCGCTAGTACTTTGTTGAAGATTTTTTGCGTCTTAGTTCATGGGAGATATTGGTCTGTAGTTTTCTATTTTGTACTCTTTCTGATTTTGGTATCAGAGTAATACTGGCTTCATAAAATTAGAATGTGTTCTCTTCTGTTTTCATGAAGAGATTGTGAAAAAGTGGTGTTAATTCTTCTTTAAATTTTCAGTAATAAATTTCCAGTGAAACCATCTGAATCTGGAGATTTCTTTCTCAGGAGTTTTTTGTTGTTGTTGTCATTATTTTGGGTTTTGTTTGTTTGTTTTTAAGAATTAGTTTCTTTAATGATTACAGAGGCGTCTCTGGGGAGTACAAAGGGTTAAGCGCTTGACTACTAACCAAAAGGTTGGCGGTTCAAATCCACTCAGAGGCACCTCAGAAGAAAGGTCTGGCAATCTGCTTCTAAAAGGTCACAACCTTAAAAACCCTATAGAGCACAGTTCTACTGCGCAACACATTGGGTCACCATGAGTTAGAATCAACTTGACAGCAACTGGTTTGGTTATTTTGGTTTTAATGGTTATAGAAATATTCAGATCATCTATTTTATCTCCCTGGATTTAGCAGTGTGGTTTTCAAGGCATTGTCGAGTTGTCAAATTTGTGACTGTAAAGTCATTTGTATTACACTTATAAGTCCCTGGGTTATGAACGTCCAACTTAAGGAAACTAGTACTTTCCCTTTAATGTTTTGTAAATTTATCGTCACTTGGAAACAATTGAACCAATCCCTTCTGCAACAAATTCTTCACCACAATCACTTTCACTTGCTGCACCTGCAGCTTTTAAATAATTGAAAAGCCTTTGAGTCTTTTCTTGCACTAAACCAAAACCTGTTTCCTTGGAGTCAATTTCAACTCATAACAATCCTATAGGACAGAGTAGAACTGCCTCATAGGGTTTCCAAGGAGTGGCTGGTTGATTCGAACTGTCGACCACCTTTGGTTAGCAGCCAAACTCTTAACCACTAGCCACCAGAACTCCTCTTGCCCTAAAGTCAGGCTAAGTAAGAACTCTATGCAGCTGTTCCCACTTACCTACAAATTCAACTTAAAGACACACTTAGGAATGGATCTCATTCATAACCCGGGAACTGCCTGTATACCTTTATTATATTTTGCATGGCAATCAAAGCTGTACTGATATCTCCTATCTCAATTCTGGTACTGGTGATTTGAGTGTTCTCTATTTATTTTTTCAATATTTCTAGAAGTTTATCAACTTTATTGATTTTTTTGAAGAACCAGCTTGTTTCTTTGATTTTCTCTTCTGTTTTCTTATTTCAATTTTACTGATTTCTGTTCTTACCTTTATTATTTCCTTCATTCTTCTTGGTTTGGGCTTATTATGCTCTTTATTATATAGTTTTTTGAGGTAAGAATTTAGATTACTGTTCTTAGACCTTGCACTGTTTCTAATGTAAACATTTAATGCTACAAATTTCCCTCTCAGCATTGTATTCCATATATTTTGATAAGTTGCATTTTTTATTTTTATTCAGTTCTATGTACATTTTTATTTCCTTTAAGACTTACTCTTTTTCTAAAGGATTATTTGGAAGTGTGGTGTTTAATGTCCAACTGTTTAGAAAAATTTCCTGTGTCTTTATATTATTGATTTCTATTTTTATTCCATATGCTCAGGTGACACTCTGTCTGATTTTTTTTTTAATTTAAAATTGGTGAGATTTGTTTTATGGCTTAAGATATAGTCTATATTGGAGAATGCTTCACAGGAAGATCTATAGTTGTAGTATTCTATATATACCATTTAGATCCTGTTAGTTGACGGTGTGGTTCAGATCTTTTATATCCTTGCTGATTTACTGTTTAGTAGTTCCATCAAGGATTTCATTTCACTTGGATGCATAATCAACGCCTATGGAAGCAGCAGGCAAGAAATCAAATGACACATTGCACTGGGCAAATCTGCTGCAAAAGATCTCTTTTTAAAGTGTTAAAAAGCAAAGATATCACTTTAAGGACTAAGATGTACCTGACACAAGCCATGGTATTTTCAATTGCCTCATATTCATGCAAAAGCTGGACAATGAATAAGGAAGACCAAAGAAGAATTGATGTCTTTGGATAATGGTGTTGAAGAATATTGAATAGACCATAGAGTGCCAAAAGAATGAACAAATCAGTCTTGGAAGAAGTGCAACCAGAATGCTGCTTAGAAACAAGGATGGTGAGACTACGTCTCACATACTTTGGACATGTTATCAGGAAGGACCAGTCCCTGGAGAAGGACATCATGCTTGGTAAAGTAGAGGGTCAATGGAAGAGAGGAAATCCCTCAGTGAGACGGACTGACACAGTGGTTGCAACAGTGGGCTCAAGCATAACAATGATTGTGAGGATGGCGCAGGACCAGGCAGGGTTTCGTTCTCTTGTACATCGGGTCGCTGTAAGTCGAAATCCACTCAGTGGCACTTAACAACAACAACAACATTTCCATCAGATTCTGAGAGTCCATCTTGAAGTTACCAACTACAATTGTTGATTTGCCTGTCTTTCCTTTCAGCTCTATTAGTTTTTGTTTCATGTATTTTAAAGTTCTGTTTCTTGGTATGTACATATTCAGCACATTGAGGATTGTTTTCTCCCTGGTAGCCTGATCCTTTTATCATTATGTAATATTGCTTTTTGCCTCTAGTGATTTTCTTTGCTCTGAAATCTACTTTATTAGATATTAATATAGTCACTTCTGCTTTTACTTTTTGAGTAATGTTTCATGATATACCGTTTTCCAATCTTCTGCTTTCTATCTACCTATGTTGTTGAATTTGAACTGAGTTTCATATAAACAGCATATAGTTGAATTGTGGTTTTTTAATCCACTCTGTTAATATCTATGTTTAATTGGTATGTTTATATCATTTGTATTAAAATAATTATTGATACGCTAGCATTTAAACTGAAATTTTATTGTTAGTTTTTTGTTTGTTTTTGCTGATTCTCATCCCTCTGTTTCTCATTTCCTATCTCCCTGTGAGTTTCTTATACATATTTTCATGATCCATGTTTCTTTATGGTGATTTAGAGTATATCTCTTTGTATCATTTTCATGGTTGTTGCTTTGGGTGTTACAATATACATATGTGAATAATCACCATCTATTGATATCAACATTTTATCACATCGAATGTGGAAACTTCACTCCCTTTTATGTCTCTTTATCTTTCCCACTTTTAAGCATCATTGTTTTGATACAACTAACGATATTATAATTTTGTTTCAATAACTTAGTATGATTTATAAAACTCATGATGAAAATGATGAGGTCTCACTCATCTATGCCAAGATATTTGGAGGACAGTTTCCTGGCCAACCAACTGGAAGATATCTGTTGTGGGTCCCTCTTGCCAGTTCCCCCTAGCCACCCCTCTCTTTCTTCTGCTAAGCAGGGCCTGTAGTCTCAATCACAAGGGGTAGAGGCTTCCCAGGCAGATTGTTGTTGTGGCAGAATCTAGAGGGAAAGGAGACCACTTCCCAGGCCAGGCACTTGTTGTGGTGAGGCCCCCCAACCAGTGTCTGCAGGCTACTGGCTGCCCTGGTGTTTCTGGGCAGGGAGGATAGCCTCAGACTCTTGGGGATAATGATGCTCCTTGGGCCGGGTTCTTGTGTTGCAGGGTCCCTCTTGTGGGCTTTGCAAGGTGACTCAGTATCTCAAGGTAGCAGAAGGGAAGGCAAGCGCTTCCGCTGTCTGCTTTTGTTAGCCAAGCTCCCAATTGAGTCTCCTTGCTGGAGTTGCTGGACTCACCAGTATTGTCAGAAGATGTCCTGTTCAGTCCGTGGGAGGAATGAGCCTACCTGAGTTGTCTTCTGTTGCTAGTCTGGGGGTCAGGTAATGAAAGGTCCAGGTAGCCTTCTTTGTTAGGTGAGAGAACTAAGCCACTGTGTTGCTCCTCCTGTCCTGGAGTTCCTAACCACTTGGCTTTCTTAGTACATTTTAGAGTTCTCCTTTGCTTGTCTCTTGCATTACTTCCAGGATTTATAGTTATATGTGGAGTCCTTGAGTGGTGCAAATAGTTAATGCCAGCTCAGCTCCAAAAGTTTAGAGGTTCAAGTCCACCCAGAATTACCTTAGGAGAAAGGCCTGGTGATTTACTTCTGAAAAATCAGCCCCTGAAAACCACATGGAGCACAGTTCTACTCTGACATACATGGGGCCACCATGAGTCAGAATTGACTCCACAGCAACTGGTAATAATTGTATTTAGCAGAGAAGAACAGGAAGAAGCACAGGTCTAGCTATCTTGTTTGGACCAGTAGTAGCCTGCCCATAGATTTTTAAATAAATAGATCGAACAATTTCCTAGAGAAGCATAACTCTACAAACCTGACTTGAGATGATATAAAAAACCTCAAGGGACCTGTAACCATTGGAGTAACCAAAACAGCATTTAAGATATTCACAGAAACAAAAAAAGTTTCATTTATTAAGTGAATTCTAAAAAATATTCCAAACAATGGAAAATAGTGAGTACTTCCAAATTAATTTTAAAAGGCTAGTACAATTGTAATATCAAAACCCAAACTTAGATATGTAGAAAAGAATAATTAAAAATCAAGCTTATTTATGAACATGGAGGCCAAAATTCTAACAAAATTTTAGCAAACCTTAGTCAGCAATGTATAAAAAGATAATTTCAGGTTGGGTTCCTCCCAGGAATGCAAGGCTGATTCAAGATTAGACAATCTATGTACGTGATTCACTATTTTAAAGATTAAAGAGAAAAGCCTTGATTTTTACAGATTATGTGAAACAGCATTTAATATACAAATGTTAGGAACTTTTATGTTACACTGGAAATCATATTAAGTCAGCAACATGAAAAAGCTGCTGCATTCTAACAGAGGTCCTAAATCACACACAAATTTGTCAAAGAATAGAGCCAATGATATTTACACTATTCTGTAATCCCTTCCTCCACAGAAAGGAAAAATAATGAGGCTAGAAAATGAAGTCTTTCACGTGCCTAGATACAGAGGAAAACTGCATAAAAATGGGTAACAGTAATTTCTGTCATATATGGCCAAGCTTGGTAATAACTGGGTAATGGGAATTAAGAACACGTGTTACTATTTCACAAACATAAGCTAAAATAAAAAATTTTGACAAAATAAAATATTGGTGCAAATGTGGAGCAAGGGGAACGTCAATACTTTGCAAGTATTTGTGTAAGCTGTATTTTGGAAATTTGGAAGTATTGAGTAAATTGTACTTACCATATAACCCAATCATTCCACTTCTATGTATCAAGCCTAGAAGGACAAAACACGAGCATAAAAAGTCATGCTCAAGAATGTTCCTGACACCCTCCTAGATATCATGGCAGAAAATGGAAATGTTCTACATGTCTAGCAACAGGAAAAGGCCTAAACAAATTGATTTTTCTTCACTCCATAGACTATTATAAGCGGTGAAAACATGTATCAAATACATGTATCAATATAAAAAGTATTAAAATATAAGAAAAAATTAAAAAGTTAGAAAAAGAGCTATAGAGAGGGAGGGGAGAGGTGGGGATGGAAAAACACTAAATAGACAATAGATAAGTAGTAACTTTGGTGAAGGGTAAGACAGTACACAATACTGGCAAAGCCGGCACAACTTGTCCAAAGCAAGGTCATGGAAGCTCCATAGATATGTCCAAACTCCATGAGGGGCCGAATTATTGAGCTAAAGGCTGTGGTACCATGGTTTCGGGGAACATCCGGATCAATTGGCATAACATAGTTTATAAAGAAAATGCTCTACATTCTACTTTGGTGAGTAACGTCTGGAGTCTCAAAAGCTTGTGAGCAGCCATGTAAAATACTCCACTTGTCTCACGCCATTGGGAGCAAGGGAGAATGAAGAAAACCAAAGACATAAGGGAAAGATTAGTCCAAAGGACTAATGGACCACAACTACCACAGCCTCCACCAGCACAACTAGATGGTGCCTGGCTACCACCACTGACTGTTCTGACAGGAATCACAATAGAGTGTCCCGAACACAGCTGGAGAAAAATGTAGAACAAAATTCTAACTCACACAAAAAAAGACCAGGCTTACTGGCTGACAGAGACTGGAGAAAACCCAGGAGTATGGCCCCCGGATACCCTTTTAGCTCAGTAATGAAATCACTCCTGAGGTTCACCCTTCAGCCAAAGATTAGACAGGCCAATAATACAAAACGAGATTAAAGGGGCACTCCAGCCCAGGGGCAAGAACTAGAAGGCAGGAGGGGACAGAAAAGCTGACAATAAGGAACCCAAAGTTGAGAAGGGAGACTGTTGACATGTCGTGGGGTTGTTAATCAATGTCACAAAACAATATGTGTACTAACTGTTTAATGAGAAGCTAGTTTGTTCTGTAAACCTTCATCTAAAGTACAATAAAAAAATACCATCTATAAAAGAAAAAATCATAAAATGGGATTCATAAAAATTAAAAACTTTTGCTCTGCAAATGACCCTGCTAAAAGGATAAAAAGACAAACTACAGATGGTGAGAAAATATTTTTAAACCACATATCTGACAGAGGATTCATACCTAGTCTATATAAATAACTCTCAAAACTCAACAGTAAAAAGACAAAGAATCCAGTTATAAAATGGGCAAAAGACATGAAGAGATCCTTCACTGAAGAGGATATTTGGAAGGTAAGTAAGCACTGATAAGCAACATTACTAGCCATTAGGGAAATGCGAGCTAAGACCACAGTGACATAGTCCTACGCACCTATCAGAACAGCTAAAACAAAAGGTAGTGACAACACCAAATGCTGGTGAGGATTCAGAGGCTAAATCTCTCATACATTGCTGGTATGAACTTAAAATTAAGCAGCCCCCCTGGAAAATAGTCTGGCAGTTTCTTACAAAACTGCACATACTCTTACCATATGACCCAACAACTGCACTCTTGGGCATATATTCCAGAGAAATGAAAACTTCTGTTCCCACAAAACCCGTACACAATTGTTTATAGCAACTTTATTAGCAATAGCACAAAAACCTGGAGAAAACCAATATATATACATTGGTTAAACAAACAACCCTACCACGGAATCCTGCTCAGCAATAAAAAAGGACGAACTCTTGATATATGTCACAACTTGAGTGGACCTCAAGGACATTATACTGAGTGAAAAAAGCATAGATAACATTCTTGAAATGACAATATTATAGAGATGAGGTTAGGGATGTTGAGGGGGGTGGGTGTGACTATAAAGGGATAGCGTAAGGGAGGCCTTTGTGGTGGTAGAACAGTTCTGTATCTAAATAATGGTGCTCACCTGAATTTATACTAGTGATAAAATTATATAGAACTATACATACACATCGTATCAATGTCAAATTACTCATTGTAGTTACTTAAGATGAAGCCATTGGATGGAACTAGGTGAAGGGTGCACGGAACTTCTCTGTACTATTTGCAACATTCTGCAGATCTAATTTGTTTTGGGGAAATTTTTTTTTTGAAGATAAGATTACAAGGGAGAAAAGAGTGCCTTCAAAGGAATGAGAGTGACAACAGATTTCCCATCAGCTGCAAGACAGGCCAGGAGCCAATGGAGTGGCAACGTCAAAATGCTGATGGCAAATAATTATTAAATAGACATTCATGTCAAGCTAAACTGAAAAATGAGAATAAGAATGCAAAGAGATATGTAAAAAGACTATGAAAGTTCCCTCCCTCAGATCCTAAAAAAAAGAAAAAAGAGCTATAGAATCACGATATATTGTGGGGGTCATAACTCGATGACACGCAACAACTATAACAATCAGAGTAGAAGTTATAATAGGATCCATATACTACTATTCTATATTTTGCAAATGTAAAAATATGCAAAATAACTACCTATCTTTTACCTCTGAAACAAGAGAGGGGATTGGGGTCATTGAAGGCCATGCGGGGGGATGTGTTTGTAATGTTTCATTTTTTGACTGGTTGTTGAGGAAGTAATGATATTTATATTATACTTTATATGTGTATGGATATGAAAAAGGTCATAATAAAAAAGAAAAAAAAGCCAGTTTTCAGCTTTTACTAAATCCACAATTCTACTCCCTAGAGAAAAATTGTCAATAGCTTCCTACACATGCTTCTAGAAATTTTCCTTGAACATACATGCTGGGGTGGCTCCATCTCTCTCTCTCTGTGTGTCTATCAACTCTCTCTGTCTCTATTTTTATCTGTCTCTCTAGCTCTATCTCTTTCTCTACTTTTTTACCTATATTTTAAATAGCATATTGAAGATACTGGTTCTAAACCCTCCTTTTAAAAATGTTTAATAATATTCTCTCAAATTTTTCCATGTCAGCACATGCCAACCCAGTTCATTCTTTCTAATATTTGCATTGACTTTCATGGAATGCATAGGTCATAATTACTTTTACAGGACTCTACTGTAATTGTAATTAGGTGATTAGTAGTTTTTTGTTTTTGTTTTTGCTATTCCAAACAAAGCTTTGTAAGTCTGCAAATTTGTGCACGAAATCTGTAGGATAAATTCAAAGAAGTTCAGTTGCTATGTCATAATAGTTTTTAATTTTTGATAGAATGTAACACTTAGTATTGAAAACTTAACCTATGCTGGTGTGAAAGATATATGTCATTACATTAACATCTGGAATTTTATTCTTTTTTTTTTTATCATGTAATCATCATTCACATAAACTTCATTGTTTTATAAAATCCATCAATGAAACTGCCTCACCCATTTCTTATTTGGGAGTATATTTGTAAATTTTTTCAGTTTCTTCTGTGATTAATGTTCTATTTGTTTTATTTCTCTCAGCTGTGGTCATTTTGAAAATTTATGTTCTTGTTGTTAGTCGCCAAGTTGGCTCTGACTCATGGCAACATTATGTATAACAGAAGGAAACGGTCCTGCGCTATCTTCATGACCGTTGATATATATGAATCCATTGCCCTGGAATCACCAGGACTTTCACATTTATTTACACATAGTAATGCACGCAATTATTTACCTTCATCTGGAGCTACTGTTATTTGTCTTACTAGCTTCCAACTTTGGGTACTTGACCTTCTCCTCTTTTTTTCTTAATTAACTCCAGCTTACCTACTTTCATACTGTTTCGTTTCCCTTAGGCTTATCTGTTCTTACTGTCATCCACGATGGTGGATGTGGTTTCCTGAAGAAACATTCATGCCTCAGCCATCTCCCTACTGCCAATACAGGATCATCACAAAGTAATTTATCATCTGCCAGTTTCTGTGGATCAGAAATCCAGATGCAGCTCAATTCAATCTTCTGTGTAGGTTGACCCACCTATCCAAATTTATTAAGGATTTTCTAAACTATTTTAGCACTGAAACTCCTTATCCCAAGAAACCCCTCAATCCCAGACAAACTCAGATGGTTTTACTACCACAGGCTACAAACAAGGTGTTGGCTGAGCTGTATCCTCTAAAAGCTTGACTGAACCATACACTTCTAAGATCACGTGGTTGCAGGCAAGATTCATATCCTTGAAGTCTGTTGGATTGAGGGTCTTGGTTTCTTTCTGGCTTTTGGAGCCTTCTGGGCTCCTCCAACATGGCAGATTGCTTTATCAGAGCAAGCAAACCAAGAAGGCAAAAGAGTGAGTCTGTTAGCAAGAATTACAAAGTAACACTTTGTCATATTATGTTGGTTAGAAACAAGTCACTGTATTTAGTGTACTCTCAAGGGGAGATGATTATGCACTGACATTAACACCAGGAGGTGGGGATCATTGGGGATCGTCTTAGAAGCCTGCCTATCACGCCCTACTCCAAGAACCTTATTCTAGAGCCACAATAAGACTTCAACTTTCCAAAAACCTCTTAGGTTTCTTTTGTTTTTTTGTTTTTATTCTTCACTGATACTTGTAATGACATTTGTTTTCCATGTATAACTGAAAATTATACTTATTCCTAAAGAATCCAGTCCAATTTCGTCTCCATTTTATGAATAACTCTGATCTCCATGCACTCATATTCCCGGGGCATAGTTAATTATTCAACCTCTTTTTTCTCATACCATTGTGTAAGTATTAAGTGTTTATTACATATGGCAATTAATTGTCAAGTATTTGTCTCCTCCTCTGGACCTTGAAGAATAGTTTCTTTTCTACAGCACCTGTTCAATAGATGCTCCCCTAAAACAGCAAAAGAACCTGATCATCATTAATTCCACTGAAATAGTTCTAAAGGAATATACATTAGAAAAGGCATGTCTCCCAAGGGAATTGCATATACCAAGCAAATGGTATGAATGATTTAGAAGGACTCTCTTGAGAAGTCAGAGGCAATTATGTCAGTGGTTGAATCACCACTTAAAGTTTCACACCCTACTATTTCACCTGCTTTCAGCGCTTCTGGAGGAAGGAAAATCCATAAGAACTGTGAAACATCATGGCATTTCTGTGTAATGAATCACTGTGGCAGTCAGAGTCATATAGTTCTCCCCAGGGTGAGGTGGTTTCACTAGTCCTGATATGCTATCTGTCACCATGATAATTACCTAGTGGCTCCGCTGGGGCCTGCAGGGTATTTATAAAATCACAGGCAGGTGATTGCATTTTTCCTACTCAAGATATATATTTATAAATATTTAACAAAAGGAAGATATTGTTTGGATAAAGTGCCATATGCACATATATCATAGACTCTTATAGAAGTTTAACAGACCAGTGGTTCTCAAAAAGAATCCCTCTTAGAAGTTTTTGATTTACCCACTGGTTGAGAGATGATACAGATTGGAACCATTCAGGAAACAAAAAAATAAAATAAAACAAGAATATACCTTTTTGTACCTGTCATGTTAGTCAAAGTTTAACTATGCCAATTGGGAAAACAACAACGATAAAAAAAAACTGGCAATTATATGTGAATATTATATCCCATTCATGTAAGAGGATAGAAAACGGCCTCAGCAGGTACGGTCAGTGAAGGTGGAGAGGCCCACTGCCTTTCTCAGAGGACAATGTGCCAATGTTTACATGAGTTTAAATAAAATAGCATATATTTTGATTCCACATTTTATCCTTTATCTTAAACACTTACAATTGTGTATAACAGTATCATTCCAGCACTTTGTCATGACATAAAGTGGAAACACTCTCTGTTGTCATTGTTGTTAGGTGCCCTCAAGTTGGTTCCAACTCATAGTGACCCCATGTACAACAGAATGAAACACTGCTCGGTCCTGCACCATCTTCACAATCATTGTTATGCTTGAGCCCATTGTTGCAGCCACTGTCTCAATCCATCACTTTGAGGGTCTCTTCCTCTTATTTGCTGACCCTAGGCTTTACAAAGCATGATGTCCTTCTGCAAGAACTGATCCGTCCTAATAACATGTCCAAAGTATGTGAGATGAAGTCTTGCCTTCCTTGCTTTTAAGAAGCATTCTGGCTGTACTTATTCCAAGACAGATTTGTTAGTTCTTTGGTATATTCAATATTCATTGCCAACACCATAATTCAAAGGCATCAATTCTTCTTTGGTCTTCCTTATTCATTGTCCAGCTTTTGTGTACATATGAGGCAACTGAAAACACCAATGCTTGGGTCAGGCATACCTTAGTCCTCAAAGTAACATCTTTGCTTTTTAATGCTTTAAAGAGGTCTTTTGAAGCAGATTTGCCCAATGCAATGAGTCTTTTGATTTCTTGACTGCTGCTTCCATGGGTGTTGATTGTGGATCCAAGTAAAATGAAATCCTTGGCAACTTCAGTCTTTTTTCCATTTATCATGATGTTGGTTATTGGTCCAGTTGTGAGAATTTTTCTTTTCTTTTTGTTGAGGTGTAATCCATACTGAAGGCTGTGGTCTTTGATCTTCATAAGTAAGTGCTTCAAGTCCTCTTCACTTTCAACAAGCAAGGTTGTGTCATCTGCATATTGCAGGTTGTTGATGAGTCTTCTTTCAATCCTGATGCCCCTTTCTTCTTCATATATTCTAGCTTCTCAGATTATTTGCTCAGCATACAGATTGGATAAATATGGTGAAAGGATACAAGTATGACAAACACCTTTCCCTACTTTGTACCACACGTTATCCTCTTGTTCTATTCGAACAACTGCCTCTTGATCTACCTACAGGTTCCTCATGAGCAGAATTAAGTGTTCTGGAATTTCCATTCCTTGCAATGTTATCCATAATTTGTTATGATCCACACAGTCAAATGCCTTTGCATAGTCACTAAAACACAGGTAAACATCTTTCTGGTATTCTCTGCTTTCAGCCGGGATCCATCTGACATTAGTAATGATATCCCTGGTTCCATGTCCTCTTCTTAATCTGGCTTGAATTTCTGGCAGTTCCCTGTTGATATACTGCTGTAGCTGCTTTTGAATGATCTTCAGCAAAATTTTACTTTCATGTGACATTAATGATAATGTTTGATAATTTCCACATTCTGTTGGATCACCTTTCTAGGGAATAGGCATAAATAATAAGGGTCTCTTCTAGTCAGTTGGCCAGATAGCTGTCTTCCAAATTTCTTGGCATAGACGAGTGAGCACTTCCACCACTGCATTCATTTGTTGAAACATCACAATTGATATTCCATCAATTCCTGGAGCTTTGTTTTTCATCAATGCCTTCAGTGCAGTTTGGACCTCTTCCTTCAGTACTGGATTCCTGATCATATGCTGCCTCTGAAATGGTTGAACATCAACAGATTCTTTTTGGTATAGTGACTCACTCTGTGTATTCCTTCCATTTTCTTTTGATGCTTCCTGCTTCGTTTAATATTTTCCCCATAGAATCCTTCAATATCCTTTTAAAAACACTCTCTAGATTCATTAATTAGATGAATTAGTATCTTATTGTATAAACATCTTGGAACACTAAATGTGTGTGTGTGTGTGTGTGTATAATATTCATTAAATTGTCTATATAGAGGAAATAAACCTCTACACTGCTCAGCCTTACAGAGGATAATCCACCAGTAAGGTCAGTGGTAGGATGGAAAGGTTATTTGTATTTTTCACATTCTTCTTACAGTGTTTGCATATGTGTGTGTATATAACCATTAGCAAACATTTATGCATGACTTCTGTAAATTTACATTTCATAAAGAAAATTTAACCATGGTTTCTGTTATTGATCTTAAATTTTAAAAATATATTCACTAGCCAAAAGAAATTTCAAAACTTTTCCCAGGGTTAGGATGTCTCAAACAGCTCAGTTAGATGATTGCCAAATCTTTCCCACAAAAGGAATGATAAAATTGGAGAAAAGTTTTAAAAAATGGACACTTACAAACTCTGGAAATTGATCAAAGAACATACAACACATTGAGAAGCATTAATTCAAGAAAACCCACTGGTTATCACTCAGAACTGTGGGCCCCTATGTCATTTTAGCCAGGAGCTTCTCTCAATCTCCCCCACCACCCCCAGATCTATGGTGCAGAAGTGCTACCCAGGCAGGCAGGACAGGGTATGAGGACTGAATGTTCTGCTGTACCAGAGGGGGCTGATTTTATTTGAAGCAGAGTGTGGGAATATCCATGACCAAGGACATTGTTGAAAACAACAGAAATCCAAGAACATATGAAAAAGATTAAACACCATGACCTAGTGGGATTTATCTCAGGAATGCAAAATTAGTTTAACATCTAAAAATCAATATAATATACCATATTAATGGAATGAAAAGCAAAAACCACATGATCATATCCATAGACAAAGAAAGAACATTGGACAAAATCCAATAAGGCACACCTCGTTTTATTGCTCTTGGCTTTATTGTGCTTCAAAGTTATTGCATTTTTTACAGATTGGAAGTTTGCGGCAACCCTGCATTGAGCAAGTCTGTCTGTGCCATTTGTCCAGCAGCATGTGCTCACTTCATGTCTCTGTGTCACACTTTGGTAGTTCTCGCAATATTTCAAACTTTTTCATTATTGTTATATCTGTCGTGGTGATCTCTGATCTTTGACGTTACTATTGTAATTGTTTTGAGGCACCATAAACTGCCCCCACTTAAGACAGAGAATTTAATAGATATATGTTGTGTGTTCTGACTGCTCCACCAACCAGCTATTCCCCCATCTATCTCCCTCTCCTCAGGCCTCCCTATTCCCTGAGACATGACAATATTGAAATTAGGCCAATTAATAACCCTACCTGTACCCATTGCTGTGGAGTTGGTTCTGACCATAGTGACCCTAGAGGACAGAGCAGAACTGCCCCATAGGGTTTCCAAGGAGCAGCTGGAAGATTGGAACTGCTGGCCTTTTGGTTAGCAGCCACATCACTTAACCACTGCTTCAACAGGGCTCCATAGTAATCCTACAATGACCTCTAAATATTCAAATGAAAGAAAGTGTCACGTCTCTCACTTTAAATCAAAGGCTAGAAATGATTGAGCCTAGTGAGGAAGGCATGTTGAAGTCAAGATAGGCCAAAAGCTAGGCCTCTTATGCCAACCAGTCAGCCAAGTGGTGAATGCAAAGGAAAAGTTCTTGAAGGGAAATAAAAGTGCTAATCCAGTGAATACATGAATGATAAGAAAGCAAAACGGCCTTGTTGCTTGCTGATATGGAGAAAGTTTTAGTGGTCTGGATAGAAGATCAAACCAGCCATATCATTCTCTTAAACTAAAGCCTAAACCAAAGCAAGGCCCTAACTCTCGTCAATTCTATGAAGGCTGAGAGAGGTGAGGAAGCTGCAGAAGAAAAATTTGAAGCTAGCAGAGGTTGGTTCACGAGGTTTAAAGAAAGAAGTCATCTCCATTACATAAAGGTACAAGGTGAAGCAGCAAGTGCTGACGTAGAAGCTGCAGCAAGTTATCCAGAAGATCAAGCTAAGATAATTTATGAAGGTGGCTACACTAAACAACAGATTTTCTATGTAAATGAAACAGTCTTATATTCTATCTAGGACTTTCATAGCCATAGAGAAGTCAATGTCTGACTTCAAAGCTCCAAAGGACAGGCTGACTCTCTTGTCAGGGGCTAATGCAACCGGTGACTGTGATGTTAAGTTGAAGCCAATGCTCATTTACCATTCTGAAAGTCCTACGGCCCTTAAGAATTATGTTAAATGTACTCTGCCTGAGCTCTACAAATGGAACGACAAAGCCTGGATGATAGCACATCTGTTTACAACATGGCTTACTGAATATTTTAAACCTACTGTTGAGAACTACTGCTCATGAAAAAAGATTGCTTTCAAAATATTACTGCTTATTGACAATGCACCTGGTCACCCAAGAGCTCTGATGGAGATGTACACGGAGGTTAATGTTGTTTTCATGCTTGCTAACACAATATTCATTCTGCAACCCATGGATCAAGAAGTAATTTCAACTTTCAAATCTTATTATTTAATACATACATTTTGTAAGGCTATAGTTTCCATAGATAGTGATTCCTCTGGTGGATCTGACAAAAGTAAACTGAAAACCTTCTGGGAAGGACTCACCTTTCTAGATGCCATTAAGAACATTTGTGATTCATGAGACAAAGTTAAAATATCAACATTAACAGGAGTTTGAAAGAAGTTGATTCCAACTTTCATGGATGACTTTGAGTGGTTCAAGACTTTAGTGGAAGATGTAACTGCAGATGTGGTGGAAATAGCAAGAGAATAAGAATTAGAATTGGAGCCTGAAGAAGTGATTGAATTGCTGCAATCTTATGATAAAACTTTAACAGATGAGGAGTTGCTTCTTATGGATGACCAAAGAAAGTGGTTTCTTCTGACGGGAACTACTCCTGGTGAAGATGCTATGAACATTGTTGAAATGACAACAAAGCATTTAGAATATTACATAAACTTAGTTGATAAAGCAGCAGCAGGGTTTCAGAGGACTGATACCAATTTTGAAAGAAGTTCTACTGTGGATAAATGCTATCAAACAGTATTGCATGCTACAGAGAAATCTTTCATGAAAGGATGAGTCAACTGATGCGGCACACTCCATTGGTCTCTTATTTTAAGAAATTGCCACAGCCATCCCAACCTTCAGCAACCACCACCCTGATCAGTCAGCAGCCATCAGCATCAAGGCAAGATCTTCCACTAGCAAAAATATTATGACTCACTGAAGGTTGAGATGATGGTTAGCATTTTTTAGCAATAAATTATTTTTTAATTAAGGTATGAACATTGTTTTTTTACACACATTGCTATTGCCCACTTAATAGACTACAGTATAATGTAAACATAACTTTCATATGCACTGCAAAAAAAAATTGTGTGACTTGCTTTATTGCGATATTCCCTTTATTGTGGTTGTCTAGAACGAAACTCACAATTATCTTCGAGGTATGCCTGTACTCATTTATAATAAAAACACATAAGAAGGTAGGAATAGAAAAATACTCACCTTGATAAAGGGCATCTTCCAAGGAACCCACAGCTAACAAACATCATATTAATGGTGAAAGACTAACACCCCTCTGCCCACCATAAGGAATAAAGCAAGGATGTCTGCTCTCACAATTTCTGTTCAACCTTGTATGGAGGTTCTTTTGCTGTCATTGTGTGCCATCAAGTCGATTCTGACTCTCAGCAACCCTATAGTACAGGGCAGAACTTCCTCACAGAGTTTCCTAGACTGTAATCTTTAAGGGAGCAGATGGCCGGGTCTTCTCTCCCACGGAGCCACTGGTAGGGTCAAACCTCTGACCTTTAGGTTAGCTGCCTAGGGCTTAACCATTGCACAATCAGGATTCTTTCGGAGGCTCTAGGAAGTGCAATTAATCGAGAAAAAAATAAATGAAGTGCATCCAGATTTAAAAAGAAGATGTAAAACTGTCTTTATTCACCAACAGCATGATCCTGTATGTAAAAAATCCTGAGAAATCTATAAAATACACTAGTAGAACTAATAAATTCAACAAGGTCCCAAGACACAATCACTATATACAAAATCAATTGTGTTTCTTTATAGTAGCAATGAACAGTGTGAAAAGTATTAAAAAATTGCTGAAAGAAATTTAAAACTGTCTAAATAAATAGATATTCCATATTTATTGATCTAAAGACTCAGTATTATTGCAATTAATTTGCAAATTTCAGCAAAAAAGCCAGCTTGGGTTTTCATAGGGACCACAGTGAGTGTGTAAATAAATTTGGGGACAATTTCCATCTTAACTATATTAAGAAAATATGATACTGAAGTCTTACAGTGAGTAAATTTTAAAATAGCTTTAAACAATATCAATATGATGCCATAAAAAATATTTTAGTTAATTGACTAGAAGTTTTGAAGTTTTGTCTGAAAAAAATTGTCTGGTATATTTCCCAAATATATTGTACCATTTATTCTATTACTACCCCTGTGATTCCAACATTTTAATAGTGATTTTAGACAATGCAGTAAAATAATAAATAAATAAGGATCAGAAAGGAAGAAACAACCTTGCCATTATTTGCACTTGATATGATAGTCTACACAGGAAATGGAAAATGAGTTATATAGAATAATTATAATGTTTATGAGAATATTTAACAAGTTTGCTAATAGGTAATTTATATACAAAAGTAAAATACGTTTCTCTACCCCAGCGAGTCATGAACTGAAAATAACAAAAAATAACAATAAGATACTAACTACAATAGCAAACAAAAAATGCTGTACCTAGCGATATATTTTTGAAGGATCTGCAGCACATTTGTTGGAATATAATAAAGCATTGTTGCAGATATTAAACATAAAAAAGTGAAGAAACATAAAAAAATGAAGAAGCCTAAAATGTTCATGAATAAAAAGTACTTTTAGATACAGCAAACTCAAAAATTTACTTATAGATGGGAAAGCTGATTGGAAAATACAGATAAAAGAGCAAGATGCCAATAGAAGGTAAGATACAGTCTTTGGTGTTCTCATTGCAAACTTAATATTATTGCTTCTAGGCCCCCTCGGTGGATAGAGCTAGGAGACATATATATGTATTCAAACCCATGCTTAGACATTTATTTATGTTTGCTTCTGCTTCTAACTGTGTGTATGTATATATACACATATATAATTAATATATGCATATATTAATATAAAATATATTTATAAACATATTAATATAAGATATACTAATAAATATTAAAATAATTACTAGTTTATACTGATGTTTCTGACTCTAATCCAGCATGATAGTTTTCATTCTAGCCTTTCCCCAATGCTTATTTGTAATTTATGTATCTGACAATGAGAATCCTGGATCTTATCATCTACTACTTATTTACTTATTTGTTCAACCCTAGTACACAGGTAAAACCACTTCAGAATTTGCTAATCTACACCCCTGATAGAAAAAAATTACCAAAAGAGATTACAGCTTATGTACAATGTTTTAACTTGAGTCTTACAGTACCCAGTCAAAACATTATTTTACAAAGTTACTCAGATCACTTCCTTTTTTCTCCCATTTCTTTCATGAAGTTATGACATTCCTTTATAATACAGTTGGATTCATTTGTCCTGGGTTCCTCAACATCATGGTTGTTTTTTAAAATTTGTATGTAAAAAAATTACACTTTGGGGTATAGAGTTCTATGGGTTTTGAGTATTATCCATGACAGTACCACGTAGAATAACTTCTTTACCATAAAATTTGACCGTGAACGCGTTGTTGTCCAGTTGATTCCAACAGTGACCCTATAGAGCAGAGTAGAACTGCCGCATAAGGTTTTCAAGAAGCAGCTGGTGGATTCAAACTGCCAATCTTTTGATTAGCAGCCAAGCTCTTAACCACTGCGTCACAAAGGCTCCTTAATAAACTCTAGTTTCCCTAATCCCTGGAAACCACTCATCTTTTTTGTTTTTTTTGTCCCTAAATCTTTTTCAGAATCTCATATATGTGCAATCATACAATATATAGCCCCCTCTGTCTCCGTGTTCTTGCAGAAGTGATGGGGGCAGTATGACACACAGTCAGAGTGCAGGTGTGCAGAGTCCAGCGTGGCCAACTCTGCTTGGGGGTAATGTTTCCACACTACTATAAGAACAACATTTTTTTTAAATTTTGTTTTGTTTTGTTTTAGAACTAAAGGACACAGCAAGTCTGAATAAACAAAAATAATTCCTTCAATAGGAAGGCATGCCTCATTAATTGGGAACTTTTCCACATTATACATAAATATAGTTCAATTGATTCAAAATTCCAAAAGCATCAGTTTTTGAAATTAGATGAGTTGATTCTAACCTTCACATGAAAAATTCAATGTGCAAAATTAACAAATTTTTAAAATAAAAAATAATAAGATGATATTGCCAAATCAAATATCAACATTTGCCATAAATTCACTGTGTTTTTTTACATAAGAAGTGATATCTTGAACACAATAACAATATAGAGAGTGCAGAAACACATTAAAAAATATAGAGGGAGTAAATATAAAATAAAGATAATATTCCAAATCAGGTAAAAAGGGATGGATTATTCAATAAATGTGCCACAACACTTGACTATACTTTTGAAAAAAAAAAGTTATTTTCCTTTATGACACAGGACACACAACATATTCCATTAAACAAAGTATATAAAGCTCAACGAAAAAAAGTAAAGAAAATATAAAACCCATTGCCAGCAAGTCTATTCTGACTTATAGTGACCCTATAGGACAGAGTAGAGCTGCTCCGTAGGGTTTCCAAGGAATGGCTGGTGATTCTGTCGACCTTTCAGTTAGCAGCCAAATGCTTAACCATTGAGCCACCAGGGCTCCAAAGAAAATATAGAACCATGTAAAACCTTATGGACACAACATCTATATCAGAATGTAGAAGTTATAAAGGTATAAAAAAATTAAATAACAGCAACATTAAAAAAAGCTAAGACAATTGGCAGATCACTTTATGCAATTGTTTATGTACGTATATATACATACACACATATACACTGTACACAAACAGCACATATATACACATGCATAATGCATAAAACAAAAATGTAATGTATCTAAAATCAAATAGAGCCCTGGTGGTGCAGTGGTGAAGAGCTTGGCTCCTGACCAAAAGTTCGGCAGTTCGAATCCACCAGATATGCTATAATAGTAATTTGTCAGTTTACTTGATATTTTCAACTTTTCATTTTCTAAGCTTAAGATATGATTTCCTGTTTTTCTCTATTTATAATTAGATATGAATGTGCAACTTACTTTGGACAATGGACTGTGAGTAGATGTTTAAAAAAGTAAGAAAAAAAGCTACGTTAAGCCATTGAGAATATGGGGCTGTTTGTTACTGCAGCATATTCTAGCCTTTATGACATACAAAACTCAGTTAAAACTGGGAAAGACGCAAATAAACAATTCATAGGACAGAAATGCAAATGGCTGAAAAAACACTTTAAAAGATACACAACTTCAGTAATTAAAGAAATAAATTCTGTTCACTACTTGCTGTATTGGACAAAATGAGCAAGACTTATAATACTACTATAAAGGAATTGAGAAAACCCAGGAATTGTTACACTTTGGTGGTAGTATGAATGTATGAATTGGAAAATAATTTTCATTCAGGATTAAAGTTTAAAATGTAGAAACCATGAGAACAACTTATTCACATCTATAGATCTAGCCTCCAGAAATAATAGCACCAGTAACCAGAGTTAAAGATGAAGAAAAGTTTCTTGCAGCTTTGTTTGTTAATAGCAGAAAATTATTTTAAAAAATCTAAATTTCTTTCAGTAGAAGTTAATAAATTAAGATATATGTCATTAGTCAAATAATATCATATGCAATATTAAATGCATGACTTACATCTATCGATACTTTGAGATAATTTTCAGAATGCCATATAAGTGGAATCATACAATATATAGCCTTTTGCATCTGGATTCTTTCACTTAGCACTTAAAATTCATCCATGTTGTTGCATAAAATAATAGTTGTTCCTTTTTATTGTTGGATATTATTCTATGTATATACCAAGTTGATTTATTCAATCACTTCTTGAAGGATATTTAGATTTTTTCCAGTTTTTGGTGACTATAAATAAATTTACTAGACATATTTATGTACAAGTTTTTGCATGAATGTAAGTTTTTGTTTCTTCTGGATAAATACCTAGGTATTGGGTTATATGATGAATGTATGCTTAAATTTATAAGAAACTGGCAAATAGTTTTGCAAAGTGGCTGTACCATATGGCATTCATTCTAGCAAAGAATGAAAATTCCTGTTGCTCTATAACCTTGCCAACATTTGACACGGTCATTTTTAAAAGTTATTTTCAACAATTCTAATAGATACGTATTGCTGTTGTTAGGTGCTGTAGAGTCAGTTGCAACTCATAGTGACTCTATGTATTACAGAAAGAAACATTTCTCGGTCCTGCGTCATCCTCACAATGATTATGCTTGAGCCTATTGATGCAGCCACTGCGTCAATCCATTTCCTCGAGGGGCTTCCTCTTTTTTGATGACCGCCTACTTTACCAAACATGATATCCTTCTCCAGGACTAGTCCCTTCTGATAACACGTCCAAAGTATGTGAGACGAAGTCTCACCATCCTTGCTTTGAAGGAGCATTCTGGCTGCACTTCTTCCAAAACAGATTTGTTCTTTCTTTGCAACACCATAATTCAAAGGCATCAATTCTTCTTTGGTCTTCCTTATTCATTGTCCAGCTTTCGCACACATGTGAGGGATTGAAAACACCAATGCTTGAGTCAGGCACACCTTAGTCGTTAAAGTGACATCTTTGATTTTAACACTTCAGAGAGGTCTTTTGTAGCAGATTTGCCCAATGCGGTGCATCATTTTGATTTCTTGACTGCTGCTTCCATGGGTATTGTGGGTCCGAGAAAATGAAATCCTTAACAACATCAATCTCTTCTCTGCTTATCATGATGCTGCTTCTTGGTCTAGATGTGAGGATTTTCATTTCCTTTATGTTGAGGTGTAATCCATACTGAAGGCTGTAGTCTTTGGTCTTCATAAGTAAATGCTTCAAGTCCTCTTCACTTTCTCTACAAGCAAAGTTGTGTCTTCTGCATATTGCAGGTTGTTAATGAGTCTTTCTCCAATCCTGATGCTGCATTCTTCTTCATATAGTCCAGCATCTCAGATTATTTGCTCAGCATATAGATTGAATAACTATGGTGAAAGGATACAATCCTGATACACACTTTTCTTGAATTTAAACCACCCTTGTTCCGTTCAAACGACTGCCTCTTGATCTATGTACAGGTTCCTCATGAGCAGAATTAAGTGTTCTGGAATTTCCATTCTTTGCAATGTTATCTGTAATTTGTTATAATCCACACAGTCAAATGCTTTTGCATAGTCAATAAAACACAGGCACACATCTTTCTGGTATTCTCTGCTTTCAGCCAAGACTTATCTGACATCAGCAATGATAGCGTTTGTTCCACATCCTCTTCTGAATCCAGCTTGAATTTCTGGCAATTCCCTGTTGATACACTGCTGCAGACACTTTTGAATGATCTTCAGTAAAATTTTGCTTGTAGGTGACAACGATACTGTTCAATAATTTCTGCATTCTGTTGGATCACCTTTCTTTGGAATGGAGACAAATATGGATCACTTCTAGTCAGTTGGTCAGGTAGCTGTCTTCCAAATTCTTGGCATAAATGAGAGAGCACTACCAATGCTGGATCCATTTGTTGAAACATCTCAGTTGGCATTCTGTGAATTTCTGGGGCCTTGTTTCTTGTCTTCTGCTTCAGTGCAGCTTGGGCTTCTTCATTCAGTACCATCAGTTCTTGATCATATACTACCTCTTGAAATGGCTAAATAGTGAACAATTCTATTTGTACAGTGACTCTGTGTATTCCTTCCATCTTCTTTTTTTTGATGTTTCCTGCGCCATTTAATATTTTCCCCACAGAATTCTTCAGTATTGCAACTTGAAGCTTGATTTTTCTCTTCATTTCTTTCAGCTTGAGAAATGCCAATCGTGTTCTTCCCTTTTGGTTTTCTAACTCCAGGACTTTGTACATTTCATTATAATTTTTTACTTCGTCTTCTCAAGCCACCCTTTGAAGTCTTCTGTTCAGTTCTTTTACTTCATCATTTCTTCCCTTTGCTTTAGCTACTCTACATTCAAATTCAAGTTTCAGAGTCTCTTCTGACATCCATTTTGATTTTTTCTTTCTTTCCTGTCTTTTTAATGACCTCTTGCTTTCTTCACGTATGGTGTCCTTGATGTCATTCCACAACTTGTCTTGTCTTTGGACATTAGTGTTCAGTGCATTGAATCTATTCTTGAGACGGTCTCTAAACTCGAGTGGAATATACTCAAGGTCGTTCTTTGGCTCTCGTGGACTTGTTCTAATTTTCATCAACTTCAACTTGAACTTGCATATGAACAGTTGATGGTCTGTTCCACAGTCAGCTTGGCCTTGTTCTGACTGATGATACGAGCTTTTCCATAGTCTCTTTCCACAGATGTAGTCGATCTGATTCCTCTGTATTCCATCCAGTGAGGTCCATGTGTATAGTTGCCTTTCATTTTGTTGAAAAAGGGTCTGTGAAATGAAGAAGTCATTGGTCTTGCAAAATTCTGTCATGTGATCTCAGGCATCATTTTTATCACCAGGGCCATATTTTACAACTACCAACCCTTCTTCTTTGTTTCTAACTTTCACATTCCGATCACCAGTAATTATCAATGCATCTTTACTGCATGTTTGAGCAATTTCAGACTGCAGAAGTTGGTAAAAATCTTCAGTTTCTTCATCTTTGGCCTCAGTGGTTGGTGTCTAAATTTGAATAATAGTCGTATTAACTGGTCTTCCTTGTAGGCGTATGGATATTGTCTTATCACTAACAGCATTGTACTTCAGAATAGATCTTGGAATGTTCTTTTTGATGATGAATGTTATTCCATTCTTCTTCAATTTGTCATTCCTCGCATAGTGGACCATAAGGCCATTGAAAACACCATGGCTTGGGTCATGCCACCTTGAGTCTTCAGGTGACAACTTAGTAGACCATGATTGTACTATTCAAAATGGCCAATACCTGCCCATTTCAGCTCAGTAATGCCTAGGATATCGATGTTTATGCATTCCATTTCATTTTTGATGGTTTCCAATATTTCAAGATTCATATCTCATACATCCCACATTCCTATTATTAATAGATGTTTGTAGCTCTTTCTTCTCATTTTGAGTCATGCCACATCAGCAAATGAAGGTCCCAAAAGTTTGTAGTGTTATTTTATGTGGTGTTATTTTAATGTGGCATTAATTTGCATTTCCTCCATAGCTAATGATGTTGAGCATCTTTTCATACACTGATATGCCGCCTGTATATTCCGTTTGTTAAACTGGGTGTTAAGATCTTTTTCCCATTTCTTTTTGTCTGTTTTTTTTGTTTTGCTTACTTACTGAGTTTTAAGTGTTCTTTATATTTTCTGGAAATATATTCATTATCACATATGTGATTTGCAGATACTTTCTTTCAGTCTCCAGTTTCTCTTTTCATTCTTTTAATAGCTTTTTTTAAGAACAAATGTTTTAATTTTAATAAAACACAAATTATTATTTTTTATGGATTGTGTTTTTGATGTCATGTCTAAAAACTCATTACCAAACCCAAATTCACGTACATCTTCTCCTATGTTTTCTTGTAGATGTTCATAACTTTAACATCTAAGTCAATAATGCCTTTTGAGTTTCTTTTTGTATAAGATGTGAGGCATGGTTAATTTTTTTTTTTTTTTTTTGGTATATGGGGAAAAGTCAGTTGATTATATTTGTGTGGGTATATTCTGAGCACTCTCTTCTTTTCCACTGATTTATGTCTGTATCTTTTTGCAATTACCACACTGTTTTGATTGCTGTAGCTTTAAAGTAAGCCTTGAAAATGGCTTCTGTGAGTCCTCCAAATGTGTTACTTCTTTTACAGAATTGTTTTGACTATCATCATTTCTTTGTCTTTTTATATAAATTTTAGACTCAACTTGTCAATTTATACATAATAATTTACCAGAAAAATTTTTGTATTACAGTGAATCTGTAGAATAAATTGGGGGAAAATAATGTTTTAATAATATTGAGTCTTCCAGTCCATGAACATAGTATGTTTTCAATTTATCTAGATTTTCTTTGACTTCTTTCATTGGTATTTAATATCTTCATTTTCAGGTAATTTTTAAAAATTTCTCTTGACCTTCTTCTTTGGCACATGGGTAATTTGAAAGCGTATTTCTCATTTTTAAGGTAATTGGGATATTCCAGATATCTTTTTGTTATTGATTTCCAGTTTAATTCTCTCGTGGCCTGAGAACATACTTTGTATAATTTTTGTTCTTTTAAATTTGTTAAGGCGTGTTTTATGGCCCAGAATGTGCTCTATCTTGGTGAATGTTCCATGGACAATTGAGGAGAATGTATATTCTACTGCTGTTCAATAAAGTATTCTATAAAATTTGTTAAAATTAAACAACTCCCTAGAAACCTGGAAAATGATCCAAGGCATCTGGGTGTCTTATCATCAAATATACCCCTGCAAACCAACCTCATAAATCCCTCAAGAATGTCCCTTCTTGTTTTCCAAAGGACTTACTCACTTTGAAGTAGCAGATGGTAAAGGTTTCACCTAAAAGTTTCTTTTTCCCAAGACCTTTGTCTCTAGAATTTTGTGTATTCCATGTGACTTGTTCTTCTGTACCGCTGTAAAACCTTCAAAGAAACAATTGAACATTCTTTCTTTTATCAAAAGACTGTAGATGGCATATAAGCAAAACATTGCTTTGTGATAGTCACAGCAGATTCTCTAGAACTCACTGCCAATTTGCAAATTGTCAAAGACATTTTTTTTTTTAACAGTCTTGGTTTCAGAGTGGGATTTGGAGTTTCTTGCCTTGAAGGCTCCAGCCCATTGGTAACAGGCAAGGATTCCACGAGCTATTTTCAGTTGTTTTCCCCAGATATCTGGGGTCTTTGTGGTACATGAACTCCAGGGCTGAACTCCACTCTTTTTGTGTCACACCTCATTGTGGATCAATTGTTTATGCTCTCTTTCTCTTGGACTAGGTCCAGCAATAAAGTCTTTTTCCTGAACCACATTCAACACTGAAGTCTTTTTCCTGGACTGGGTCCAGCACTAGGATCTTTCTCCCAGACTGGGTCCAGAGTTGAACTTTTTCTCCTGGACTAGGTCTGTACTGGGGGGTCTTTCTCCAACTCTAGGTCTGGCACTGGGGTCACTGTGACCAGTCAAAAATGAAACTAGTTTTCATCACTCTTAATTTCAAAATTTGAGCTACTCAAGGTAATGGGCTCCATGAATTCTAAGAATGGGTCACTAGGTGTCCCTCCTGCAGGTTAACCAAATGGGTTGGTCATTGTCTTAGAGACCATCATTGGAAGCTTCCCCCATTCCCTTTAACAGGGACACCTGCAATTACATTTGGTCCTCAGACTTATAGTTTCTTTAAATCTCTGGACAGACTTCATTAAGAATGATTTGGAAATGCAACAGCCTCAGTAAATCTCATTTTTTTTAGATAAGAATGTTCATTTATGGGCAAATTAGAAATAAAGAAAAGAAAAATCACAGTACTAAAACTAAACAGCCTCATTGGGAGGCTTCTTTCAACTGGTATTCAAGGTTACAAAAATTTAATAAATTTAAAATATCCTCCTTAAAAAAGACTATTTACAGAAGGCAAATGAAAACCTGAAACATTAACAGCTGAAGATCTAATCTTATAAACAAAAAAATGAAAATGAAACAGTTTGGGATTATGAAAATCTAATATAGCCCATTTATAAAAACAAACAAAGATAAAATTAAAGGAAATACTTCAGCTAGTTAACATTTTGAGCAGGTCTTAAAAGGTGAGAAAAAGAAACTCTGAACGCTGAGAAAAGATGGTTTAGATAAAAAGTTACAATAAAATGAAAAGGTATATTTGTTTATAAACTAGTTAAAAGCAATAAATTTTAAAAGTTACCTTATTTTAAAATTGTTTAATTTCCTAATGAATAAAATGTAAAAATATAGACAAGAAAACTAAAAATAAATCGAAAGAAAAGTTTATAAACTCCAGAGCTGACCGGCTAGAAGATAAGACAGCCTCCAAGGTTTTAGGATTATTTGTTAAACTCCAGTTTTTCCCAAATTTATATTCAAGGTCAAAAGAAGAAGAAGAATTTAAGGAGGAAACAGGAAAAAAAAATTGTTTTTATGGTTCAGGGAGAACTGGAGACAGAAAGGCAAAAGGGAGATTTGAAATAAAGGAAGATCTACATAAACAGCGAAAGGCACAGGTAACTAGAAAGATGGTCTGTGTAAGTGAAGAAAAGATGAAATATAGCTAAAGTAATAATTACAGAAAAGAGTTAAAATAAATAGATAAAGAATTAAAGAGAGGAGCCATGAAAGTGACAGGGTCCGAGTCAGAAGGCTGTGGGGTGGACTGCAAACCTAAGGATATTTTAAAAGTAAAAGATTTTATAACATATGAAAATCAAGACTCAGATTCTGCTTCACAAAATAAATGTCTACAATATAAAATTAAAGGCTAATATGATTAGCAGCTGCAGACTGTTTATGATATTAAACTCAGGGTGATTCTGAGCAGTGTGATTACTACAGGCAGAACAACAGCTATGGAAACAGGTGATAAAATACTTAAAACAGCTTTTTAATGCATTGTCCCATTCTGTTATACCAAAATATGGGCATGTTTTAAGCTTTCTTGCTGATGCTTGCACGTCTTAAAGGAAATTGTTCATACATTGTAGATTCTAGGGGCCAAATTTTTCTGTTAGCGGCCCCTTTAATATGAATTTCTTCACCTTGAAACAAATTGGTCTGACAGCAGAAACAAGAAAACATTTTTAATTCAAAGCAGGTTTTATGCTATTTGAGCCTCCCAAATTATAATAACCTTTTAAAAAAGAAAAACAAACATAAAGCCAATTGTAGCCAAAACAACCCTAAATTATTAAAAACAATTGTAAACCTGACAGACGGTATTTTAAACTACTAAAAGAAAATATCTTTAAATTTTTTTTATTAAAAATGTTAGCATTATCTAAAAAGCAAAAGAGAAGACAATTAACTGACAATAAATTTTTAAGAAAAAGTAGTTTTGTCTTTAAAACGTTTGACTATGTCAAAACTTAAGTTCAATGAGGAGATAGAATTGTATTTCTTGGGCTTTTAGACATTGGTGCACAGGTGGCTATGATCTCTTTAACACCTGATGCCAAGAGGAGGAAAACACAGACAATGCTTTCTGCTTTCTTCTGGGCCTGAAGACACTTCCACCAGGACCCTCGCCCAAGCCTGACTCTAGGGAAGTCCTTTCAGGACCCCTACAAATCTCTATTGTATGTAGGAATGATGTTGATATATTAACGTACACCTTTTTAAACCTTTGCCTTCAAGCCCCGATGGGAATTGTTACAGTAAGGGCCATTTGTAATGGGGCACATGGGCAACTGTGACAAGGGCTACAGCTAACACCCTGGCCATTTGATCTGGCCACTACAAGCTTCAGACTGGCATACAAAGCAAGTCCCTACAGGGATGAGACATCTGGATAAAAATCAGTTCTACTCCTGATAAGCTTTTGTTACTTATATGAATGTTCACCAGAAAGGCCCTTATGCTTCGAGGGGGACACAACCGGTAAACAAGGTCACCAGAAAGACACTATGGCATGATGGAAATGCACGGGCTGGTAGGTTTACTCATTCCAGGATGATGCCAGCTCTCCTGGGAGTGATAAACTGGGAACAGCACAGGCTTCCCTCTGGCCAAATGGGAATAAATGGGATGGCGGTAATCCCTCTGCTAGCAAGGATGAACCGGTGAGATGGTGAAAAACAAGGGCTGCCCTCATGCTCCTTTGCCTCCCACCTTCTCCCATGGTATCTCATGTCACAGAGATGATGCCTAGGGGAATCCGGAGCCACCATGCAGGGAGCTCCATTCAGACCAGGCTACTTGCAGACTCAATGATGCTAAAAATAAAACTATTAAATGGGATCTGAACTGAAGGACAGATGTGAGCAGATGCCGGAGGAATCTCTTGCAACCTGCTGATGCCTTTGTTTAATGAGAGTTTCTCAGCCACTCTTGGTTTAGATTGTTGAAGACATGAGAACTACATTTGAAACAGTATGTAAAGCCATCAGGGCACTCTAAAGGCCACAGACACCTGGCTTTTGTCCCTGTCACCACGTCTGAAGATGTTGATATTATTCTGTCACAGACAGCACGAGGGGCTTTCATGCACCAGGGCCCTCCTCAGTAGAAAACCTCCACACTACTATTGTTAGCTCCTGGTATGACAATGAGAGAGGCAATAAAAAAGCACCACTGCAAAGTCTCACTTTGCAATAAAAATAGCAAGACGGTGTCAGCCATTTCTACTAACAGAGGCCCAGAGGGATGGAAACCCAGCAACAGGAATCCTTACCCGAAAGGCCAATGGGGGAAAAAAAAGAAGTGGGATCACCCTGCAAAGCAAGACAGTTTTGGTTGCCAAAACTAAGGGACTCAAGGTCTAACAGAGAAATCCCTAGACACTACTCAGAGCTAAAAATACCCTGTAACAACCAGTGCAAAACAAGAATTAAAACTACAAAAGAAAAAATAAATAAATAAAAAGCCCTTCAGAACTGCTTTTGCTGAGCGGCCTTGAAGGGATCTTAAAGTCCCTCTCTAGAATGCTCTGATAACCACCTGGCCAAAACAACTGAATAACTGAGCAACAACACAGTCACAGCTGCAATAATAACGCGGGGATGGAAAAAGTAAAAATGAAAGGGACTGTGCTGCTTGAACAGTAAAAGCGTGGTTCCAAAAATAATTGAGGACACACGTAAAGGCGGGACCAAAAGGTCTATGCCATTACTTGATTTGTCTTATAGAAATTCCACTATTAAAAATCAAGATATGATTAAATATTGTAACTCTCTAATGACATATGCAAGAAGATATATTTTACAGATTCATGACACTTTCGCTGACACCCTCCCACCTTTGTAACAGATTCTCAGCCCATAAATTAGAATCAAGAGACTTGCTTTACTAAAAGAAGAACTATCTTAGTTACCTAGTGCTGTTGTAATAGAAATACCACAAGTGGATGGCTTTAGAAAATAGAAGTCTATTCTCTCATAGTTAGGAGGCTAGATGTCCGAATTCAGGGCACCAGCTTCAGGGGAAGTCTTACTCTCTGTGTGGTCTCTGGGGGAAGGTCCTTGTCATCAATCTTCCCCTGGGTCTAGGAGTTCCTCAGTGTAGGGACCCCTGAGTCCAAAGGATAGGCTTACTCCCGGCTCTTCTTTCTTGGTGGCTTGAGGTCCCTATCTCTCTGCTGGCTTCTCTCTCCTTTTATCTCCTGCAAGGTAAAGGGTGATGTAGGCCACACTCTAGGGAAACTCTCCTTACATCAGATGAGGGATATAACCTGAGTAAGGGTGTTGCATTCCACCCTAATCCTCCTTAACATAACTTAAAACTGCCTCATTAACCACAGGCAGACTAGGATTTCCAAAACATAGGAAAATTACATCAAATCATAAAGTGGAGGACAACCACACAATACTGGGAATCATCGCCTAGATAAGTTGGCACATATTTTTAGGGGACACAATTCAATCCATGATAGGCACCTTAGCAAACACAACCTTGAACCTTATTGAAAAAGACCGTACCTAGTTCTCCTCAGCATAACAACTGATCAAGCTTGAAAGAATTGAACCTGGGTCCATATTTCTCAACTTCAAAGGGCCCATCAGACTCTTAGACTTGATATTCACATAGTGATTTAAAACTGAGACTAACTAAAACTAGGTATTGTTCAGAAGTGTTACTTCTTCTACTTTTCTTACGTGTATCACCTACTTATTTCACTTTGTAACTAAATACTTCTGCTTCTTCAACTTATTATATGCCTAAGCAAACAGATCACACTAAGTGTTGGGTATATGCTAAGACTTCGCTTAGTCCCCAAACTGGAATGTGTTAGTTTTTCCCTTGACATTAGGAAAAAAAAAAAAAAAGACCATTACTGTACAGTACATTCATTCAAGTGGCCTCCATGCATCCCCTTTTTGGACTGATACTTCTTTTAGACTCAAGGTCCTAATGATTAAGATTATGACATGACTAAACCCAACCAAGGACATTGGTGTTTTACTTGCAATCAGACTAATGGATACAAAATAGAGACTAGTCAATGTCTAATTAACATATAAACAGTTATTATTTTCATAATACAAACACTGCATACTGGGTTTATTCCCTTTTAAAGATACTTGTCTAACTGTAATGCAGAATGATCAAATAACCTTTCAAGCCATTTTTTTCCGATGGGAGTAATTGTTGGCTTAATGGAACTAAAACTGATAAAGCATCATTAAAAAAAGAAAAAGAAAATTGACAAAGCACTTAAAATTTAAATGACACAGCCCCACTTGGAATGTATTCTGAATTATGGTATCAAACTAATTTTCTTTCTACAAACTTTAGTATTAACTCTTTCTTTGCTTTTAAAAAGACATTATTTTTTAAAAAGACGTTATCTTATCCCTGCTTTGCTTTGGGGTTCCCCTTCGCACATCTCCCAAGGGAGAATCTGACTTTTGCAGCTCTCCCACTCTATTCCATTGTTATTTTCACTCAGTGATTGTTAGTGTGGTACTGGGGCTGGGAAAGGGGGGTGGGGGGAGTGGTATTCTCTGATTAAGTCTGTGTTAGGTAGGCACTGCGCACCTGAGTCTCTGGTGTGGCCTGCTCCAGATGTGATCCTGGGCCTGTCCTATATTCCTGACCCACGTCCAGAGTTTCCTTTTTTTTTTCTGTTCTTCACTTCCAGATGAATGAGTTTGCAACAGTGCCCACAAGCTATAGTTCTGTTGCCCTTCCCCTGTGGTCCTGAACTGAGATAGGAGAGATGGGTCTTGTGGAGTTTGTTAGTGGCTTCCGCTTCCTCTACCAGGGAGCACCCTATGGTCAGCTTTCTCAGGAGTCCCCTGATCTTCTCTGTGATCACTTTTTTTAGTTTCCTGGAGTCAAAGCATGCAGTGCAGGGTGGTAAACTCCCCTATGTCAGAGAGCCCCAGAGACCTCCCACTCTTATTCTATCCCATACTCCATATTTAAGACTTCATTAAAAACTTCTAGTTCAAGCTCCTTACTGGTTTATATGTTATTTGGTAGCATCTGTCCCAGGTAAGCAAATGCTCAGGTCATGTTTCTCCCTGCAGATGCCTGTCTCCCCCGACATTTCATGTTCCTTGTAGGCCCGTGGTCTCAGTTTTCCCATGGATTCAGGAAAAGACATTAATTTGCAGATTATCCAAGTTTTTTCTTGTTGTAAGGCTAGGAGTGACAATCTTTTCAGCTCTCTAACTCTGTCTACACTGGAAGACCATATACTCTTTTTAAAGTATGAAATATTACACAATGAAAAAATTAAGACTGTAGTTATAGGAACAAATTAGTTTATAGCTCAATTTTTATTTAATGGAAAAAATAGCCTATGAATGGTTTTCAAATATAAAAAGAGGAAGCAAAATTTCCAAGATGATTTGGAGTCAAATTAAGGTAATTTGTTATCCTAATAAATAAATTCTCATACTCTTTTTGAGATGAAGGTATTCATTTAGCTTGTTGTTGTGTGCCATTGAGTTGATTCTGAGTCATAGCTTAGTGTTACTCTAAATATTCCAATTGGATGACTGTTTTAGATATCTAGTGCTGCTATAACAGAAATACCACAAGTAGATGGCTTTAACAAAGAGAAATTTACTCTCGCACAGTCTAGTAGGCTACAAGTCCAAATTCAGGGCATCAGCTCCAGGGGAAGGCTTTTTCCTCTCTGTTGGCTCTGGAGGAAGGTCCTTGTGGTGCATCAGTTTTCCCTTGGTCTGGGAGCATCTCTGCACAACAACCTCAGGTCCCCTCTCTGCTTGCTTCCCTTTCCTTTTATCTGTTGATACATAAAAGGTGGTGCAGGCCACACCCCAGGGACACTCCTTTCACATGGATCAATCCCACCCTAACCCTCTTTAACGTAAAGATTACAGTCACAAAATGGAAGACAACCACACAACACTGGGAATCATGGCCTAGCCAAATCGATACACATATTTTGGGGGGTACATAATTCAATCCATGACAATGAGTAAGGTATAAAGACCTAAAACCAAACTAGTTCCAGGTTCTTCTCCTGTCCTCTGCTTCCTCAGTCCCATCTGTGCCTTCACAACATGGCTTTTTTTTTCTGCTTTGAAAAGTGATTAGTAGCTATGAACACTGTCAGGGACTACAAAACTATCTGCTGCTGATCTGCATATGCATCAGCTTTTCTGTGAGGTTACATAGAGAAGGTAATGGATCCTATGTTGTTTTAGAAAACATCAACAATCCTACCACGTAAGTAATTGTTCCAGATACCATGCTATACTCATGTAATAGATTTCTAACAAGCCCAGCCTTCTTTTTAAAAATAATGTGCATTAACTGACTTTGTGTCTACATGCATCCAAATGCCAGGTTAGTACAACTGTTATTTTAGTACCACAGAATGTTTGGTGTGTGTCTCAGCAAAAATCAACAACAAAAACAGCAACAGCAAACATGTATTTGAATGATTTTTTACAATTTTTTTATTGCTAAAATACTAAATCTTTGCTTTAGAAATTTTAGAAAATGCAGATAAACAAAAAAAGTAAAGATTACCAACACCTCTATTGCCCAGGTATAATTTATCATTTTAACACTGTAGTTTAAATCTTTTATTGGCATAATTATCATGTTTTATGATATTGTCTTTGTTTTATATTGATACAATCCTAAGAAGCTTGAAGAGCTTGTTTCTGTAAGTCCTCTATGTGTGCAGAACCATGTATTTAAAATATCTTAAGGGACCACCGATCACCATGAAGTAAACGGAAATTAAAAGAAGGAAGAATGAAAGGGAGGGAGAGAGGGAGGTAGGATATTTAAGAAAGCAAGCAAAGGAAAGGAAAGGATAAAGGGAAAAGAAGAAACGAAACAAAATTCAGTGACTATCTGAGGGTGCCACTATGTTGGAAGAGGCAAATACATGTTCAACCAATACTGACAAAGTCTTCTAGTGACTAACACCAGAAGTACGTGAAACAAAAAAACACCAAACCCATTGCCATTGAGTCAATTCCGATTCATAGTGACCCTACAGGACAGAGTAGAACTGCTCTATAGGGTTTCCAAGGAGCACCTGGTGGATTTGAACTGCCAAAGTTTTGGTTAGTAGCCAAACTCTTAACCACTACACCATCAGGGTTAAGCACCATGGAATTGCAGAGTCAGGAACAGCTAACCTGTAGAAGACTTTCCAAATAGAAATGGCATTTGTCATAGATCTTACAGCATGCATTGGGGTTTTGCTTGATGTAGAAAATAATAATGGGAGATTCAGAAAAAAAAGAAGAGACTTTTAAATAATTGTTTTGTGCTGCATACTATTCTATTAATGTATTTACAGTAATTTACATACAATTCTTTGCTCAGAATGAACTTAGAATATTTCAATTCTTGGCTGCTAAAATAAACATCCACCTCCAATTAGCTTTTTAAAAATCTATTATTTGTATAAAATTAATTTCCTTTGAATCAAAAGGTATTGATGCTTTTATGACTTGCTGTTGTTGTTGTTAGCTGCTGTTGAGTCAACTCCTGCTCATGGCGACCCAATGTGTGTAGTGTAGAACTGCTCCATAAGGTTCTCAAGGCTGTGACCTAGCAGAAGCAGATCAACAGGCTTGTCTTTCAAAGCTCCTCTGGGTGGGTTCAAATAGCTAAACTTTCGACTAGTAATCAAGCACTTAACTGTATGTGTAACCCGGGGACTCCTTTAGGGTTTCTTATATAGAAAATTTTTCAAAATATCTTTCTCATTTCTCAATCCAACAACAAATCCAGTGTTTGTGTGTGTGTATGTTTATGTTTGTCAGGATAAATGAAATTCAAAATATAATATTTGATATAATTTATGATTAGAGTGTAGAAATAAGTTTTAATATAATTTGAAAAAATAAAGTTTAATTAAAACTGCTTACTCAGTGGAAATATTTTTCAAAAGAAGTAACATTAAACACATTTCTTACCACATAGCTGGAGGGATATATCAGATTCAAAGAGAGAGAAAGAGTTTTTTTGGTTTTGTTTTTTTACTTAATCAAAAAGACATATGAGTTAAAAATGCTAAGGCTTCCTGAAGTTTACAAACTTTGCCACAGCTTCACAACACTTATTTTTTTCTGTTTTGAAGTATAAGCCAGTATTTCAATGTATTTATGTTTATTTAAATATTAGCAATAATTTATTATTTGTGTGTAAATAAATTGTGATTTATTTTGTAATAATAATCAACCCATAGCCTTTGCCAGGCTGTTTCTTGAAGTTATAATATTGTCTACTCAGTTTTGTAATTGTATTCCATTTGCCCTTTTTAACCAGAATATCCTTTATACAAAGATGTTTTCCTATATATTTCAATTTAATACTATTTAACAAAATATATATTGCTGTTAGCTGCCATCAGTTGGCTCTGACTCATGGTGACCTTGTGTATAACAGAACAAAATATTGCTGAGTTCTACACCATCTTCATAATCGTGTTTAAGTCCATTGTTTTGGCTATTGTGTTAACACGCCTCATTGAGGGTTTCCTTCATTTCCTCTGACCTTCTACTTTACCAAACACAATGTCCTATTCTAGCAATTGGTCTTTCCTGATTATCTTTCCAAAGTAAGCAAGACGAAGTTTTCTCTGACTCTCTACTTTACCAAACATGATGTCGTATTCTAGCAAATGGTCTTCCTGATTGGTCTTTCCAAAGTAACCAAGAGGAAGTCTTGCCACCACCAATTCTAAGGAGAATTCTGTGTGTCTGTATGTGTGTAGTCAAACTCATAAAATAAAAATGCCATTTTTTTTTTTTTTGCTTCATTGTTGAAAAAGATATAATTCTACTGCATGTGTGTCACATGGATGTTCTAATTTTCTGGTGGATTTTAAAATAACGTTTATTGTTGGCTCTGAATAGTCAGAGAAATACTGAAGAAGTAGAACAAATTAAGAGGCCTCACACTACCTGATCTCAAAACATTCTATACAGCTACAGTAATCAAAATGGCCTGGTAATAGTTCAATAATAGACACACAGACCAGTGGAATAGAATTGAGAATGAAAAACTAACTCCATCCACTGACAACTGATTTTTGGCAAGGGATCAAATTCCATTAAATGGGGAAAAAACAGTCTTTTCAACAAACTGTTACGGCAAAATTGGATAGCCACTTGCCAAATAATGAAACAGGACCCATACGTCACACCATACACAAAAACTAACCCAAGATGGATCAAAGATCTAAATGATAAAGATGAAACTATAAAGTTCTTAGAAGAAAACAGAAAGACAAAACTATGGGACCTAATTTTTTTGTAAAGACAGATTATCAAACTCAACTACAAATGCATGAGCAGCAAAAGACAAATTAGATAACTGGGAACTCATAAAAATTAAATGCTAATGCTCATCAAAACACGTTATTAAAAGAGTAAAAAGACAACCTACAAAATGGAAAAAAATGTTCAGGAACAACATATCCAATAAGGATCTAATTTTCAGAATATATATAAAACTTCAACAACTCAACAATAAAAAGACAAATAACCCAATTAAAAATGGATAAAGGATATGAACAGACACTTCACCAAAGAGGACATTCAAGCAGCCAACAAAAGCATTAAAAGATGCTCTCTGTCATTAGCCATTAGAGAGAGGCAAATCAAAACTACAAGAAGATGCCACCTCACCTCAGCTAAAATGGCACTGATATAAATAAATAACAACAAATGTTGACCATAACATGGTAAGATTGGAATCCTTACCCATTGCTGATGCGATTGTAAAATGGTACAACCACTATGGGAAATGGTATGATGGTTCCTCAAAAAAACTAGAAATAGAGCTAACTTATGATCCAGCAATCCCACTCCTAAGTAGCTACCCTAGAGACCTAATATAAATGGCACACCTATGTTCATTTTAGGTCACAAAGCAACCCTCAATAAAATCTGAAACACTGAAGTGATACAAAGCATTCTTTCTGATCACAACACCATAAAACTAGAAATCAGTGACAAGAAGATCAAGGGGAAAAAAAAATCAATTACATGAAAACTGAATAACACCTTGATTAAAAACAACTGAGTAAAAGAAGAAATTAAGGAGGGAATCAAAAAATTCCTAGAATCAAACGAGAATGAAAACATACCAAAATCTTTGTAAAACAGCAAAAGCAGTGCTCAGAGGTCAGTTTACAGCAATAAACACACATATCATAAAAGAAGAACAGGCCAAAATCAAAACGTTATCCTTACAACTTGAACACATAGAAAGAGAACAGCAAAAGAAGCCCACGACCACCAAGGAGAAAGGAATAATAAAGATTAGAGCAGAAATAAAGGAAATAGAGAACAGAAAAACAATACCAAAAAAAAAATCAACAAGATCAAAGTTAGTTCTTTGAAAAGATCAACAAAATTGACAAACCAATAGCCAAACTGACTAAAGAAAAACAGGAGAAGAGGTAAACAATCCACATAAGAAATGAGATGGGGGGGATTACAACAGACCCAAGTGAAATAAGAAGGATCATAACAGAATACTATGAAAAATTGTACTCCAACAAATTTGAAAACCAAGTGAACAAATTTCTAGAAACACACTACCTGCCTAAACCAACACAAACTGAGGTAGAAAATCTGAACAGATCCAAAACAAGAGAAGGAATTGAAGAGGTAATTAAAAAAAAACTACTCCCTGCCCCACCCCACCCCCCCCAAAAAAAAATCCCTGGCCCATACAGCTTCACCAGAGAATTCTACCAAACATTCAGAAAAGAGCTCACAACAGCACTACTCAAACTATTTCAGAGCATAGAAATAGAAGGAATACTCCTGAATCCATTCTATGATGCCAGCAAAACCCTGATACCAGAGCCAGGCAAAGACACCACAAAAAAAAAAAAAAAGAAAAGAAAATTACAGACCAATATCTCTCATGAATACAGATGCAAAAATTCTCAACAAAATTCTAGTCAATAGAATTCAGCATCATATTAAAAAAATTATACACCACGACCAAGTGGGATTCATACCAGGTATCCACCGGTGGTTCAGCATTAGAAAATCAATCAGTATAATCCACTGCATAAATAAAAGAAAAGAATCACATGATCTCAATCAATGCAGAAAAGACATTTGATAAAAACTCTCAATAAAATAGGAATAGAAGAGAAATTCCTCAACATAATAAAGGGCATCTGTCTTAGTTATCTAGTGCTGCTATAACAGAAATACCACAAGTGGATGGTTTTAATGAAGAGAAGTTTATTTCCTCACAGTCAAAGTAGGCTAAAAGTCCAAATTCAGGATGTCAGCTCCAGGGGAAGACTTTTTCTGTCAGTCTTCTTCTCTTTAGTGTTCCCCCGGACTAGGAGCTTCTCAGCACAGAGACCCCAGACCAAAGGACACGCTCTGCTCCTGATACAGCTTTCTTGAAGGTATGAGGTCCCCAACTCTCTGCTTGCTTCCCTTTCCTTTTATCTCTTGAGAGATAAATGGTGGTGCAGGCCACATTCCAGAGAAACTCCCTTTACATTGGATGTGACCTGGGTAAAAGTGGTGTTACAATCCCACCCTCATCCTCTTTAACATAAAACTACAAGCACAAAATGGAGGCCAACCACACAATTCTGGGAATCATGGCCCAGCCAAATTGATACACACATTTTTTGGGGGACATAATTCAAACCATGACAGCATCCATACATAACCAACAACCAACATAATTCTCAATGGAGAGAGAGGCTGAAAGCATTCCCTCTGAGAATGGGAATGAGACAAGGTTGCCCACTATCACCACCCCTATTTAACATTGTGCTGGAAGTCCTAGCTAGAGCAATAAGGCAAGAAAAAGAAAAGAAGTGCATCCAAATAGGAAAAGAACAAGTAAAACTATCCCTATTTGCCGATGATATGACCCTATACATAGAGGATCCCAAAGATTCCACAAAAATACTATTAGAACTAATAGGAAGAGTCAGTAGAGTAGCAGGATACAAGATCCACATACAAAAATACATTGGAGTCCTATACACCAGCAATGAGAACTTTGAAAAGGGAAACAATACTGTTTATAATCGCCCCTAAAAAGATAAAATACTTAGGAATAAATCTAACCAGGGACATAAAAGTCCTATACAAAGAAAACTACTAAACACTATTTCAAGAAACCAAAGGAGGACCTACATAAATGGGGAAAAAAAAAAAAAATATATATATATATATATATGTATATCATGCTCATGGATAGATAGACTCAAAACTGTGAAAATACTAATTCTGCCCAAAGGGATCTAGAGATATAATGCAATCCTGATCCAAACACCAACAGCACTCTTTAATGAAATGGAAAAACTAATCACAAACTTTATATGGAAAGGAAAGAGGCTCCAGATAAGCAAAACATTATTGAAGAAAAAGAACAAAATAGGAGGCCATACACTACCTGATCTCAGAGCTTACTATACAGCCACAGCAGTCAAAACAGCCTTGTACTGGTACAAGGACAGACACATAGACCAATGGAACAGAACTGAGAACCCAGATGTAAATCCACCCACTTACAGTCAGCTGATCTTTGATAAAGGACCAAAGTCCATTAAATGGGGAAAAGATGGTCTTTTTAACAATTGGTGCTGGCAAAACTGGATGTTCTTCTGTAAAAAAAAGAAAAAAGAAATGGGACCATACACAAAAACTAGCTCAAAATGAATCAAAGACCTAAATAAAGATAAAGATAAAGATCATGGAAGAAAAAATATGGACTACTCTAGTGGCCCTAATACATGGTGTAAATTCAATACAAACCATAACTAACAATTCACATACACCGGAAGATAAACCAGATAACTGGGAGCTCCTAAAAATTGAAAACTTATGCTCATCGAAAGGCTTTACCAGAAGAGTGAAAAGAGAACCTACGGACTGGGAAAAAAATTATGGCTATGATATATCTGACAAGGGTCTAATCTCTAAAATCTATAGAATACTGCAACACCTCAATAACAAAAAGGCAAACAATCCAGTTAAAGAATAGGTGAAATATATGAACAGACACTTCACCAAAGAAGACATTCAGGCAGCTAACAAACACATGAGTAAATACTCTGATCCTTAGCCATTAGAGAAATGTAAATCAAAACTACAATGAGGTACTATCTCACCCCAACATTTCTGGCATGAATCAAAAAACAGAAAATAACAAATGTTGGAGAGGTTGAGGTGAGTTTGGAACACTTATGCACCGCTGGTGCAAATGGAAAATGGTACAACCACTATGGAAAACAATATGGCACCTCCTAAAAAACTGGAAATAGAAATACCATAGGATCCAGCAATTGCACTCCTAGGAATATATCCTAGAGAAATGAGACATCACACAAATATGTACACTCATGTTCATTGCAGCATTATTCACAATAGCAGAAAGATGGAAACAACCTAAGTGCACATCAACAGATGAATGGATAAACAAATTATGGTACATACACACAATGCAATACTACCCAATGATAAAGAACAACGATGAATCCAAGAAACATCTCACAGCATGAATTAATCTGGAGGGCCTTATGCTGAACGAAATAAATCAATCACAAAAGGACAAATACATATGAGACCATTATTATAAAAACCCAAGAAAAGGTTTATACACAGAAAAAATAAATAAATAAACTTTGATGATTATGAGGGAGGGGAGGGATGAAAAAGGGAAATCACTAATTAGAGAACAGTCAAGTGTTAACTTTGGTAAAGGGAAAGACAACACACAATATAGGGGAAGTCAGCACAGCTTGACCAAAGCAAAGTCATAGAAGCTTCCTAGACACACCCAAACACCTTGAGGGACCGAGTTACTGGGGCTGAGGGCTGGGGACCACAGTCTCAGGGACATCTAGGTCAACTGGCACAACATAGTTCATAAAGAAAATGTTCTACAGCCTACTTCGGTGAGTAGTGCCTGGGGTCTTAAAAGCTTGCGAGTGGTCATCTAAGATACATCTATTGGTCCCATTCTGTCCAGAGCAAAGGATAATGAAGAAAACCAAAGACACAAGGAAAATATATTCCAAAGGACTAATGGACAACATGAACCACAGCCTCCACCAGCCTGAGCCCAGAAGAATTAGATAGTGCCAGAACTAGATGGTGCCCAGCTACCACCACCGACTGCTCTGGCAGAGCTCACAATAGAGGGTTCTGGAGAGAGTGGGAGAAAAACGTAGAACAAAATTCAACATCACAAGAAAAGACCAGACTTACAGGTCTGAAAAAGTAGAGAAATCCCCAAGACTATGGCCCCGAGACACCCTGCTAACTCAGAACTGAAGCCACTCCTGAAGTCTACTTTTTAGCAGATTAGACAGGCCTATAAAATAATAACACACACATTAGGAACATGCTTCTTAGTTCAGTCAAGTATACAGGACCAAATGGGCAACACTTGCCCAAAAGCAAAGACCAGAAGGCAGGAAGGGACAGAAAATCTAGACGAATGAACACAGGGAACCTGGGGTGTAAAAGGAAGTGAAAAGAGTGCTGAGACATTGCGGGGATTGCAACCAATGTCACAAAACAATTTGTGTATAAATTTTTGAATGGTAATCTAATTTGAGCTGTAAATTTTCACCTAAAACACAATAAAATATAAAAAATTAAAAATAAAAAAGGCGTTTTGGTAAATGCTATATTTAATTTTGCAACAATAACAACAACCAAAGTACATGTGTGCATATGTAGGAGAGCACAGTGGTTAAGAGTCGGCTGTTCACCAAAAGGTGGGCAGTTTGAATCCACCAGCCGCTCCTTGCAAACCCTGTGGAGTGGTTCTACTCTGTCCTATAGGGTTGCTGTGGGTCAGAATTGAGTTGATGGCCACGGGAATGAGTATATGTATGTAGGCATATGTATGTGTATATATGCCGGTGTTTATGTATATGTATATATATATATATATGAACGTATATATATATAATAAAACAAATAAGGGTCACAGAATTTTATACTTCTTAGACATAACCAATCACCTCAAGAGATTATTATTCTTGTTTTGAAGACTTAAGGTCATAGTCTCCTGCGACAACTTGGTTAATTGGCATAATATAGTTCATAAAGTTTATGTTCTACTTCCCAGTCTAATGAGTAGTGTCTGGCATCTTAAAAGCTTGCGAGTGGCCATCTAAGAGACAACTATTGGTGTCTACTCTTCTGGAGCAAAAGAGAAAGAAAGAAAACTAAGATTCAGAGAAGGAACCAGCCTATAGGACTAATTATCCATGTGACTCATGGCCTCCTCTACCCTGAGACCAGAATAACTAGATGGTGCTTGGCTACAACTACTGTCCTTTCTGATCAGGACCACAGTTAGACAGACCCTGACAGAAAGGGAGAAAAACATGGAACAGAACTTCAAATTCTAAAAAAACAGACTTATGAATTTACTAAGACCGGATTCCCTATGAATTTACTAAGACCGGAGGAATCCTTGAGACTATTGCCCTGAGATATTCTTTAAGTCTTGAGCTGAAACTATCCCCTCAAGTCACCTTTTAGCTAAATAGCAGTCTAACTCATAAAGTAATTAACATCACCCTTGAGTACTCTGCTCTTTTTAAAAATCATCTATAGGAGACTCAATGGTCAACAAATACTCAGAAGCATAGATGAGAAGGGTGGGGAGATGTGAAACCAGGCTACTGGGAACGGAACAACTAGAACGGAAATAATGAGAATGTTGATTCAGTGTGAAGAATGTAACCAATGTCACTGAACAATACATATAGAAATTGTTGAATGGGAACCTGTTTTGCTGTGTATGCTTCCACCAAAAATACAATAAAATACTATTTTATATATAAATATATATGTATATACAATTTATTGTTCTCTTTTCCTGACAGAGTGCTTCCAAATTATCTGGGGCAAAAGACCAGTTCTTTTCTTATTTCCAATTTAATGTAGGCTAATTTTTTTTAATAAAATACAGGGTCGAATTGCTGTGACCATTTCTAAACACTTCCAATTTTTGTAGCTCTTCTTGCCACTGGAAACAAACAGTTGGCACCAGGCAGACAGGCTCCAGCCCAGGACCCCACTGGGACCTTCCCTCTCTATCTCTGGCTTCCTTTTAGGAGTCCACAAATTGGAGCACCACTGCCTTAACCATACCTCATGTATCTTCTATTGATATTCAAGCAAGATCTCAACGCAGAAAAATAATTCATCATATGATCCGAGGAAAGAAAGTTCTCTTTTCTCATACCTCCTAAAACATCACTCCCCAAAATATCAAAAATTCCATCACTAGAAAAGTCCTTTCTGATTTTCTTAATGCAAGAATTTCTGAGGAATACCTTAACAATTTGCAAAGCTCTTTCATACTCCTTAGTGCAATCAATTGTAACGAAAAAAACAAAAAAATTTAAGTAGGCCAGAGACTATTTATATCACCATTTTATAGACAAGAAAACTGATTTTCCAGGTAGTTAGCCCAGTATCTCAAAATTTTCGAGTAAACACTAGAGCCAGATTGGGGACACAGATTCCAAGGCTCTATGACTAGATACTTTCTGTCTCTGGTGCAATTTAAAAGGAGCCCCTGTGGTGCAGTGGTTAAGCACTCAGCTGCTAACCAAAAAGTAGACAGTTCGAACCCACCAGCTACTCCGCGGGAGAAAGATGTGACCATCTTCTTCCGTAAAGATTACAGCCTTGGTAACCCTATAGGGCAGTTATACTCTGTCCTATAGGGTCGTTATGAGTCAGAATTGACTCAAATAATGAGTTTGGTTTTGGTGCTATTTAGATAAAAGATGGTAACTTTTGGTTTCTACTTAAAACAAAACAAAACAAAAAACCAGAAAATGTATGGAGGCTAAGTTTTCTTGGCTACATAAGAATATAATTACTGTCATTATTTGTTTGCTTTATATGCCTGTTATTTTACATTGGAATTTATGGCTCAGATGTTTTCGATCATATAATAAAAGTTTGGTGGTAGGACATGGGTGGATGAAATGGTTGGAACATTTGCCCGAAATTCCCAAACACTTATGAAACTGATCTTTCAATTGTCTCATAAGATGCTTATGCTATGCATTTTAACCTTTCAGCGTCTATAGGACGGGCCAACCAGCATGCACCCTTCAGTACATTTAGTGTGGTCCTGAACAGTATGAACCATCCTCCGTCTGCTCTTGAAAATCACCACACCCAAAGTCCTCTTCCAAGCTTTTCTGCTCCTTGAGTTCATAGCCTCTGATACCATAGACTCCTCTCTGTCTCCATAGTTTTCCGTAACACTACACTCTTGCAGTTTCCCTTTTCCATCCCTCCACGCTCTCTCCAGTTCATTCCTAGATGGATGTGCTCTCCAGCTTCTGTTCTTAGCCCTCTTCTTTCTTAGACCTTATTCTCACTGTTTACTGTAACTTATATGTACCTTATCTCTGACTTACATCTTCAATCTTGACCTTTACCCGGAGCTCAAGAACGTGAACTCCAGTTGCCTGTGGACATTTCTCCTTCTATCTCCATCAAACATGCATCCAAAATTGAATTTATCATCTTTGCTTGTCTTCTCATAGGTCCTGTTTCTGTTACTGGCCTGAAAGCTAACCTCCTCCCTCTCCCACATCTCAGCAGCATCCAAATCTAAGTATTTCCAGACAAGTCGTCTTGAATTGAGTTGAGTTGAGGTAGAGGAAGGCATCCCAGGAAGAGGATCAGATTGCCCCAAGCCTTGATGATCTGTGAGTGGCAAGTAGGCTCAGTCAGAGCTCAAGGAGGAACCAGTGGCCAGAGATTTCAAAGGACAGTTGGTCAATCAAGAGAAGTAGGAAGAGAAACTATCTATCAGAAGATCCCTGAGGACTGGAACACTTTCAGTGGAGTGTTGGGAACAGAGTTCAAATTGCAGTAGCTTTAGGCATAATGACATGTAAGGAAATAGAAACAATGAACATAGGAAATTATTTCAGTAACTTTATCTATAAAAGGATGAGAAGAGAGACAGACAGACACACCATGGCACGTAGTATTAAAAAGAGGGATTAATAATCTTTATATTTTAATAGAAGTTACAGAAATGAGAACTTCATGTTTTTAGTCTTCATTTTTCTTCTTCAAAATGTATCTTGCAAATCTTTCTATTTCATTGATTGCCCCTCTACTGTATGTGTAATTACAACATAATATTTTATTGAATGAGTGAACCAAATGTGTAACTGTTTCCTATGCTAAACAGTTCAGTGTTTTTACTTCTTCCCCATATATGGGCAATGCGGTCATGGTACATTTATAAATCACATCCTTAGGATATACTACTAGAAATGAAATTATTAAATGAGAAAGGAAACAAATTTGAGTGGTTTGGTATTGAAAACTGCCTTCTTGAGAGTTTGTATCAAGATAGTTTCTCCATAATAGCCCTGTTACATAAACATGTACTTCCACACTCAATTTAAAACAATTTTGCTTTAAATTGAATTTTTTAGTTATGAATGGGATTAATGTCTTTCATGTTTTGACCATCTATAGTTCTTTAAATTTTCTTTGCATGCCCTTAGCTTCTTTTTCTAAAGATATTTTCTTTTGGGCTATTGGTATACAAAATCACTGCAGGATACTAACCCACTGTATCAATCAGTAATCTTGTTTTCAGAAAAAAACTTGAAGTATGAGTGGCTCAACAAAGACAGACGTCTAAATCTCTGTCAAGCGGAAGGATTCTGGGAGAAGGCAGTCACATGCTCCTACGGGACACCCAGGGCCTAAGCACCTCACTTTCTGCACATTCAGGGGCTCCCCATGTACCACAGCAAGCCCTAACCATCACAGCCACATTCCAGGGAAGCAGCAGAAGCACGGAGTGGTGAGATGGGGAAGTACTGGGAACCCAATCCTCTCTGTTGAGGTTCTCCCTGGAAGTGCTCCCAGCACTCCACACACCTCTCACTGAACAGATCTGAGTTACTTGGGCATTCCTATCTGCTGGGCTGCCCAGGAAAATGGAGACTTATCTTCCCAGATGCTGTGTGTTCAGCTAGAAATTGAGATTCTGCTACAAAGGAGAAGGGGAGAATGAATGACAAGTAACAAGTGAATTCTGACACTCCTTGTTTTTCATGCATGATTTAGGTGCTTATTTTCCATATTTAAAAGATTTTATATCTTCAGGTTTTAGATTTGTAGAAGTATCATTAAAAACTGTAGTCATGCTCCAGACTTTCTGGAGCCATGAAGGTTGGATGAACCCCTAAAACTAGTGCCCTGAGATAACCTTTAAACATTAAATCAAAAATATCCCCTGAAGTCTTCTTAAAGCCAAACAATAGTTTAGTTTAACTAGTATAAAAGGCCTGCCTTGAGCATTATACTCTTTTAAGAACTATCTATATGGAATCAAATTGACAACAGCAACTTAAAAGACTAGATAAGAACCTTAGGGGGCAGTAAGTTTATGTTAACCCGGAGGAACAACTCAGAAAAGGAGGGTGAGAATGGTTACACAACTTGAAGAATGTAATCACTGTCACTAAATGGCACACGTAGAAACTGTTGAATTGGTGTATGTTCTGCTGTGTATATTCTCAACAACAACAACAAAATAATATTTTAAAAAATGTAGTTATGTAGTTAATCTCTTATCTTTTCTGATATAGAATGACACTTTGTTCCTCTTCATATCAAGATTGTATTAACATTTTTCTCTTGACATTTTATATGTTTTTTCTTTTTAATGTGAATTTTCACTCCATTTTTAGTTTATTTTGACATATGTTGTTGTTAGCTGCTGTCAAGTTGGCTCCCAACTCATAGCAACCCCATGCACAGCCGAACGAAATGCTGCCTGTTCCTGCACCATGATTGGTTGTGGATCAGAAGGTTATTATCCATAGGGTTCTCACTGGCTGATTTTTGGAATAGATTGCCAGACCTTTCTTCCTAGTAAATCTTTATCTGGAAGCTCTGCTGAAACCTGTTCGGCACTTACAGAAACACATATAGTGTAATGTAAAAAAGTTAAATTCCAAAATGGTGAACCATTCTCCCCAATGTAATTGATTATAAAATTAATCTATTCATCTGAACACATCTCACCACATCCACACCAACACCCTGTCCAGGCTGCCATCACATCCACCTGGACTCCTGCCATCACCTCCAGAATATTGTATCCTGCTTCCTCTCTTTCATGACCCCTGCCGTCACAGGCCGCACCCACAACAGAACACTCCTTTAGAAGGAAATCATATACTACTCCCCTGGTGAAATCACCCCTGTTACTCTTCCCACTGAGATGAAGGAAACCCTGGTGGTGCAGTGGTTAAGTGCTATGGCTACTAACCGAAGGGTCGGCAGTTTGAATCCACCAGGTGCTCCTTGGAAACTCTATGGGGCAGTTCTACTCTGTCTTATAGGGTTGCTGTGAATCAGTATAAACTCAACAGCAATGGGTTTGATTTCATTTTGGTACTGAAATGAAATGCTCTGTCCTTCCTGGAAGGAGCCCCGGTGGCATAGCAGTTAAGTGCTCAGCTGCTACACCAAAGGTCGGCAGTTCAAACCCACCAGACACTCCACAGCAGAAAGATGTGGCAGTTGGCTTTCTTAAAGATTACAGCCTTGGAACCCTATGGGGCAGTTGTACCCTGTCCTATAGGATCACTATGAGTTGGAATCGACGCGACGGCACGTAACAATCAACAGCACTTTCTTTGCTCAGTACTCTTCCCAAGTATCAATACCTCTCATCTAGGTGCCTCAACTGCTTTATGGGACTCAGTGAAGTTTATAGTTTTATCATATATGTCCTAAATACTTCTTAAGAAATTTATACTTAGCTATTTTATATTTTTCTGCTGCTGTGAGAAGAATCATTTTATTGCCTCATTTTCCAGCTGATTATGATTACTACATAAAGGATTTATCTGGTTTTGTGTATTTATTTTTGACTAATATTACTGAATTAGTTCTTAGTTGTAAAGTTTTCAAATTCTTTTCCACAATCTTCCAGGAAGCCCATGATCTCATTTGCAAATAGTAATCAGTTTCCTTTCAGAATTCAATTCATTTAGTCATTGCTTCTATCTTTTATTTCCTAGAATTTTCAGAATGATGTTGAAAATGGCAGCAGAGGAAGACCACTTCTGCTGTCTCTGGCTATAATGTGGGTGTACCAGAGGGTATTGCATAGTTCTGTGCTGTGATTGCGCTAGATAGTAACAAAATCATGTTGCAAAAGTAGCGTTTGATTCCTAACTTTTGATGTTATTATCTAGAATGGCTATTGAGTCTAATACCTTCTTGGAAATTGCCTTTTCTTAATGATACTTTGAATCCTAGAAACAACAAACTTGTCCTAGTGTTATGGGGAAGCATAGACGGTAAGCACTCAGGGTCACTTTGAACAGTCTCTCATCTAATGCTTGAATTCTCTGCACAATGTCCACAGTGTATCAGCCCCACCAGACAGAGGTTATTATTCCTTGACTAACTGCTCCAGAAACCATCTAAGAATTGATTAAAAAGGCTTTGTTCATTCTAGCTGGCTGTGAGGGACAGCAACTCTTTACAAAGTGTGTTCCATGGGAAGGCAGAAGGTGTTTCCTGAAAAAAAAGGAAACAATAGTAAAATACATTCAGGAAATGTTAGGTGAGACGGAGTTAAATTGTTCTCTTTTTTTTAAATTGTAGAAATCCTTAGAGCCTTCAATTGTCAATGTTCATTATGAATCACCAAGAGGGAAATGATATATACAGCTTCCCACATTGCATCAGAGAACATCTTACAATAATAGTATTCTGACAGGCATTCCTTGGGAACATCTGGAGTTGAGAAATTGGCTGTAAAACTTGAATAAAATGGAGGAATGATTGAATAAAACTCATATTTATGAACCTACAGTTTCCAAAGCAACCCTGAGAAGATTTCACACACATCACCTCATTTCATCACAAACAGTCCTAAATAGTCGTCATGCTGACTCCCACTTTGCTGACAACCAGAGAGGTGAAGCAACTTGGTTAACATTGCAAAGCTCAAAGGGGTTGAGTTTGTGTTTCAGCCTGTCTCCTCCACCATCCATCTGTCAGTTTGTCGTACTGTGGTTATGCGTGTGTTGCTATGATGCTGGAAGCTATACAAGCAGGGTTATTCATGGTGGATAGGTTTTAGTGGAGCTTCCAGACTAAAAAAGACTAGGAAGAAAGGCCTGAAGATCTACTTCCAAAAATTAGCCAATGAAAACCCTACAGATCACAACAGAACACTGTCTGACATAGTGCTGAAAGATAAGCTCCCTAGGTCGGAAGGCACTCAAAATACATAGTGGCCACAACAATGAATTCTAGCATACCAATGATCATAAAGATGGCATAGAACTAGACAACATTTTGTTCTGTTGTACATGGGGTGGCCATGAGTCAGAGCTGAGTCCACAACAACTTCCTCCAGACACCCACACACTGAGAAGTGAGCTCACAGAATGGCAATTGTTTATTTTCACGCCTTTCTCTCTGGTGAGTTCCTCAATGGAAGGGATTTTGTTTTAAGTTTCTTTTTATCCCTAGCAGTGAACATAATGCCTAATCCAGAGCAGAACCTTGGTACCCATTTTTCATATAATTAAATACACATTTAAATTTAGCTACAGTGTGCTTCATCACCTGACTCGGAGTTCTGCAGGCTCCTGAGTTTATTTCAATGATGCTGTTACAAAGGGCTTGTTACCTGCTTCCTACTCTGGTTTTTTTTTTTTTTTTTTTTTGTAGAAAAGTGACATGAGAGCAGAGGGGCCTCACCACGGTCTGGATATTGAAGGTGTTCACAGGATGTAATTAGTGGCTGTATGTCCTATAAAAGCGTGGGTCTTGAGTGAACATGCTCATGTCTTAACCGCAAGCTGGAGAGCATCCCATCTGTGCACATCCCAGAGACAGATGTTCCTGTGCTATCTACTGCATGGCTCTCTGCAAAGGAGCACCGTCTGCTCTTTTATGATGCTAGCTTTCATAGAAAGATACTGTTTGGCCTCAGAATCATTTTCCTTTTTGTTCTATTTACCTACTTCTTCTCAACAATTCACCCCCAAACTTAATACTTAAAGCAAGAGATAATTGCCATCACTCATAGTACTATGAGTTGATGGGGCTCAGTTGGGCAAGTCTGGCTTTGAGTTTCTCATTGAGCTGTTGTCAGATGTCAGCTGGTGAGCAGTCTTTGAAGACTTAATTGGGCCAGACATCCTAGATGGCTCATCACATGTTGGTGTAGACTGTCAGCCAAGCTGACTAACTGTCCTGGTTTGCCTGGACTGTCCCAGTGTTAGCACTGGAAGTCCCATATCTCAAAAAATCCCTTCCCTGAATGAGAAAAGTCCTGTTTTTGGTGATGGGTATAGAAGATTGGGGGGAAAGTATAAAACTCATATGGCAGCCCAAAAAATATGAAATGAAAACCACACTGATTTTAGTGCCAAATCTACAGACTGGGTTGACTGCCTTTCACTGCTGTTCGCTGCTGTTTCTCCTCTGATGGCTGAGCCTGGCAACCACAAGTCTCAATGGTGTGAACACTGTTGCATCACTACTTGCGTGCAGCATAAGTGCATTGTAATTGTGAATGTTAGCAGCCCATCTTTGACTTTGCCTGTGGATTAACTGTTGTGCTTTCTAGCAAGATAGTGCTAGTTAATTTTTAACATTGTGACTACTATCACCATGCTATCTGAGAGTTCAGGTAATGAATGCTGACAATGGCAATGCTAGCATGACCCAGACATCACCAAAAAAGGAGGCTAAATGTGTCAGTTTAATAAGAGATGGAATCACGTATACAACTCTATTATGGAGGTAAATGACCAAAAGGGAGTAGACTGCACAATATAGAGAAAAGAATTTGGGGTTGGGTGTGGTAGGGAAGGTGGTTTAAAAGCACATTTGAAGACTGAATCACTTAAGTGTGTGATCAGACAGTCACCTGCTTTTAAATCAATCAAAAGTTGTGTCATCTTGCAAAAGACACCAATCCTTAGTCAAAAATAGTGGCTTCTGAAATAGTTTGGGCATACCACATGAACAAACATGCATAACTGTACTGTTCCCTTGATTGCACTATGAACTGGAGTAAAGTTACATTTCCTGTTTGGAGGTTGCAACTAAAATGTCCTGTGGGCGAACAAAAGGGGGGATTTTGATAACAGATGTGTCAGTACCTTACAGTTAGAATAGATTCTGGCAGCTTTTACTAATAACCAAATCATGCTTTCTACACTTTATCAATTGATGCCTTGAATCATAGCAACAACAACAAAAAAAAAAAAAAAAAAAAAAAACATTCCCTTGGCTCTTAGGTATTTTGATTTGAAAACAAAGTTTCAAATTATCTTTTCTTATTACTATTATTTCTAAAATTTTAATGAAACAGCAGATATAAAACAAAAGATTGTTGATATCTTGTCCAAAGAGAAATGAGACATTGTTCACCTGTATACATATTCAGCAGACTGTAAAAATGTAAATTTTGACAAATTCCATTCAGCCTATTAAATTATTACAGAAAGACATGAAAAGATCTTATCTGCTTAATATCCTGCACACCTTGCACACAACTCCTGAGAAAGGGTGTAATTTGACAATTTAAGTCCCTTCTAAGTGGCACAAATTTGTAAAGAGATGGTTATAGAATATTTCCCCCAAAGGAAGGAGAAACAGAATTGTTATCTTGGCTTCGCTATATGCTCAGCAATGTGCTCAGAACTTTACATTTCATCTCATTTCATCCTAATAGTAATCCCTTTTTTACAGATGAGGGCTCTGAGGTGCAGAGAAAGTAACTAGACTAGCTACTGAAGTTTTACAGCTACTACAGGGCAAGTCTGGACTCAGAACCTAGTTATGATTCTACAGCCCACATGTAAAATTACTAAATTGTACAAACACACACACATACGTGCATGTATGCACATACACACACATGCTCACACACACACACATACACAAACAGATACACATACATGCACCCACACTCCGTACCTGCAGATGCAGTATCTTCAGATCTTGCAAGCAATGTTGGCCAAGAGAGATGATTCCAAGAAGTTATGTTACCTGAAAGGTTGATAATTTTTTCTATTCTTTCCTCTAGTCAAGGGATCACATTATCAAAAAGAGATAGAGATACAAATTTGCCATTGAAAAAATCTTTTGAAAGCATGAAGATGTTACTGAGTCAGTATGAGGAAAATAATAAATTTAGATCCCTACCTCGCAATTTACAAGATAAAGTACATGTTATGGAGAGACAATGATCTTTCCACATCTAACAACAAAGGCAGAAACCATTTTAAAGATTGATCAATTTGATCACATAAAATTAAAAAACCCATGGGTGTGAAACTCACCATAAGCAAAAGTAAAAACAAGTGTTGAACTCAGAAAAAATCTGTGTCACATTTGGAGACAAATACATAAGAGTGCAATTTAAAAATAAAATGTAAAGAGACAGTAAACAAAGAAAATAATATTCACCTTCACTTCTGTTCAAAGCAATAGCCTTGAGTATTCCATTTCACCTTTCTGAATCCAGTTTCTTCATTTGTCAAATGACACAAAAGTACTGGCTTTATAGTCCTAGTCTAAGAATAAAATGTATTAAATGTAAGATGTATGGACAATGCTTAGCAAGGGGTCCAGTGTCTGGTGCCTTCAATACAGTAAGGCCCACACAAAGGGAGTGTATTTGATTGATTGGCAGATCTTTATTTACTGATCAGACACACTGTATTGTTCCTCCTTCCTTAACCAGCAGGGTTCCTCTGGCTGTTGTGATGCTTGGTGTTGACTCATACTCAGGGCAGTAGGTAGGGTGAACTCCAGCACTGACCCCTCCCGCAGAGAAGGAAAACAGACTTGCCACAGGCTTCATGACCTGTAGCCATTGGGCTCAGTCCGCTTCTGAGCCAATGGCCATGTAAGTGGATGGAGTGGGAGGGTGTGGATCTAACTGTTACAACATAGGTCATCACCACAACTTTAAGTCCAGCTATCAAAGCACACTTGAACATAAGGAATTTCAAGTTAGGCATGAAAGCCAGTCTGTAATCGAGCATAAAATGTCACTGAAATTCTTGAGTAAGCCATGGAGATTTAGAGGAGGGATCTGCAGAGTTAGTGTTGGTATGTCTAGGGTTGAATCCCAGTTCCACCATGTACTCGGGCAGATTATCTAATAGGCAAGGTAAGCACAGAGCTTACCTTGCTTACCAGATCATCTGTAGTGAACAATTTCATATTTTTCCACCACATCAAAGATTCTGCTTCTAGGCATGGGTGGCATCTGTCTCTCTCCCAACCCCACAGCACCTTCCTACAGAATCAAAGCCTCTTTTGAAATTTGCAATCCCTGACAGGAGCAGATGACTCAGTAAACAAAGTAAGCAGGGGCTTACTTGTGCTCACTTACTAATCTGTAGTGAACAATTTCACTTAAGTTTCACCACATCACATGGTGAAACTCATGTGAAATTGTTCACTAAAAATGATCTGGTAAGCAAAGTAAGCACTGTGCTTACCTTGCCTATTGGATAGTCTGCCCCTGCATGTACTTGTTATATGATCTTGAACAATTTAGTCAGACTTCTAAGCCTTAATTTGCTCATTCCTAAATGGATTAATCCCTACCTCATGGGGCTATTTTAAGTAGTAAATGAGATAAGGTCTGAGAAATAATCCAGAGTTGTATGAATTTGGGGAATAGGGAGAACTTGGCTTTAATTCCAGTTTGGCCTCTACCTTGGAAAACAATCTCCTACTGGACTGTTCACTTATATGTAAAATGAGATTACATTTTGGTCCCTCATCCTTACATTTTCTATATTGCCTAAGAGTTCTAGTGTGCATTGAGCACTGGAATGAGCACAGGAGGTTTACAAACTCATCCTTTCAGGAGACTAACCTATAACCCCTTTCATGTCTAACTGTACATCACATCTCCGCAGGTGGACAAAGTATCATCATGGAAATTCTGACATGGGCTTAGAAGATGCCAAGAGAAATATAGAAAGCAATATATAAGGCCACATGTGTGTTGTCTAGACAAGTTAAAATCATGACCAAAATCCAGTTCCACAAATCAAATTATCTTTTGTGTTCCATCCCACATTTTCAGCCACATAGAGAATTACTTAGAGGCAGACATTGTGTCAACGTTTTCCTGCCCCCAGATCCCATCTACTTCATGAAACTTGAAGGTCCAACTTGTCTCAGACACAATTGGTAAAATAAAAGTCAACCTCAACAGTACACACTCTCATAAAAGGAATAAGTGGCATTTTTGGGAAAGGGGAGAGGACAAGAATTGCCTGTCTCTGCCTTTTCAGGAACAATGGGAAACTGAAGTTTCGTGGAGGAACTCAGTTCTGTCCTATGCATGGACTTCAAAGAATTCTTTAGTGCTGAGTCAAACAGAAATGTGACAGCCTTAAGATGTTTCTGACGTTTCCATTGGCCTGTATTCTTGTTCTTCCAGTGCTAGTCATCACAAAGATGTCTGGAAAATAGCCTTAGAACGTGAAGTCTGAGATTTCATAAAAGAATCTAGTCTTGCTGAGGATTAAGAGGGCTCAAAGACAGGTGGTCTCTAGTGGAAGGAGCTCCTGGACTCGATTATAGTGCTGATATCTCCTAGTTGTGTAACTTCAACAAGTCAACTCTCTCTTTGAGCCTGCTTTTGCAATGGTCAGATGGAGATAAAATTTATAACGTAGATTGTAGAAATGTTACATTTTATCAGCTATATATGTATAATTTTTTTCTCAGTTAAGACTCTTAACACCCTGTCTGAGAGTGATGACTGTCCCCACTTTGCAGGAAAAAGAACTGAGGCTCAGAGACAATAAAGGTGCAGAGTAACACAAAGTTCCCAAATGACAAGGATGTGCATAGTAGCTTTGTGGAGGTTCCTGGATTGTTAACCACATTCAACAACCTACTTCTGCATCTCAGGATGAGCTTGTTAACTCTTAATCCAGGCATTCCCTTAGGCTGATGTATTCAATAAAGATTAGGTTTGGCTTCAACAAATAGAAAACTCAGAACAGTACTTGTGAAAACACAGAGATTAGTTCCTCTCTCATATAAAAGAAGTCTGGAGGTAGAAGCTGCAGGGCTGGTATATCAGTTTCACGATTCCATCAGCCTTAGAACGTGACTTTCATCTTCTAATTTGCCTCCTAATCCAAGATGACTGCTAGAGTTTCTGTCATTACATCAGCAGAGAAGGAGGGAGCAGGACTAAAGACAAAAGAGTGCATGTCCCAGCAGAGTCAAGCCCTTTATAAAAGTTCCTGAAAGTCCCGCCTAATGACTTATGCTGACATCATATCTCACTCAGCTGGAAGGAGGTGAGGAAATGTAGCTTTAGAGCTAGCACACTGATACCTAAAATAAATAGGGGATTTTTGCTCTTTGTCAAGAAAACAGGCTAAATTAGAAATTAGGTAGTAGCCAGCAGTCTCAGCTATGGTTATAGGCAGTAACCCCACTCTGTCTATCTGAAATAAGAAGTTGTATCTAGTTAGTTCAAATGTTCCCATATTCATGCAAAGATGTCTTTGTTGATCCTTGTGTCACATTATAGCAATTTGTTTCTAATAAGTGCAGAAATCTGTGAACTACAGAGGAAGGATGATTGAACTTTGTCACATAAAGGATGGAGCACTAGCCTTGTTCTGCCACTGATCTGTGTACCTAAGAGATGCCATTTCCCTGCCTGGGCTCTATCTCCCTGTGGGTGAAAGGAAACAATCTGACTAGCCCATAAAAAAATTCATTGCTGTAGAGTCGATTCTGACTCATACAGACCCTATAGGACAGAGCAAAATTGCCCCATAGGGTTTCCAAGGAGCAGCTGGTGGATTTGAACTGCTGACCTTTCGGTGAGCAGCTGGCTCTTAACCACTGAGCCAGCAGGGCTTCTTGACTAGCCCGTAGATGGCCAGTATTCATCGCATGTTGTGCAAGAATCACAATCAGTCTCAGCTTCTCTGCTGCTGAGTTGACACTCAGAATCTTTCTCAGCACAGGACTCTAGATCCACTGATAAATTCTGCTATCTGTATAGTTTACATTTATCGGTCATTTACAGCATGCTAAGCAGTATTTTGAGCAGACTGACTTATTCTACTTTTAATAGAAACCTTAAAGAGTAGGTAATGGTTACCCCCAATTTACAGATGAGAAAATTGGGCAGAGAAAGGTTAAATATCACACTGAAAGTCACACAGACAGCAAGTTCAGGGTTGAAGTTCCACCAGGTAGCCTGGTTCCGGAGTCTAGTGAGGAACCACTGAGTTTAGTCTCTGCTTCCCAACCCTAGGCTGCACACCCTCTGTAGCCCTTTGGGGGTATAACTGTCCTCTCATGCCTGGATCCAGGGCACAAGTTAGGCTCTGGTCCTCAATGCTTCTCATAAGCTCTTTAGGGTACACAAGGAGCTCTAGGCAAAGCAGTCATACACAACAGAAAGCCAAATATGTTAGTGCAGCCCCAAGAACCTACATAGCAACAATAAGAAAGGATATAATATGATCTACACGGGAACAGGGAGCCCAGATATAACACAGAATGTTTGGTTATAGTCATGTGACCATTGGACAGTCATTTCATTTCTCGGAACCTCACATTCTGATTGCTAAAATGGGATTCCTAATAATACCTAGCTTTTGAGGATGCTGCAATGATAATGGGATATAGTATGTAGAAATATTTTATAAATGAGAAAAGGCTTATAAATAGAAGCAGCAGTTTGTAGGGAAATTAACAGGGCCTTTGGGATAAAACAAGAAGCCCTGGTGGCACAGTCATTAAGTACTCGGCTGTTAACTGAAAGGTTGGCGGTTCAAATCCACACATCTGCTCCATAGGAGAAAGATGTGGCAATCAGTTTCCATAAAGATTACAGCCTTGGAAATCCTTTGGGGAAGCTCTACTCTGTCCTATAGGGTAGTTATGAGTCGTAATTGGCTTAACAACAATGGGTTTGGTGTTGGTTTGGGGATACAACAGCTTTGAATCCTGATCTGCACTTGCTAGAGACATAAGCTTGAAAGTTTTAATCAACACCTCCTGATCTCCATACATAAAAATTGGGGCACTCACACACGCTTTCAAGCACTAGTGTAAAAAATTAGATTCCATATATAAAGCATCTAGAATGAGGCCTTGCACATTGCTTTCCTTTGACTTTTACTGTCCCTTTTTTCAGTGCTAACCTTTTAAATGTCAGATTGGAACAGTTTTCTTAATTAAACATCCCAAACTCTTGGCCAAATTCACATCCTCTACTATAAAACGTACAATTGCATATACAACTGGTATAATTCTGTGTTCACAGTTGGAGCTCAGTAAATGCTTCCTAAATTAATGTATTCAAGCTTACTTGAGTGAGCTTACCCAATCTGAAAGCATGACTGATATATATTCCAAGCGGAGATGGCAGAGGTAGGTTCAAAATCTAATCTAAATAAAAATCAGAAATAAAAATCTAGGCAAACTTGCTTCTTAAACAATCTACTAGTATTTTAAAGCACAGTTCACCAGTAAAGGCGTAATATTTCTGTTTCTAGAAATCTGATGGGTTAGTTTACTTAGACCAACTTTCCCATTAAAATCCACTAAGCGTGCTGGACAAAATGTAAAGACATTGTAAACATATTGAGGCGATAAGACAATCAGGAATTATCAGGACAAATCTAAAGAAAGTGGGACTCTAAAGAGCTCAGAGTAGCATTAAAGCCTCTTTTTCCTTGAAGGATTTTGTTTATTCTGAAAATGTGAACTTCAAATTTGGCAACCCACAGGGTAGGCTGACTGATATCAAAGTCCAAGGCATATGCAAGATGTGAAGTCCACACTTTTAGCAGATACCACAAAGGGCCTCATCCTTTAGATAAAGGGAAAGTTAACCTTTCCCCATCCCAACCACTAGGGGATGGAGACCTACAGGTCAACTTCCCCTGGTACTGAGCAAAGGAGTCTCTGTGTGTGTGTGTGTGTGTGTGTGTGTGTGTGTGTGTGTGTGTGTTTAGGGGTTGGAGTATTACTGAGGAATTGTAACCACAAGCTGGTCCTCACAGGATATGTAACCCAAAAATCCCAACACATCTTTATTGGTATTAAACAACAACAACAACAACAAAAAAAAAAAAAAAACAACCCTTAATCTGTGAATCTCATTGAAAATTCTCCACCCCAATGATACTATTCTTAGGTAATTTAGAGAATCAAATACAAGTCCTTTCAGGAGTAAGACATTGCATAGAGCATGAGGAGAAACAAACAGAGGAAATACTTGAACTTAACCAGATTTCCAGAAGAGGAAAGAAGAGTAAAGGCAATATTTTATTGGATAGATAATGGTTAAGAATTCTCCAGAACCAATTCAAGAAAGCCACCAAATTCACAATAGGATAAATAAAAGATATTCCCACATAAATATGTTCTTAATTGTGCTTATGTGGAATTTCTACATAGGCCAAGAGGCAGTCATTTGCACAGAACAAGGGGATACTGCATGGTTTAAAATCAGGAAAGGTGTGCAGTCAGGGTTGTGTCCTTTCACCATACTTATTAACTCTCTATGCTGAGCAAATAATCTGAGAAGCTGGACTATGTGAAAGAAGAACACAGCATCGGGATTAGAGGAAGACTCATTAACAACCTGTGATATGAAGATGATACAGCCTTGCATCTGTGAAGAGAACTTGAATCACTTACTGATGAAGATCAAAGACTACAACCTTCAGTATGGATTGCACCTTAATATAAAGAAAACAAAAATCCTCACAGATGAACCCATAAGCAACATCATGATAAATGGAGAAAACGTTGAAGTTGTCAAGGATTTTATTTTACTTGGATCCACAGTCAATGTCCACAGAAGCAGCAGTCAAGAAATCAGACAGTGTATTGCATTGGGAAAATCTGTGCCAAAGACTTCTTTATAAAGTGTTAAAAAGCAAAGATGTTACTCTGAGGACTAAGGTGTGCCTGACCCAAGCCATGGTAGTTTCAATCACTGCATATACATGTGAAAGCTAGACAATGAAGAAGGAAAACTAAAAAAAGAATTGATGAATTTTAATTATGGTGTTGATGAAGAATATTGAATATATCATGGACTGACAGAAGAACAAACAAATTTGTCTTGGAAGAAGTACAGCTGGAGTGATCTCTAAAGGCAAAGGTGGTCTTACTTTGGACATATTATCAGGCAGGACCACTCCCTGGAGAAGAACATCATGCTTGGTGAAGCAGAAAAACCAAAAAAACCCAAATCTATTGCTATTGAGTTGATTATAACTCATAGTAACCTATAGGACAAAGTGGAATTCCCCCACAGGTTTCCAAGGAGTGGCTGGTGGGTTCAAACTGCTAACCTTTTGGTTAGCAGCCAAGCTCTTAACCTCTATTCCACTAGGGATCCTGGTGAAGTAGAGGTTTAGTGAAAAAGAGGAAGACCTCAATGAGATGGATTGACACAGGGGCTACAACAATGGGCTCAAACATAGCAATGATTGTGAAGATGGCACATAACTGGAGAGCATTTCATTCTGCTGTACATAGGGTCACTAGGAATCAGAACTGACTAGACAGCACCAAACAATATTATTAAATATATTCCAGTAAAAATGTAAAAAAAAAAATTAATAAAGACAAAGAAAAAATCTAAAAAGCAGTCATAGAGAAGTCAAATTCCCATCAAAGCAGTAGGGTTAGTTTGAACAGACATGGAAAGAGCAGCAACTGAAGCTGAGAGACTGTGGAATATCACTAATGTGTTGAGAAAAAATAACTGTCAAACCAGAGTCCTAAACCTAACAAAAATATATTTCACCAAAGAAGATATACAAATGGTCAATAAGCACATGGAAAGATGCTCAATGTCATTAGGCATTAAGGAAATACAGATCAAAACCACAATGAGATACCACTTCACACCTACTGGGATGAATATTATCAGAAAAAAAATGGAAAATAACAATGGTCAGCAAGGATGTAGAGAAACTAGAACCCCACCCATTGCTGGTGGGAATGTAAAATGGTATGGCCACTGTGGAAAAGTTTGGCAGTTTCTCAAAAAGTTAAACATACAATTATCGTGTAGCCCAGAAATTCCACTCCTAAGTATATACCCTAAAGAATTGAAAACAGATACTTGTACTCCATTGTTCACAGTAATATTATTTATAATAGTCAGAAAGTGGAAACAACCCAAGTGTCCATCAACAGATGAATGGATAAACAAACATAGTATATCCATACAATGGAATAATATTCAGCCATAGGGAGAAATTCTGTTCTGTTACATGCCACGATGTGGAGGAAGTTAGACACAAAACCAAAAACCATTGCCATTGAGTAGATTCTGACTAATAGCGACCCTACAGGATGGAGTAGAACTGCCCCATAGGATTTCCAAGGAGCAGCTGGTGGATTTGAACTGCTGACTTTTTGGTTTAGCAGTCGAGCACTTAACCACTGCACCACCAGGGCTCTGAGACACGAAAGAACAAATATTGTATAATCTCTCTTATAAGAAATATCTAGAATAGACAAATGCATAGAGACAAATTTTATTAGTGGCTACTAGGGGCTAGCAGGAGGCAGAAATGGGAGTTATTCTTAAAGGGTACTGTGTTTCTATTTAAGGTGTTGGAAAACATTTGGAAATGGATAGTGGTGATGGTTCCATAACATGGTGAATGTAATTAATGTTACCGAATTGTACACTTAAAAGTGGTTACAATGGAAAATGTTGTGTTATAAATATTTTACCATAATAAAAAAAAAGTTTGTGAAAAGAAAAAAAAATTAGTAATTTAGTAACTGAAAATTAAAACCACCAAGAGATGCTGTTTAATACCAACTAGACTGGCAAAAATTAAATCTCCTGTTACTAACACTGGTGAGGATGTAGAACAACAGGAACTCTCAAACACTGCAGGGGAGAATATAAATTTATACAATCCCTGTCATGGATTGAATTGTGTCCCCCAAAAAATGTGTGTAGCAACTTGGCTAGGTCATGATTCCCAGTATTGTATGATTGTGTTATCTGATGTGATTTCCTTATGTGTTGTAAACTACCACTATGATGAGATTATATGTGATCTCCTCATGCTTTGTAAATTCTATCACTGTGATGAGTTTATACTGATGAGGTGGACAAGATTAGTGTCTTAATGCAATCTCTTTTGAGATATAAAAGAGAGAAGCAAGCAGAGATACATAGGAACCTCATACCACCAAGAAAGCAGTGCTGGGAGCAGAGCGTGTCCTATGGACCTGAGGTTCCTGGGCAGAGAAGCTCCCAGACCAAAGGAAGACTGTGACATGAACTTTCCTCCAGAGCCAAAGGAGGAAGCGATCCCCTGGAGCTGCTGCCCTTAATTTGGCCTTGTAGCCTACTGGACTGTGAGAGAATAAATTTCTCTTTGTAAAGCCATCCACTTACAGTACTTCTGTTAGAGCAGCACTAGATGACTGAGACAATCCCTATAGAAAACAATTGGAACGCTTGCAATTGAAATATCCTAAAAGTGGCTTTTAAACCTTTTAACCATTATCCACAATAAGAAATACATTTTATATCCCAGTCCAGTATACAAACCTACTTATAAGTGAAACACAAACAGTACTTGCTCTTAAAAAAAAAAAGAAGGGCAAATAAACAGTCTTTTAGACAAACAAATATTGAGAGAGTTTGGCTAGCAGACTTTCACTGAAGAAAATTCTAAAGGATACACTTCAGGCAGAACAAAGAAATACCGGATGGAAGACCTGCGGAACAGAACAAAAAGGAAGGGCACAAATGAAGTGGTCAATGTGCAAAATAATCTAAATGAATTTTGACTGGGTGAGAAAATAATTATATCATTAAACTCATAAAGTTAAAAAAAGATAGATTTTCAATTTATGTAGGTGAAGAAGAGAATAAAAACAGTTAAAATGTTCTAAGGCTTTTGATAGGAAGAAGATAAAGATACTAATTATCCTTAAACTTTGTTAGAGTAACTCTACATGTTGTAAATCCTAGGGTGCCTACTTAAATAATAGAACCAAAAGTGTAACTTCCAAAAAACTGAATGAAAAAAATGAAAATAAAATGGTTTAAACGGCTTAATCAATTTAAAAAAGAAGAAAACACCTTCATAGAGAAACCCAACAAGAATGGAACTTGTTAAGCATATTAGCAAACTGAATACAGAAATATTTAAAATAATTATCATAATACATCATGACTAAATTTAGGTTCACTATATTAACAGACTAGAGAGCAAGTTGCCAGATTAATAGATTAGAAATTAGATAAGTCATATGATCATGTCTCAACGAGCAAACAACATCTGATAAACTTCAACCTTCACTGATCATAAAAAAAAAAAAAAAAAATTCCTAAAAGGGAAATTACTTAACCAGGTAAGTGTACCCATAAAAATTATCTGGCAAACTTAACATATAAGGTTAAAGCACTTAAAAACTTGCCCTTAGAGCCTGGGAACAAGACAGAAATGCTCAAATTCCTACAGCTTTATTCAACATTGTGTAGGGGTGGGGAGGGGTGGGGAGGGGTGGGTCAGAGCTAGTAAGTAAAGCAAGACAAAGAAATGGAAAGGACAGGGATTGGGAAGGAAGAAAAGGAATGCACATAATTTGGAGAAAGTATAATTATTTACAGGAAAAACTTCAAAGAATCCATCAAATGTCATACACAAAAATGCCAACTATTAAAACCAAGATGTAAAATATTACATGCTAAAACTTCTAGAAAATGATGCAGTAGATCTTTATAGCATAGGTGGTATAGAGGTTTTTAAAATACAAACAAAATACAAAAATTAAAAAGAAAATATCACTGGATTGGTGTATATTAAAATTAAAAGGCATAATAAAAAATACTTTAAAATAAATTAAAATTCAAACAACATATTGGTAGGTGAAATTTCCAATCTTCATACCTGATAATGGATTAGCAACCAAAATGTAGGTCAATGGTTTTCAAATCAGAAATAAATTGATCCTAAAAAACAGAAAAATAGGAAAGCGATGTGGATAGTAAACTCTCAAAATATGAACAACAGACAGAAGATAAACATACAAGAAGATGTTCAACCATAAACACATCAGCAATCAAGAAAATACAAACTAAAAACTAAAACACGTGCCATTTTATGATAATCAGATTGGTAAAACTAAAAGGTTTTCCAAAGCTGGCATTGTTGAGAACGACAGGTGAGTGTGGCAATTGGCCCATCTAGTCAACTTAAAGATGTGAAAATGCTTTAACTGAGCAATTCCACTTCTAAACAATGATCCAGGAGAAAGTCTCACATATGTGCTCACCGTGGCAACACTATCATAATAGTGACGCACTAGAAAGAACCTAAATGCTTATCAGGAGGAAAATGAGTAAACACATTCATCTATCTTAACTTCACCTATATGTGTCAACACAGTTAGATCTTGAAAACAAAGTAAGTGGAAAAAGTTAATTGTAGAAATGTGAGTCCGGTATAATACCATTTGGAAACCCTGGTGGTGTCGTGCCTAAGTGCTATGGCTGCTAACCAAAAGGTAGGCAGTTTGAATCTACCTGGCGCTCCTTGTAAACTCTATGGGGCAGCTCTACTCTGTCCTGTAAGGTGGCTATACGTTGGAATTGACTCGATGGCGACGAGTTTGGTTTTTTTTTTTGTTGTTGTTGTTTGTTTTTTGTTTTATAATACCATTTATACAAATTTAAAACAAAGTCATACTATGCACTGTTTTAGATACACTGTGGTGAAAAATAAACAACGAAACTAAAGAGAAAAAAAAAAAACTTCTTCGGATATACACAAACTTAGGTTACCTCTAGGAAAAAGGTAGGGAGATGGGATTAGAATGAGTACAAGAAGACGTCCACTCTGTTAAACTGCATACCACCACCACCAGTTGTCATCGAAGTCAACTCTGCTCCATAGGGTTTTCAGTGGCTGAGTTTTTGGAAATTGATCACCAAACCTTTCATCAGAGGCAAACTTTGGGTGGACTCATATCTCCAACCTTTCAGTTAGCAGCCCAGATTCTTAACCGTTTGCACCACCCAGGGACTCCAAAGCAGACATAGCAACATGGAAAACTGTTACTGTTGGTTAAGTCTGGCATGATGTCTATGCTATAGTACTCACTGTGTTTTTCTGGGTTTAAAATATTTAAAAATGTAAAAAGATATAGAAGAGTATATGTATACATGCACACACATTCTATTTTTCTGAAGGAATTAGCTTACTTCAACACTAATTTTGACTTCGCAAAGAGATAGATCCTAAGAAATGAGGGTGGGTATGTTCTCCCAGCTCATTCATTCATTTACCCAGGCACTCATTCAGTCATAATGGCATTCACTGGCATTTAGTATGCCACAACTCTGTTGGGCACTTGGCTCAGCCCTAGGGTGTCACATGGAAACTGGTGGCCCCCTGCTTCCAGGAGCTCCCATGTAGAGCAGGGCGACATCAGCAGGTCCCATCTAGCCCCATCAATGGGATCCGTGCAATTTTAGAGGCTTGCCTGGTCACCCGGAAGCCGCCTCATGGCAAATTCCAGCCTCACTGATGTTAAGGGCATCCCATGGTCAGAGAATCGTGCGGCCTCACATGACACCGGAGGGGAGTTTGTCAGGGAGAATGCTGGCAAAATAGGCCAGGCTCTTATCTCACCAAAGCACTTCCATTTCTCACGTGTGACTTTTTCCCTGAGTAGGGCTGCAAGATCAAAGACAGGACACCTCATTAACATTTGAGGTTTATATCAAGAATAAATACTTTTTAGTGTAAATATGTTCCAAATATTGCATTGGATATATTTATACTAAAACATTACCCATTGCCTATCTGAAATTCAAATTTAAAAAGAGACATGCAGTATTTTATTTGCTGAATCTGGCAACTCTACCACTGCGGGTAGGTTGGGGTCCATTCCAGCACCAGCCGGTTCCCCAGAGCAGTGCTTCCTCCATGTGTCACCGCACTAGGGAGGGTCTGGGCCTTGGTAGCCCAGCCCCTTGTTGGAACCATCATTTCTGAAGGTAGAAATTGAACCCCAACACAAAGCTCATCGATGCCACCTTATAATTATTCTCATCACTTTGAAATAAGCTGGCACAGCACCTGCCACTCAAACCACTCTCCGGAAGGCCAACAGTGACCTAATTGTGACGTCAGCAACTTTCTTGAGGGCACCTCTTGGTCTCTTGATAGCACGTAGCACTGTGGACCACCATCTCCCTAATAGAGACCCCATCACATCCCCTAGCTTCAAGTCTATCAAGTATTCTTTCTCCATCAAATTCAGAGGTCCTTTTCTCATGTATCCCTTTGTCTTCTTTTTGTCTGATATTTTGTTCCTCTTCTTCTACACACATTCCCTGTCTCCACAACAGCTGTACCTTTTGCTTTTCCACAAGCAATGGTTAAGGGTTTCAATTTCCTCACATCTTTGCCAACATGTTATTTTCTGCTTGCTTGTTTTGTTTTGCTTTTATTTTTATGTTAGCCATTCTAGTAGGAGTGAGGTGCTATCTCACGGAGATGATTTGAATCCCTCTGATGGCTAAAGACATCATTTTATGTGTTTGTTAGCCATTTGGATATCCTCCATTGTAATATGTCTACCCAAGAATTTGGCCCATTTTATGGTTAGACTGTCTTTTTGTTGTTAAATTGTAGAAGTTTAATATATATTTTGGATATTGGGCCCTTATCAGATATATGGTTCCCAAAATTGTTCTCCCAATCTATAGGTCGTTATTTCACTTTTTTGATAAAATCCTTTGATGAACAAAAACATTGAATGTTTAATGAGGTCTCATTTATCTATTTTGTCTTTTGCTATTTGTGTTTTGGTGATTAAGTCAGAAAATCCATCATTAAAAGCTAGGCTTTGCAGCTCAAGTTAATTTCTCATTCAAAAATTTATACACATGTTGTTTTGTGACATTGGTTGCAATCCCTACAATGTGACAGCACATTTCCCCTTTCCACCCTGGGTTCCCTGTGTCCATTTGTCTAGTTCCTGCCCCTTCCTGCTTTCGGACAGGAGTTGCCCATTTGGTCTTGTATATTTGATTGAACTAAGAAACATGTTCCTCATGTGTGTTATTTCTTGTTTTGTAGGCCTGTCTAATCTTTGGCTGGAAGGTGGACATAGGGAGTGGCTTAAGTTTTGAGTTAGCAAGGTGTTCGGGGGCCATGGTCTCGGGGGTTCCTCCAATCTCTGTCAGGCCAATAAGTCTGGTCTTTTTTTGTGAATTTGAATTCTGTTCTGCATTTTTCTCCCATTCTGTCCGGGACTCTGTGTTGTGATTCTTGTCAGAGTGGTCATTGGTGGTAGCCACATCATCTGTAACTCATTACTTTTTATATAATAAAAATCTGATTCTGCGTATCAATTTTCTAAATTGTCATTTAGCATACTCTTATTGTTTCCATTGAATTGTTTAGATTTTTCATGTCATTTGTAAATAATCATAATTTTGCATCCTTTTTCCAATTTTATATCTTGTAATTATTTCTCTTGGCTACTTGTATTGGTCAATAACTACACAACAGTTAAATAATAGTGTTAGAGTATATCCTGATCTTATGCATGATGTAGGTAGAGATGATTTTAATGTTTTAGTGTTAAGTATGATGCTAACTTTTAGCTTGAGCATGTTTATTTAATCATATTAATATGGTAAGCTATATTAACACGTTTCCTAATTCTGAATCACTCTTGAAGTTCTAGTATGAATTTTATTTGCTATTTATGTAGTATCTAAAAATGTGCTGCTAAGTTCTATTTGCTAATATTTTATTTAGGATTTTTGTCTTGTTATTCACAAGTGTATTTTTGTATCCTGTCAAGGTTCGCTATCAATATTTTACTATCTTTATAAGAAATAACCTGGAAATTTCCTTTTTTTATGCACTGCAATTGATCAACCCCAGAATTATTTGTTCCTGAGAGGTCTGAAAGAATTCACTTTGGGAGGAGAAAAGAAAAAGCTAGGCTCAGCATCCACTTCCCTATATTTTCTTGTAAGAATTTTACTGGTTTAGTGTTCACATTTTTTTGCAACTTTCACATTCCACTCACCAGTAATTATCAATGCATCTTGATTGCATGTTTGATCAATTTCAGACTGCAGATGTTGCTAAAAGTCTTCAAATTCTTCATCTTTTGCATTAGTAGTTGGTGAGTAAATTTGAATAATAGTCATATTAACTGGTCTTCCTTCCTGGCATATGGATATTATCCTGTCACTGACAGCATTGCATTTCAGAACAGACCTCAAAATGTTCTTTTTGATGATGAATGTCATGCTTTGTTGGAAACAAAAAAGAAGGATCAGTAGTTGGAAAATATTGACTTGGAAATGACATGATAGAATTTTGCAAGACCAATGACTTATTCATTTGAAATACCTATTTTCAACAGCACAAACAGTGACTATACACATCGACCTGGCCAGAGGGAATACACAGAAATTAAATTGAGTACATCTTTGGAAAGAGACAATAGAGAAGCTCAGTATCATCAGTCAGAACAAGGCCAAGGGCTGACTGAGAAACAGACCATCAATTGCTCATATGCAAGTTCCAGTTAAAGCTGAAGAAAATTAAAACAAGTCCATGAGAGCCAAAGTACAACTTGAGTATATTCCACCTGAATTTAGAGACCATCTCAAGAATAGATTTGACTCATTGAACATTAATGACAGAAGACCTGATAAGTTGTGGGATGACATCAAGGACATCATACATAAAGCAAAACATTGCCAAAAAGAAAAGGAAAAAAACAAAAATGGATGTCAGAAGAGACCCTGAAACTTGCTCCTGAATGTAGAATAGCTAAAGCAAACAGAAGAAATGGAGTAAAAGAGCCAAAAAGAAGATTTCAAAGGTCTTGGAGAAGAAAAATTAAAGTATTATAATGAGATGTGCTAAGACCTGAATTAGAAAACCAAAACGGAAGAACACACTTGGCATTTCTTAAGCTGAGAGAACTGAAGGGGAAATTCAAGCCTCTAGTTGCAATATTAGTTTCAATGGGCAAAAAATTGAATGACTCAGTAAGTATCAAAAGAAGATGGGAGGAATACACAGAGTCACTGTACCACAAAGAATTAGTTAACATTCAACTGTTTCAGGAAGTAGCATATGATCAAGAACCAATGGAACTGAAGGAAAGTGTCTAAGTTATACTGAAGGAATTAACAAAAAACAAGGCTCCAGGAATTGACAGAATACCAACTGAATTGTTTCAACAAACAGATGCAATGCTGAAAGTGCTCACTCATCTATTCCAAGAAATTTGTAAGACAGCTACCTGGCCAACCAACTGGAAGAGATCTATATACATGCCTATTCAAAAGGAAGGTGACCCAATAAAATACAGAAATTATCAAACAATATAATAATATCACATCCAAGTAAAATTATGCTGAATAATTCAAAACACATTTGCAGCAGTACATCAACAGGGAACTGCCTGAAATGAACCCAGATTCAGAAGAGAATGTGGAAAAAGGGTTATCAGTGCTGATGTCAGATGGATCTTGGCTGAAAGCAGAGAATACCAGAAAGATGTTACTTGTGTTTTATTGACAATGCAGAGGCATATGACGGTATGGATTACAACAAATTATGGATAATATTGTGAAGAATTGGAATTCTAGAACACTCAATTGTGCTCATGCAGAAACTGTACATAGACCAAGAGGCAGTTGTTCGAACAGAACAAGGGGGTAACACATGGTTTCAAATCAGGAAGGGTGCGCATCAGGGTTGTATCCTATCACCGTACTTATTCAATCTGTATGCTGAGAAAATAATCTGAGAAGCTGGTCTATATGAAGAACAACACAGCATCAGGATTAGAGGAAGACTCATTAACAACCTTCCGTATGCAGATGACTTGATCTTGATTGCTGAAAGTGAAGAGGACTTGAAGCACTTTCTGATGAAGATCCAAGACTACAGCCTTCAGTATGGATTATACCTTAACATAAAGAAAACAAAAATCCTCACAATTGGACCAATAAGCAACATTATGATAAATGGAGAAAATATTGAAGTTGACATGGATTTCATTTTACTTGGATACGCAATCAAAGCCCATGGAAGCAGCAGTCAAGAAATCAAAGGATGTATTTCATTGGGCAATCTTCCGCAAAAGACCTCTTTCCAGTGTTAAAAAACAAAGATGTCACCTTGAGGACTAAGGAGTGCCTGACCCAAACCATGGTATTTTCAATCACCTCATATTCATGGCAAAGCTGGACAATGTATAGGGAAGACTGATGAAGAATTGATGCTTTTGAATTATGGTTCTGGTGAAGCATATTAAGTATACCATGGATTAACAGAAGAACAAACAAATTTCTTGGAAGAAAAACAGCCAGCAGGGATGGATTAACCAGTGAGCAAGGTACACACTGGCTTACTTGTGTTTACTTACTAATCTGTAGTGAACAATTTCACATGGGTTTCACCACATCTTTGGTTCTTAAAGGATATTGGTCTGTATTTCTGTTTTTTTTTTGATGTCTTTATCTGACTTTAGTATCAAGGTAATGCTAGCTTCATAGAAAGAGTTAGGGAGTATTCCCTCCTCCTCTACTTTTTGTAAGCGTTTGAAAAGAGTTTCTGTCAATTCTTCTCTAAATGTTTGGTAGCATTCTACAGTGCAGTCATCTGCTCCAGGGAGTTTTTGTTAGAAGGTTTTTGATTACTGATTCAATCACTTCACTTCTTTTGGATCCATTGAGATTTTCAGCTTCCTCTTGAGCCAGTTTAAATAGGTTGTATACATTTAAGAATTTGTCCATATCATCTAAGTTATCAAATCTGTTGGGGTACAGCTGCCCGTCTGGTGCTCATTCCTTTCCAACTGAAGAACTCCCATTAGCAATTCTTGCAAGGCAGATCTGGTGATAACAAATTCCCACAATTTTGTTTATCTGGGAAAATCTTGATTTCACTGTCATTTTTGAAGGACAGTTATGCTTAATAAAGAATTTGTGGTTGACATTTCTTTTCTTTTAGCACTTTATATATATCATTTCATTGCCTTCTGGCCTCCAAGGTTTCTGAGGAGAAATTGGCAACTAAGCTTGTTGCAGACCCCTTATATGTTATGTGGAGCCCTGGTGGCGCAGTGGTTAAGAGCTTGGCTGCTAACCAAAAGGTCAGTAGTTCGAATCCACCAGCCGCTCCTTGGAAACCCTATGGGGCACTTCTACTTTGTCCTATGGGGTCCCTGTGAGTTGGAATCGACTTGATGGCAACTTTTTTTTTTTTTTTTAATGTTATGTTGGCTTTTCTCATGCTACTTTCAGTGTTCTCTCCTTGTCTTTGATTTTCAAAAGTTTGACTACGATGTGTCATGGGGTATATCTCTTTGAGTTTACTCTATCTGGAGTTTTCCAAGCTTCTTGGGTTTGCAAATTCAATTCCTTACTCAGGTTTGGAAAGTTTTCTGCCATTATTTGTTCAAATGTTATTTCTGTCCCTTTGTTTCTCGCCTCTCCTTCTGGGATTCTGATGATGCATAAACTGTTTTATTTGATGGTACCCCACAATTCATTTAGCATCACTCATTTTTATTCTTTTCCCCTTTTTCAGCAGTTTTAAATTAAAAATTATGTAATAATTATAGGTATAATCAGATTTTGTACTTCATCTTGGTTGTGTTTTGGTAGTTTGTGGGTTTTGAGGAATTAGTTTGTTTATTCTAAGTTGTTAAAATTATGAACGTAAAGTTGTTTACATTTTTCTTTTATTACCTTATGAATAGCTGCAGAATCTGTACTATTATCTCCTACTTGATGCTGGATGTTTTTACCTTGTGTGTTCTCACTTGTTATTTCTATTGCTAGAAGTAGCAATTTGATTAGTTGATTTTTTGAAATTAAGTTTTTGGTTTCATTTATTTTTCTCCTTTTTTTCCTATTTTTAATTTCATTTTATTTCTGCCCTTACCATTATTGTTTTCTTTTCTCTGCTTTCTTTGGGACTATTTTGCTTTTGTTTTTCTAGTTTCCTTTTTCTTCTTTTTAAATTGTGCTTTAGGTGAATGTTTACAGAACAAATAGTTTCTCCTTAAACATTCAGCACACATACTGTTTTATGACGTTGGTTAACAACCCCACATGTCAACCTTCTCCTTTCTTGACCTTTTTTTTTTTGGTGAAAATACACATAGCCAAAGATACACCATTTCAAACATTTATACATGCACAGTTCAGTGACATTGATTACTTTCTTCCAGTTGTGCTGCTATTCTCACTTTAGATGAAGATTTACAGAACAAAATAATTTCTCATTGAACAGTTAGTAAACGTGTTGCCCTATGACAATGGTTAACAACCCCACTAGATGTCAACACTGTCCTTATTCAACCATGGGTTCCCTATCACCAGCTTTCCTGTCCCCTTCTGCCTTCTAGTCTTTGTCCATGGACTGCTGTGACTCATTAGTCCCATTTTGTTTTATGGGGCTGTCCAATCCCTGGCTGAATGGTGAACCTAAGAAGTGACTTCACCACTGAGCTAAAAGGGTGTCTGGGGCCCATACTCTAGGGGTTTCTCCAGTTTCTTTCAGGCCAGTAAATCTGGTCTTTTTTGTGTGTGTTATAATTTTGTTCTACATCCTTCTCCAGCTCTGTCCAGAACCCTCTGTTGTGATTCCAGTCAGAGAAGTCAGTGGTGGTAGCTGGGCAGCATCTAGCTGTACTGGACTCAGTCTGGTGGAGGCCTTGGTAGCTGTGGTCTATTAATCCTTTGGACTAATCTTTTCCTTGTATCCTGTTCTCTTCATTCTCCCTTGCTCCCAAAGGGGTGAGACCAATGGAGTATCTTAGATAGCTGTTCACAGGCTTTTAAGACCCCAGACGCTACTCACCAAGGTAGAATGTAAAACATTGTATTTATAAACTGTGTTATGCCAGTTGAGTTAGATGTTCCCTGAGACCATGGTCCCAACAGCCCTCTGCCCAGCAATTGAGTCCCTCAGGGAGTTTGGATGTGTCTATGGAGCTTCCATGACCTTTCCTTGTACAAGTTGTGCTGGTTTCCCCAGTTTTGTGTACTGTCTCACCCTTCACCAAAGATACCATTTATCTATTGCCTATTTAGTATTCCCCTCTCACCCCTTTCATCTCTCCTAACCAACAAAGATTGTACTTTTTCTGTGCCGTCTTTATTTTTATGAGTATGTTTGTTAACTTTCTTTGTGGTTACCGTGAAATTTACCCTTATCTTTCTAAGTTTGAAGCAGTCTATTATTACTTGGTATTGCCTTGCCTTCCTCTCCACTAGAAGGTTCTATACCTACACCGTTTATTCCCTCTTTTATTGTTCTGATGTTGTTGTCATTTACAGATTAACTGCTCTGTATTTCTTTTGGTTTTGGATAGTCCTTGAGAGTTCATTTCCTATATTGGTATCTGGCTGGTAAGATCCTACGTCCTAGATTCAGCTTGCGAGCTGAAGTTGTTTGTTCTCAGATCAAAGGACTCCCTTTAATAATTCTTGTAAATTTGGTTTGCTATTTACATAGTCTCTTAATTTCTGTTTATTTGGAAATGTCCTAATTTCACCATCATATTTGAACAAGAGTTTTGCAGGATATATTATCCTTGGCTGGCAATTTTTTTCTTTCAAGGTTTTATATATGTCATCCCATTGCCTTCTTGCCTGCATGATTTCTGCCAAATAATCTGAGCTTAGTCTTATTGTTTCTCCTCTGTATGTGACTTCTTGTTTTTCATGAGCTGCTTTCAGGATTCTTTGTCTGTCTTTGGTTTTGGCTAGTGTGATTATGATATTTCTTGGTGATTTTCTTTTGAAGTCTATCCTATATGAGGTTCATTGAGCCTCTTGGATGGTCAGCTTTTCATCTTTCGTGATACTGGTGAAGTTTTCTGTCAGCAATTCTTCAATGATCCTCTCTGTGTTTTCTGTTTTCTTCCCCTGTTCTGGAACTCTGATCACTCGAAGATATTTGCTTTTGATTGTATCCCACATAATGCTCAGGGTCTCTTCATTTTTCTTTGTTCTTTTTTCTGAGTTTTCCTCGAACAGAGTTGTATCCAAGTGTTTGTCTTCAATTCTGCTGATCCTGTCTTCCACCGTTTCAAATCTGCTCCTCAGCCCTTCTATGACACTGTCCATTTCTGAAATCTTGTTGTTTATCGTTTGGATTTCTAATTGTTGTTTTTGTATAATTTCCAGTTGTGAATTTATTTTGGCATTTTGTTCCTGCATTATTTTCCTGAATTCTTCCATTTTTTTGTCTGTATTTTCCATGAATTTGTCTATTTTTTCCTCTTTTTTGTCTGCTTTTTGCTTCAACTCTTGGGTAATTTTGAGTATTAGAGATTTGAATTCCCTATCAGGTAGTTCTACTGCCTTTTATTCTACTGGAAAGTCATCTGGTGTTTTATTTTGGATGCCTACTGGAACCATCCTGTCCTGTTTTTGTAAGTGTTTTGATATTGTCCTCTGTCTTCAGGGCATTCCATAGTTATTTTTCTAGTTTATTGATTGTAGATTTGTTTCATCTTGTTTTTTTTTTTTTTTAATATGGCTATGTCTAAGCAGGCGGGCTATGTTCTTTGTTGTTTGTTCATCTATGGGCATGATACTTTTCACCTCCTTCTCCAGTTGGCAGGTTGCTCAGATCCAATCAGTTGCTCAGATATGGTACAGCAGGGCAGGTCTCACTGAAGAGGAGTTGCTGGGATGGGTTGTTTGTGGTACTTGCTACAGCTACCAGGGCAGGTCAGTAATCAGTGCAGGGCAGGTTCTGGTAGGCCGTGCCTGTGCTGCTTGGTGGTGTGATGTTAAGTGTATGGTGCAGGTAGGCAGGATGCAGGGGGGAGATTGTGATATGTGGAGCTAAGATGGGTATGGGAGAGAGGATAGAAGAACAGGAGCCAAAAATATACAAATAAACAAAAAAGAGTGCTAGAGGAGCTTGCCGTTGGAGTGGAGAGATGAGAGACTACAAAATAGAGAAAAACAAAAAGGGGGAAGAAGAAGAAAAAAAGAAAAGAAAACAAAAGAATGAATAAATAAAAATTAGAAATAAAAAGGAAAAGAAAAGCTCCCGGGGATCCCACCATGTGGCTACAAGGTCTGGGGAAGTTGTTCCCAGGTGTTGAAGTGCAGCCTGGCTAGGACGCAGAGGTGTCACTCAGTGCCAGGTATTCAAAGGACATGAAGAGAAGGAAGGTATAGAGAGATAAGAAACTGAGTAATGAAGAAAGACAAAAAGGGAAAAAGAGGGAAAACAAAACAAAACCAATTAAAAAAAAAGAAAAAGAAAACCTCCCAAAACAACAGGGAAAAAAAAAAAACTCACTAAAAAAAGAAATGCTCTCAGGGATCCCTCTGCGCATCTGCATAGGCTGAGGCCGTAGGTCCCAAGCCACGCAGCACAGTACAGCCAGAACGGGCTCCCAACTCAAGAAAAGAAAAAGAAAACAAACTATTCAAAACAAACAAAAGCCCCAGGATCTCACCAGCATGGCAGCACGGACCAGGAAGCAGTTCCACACTCGAGTGGAACTCCACAGTCCCTCAGGAAGAAGCAAAGACAGCACAAGGAGCCAGGTATTTGAGCGAAAGGAGGGGGAGGTGGTCACAGGTAAGGAAGAAATCAAAAGAAGCGGAAAAAAGCAACACCAGCAGCCAACAAATGGCACTCGGGGAGTTGGCCAGTGTGGGCGGGTGGTATCCCAGCAGCCGGTGCTCCCAGACCAAGAGACTGTGGCCGTGGGGAAGCAGAGGAGGCCAAGTGGGGGTGAAGAAGGGTGGAGGGTGGGAAAGCATGTATCGCCAGTTACCGGTTGTTCTGTGTCCTGCTGGAAGTTCGTGAAGCTCCTTTCTTGTACCCCCTATTTGCTGGTCTCTGATAGGAGTCCAAGATGGCGGATCTGAGTTGTGTTAGCTGATAGGGGACCTCTGCATGTATGTCTCCTCACTGTCTATTCTCTGTCAGTTTCTCATTCCATTTGGTGCTTGGCAGAGTTCTTTATCTCTTCATTTGATGTTTAGGATCTCAGGATTGCTGTTTTCTCCGTTTGGCTTAGTTTTTCAGATCTTTGCTGTGGAGGGACAGCATGGTGGTTCTGCCTAGAGTGCCATGTTGCCAGAAGTCATGTTTTCTAGTTCCTTCAGGTAGGAACTTACATTATTCCTTTGAGAACTTTCTTCATTACAATGTAAACATTTAATGCTATAAATTTCTATTACAGCACTGCTTTCACTGCATCCCACAAAATTTAATATGTTGTGTTTTCATTTTTATTCAGTATTTTGCATATTTTGTTTCTTTTGAGATTTTCTTTTTGACTCATGGATTATTTAGAAGTATGTTGTTAGTTTTCACATGTGTTCTATTGTGTTTTGTTATTGATTTCTAATTTGCTTCAATGATAATCAAAGAAAATGGAGCCCAGATGGTGCAGTGGTTAAGCATTTGGTTGGCAGTTTGAACCCACCAGCAGCTCCATGGGAGAAAGATGTGGCAGTCTACTTTCATAAAGATTACAACCTTAGACACCCTATAAACAGTTCTATTCTGTCCTGTAAGGTCACAAAGAGTAAGAATCGACTTGACAGCAATAGGTATGGTCAAAGAAACCACTCTGTATCTTTTCAATTCTTTAAATTTGTTGAATTTTCTTTAAGGGCCCATAATATAAACTGTCTTTGTGAATATTCTATGGGCATTTGAAAAAGAGTCTTTTCTGCTGTCATTGGATGGCATGTTTTTCATATGTTAATTAGATCCTGTTCAGATCTTGCTAATTTTCTTTTTTTGTAGTTCTATCAGTTGCTAAGAGTAGCGTGTTGAATTTTGTAACTATAATTTTTGATTTGTCAATTTTTCTCTTTCAAAGCTTTATCAGTTTTTGTTTCAAGTGTTTTGAGACTCTATTGTTTGGTGCATACCATTTAAAATTGTTATGTCCCCTAGTGGCTTGATCCTTTTATCATTTTATAATATCCCTCTTTGTCTCTAGAGATTTTATTTGTTCTAAAGACTATTTTATCAGATATTAATACAGCCACTCCTGCTTTTTTATTTCTTTAATTTATTTCTACATGGTATTCGTTTTTCTAACATTTTACTTTCCATCTACCTATGTTCTTGTGAATAGCATATAGTTTGGTCTTTTTTTTTTTTTAATCCACTTTGTTAATCTCTGTCTTTTGACTGGAGTATTTAAATCATTCATGTTAATACATTATCTCTTGAGTCTGACATTTTATTATCAGTTTCTGATTATTTCTTCTGCTTCTCATTCCTCTGTTTCACATTTCTTATCTTCCTTTAGGTTTGTTGAACAGTTATAGAAATCCATCTTAATTATTTGTAGTGTTTTGGGTATATCTCTTTTTATTGTTTTTATAGTGGTTGTTCTGGGTACTGCAACATACATATGTGACTTATTAATGCCTACTGATACCTATATTTTATCATATCATATGAAGTGAGAAAACCTGACTTTGATTTGGATCCCTTTTTAACTTCCTCACCTTTAAATATCATTGTCTCTCATATCAGATAATGTTATAATTACTGTTTAAGTCATCAAATATGATTATTTCTTTGACTGTCTTCTTTCAACTTAAAGAACTTCTTTTAGAAAATCTTAAGAGTAGGCTTGCTACTTATTTTATCTTTATCTTATTTTCTTTATTTTAATCTTTATTTTATTTTTCCTTATCTGAGATTGTCTTTATTTTATCATCATCCCTAAAGGATAATTTTACTGGGTAGAGAATTTATGGTTGACAGTTTTTTTCTTTCACTTGAAAAATGTCGTGCCGCTTTCTTCTGGCCTCTTTGTTTCAGGTGAGTAATCCACTCATCTGAATTATCCATATTCCCCCACTGGTAATACATTGTTTTCTCTCTGGCTGTTTTCAAGATTTTTTCTTTGCCTTTAGTTTTCTAAAGTTTAATTATGATGTATTGTTGGCATAGATTTATTTGGATTTAACTTGTTTGGGGTTCACTTAGTTTCTTGAATATTTAGGTTGTCTTTCACCAAATTTGAGAAGTTTTTGCCATTAATTTTTCAAATACTTTCAACCTCATCCTCTTTCCTATCTTTTTCTGAGACTCCTTCAATGTATATCTTCAGGCTTTTGTTATTTTCCACAGGTCCCTGAGGCTCTATTCTTTTTTTATTTGTTTTCTGTCTATTTACTATGTCTTGTTCAGATTTTATTAATTATATTTATCTGTCCTCAAGTTCACTAATTCTACTCTCTATCATCTCTATTTTACTCTTGAGCTTATTCATTGAATTTTTTATTTTAACTTTTTTATTCATCTGTTCTATATTTTTCTTGGGTTCTTTTTTATAACTTCTCTTTTTCTCCTGAGATTGTCTATTTTTTTCATTTATTTTGAGAATTAATAGATTTTTGCAACTTTTTTGACAGCTGTTTTAAGATCTTTGTTAGATAATTCCAACAGCTGATTCACTTGATGTTGAAGTCATTTGATTATCTTTTTTCATTCAAGTTGTAGTTTTCTTGATTCATAGTAATGTTTATTGTATCGTGAAGTTTTTTGTTTGTTTGTTTTATTTTATTTTATTTTTTGATAGACACCATGGGACCTTTACTTTGTTCTTTTCTGATCAAACAGCATCATAAATTTGAGGTGTTGGATAGATAGTCATAAATCTCTCCATTATGCTAAAGGAAATTTCAGAAAGGGTCTTGTTGTTGCTGTTAGGTGCCATTGAGTCAGTTCCGACTCGTAGTTACCCTATGTAGGACAGAAAGAAACATTGCCAGGTCCTGAGCCATCCTCACAATCGTTGTTATGTGTGAGCCCATTGTTGCAGCCACTGTGTCATTCCATCTCATTGAGAGTCTTCCTCTTTTTTGCTGACCTTCTATTCTACCAAGCATTATGCCCTTCTCCAGGGACTGAGCCCTCCAGATAACATGTCCAAAATATCTGAGATGGAGTCTCGCCATCCTTGCTTCTAAGGAGCATTCTGGCTGTACTTCTTCCAAGACAGACTTGTTCATTCTTTTGACAGTCCGTGTTATATTCAGTATTCTTCACCAACACCATAATTCAAAGATGTCAATTCTTTGGTCTTCCTTACTCATTATTCAGCTTTCACATGCATATGAGGTGATTGAAAATACTATGACTCGAGTCAGGTGCACCTTAGTCCTTAAAGTGACCTCTTTACTTTTTCACACTTTAAAGAGGTCTTTTGCAGCAAATTTTCCCAGTGTAGTGCATCATTTGATTTTTTTATTTTTACTGTAATTTATTTATTTAATTTTTTTATTGTACTTCTGGTAAAGGCTTACAGAACAAATAGTTTCTCATGAAACAGTAGTACACGTATTGTTTTATGACATTGGTTAACAACCCCATAACATGTCGACCCTCTCGCTTCTCGAGCTTTTTTTATTTTTTGGTGAAAATATACGTAGCCAAAGATACACCATTTCAAAAATTTTTACATGTATAGTTCAGTGACATCGACTACGCTCTTCCAATTGTGCTGCTATTCACACTTTAGATGAAGGCTTACAGAACAAAATAGTTTCTCATTTAACAGTTAGTACACATGTTGCTCTATGACAATGGTTAGCAACCTCACAACACATCAACACTATCCTTACTCAACCTTGGGTTCCCTATCAGCAGCTTTCCTGTTCCCTTCTGCCTTCTGGCCCTTGTCCCTGGACTGTTGTGCCTCATTAGTCCCATTTGGTTTTATGGGGCTGTCCACTCCCCGGCTGAACAGTGAACCTCGGAAATGACTTCACCACTGAGTGAAAAGGGTGTCTGGGGGCCATACTTTCAGGGTTTCTCCAGTCTCCTTTAGGCCAGTAAATCTGGTATTTTTTTTGTGAGTTAGAATTTTGTTCTACATCCTTCTCCAGCTCTTTCCAGAACCTCTGTTGTAATCCTGGTCAGAGCAGTCAGTGGTTGTAGCTGGGCACCATCTAGCTGTACTGGACTCAGTCTGGTGGAGGTCTTGGTAGCTGTGGTCCATATTTTTGTTTTTAATGTAAGGAGACTCTGGTTCCTATTTAAATATTATATTTCAGCAGGCAGTAGCCCTGGTTAGGTATAGCACACAGTTCTTGGTCCACTTTTATGAGCTGTGGTTCCAATGACAAGTCCCCGGATGGCACAAATGGTTTATGATCACCTTAATGGCAGCTAACAATAACACAAAATCTATAATGAGCAAACTGTAAAAAGCAATGCAGGAGCATGAAGACAAACCAAGTATTTTAAGAGGTATATAACTTCTTTAATGAGAAGTTTGAATATAAAGAAATATCATTTCTTTTAAAACTAATCCAACAACATAAGTGATAATAATAATAACAGGATATTTTTGATAGATGATTCAAAGAATTATGGCTATTTCTTATAGATATTATCTTATGGCTAGTACAGATATGTGGAAAAATTATTATGCAAATATATTTATAAAATTCTCAAAAGATAAAATGAATGGGGAGTGGAGATTTATCCTCACCAGATAATGACATATATAAGAAAACTACAATTTAGTTCTGAGCATAAATACAGAAATCAATGAAGGAGAACATATATTCCAGAAATAGACCTAAATGAATTTGGGAAATTATTTGTGACAGATATAGCATTTCAAATCAAAAGGAAAAGATTGGTTATATAATTATTGGTGATGGAGTATATATTAGCTATCTGAGAGAAAATAAAGCTGAGTCCTCACAATACTTCTTACACCAACATAAAATTTAGGTGGATTGGCAATTTATACAAAAACAACACAATAATCTACAAAAGTGAAAAAAGAAAACAGGATGATTTACAAAAATTTAATCTATGTATGAGAAATTTTTAAAGTTTGTGTTTCCATAAAGGAAAATACAGGTTGCAGAAAAGGGGAGGAGAGAGATAGAACGTGTGTTTGTATGCAGTTGTATTGTTACTAATACTAAATGGTAAGGGACAAGAAAACAATCAAAAAATGGGCAAAGACTATGAAACAGGCCCTTCACAGAAAGGGATGGCTATAAGACATTTGAAAGTTCGCTAAGATGACCTACCCTCCTTCAAAATTAAGGAATTGAAGCAAAACAAAATATCATGTTTCTCTCAGATTGCAGAAACCAACAATTTAAGTAATGCTGTTGCTTTTAAAGTTATTGGAAAACAGACCTTCAGATTTGAACACCCTGCTGGTGAAACTATATTGAATGCCTGTTTGGAGGCAATATGGCAACATGGGGAGCTCTAACATTAAATTCTATCCATATGTAAAATGCACATGCATCCTTTGTACTTTCAAGGATTTAAGATATATTACACTCACATGCACACACACACATATATATACATACACAGTCATGAGCTGCATAACCTCAAGGATACATTCTGTGGATTAGGACGTTATGTGATTTGGACATTGTGCTAACATGTCTAATCACGATCAATAGCACTCCCTGATTTTCCACCTTCATGTTGTTTAATAACCTTTTGTTTCACTTCCAAATCGATACTTCTCCTTTGCCTCTTGCTGCTGCTATCGCTAGCACTGGTTTTGCTGCATTTGGGAGCCATAATGTGCTTCATGGTAATATTTTCGAAGAAAATTAGACAGATAATGCTATAACACTCAGGAGACGTACAATACACTAGATTGGACACTGCTGCCTACAAGTAGAAGCATACACTGTTATATGATAAACTTTTTATTTGTAAGTACAGAATGTTCACATTAAAATAATGATAGAAAGTACACCTCAGTACATACATAAACCAGTAACATAAGCATTTATTATGACTATAAAGACATGTATTATAGGTTATGTATGTACTTTACCATTTTACACCTGGAAGCACAGTCACTTTGTATACAAGAGACATGAGATACATATGTTGCATGCAGGAAGCTGTTGTGTTTGCTACATCCAGTTACATCTGCTATGTCCTGTTCTCTGATCAGGATTTCTAACTCTATAATAACCTTATAACCTTATTGGACCATGGACATATATGTGATTGGATAGTGCCCAAATGGACGTGACTCAGTGCATAACTGTATATGTGTGTGTGTGTATGTATATATATATATGTATGTATGTATGTGTATGTGTGTGTGTGTATAATCACACGTGTCTGGAGATACATACATTTAGCAAAATTTAGTAAAATTCTAGGTTGTGGAAAATATTCTAAATATTCAGCAGTAGGTTATAAATAAGGAGGCCTGGTTGTGCAACAGTTAAGCACTCAGCTGCTAACCAAAAGGTTGGTGGGTCAAACCCACCAGCCACTCTGTGGGAAAAAAGGCCTGGTGATCTGCTCCTGTAAAGGTTACAGCTTAGGAAACCCTGTGGGGCAGTTCTACTCTGTCATACAGGGTAGCTATGAGTCAGAATCAACTCATGGCACACAAAAACAACGAGGTTATAAATAAAGAGTAGTTAATTGAATTCACTGAAACAAGACAATATAGTTAATAAAATATTCTATATGTGATGAAGTGCCAGATTCCCTAGGATAGTAAGTGAAAGAAGGTAAGTGAAAAAAGTGTGCAACCCTTATGCCACACTGTCATTAAAATAAAAAGTGGAGCAGTATGTTCAGTCATGCAAATGATTTTATAGTTATCTCTTAAGGAGTCAAAAAAATAGTAGCGGTGCTTGACTGTAGGTGAGTAATTCAGTGTCTTGGGGGTAATACTTGTCACAGTATATTGTTTAATACCACTTGAATTTTTTACTTTAAATAAACATTTTTCATAAAAAATAAAGTAAGATGTTTTTAAAATGGATGTTTTCAGGTAGAACATGAAATGCTTCAGATAAAATGAGAGAAAAATACATGATGTGAGAAACAGACACACACCCAGAGAACAGATACTTTTTCCACACCTATTTAATCTCAAACAAGAACCAACTGTTTGCTATTAGGGAACTGTCAGGGCCTCCAGCTGTTGTCAGAACAATGTTATAACTGTGTGACTTAGAAATGAGCATAATCTGTATGTATAATTAGCCAGATCTAACCTTCTATGATCTAACCTAATATGATCTACTTTTTTCAATAATTAAAATTAAGGTAATGGGAACAAGTGTTTTCTTGTACATAACCACTGAGTTGGTAGAACTAATATAAAATGCATCTTTGATCTATTCACTTTTGTGGCTTTTTGATTTTCAAACTCCAGACCAAATATCAAACTTAAAGTTGTAGGGATGAAATGGGAACTGCTATAAATAAACACAATAGCAATAACAAATACAAAAAAAAAAAAAAAATTAACAACTTCCTCCTCACTCTTCTGGAACCCCAGCTCTGCAATGGATCTGTGATCATCTTGTGTGGGACAATGAACATGTTTGATGATGCTTTGAAACTATGTACCGTACCTTCTTCCCAGGGGAGAAAAATGCAAAATGTTGTGTACTTCTGCTACTTTTCAGAAAACTTCTGAGAGAACTGCTTGTCCGAGAGGTGCTAGGTTATGTGCCCTGCTGAAAGAGGTCAATAGAGCTTCCGTTAGTTGGAGACAGGAATGTTTCTTACAGAAAATCTGGATAATCCAAGATGCTTGAGTAAGACACAGCTTGTTCTTTGTATCAAGGAATTTAGTCTTAAAGTACTCTTGTTATTTTTAGATTTTGAATGCCTGGGGCTCAAATCAGCTGTGGCTGATTCAGTGTTCCCTATAACTCCTAATATACTATTACTGCACATCAGTTTTTAGTATTTAAGAGTTAAAGATAACGCTGTTGGTTTTGTCAAGGAGATGACATGCAAAAAGGCAACTGTTTACCCTTAGGCCAGATCAAAAAGGGTTCAGGACACTCAAAGGGCACTTTTAATGAAAAAGTAAGCAATTAATTAATTAAACTTGGAGAAAATAGCACATGCCAGAAAGAGTGGGTATACAAGCAAAATTGGCATCCACAGCTATGTAGTATTCTTACCTGGAAGAACTCATAGTCTAATATGGGAAACAGATGTGTAAGCAGGCAATAAAAATACATTATGATCTGTAATACCTTGAGTATCTTATCTCACCCACCCACCCACCCACACACAAGAGCAAAATCCCTTCTCCAGCCTCCTTGGGAGATGTCACACATCTGAGGCATGTGTAATCGTGTGGGTGTGTTGGCTGTGATCAGGAAGCCTCTACCTGGGATAAGCTGTTGACATCCTTAGTCGGGCCTGTGAGCTGTGGCTGCGAGACAGCTGTGGGCTCCCTTCTCTGGGTGGAGAACTCTGAGTAATGGTAGCCTGGCCCCACTCCCAATAGGTGGGGTTGCTCCTTTGGCCTACAACAGGAGAGCGGCTTTGTAGATTAAATCAGCACCTTGCACACGGCCCTGAAGCAGCAGGACTCTTTCCAGAGGCAGCTTTGGGTTGAAATGTGCTGACTTTGCCCCAGCCTCCCAACTGAGCCATCTTCACTGCCATTGTTAAGGTGGGCTTCCATTCAACATCAAGGTAGCCTGGAGTCTGGAACTCTGGGAGAATCTCTTTTATCCTTAACCACGAATCCTTGAAAAACAAAGCCTCTGTAAAATCTCTTTTAAAAATGAGATAATGATTCCCAAGAGACATGATAGGTATTCAGCACATATTAAAATACCAAATCCATAGCCGACGAGTTGATTCTGACTCATAGCGACCCTATAGCACAGAGTAGAACTGCCCCACAGGGTTTCCAAGGCTGTAAATCTTTTATGGAAGCAGAATGCCACATCTTTCTCCTGCCTTTTTTAAAGGTTATAAAACTTTGGGTAACAGAGGTTAGGTGCACAAAGTTGATACTCAGTGAATATTTGTGGAATACGCTTGCTATAAAAAAGGCAGTGCAAGGCTTTCTTCCTGCTAGAAGGTAGCCCTTCATCTATAGAGTGAATATACATCTGCTTTCTCTTAGTTACAGCATCAAGGTTAAGCCTTTCTCTGCGAAGAAAAATGTTGATATTTTAGCCATCTCTAGTCTGAGAGATTGGAGGCTACTTCTCACACAGCGTAAGAGGGGTAACCCACACACTTATTACCAAACATATCAACAAAATATAAAGGAGTCATCTTAGAAGCAGAAGCCTGGCTCTTTAGCCCTTACCTCTAAAGCTATCAGGACACTAAATTTGGGGGACAGATATACAGACTACAGATTGTATACAGAATATACGTACTGTAAGTTGGGAGAAAGCAGACCTGCACAATCTACAATGATATGGGGCTTTATTAGCAAACTGGAATCATATGTAATGTTGTACCAAGGGTGGGGCAGTGGGAGTGGGCCACCCCAGGTGCAGGCAATAAGAAGTGCTTTATCTGTAGAAAATTTTAAAACAATAACGTAACTGATTAAAAATCAGCCTGGTTTTCATTACCATCATTCGCTGGCAATTCTAAATGTCAGTGATAACATTCTCCTCCCTCCAAAATACGGTGGTGTTCTAAGATCTGAATAATTGCTCCCAGTTACATGGCTAGTGGATTCAGCCACACACTCTCACTCTAGAGTAAATCTGTAAGGGCTGGAAGCCCTGCAGCTGTTATTCGAGTGCAGTTTGCATCCCCAGCCCCTGGGGTTTAAGCAGCACACCCTAAATCATCAATGACAGCACAGAGATTGTACAGACACAGAAGCAGCACCTCAGACTTACTTTAACTCTGTCATCCCTTATGGCCATTGGGAGGTTTTGTTTGTGTTTAAAATTTGAGAGTGAAATAAAACACAAACTGGGAGGCATGATCTCTTTAGTAAGAACAGATTCTAGCTGATGCTTTAAATATTTTACTGACTTTGAATAACACATTCTAAAACGAAACTTATTGTTTAGAAATTATTAACTTTTATCATTAAAGAATGAATTTTGGAAATAATGACTATTAGTGATTCTTCTATGACTGGTAGTGAAAATAATTTTGTAATATAAGGAGGGGATGTTAAAAATAACATGCTTTGGTTGTCATGTAAGGTAGGCCATGGTTATGTGGTTCCCACTGCCATCGAGTCGATTCCAACTCACAGCGACTGTATAGAGTAGAACTGCCCACAGGGCATCCAAGGCTGTAAATCTTTATGGAAGCAGACTGCCACATGTTTTTCCTGTGGAGTGGCTGGTGGGTTTGAACTGCCAAACTTTCCACTGGCAGCTGAGCACTTTAACCACTAAGCCACCAGGGCCCCAGTTACGTGGTTAGGAGTGTAATTAAATATTATTTTTACAAGGAAATTAAAGCTCAGGGTAGAGAAATAAATGTCTCAGAGTCATACAACAAAAGAGTGGAAGAGAAGGGCTCAAATCCAGGTGCTTTGACTGCACAAAAAGTGTTTTTTCTACTACGTACAAGTGAGTCCTTAAAAAAAAAAGAAAACTGCCAAGTGAAAAACAAGCTCAGCAATACTGAACATGCTCTCTCTTTTCATGATGTAAAAAGAGGCCAAGTTTAGAAGTCACAGTATCTAAGTTCAAGTCCCATTTCTTCCATTTTACTGCCTAACTTAGAGCATGTTCATCGAATTCCATGAGCTTCAGTTTTCCAAATTCCACAATAGGTATTACTTTAAAGTAACTATCCCTCAGATAGTTGTGAGAAAGGTGGGTAAGAACTGTACCCTCACCTGTCAAGTAAGAACTGCCAAAGGCCCACTGGGGACATGAGAACCAGGGGAGGAAGGCATTTGGCAGAAAGAGGAAGATTGGGTCCTCTTTAAATTTCTGCTATAACATTTTTATGTTGCAATTTAACCTTTTGAAACAGGCTAGCAGGGGACAGATTTTTTTTTTTTTTCCAAACAAAAGAAACCAAACCCATTGCCATTGAGTCGAAATGATTCTTATGTCCCAGTTGAGAAACGTGTCAAAGAAGAGTTTTTGCTATCATGTTCCTACAAGCCAAAATACCACTGAAGAAATACTTAGAGTTTTATTTTGCTGTTCTAACAACTTCCAAACATTTAATCCTGTCATGCTGTGCACACACACGGGGAGCAGGCTGCAGAAAGGAAGAGAGGACTATAAGGATTTAGAAGTGGTTTCTGCTACATCATGGTTTTAGTCCCATAGTGAGAACGGTGGAAGCGATCCTCCTAAGTCAGAAATTAGGTTTCAAGTGTGCAGAGAGGCTGTCTGGAGTCTACCCTTGAGCTGCTGGCATGCTTCTGAAGCAGGCATCACTGAGACTATCAGAGGATCAGACTGGGGGACTCCCTGAACCCACCTAGGTAGTAAACACACCCAAAGTGGTGCACACACTAAAAAAATGCAGCTTATGATGAAATTTACCCCTTGACGAATCACAAAGTTACTTTTTCTTTCTGACATTACACTGCTCTCACAGGAGTTTTGACGTTTTTGTTTAGTTTTAACAGCATTTTATATTCCCCTAAAAACTTCTTACAACACACATAGAAGAACTGACAGCACAAGACAATCTTAGCATTCATCCCACCCCTGGCCTATGGTTCTCTCTCCTCTATTTTGCTCTCTCACTATTACCTCCTATTCCCAACCCACTCATTACACTTAGAGAAAAGTAGAATCCAGTTCATTTTAGTGACTTGTTCACAGCCACTCAGGAAAACTGTAATCAAAAGTCTAAAACTAAAAGCTAAAACCTAAAACTATAAAATTTCTTAAAAGAAAATATAGGAAAAAATCACTGTAATTTTGGATTAGGCCAAAGTCTCTTACATTCAACACCAAAGGCATAATCCATAAAAGAAAAAAAAAAAAAAGGATAAATTGGACTTTATCAGCATTGAAAACTTCAGTTCTTCATTCAAATGAGCTCAAATAGTGAGTAAAATAATGAAAAGAAAAGCCACAGACTAAGAGACAATATTTATAAATCCTATGTCTAAGAAAGGCCTTGAATCCAGACTATAGAAAGAACTCTCAATGTATGATAATAAAAAAACAAAAAAACCCAATTAAAAATGGACAAATATGTAAATGGACACTTTACCAGAGGAGATATATTAATGGCAAATAAGCATGTGAAAAGATGTTCAACATTGTAAGTCATTAGGGAAATACCGACAAAACTACAGTGATATACCACTTCACATCTATAAAAACCAAAAACCAAACCAATTGCCGTCAAGTCAGTTCTGACACATGAAGACTCCATGTGTGTCAGAGTAGAACTGTGCTCCATAAGGTTTTCAATGACTGATTTTTGGAAGTAGATCGCTAGGCCTTTCTTCCCAGGCACCTGCAGGTGGACTCAAACTCCAAACTTTTGGTTAGCAGGGAGAGCATTAACTATTTGCACCACACAGGGACTCCACACACTTGTTAGCATGGTTAAAACTAAAACAACAGAACAAACAAACTGACCACACCAAGTGCTGGCAAGAATGTAGAGAAATAGGACCACTCTTACACTGCTGGTGAAAATGTAAAATGGTACAATCATTTTAAGATAGAGTTTGCCTTTCTTACAAAGTTAAATACGCAACTACTATATAATTCAGCCATTCTGCTCCTGGATATTTACCCAATAGAAATGAAATCATATGTCTACACAAAGGCTTATACATGAGAATTCATAGAAGTTCTATTTTATTTTATTTTTTTTACTTTAACAAAGATAAATTTATTTTCTCACAGTCTAGTGGGCTAGAAGTCCAAATTCAGAGCGTCAGCTCCAGGGGAAGGCTTTCTGTCTATGTCTGCTCTGGAAGAAGGTCCTTGTCATCAATCTTCCCCTGGACTAGGGGCTTCTCCGTGCAGGAACCCTAGGTCCAATGGATGTGTTCTGCTCCTGGCACTGCTTTCTTGGTGGTATGAGGTCCCCAAATCTCTGCTTGCTTCCCTTTCCTTTTATCTCTTGTAAGATAAAAGGTGGTGCAGGCCACACCCCAGGGAATCTCCCTTTACATTGGATCAAGGATGTGACCTGAGTAAGGATGTTACATCCCACCCTAATCCTCTTTAACCACAGGCAGAGATTATGATTTATAACACATAGGAAAATCACAAAGTGGAAGACTACCACACAATACTGGGAATCATGGCCTAACAAAGTTGACACATATTTTTGGGGGACACAGTTCAATCCATGACATTCTACCCTTTGGCCCCCCAAAATTCATGTCATTGCCAGATGTAAAACATATTCACTCCATCATATCATAGCAAAAGTCTTAAATCAACTCCAAGTCCAAGATCAAAAAATTCCTCTTTGTCTGTGAACTCTAGAATACAAGTTATCTGTTTCCAAAGTACAATGGCAGAATAGGCACAAGCTAGACATTTCCATTACAAATAGGAGAAATTGGAGGGAAAGAAGGCATAACAGACACCAAGCAAGTCAGCAGAACACATTACACTAGCCATCAAGGCTTAAATATAATCCTCTGTTCTCTGAGACCATTTACACAGTGGCCCTGCCTTCCAGACTCTAGGTATTGACCACACTGTCAGGATTCAGAGTGGAGGCCCCTAGGCTCAGACCTTCAGCTCCGCCTTCTAGGCCCACTGGGAACAACTCTGCTCCCTCAGCTTTAGGCGCATCTTTCTCCTAGTCCATCTGAGTGGTGACTCTACCCTTAGAAACACCAGAGGCCATGGCTCTACCCTTTGAAACCCCAGAGGTTGTGTAGTGGCCATACCTTTTGAGACTGAGGCATCTCAGCTTCCTGTGATCCTTGGCCTCTTGTCCCTCAGGTGTCACGTTGCATCTGCCCTGCTGGGGCAAGTGTTCCAAAGCTCAGTAGCTCCACAGATAAATGCCTGGAGGCACCACACTCCACCAGAAAGCCTCCTGCGCACAGGCACTCAGCTCTCTCGCTCTCTGGGCCAGCTCCAGTGCTGTCTGGAGCTGTTCTGGTTCTGCTGCTGCTAGTTCGCTGCTGCTGCTTGTCATCTGCTGCTATTTCTCACCATCCGCACCTTCTCTGGTGTTAACAGTTCTTGCTTCCTTCTGAGTCTTCTATCCATTCATAGTTTTACATTTTAGGTATCTGTTAGAGCAGCTCCCCACTCTCTCGGTATCAAATTCTGTCTTAGTTATCTAGTGCTGCTATAACAGAAATACAAGTGGATGACTTTAACGAAGAGAGATTTATTTTCTCACAGTCTAGCAGGCTAGAAGTCCAAATTCAGGGTGTCAGCTCCAGGGAAAGGCTGTCTCTCTCTCTTTCTCTCAGCTCTGGAGAAAGGTCCTTGTCATCGATCTTCCCCTGGAATAGGAGCTTCTCTGTGCAGGAACCCCAGGTCCAAAGGACGCGCTCTGCTTCCAGCACTGCTTTCCTGGTGGTATGAGGTCCCCAAGAAGTTTTATTTTTAATAACCAAAACCTATAAACAACCCTAATATCCATCAATAGGTAGATGAATAAACAAACTGTGTACAATGAAATACAAATCAGCAACACAGGTGAATCTCAAAATAATTATGCTAAGTTAAAGAGGGCAGGCCAAAATGTACATAGTGCATGATATTCATTGTATAAAATTCTGGAAAATGCAAAGCAATCAACAGTAACAGAAAGAAGACCACGGTTGCTTAAGGAAGGGAGAAGTAGAGGGAGTAGAAGAAGGGCAAAAACGGCACAAGGAAACATTTGGGTGGTTAGGTAAGTTCATTATCCTTATAGTGTTCTCCTACAACCTTCAGTATGGCTATATCTCAACATGAAAAAAAAAATCCTCACAACTGGACTAATAAGCAACAACATGATAAACAGAGAAAATATTGAAGTTGTCAAGGATTTCATTTTACTTACGTCCACAATCAATGCCCATGGAAGCAGCAGTCAAGAAATCAAACAAAGTATTGCAAAGTGGGCAAATCTGCTACAAAAGTCCTCTTTAAAGTGTTAAAAAGCAAAGATGTCACTTTAAGGACTAAGGTACTCCTGACCAAAGCCATGATATTTTCAATTGCCTCATATGCATCCAAAAACTGGACAATGAATAAGAAAGACAGAAAAAGAATTGATGCCTTTGAGTTATGGTGCTGCCTTTGAGTTCAATATTGAAGAATATTGAATATTCTGTGGACTTCCAGAAGAACAAACAAATCTGTTTTAGAATAAGTACAACCAGAATGCCCTTAGAAGTGAGGATGGCGAGACTCCATCTCACGTACTTTGGACATGTTATCAGGAAGGAAAGTCCTGGAGAAGGACATCAGACTTGGTAAAGTAGAGAGCGGAAAAGAGGAAGACCCTCAATGAGATGGCTTGACACAGTGGCTGCAGCAATGGGCTCAAACACAGCAACAATTATGAGAATGGCGCAGGACTGGGTAGTGTTTCATTCTATTGTACATAGAGTCACTATGAGTCAGAAATGACTCAACAGCACCTAACAACAACAACAACATTCTCCTAAGGGGCAATGCAGCAAGGTATAGACACACTCTTTGAAATACTGCTGTTCTTTCAAGTTATAAGCAAGTTTTCAAGCTCTCACTTCCTCCAGGCAAACAACACACACACATACATAAATAAGTTGATGCTGAAGCATCAAGGAGGTAGGATTGACAGGAACAAGAGCTGCAGAGAGTTAATTGCCTCAGGACAGATGTCTGTAGCAATCAAGAAACTGAGCCTTGGAGCTAGCCATATGGAGAAGGGCAATTTTGACCAGAAAGCTGAGTCAAGACACCAAGGAGACTGAGGTGGCTCCTTGCATCTGGCAAAAACAGCAACACATCTACACTGGAGTGAAATGCCTCTGATCTGCAGTTTAGACCCACAGGAGTCCCACTATCAATATTAAGAAAGGAGGTTGTAATCAAAGTTTGCAAAACCCAGAAGAAAGCAAACCACTATGATTGAGAGTCAATAAAAACAACCAGTAACAGGTTAGATTTGTAAGCACTACAGATTTAGGAATTTTCAGATACAGAATATAGAATAGTCACTTACAAAATGTTTAAAGGAATAAATGCATAATTTAAAAACAATCAACATGAGACTATTAGAAAACAGACACAGAGCAATATAAATATAATTAGAAAGTCCATTTATATACCATTGAATAATTAATTAGTGAAATGAAAGCTATAGCCAAAGAATTACCTGGAATAAAATGAAATTCATGAAACAGACATTAATGGATTTAGATGATGTAATGATGTGGTCTCCCAATCTGGCTACACTTAGTAACACTATGGTTACAAATAACCCCAGCATCTCAGTGCTGTGAAACAACCAAATGGTATTTACTGCTCACTCTTCATGTCTATCCTCAGTCCTCTGAGGCCTGTGTTCAGTGGTGTGCTGCCTCTGGGACCAAACTGATGAAGCAGCCACAATTTGGAGAGTTGCTTTTCTCTGTGGCAGAAGAAAGGAGAGTTTCAGGAGGGCTTACATTGGCCTTTAAATGCCCAGGTGGAAGGGGATGCACATTACTTTTGCATTCAGTTCATTGGCCAGAGCTAGTCACGTGGCCTCAGCCAAACAAAAGAGGACCAGGAAGGGAAATCCAGCCAGATGACAAGAGGCAACCAACTGGACATGTTTGATGAATTATGCTAATGATCACTATATTTAAACACAGGTCTGACCAGAGTCCTAGAAGAGGGAAAAGAGGCTATGGAGGAGAGACAATCTTTCAAGAGCTTAAGACTCTCAATTTTCCAGGACTACTCAAAAACAGGAATCTACAGATCAGTGCATACCATGTGAGATAATTATTAAAATATCTGTTACTAGACACATTGTTGTAAAACTCTAGAAGACAACTGGAGATCTTAAAGTAGCCATGAGAGAGGAAAAGAGGAGCTAACAATAACAAAAATGGATAAATATGGACTTCTTAATGGCAACACTGGAAGCCAGAAGATACTCAAATAATATCTTCAAAGGAAATGAAAGAAAATAACTGTCAACTTAGCAGGTATACACAGAAAACTACCTTTCAAGAGTGAAATAGAGTTTGTGATGGTTAAGATTATATGTCAGCTTGGCTGGGCCATGATTCTCAGTGTTTTGGAAGTTGTATAATGTTGTGATCACTTCCCTGTTGAAATTTGATATGTGATCACCCCGATGATGGAATCTGCTAAGTGGTACCAGCGGGGATGGGGCCTGAGGCGGCTCACCACCCGCTCAGCCTTCATCTCTCCCCCCTCTGCTGGCTACTTCCTTCCTGCTCACCTTGCCAAGGTTTTTGGCTTGTTCCAGACCCAGCAGCTGCCTCTTGTCATCTCACCTCCAGTTCTTGGGACTTGAGCTAGCAGCTTACCTGTCAATCTTGGAATTCATCGATCTTCACAGCCTGCAAGCAAGAGAACTGTTCCCCAAGAGGCTGATCTGGGTTCGCCAGCCCCTACAGCTACATAAATCAGGAGAAACTTTGCAGTCTTCTCTGTTGATCTTGGAATTCGTCGACCTTCACAGCCTGTGAGTGGGAGCTCTGATCTCCAACCTGCTGACCTTGGGTTCGCCAGCTTCTGTGGCTGCGTGAATTGGGAAAGGCCTCTACCCTGATCCATGGAATTGGGACATTCTAGCCTCTAAAATTGCATGAGCTGTTTCCTTTATATAAATCTCTCTCTATATATATATATACATTTATACACTTTACTGGTTTTGCTTCTCTAGAGAACCCAGCCTAAGACAGAGATATTTAAACATAATCAAAAAATGAAGAGTTTATAAAAATGTTGGATTAAAAAAACTTCTAATGCAGTTGCTTCATGAAGAAGGAAAATTATCCCAGAATAAAGGTTGAGAAGCAAGAAAGAATGATGAAAGAATGATGAGCAAGTAAAATGCCAACCTGTATGTGAAAGTAAACAAGTATCATCTGCATAAAAATAGCATTAATGGCTAATTTGAGTTATTAAAAATATCACAATAATATAACTTGACTCAAGAAAAGTGTATGAGATTTAAGAGTTTCTCATCTTCTTTTATTTTTCAGAAGAATTCTAATCTGCTATTGGAATTTTGACTTGTTAGATTAAAATGTATAAGGTAAAAAGGCAAAGATGGCCTCTAAAAATAGACATAGGGTGTATTCATCCAAATGAGAGAAAAAAATTAAAAAAAAAAAAAACAAACAAATGACCAAAAAAATGATATCAATCAAAATTTGGCATGAACCATAGAAAAATAGGGACAAACAGAATAAAAGGTGAGTCAATGAAAAAAGCCCAAATATGTCAATAATCTCAATACATGTAACAGAATTACGTAAAACAGAAGACAGAGATTATCAGATAGAATTTTTTAAAAATACGGCTATATTTTGTTTACAAGAGATAAATTATTAAGACAGAGTAGATGGACAAGGTATAAATGAAATAATCAGGAAATGAAAACTAGGCAAATAAAAACAAAAAAATGTAGTACAGAATATAGTAATATTAGACCAACTATGCTTTAAGACTAAATGTTTTCTTAGGTATATAGAACATCTCTACACGTGGTACATTTTTCAATGAACATAGGACTATAGCTTAAAAACATATAAGTTGAAAAATTATATTAAAAATGATTATAAACACAGGAAAAATTGATAAATCTATCTTTAAGTGACTGAATTCATTACACTTCTTTCAATCACTGACAGATGAATCAGAGAAAACAGCAATAAAGTTCTGTAAAATTTAAAGATAATAAATAACATGCTTAATCTAAAGGAGATATATGGAACTGAACAATAAGGGAACCAGATAAGTAGATAAAATGAGTTCTGTTTTCTAGTCTGTTAATGTCTAGCCTGTTCATTTACTTGCATTTCTGGGATTCACTTGATTTGGTTATGAAAAATTATCACTCTTAGCCTAAATTTGCAGTTTTTAAAAAAGTTTAGGACAATGTTGCTGGACCTCCTGTTTCAGCTCCAAATTGAGAAGAGCTTGGAAGTCGTCACTCCTGTCTTACAGTAAGTAAAAGCTTTCAGTTTGTTCAAACTGAAATTCAATGAATTTTCTTGGACCCATTACAGAACTGATCTGTATAAAAATGTTGCCACCTTGAAATCTGCAGAGACAGGCAAATACAGAGAAATACAACCAAGAGCAGCTTACTGGGAGCAGAAGCTTCTGGAGGCATACCTAGGAATAGTTAAACCATAATTTTGGAGAATTGCTGGAAGCAGAGTGTAGACTAATGTGTGAGAGAGAAACTCCTGGGGGCTGCCCATATTTTCATGGGTTTCACTTCCAGAAACTACCAGATTCTCAAGGTGAACAGCTAAGAAAAATCCTGGTGTTTCTGGCAGGGGGAAGGAAAAAGTAACCATTTTGAGATAATCCCAGGGCATTCTCCATAGAAAAGGCTATAAAATGAAATTAAACTAAAAAATCAAAGCAAGAATGGAAAAGACTTTACTAAAGCCCTATCTGACCTGGAAAAAGAATAATTACCCAAATTCAGCCCCCTGTAGACTTTTTGTCTAGGGGATATTAAAAAAAGCTGAGAGATACTTGTGAAGGTCACATCCTAGGGTCACAGGTGCACTAAAAGACTGAAATTTAATCACAGTATTATAATTTACATCCCCTCCTCCTGTACCTCACCACCGCATCAACAGAGCCCCAGTATAATAACATGGTTTAGCATAGAAAGAACTACAGAAATCAGACTCTACATAAGAAGGGGCTTCGGGAAACCTAAAGATTTCAGGAGAAACAAAAACAAAGACATTAGGGCAAACTGAAGCCCCTGGCACCTACAGTTACAGCAAACATTAGACATAGCCCAACTACTTGCCATGACACCTCACACTAATGGTCTGATTACTTAAATATATTCCTATTACCCAGTACACAATGTCTGGGCTTTCCAAAAGTAATTATAAGAACATGCTAAAAGGCAAGAAAAAGATACAGCCTGAAAAACACGAAGCAACTACTCTGATACGGCAGAAAATTTGGAATTGTGAAGCTGACAATTTAAAAAACTATGATTAATGTCTTAAGGACTCTAATGGAAAAAGGAGATAACATGCAAGAACAGATGAATACTGTAAGCAAAGAGATGAAAACTCAAAGAATCAAAAGGAAATGCTAGAAATAAAAAACTCTGTAGCACAAATAAAGAATGCCTTTGATGGGCTCATTAGTAGACTGGACATGGCCAAGAAAAGAATCAGTGAGGTTGCGAATATGTAACTAGAAACTTCCCAAAGTGAAATGCAAAGAGAAAAAGAAATAAATATATATACACACACACAGATGTATGTATATATAAATGTGTATATATACATATACACATATATATAAAGAACAGAATATCCAATAACTGGGATAATGTGCAAAGGTGTAGCATCAGTGTTATTGGAATAGGAGAAGCAGAAGACATAATAGTGAAACACACATACACATAGACATATATGTATGTGTTAAATATATATATGGCTGGGAAATTTTCAAAATTAATGAAAGACACCAAACCACAGAAGCAGGAATCTCAGAGAACACCAAGATGGATAAATACCAAAAAATCTACATATGGGCATATCATATTCAACCTGCACAGAAATAAAGACAAAGAGAAAATCTTGAAAGGACCCAGGGCTAGAGGGACAGGCTGCACTTTATATATACAGAAATAAGAATAAGAAATACATCAGACTTCTCGTCAGAAACTATGCTAACAAGACAGTGGAATGAAATATTCAAAATGTTGAACAACAAAAAAAACCTACTGACCTAGAATCCTATGTCCAGTGAATTTAGCCTACAGAAGTAAAGGAAAAATAAAACTTTAGCATACAAATAAAAACAGGGAATTTGTTACTAAAAGATCTTCCCTGCAAGAAACATTAAAGAGGTTCTGCAGAGAGAAAGAACATGATATAGGTCAGAAACTGAGATCTACATAAAGAAAGGAAGAACATCAAAGAAGAAATAAATGAAGACAAAATAAAATCTCTACTTTTTTTCATAATAAATCTAACAGATAACTTCAAAATAATAATAGTAACAATGTATTGGATGATTATAATAGATAGATATGTGAAATGAATAACAGCCATTTTACTAGGAGTGGGAGGTAGACATTGGGAACACTGCTATAATGTATCTATACTACCCACAAAATGGTATAGTGTTATTTGAGGGTGGACTTACATTAGTTAAAATTGTATATTGGAAACTGTATGTCAACCACTAAAAGTTTTTTAAAGTAGTATAATTTACTACATTAAATTTTATACTGCTTTAAAAAAAAAGTAGAGAAGAGAAAATGGAATCATACAAAATGCTCAATTAAAACCAGAGAAGGCAGAAAAATAGGGAAAGAAATTTTTTTAAAAAGTACAATGAATAGAAAACAGCTAAAAACATAATTGCTATTAAACCAATTATGCCAATAATAACTTTAAATGTGTATGGTCTAAATGCACTTTTAAAAGACATTTACAGAGTTAATTAATAAAAGAAGAACCAATTATATGTTGTCAATTAGAAATCACTTTAAATATAAAGACACTGAGCCTTGGAGCCAACATGGCACCATAGACAGAAGCACACTGCTGTTCCTCTACAACAAAGACTAAGTAAAACAGATACAAACATCAATCCTGGAACCCAAAGTATCTAATGAAGAAATAAGATAAAACAAAACTAAAAGATTTACAACAGGGAACCAGACAAGTCAATCTGTAAATGATAACAACATCAGAATAATAAAAAGGGAAATAAAGGGTGTAGGTATAGAACTTTCAAATGAAGAGGTCAAGGCGACATCAAGTAATAAAAGACTGTCTCAAACATAGAAAGATAAGGGTAAATTTCAAGGCAACCGCAAAGAAAGTTAACAAACCTACTCATCAAAACAAAGAAGAAAAACATAAAGTCTCAGGAATCACAGAATCTACAAAAATGAAAGAAACAAAAAGAAAGTCCACAAACAAAAGGAACTCAGCACAGGAGAGTAAGAGGAAAAGAAAATGTCAGCACCATTTTTTTTTTTTTTTTAAAAAAGAAAGCACTACAAAATGACAGCAATAAACTCACACTTGTAGAGAATCAGGAAACCCTGGTTGTGTAGTGGTTAAATGCTACAGCTGCTAACCAAAAGATCAGCAGTTTGAATCCACCAGGTGCTCCTTGGAAACTCTATGGGGCAGTTCTACTCTATCCTGTGGGGTCCCTATGAGTCAGAATTGACTCAACAGCAACAGGTATAGATAATCATATTGAATGTAAATGGCTTAAATGCACTCATAAAGAGACAGAGAGTGACAGAATGGATTTAAAAAAAAAGACCCATCAATATTCTGTCTACAAGAAACATACCTTAGAAACAAAGACATAAATATATTAAAAATCAAAGGATGGAAAAAAATATATCAAGTAAGCAACAACCAAAAAAAAGAGCAGGAGTAGCAATACTAATCTCAGATACAATAGACTTTAAGGCAAAATCTACCATTAAAGACAAGGAAGGAAATTATATAATGGTTAAAGGGACAGTCCATAATAAGGACACAACCGTAATAAATATCTATGCACCCAACAACAGGGCTCCAAAATACATGAAACAAACTCAAACAGCACTGAAAAGAGAAACTGACAGTTCCACAATAGTAGTAGGAGACTTCAACACACCATTCTCTGTAAACGACAGAACATATAGAAAGAAACTCAACAAAGTTACAGAAGATCTAAAGGCCACAATCAACCAACTTATCCTCATAGACATATGTAGAAAACTCCACCCAACAGCAAAGTATACATTCTTTTCTAATGCACATGGAACGTTCTCCAGGATAGACCACATCTTAGGCCACAAAGCAACTCTCAACAAAATCCAAAACATAGAGATAATACAAAGCATCTTCTCTGATCACAATGCCATAAAAGTAGAAACTAATAACAGGAAGAGCAAGGAAAAAAATCAAAAGCATGGAAACTGAATAACACCTTGCTTAAAAACCACTGGGTAATAGAAGAAATCAAAGATGGAAGAAAAAAATTCCTAGAATCAAAAGAGAATGAAAACACATCATACTACAATCTTTAGAACACAGCAAAGGCAGTGCTCAGAGGTCAATTTATAAGAATAAATGCACAAGGGATAAAATCAAAACGTTAGCTTTACAACTTGAATATATAGACAGAGAACAACAAAAGAAGCCCACAGCCACCAGAAGAAAGGAAATAATAAGACCAGAACAGAAATAAGTAGAGAATAGAAAAACATTACAAAGAATCAAAAAAATAAAGTTGGTTCTTTGAAAGGAACAACAAAATTGACAAACCATTGGCCAAACTGAGAGAAGAAAAATAGGAGATAAACAAATAACCCAAATAAGAAATAAAATGGAGGACATTACAACAGACCCAACTGAAATAAAAAGCATCATAACAGAGTACTAAGAGAAACTATACTCCAACAAATTTGAAAACCTGGAGGAAATGGACAAATTTCTAGAAACACACTACCCACCTACACTAACACAAAGTGATGTTGAAAATCTGAACAGACTCATAAGAGAAGAGATTGAAAAGGTTAAAAAAAAAAAAAGAAGAAGATATGTACAGACACTTCACCAAAGAAGACATTCAGGTGGCTAACAGACACATGAGGAAATGTTAGCCATTAGAGAAATGCAAATCAAAACTACATTTGGATACCATCTCACCTTGATATTTCTGGTATTAAAAAAAAAAAAAAAACAGAAAATAAGAAATGTTGGAGATGCCGTGAGGAGATTGGAACTCTTATGAACTGCTGGTGGGAATGCAAAATGGTACAATGATTTTGCAAAACGATATGATGCTTTCTTAAAAAGTTAGAAATACTATACCATCCCGCAATCCCACTCCTAGGAATATATCCTAGAGAAATAAGACAAAGAAAAGACATATGCACACCTATGTTCATTGCAGCATTTTTCACAATAGCAAAAAGATGGAAACAACCCAAGTGTCCATCAACAGATGATGAATAAACAAACTATGGTACATACACACAATGAAATACTATGCAATGATAAAGAACAATGATGGATCTGCAAAACATCTCACAGCATCGATGAATCTGGAGGGCATTATTCTGAGTCCTTCACAAAAGGACAAATACTGTATGAGACCACAGTTATAAAAACTCATGAAAAGATTTACACATAGAAAGAAACAATCTTTGATGGATACAAGGGAGGGGAGGAGTGGGGAGAGAAAAACATTAATTAGACAGTAGATAAGTGTTAACTTTGGTGAAGGGTAAGACAATAAAAAATGTTGGGAAAGTCAGCACAACGTGACCAAGACAAAGTCAGAGGAGCTTCATAGACACATCCAAACTCCCTGAGGGACCAAGTTACTAGGGTTGAAGGCTGGGGACCGTGGTCTCAGGAGACATCTAGTTTAACTGGCATAATATAGTCTGTAAAGAAAATGTTCTACACCCTACTTTGATGAGTAATGTCTGGGGTCTTAAAAGCTTGTGAGCGGCCATCTGAGATAGACTTACTAGTTCCACATTGTCTGGAACAAAGAAGAATGAAGAAAACCAAAGACACAAGGGAAAGATTAGTCCAAAGGACTAACGGACCATAAGTACCACAGCCTCCACCAGACTGAGTCCAGAACAACTAGATGGTGCCCGGTTACCACCACCGATTGCTCTGACAGGAATCACAACAGAGGGTCCCGGAGAGAGTGAGAGAAGAATGTAGAACAAAATTCAAACTCACAAGAAAAAGACCAGACTTATTAGTCTGACAGAGACTGAAGAAACCCCGAGAGTATGGTCCCTGGACATCCTTTTAACTCAGTACTGAAGTCACTCATGAAGTTCACCCGTCAGCCAAAGATTAGACAGGCCTATAAAACAAACAATAATACACGTAGTTCAACCATGTATGCAAGACTAAATGGGCACACTAGCTCTAAAACATAGAAGAGAAGGCAGGAAGGGACAGGAAAACTGGACCAATGGAAATGGGGAACCCAACGTCGAGAAGGGAAGAGTGTCAACACATTGCGGGGTTGGGAGCTAATGTCACAAAAAAATGTGTATTAATTGTTTAATGAGAAACTAATTTGCTCTGTAAACTTCCATCTAAAGTACAAAATAAAGTATAAAAAAGTGAAAAAAGACACAGCTTGAAAGTAAAGGGAAGGAAAAAGATCTGCCATGATAACATTAATAAAATGTAATCTAGAGCAGTTATCTTAATTTCAAACAAAACAACTTAAGAAAAAAGAAAATTATCAGAAATAAAGGGTGGCATTAGGAAATGATAAACGGGTCAATTATCCAAGAAGATATAAGAATCTTCAACCTTTATTCACCTAATAATGAAGCGTCAAAATACGTTAAAAAATATTTTGTTAGAACTGCAAGAAGAAATAAACATATTCACTATTATTGTTGGAGACTTCAACATCCTTCTTTTAGTAACTGATACATAAAGCAGGCAGAAAATCAGTAGGATTGATGGTGCCATCAATCAATGTTTTCTAGTGACATTTATAGAATACTTCATCCAACAATAGCAGACTGCATCTCAAGCTCAGATGGAATATTCACAAAAGTAGACAATATTCTGGAACACAAAACACACAATTACAAATATAAAAGAATAAAAATCAAAGTGTGTTCTCAGACAACATGGAATTAAACTAGAAATCAATAACAGAAAGATACTGTAAAATTCCAAAATATTTGGAGATTAATCAACACACTACTAAATAACACATAATAAAAATAAGAAGTCTCAATACAAATTAACAAGATCATCTAAGATTGTATTATTTCTTCTTAAATGCTTAAATTAATTCACTGCTGAACATGGAAGTTTCTTTGCTTCCAGATTTTTTAAAAATTATTTAATTTCTTTAAGAGTTATGAGACTATTCCTATTTTCTATATATTCATGTGTCAGTTTAGGTAAGTTGTGTTTTTAAAGGAATTCACTCCATTCATCTTTTTAAATTTTCAAATTTTTTAGCATAAAGTTGTTCTTCCTAGAATTTTTAATGTAGGCTCTGTAGAGAGTTCTCCTTCTTCATTCTTGATACTGGTAATTTGCGTCTCCTCTCTACTTTTCTTCATTTTTTTTTTTACCAAATGGTTATATACTTTATCAGCTGTCTCAGGGAACAACTTTTGGCTTTGTTTATTTCCTCTATTATACTTGTATTTTCCAAATCTTTATTTTCTGCCCTTATCATTATTATTTCTTTCATTATGCTCTCTTCGCATTTAATTTGTTTTTTATTTTCTAATTTTTAAAGAAGATTCTTACATGATGGATTTTCATTTTTATTTTAGTACCTATACCTAAAACTATACATTTCCTCGAAGCATGCTTTAAACTCATCGCACAACATTTAATGTTTTATTTGTATCATCATATCAATTCAAATCATTTTCGGAATTCAATTTTGATTTTTTATATCCATGGGTTATTAATAGATGTAATACATAATTTTTGAACATTTAAGAATATTCCTGTTTTCTTTTTAGTATGGATTTCTAGTTTAATCTCAATTGTAGCCACAGAACATACTCTGTGTATGTTTAATCACTGGTATTGTTGAGACTTGCATAATGTGCCATTGTAGCTTCAGTTTTGAATATATTCTATATGAAGTTGTAAAGGTTGTGCATTCTGGAGATTTAGGTGCTTAGTTCTATATATGTCAATTTTTCAGGTTTGTTAAAAATGGCTATTGAAATTTTCTGTTTCTTTCTGGGCTAATCTGCTATTGCACCAGAGAGATCTGCAAATATCTTCCTACTGATTTCAGATTTGCATAGTTATCTTTAAAATTCTGAGTTTTTCCCTATGTATTTTGAAGCAATGTCATTACAACATGCAAACAACGAAGCGTTAGATTTTACTAGTGAATTGATGTTCTATCCTCATAAAATGATAATGCTTTTGGCCTGGAGTTCTATTTGCTCTGATATTAGTATCATTGTGACAATTTTTATTGTTGCTGTTTTTCGTGTTTGCCTACTACATTTGTCTATTCTTTACCCTTCAGCTATTTTATATTCTTATATTTAAAGTGATTTTTTTGCAGCATATAGTTATTTTAGCCAGTCTGACAATCTTTTACTTGGATTATTAAGTTTATTTAAATTTAGTGTAATCATTGATATACATGTTCTTATTGTGCCAGGTATTCCAGAGAAATGCAATCGTGTCTGTATGTCAGTATGGTCTCTAGGCCAGCTATTCAGCTTTCATTAAACTGTTGCTGACCTTTTTATCAAATTGGAGTGTGGACAAGGTGATCAGGTCATTTGCGGAAACAATGGGTTGATTAAAGATAAACTAGGATGTTTAAGTCACCTCAGAGAGTTTAATGAAAATAGTGAATTTGTAAAAGACTGTATTTGACTTTTTTTCCTCCCTCAGAGTACATAATAACAATTTGTGAAAAATCTTACACAAAACACTGGAGAAATTCACCAGTTGAAATAAGCACAGGGTTTATTGGACAAACATTCCTGAAAAAGCCATCTGAAGAATATTACAATGACTATAAGATCAATTATAATAGCTGCAACAATGAGCTCAAACACACCGGTGACTGTGAGGATGGCATAGGACCAGGCAACTTTTTGTTCTGTTATACATAAGGTCACCATGAGTGGGAGCTGACTCCATGGCAACTAACAACAAGAACATCAATTATAGAGGAACTTTTTTACTAGATAGAGAGTCATTCATTCTAAGAGGTTGTCTGGTGTGACTCAGAGCAATATCCCTGGATCAGAAGCGTACTGTGGTTACTTCTCTTTGGAATGTCCGTATCCTGGCTACCAGCCACCCTTCTCCCTGTGAATCTTTGAGTTGAATTGTATAATTTCCTCAATAACTATAGGGATTTCTGATGACCATGAAACAGCATAGTTGCTATGGAAATCAACTCTGGAATCAGACACACTTGCTGTTCATTCTCTGCAGTGTTACTGATTGATGCCACTTCGGGCAAGTTATTCAACCTGTCAGCCTTGCTTTCCTAATCTGCAAAATGGGATTAATAATTACAGTTACCTCAGAGCATTTACATGAAGCACTTAAACTCTCTTAGCCCAACAAAGGAATTTAAAAAATGGTAAATATTCATTTTTACTTTATAAGCTTGAACATGTAATCCTTAAATGGAATTTTGCCATTGAGCTTTGTATTTTGAAACGTAATTAGTGACAGATTATATTAATTTTGGAGATTAAAATGATCAATTTCATTTATCAGTGGGATAATCTATATTTGTAATTTCCATTTCCTGCAAGCCACAAAAGAAAACATGGCCTAATGTCCCTTTCTTAAAAAATGGTCATATCTCTGTTTTTTCTTTTGTTTTGTTTTTTTCACAATGAATATCAAAAACACGTCTCCTTTTGATAAAAATCTAAATAAAATTATTTAGAGAGATTATTTAATTCAACATTGGATGAAAACAACATCCAGAAAAGTTGTTTGATTTTTTGGATGATTACTGAATTCACACTATGAACTCAGTATCTGTAATTATAAACTCTGTATAAACCCTATCTAATTTGCTCTACATGTACATATCATACTTTCATTCTATACTCTAGAAATAAAAGATAATGGGCCCTAATGCTTATTTTTGTTTTCTTCTACCTAAATCTTGGTGAAAACACTCCCACACCAATGCCCCTTCTAGCCGGGTGTGCATCAATGAATAATCCCATTCCCATCAGTATCGCATACCTGTTCTTTTTGCTTTGTGCAAGTTAAGCTGAAGCTCATATGGATCCCACACTGGTACTATTTCTCACTTGCCTACTGGTGAATGCTACTATCTGAGGTCAAACACTTTCTATTTCCACCAAAATGCTCTATAAATTCCATTTCAGCAGGGATAGACTTAGTCCTAATGAATTTTCCAAAATCCTGGCATATACCTCTCTGTTCTTTACTTTCAGCCCTTCCCATCTGTCTTGGTCGCCTAGTGCTGCCATAACAGAAATACCACAAGTGGGTGGCTTTAACAAAGAGAAATTTATTGTCTCACAGTCCAGTAGGCTACAAGTCCAAATTCAGGGCATCAGCTCCAAGGGAATGCTTTCTCTGTGGGCTCTGGAGGAAGGTCCATGTCATCAATCTTCCCTTGGTCTGGGAGCTTCTCTGCGCAGGAACCTCAGGATCAAAGGACGTGCTCTGCTCCTGGCACTGCTTTCTTGATGGTACGACGTTCCCACGTCTCTCTGCTGGTTTCTCTCTTTTATATCTCAAAAGAGATTGGCTTAAGACATACCCAATCTTGTAGACTTCATCAGTATAACTGCCACTAATCTATCTTATTACATCATACTGATAGAGTTTACAACACATGCGGAAATCACATCAGATTACAAAATGGTACATAATCATACAATACTGGGAATAATGACCCAGCAAGTTGACAGATTTTTTTTGGGACACTATTCAATCCATGACACCATCCTAAGGCTTTGTTTGTGACAGCCTCTGTCTCTGTCCCATCAGGGCTTTTCAGAGTACTGTGTCAAAGGGAAGAGTTTGTTATGTGTTAATGTATTAAATTTACTTATGTATATGCACACATAGTAGTTTTAATAATTTGAAAAAAACACACCAGATTATTTTTATTATGCTATTTCTTTTTAGCGCAAGGTATCTCTTTCCCATTTTCTTTCTTTCTTTCTACTCTTCTATCCTTATGCATTCCTTGGTCTCACCCCTTCTCCAAGTCTCTTCCCAATCCTAATTACAGTTAATTTATTTTAACCATCTGCATGCATCCTTCTGTTTTTGTTTTTACATATTTTCATAATAAAAGAATTCATACAAATGAAGGAGATTACATTGTTTTAAACATTTTTCTACATCTTCCTTCGATTCTTGGTACTTAATATCTTGTAGAACTCAAAAGAAAATCAGAAGCTTCTGACTGGTATGGATTGAACTATGTCACCCAAAAATATTTTAAAGTCCTAACCCTTGTGCCTATGAATGCCACCGTGTTTGTAAATAGTTTTTTATTTTTTTTTTGGTTTGTTTTTTTCTTTTGTGATCAGTCAATAAGACATACCTGAGTAGGGTGAGTCCTAATCCTAATCCCTTCTGAGTGGTGTTTTATAACAGAGGTGACTAGTAAGAGAGACAGAGACATACACAGAGGAAAGAATCCACGTGAGATTAATCCATGTGAGAATCCGTCTATCAGCCAAAGAACACCAAGAAACATCCAGGGCTACCAGAAGCTGAAATATGCAAGGAAAGTCTTCTCCTAGAGCACACACAGAGAGAGAGAGGATATCCCTGCCGATGCCTTGAATTCAAACTTCTAGATTTCAGAACTATGAGACAATAAATTTCTGTTCTTTAAAGCCCCTCACTTTGTAGTATTTTGTTATAGCAGCCCTAGGAAACTAAGACACTCAGTTTTGATAGGAGAGAAAAAAAATCATTTCCTGATGGTGGTTCTGGTTAACAATGCATGTGTGTGCACACACAGGTGCATAGATCTTTCTGGCTTTGGTTCACAGTGTGGATCTCCCATGTAACCTCATTAACAGCACTTCTCTCACCTCTCCAATATCCATCTAGGGATGTTTCTGGTTAAGTATTTTACACAGAATTGCTTAAAGTCTACACATGCATTATAGCCAACAGAGTTACAACTCACATTTTAGCAAGAATTAAATACTTTGATATTAACAATGCCTTAGCAACAACTCCTTAAATGTTCATATAAATTTAAGGCTTAAAAAGCCTTCGCAATAGACAGGGTAGATATCACTCCTCCTTTTGTTAAAGATTTATTTGGTATTTTACCCTTATGTAAAAAGTAAAATGCAATGCCATATTCTATCTTCTAGTTATTAAATCCAGGGAAAAGAAAACTGAAATGTCCTAGTCCATTACAAATCATACATTTCAAAAGTCTTGATATACTGCTAATTAATTAATAAACTGGCAACATCATTGCACATAAAAACCATCACATCTGCATCTCCACTCTAGGAAGATAAAGGTATTGTTACCACATGTGGGCAATAATTGCAATAAATTGGATTTACACTATCAGCAGTACACTCCATTCCTTCACTCAACAAAATGCCATCAAAGCTGGGAGAAGGGAATTTCCTGTCCTCATTGTAGACAAGTGATTTTTTTCACTAAGTTATAAGTGAAGGCAGAAGAGAATGTGACATAGCCAAGTGCTTTAAAGAAATAAATGAAAGATAGAAACTTCTCAGTTTTCGGTTCCTGAAAAAAAGCTAAATTTCCTTTATGGACTGTGCTTACCAAAAAAGTACCAGAAGTGTGGGGCCAAGATGGCGGAGTAGTCAGACGCTTCCGGTGTTCCATCTTACAACAAAGACCCAAAAAACAAGTTAATCGATTTTATATCACAATCTAGGAGCCCTGAACATCAAAGGCAACATTGAGGAACCGGACTGAGTGGTAGGGGGAGAAAGAGACAGTTTGGAAGCAGCGAGGAGTTGCCAGACCTGACCCAGCAGGAGCCTGAGCCCTTCAACTTGGATCACCTTTGGGGTAAGCAGTGAGGCAGGCAAGCAGTGGTGCTCGGGAGGCATTTTCCACACTGAAAGAGACCCAGCAGCAGAAAGCCTACTTGGCCATCCAGATCCAGTGAGAAGGAGCCCTCAATCGCCGAAAAATAACTACTTGCGTCCGGCCTACCATGCAGATCAAAAACAACCCCCTTAGAGAAAAACATCTCTCCCATTTACCTCCCTGCTTCCTGCTCTGCACTGGGTCCTGGACTTGCTTCAGCAATTGCCGAGTCCTCTGGGCCGGCAGTAGGACCTGTCATGTGCCCTGAGCCATTCTACTGGCCTTGGAGAGTGAACAAATTAACAAATGGGAAAAAATAATCTGCCAGCTCCCCTAAGTCAGGAACTCAGGGTAGGCACAGCTCCTTTGCCTGGGCCGAGGCATAAGGGATCCACGGACTCTGAGTGCCTTTCCACCTACATAGGCTTGTGTGGGCCCATTTCAACAGCACAGGCCCTCATTACCACAGTACAATGTGGTATATACCTGAAATCTAACTTCAACTGTTTCAGCTGTGAAGTGGCAGGTTCGTGACATTTAACACTGCTCTGCCCATTAAGCAGGGTCTTCACCTACCCACGTCAGGAGCCTGAGGACTGGTGGCTCCACCTATGCCACCTAGCCACCTGAGATAGGAGCCCAAGAATAAGAGGTGCCCCCCAGTCCTTGCAGCCAACAGCACTGGGTGCTCCCAGCCTGGCTGCAAAACCCACCCATCTATGCACTCTAGGGATCAGGGACATGCTTTCCTCCTGGAAACTCAGGGTGGCCGTTAGCCCTCTGCCTTCCTTGGCCTGTGTCCCCCTGCTTCAGCCAGATGCCTGTGCCTACGCCAATCACCCATGCCTGTCTAGAACTGTAGGTGAGAGCCTACACTACACACTGGTTGGCCAACTACCTGGACAAGTGAGCTGAATCCATACAGGAGGAATGGGCAGACTCCTGGGCTCACATACTTAGTGGTAGGTCTGGCCACCTGGGGGAAGGGCATTGGAGTTTCAAGGGTGCTGGTGACTGGGCTAGCTCACACAAGCAGACTATTTGGGCATAGCAAAACAAAACAAAATGAGAAGCTAGGACACATTAAGCAAACATAAAATAAATAAATATAATAACTTATTGATGGCTCAGAGACAATAGTCAATATCAAATCACATAAAGAGGCAGTCCATGATGGCTTCAGCAAGCTCCCAAAATACAGAATCTAGAAATTTTCCATAAGAAGAAAATTTCTTGGAATTACTGGAGGCAGAATATAAAAGATTAATCTACAGAACTATTCAAGAGATTAAGAAGGAAATTAAGCAAAACACAGAACAAGCAATAAATTAAAAAGATTAGAGAAGAGCAAAATGACAAATTTAACAGGCTGCAAGAATCACCAGATAGACAGCAATCAGAAATCCAGAAGATTAACAATAAAATTTCAGAATTAGACAACTCAATAGAAAGTCATAGGAGCAAAATTGAGGCAATGGAAGTCAGAATGACTGAGAATGAAGACAAAGCACTTGACACCAACTTATTTGAGGAAAAATCAGATAAAAGGATTTAAAAAAATGAAGAAACCCTACGAATTATGTGGGATTCCATTAAGAGGAATAACCTATGAGTGACTAGAGTACAAGAACAGGGGGGAATAACAGAAAATAAAGAGAGAATTGTTGAAGATTTGCTGGCAGAAAACTTCCCTGATATCGTGAAAGATGATAAGGTAACTATCCAAGATGCTCATCGAACACCAGATAAGGTAGAGCCAAAAAGAAAGTCACCAAGATACATTATAATCAAATTTGCCAGAACCAAAGATAAAGAGAGAATTTTAAGAACAGCTAGGGATAAATGAAAAGTCATATACAAAGGAATCAATAAGACTAAGCTCGGACTATTCAGCAGAAACCACGCAGGCAAGAAGGCAATGGGATGACATATATAAAACCATGAAGGAAAAAAACTGCCAACCAAGAATTATATATGCAGCAAAAGTGTCTCTCAAATATGATGGCGAAATCAGGGCATTTCCAGATAAATAGAAGTTTAGGGAATTTGCAAAATCCAAACCAAAACTACAATAAATACTAAAGGGAGTCCTCTGGTTAGAAAATCAGTAACATCAGATAACAACCCAAGCCTAGAACACAAGATAGAGCAACCAGATATCAACACAGATAGAGAAGTCACAAAAATAAATCAAAGCTAAAACTGAAAATAGGGAAACAGACGTGAATATGTAAAACATGACCACATTAACACAAAAAAGAGGGACTTAAAAAATGTAGACATAGATTTTTCATATGGAGAGGAATTCAAGGTGATACAAAGAAATAAAAGACTGGTATAAACTTTGAAAAAAAGCGGTAAATATTACGGTAACCACAAGGGAAACTAACAATCCTACAAGTCAATATAAGAAACAACAAAAATATAAAGACTCAGCAATGAAAAATCAGCAACAATGAAAAAGATGAAAAGAAAATACATAAAGCAAAATGACTCAGCACAGAAAAGTAAGTGGAATAAAAAAACTGAACAACACACAAAAAAAGACATCAAAATGACAGCACGAACTCATACCTATCAATAATTACGCTGAATGTAAATGGCTAAATGCACCAATAAAGAAACAGAGATTGGCAGATTGGATAAAAAGCATGATCCATCTATAAGCCGCCTGCAAGAGACACACCTTAGACTTAAAGACACAAATAAACTAAAACTCAAAGGATAGAAAAAACTATATCAAGGAAATAACACTCAAAAAAGAGCAGGAGTGGCAAAATTAATCTCTGACTAAACAGACTTTAAAGTAAAATCCACCACAATGAATAAGGAAGGACACTATATAATGATTAAAGGGTCAACACACCAGGAGGAGATAACTGTAATAAATACTCACACACCAAATGACAGGGCTCTAAAATTCATAAAACAAACTCTAACAGAGGAAAAGATAGACAGACAGCTCCATGATAGTAGTAGGAGACTTCAACTCACCACTTGCGGTGAAAGACAGAACAACCAGAAAGAAGCTCACCAAAGACACGGAAGATCTAAATGCTATAATCAACCAACTTAATCTCGTAGACATATACCAAACACTCCACCCAACAGCAGCCAAGTATACTTTCTTTTCCAACGGACATGGAACATCCTCCAGAATAGATCACATATTAGGCCATAAAGCGAGCCTTAACAAAATCCAAAGCATCGAAATATTACAAAGCATCATTTCTGACCATAAAGCCATAAAAGTAGAAATCAATAACAGAAAAAGCAAGAAACCTATCAAACACATGGAAACTGAACAACACCTTGCTCAAAAACTACTGGGTTATAGAAGAAATTAAGGATGGAATAAAGAAATTCAAAGAATCAAATGAGAATGAAAACACAACCTAACAGAACCTTTGGGACACAGCAAAAGCAGTGCTCAGAGGTCAGTTTATAGCAATAAATGCACACATCCAAAAAGAAGAAAGGGCCACAATCAAAACATTAACCCAACAACAGAAACAAATAGAAATAGAGTAGGAAAAGAAACCTTCGGGTGCCAGAAGAAAGGAAATAATAAGAATTAGAGCAGAAGTAAATGAAATAGAGAATAGAAAAACAATTGAAAGAGTTAACAAGACCAAAAGCTGGTTCTTTGAAAAGATCAACAAAATTGATAAACCATTGGCCAAACTGACAAAAGAAAAACAGGAGGGGAAGTGAACAACCCCTAAAAGAAATGAGATGGGTAATATCACAACAGGCCCAACTGAAACTAAAAGAATCATAACAGAATACTATGAAAAATTACTCTAACAAATTTGAAAACATAGAGGAAATGGACAAATTTCTAGAAACTCACTACCTACCTCAACTAACACAAACAGAGGTAAAACAACTAAATAAACCCATAACAAAAGAAGAGATTGAAAAGTTAATTAAAAAACTCCCAGCAAAAAAAAAAGCCCTGGCCCAGACAGTTTCACTGGAGAATTCTACCAAACTTTCAGAGAAGAGGTAACACCACTACTACTAAAGGTATTGCAGAGCATAGAAAAGGATGGAATACTCCCAAACTCATTCTATGAAGCCAGCATAACCCTGATACCAATACCAGGTAAAGACATCACAAAAAAAGAAAATTACAGACCAATATCCCTCATGAACATTGACACAAAAATCCTCAACAAAATTCTAGCCAATAGAATTCAGCACATGTCAAAATATTATTCACCATGATCAAGTGAGATTTATACTCAGTGTGCAGGGATGGTTCAACATTAGAAGAACAATCAATGTAATCCATCACATAAAAAAACGAAAGAGAAGAACCACATGATCTTATCAATTGATGTAGAAAAGGCATTTGACAAAGTCCAACACCTATTCATGATAAAAAAAATCTCCCTTAAGTAGGAATAGAAGGGAAATTCTTGAATATAATTACGGGCATTTATACAAAGCCAACATCATCCTAAATGCAGAGAATTTGAAAGCATTCCCCTTGAGATCCGGCACTAGACAAGGATGTCCATTATCACCACTCTTATTCAAAATTGTGCTGGAGGTCTTAGCCAGAGCAATTAGGCGTGAAAAAGAAACAAAGAGCATCCAAATTAGTAGGGAAGAAGTAAAAGTATCTCTATTTTCAGATGATATGATCTTATGCACAGAAAACTCCAAAGAATCCACAAGAAAACTACTGGAACTAATAGAAGATTTCAGCAAAGTTTCAGGATACAAGATAAACATACAAAAATCAGTTGGATTCCTTTACACCAACAAAGAGAACCTCAAAGAGGAAATCACCAAACCAATACCATTTACAATAGACCCCAAGAAGATAAAATACTTAGGAATAAATCTAACCAGAGACATAAAATACCTATACAATGAAAACTACAAGACACTACTGCAAGAAACCAAAAGAGACCTGCACAAGTGGAAAAATATACCTTGCTCATGGATAGGAAGACTGAACATTGTGAAAATGTCAATTCTACCCAAAGCAATCGACAGATACAATGCAATCCCAATTCAAATTCCACGGGCATTTTTTAATGAGATGGAGAAACAAATCACTAACTTCATATGGAAAAGGAAGAGGCCCCACAGAAGTAAAGCATTACTCAAGAAGAAGAACAAAGTGAGAGGCCTCACACTACCTGATTTTAGAACCTATTATACCACCAAGCTAGTCAAAGCAGCCTGGTACTGGTACGCCAACAGATCAACAGATACATAGACCAATGGAACAGAATTGAGAATCCAGACATAAATTCATCCACCTATGAGCCGCTGATATTTGACAAAGTCTGAAAGTCCATTAATTGGGGAAAAAACAGTCTCTTTAACAAATGGTACTGGCATAACTGGATATCCATCTGCAAAAGACTGAAACAAGACCCATACCTCACACCGTGCACAAAAACTAACTCAAAATGGATCAAACTCTTAAATATATAATCTAAAAAGATAAAGATCATGGAAGAAAAAATAGGAACAACGCTAGGAGCCATAATACATGGCATAAACACAATATAAACCATAGTAACAATGCACAATACCAGAAAAGAGACTAGATAACTGGGAGCTCCTAAAAATCAAACACTTATGCTCATCAAAAGATTTCACCAAAAGAATATAAAGACAACCTACAGACTGAGAAAAAATTTTTGGCTATGACAAATCCAATCAGCAACTACTCTCTAATGTCTACAAGATACTGCAAAACCTCAACAACAAAAAGACAAATAACCCAATTAACAATGGGCAAAGGATATGAACAGTCACTTCACCAAAGAAGATATTCAGGCAGCTAATAGACAAATGAAGAAATGCTCACAATCATTAACCATTAGAGAAATGCAGATCAAAACTACAATGCGATATCGTCTCACCCCAACACAGCTAGCATTAATCCAAAAAACACAAAATAATAAATGCTGGAGAGGTTGTGGAGAGACTGGAACACTTAGGCACTGTTGGTGGGAATGTAAAATGGTACAACCACTTTGGAAATTGATTTGTTGCTTCCTTAAAAAACTAGAAATGGAAGTACCATACAGTCCAGCAATCCTGCTCCTTGGAATATATCCTAGAGAAATAAGATATATGCACAGGAATAGATATATGCACACCCATGTTCATTTCAGCACTGTTCACAATAGCAAAAAGATGGAAGCAACCTAGGTGCCCATTAATGGACAAATGGATACACAAATTATGGTATATTCACACAATGGAATACTACACAACAATAAAGAACAACCATGATGCTGTGAAACATAACATGGAGGAATCTGGAGGGCATTATGCTGACTGAATTTAGTCAGTCACAGAAGGACAAATATTATATAAGACCACTATTATAAGAAATCTAGAAAAGGTTTAAACACAGAAGAAAATATTCTTTGATGGTTACGAGGGTGCAGTTGGAGGATGAGGGTTATTCACTAACTAGACAGTAGACAAGAATTATCTTAGGTGAAGGGAAGGACATCACACACTACAGGGGAAGTTAGCACAACTGGACTAAACCAAACTAAGAAGTTTCCTGAATACAATCAAACACTTCGAGGGACAGAGCAGCAGGGGCAAGGGTCTGGGGACCATGCTTTCAGGGGATGTCTAGGTCAACTGGCATAACAAAGCTTATTAAGAAAATGTTATGCATCCTACTTTGATGAGTTTGGGGTCTTAAAAGCTTGCAAGCGGTCATCTAAGATGCATCAGTTTCTCCCAACAACCTGGAGTAAAGGAGAATAAAGAACACCAAAGACACAAGAAAAGTATTAGCCCAAGAGACAGACAGGGCCACATAAACCAGAGACTTCATCAGCCTGAGACCAGAAGAACTAGATGGTGCTCGGCTACCACCAAGGATCGCCCTGACAGAGAACACAACAGAGAGTCCCGGGTGAAGCAGGAGAAAGGTGGGATGCAGAACTCAAATTCTAGTAACAAGACCAGACTAAATGGTCGGACAGGGACTGGAGGAACCCCGGAAAGCATGGCCCCCGGGCTGTCTGTTAACCCAGAACTAAAACAATTCCCAAGGCCAATTCTTCAGACAAAGATTGGACTGGACTGTGGGACATAAAATGATACTTGTGAAGAGTGTGCTTCTTAACTCAAGTACATTCATGAGACTAAAAGGGCAGCTTCTGTCCGGAGGTGAGATGAGAAGGCCGAGAGGGTTAGGAGCTGGTTGACTGGACGCAGGAAATCAGGGGTGAAAGGAGGAGTGTGATGTCACAGTATAGGGAGAGCAACTAGGGTCACAAAAGAACATATGTATAAATTTTTGTATAAGAGAAAAAAATAATAAAAAGTACCAGAACTACTTCATTCATATGAGTGGTTTGCAGCCTTAAATCCAAGTGCCTCCTCCTCCACTTCTCTCCAAGTTCTTTAAAAGGAGTTATTTTCATTAAAGGTCATATTCAAGGTCTTCTGTGAATATATGCCATTTATTGCAATGAACCCCAAATAATCCTAAATCTTGTAAAAACTATACCACTAAGTAGCCTCTAGCTCAATCATTTTCCATTTAAAACAGAAACCTTGAAATATTTTTGTTTATTGTGTTGGGTATGGCACATAATTTTCATATGCATACCAAGAACCTGACAAATGATAAACCCTCAATGAATCATAAGCTTATTTTTACCCAATACATAAAAGTCATTACTGTCACGTCTCACCATGTTTTGGTCAGCACCTGCAGAACCTGTGGCCTCAGAAAAGGAAAAGTATGTATGTATTCTATAAAATTAATTCAGTTCCTCCTCTGCACTTAATCCTATGCCAGGCCCTTTAAATTCTCATTCAATCCTCTCAAAAATCCTGTGGGATGGGTAACACTGTTTCCACTTTAAAAAAAATGAAACAGCTAACCCACAGAAAGATTAAAAACTTGGCTAAGATCATATAACTAATAAGTGGTAGAGCTAAGTTTCAAACAAAAACTTTTTTTTTTCCAATCCACAATGTACACTGGAAGAATACTAACTTGTGCTCTCGCCCTTCTCTGAGCCAGCCAGTATGCTCAAGGGTTTTAGTAGGTGATTCACATAACCCCAACGGCAAACCTGGTGAGGCAATATGTCACTATTTGCACTCTATAGATAAGAAGAATCATATGCCACATTGGTAAGCAGAACAGGGTTTCAACCTGTCTCTGGATCTGAAGTTTCATGTGCTTTTATTTAAAAAAAAAAAAAAAAAAATCCACCTTTCCAACTGCCATGTAATCATTTTTGTAATGTTGTGTAATCATCTGACCAAAAAGTATATCACATTGATTCTACCTCTGATCTATGAGGAGACAGAGAAGTTAAAAATATATGCTATTACAAATGCAATACAATTATTAATAGACTTTTGCTTGGAACATATTCTATATATGAGATTACTACATTAAGCAAATTTTATAAAATCAAATATTTCTAATTCTAAGGCTACCACTAAAAATGTTTAAAAAAAAAAAAAACTAAAAGAAAATCCAAAGGAATCAACAACAACAAAAACTAGAATGATTAATTCAAGTGAGTATAGTGCGATCGCAAAATACAAAGTTGATAAACAAAAACCAATTGTAACTCAGTAATGAAGTCACTCCTGAGGTTCATCTTTCAGCAAAAGATTAGACAGGCCCATAAAACAAAATGAGACTAAAAGGGCACACCAGCCCAGGGGCAAGGACTAGAAGGCAGGAGGGGACAGGAAAGCTGGTACTAGGGAACCCAAGGTCAAGAAGGGAGAATGTTGACATGCCGTAAGGTTGGTAACCAATGTCACAAAACGATATGTGTACTGTTTAATGAGAAGCTATTTTGTTCTGTAAACCTTCATCTAAAGTACAAGAATGTTTTAAAAAGTCAATTGTAGTCCTACTTACCAAGCATGCACAATTGAAATTTGAAATTCAAAACCAATATCAGTTTTAATAGCACTAAAAAATAATCAGGTAATAATCTGACAAAATATGCATAAAATCTATATGCTGAAAACTGCAAAACACGGATGAAAGTTTTTTTTAAATCTAAATTAATAGTGAAATATGCTCATGTATGGGAAGACTCAGAATTGTTAACATGTCAATTCTCCCTAATTTGATCTGTAGAGTCAACACAAACACAATGAAAACCTCGGTAAGTTGTTTTTTTCATTTGCAGATATTGACAGGCTGGTTTTAAAATTTATATGGAAGTGCAAAGAAAGAATAGGCAAAACAATTCTGAAATAGACAAGACTGGAGGATTTACACTACTTTAATTCAAGACTGGCTGTGGTAATCAAGACAGTGGGGTATAGGCAAAAGGATATGTGGATAAATGAATAAAAGGAAATTTTGACAAATGTATAAGGACAATCTAATAAAGAAATATAATCTTTTTAACAAATAGTATTGGGATAACCACACAACTAGACAACCCTATGTTGAAAAAAAAAAAAGTGAACCTTGACAGATGCCTAATAACTCATACATAAAATTAACTTAAAATGTGTCACAGACTCAAAGGTAAAAATGTATAACCAGAAAATTTCTTGAGGAATACATAGGAGAAATTCTGTGTTAGCTTGGGTTTAGAGATGACACCAAAAGCATGATTCATAAAAGAAAAGAAAAAAAAAGACAACTTAATTGTAAAATATGTAAAAAATTTCTCTGCAAAAATGGTTTTATAAGAATGAAAATATAAGCCACCGACTGAGTGAAAATGTTCAAAATCATGTATTTACTAAAAGATTTTTTTCCCAGGTTGTATGAAAACCTTTAAACTCAACAATAAGAAAGCAAACAACCCAAATATTATATTGGGGAAAATATCTGAAAAAACACTTCACTAAAGGAGACATATGATGAGAAATAGGTATCTTAAAAGATGCATAGTATCATTAATCATTAGGGAAATGCTAATTTAAACCATTTAAAAATCCATAGCCCTGGTCTGACAATGAGAAAACACTAGCTGATCCCACAGTGAGGGACAACCTAAAATACCTGACCTAACCAAACGTGTCAAAAGGGTCAAGGTTACAAAAGACAAAGACCAATAAATAGTCACAGACTGGAAGAAACTAAGAAGACTGGAAGACTGAATAAAATGTGGGATCCTGATTTGGATACTGGAAAAGAAAAAGGACATTAGTGAAAAAAATGGTGAAATTGTACAAAAGTTTGCAGTTTAGTTAATAATATTGTTCCATCATTGTGATGGTTAAGGTTGTGTGTCAACTTGGCTGGGCCATGATTCTCAGTGTTTTAATGTAATCACTCCCATGACTGAATATACTGTCAGTTGCCAATCAGATGAAAGGGAGACTCCTTGGGTGTGGCCCACATATGTATATAAGCAGACGTTCTGGCTTTTTGCTCTCTCTGGGTCCTGTGGCTGCTTCCTGTCATCTCGTCTCCCATTCTTGGGACTTGAGCTGTCAGCTTATCTGCCAAACCTGGGATTCGTCGATCTGCATAGCCTGTAAGCGGGAGCTTTACTCTCCGACCTGCCAATCTTGGGCTTGCCAGTTTCTGCAGCTGTGTCACTTGGGAGAGGCCTCTACCCTGATCCACGGACTTAGGACGTTCTAGCCTCTACAATCACGTGAGCTGTTTCCTTGATATAATCTCTGTGCATATATATATATATATATATACACTTGACTGGTTTCTCTTCTCTAGAGAACCCACCCTAAGACAATCATTAATTTCTTAGTTTTGATAAATGTCCCATGGTTATGTAAGTTGTTAAAAGGAAGCTGGATGAAAGGTATGCACAATTTCTCTGTACTATTTTTGTAACTCTTCTGTAAATACAAATGATCTCAAAATAAAAAAGTTTAAAAAATACTTTGCAAATTTTATAATTGAAATAAGGAAAACATTAGTCTTTGAGTATTTTTTTCTGCATGAACAAAGCTTTATTGAGAAAAGTAGTCTTTAAATATTTTTAATAATTTATTTTATTTTTGTTGTTGAAAATATACACAACACAACATATACCAATTAAACAAATTCTACAGGTACATTTGAGTGACATTGATTACATTCTTCGAGTTGTTCAACTATTCTCACCCTCCTTTTCTGTGTCGTTCCTCCCTAATTAACATAAACTCACTGCCCCCTAAGTTTTCTATCTAATCTTTCGAGTTGTTGTCAGTTTGATCCCACACAGACAGACCTTAAAAGAGCACAATGCCCAAGGCAGACACTCTTTACTAGTTAAGCTAAAGAGCCTCTCTCTAACCATAATACTTCTCACTTCTTATCCTGCTCTAGAGGACGTCACATTATTTCTTTAACTGCTTTTATCTTGTTTTGTTTTTAAATAATATTTTATTAGTTTTTGATGAAAGTTTACATGGCAAGTTAGGTTCCAATTTGACAATTTCCACACAAATTGTTCAGTGACATAAGTTACATTTATCACAATGTATCAACATTCTCTTTAATTGTGATTTGTTTGTTCTCTTTCTAGTACTCTAGTTTCCCTGCCTCCTTGTCTTCTCATCTTTGCTTTTGAGTAATTATTGAATTTTGGTTTCATACTGATGGTTTTTAAATAGAGCACTGATCTTACAGGTAATATACTTTATTTTGTGTGCCACTCTGCTATGTCACTAAAAGGTGATCTCAGGTGATAGGCACAGTTATAGGTTTAAAAAGTGTCTCAGAGTGATAGTCTCAGGGAGTCCTCTCTTCCCTAATGTTGCAGTTTGTCTGGCTTTTTTAAAATGTATATAACAGTTTGAGTTCTGCTCCACATTTTTCTCCCGTTGTATCTAGGACCAACTATGGTATCCCTGGTCTGAATGGTCAGTGCTGGTAGCTGGGCACCATCTACTTCTTCTGGTCTCAAGGTAGATGAGGTTATGGCTCCTGTAGATTTGTTTCTTTTTCTGAGCTTTTGGTTACCTTCTTACTGTTTTGTTCCTGGTGAGTAGAGACCAGTAGTTGTGTCTTACATGGCTGCTCCTAAGTTTTTAAAACCCCAGACACTACTTACTTCATTATGAGAAGCAGATTGTGAATTTTTTGAACTATGTTATGCCAACTGACTGAGTTGTCCCAACAGACTATGGACCTAATCCTTCAAACTCAGTCTTGGAAGGTGTTTGGTTATGTCTGAGGAGTATTCATATTTATGTCTTCAATAAATATGTGTGCCTACACCCACAATTCATATTTACATGCGTCTATAGATAACTTCTATCTGTTCTCACCTATGTACACACCAGCACCTACATGTATATCAGTATGCCTATACCCATCCGTATGTGCTCACTCATTTTTACTCTGGTCACACTGTGCTCACTACATCCACATTTGATGCCACTTTCCCCTCACCAAAAATAACTAGTTTTCTGCGGTCTAACGCACACTTTCCCCTCCCCCCTCTTTTCCCTGGTAATCACCAATGAACTTTGGTCTCTCTGTATTTCTTTTGTCTTCTTATAAAAGAGGGATCACACAATCTTTGCCCTCATATGCTTATTTCACTTAGCATTATGCCTTCCAAATCCATCCATGTTACAATATGTTTCACAGACTCATCGTTGTTCTTTATGGTTGCATAGTATTCCACTGTACATATGTACCATAATTTGTTCATCCATTCATCCATTGATGAGTGCTTTTGTTGTTTCCATTTATTTGCTGTTGTGAATAAAGCAGCAGTGAACATAGGTGTGCATATGTCTGTTCCTATCATTGTTTTGGGTCTCTATAGGGTCACTATGTGTCAGAATCCACTTGACAGCAACAGGTTGGGTCTGGTTTGGTTTTAGGGTATATATCTAGGAGCGGGGTTGCTGGATCATAGAGTACTTCTACTTCTAGATTTTTTAGAATGTTTCATACCATTTTCCATAGTGGTTGTACATTTTAAAGTCCCACCAGCAATGAATAAGTGTTCCAGTCTCCCCAAATCCTCGCCAGCATTTGTTGTTATCTGTTTTTTTTGATCAGTGCCATTTTAGCTGGGGTAAGATGGTATCTCATTGTAGTTTTGATTTGCATCCGGCACAGCGATTAAGAGCTACAGCTGCTAACCAAAAGGTTGGCAGTTAGAATCCGCCAGCCACTACTTTGAAATGTTATGGGGCAGTTCTACAGGGTCTCTATGAATTGGAATTAACTTGACAACAATGGATTTGGTTTTTTTGGTTTAATGGCTAAGGATCATGAACATCTTTTCATATGTTTGAGGGTTGCTTGGATATCTTTACAGTGAAAGTTCTGCTCCTGTCCTTTGCTCATTTTATGATTGGGTTGCTTGTCTTTTTGTTGTTGAATTGTTGCAGATTTCTGTATATTTTAGAGATTAAAACCTTATCAGATAAATTGTTTCCAAGGATTTTTCCCAGTCTGTATGTTGTCTATTCACTTTTTTTTTTAAATTGTGCTTTAAGTGAAAGTTTACAGTTCAAGTTAGTTTCTCATACAAAAATTTATACACACATTGTTATGTGGCCCTGGTTGCTCTCCCTGTACTGTGACAGCACACCCCTCCTTTCCACCTCTGATTTCCTGTATCCATTCAACCAGCTCCTGTCTCTTTCTGCCTTCTTATCTCGCCTCTGGACAGGAGCTGTCCATTTAGTCTCATGTATCTAGGTGGAGCAAAGAAGCATATTCTTCACCAGTATCATTTTATGTCTTATAGTCTAGTTTAATCTTTGAAGAGTTGGCTTCTGGAATGGTTTTAATTTGGGGCTAACAGAGAGCCTGGAGGCCAAGTCTTCCGGGTTCCCTCCAGTCTCAGTCAGACAGTTAAGTCTGGTCTTTTTGCTAGAATTTGGGTTCTGCACCCCACTTTTCCCCTGCTCCATCAGGGACTCTGTTGTGTTCCCTGTCAGGGCAGTCATTGGTGGTAGCCAGGCACCATCTAGTTCTTCTGGTCTCAGGCTGATGGAGTCTCTGGTTTATGTGGGTCTTTCTGTCTCTTGGACTAATATTTTCCTCGTGTCTTTGGTGTTCACTCTTTTAATAAAGTCTTTTATGAGCATAAGTTTTTAATTTTTATGAGGTTTCATTTATCTATTTTGTCTTCTTCTATTCATGTCTTTGATGTAATGTTATTTATTCTTTTTGCAAAAGATTAGATCCCATAGTTTTATCCCTATGTTTTCTTCAGAAATTTTATGGTTTTAGGTTTAACACTTAGGTCTTTGATTCATTTTGAGTTAGTTTTGGGGTATGTTGTGAGGTATCGGTTCTGTTTCATTTTTCTGCCGATGGATATACTGTTTTGTGAGCACCGTTTATTAAAGAGACTGTTTCTGCCCTACTGACTGGAGGACTTTGATCCCTTTTCAAAAATCAGTAGTCCATAGATGGCTGGGTTTAATTCTGAGTTCTCAGTTCTATTCCACTGGTGTATGTGTCTATCATTGAACAAATACCAGCCTGTTTTGATTACAGTGGTTGTATAATATGTTTTGATATTGGGGAGTGTGAGGCCTCCTGCTTGGTTCTCCTTCAATATTGCTTTGGCTATTTGGGGTTTCTTTCCTTTCCATATGAAGTTGGTCATTAGTTTTTTTATTTTGGAAAAGAATGTTATTGGGATATATATCAGGATAGCATTGTATCTGTAGATCGCTTTAGGTAAAATTGACATTTTCACTATCTTAAGTCTTTTAGTCATGAGCATGGGATGTCTTTCCATGTTTGTAGGCCTCTTTTAGTCTCTTGCAGTAGTGTTTTATAATTTTCATTGTATTTTTATGTCCCTGGTTAGGCTAATTCCTAGGTATTTTATCAATTTGGGGGCTACTGTAAATGGTATTGTCTTGATTTCTTTTTTGGAGTAGTGTTTGTTAGAGTAGAGAAACCAACTTATTTTTGTGTGTTGATCTTGTACCCAGCAATGCTGCTATATTCTTCTATCAGTTCCAGCTGTTTTCTTGTGGAATCTTTAGGGTCTTCTATATATAGGATCATGTCATCTGCAAATAGTTACTTTTACTTCTTCCTTTCTGATTTGTATACCTTTTATTTCTTTTTCTTGTCTTATTGCTCTAGCTAGGACTTTCAGTACAATGTTGAATAAGAGTGGCAATAATGGGCATCCTTGTCTCATTCCCATTCTCAAAGGGAACGCTCTTAGCTTTTCTCCATTGAGTATAATGTTGACTGTTGGTTTTGCATACATGCTGTTAATGATGTTGAGAAATTTCCCTTCAATTCCTATTTTGCTGAGAGTTTTTAGTAGTGTTTTTATTAGTGTTAAGTTTTATGGAATGCTTTTTCTGCACCAATTGATATGATTATATGTTTTTTTCCTTTGTTTTATTTATGTGGTGGATTACTTTGATTTTCTAATGTTGAACCACCCTTGTAATCTTGGTATGAATCCTGCTTGATCATAGTTTATGATTTTTTGATATGTTGTTGAAGTCTGTTGGCTAGAATTTTGTTGAAAATTTTTGCATCTATGTTCATAAGGGATATTGGTCTTCAGTTTTCTTTCTTTTCTTTTTTGTGATGTCTTTGCCTGGTTTGGGGCCCTGGTGGCACAGTGATTAGGAGGTTGGCTGCTAACCAAGAGGTTGGCAGTTCAAATCTACCAGCTTCTCTTTGGAAACCCTGTGGGGCAGTTCTACTCTGTCCTATAGGGTCACTATGAGTCGGAATTGACTTGATGGCAATGGGTTGCCTGGCTTAGGTATCAGGGTTATGCTGGCTTCATAGAAAGAGTTTGATAGTGTTCCTTCCTCTTCTATATTTTTAAACAGACTGAGTAGGATTGGTGTCAACTCCTCTGTGAATGTTTGGTAGAATTCTCCAGTGTAACCATCTGTTGATGGGCTTCTTTTTTTTTTTTTAAGTTTCTTAATCAAAAATTTCTACATAAGTTGTTTTGTGACATTGGTTGCAATCCTCACAATGTGTCTGCACTCCACCCTTTCCCTTTATACTCTGGTTTCCCTATGTCCATTCATCCAGTTTTCCTGTCCTTTCCTGCATTCTCATCTTTACTTTTGGGCAGGTGTTGCCCGTTTGGTCTTGTATACTTGATTGAACTAAGAAACGTTCCTCACATGCTTTTTTGTTTGTTTTATAGGCCTATCTAATCTTTGGCTGAAAGGTGAACTTTGGGAGTGGCTTTATTCCTGAGTTAGCAGGGTGTCCAGGGGCCATAGTCTCAGCAGTTCCTCTAGTCTCTGTCAGACCAGCAAGTCTGATCATTTTTTGTGAATTCGAATTTTTTCCTACATTTTTCTCCCGCTGTGTTCGGGACCCTCTATTGAGATCCCTGTTAGAGTGGTGGGTGGTGGTAGCCAGGCATTATCTAGTTCTTCTGAACTCGGGCTGATGGAGGTTGTGGTTCATGTGGTCCATTAGTCCTTTGGACTAATCTTTTCCTTGTGTCTTTGGTTTTTTCATTCTCCTTTGCGCCAGATGGGATGAGACCAATAGATGTGTCTTAGATGGTCACTTATAAGCTTTTAAGACCCCAGACAGTACTCACCAAAGTATGTTGTAGAACATTTTCTTTATGAACTATGTTGTCAATTGGCCTAGATATCCCCCCAAGCCCATGGTCCCCAGCCCTTGGCCCCAATAACTCGGTCCCTTGAGGTGTTTGGATGTATCTACGAAACTTTTATGACTTTGCCTTCGTCAGGTTGTGTGACTTCCCCTGCATTGTATGTTGTCTTTCCTTTCATCAGTGTTAACATTTGTCTACTGTCTAGTCATTTCCCCTCCTCATCCCTCCTCTCCCTCGTAACCATTGAAGGTTTTTTTTTTTCCCTGTGTGTAAACTTTTTCTTGTGTTTTTATAATACTGGTCTTATGCAATATTTGTCCTTTTGTGATTGACTTATTTCACTAAGGATAATGTCCTCCAGATTCATTCATGCTTTCAGATGTTTCACAGATTCATCATTATTCTTTATTGTTGGGCAGTATTCCATTGTGTGTATGTACCATAATTTGTTTATCCATTCATCTATTGATGGGCACTTAGGTTGTTGCCATCTTTTGCTATTGTGAATAATGCTGCCAAGAACATGGATGTGCATATGTCTATTCATGTGATGGCTCTTATTTCTCTAGGATATATTCCTAGGAGTGAGATTGCTGGATCCTATGGTATTTCTATTTCTAGCTTTTTAACGAGGAGCCATATTATTTTCCATAGTGGTTGTACTATTTTACATTCCCATCAGCAACGCATAAGAGTTCCAATCTCACCACAACTTCTCCATCATCTGTGATTTTCTGTTTTTTTTATTATTATTATTATTAGTGCCAGTAATGTTAGGGTGAGATGATACATCATTGTAGTTTTGATTTACATTTCTCTGATGGCTAATGATTGTGAACATTTCCTCAGGTGTCTGTTAGCTGCCGAATGTCTTCTTTGGTGAAGTCTGTTCGTATCCTTTGGCTATTTTTCAGTTGGGTTTTTTGTCTTTTTGTTGTTGAGCTGGACATTTTTTGCTGATGTTGTTGGAAGTTTTTTGATGACATCATCAATGTCTTCTTTTGTAATGGGTCTGTTTAAATTGTCTACCTCCGCTTGTGTTAGTTTGGGTAGGTAGTCTGTTTTTTTGGAATTTGTCCATTTCATCTAGGTTTTCAAATTTGTTGGAGTACAATTTTTTCATAGTAATCAGTTCTTTATCTCTTTTGGCTCAGTTGTAATGTCACCCATTTCATTTCTTGATTTGGTTATTTGCCTCTTTTAGCTTTTTTCTTTTGTCAGTCTAGCCAGTGCTTTGTCTATTTTATTGAGTCTTTTGAAGAACCAACTTCTGGTTTTGTTCATTCTTTCTATTGTTTTTCTGTTTTCTATTTTCCTTTATTTCTGCCCTGACCTCTATTATTTCCTTTTTTCTGGTAGCTTTTGGCTTGTTTTGCTTTTCTTTTTCTATTAGTTCAATTTGTCAGTTTAAGTTAATGATTTTGGATCTTTCTTCTTTTTTTAATGTAGACATTTATAACTATGAATTTCCCTCTGAGTACTGCTTTAGTTGTGTCCCAAACGTTTTCATATATTTTGCTTTCATTTTCATTTGATTCTTGGAATTTTTTAATTTCACTTTTGATTTATTCTATGACACAATAGTTTTTTAGTAGTGTATTATTTAGTTTCCATGTATTTCTTTATTTTTCTTAATGATGATTTCTAGCTTCATACCACTGTGGTCAGAAAAGGTGTATTGTATGATTTCAATCTTTTTAGATTTGTTGAGGCTTCTTTTATGTCCTAGCATATGGTCTCTTTGGGAAAATTATCCAGGTGCTCTGGAGAAGAATGTGCATTGCTATAATGCTAGGTAGAGTCTTCTATATATGTCATTTAGGTCCAATTGGCTTATAGTTTTATTTAAGTTCTCAGTGTCCTTAATGATCTTCTTTTTAGATGTTCTGCCTATAATTGAAAGTGGTGTGTTGAAGTCCCCTACTATTATTGTGGAGTTGTCTATTTCTCCTTTCATATTAGTCAATATTTGTCTCATGTATTGTGGTGCATTGCTGTTAGCTGTATGTATATTTATAATTTTTATGTCTTCTTGATTGATTGACCATTTTATTATTATGTAATATCCTTTATCTCTTGTAATAGATTTTGATTTAAAGTCTAGTTTATCAGATATCAGTATGGCCACCCTTGCTTTTTTTTTTGTTTACTGGTTGCATGGAATATTTTCCTCCATCTTTTTATTTTCAGTCTGTTTGTGTCCTTTTGTCTAAGGTGTGTTTCTTGTAGACAGCAAAGAATGAATCATTTTTTTAATCTATTCTGTCACTCTCTGTCTTTTGCATGGGGCTTTTAGACAATTTACATTTAAGGTTATTACTGAAAACAAAATGTGTGCTTCACTCATTTTGCTATTTGTTTTTTGAGTGTTTCATATTTTTTTTTTGCTTTTTTATTCTGATTTTTCTGTTTTTGTTTGTGTTTGGCTGCTTTCTTGTGATAAGCCTTTTTTGCTTTCTTCCTTCTTTTCTTCTGAATGTTTTTTTTCTTGGTGGTTACCACATATATCACATTATACAATTTAGAGATGCAATATTGTTTAAGATACGAGCAGCAGTTAACATATAACTGTAATATAGTAAATCTATCCTTGATATGCTCCTCCCTCCACTTCTCTGTTGGTTTTTCTCCATTAACATACATATACAGCCTATATTCAATAAGTTTACTTTGTACTTATTTCTTACAAGCCTGATGTTGTATTATTTATAAGATTTAATTATTGAGTTTATTCCCTGAAAATGTGTAAATTGTCCTTATGATTGCGCATATTGTTGTTGTTTGGAGATCTCTCTCTTATTTTTTGTTTATTTTTTCCCATGTATAAATATGACTATTTATTTAATGCTCTTGCCTTTCCATTTGGAGTACTCCCTTGAGTAATACTTGGAAAGCTGGTCTGGTAGTGGCAAATACCCAGAGCTTCTGTTCGATTGGAAATGTCTTGATTTCCCTCTTGTTTTTGAATAACAGCTTTGGTGAGTAAAGAATTCTTGGTTGGCAAATGTTTTCGTTCAGTATTTTATATATGCCATTCCATTGTCTTCTGGCCTGTAGAGTTTCCAGACAGAAATTTTTTTTTTTTTTTTGCATTTGTCTTGTATTTTATATGTTTATTTCCAATTCTTAAAACAACCCTACTAGATGGGCTTTATTGTATCTATTTTACCGAAGAGGAAAAGAAGTTCAGAGAGGATAAACAACTTATTCAAGTCACACAATTGGTAAGTATCTGATAGGCTTCCAAACTCAGGTGTATGGCCAATTGCTACACTGTACTCTTCACTCATGGTGCTTCCTCACTAGATTGAATGAAAGAGATGGAGGGAATTTGCCTCTGTTTTTGTTTCTTTCTCTTTTTTTTAATTTTTTTTATTGTACTTTAGATGAAGGTTTACAGAATAAATAGTTTATCATTAAACAGTCAGTACACATATTGTTTTATGACATTGGTTTACAACCCCACGACATGTCAACACTTTCCCTTCTCGACCTTGAGGACTTTTTTTTTTGGTGAAAATATACATAGCCAAAGTTACACCATTTTGAAAGTTTCTACATGTACAATTCAGTGACATAGATTACATTCTTCCAGTTGTGCTGCTATTCTCACTATCCTTTTCCAAGTTATCCCATCACCGTTATCTTCAACTCACTGTCCCCTAGGCTTCCCATCAAATCTTTTGAGTCTCTGTTGTCAATTTGATCTCACATAGATAATTCTTTTTTTTTTTTTTTGTACTTTAGATGAAGGTTTACAGAATAGTTTCTCATTAAACAGTACACATATTGCCCTATGACAATGGTTAACAAACCCATGACATGTCAACACTGTCCCTTCTCAACCTTGGGTTCCCTATCACCAGCTTTCCTGTCCCCTCCTGCCTTCTAGTCCTTGTCCCTGGACTGCTGTGCCTCATTGGTCCTGTTTTGTTTTACGAGGCTGTCCAATCCCCAGCTAAACGGTGAATTTCAGGAGGGGATTCACCACTGGGCTAAAAGGGTGTCTGGGGGCCATACTCTCAGGGCTTCTCCAGTCTGTCAGGCCAGTAAATCTGGTCTTTTTTTTTGTGTGTGTGTGTGTTAGAATTCTGTTCTACATCCTTTTCCAGCTCTGTCCAGGACCCTCTGTTGTGATCCTGGTCAGAGCAGTGAGTGGTGGTAGCCAGGCACATCTAGCTGTACTGGACTCAGTCTATTGGAGGCCGTGGTAGCTGTGGTCCATTAGTCCTTTGGACTAATCTTTTCCTTGTATCTTGTTCTCCTCATTCTCCCTTGCTCCAAAAGTGGTGAGACCAGTGGAGTATCTTAGATGGCTGCTCACAGGCTTTTAAGACCCCATACACTACTCACCAAGGTAGAATGTAGAACATTGTCTTTATAAACTATGGTATGCCAATTGAGCTAGATGTTTCCCAAGACCATGGTCCCCACAGCCCTCCGCCCACCAATTCAGTCCCTCAGGGAGTTTGGAAGTGTCTATGGAGCATCCATGACCTTTCCTTGTACAAGTAGTGCTGGCTTCCCCAGTATTGTGTACTGTCTTACCCTTCACCAAAGTTACCACTTATCTATTTAGTTCCCCCCAACTCCTCCCATCCTTCGTAACCAACAAAGATTGTTTCTTTTTGTGTGTAAAGTTTTACATGAGTTATACAGTAGAGGTCTCATAAAATATTTGTCCTTTTGTGATTGACTTACTTCACTCAGCATGATGTCCTCCAGTTTTGTTCCTCTTACTCTCCTGTGCTGAGTTCCTTTTGTTTGTGGATTTTTTTCATTTCTTTGTTTTTGTAGATTTTGTTTTTACTGAGACTTTATGATTTTCTTCTTTATTTTGATGAGTAGGTTTGTTAACTTTCTTTGTGGTTACCGTGAAATTTACCCTTATCTTCCCAGATTTGAACCAGTCTATTATTACTTGGTATTGCTTGACTTCCTCTCCATTAGAAGGTTCTATATCTACACCATTTATTCCCTCTTTTATTGTTCTGATGCTATTATCATTTACCGATTAACCTCTCTGTTTCCCTTTTGTAATTATTTTGGTTTTGCATAGTCCTTAAGAGTTCATTTCCTAGGTTGGTATCTGACTAGTACAATCCTGTGTCTTATATTCTGCCTGTGGTCTGATATTGTTTGTTCTCAGATTGAAGGACTTCCTTCAATAAGTCTCATAAGTTTGCTTTGGTTTTTACATTGCCCCTTAATTTCTGTTTATCTGGAAATGTCCTAATTTCACCATCATATTTGAACGAGAGTGTTGCAGGATATATTATTCTTGGCTGGCAATTTTTTTCTTTTTAAGGTTTTATATAAGTCATCCAGTTGCCTTCTTGCCTGCATGGTTTCTGCTGAATAATCCGAGCTTAGTCTTATTGTTTCTCCTCTGCATGTGACTTTTTTTTTCTTGAGCTGCTCTCAGGATTCTTTGCTGGTCTTTGGTTTTAGTGAGTGTGATTATGATATGCCTTGGTGATTTTCTTTTGGGGTCTATCCTATATGGGGTTCGGTGAGCTTCTTGGATGGTCAGCTTTTCATCTTTCATGATATTGGGGAAGTTTTCTGTCAGCAACTGTTCAATGATCCTCTCTGTGTTTTCTGTTTTCTCCCCCTGTTCTGAAACTCTGATCACTCGAAGATTTTTTATTTGATTGTATCCCACATAATTCTCAGGGTCTCTTCATTTTTCTTCATTCTTTTGTCTGATTTTTCCTCAGAGTTGTATCCAAGTATTTGTCTTCAATTTCACTGATCCTATCTTCCATTGTTTCAAACCTGCTCCTCAGCCCTTCTATGACACTGTCCATTTCTGAAATCTTGTTGTTTATCTTTTGGATTTCTAATTGTTGTTTTTGTATAATTTCCAGTTGTGAATTTATTTTGGCATTTTGTTCCTGCATTATTTTCCTGAATTCTTCCTTTTTTTTTTTTTTTTTTTTTTTTGTCTGTAGTTTCCATGAATTTGTCTGCCTTTTCCATGAATTTGGCTATTTTTTCCTCATTTTTGTCTGCTTTTTGCTTCAACTTTTGGATAATTCTGAGTATTAGAGATTTGAATTTCCTATCAGGTAGTTCTAGTGCCTTTTCTTCTACTGGAAAGTCATCTGGTGTTATATTTTGGACACTTATTGGAAGCATCCTGTCCTGGTTTTGTAAATGTTTTGATATTGTCCTCTGTCTTTGGGGCATTCAGTAGTTATTGTAAATTTGTTTGTTTCATCCTTTTTTTTTTTAATTTGGCTATGTCTGAGCAGGCGGGCTGTGTGTTCTTTGTTGTTTCCTTGTCTGTGGGCACAATATTTTTTGCCTCCTTCTCCAACTGGCAGGGTCAGTCACTTAGATATGGTACATCAGGGTAGGTCTAGCTGAAGAGGAGTTGCTGGGGTGGGCTGTTTGTGGCACTTACTACAGTCACCAGGACGGGTCAATAGTCTGTGCAGAAGAGGTTCTGGTAGGCCAGGCCTGTGCTGCTTGGTGATGTGATGTTAAGTGCATGGTGCAGGTAGGCAGGATAGAGGGGCAGATTGTGATGTGTGGAGCTAAGATGGGTATAGAAGAGAGGAGAGAGGAACAGGAGCCAAAAACATACAAACAAACAAAAAAGAGTGCTAAGGGAGCTTGCCATTGGAGTGGAGAGATGAGAGACTATGAAATGGACAAAAAACAAAAAGGGGAAGAAGAAGAAGAAAAAAGAAAAGAATGAATAAAAATTAGAAAGAAAAAAGAACAGCTAAACTCCCAGGGATCCCACTGGTGTGGTACAAGGTCTGGGAGGTTGTTCCCAGGTGTTGCAGTACAGCCTGGCTAGAAGGCGTGGAGGAATTCAGTGCCAGGTATTCAGGGGACAGGAAGAGATGGAAGGTATAGAGAGACAAGAAACTGAATAATGAAGAAAGAAGAATAATGAAGAAAGGGAAAAAGAAGGATAATAAAACAAAACAAATTTTAAAAAAAAGAACAAGAAAAGCCCCCAAAAAACAGAACCCCCCCATACACACACAAAAAATGCCCTCAGGGATCCCTCTGTGGTATGTGCAAGCTGAGGGGGTAGGTCCCAAGCCGCGCAGCAATGCCCGTCCAGAATGGCAGAAAACTCGAGAAAAGGAAAAGAAAACAAATAAACAACTCAAAACAAACAAAAGCCTTGGGATCCCGCCAGTGTGGCAGCCCAGACCGGGAAGCAGTTCCACACTCGAACGGAGCTCCGCAGCCCCCCAGGAAGAAGCAAGGATGGCATACGGAAACAGGAAGAAATCAAAAGAAGCAGAAAAAAGCAACACCAGCAGCCAGCAAATGGCACTCAGGGAGTCGGTCAGTGCAGGTGGGTGGAATCCAAGCAGCCAGTGCTTTCTGGCCAAGAGACTGTGGCCACGGGAAGCAGAGGAGGCTGAGTAGGGGTGAAGAAGGGTAGGGTGTGGGAAAGCATATATCGCCAATTACTGGTTTTTCTGTCTCCTGCTGGAAGCTCCGTGAAGCTGCTTTCTCATACTCCCTATTTGCTGGTCTCTGAGAGGAGTCCAAGATGGCGGATCCATGCTGTGTTAGCTGTTAGGGGACCTCTACATGAACCTCTCCTCACTCTCCATTCTCTGTCAGTTTTATCACTCCATTTGGTGCTTGGTTGAGTTCTTTATCTCTTCATTTGATGTTTTAGGGTTTCAGGATGGTTGTTTTCTCTGTTTGGCTTAGTTTTTCAGATCTTTGCTGTGGAGGGACGGCATGGTGCTTCTGCCTAGAGCACCAAGTTGCCGAAAGTCTCACACTGATTCTTATGAAAGCCCCTTGGTATGTAATATTGTGTTTTTCCCTTGCTGTTTTCAGAATTCTCTCTTTACTTACAAGAATTTTATTAGGAAATGGCATGGAGTTGATCTTTTTGTATCTCTTCTAATTGGAGTTCATGTAGCTTCCTGTATTTGCAGGCTTGGTTCTCTGTTCAGGTCTGGAAAATTCTGTCTGATCATCTCTTAGAAAATTGTTTCTGTGTCTTTACTGTTGTCATGGCGCTCTGGGATTCCAGTAATTATACTGTTAGATTTCTTAATTGGATTCCATATTTCTTTTTGGATTTGTTCTCTTTTCTTTGTTCTTTTGTTTCTCTTGAGACTTGATAAGTTCATTTATTTTTTTCTTCTCGTTCATTTATTCTATCTTCTGCCTGTTTGATTCTGTTGTTGAGTGTTTCTCTTGCTTTTTCTAATTCATTTGCTTTATTTTTCAGTTCCAGTAGTTCTCTCTCTCTCTTTATCTTTTATATTTTCAAGTTCCTTGTTCAGTCTCTCATCTTTTTCCTCCATTTCCTGATCTCCGCTAGTTTGTTTTCTGTGTTTTTTTTTTCTTTCTTTAAACATATTTAGCACCATAGTCTGAAAATTATCAATTCTTTGTGTTAGTCTGGCCTCAATAGGAGAAATTTCCTCTGCTTCATGTTTTTCTTTTAATTGGTCCTTCTCTTGTGATTTTGTGTATTTTACTTTTTTTTTTTAACTTGGGCCATTTTGTTATCTTTTTTGTTTGTTTGTTTTACTTTAAATTTTATATTCTAGTTTTTGTGGGAAGATTTTCTGATTGGGGTCCAGCCAATCACCCAGCTGACAATTAAAAGGCTGGGGCCTGCATCAACCAGGTGCTCTGTGGGAGAATGATGACAGTTTGCCTCTGCAAAGACTCACAGGCCAAGGAACCCCATAGGAAAGCTCCACTCCCCCCCACAGGGTCATTATGAGTCAGAATCGACCCAGGGGCAGTAGGCTTTGTATCTTCTCCTAAGACCCACTAGAAGACCCTCTTAACCTTAGGTTTTCTTCAGTGCTAATTAAGGAGTTCGGGATGCTTGGTCTCTGGGATTCAATATGCATACATGGGAGGGGTGGTTTAGCTGGTTACAGAAGCTGACATAAGTGGTGCTGCTCAACTTTCCTGTGGCAAAGGTAGGGTGCTTTCTATGTCTTTCCCTCATGGGTGCTCCTTCACAGGGTCTCCCACTGTCCTGCTATGGTCAGGGAGCTAACCATTTCCCTCTGTGTTGCCATCTGTCTCAAGTATTCGCCTCACCCTGCTGCCCTTGTAGTTCCTCCCAGTCTTAGTGCCCAACTGTCTCAAGCCTCAGCAAGATTCAATAGCACTCTCTCGCAGCACCGTGGTCTCCCTTTGCCCCTTCCCAACTGTATGACACACGAAATCCCACAGCCAATCTGCACTGCCTAAAAAATCAGGCTACAGCTTCCTCAGATTTGCTCCCTTTCTGCTTTCCCTGCTTGGGGTGTTGCCAAGCCCAGTGCCAAAAAGGCTGCAATGAGAGAATGTTCCTGATGTTAGTGGGTTGCTTCTCCCAGCTTCTGTGCTATCCTTGATCCTCCTCTCCCTTACTTCTGGACTCACCCTGACTCTCAAACACCTTAGCTGCCGTCTGGAGTTTTTGAAATCTCAGTCTATACTTGTTTTTATTTGTTGTTCAGTTAGTTGCTGGGGGAGTAAATGGGAGCATCCACTGATGTTGCTGCCTTGCCCCCTTCTACTCTTTAAATATTTATGTTATTGAAGAATTTTCATATATTGGCTTTTGTAGCTCTACTGTTGTAAAGTATTTAATCCTACCAGCTCTTTTATTGTCTGTCCATTTACACTCGTAATTAAAATGAGATTGTGTTAAGGATGAGGGAACACAGAACCATGAATGAGAATATCTGAGTTCTAGCTCTGTCACTGAAATAGTTGCATTATCTTGGGCAAATTACTTTACCTTTCAGGCATAGATTCCTAATTTGTTACGTGGAGGAAACCACTTGTATCACGTCAGGAAATGATGGAGACCAAATTTCAAAATGTACACAAAAATATATATTACAATATATTAAAAATATAACTTGAGGCTCAGTAATAATTTCATAAGTTATGGGCCTTGGAGATTGTTTTTGTTAGGTGCCATCAAGTAGGCGCCAACTCATAGCAACCTTATGTATGATAGAATGAAACAATGCCTGTTCCTGCAACATCCTCACAATCTTTGCTATGTGTCATGGTTTGAATTATGTCCCCCCAAAAACATGTATGTCAATTTGGCTGGGCCATGATTCCCAGAATTGTGTGGTTGGCCTCCATTTTGTGATTGTAAGTTTATGTTAAACAGGATTAGGGTGGTATTGTAACACCACCTTTACCCATGTCACATCACTGATCCAATCTAAGGGGAATTTCCCTAAGGTGTGGCCTGCACCACCTTTTATCTCTCAAGAGATAAAAGGAAAGGGAAGCAGAGAGTTGAGGAACTTCATACCACCAAGAAAGCAGTGCTGGGAGCAGAGCACATCCTTTGGACCTGAGGTTCCTGCACTGAGATGCTCGCAGACCAAGGAAAGACTGATGCATCACAAGGACCATCCATACCAAGGGAAGACTGATGACACAGACATTCCTCCAGAGCCAACAGAGAAATCATTCCCTTGGAGATGACACCCTGAATTTGGACTTGTAGCCTATGGACTAAGAGAATAAACTTCTCTTTTTAAAAGCCATCCACTTGTGGTATTTCTGTTATAGAAGCACCAGATGACTAAGACAGAATTTGGTACCGAGAGTAGGGTGCTGCTGTAACAGATACCTAAAATGTGGAAGCGATTTTGTAACCGTGAGTGGATAGAGCAGTGTCAGCAGCAAAGGACCAGCAGCAGCAGAGAACCTGCAACTGCAGAGAAGCCGCAGTGGCAGAGAACCAACAGCAGCAGAACCAGGAGACCAGTGCAAGACCGTGCTGGAGCCAACACACGGGGCAAGAGAGCTGAGTGCCTGTGTGCACGAGGTTTTCTGGTGGAGTGGGGTGCCTCTGCACACTTACCAGTGGAACTACAGAGCTTTGGAACACTTGCCCCAGCAGGGCAGATGCGAGCATGAGGCCCGAGGGCCAAGAGGCCACAGCAAGCAGAAGCTGAAAAGACAAGGAACACAACTGCCTCAGTCTCTAAAGCTACAGCCATGACCTCAGGGGTTTCAAAGGGTGGGACCATGGCCTCTGGTGTTTCTAAGGGTGGACTTGTCACTCCAATGGACTAGGAGAATGGTGCGCATAAAGCCGAGGGAGCAGAGTTGCTGTACCAGTGGGCCTGGAAGGCAGAGCTGAAGCCCAGGGCCAAGGGGCCTCCATTCAGAGTCCAGAGACTATGGCCAATACCTAGAGTCTGGAGAGCAGGGCTATTGTGTAAATTGTCTCAGAGAAGAGAAGATTACTTTCAAAGCCTTGAGAGCTAATGTAATGTGCTCTGCTGACTTGCTTGGTGCCTGTTATCCCTTCTTTTCCTCCAGTTTCTCCCATTTGTAATGGAAATATCTAGCTTGTGCCTGTTCTGCCATTGTACCTTTGGAAGCAGATAACTTGTATTCTAGATTTCACAGATGAAGAGGAATTTTTGGATTTTGGACTTAGAGATAAGACTTTTGCTATGATATGATGGGATGAATATGTTTTGCATGTTGCAAGGATGTGATTTTTGGGGAGCCAAAAGGTGGAATGTCATGGATTGAATTATGTCCCCCCAAAAATGTGTGTGTCAATTTGGCTGGGCCATGATTCTTGGTATTGTGTGATTTTCTTATATGTTGTAAATCCTACCTCTATATTAATGAGGGAGGATGGGTGACAGTTGTGTTAGTAAGGCCGCACTCAACCTACAAGACTGGATTGTGTCCTGAGGCAATCTCTTGAGATATAAAAGAGAGAAGTGAGCAGAGAGACAGGGGGACCTCATACCACCAAGAAAGAAACAGCAGGAGCACAGCACATCCTTTTGACCTGAGGTTCCTGCACAGAGAAGCTCCTAGTCCAGGGGAAGACTGATAACAATGAGGACCTTCCTCCAGAGCTGACAGAGAGAGAAAGCCTTCCCCTGGAGCTGACACCCTGAATTTGGACTTCTAGCCTACTAGACTGTGAGAAAATAAATTTCTCTTTGTTAAAGCTATCTACTTGTGGTATTTCTGTTAGAGCAGCACTAGATGACTAAGACACTATGTTTGAGCCTCGCGTTGCAGCTACTGTGTCAATTCATCTCATCGAGGGTCTTCTTTTTCACTGACCCTCTATTTACCAAGTATGAGGACCTCCTCCAGTGATTGGGTCTTCTTGATGACATGTCCAAAGTAAACAACATGAAGTCTCACCATCTTTCCTTCTATGGAGAATTCTGTATACTTTCTCCAAGACCGATTTTGTTCATTTTTTTGGCAGTCCACGGTATATTCAGTATTCTTCATCAACACAATTCACACGTGTCAAATTCTTCAGGCTTCCTTTTTCATTGTTCAGCTTTAGCATTCATATGAGATGATTGAAAATGTGATGACTTGGGGTCAGGTACAACTTAATAATCAAAATGACATCTTTGCTGTTTAAGATTTTAAAGAAGTCTTTTGCAGTATATTTTCCCAGTGCACTACATTGTTTGATTTCTTCACTACTGCTTCTATAGGCATTGATTGTTTATCCAAGCAGAATGAAATCCTTGACAGCTTCAATTTCTTCACTGATGTTATTTATGTGCCTGGGTATGAAAATTTTTGTTTACTTTCAGGTGTAATCCATACTGAAGGCTGTAGTTTTTCACCTCCATTAGTAAGTGTTTCAAATCCTTTTGATTTTCATTTGTATCATCTGCATATCACAGGTTTTTTTTAACATTAGTTTATTCTAAGATTTTTTTTTTAAATTTATTTTTTCCCATGCAAAAATTTATATATACACTGTTATGTGATGCTAATTTCTCTCCCCATACTGACAGCACACTCCTCCTTTCCACCCCTAATTCCCCATGTCACTTCAACCAGCTCCTAACCCTCTCTGCCTTCCCATCTCACCTCTGGACAGAAGCTGTCCATTTAGTCTCTTGTATCTACTTGAGCTAAGAGGCACACTCCTCTTGAGTATCAATTTATGTCCCATAGTCCAGTCCAATCCCTGTCTGAAGAGTTGGCCTTGGAAATTATTTTAGTTCTGGGCTGATAGAGAATCCAGGCACCATGCTTTCCAGGGTTCCTCCAGTCTCAGTCAGACCATTTAGTCTGGTCTCGTTACTAGAATTTGAGTTCTGCACCCTACCTTTCTCCTGCTCCATCAGGGACTCTCTGTTGTGTTCCCTGTCAGGGCAGTCATTGGTGGTAGCCAAGCAGCATCTAGTTCTTCTGGTCTCAGGCTGATGAAGTCTCTGGTTTATGTGGCCCTTTCTGTCTCTTGAGCTAATACTTCCTTTTTGTCTTTGGTGTTCTTTGTTCTCCTTTACTCCAGGTGGTTGGGACCAATTGATGCATCTTAGATGGCCACTTGCAAGCTTTTAAGACCCCAGATGCCACTCACCAAAGTAGGATGCAGAACATTTTCTTAACAAGCTTTGTTATGCCAATTGATCTACATGTTCCCTGAAAGTATGGTCCCCATACCCTTACCCTGCTACTCTGTCTCTCAAAGTATTTGATTGTATTCAGGAAACATTTTAGCTTTGGTTTAGTCCAGTTGTGATGACTTCCCCTGTAGTGTGTGCTGTCCTTCCTTTCACCTAAGATAATTCTTGTCTACTGTCTAGTTAGTGAATAACCCTCACCCCCCCCCCCCCCACCCTCGTAACCATCAAAGAGTGTTTTCTTCTACGTTTAAACCTTTTCTTGGGTTCTTATAATAGTGGTCTTATACAATATTTGACCTTCTGTGACTGACTAAATTCACTCAGCCTAATGCCCTCCAGATTCCTCCATGTTACAAGATGTTTCACGGATTCATCATTGTTCTTTATAACTGCGTAGTGTTGCCTTGTGTGGATATACCATAACTTGTTTATCCATTCATCTGTTGTTGGGCACCCAGGTTGTTTCCATCTTTCTGCTATGGTGAACAGTGTTGCAATGAACATGGTGTGTATATATCTATTCGTGTGACGGCTCTTATTTTTCTAGGATATATTCCAAGGAGTGGGATAGCTGGAATGTATGGTACTTTTATTTCTAGCATTTTAAGGAAGCGCCAAATCGATTTCCAAAGCAGTTGTACCATCTTACATTCTCACCAACAATGTGTAAGTGTTCCAGTCTCTCCACAACCTCTCCAAAATTTATTATTTTGTGTTTTTTGGATTAAGGGCTAGCCTTGTTGGAGTGAGATGATATCTCATTGTAGTTTTGATCTGCATTTCTCTAATGGCTAATGATCATGAGCATTTCTTCATTTGTCTGTTAGCTGCCTAAATACCTTCTTTGGTGAAGTGCCTGTTCATATCTTTTACCCATTTTTTAATTGGGTTATTTGTCTTTTTGTTGTTGAAGTTTTGCAGTATCTTGTAGATTTTAGAGATTAGACTCTGATCGGATTTGTGGTAGCCAAAATTTTTTCTCAGTCTGTAGGTTGTGTTTTTACTCTTTTGGTGAAGTCTTGATGATCGTAAGTGTTTGCTTTTTAGGAGCTCCCATTTATCTAGTCTCTCTTCTGGTGCTTACGCATTGTTACTTATGGTTCGTATTGTGTTTACGCCATGTATTAGGGCTCCTAGCATTGTCCCTATTTTTTCTTCCATGATCTTTATCGCTTTTGATTTTATATTTAAGTCTTCGATCCATTTTGAGTTAGTTTTTGGCATATCACAGGTTTTAATGAGTCTTCCTCCAATCCTGATGTTGTGTTCTTCTTCATATAGTCTAGTTTCGTGGATTATTTTCTCATCAAATAGATTGAATAATTAAGATGAAAGGACACAACCCTGCTACATAACTTTTCCAGTTTTAAACTATGCAGTAACCCCTTGTTCTGCTTGAATGACTGCCTCATGATCTATGTACAAGTTCCACATGAGCACAATAAGTGTTCTGGGATTCTCATTTTTAGTAATGTTCTCATAATTTGTTAGAATCCACACAGTCAAATGCCTATGTGTAACTGACAAAACACAGATAAACATTTTTCCGGTATTCTCTGTTTTTGACCCAGATCCATCCAACATCAGCAATATTACCACTTGTTCCATGTCCTCTTCTGACCCAGCTTGAACTTCTAGCAGTCTTCTGTCTATGTACATTTGCAGACATCTTTAAATTATCTTCAACAAAATTTTGCTAGCATGGGATTTTAATGATATTGTTAGATAATTTTTACATTGCATTTTATCACCTTTCTTTGGAATGGGTATGACTATGGATCTTTTCCTGCTGGTTGGCCAAGTATCTGTCTTCCAAATTTCTTGACATAGATAAGTAAACACTTCCAGCATTGCATCCATTTGTTGAAGTATCTCATTTGGTGTTCTGACAATTCTTGGAGTTTTGTGTTTCTTCAATGCCTTCAGTGCTGCTTGAATTTCTTCCTTCAGTACCAGCAGTTCTTGCTCATACGTTCTCTCCTGAAATGGTGAACATCAATCGATTCTGTTTGTGACTCTGTGTAGTCCTTTCATCTTCTTTTGTTACTTTCTGCTTTATCAATTTTTTGCCCATACAAGCCCTCGACATTACAACTCAAGGCTTGAATTTTCTCTGTTGTTCTTTCAGCTTGAGAAATGCCAATATGTTCTTCCCCTATGGTTTTCTAACTCCATGCCTTTTCTCATTTGACTATAATATTTTTTCTTGTCTTTTGAGCCACACTTTGAAATCTTCTGTTCAGCTCTTTTACTTAATCATTTCTTCTGTTCCTTTTATCTACTCTGTGTTCAAGAGCAAGTTTCAGAGTCTCTTCTGACATTCACTTTGGTCTTTTTTTTTTTTCCTGTCTTTTTTAATGCTCTTTCACTTTATGTATGACGTCACTGATGTCATTCCACAACTCTTGTGGCCTTTGATCATTAATGTTCAGTGTGTCAAATCTATTCTTGAAGATGGTTTCTAAATTCAGGTCAGATGTATTCAAGGTTGTACTTTGGCTCTCATGGGTTTTAGCTGTTATTCTTCAGCTTGAACTTGCATATGAGCAACTGATTGTCTATTCCCCAGTTAGATCCCAGCTTTGTCTTGACTTGATAATATTGAGATTCTTGGTTATCTCTTTCCCTATATATACACCTATTCCTCACTTACCAACTTTCTCATTATCTGACATTTCACATTTATGACAAGAGTAAAAAATCTACTGTCCTATTATTTTGTGCATTAATGACATATGTCTGGTAGTAATGAACACTGAACTGCAAAACAAGAGTAACACTGGCTGTGATGGTTAAGGTTGTGTGTCCACTTGGTTGGGCCATAATTGTCAGTGATTTAGCAGTTATGTAATGATGTAGTCATCCTCCATGTTGTGATCTGAGGTGGTCATCCTCCATTTTTGCATAATGCCAATTTTCTCATAATGACCTGTTCTTTGGAACCTAACCATGTCAATAAGTGAGGAGTGGGTGTAGTTTATTGATTCCTCTTTTATCTATCCAGTGAGGTCCATGTATATAGTCGTCATTGGTGCTATTGACAAAAGTTTTTTCAATCAATAAGTCATTGGTCTTGCAGAATTCTATCATGCAATCTCTGTCATTGTTCATAGGCCATATTTTCCAAGTAAGGATTCTTATTCATTTTCAACTTTCACATTCCAATCATCAGTAACTATCAATGCATCTTGATTGCACATTTGATCATGTTTAGACTACAGGAGTTCATAAAAATCTTCAACTCATTCATCATTGTCATTCATAATTGGTGTGTAAATTTGAATAATAGTTATACTAACTGGTATTTCCTGTAAGCATTTAGATATTAACTTACAACCTGCAGTATTGTATTTCAGAATAGATCTTGAAATGTTATTTTTAACAAGGAATGCAATGCCATTCCTCTTCAATTTGTTGTTCTTGTCAGGTTCAAAATAGTCAATACCAGTTCATTTCCGCTAACTAATGCCTAAGCTATCAAGTTTGAAAATAGATGTTATATAATACAAGTCTGACTTGCAGAGTAAGGTACAAGGTTTTCTAAGTAACTTCTTGGAGTCTGGATGGTCTATGATGACCCCTAATGAGCTACCACTGCATAATATATCCATTTTCAAAAATTCAAATGTACATTGACATATTCAATGCTTTAAGAATTCTACTAGAAAGGAATTTGTTTTCTACCACTTAATTTGGTGTTATCCAAGCTTCTTTATCTAGAATACTGCATTAGTATCTCTTGACACTAGAGTTCCAAAAATCTGGTGTGTCTACAAGAAGGAAGAAAAAGGGAAAGAAGGAGAGACCGCATATATGTTTTTATTTTTTAAGGAAAATGTAGTTCCTAAAAGTGTAAGGTTATTTAATTACTTTGGCAGAAGTAAAGTTTGGCTAAAAACATAAAGGAAGGAATCACATCTTGATTGACAAGGATATCAGATCTAACCACAACTTTGGCAGGAAAGCATCTGTGAGAAGATGCAATGGGACAAAACACAAATACACAAAAAAATACATGAGTCTGTCAGTTTGTTGTACTGTGGTGGCTTGTGTATTGCTACAATACCAGAAGCTTTGACACTAGTATTTCAAATACTAGCAGGGTCACCTTGGTGGACAGGTTTCAGCAGAGCTTCCAGACTAAGGCCAATTAGGGAAAAGGACCTGGTAGTCTACTTCTGAAAAAAACCAGCCGGTGAAAACCTTATGAATAGCAAAGGAACATTGTCTGATATAGTGCCAGAAGGTGAGCCCCTCAGGTTGGAAGGCACTCAAATGATGACTGGGGAAGAGTTGCCTCTTCTAATAAGAGTGGACCTTAGACATGGATGGAGTCAAGTTTTCGAGACCTTCATTTGCTGATGTGGCATGACTTAAAATGAGAAGAAACAGCTGCAAACACCCATTAATAATCAGGACATGGAATGTCTGAAGTATGAATCTAGGAAAATTGAAATTCATCAGAAATGAAATGGAATGCATAAACATTGATATCCTGGGCATTAGTGAGCTGAAATGGACTGATATTGGCCATTTTTGAATCAGACAATCATGTGATCTACTATACTAGGAATGACAAATAGAAGAGGAATGGTGTTGTATTCATTGTCGAAAAGAACATTTCATGATCTATCCTGAAGTACAACACTGTCACGGATAAGATAATATCCATATGCCTACAAGGAAGACCAGTTAATACGACTATTATTCAAATTTATCCACCAGCCACTAAGACCAAACTTGAAAAAATTGAAGACTTTTTTTAACCAATTTTTGCTGTTGAAATTAATCAAACAAGCAATCAAAATGCACTGATAATTGCCAGAGATTTGAATGTAAAAGTTGGAAGCAAAGAGGAATTGGTAGTTGGAAAATACAGTAATGGTGATAGAAATGACACCAGAGATCCCATGATAGAATTTTGCAAGACCAACTTCTTCATTGCAAATACTTTTTTCAACAATGTAAATGGTGACTATACACGTGGACCTCACCGTATGGAATACACAGGAATCAAATTGACTACATCTGTAGAAAGAGAGGATGGAAAAGCTCAATATCATCAGTCAGAATAAAGCCAGGGGCCGACTATGGAATAGACCATCAACTGCTTATATGCAAGTTCAAGTTGAAGTTGCAGAATATTAAAAAAAAAAAAAAAAAAAAAACCCAAGAGAGCCAAAGTACAACCTTGAGTCTATCCCACTTGAATTTAGAGAGCATCTCAAGAATAGATTTGATGCACTGAACACTAATGACTGAAGAACAGACGAGTTGAGGAATGACAACAAGGACATCATACATGAAGAAAGCAAGAGGTCATTAAAAAGACAAGAAAGAAAGAAAAGACAAAAATAATGTCGGAAGGGGCTCTGAAAGTTGCTCTTGAAAGTCCAGTAGCTAAAACAAAAGGAAGAAATGATGAAATAAAAGAGATGAACAGAAGGTTTCAAGGGGAGGTTCAAGAAGACAAAGTGAAGTATTATAATGAAATGTGCAAAGATCTGGAGATAGAAAACCAAAAGGAAAGAATATGCTCAGTATTTCTCAAGCTGAAGGAACTGAAGAAAAAATTCAAGCCTCAAGTTGCAATATTGAAGGATTCTATAGGAAAAATACTAAACAATGCAGGAAACATTGAAAGAAGATTGAAGGAACAACTGCACAAAAAAGAATTGGTCAACATTCAACCATTTCAGGGGGTAGCATATGATCAAGAACCAATGGTATTGGAGAAAGAGATCCAAGCTGTACTAAAGGCATTGTCGAAAAACAAGGCTCCAGGAATTGACAGAATACCAATTGAAATGTTTCGACTAACAGATGTAGCATTGGCAGTACTCATTCATCAATGCCAAGAAATTTGGAAAACAGCTACCTGGCCAATCCACTGGAAGAGATCCATATTTGTACTCATTCCAAACAAAGGTGATCCAACAGAATGTGGAAATTATCAAACAGTATCACACACAGGTAAAATTTTGCTGAAGATCGTTCAAAAGCGGTTACAGAAGTACATCGACAGAGAACTGACAGAAATTTAAGAAGATGAATTGGAAAAAGGGATGTCATTGCTGATGTCTGATGGATCCTGGCTGAAAGCAGAGAATATCAGAAAGATGTTTACCTGTGTTTTATCAACTACGCAAATGCATTCCACTGTATAGCATAACAAATTATGGATAGCATTGCGAAGAACTGGAATTCCAGAACTCTTAATTGTGCCCCTGAGGAACCTATACATAGACCAAGAGTCAGTTGTACAAACAGAACAAGGGGATACTGCGTGGTTTAAAGTCAAGAAAGGTGTGTGTCAGGGTTGTATACTTTCACCATATTTATTTAATCTGTATGCTGAGCAAATAATCTAAGAAGTTGGACTATCTGAAGACCTTGGCATCAGTATTGGAGGAAGATTCATCAACAACCTGCAATATGCAGACAACAGAACCTTGCTTGCTAAAAATGAAGAGGACTTGAAGCACTTACTAGTAAAGATAAAAGACCACAGTTTTCAGTATGGATTACACCTCAACATAAAGAAAGCAAAATTCCTCACAACTAGACCAATAAGCAACATCATGATGAATGGAGAAAAGATTGAAGTTGTCAAGGATTTCATTTCACTTGGATCCACAATCAACACCCATGGAAGCTGCAGTCAATAAATCTAACAATGCATTGCACTGGGCAAATCTCCCGCAAAAGACCTCTTTAAAGTGTTAAAAAGCAAAGATGTCACTTTAAGGAAGAAAGTGAGCCTGACCCAAGCCATGGTGTTTTCAATCGCCACATATGTATGTGAAAGCTGGACAATAAATAAGGAAGAATGAAGAAGAATTGATGTCTTTGAAGTATGGTGTTGGCGAAGAATATTGAATATACCATGGACTGCAGAAGAATGAACAAATCTGTCGTGGAAGAAGTACAGCCAGAATGTTCATTAGAAGGGAGGATGGTGAGACTTCAGCTCACATACTTTGGACATGTTATCAGGAAGAACCAGTCCCTGGAGAAGAACATCATGCTTGATAAAGTAGAGGGTTAGAAAAAAAGACGAAGATCATCAACAAGATGTATTGACACAGTGGCTGCAACAAATGGGCTCAAGCATAATAATAATTGTGAGAATGGCACAGGACCGGGCAGTGTTTTGTTCTGTTGTACATGGGGTTGCCATGAGTTGGAACCGACTCAGTTACACCTAACAACACAACAAAACACGACATAGCTTGACATTCTCACTTTCTACATATATTCTGATTCCTAGTAATGCCTGGTCTCCCTTGTCTTATGAAAACTCCCCTTGGGCATACTTTTTGGAGTTTAGCCATATAAACCTCTCTTTTATCCTAAATGCAGCTCACAGCATCCAAGTCATCCTTCCTTACAGATTCATAAGCACAATCTATTTTTATGTTTCCAGGTTTGCTTGTGCTTTATGCATTTGATGTACCTGATAGTTCTAAGAAAAAAAATTCCAGTTATTTTCAAATCTATGAACTTTCATATAAATGTTCTTTTGAGCACCGAGGCTTTTTGTGTTTTGTAGAAAACAGAAAAAGGAAAAAAAAGTGGGGGGGGGGGTGGCTAAGCTGCTTTTAAGAGTTTTGAGATGTAACATTTTAAAAGTGTATATTCTTTGAGGTGGGGCCAAGATGGCAGAATAGTCAGATGCTTCCTGTGGTCTGTCTTACAACAAAGACCTGAAAAAACAAGTTAATCGATTATATATGACAATCTAGGGCCCTGAACAACAAAGGCAAAGTTGAGGAATCAGACTCAGTGGCAGGGGGAGGGAGAGACAGTTCAGAAACAGTGAGGAGTTGCCAGACCTGTCACAGTGGAAACTGGCACCCTTCAGGCCAGATTGGCTGGCACTCACAGTGAGGCAAGTAGTGGTGCTCAGGACGTGTTTTCCACATCAAGAGAGACCAAGCAGTGGAGAGTCTACTTATGCCTCCAGAACCAGTAAAAAGCAGTGTTCAATTGGCAAAAGATAAGTGCATGAATCTAACCTACCATGTGGATTAAAAAACACTCCCTTTAGGAAAAACTCTCTCCCCTTTACCAGCACCCTCCCTGCTTTGCACCAGGTCCTGGGCCAGCTTCAGCAATTGCTGTGTCCCCTGGGCCAGAAGTAGGACTCATCACACACCCTGAGCCTTTCTCCCAGCCTTGGAGAGGGAACAAAGTAACAAATAAGAAAAAATAATCTGCAAGTTCCCCTAAGCCAGGAACTCAGGGTAGGCGCAGCTCCTTTCCTTGGCACAGGCATAAGGGATCCAAGGACATTGAATGCCTTTCACCCCTGCATAGGTGTGTGCAGGCCTGTTTCAATAGCTTAGGCCCTCATTACCACAGTACAACAAGGTATATATCTGAAACCTAACTTAAACTGTATCAGCTATATGGAGGAATGGCAGGTTCAAAATATTTGACATCACTCTGCCCATTAAGCAGGGTTCTCACCTACCCACATCAGGGGCTTCAGGACTGGTGGCTCTACACATGTCACCTAGCACATATGACAGGGTTCCAATAATAAGTGGTGCCTCCTAGTCCTTACAGCCAATAGCATTAGGCGTCCAGAGTCAAGCTACAAAAACCACCCACCTCGCACTCTAGGAAACAGGGAAACACTTTCTTCCCAGACACTCAGGGGCAGCCATCAGCTCCCTGCCTTGCTCAGCGTGTGACCCACGACAGCAGCCAGATACCTATTCCTACTCCAATCATCCCTGTCCGTCTAGGACTGTAGGTGAGAGCCTGCACCACACACGTGGTGACCGACTACCTGACACCTGAGCTGAATCCATACAAAAAAAGTAAAAGGGCTCTTGGTCTCACATACTTATTAACACATCTACCCACCTGAAGACAGGAAGTTAGAGCTTCAAAGGTGCAAATAAGCAAACTAGCTCACAAGAGCAGCCTATTTGATCACATCAAAACAAGAAGCTAGGACACAGTAAACAAACAAACAATAAATAAATACAATAACTTATTCATGGCTCGGAGACAACAGTTAACATCAAATCACATAAAGAGGCAGACCATGATGGCCTCAGCAAACTCCCAAAACAAAGAATCAAGAAATTTTCCAGAGGAAGAGAACTTCTTGGAATTGCTGGAGGTAGAACACAAAAGATTCATATACAGAACACTTCAAGACATCAGGAAGGAGATAAGACAAAACACAGAACAAGCCAAGGAACACACAGACAAAGCAATAGAGGAACTTAAGAAGATTGGAGAAGAGCGTAATGACAAATTTAACAGGCTACAAGAATACACAGAGAGACAGCAACCAGAAATTCAGAAGATTAACAATAAAATTTCAGAATTAGACAACTCAATAGAAAGTCATAGGAGCAGAACTGAGGCAATGGAAGTCAGAATTAGTGAGACTGAAGATAAAGCACTTGACATCAACTTATTTGAGGAAAAAATCAAATAAAAGAATTTTTTAAAAATGAAGAAACCCTAAGAACTATGTGGGACTCTATCAAGAGGAATAACCTCTGAGTGATTGGAGTACCAGAACAGGGGGGATAACAAAAAATAAAGAGAGAATTGTTGAAGATTTGTTGGCAGAAAACTACCCTGATATTGTGAAAGATGATAAGGTATCTATCCAAGAAGCTCATCGAACCCCACATACGGTAGATCCCAAAAGAAAGTCACCTAGACATATTATAATCAAACTTACCAAAACCAAAGACAAAGAGAGAATTTTAAAAGTGGCTAGGGATAAACGAAAAGTCATATACAAAGGGGAGTCAATAAGTCTAAGCTCGGACTAGTCAGCAGAAACCATGCAGACAAGAAGGCAATGGGATGACATATATAAAGCCTTGAAGAAAAAAGAATGCCTGCCAAGAATTATATATCCAGTAAAACTGTCTCTCAAATATGATGGTGAAATTAGAGCATTTCCAGATAAACAGAAGTTTACAGAATTTGTGAAAACAAAACCAAAATTACAAGAAAACTAAAGGGATTCTTCTGGTTAGAAAATCAATAACATCAGACAACAACCCAAGACTAGAACACAGAACAGAGCATCCAGATAGCAACCAAGGTAGGGAAGTCACAAAAGTAAGTCAAAGATAAAACACTGAAAATACAGAAACAGAGACATCAATATGTAAAATATGACAACATTAAAACAAAAAAGAGGGACTAAAGATGTAGTCATAGATCTTTCATATGGAGAGGAAGTCAAAGTGATATAAAGAAATAAAAGATCGGCTTAAACTTAGAAAAATAGGGATAAATATTAAGGTAACCACAAAGGAAACTAACAACACTACACATCAAAACAAAAACATAGACTTAGCAAACAGAAAATCAACAACAATGAAAAAGATGAAAAGAAAATGCATAAAGAAAAATGACTCAGTACAGAAAATTAAGTGGAACAAAGAATCAACAACACACAAAAAAGACCTCAAAATGACAGCACTAAACTCATACCTATCAATAATTACACTGAATGTAAATGGATGAAAGGTGCCAATAAAGAGACAGAGAGTGGTAGAATGGGTAAAAAACCACTATCTGTCTATATGCTGCCTACAAGTGACACACCTTAGACTTAAAGACACAAACAAACTAAAACTCAAAGGATGGAAAAAAATATATCAAGCAAATAACAGTTAGAAAACAGCAAGAGTACCAGTATTAATCTCTGACAAAATAGACTTTAAGGTAAAATCTACCACAATGGATAAGGAAGGACACTACAAAATGATTAAAGGGTCAATATACCCATAATAAATACTTACACACCCAATCGGGGCTCCAAAATTCATAAAACAAACTTTAACAGCACTGAAAAGAGAGATAGACAGCTCTACGATAGTAGTAGGAGACTTCAACACACCACTTTCAGTAAAGGACAGAACATCCAGAAAGAAGCTCAATAAAGATAAGGAAGATCTAAATGCTACAATCAACCAAATTGATCTCATAGACATATACTGAACTCTCCACCCAACAGCAGCCAACTATACTTTCTTTTTGAATGCACATGGAACATTCTCCAGAAGAGACTACATATTAGGCCATAAAGCAAGCCATAACAAAATCCAAAGCCTCAAAATACTACAAAGTTTCTTTTCTGACCATAAAACCATAAAAGTAGAAATCAACAACACAAAAAGCAAGGGAAAAAAATCAAACACACGGAAATTGAGCAACACTTTGCTCAAAAACTACTGAGTTAGAGAAGAAATTAACAATGGAATAAAGAAATTCACAGAATCAAATGAGGCTAAAAACACATCCTATCAGAACCTTTGGGATACAGCAAAAGCAGTGCTCAGAAGTCAATTTATAGCAATAAATGCACACATTCAAAAAGAAGAAAAGGCCACAATCAACACATTAACTCTACAACTGGAACAAGTAGAGAGAGAGCAGCAAAAGAAACCTTTGTGTGCCAGAAGAAAGGAAATAATAAGAATTTGAGCAAAATTAAATGAAACAGAGAATAGAAAAACAATTGAAAGAGTTAACAAGACCAAAAGCTGGTTCTTTGAAAGATCAACAAAATTGATAAACCATTGGCCAAACTGAAAAAGAAAAACATGAGAGGAAGCAAATAACCTGAATAAGAACTGAGATAAGTGATATCACAACAGACCCAAATGAAATTAAAAGAGTCATAACAGAAACTATGAAAAATTGTACTCTAACAAATTTGAAAACTAGAGGAAATGGACAAATTTCTAGAAACACACTACCTACCTAAACTAACACAAACAAAGGTAGAACAACTAAATAAACCTATAAGAAAAGAATGGATTGAAAAGGTAATTAAAAAACTCCCAACAACAACAAAAAGCCCTGGCCCTGACAGTCTCACTGGAGGATTCTATCAAATTTTCAGAGAAGAGTTAACACCACTACTACCAAAGGTATTTCAGAGTATATACTCCCAAACTCATTCTATGAAGCCAGCATACCCCTGATACAAAAATCAGGTAAAGGCACCACAAAAAAAGAAAACTACAGACCAATATCCCTCATGAACACTGGTGCAAAAATCCTCAACAAAATTGTAGCCAATAGAATTCAACAACTTATCAAAAAAATAATTCACCATGACCAAGTGGGATTTATACCAGGTATGCAGGGATGGTTCAACATTAGAAAAACAGTCAATGTAATCCATCACATAAATAAAACAAAAGATAAGAACCACATAATCTTGTTAATTGATGCAGAAAAGTCATTTGACAAAGTCCAACACCCATTAACGATAAAAACTCTCAGCAAAATAGGAATAGAAGGGAAATTCCTTAACATAATAAAGGGCATTTATACAAAGCCAACAGCCAACATCATCCTAAATGGAGAGAGTCTGGAAGCATTCCCCCTGAGAACAGGAACCAGACAAGGATGTCCTTTACCACCACTCTTATTCAACATTGTCCTGGAGGTCCTAGCCAGAGCAATTAGGCTAGAAAAAGAAATAAAGTGCATCCAAATTGGTAGAGAAGAAGTCAAAGTATCTCTAAGATGATATGATCTTATATACAGAAAACCCCAAAGAATCCACAAGAAAACTACTGGAACTAACAGAAAATTTCAGCAAAGTTTCAGGATACAAGATAAACATACAAAAATCAATTGGATTCCTTTACACCAACAAACAGAACTTCGAAGAGGAACTCACCAAATCAATACCATTTATAATAGCCCCCAAGAAGTTAAAATACTTAGGAATAAATCTAACCAGAGACATAAAAGACCTATACAAAGAAAACTACAAGACACTACTGCAAGAAACCAAAAGAGACCTACATAAGTGGAAAAACATACCTTGCCCATGGATAGGAAGACTCAACATTGTGAAAATGTCAATTCTACCCAAAGCGATTGACAGATACTGTGTAACCCCAATCCAAATTCCACTGGCATTTTTTAATGAGATGGAGAAACAAATCACCAGCTTCATACAGAAAGGGAAGAGGCTCTGGATAAGCAAAGCATTACTCAAGAGGAAGAATAAAGTGGGAGGCCTCACACTACCTGATTTGAGAACCTATTATACTGCCACGGTAGTAAAAACAGCCCAGTACTGATACAACAACAGATACATAGACCAATGGAACAGAGTTGAGAATCCAGATATAAGCTCATCCACCTATGAGCAACTAATATTTGACAAAGGCTCAAAGTCAGTTAAATGGGGAAAAGACAGTCTTTTTAACAAATGGTGCTGGCATAACTGGATATCCATCTGCAAAAAACTGAAACAAGACCCATACCTCACACCATGCACAAAAACTAACTCAAAATGTATCAAAGACCTAATTATAAAATCGAAAATGATAAAGATCCTGGAAGGAAAAACAGGGACAACACTAGGACCCCAATACATGGCATAAACAGAATACAAACCATAAGTAACACTGCACAAACACCAGAAGAGAAACTAGATAACTGGGAGCTCCTAAAAATCAAACACTTATGCTCATCAAAATACTTCACCAAAAGAGTAAAAAGACAACCTACAGACTCGGAAAAATTTTTTGGCTACAACAAATCCAATCAGCATCTAATCTCTAAAACACAAAAGATACTTCAAAACCTCAATAACAGAAAGACAAATAACCCAATTAAAAAGTGGGTAAAGGATATGAACAGGCACTTCACCAAAGAAGACATTCAGACTGCTAACAGATACATGAGGAAATGCCATTAGAGAAATGCAAATCAAAACTACAGTGAGATATCATCTTACCCCAACAAGGCTAGCATTAATCCAAAAAACACAAAATAATAAATGTTGGAGAGGCTGTGGAGAGACTGGAACACTTATACACTGTGGGTAGGAATGTAAAATGGTACTACCACTTTGAAAAGTGATTTGGTGCTTTCTTAAAAAGCTAGAAATAGAAGTACCATACAATCCAGCAATCCCACTCCTTGGAATATATCCTAGAGAAATAAGAGCCGTCACAGAATAGTCATATGCACACCCATATTCATTGCAGCACTATTCACAATAGCAAAAAGATGGAAACCACATAGATGCTGATGAATGGATAAAGAAATTATGGTATATTCACACAATGGAATACTACACGACGATAAAGAAAAACGATGAATCCATGAAACATCTCATAACATGGATGAATCTGGAAGGCATTATGCTGAGTGAAATTAGTCAGTCACAAAAGGACAAATATTGTATAATACCACTATTATAAGAACTCAAGAAAAGGCTTTAAACACAGAAGAAAACATTCTTTGATGTTTACTAGGGTGGAGAGGGAGTGAGAAGGGTATTCACTAACTAGGCAGTAGACAAGAATTATCTTAGGTGAAGTGAAGGACAACACACAATACAGGGGAAGTCAGCACAACTGGACTAAACAAAAATCTAAGAAGCTTCCTGAATACAACCAAACACTTCAAGGGTCAGAGCAGCAGGGGCAAGGGTCTGGGGACCATGGTTGCAGGGGACATCTAGGTCAATTGGCATAACAAAGTTTATTAAGAAAATGTTCTGCATCCCACTTTGGTGAGCTGCATCTGGGGTCTTAAAAGCTAGTGACCAGCCTTCTAAGATGCATCAGTTGGTCCCAACCCATCTGGAGTAAAGGAGAATGATGAACACCCGAGACACAAGGAAAATATTAGCCCAAGAGACCACATAAACCAGAGATTCCATTAGCCTGAGACCAGAAGAGCTAGCTGGTGTCAGCCTACCACCAATTACTACCGTGATAGGGAACACAACAGAGAGTCCTTGATAGAGCAGGAGAAAAGTGGGGTGCTAAACTTGAATTCTAGTAAAAAGATCAGACTTAATGGTTTGACTGAGACTTGAGGAACCCTGGAAGACATGGCCCCCGGACTCTCTGTCAGCTCAAAACTAGAACCATTCCCAAGGCCAACTCTTCAGACATAGACTGGACTATAAGACATAAAATGATACTCATGAAGAGTGTGCTTCTTAGATCAAGTCGATACATGAGACTAGATGGGCAGCTCCTGTCTGGAGGCAAGATGAGAAGGCAGAAAGGGACAGGAGCTGGTTGAATGGACACAGGAAATCCGGGGTGGAAAGGAAGAGTGTGCTGTCACAGTATAGGAGAGCAACTAGGGTCACATAACAATGTGTGTATACATTTTTGTATGAGAAACTAACTTGAATTGTAAGATTTCACTTAAAGCACTATTTTAAAAAAAAGTGTATATTCTTTTTGAGAAAGTATAGACCAGGTTCTTTTGAATATAAGTGAACAGTGTTAGGTGAATTTCTGGGAGGTGGACCACTGGATATTTCTATGAAGCAATAAAATATCAGAAAGGACAAATACTGAAAGGAAATAAAAATTTACTTGGAATTTTTTGATATTCCAAAGGTGAAAATTAAAAACCATTTTTAATGTTTTACATAAGTGTCACATTTTTTATCATCATGTTTAATCTGACTCTTTCTGTTAGGGTGAGTGTGAACTGCATACAGACTGACAAGTGAACATTCATTCAATAAATATACTTTAGTGCTTACTAGTGTCAAGCACTGTTCTTGGTGCTTCGTATATTTCACTGAATAAAAGACAAAGATCCTTACCCTGGAGAATTACATTCTGAATAAGAGGTTTCCTGGTATACTCGTGGGAGTTTGCTCTTAGGTTAGAGGATCTGAATTTAAGTCAAGGCTCTGCACTCCCTGCTCTGGGACCTCAGGCCATTTATCAATCTTTCTAAGCCTCAGCTTTCACATCTAGAAAATGGGGGTAACTTTTCCATACCTAACAGGACTGCTGTGAGAGTTGGATGGGAAATGATGTGAAAATATTTGATAAACCACAAAGGTTCTGACATGTATTATTGGTCCTGAAAATTATCCTCATTTTAGAAGAATTGCCACTTTTCAGAATTATCTCTGACTTGTTTTAAGTGCATTTAGAGCCAAAGGGAAAACTCCTTTACTCCTACCAAGGTGGGGCATAAAAACTGGGACCAGATATGTCCACTGGGGGTATGGGAGGGGACAGGTAGGTAGAGGATAGGTAGAGGGAGGAGGTCCTGTGGAAGGGTCAGTGTTCACAGCGTGATGGGGCAGGGGTGAGGAGCAATCTGTTATGGGAATAAGAGCCTCTGACACCTATAGACAGGTTCAGAGAAACACTCTTCATCTGAGTCAAGAGGCATCTGGCCTCAGAAGAACTACACTAGGAAGCTTCTTTGAGGGCAGAGGCCCAAGATGGTGCTGAGTGGTTTATATAGCTTCAGACTCAGAGCTGTTCCAGCACAAGCTCCTTCTGAGAGTGGCTTACTATAGGTTCATTGGTGTTTATGTTTGCTGGTTTGATAAAATTTGCAAAAATAAGCTATTTTATTTCATTTGGTTAGGGATACTGTCTCTTTCCACCCTGATGTCCCTCCTGCACACTTTCACAGTGTGAGTGGCTTTGGAGTGGCTGCAGGCACTTTTGGGGTTTAAGTAAAGGCGAGTGGGAAATACCTATAAATTGGGTTTATAAACTAGGTTTAGAGGGCTAGATTTGGGAGGTTTGTAGTCATTCTCATATATAATCAGGTTACTGCTCACTTTCCCAAAGAAGGACTGGCTTCTCAGAGTACACCTATACCCACAGTGAGTCTCACTAGGAGTGTGGACACAAAGATGAAGGCCATGAGTCATGGACATATGAGCACTTCTTAAGATGCTTGCACCCCAGTCTGTGGGGAATGGAGGAGAAACAAAGTTTGAAATGTCCAGAGACATCAGGTTTGTAGACATTTACAAGCATGTTCTACATATAAGCTTTGTTTCTGGACATCAAACATGAGAAGGTTTATAGTCATTTGAACAGAAGCTCCCTCCTATCAGGAGCAGATTCAATTATGCAGAGGGTACAATTACAAACATGGCATACTTCGTTTCTTCTTCATGAGGGCCTTGTGATTCTTGTTTATTGAGCACAAATTGCAGCATCACCGCAAACAGCAGGTACCTCTGTGTGTGAGGTCAATGTTTCATACACTCTAACATATGAAAATATGCCTGGAGTATCAGACACATGTTTTCCTGAATAAATTCTGGTGGTTCCAACTGAACCACAGCCTGAGAAAAACAGAGTTCTGGCAGCAAGACTCCTGCACTAGGTCATAGGAAATCAGGATATCTAATACAACTACTTATGATTTGATTGTACAATTATGTAGCTCAAAATGTAGCAAATTAAAAATATTTTTAATTGTTAATGTGTAAGTCTTAATTTGAGATTAATTTTTATATTTTTTTATTTATCATACTAAAATTCAAATATAATGGGAAGTAAATGTCCTTACTAAAAGAAAATAAAGGAAGTGTGTATGATATTTGTTGTGATTTCTTTCCTCATTCTAAATAAATACTGTAGTTTGCACCTAATTTTGAATTTGTAATTGTGTAATTGTAATTGTATGTTCTTTTTATAATGGCAGGGGAAGTCCAGGATAGGTTAGCGAGGGATACACCACATGGGCTGGCCGAAGACAGGTAGCCCAGTTCTGAATACCTGCCCAGACTGCCCAGGACCCAGAGGGAGCCATGGCCTTGGCAGGTAAGCCTGCAGGTGTGGGAACCCAAGCACAGTTCCAGAAGATATGTCAGGTAAGTGGAGAGAGGTAATGAGATGCCATATGTCCCCTGGAAATGGACGAACTAAATGTGGCCTTATGCATGCAGTGTGAATATTTGACCAAGGGTTTCTTTTTGCTAAAAAAAAGAAAGAAAGAAAGAAAGAGTGCTGCTTTTGGCAAAGATAGAGTAACAAGGACCAGATTTATTCTTCTAACTGAAACAACTAACAAAGCAGAAAAAACACACGAAGTAACTGTCATCAAGATATTGCAAGTTGGGCAGCAAAGAATAGTAACCCCTAGGATGGGAAATAAATGCAGAGAGCCCTATGATGGCTTCAGTCACTGCCTAGAAAAGGTTTCCCAGCCACAGGTAGGGAGGAAGAGCCAAGATGGAACCCAGATGTCACCCTGAGTGCAGGAGACAAAGTTAAGAGTTGAGGAGGCCAAAGTGGTAGGTGTTGCAAGGCAGAGTACCAGGGAGGAAAGAGCTGCACAGACAGAGAGCTCCACAGGATCTGCAGAGAGACCCTTCTAGCCTTTAGTACAGATCTGTGCATGTGTGAGAAAATTGCCTGAGTTCAGGAACGGAGCAATCCCTGAGGCTCACAGGAGAGGGATAATAGTTTGCTTTCCCACCAGCCTAAGTGGAAAATCTCATTATTCATAGGATACTAGTTATAGTACTCAAAAGCATCAATGGTGGGCAAAGTTAGTTCTAGACCTAGCTCTCATTCCACTTAAAAAAACTTAGAGGTAATATCTGAAAGAATCAAACCATTCCTCATAATTTACTAGAAGAAAAGCTCAAAAATAATTCTAGCAAAAAAACATATCCAACATGCCACAAGGTAAAACTCACAATGTTTGGTCTCTAATAAAAAAAATTACAAGGCATGGAAAAAAGTAATACAACCCACAAAGATGAGAAAAATCATTCAGTAAAAACCAACACAGAAATGACACAGATAATAAAATAGCAGACAAGGACATTAACAAAATTATGATAACCATATTCCATATATTCAAAAAGCTAGAGCAAAGATTGTGCATAGTATGTACAGATGTGAAACATATATGTAAAGGCACAAATAAAACTCCTAGAGATGAATACTGTAGTACTGGGGATTAAAGATGCACTGGATGGAATTCACAGCAGATCAGACACTACAGAGGAAAAGGTTATAAAACTGAAGACAAAGATATAAAACAATATAGCAGCTTAACTGAGCTTTGACCCTAAGACTCTTGGGTGAGTGCTACACTGAGTCAGCATCCAATGGTGAGCAATGCATGTATTTGGAGTGAGACACAAATCACAGCTCTGTCACATTGTAGGCTCCTTACTTAACTCCTTTGTCCACTCCTCCCACATTTCTAGGATGAAAATGATAATACCTCTATCTTAGGGTTCTTGAGAACATTTGGACTGTGAACACTCTTCATAAAATGACAATTCATACAAATGTAAGGTATCATCATAATGGACTTGGAAGGCTGTATTATTGAGTGATGGACATACTACATTGAACTCCTGCTCCAGTTACTTATGAGCTGTGGAGTGAATGCATGCCAATCAGTCTTTTTAAACCTTAATTGTCTTGTGCACTTTCTTGAAATTACTTGTCTTAAAAATGATCTAGAGGATTCCGAGAAGGTGATGACATAAACTGAACATCTTCTCCACAAATTAACCAAGAAATACAACTAGAAAATGGTGCTTGACCTTGAGGGACTCTGAATCAAGGAGCAGAGGACAGCAGTAGGGAACTACATAAGGTAGGAAAATTGCTTCTCTACCATCCCTACCCTCACCCAACCATGGGGGCTGCTGGCAGCTGTGAAATGGAGAAGCAACCCCAGCAAAGGAGCCTGCTTCCCTAATCACCACACCTCTCTCCTATTAAAAGAGATAGGACTCCAAGCTTCTGCTCTAAAATCAATAAGGCAGGACTCCCTGAGGGTCCTTTTGAAGCATGCCAGCCCCTCCCCCACCTAGTAACTGTCAGCTTCCAGGTTAAGAACCACTGACTGAGCCTGCTGTGAACTAGGAAGTGGGCAACTTGAGGGGAGCCTGTACCTTCTGTCAACATGTTATTCATGGGGCTCCAACAGCAACAAGGCAGGCCTTCCTGGAGGTCTGTTCAGAACATGCCAGCCCCTCCCTCACCCAGTAACTGTTGGCTGCAGCCTGCTATAAATTTCTACAAAAGACCCCCCCACCCCCTAGTGGAGTCCACTCTCACAACCAGCACTCTGCATGACTGTACACCACAGTGGACACCACATAGGCGAGGCCTCCAAAATCAATAGGACAAACCTCTCTGGAGGTCAGTTCAAGTCTGTCTACCCGCCTTTTCAGGTGACTCTGAGAACTGCTAAATGAGGCTGCTGTGAACGAAAAACTGGGCACCTTGGGTGGAGCATGCACCCACAGCCAATATACTACTGGAGGAGCTTTGAAAACGAGACAGACCTCCTTGGGGTTTGTTCAGTGCACGTCAGTCCCTCTCCCGTTGGTAACTGTCAACTGCTGGACTAATACAAATTTTTACAGAAGGTCACCTACAGTGGAGCTAAGAGGTGGGTTCCATAAGTAGAGACTCCTCCCCCAACCAAAACAGGGCCACAGGGGCTCTGAAATCAACAAGAAAGATATCTCAGGGTTGGTCTAGGGAGTTCCAGCCCCTACTCCTCCTAATAAGGTGTGGAAAGTATGCCTGTGCTTCCCCTGAATGCAGGCTCAGATATAAGTGGCCCTCACAGAGCAGGGAAGGAATCCTTAGGCAAAACCTGAGGGCAAAAACCACCCCCATAGGGGGCTCACTGGGTGTGGGCTTTCTGACTAGAAATGGTTGCAGAAACAGAGCAGTGGAGGAAGTGATAACCACATAAACAGGCCTGCGCCTCCTGGTGGACAAATTGATTAATGCACAAGATATCTCTTGAGTGGCTGTGCCCTCTGGTGGACAGATTGATCACTGTGTGCAATACTTCAAACTTTTTCATTATTATTATACCCGTTAACGGTGCTCTGTGATCAGTGACCTTTGATGTTACTATTGTAATTGTTTTGGAGTGCCATGAACTAAGCCCATATAAGGTGGCAACCTTAATCAATAAATGTGTGCTGACTGCTCCAGAGATTAGCCATTCTCCCATCTCTGTCCTTCTCCTCAGGCCTCCTTATTCCCTGTGACACAATAATATTGAAATTAGGCCAATTAATAACCCTACAATGGCATCTAAGTGTTCAAGTGAAAGAAAGAGTCACATGTCTCTTACTTTAAATCAAAAGCTAGAAATGATTAAGCTTAGAGAGGAAGGCATGTGGAAAGCCAAGATAGGCCAAAAGCTAGCCAAGTTGTGAATGCAAAGGAAAAGTTTTTGAAGGAAATTAAAATGCTACTCCAGTGAACACATCAATGATAAGAAAGCAAAACAGCATTACTGATGATATGGAGAAAGTTTTAGTGGTCTGGATAGAAGATCAAACTAGCCACAACATTCTCTTAAGCAAAAGCCTAATCCAGAGCAAGGCCCTAACTCTCTTCAATTCTGTGAAGACTGAGAGAAGTGAGGAAGCTGCAGAAGAAAATTTTGAAGATAGTAGAAGTTAGTTCACAAGGTTTAAGGAAACAAGCTATCTCCATAACATAAAAGTGCAAGGTGAGGCAGCAAGTGCTTATGTAGAAGCTGCAGCAAGATATGCAGAAAATCTAGCTAAGATAATTGATGAAGGTGGCTACACTAAACAACAGATTTTCATTGTAGATGAAACAGCCTTATATTGGAAGAAGTTGCCATCTAAGACTTTCATAGCTAGAAAGAAGTCAGTGCCTGGCTTCAAAGCTTCAAAGGACAGGCTGATTTTCTTGTTAGGGACTATTGCAACTGATGACTACAAGTTGAATCAAATGCTCATTTACCAGTCTGAAAATCCTAGGGCCCTTATGAATTATGTTAAATCTACTCTTCCTGTGCTCTATAAATGGAACAACAAAGCCAGGATGACAGCACGTCTGTTTACAACATGGTACATTGAATATTTTAAGCCACTGTTGAGACCTACTGCTCAGAAAAGAAGATTCCTTTTGAAATATTACTGCTCATTGACAATGCACCTGGTCACCCAAGAGCTCCGATGGAACTGTACAAAGAGATTAATGTTGTTTTCGTGCCTGTTAACACAACATTCATTCTGCAGCCAACGGATCAAGGAGTAATTTTGACTTTCAAGTCATATTATTTAAGGAATATATTGCATAGGCTATACTGCCATAGATAGTGAATCCTCTGATGGATGTGGGCAAAGTAAATTGAAAACCTTCTGGAACGGATTCACCATTCTAGGTCTCATTAAGAATATTCATAATTCATTGGAGGAGGTCAAAATATCAACATTAACAGGAGTTTGGAAGAAGTTGATTCCAACCCTCATGGATAACACTGAGGGGTTCAAGACTTCAGTGGAGGAAGCAACTGAAGATGTGGTGGAAATAGCAAGAGTACTGGAATTAGAAGTGGAGCATGAAGATGTGACTGAATTGCTGCAATCTCATGATAAAACTTCAACGGCTGAGGAGTTGTTTCTTGTGGATGAACAAAGAAAGGGTTCTGTGAGATGGAATCTACTCCTGGTGAAGATGTTGTGAACAATTCTGAAATGACAACAAAAGATTTACAATATTACATAAACTTAGTTGATAAAGTAGTGGCAGTGTTTGAGAGGACTGACTCTAATTTTGAAAGAAGTTCTACTGTGGGTAAAATGCTATCAAACAGCATTGCGTTCTACAGAGAAATCTTTCGTGAATGGAAGAGTCAACTGATGCAGCAAACTTCATTGTTGTCTTATTTTAAGAAATTGCCACAGCCACCCCACCTTCAGCAACCACTGCCCTGATCAGTCAGCAGCCATCAACAATGAGGCAAGACTCTCTACCACCAAAAAGATTACGGCTCGCTTAAGGCTCGGATGAAGCTTAGCATTTTTTTTAGCAATAAAGTATTTTTAATTAAGGTATGTACATTGTTTTTTTAGACATAATGCTATTGCACACTTAATAGACTACAGTATAGTGTAAACATAATTTTTATATGCACTGGGAAACCAGAAAATTCAAGTGACACACTTTATTGCAGAAAAGGAGGGTGCTTCCTCTGGCCACTTATTCTCAGTAGATTTTCCAATTGGCCCACTTGCCAATTCCACCAGGCTTGTCTGGTAGTGTCAACAGGACTTCCATTTGATCCAGGAGACAAATGAGCCTATCTGGATTGCCTTCTGTTTATAGTTGGGAGATTGGGAAACATCAGACCTGGTTCACCTTTCTGTTGGATGGAGGGGTTTGTAAGATACCCTGCTGCTATATTTTCCTCCAGTCTTAGAGTCCTTAAGCAGTTCACCTTCCTCTTTCCAACTTTCAGAGTTGTCCTTTGGTTGTCTCTTATGTTATTTCCAGAGTTTATAGTTGTATTTAGTTGAAAGGAACGAGGAGAGATGATTTTATGTCATCTCATTCAGACTAGAAGTCCATATGCATTATATTGTGTCAACCATGAGGAGTGTGATGGTTAAGGTTGTGTGTCAACTTTACTGGGCCATGATTCTCAGTGTTTATATGTGATCACCCCACTCTCAGTACCAAATGTCTCAGGCTGGGTTCTCTAGAGAAGCAAAACCAGTAAAGTGTTTATATATAGAGAGAGATTTATATCAAGGAAATGGCTCAGGCGGTTATAGAGGCTGGAGCAGCCCAAGTCCTTGGATCACAATAGAGACTTCTCCTGATTCACACAGCTGCAGGGGCTGGCAAACCAAAGATCAGCAGGTCAGAGAGCAGGGATCTTGTTCACAGGCTATGAAGATGGACAAATCCCAAGATCACCAGGCAAGATCACAAGGCTTCTCCTGATTCACATAGCTGCAGGGACTGGTGAACCCAAGATAGGCAGGTCAGAGAGCAGGACTCTTTCTCACAGGCTGTGAAGATCAATGAATCCCAAGATCGGCAAATAAGCTGCTAGCTCAAGTCCCAAGCACTGGAGGTCAGACGAACAGGAGGCAGTTGCAGGATCCAGAGTAGGCAAAAGCCAGAACATCCACTTATATTCAGATGCAGGCCACCTGTCCAAGGAAATTCCCTTTCAAGTAATTGGCTACTCTCTCAGCAGAGGATAATTGTAACAATCAAGTGGATAGATATGTTCTGTGGAAACCAGCCATCCTCTTTCCCAAGTTACTCACATCATTGCTCAATAGGCTCATGAACAAAGTGGCCATGGTGGCAGGGATGGAATTTATGCATGGGCCCAGCAACATGGACTTCTACTCACCAAGGCTGACTTGGCTACAGCCACTGCAGAGTGCCTAATCTGCCAGCAGCAGGGACCAGCACTGAGTCCCCGATATGGCACCATCCCTCAAGGTGATCAGCCAGCAACCTGGTGGCAAGTTGATTACATTGGACCACTTGCATCTTGGAAAGGGCAGTGTTTTGTCCTTACTGGAACAGACACTTACTCTGGATATGGATTTGCCTTCCCTGCACACAATGCTTCTGCCAAAACTACAATCTGTGGACTTACAGAATGTCTTATCCACCACCATGGCATCCCACACAGCATTGTCTCTGATCAAGGGGCTCACTTCACAGCAAATAAAGTGCAACAGTAGGCCCATGCTCATGGAATTCACTGGTCTTACCATCTTTCCCATCATCCTGAAGTAGGTGGCCTGCTAGAACAATGGAATGGCCTCCTAAAGACAAGTATGGTGCCAACTGGGTGGCAATACTTTGCAGGGTTGGGGCAATGTCTCCAGGACGCTGTAAAATGCTCAAAACAATACCCAAGATTCATGGGTCCAGGAATCAAGGGGTGGAAATGAGAGTGGCACCACTCACTATTACCCCTCACAAGATTTTTGCTTCCTGTCCCCACGACCTTCTGCTCTGCAAGTCTAGAGGTCTTAGTTCCAAAGGGAGGAATGCTCTCACCTGGAGACACGTCACTGATTCCACTGAACTGGAAGCTAAGAATGTGACCCGGTCACTTTGGGCTCCTTATGCCTCTGGATCAACAGGCAAAAAGGGGAGTTACCATACTGAGTGGTGTGATTGATCTTGATTGCCAAGAGGAAATCAGACTGACATTATATAATGGAGGTAAAGAAAAGTATGTCTGGAATGCAAGAGATCTCTTAGGGCATCTCTTCATACTACCATGATCTGTGATTAAAGTCAATGGCAAATTACAGCAACCCAATTCCGACATGACTACTAATGGCCCAGATCCTTCAGGAATGACAGTTTGTGTCACCCCACCAGGTAAAGAAACATGACCAGCTGAGGTGCTTGCTGAGGGCAAAGGGAATACAGAATGGGTGGTGGAAGCAGGTAGTTCTAAATACCAGTTACGTCCACGTGACCAGTTTCAGAAACGAGGACTGTAATTGTTATGAGTATTTCTGATTTGTACGTGTGAATCAAATATTTTTGTTTTCTTCACTTATAAAATATAAGATGTAAACTGGACTAGTGCATTTTTGGTTGTATGCATGTTAGTTGTATCATGTTAGGCGTAAGTATGACTCTGTAACTGTCTTTATTCAGAAATTATGTATGGTTTGGCAAGATATGTACAGGTGCAAAGTTGACAAAGGGTGGACTGTGATGGTTAAGATTGTGTGTCAACTTGGCTGGGCCATGATTCTCAGTGTTTATATGTGATTACCCCCATGACTGGATCTGCTGTGAGTAGCCAATCAGTTGAAAGGGAGTTTCCCTGGGCATGTGGCCTGCATCCAAATATAAGTGGACGTTCTAGCTTTTGCCTGCTCTGGATCCTGCAGCTGCCTCCCGTTTGTCTGACCTCTGGTTCTTGGGACTTGAGCTAACAGCTTATTTGCCGATCTTGAGATTTGTCAATCTTCACAGCCTATGGACAAGAGCCCTGCTCTTCGACCTGCCAATCTTGGGTTTGCCAGCCCCTGCAGCTACAAGAATCAGGAGAAGCCTTGTGGTCTTGCCTGCCGATCTTGAGATTCGTCAATCTTCACAGCCTGTGAACAAAAGCCCTGCTCTCCAGCTTGCCTGTCTTGGGTTTGCCAGCCCCTGTGGCTATGTGAATCAGGAGAAGTCTCTATCATGATCCAGGGACTTGGGACATTCCAGCCTCTACAATCACATGAGCCATTTTCTTGATATAAATCTCTCTCTATATATATTTTATATGCTTTACAGGTTTTGCTTCTCTAGAGAACCGGGCCTAAGACAGGGAGCTATCATAGAATCTTGTTTTTTATTTGTTTGTTTGTTTGTTTTGAGCAGGGAAAGTACGCTTTATTAGTTTGGGGGCTTCAGAAAGGTTTTCTTTTCTTTTTTTTTTCCTATAATATGTAGCATGGATTGGAGGGAACAAAACTTAAAAGTAAAGAGACTGAATGAAGCTCCAATAACAGATAAGCATAGAGGATAGTGTAAGCCAATAAACCTAACTGGTACAAAAAAGATCTCAAAAACGAGATTATAATTTTAGTTTCTAGTCATACTCATTCAAGACTCAAAATGACAGTGCCTCATTCCTTCTGTGATCTCCAATGTACCTACACTATGAATCATCAACTTACTTCAAGTGCTATGCACATCAAAACTGGTACTAACCCATTTTCAGGAGAAAGTCACTAACTGCCTTTATATAGATGCTAGTATTATTATCTTTACCAATGCATTCCTCAAGTCCTCAGTGAAGGAAGTGTGCCTTAAGTGTGCATAAGCATGTTGTGCATGATAAATCTCCTTCAATAGTCTTATCTCTCTTACCTCTGGATTTTTTTTCTGCAATAGATCAAGCAAATTAAGGTCACTCAACTTTTTTAACAATAATATTAATAATAGTTATTAATTATTTATTTTAATTATATTTGTTGTTAAAATTTTTAGTGTGATAAAATATATATAACACAACATTCATCAATTCAACATTTCCTACATGAACAATTTAGTAACACCTATTACATTAACCAGAGCCCTAGTGGTGCAGTGGTTAAGAGTTTGGCTGTTAACCAAAAGGCTGGCAGTTTGAATCCACCAGGCACTCCTTGGAAACTCTGTGGGGCAGTTCTGCTCTATCCTATATGGTCTCTATGAGTTGGAATTGACTTGATGGCAACGGGTTTAGTTTTTTGTTTTTTTAATTACATTAACCAGAGCCCTGGTGGTACAGTAGTTAAGAGCTCAGCTGCTAAACAAAAGGTCAGCAGTTTGAATCCACCAGCTGCTCCTTAGAAACCCTACGGAACAGTTCTCTGTCCTATAGGGTCACTATGAGTTGGAACTGGCTTAATGGCAACGGGTTTATTACAGTAACCATGCTGTGCACCCATCACCAGTATCCATTACCAAATTTTCCATCACCATTAACAGATACCCAATGCTTCCTAAACAAGGACTTCTCCTTTCTCTCTCCCTCCCACCCCTTGTAGTCACTATAAACCTTGTTCTTTATATGTTTGCCTGCTATAGGTATTACATATAAGTGGCACCTGAACTTTTTAAAATGTGTGCAGTGCTGAATTCATGTATCAGTCAACCAATGAGTCACACATTTTAGCTACCACAATTATATATTGATAAAGCAGCCAAATCCAACATTATATTTCTCCTTCCCTTTTCTATTATCCATAAAGATTATTCTTACATAGAATCTCTGGCTTTCTGACATACTAACAGGCAAAATGTCATAGTGAATTTGGTGTACATACTGTCTTCTTCACTTTAGACTTTACGCTAATGCTACTGGAATTTGCTGTATTTTATTCTAGGTATAGGTCTGGACACAATAAGAGGGATGGATGTGAATACTAAGGAGAATTGGCCATCTCCATGCAGGGCAACTGACACATGAAAGATGACTACAGGGGCTCTGTGTCAAAGAAGGCTAATTTCCTCAAACAAGGGATGAGGAACTGTTCCTACAAGTAAAGGAGATCAGTGGAATACAAAGGTTCAAAGCACTGTGATTCATCAGCATCTCCCCAAATGTTTCCATTCTCATTGTCAGAGTCTCACTCTTTCTGAATTTTGCAATGTTTATATAGGGAATCTGACACAGCTCTAATTCAACTCATATGGAACTTCAAAAAGCCTAAAAATCAAACTTTCAGTGTAGATTTTTGGGACACATTGAGCCTGAAGCTACAAGAAATACTTGATGCTCTAAGGACAGACATAGAAATACTCTAGCTTCCCAACTGTGCCTTTGTCTGAAAGTTTAAATCCTCAAACTTGTTTCTTTCTTTCCTTATACTCTTCTGAGTAGTGGGAAGCAGCTTGTCCACCCCATAATCCTTGTACTCTCATCTCCTTCAGCATAATTTTCTAATCCAGCATCCATTATGTCTCCCAAATATTTGCCTTCCATTGGCGCTTCATGTTAGACAACTAAAGGTGATAATTAAAGTGACTGGATGCTCACATCTGGAAGCTTAGCCTGCTTTAAAATCTAGCCAGCTAATCCTAAATTTCCATATTTGAGGTTACTGCAGTCTCCACATCTCTTCTGAAACCAAATACCGTGTTAGTGAAGGCTCATTTAGAAAAGCAGAAGCCTCTCTAGGTATTTTGTGTAAAGAAAGGCTAAATACAGACAATTAAAGACTCATATACCATTGGAAAGGCTGAGGGAGAAGGGTCAAAAAGACCTTTTCAGAAAACCAAAATGTACAAGGATTGTAGGGAAACCACTGCCAGTGATCCCAACTGCTCATAGCGCCAAAGTGGGGGATTATCAGCAGGACTTTTAGAGTCACTGAAAGCCACCATCAATGAATTCATCTGACGCCTGAGGCTGGTGCTGGAGGAAAATGTCTTCTCTTTTTCCTTCCAAATGTTGTATGAATGCCTGCCATTGGTGAAATAAAAAATGAGAATCTCAAAGAGAAACAGATTCTGAAAAACTTTGGTTGAGGATTCTCCCCTGATATTCAGATAAAAATGTAGAATGGGAAGGAATTAATGCTGAGTTTTCAACAGAGTATCCAAGACAAGGGACATTGGTTCAACTGCCATCAGGGACTCAGACCTTCACTCCCACATAGCTTCTCTTGCTGGATTTCCCCAGAGACAGGACACATTGATGTTAATTTTTCCCGGTTTCACACTTAACAAGTTCTTGCATCAGAGAACACATGCTGGAGAAGCATATCATGCTTAGCAAAGTAGAGGGTCAGCAGAAAAGAGGAAGATCCTCAGTGAGATGGATTGACACAGTGGCAGCAACAGTGGCCTCAAACATACTTACTATTGTGAGAAGGACATAGAACCCAGCAATATTTCATTCTGTCATGCATAGGGTCTCTATGAGTTGGAACAGTTTCAACAGCACCTAACAATAACATAATGAAGCTACAGTGTGATATTGGGTTAATAATGGACATCTAGATCAATGGAATGAAACAAAGTGTACAGAAATAGAAAAAAAATTATATGTCAATAGATTTTGACAAAGTTGCATGGTAACTTATAAAGAAAAGATACCGTTTTCAAGGGGAAAAATGTGAAAACTATTTGATACTCTCATAGTAAAGAAAAGATATTGATTTCTATCTAACCCCATATACAAAAATATAATTTAAGTGCATCACAGACTTAAATGTAAAAACTAAAACTATAGATCGAACCGGGGGCAAGATGGCGCTCTAGGCAGAAACACCACGCCGTCCCTCCACAGCAAAGATCCGAAAAACTAAGCCTAACAGAGAATCAACAATCCTGAAACCCTAGAACACCAAATGAAGAGATAAAGAACTCAGCCAAACACCAAACGGAGTGAGAATACTAAAAGAGAACGGAGAGCGAGGAGAGACTCAGGCAGAGATTCCTTACCAGCTAACGCAGCGCGGACCCACCATCTTGGATTCCTATCGGAGACCAGCAAACGGGAGAGCAGCCTTGCAGAGCATCTGGTCGGAGACAGAACGACCGGTAAACTGCGGTGCGCGCTCTCCCACCACCCACCCCTCTCCGCCTCAGCTGGGGATCCCCTGCTTTCCGTGGCCGGGATCCCTGGGCGGGGGGGCGCCGGTGCTTGGGTTCCGCGCGCCCGGGCTGGGGGCTTTCTGGGAGCCGTTTGCTGGCACCTAGCGGACCTTTTTCTACCGCCTCCCCCTCCTTTTGCCTGGGTGCCTGGGTCCGGGTGCTGTCTCTGCTCTCTCCTGCGGGGCTGTGGAGCTGCGTGCGGGCGTGTGGCTGTTTCTGGGTCTGGGCTCCCGCGTGGGTGGGATCCCGGGGCCTTTGTTCGTTCACCCCTCTGCTTTCCGTGGCCAGGATCCCTGGGCGGGGGGGCGCCGGTGCTTGGGTTCCGCGCGCCCGGGCTGGGGGCTTTCTGGGAGCCGTTTGCTGGCACCTAGCGGACCTTTTTCTGCCGCCTCCCCCCCCTTTTGCCTGGGTGCCTGGTTCCGAGGGCCATCTCTGCTCTCTCCTGCGGGGCTGTAGGGCTGCGTTCGGGCGTGTGGCTGTTTCCAGGTCTGGGCTCCCGCGCGGGTGGGATCCTGGGGCCTTTGTTCGTTGGCCCCTCTGCTTCCCATGGCCACGGTCACTTAACCCCGAGACTATCGGCTTCTTGGAATTCGCGCCCCTGAGTGGGGGCTCTCTGGGTCCCATTTGTAGGCACTGACTGCTGGTGTTGCCCTTTTTTTTTTTTTTTTCTCAATTTTATTTTTCTTCCTTTTTTGATTAGTTCTGTCATATTTTACCTCTTTTTCTCTTTTGTCTTTCTTCATTGCTTAATTTCTTGTCCCTCTATCTCTTCCTTCTCTTTCTGATCCCTGAATACCAGGCGATGTATGCCTCTGTACCTTCTGGCCAGGCTGAGCTGTGAAAATTGAGACCGACTCCCCCAGACCTCATAGCTGCATCGGTGCGATCCCTGGGAACTTTGCAGTTTTTTAACTTTTCTGATTTTCATTTGGTCATTCTTTCCTTTTCTTTCTCTTCCCCCTTCTGGTTTCCTCCATCCCATAGTCTCTCATCTGTACATTCCAACGACAAACTCCCCTAGCATTCTTTTATGTTTGTACGCTTTTTGCTCCTCCTCCTCTCTCCTCTCTCCCATATCCAGCTTAGCTTCACACATAACCATCTTCCCGCTGCACCCTACCTACCTGCACCGTGCACTAGACATCACATCACCAAGCGGTGCAGGCACGCCCTATTGGAACCTGCCCAGCACTGACTACCGACCGTCCTGGTGGCTGCGGTGAGTGCCACAAGCAACCCATCCCAGTGGCTCCTCCTCAACTAGATCTGCCCAGCTGTACCACAAGAACGAAAAAAAAAAAAAATCTACAATCAATAAACGAGAGAAATATCTACTGAATGCCCCGAAAACAGCAAACAATATCAAAACATTTACAAAAACAAGACAAGATGGCTCCAATAGGCGTCCAAATTAAAACACCAGATAACTCTCCTGTGGAAGAAAATGCACTAGAAGTACCTGATACGGAACTCAAATCACTAATACTCGGAATTTTCCAAGAACTGAGGCAAAAAGCTGACAAACATGAGGAAAAAATAGACAAATTTATGGAAAATACAGACAAAAAATTGGAAGAATTCAGGAAGATGATGCAAGAACAAAATGCCAAAATAAATTCACAACTCGAAATTATACAAAAACAACAATTAGAAATCCAAAAGATAAACAACAAGATTTCAGAAATGGACGGTGTCATAGAAGGGCTGAGAAGTAGATTTGAAACCATGGAAGACAGGATCAGTGGAACTGAAGACAAACACTTGGATACAACTCTGTTTCAGGAAAACTCAGAAAAAAGAACAAAGAAAAATGAAGAGACCCTGAGAGTTATGTGGGACACAATTAAAAGCAAAAACTTACGAGTGATTGGCATACCAGAACAGGGGAAGAAAACAGAAAACACAGAGAGGATCATTGAGGAACTGCTGACAGAAAACTTTCCCAATATCATGAAAGATGAAAAGCTGGTCATCCAAGAAGCTCAACGAACCCCATATAGAATAGACCCCAAAAGAAAATCACCAAGACATATCATATTCACACTCGCTAAAACTAAAGACAAACAAAGAATCCTGAGAGCAGCTCGGGAAAAACAAGAAGTCACATACAGAGGAGAAACAATAAGACTAAGCTCAGATTATTCAGCAGAAACCATGCAGGCAAGAAGGCAATGGGATGACATATATAAAATCTTGAAAGAAAAAAATTGTCAGCCAAGAATAATATATCCTGCAAAACTCTCATTCAGATTTGATGGTGAAATTAGGTCATTTCCAGATAAACAGAAACTAAAGGAATATGCAAAAGTCAAACCAAACTTACAAGAATTATTAAAGGGAGTTCTTCGATCTGAGGACAAACAGCTTAAGCCCTCAGGCAGGACCTAGGACCTAGGATGCAGGTTAACATGAACCAGATACCATTCTAGGAACTGAACTACAGACGACTTTCCAAAAACAAAAGATATACAACAGGGAATCAGAGAAATCAATCAAAGGATGACAACAACATCAAAACAATGAAAGAGGGAACAAACGGCATAGGTATAGAACCTTCTAAAGGAGAAGAAGGCAAGGCGATACCAAGTAACGGTAGACTGCTGCAAAATTATAAAGATAAGGGTAAAATTCATGGTAACCACAAAAAAAGTTAACAAACCAACTCATAAAAATAAAGACGAAAAACATAAAGTCTCAACAAAAACAAAACATACAAAAACAAAAGAAATGAACACAAAATCCACAAACAAAAGGAACTCAGCACAAGAGAGCAAGAAGAACAAAGAAAACTTCAGCATCACAAAAAAAAGCACTACAAAATGACAGCAACAGACTCACATCTATCAATAATTACACTGAACGTAAATGGACTCAATGCACCCATAAAGCGACGGAGAGTGGCAGAATGGATAAGAAAACAGGATCCATCTATTTGCTGTCTACAAGAGACACATCTTAGAAACAAAGATGTGAATTTATTAAAAATCAAAGGTTGGAAAAAAATATATCAAGCTAACAACTATCAAAAAAGAGCAGGAGTGGCAATTCTAATCTCAGATAAAATAGACTTTAAAACAAAATCTACCATAAAAGACAAAGAAGGACACTATATAATGATTAAGGGGATGATCCATCATGAAGACATAACCATAATAAATATCTATGCACCCAATGACAGGGCTCCAAAATACATAAAAAAAAACTCTAACAGCACTGAAAAGAGAAATTGACAGTTCCACAATAATAGTAGGAGACTTCAACACACCACTCTCAGTAAAGTACAGAACAACTAAAAAGAAACTTAGCAAAGATACAGAAGACCTAAAGGACACAATCAGCCAACTGGACCTCATAGACATATATAGAACACTCCATCCAACCGCTGCAAAGTACACATTCTTTTCCAATGCACATGGAACGTTCTCCAGAATAGACCACATCTTAGGCCACAGAGCAATCCTCAACAAGATCCAAAATGCTGAGATAATTCACAGTATCTTCTCTGACCACAATGCCATCAAGGTAGAAATTAACACTAGAAAGAGCAAGGAAAAAAAATCAAACACATGGAAACTGAATAATAATCTGCTTACACATCAATGGGTAATAGAAGAAATCAGAGATGGAATTAAAAAATTCCTAGAATCAAATGAAAATGAAAACACATCATACCAAAACCTTTGGGACACAGCAAAGGCAGTCCCCAGAGGACAATTTATAGCAATAGATGCACATATCAAAAAAGAAGAAAGGGACAAAATCAAAACATTAACTACAGAACTCAAACAAATAGAAAGAGAACAACAAAAAAAGCCTACAACCACCGGAAGAAAGGAAATAGTAAAGATCAGAGCAGAAATCAATGAAATAGAGAACAGAAAAACAATAGAAAGAATCAACAAAACCAAAAGTTGGTTCTTTGAAAGAATCAACAAAATCGACAAACCACTGGCCAGACTGACAAAAGAAAAACAGCAGAGGGCACAAATAACCCAAATAAGAAATGAAATGGGGGACATTACAACAGACCCAACTGAAATAAAAAGGATTATAACAGAATATTATGAAAAACTATATTCCAACAAATTTGAAAACCTAGAGGAAATGGATAAATTTCTAGAAACATACGGCCTACCCAAACTACAACAAAGTGATATTGAAAATCTGAACAGACCCATAACAAGAGAAGAGATTGAAAAGGTAATAAAAAAACTCCCAACCAAAAAAAGCCCTGGCCCAGATGGCTTCACTGGAGAATTCTACAAAACATTTACAGAAGAGCTCGTACCAGTTCTACTCAAGTTATTTCAGAGCATAGAAGAGGAAGCAACACTTCCAAATTCATTCTATGAAGCCAGCATAACGCTGATACCAAAACCAGGCAAAGACATCACAAAAAAAGAAAATTACAGACCAATATCTCTCATGAATATAGATGCAAAAATTCTGAACAAAATTTTAGCCAATAGAATTCAGTATCATATCAAAAAAATAATACACCACGACCAAGTAGGATTCATACCAGGTATGCAAGGATGGTTTAACATTAGAAAATCCATCAACGTAATCCACCACATAAATAAAAGGAAAGAAAAAAATCACATGATTATCTCAATTGATGCAGAAAAGGCATTTGACAAAGTCCAACACCCATTCCTGATAAAAGCTCTCAATAAAATAGGTATAGAAGGGAAATTTCTCAACATCATAAAGAGCATCTATGCAAAACCAACAGCCAACATCATTCTTAATGGAGAAAGGCTGAAAACATTCCCCCTGAAAACAGGAACAAGACAAGGATGCCCTTTATCACCACTCCTATTTAACATTGTGCTGGAAGTTCTCGCTAGAGCAGTAAGGCAAGAGAAAGAAATAAAGGGCATCCAAATTGGTAATGAAGAAGTTAAACTCTCCCTGTTTGCAGATGATATGATACTATACATAGAAAACCCTAAAGACTCCAAGAGAAATTTACTGGAACTAATAGAAAGATTCAGCAGAGTAGCAGGATACAAGATAAACATTCAAAAATCAGTTGGATTCCTATACACCAGTAAAGAGAACGATGAAAAGGAGATCAGGAAATCAATACCATTTTCAATAGCCCCTAAAAAGATAAAATACTTGGGAATAAATCTGACCAGGAATATAAAAGACCTATACAAAGAAAACTACAAAACACTGCTGCATGAAACCCAAAGGGATCTACATAAATGGAAAAACATACCATGCTCATGGATAGGCAGACTCAACATTGTGAAAATGGCAATTCTACCTAAAGCAATCTACAAATACAATGCAATTCCGATACAAATACCAACAACATTCTTCAAAGAGATGGAAAAACTAATTATTAACTTTATATGGAAAGGGAAGAAACCCCGAATAAGTAAAGCACTACTGAAGAAGAAGAATAAAGTTGGAGGACTCACACTACCTGACTTGAGAACCTACTATACAGCTACAGTACTCAAAACAGCCTGGTACTGGTACAACAACAGAGACATTGACCAATGGAACAGAATTGAGAACTCAGATGTAAATCCATCCACCTACGGTCACCTGATTTTTGACAAGGGCCCAAAATACATCAAATGGGGAAAAGACAGTCTTTTTAACAAATGGTGCTGGCAAAACTGGATATCCATTTGTAGAAAAATGAAACAGGACCCATACCTCACACCATATACAAAAACTACTTCAAAATGGATCAAAGACCTGAATAGAAAGCCTCAAACTATAAAATTCATAGAAGAAAAAATAGGACCAACACTTCAGACCTTAATACATGGCATTAACAGGATACAAACCATAAACATCAACACAAAAAACCCAACAGATAAACTAGATAATTGGGATCTTCTAAAAATCAAACATCTATGCTCTTCAAAAGATTTCACCAAAAGAGTTAAAAGAGAACCTACAGACTGGGAAAAAATTTTTGGACAGTACAAGTCAGACAAAGGTCTAATCTCCATAATCTACAAGAAAATCCAACACCTCTACAACAAAAAGACAACCAATCCTATCAAAAAATGGGCAAAGGAAATGAACAGACACTTCACCAAGGAAGACATTCAAATGGCCAACAGACACATGAGGAAATGCTCGCGATCACTAGCCATTAGAGAAATGCAAATTAAAACCACAATGAGATACCATCTCACCCCGGCATTACTGGCACGAATCAAAAACACTGGAAATAACAAATGTTGGAGGGGCTGCGGGGAGACGGGAACTCTTATACACTGCTGGTGGGAATGCAAAATGATACAGCCATTTTGGAAAATGATATGGCGTTTCCTCAGAAAGCTAGAAATAGACGTACCATTCGATCCAGCAATCCCACTCCTAGGAATATATCCTAGAGAAATAAGAGTCATCACTCGAATAGACATATGCACACCTATGTTCATGGCAGCATTATTCACAATAGCAAAACGATGGAAACAACCTCGATGTCCATCAACAGACGAATGGATACACAAACTATGGTACATACACACAATGGAGTACTATGCAACGAGAAAGAACAATGAATCGGTGAACCATCTCATAACATGGATGAAACTGGAGGACATCATGCTGAGTGAAATAAGTTAATCACAAAAGGACAAATATTGTATGAGACCTCTATTGTAAAAACCCATGAAAAAATTCACATGCAAAATGTAACAATCCTTGTTGGTTACCAGGGATGGGGGGGGGGATACTAAATAGGTAATAGGTAAGTGGTAACTTGGGTGAGAGATGAGATAGTACATAGTACAGCGGAAACTAACACAACCTGCACAAGGAAAGGTCATGAAGGCCCTATAGACACATCCAAACCCCCCGAGGGACTGAGTTGTTGGACGGAGGGCTCTGGGGACCATGATCTCGGGGAACATCTAGCTCAATTGGCATGACACTACTTATAAAGATAATGCTCTACATTCTACCTTGGTGAGTAGTGTCTGGGGTCTTAAAAGCCTATGAGCGGCCATCTAAGATACTCCACTGATCTCATCCCTTCGGGAACAAGGGAGAATGAAGAGAACAGGATACAAGGAAAAGATTAGTCCGAAGGACTAATGGTCCACAGCTACCAAGGCCTCCACGGGACTGAGCCCAGTACAGCTGGATGGTGCCCGGCTACCACCAATGACTCCTTTGACCAGGATCACAACAGAGGGTTCTGGGCAGAGCTGGAGTAGGATGTAGAGCATAATTTTAACTCCCAAAAAAAAAAAAAAAAAAAAAGAACACCAGATATACTGGCCTAAAGAATACTAGAGAAACCTCGAGAGTGTGGCCCCCAGACACCCTTTCAGCTCAGAGGGGAAGTTACCTTCAAGGTTTGATGTTAAGCCTGGGAATGGACACCCCAGTAAAACTAAATGGGACTAACGATGTACAGGAGTCCGGTGACAAGGGCCAGAAGGCAGAGGGAGAATAGGAAACTGATGATAAGGAACACAAATTGAATAAGGACACTGTCGATGTATTGTGAGATTGTTGACCACTGCTATAGGGCAACATTTGTAGTAACTATTAAATGGGAGGCTGTTTTGTCCTGTAAGCCTTCATCTTGGGCGAGAATGGCAGCACAATTGGAAGAGCATAGTCAATATCACTTAAATGTGTAAGTAAAAAGTTTTGAAATGGTGTTTAAATAAAATAAAAATAAATAAATAAATAAATAAATAAATAAATAAACAAATGAGACTAAAGAGGTACAATAGTCCACTGACAAGGTCCAGAAGACAGAAGGGGACAAGGAAGCCCCCTGGTGATAGGGAACACAAGGTGGAGTAAGGATATTCTTGATGTGCTGTGAGATTGTTAACCATTGTCATAGGGCAACATGTGTAGTAACTGTTAAATGAAAAACTATTTTTTCTGTAAGCCTTCATCTTAAGTGAGAATAACAGCACAGTTGGAAGAGCGTAGTCAATGTCACTGAACTGTGAATGTAGAAATTTTTGAAACGGTGTATCTTTGGCCATCTGTAATTTTCATCAAAAAAAAAGGTTGAGAATTTAGAGGCTTAATACGTTGTGGGGTTGTTAACCAATGTCAAAAAACAACATGTGTACTACTATTTCATGAGAAACTATTTGCTCTGTAAGCTTTCACCTGACGTACAATAAAATATATATTAAAAAAAAAAAAAAAAAAAAAAAACTAAAACTATAAAACTTCTAGAAGTCAGAAGAAAATACGTTTGCTATTTCAGGGATAGGTGAAGTTTCCCTGCTCAGATCATAAAAGCACTGACCAAAAAGAAAAGAAAAGAAAACTGGACTTTATCAAAATTTTAAACATTCTGCTTATTATGGAAACCATGTCACTATCTCTGGGTATCTGCTCCTGGCTCCTCCATGTGGGGAGATGTGATCCTTCACAACTCTGTGTGCGATGCACACTGTGCACCCCTGTGCCCCTTCACTAGAGAATCCCACCCCATGATATGTTGTTTCCCTTCCATAGAGGCTATCACCTGGTGTTTATTTTAGGCCTCCCCCATTAGATACACATTCCTAAAATTTAGTAATATGAGTAACACATGTTAAGAGCTCAATTAATGTTTATTGAATTGGCTTGGACTAGCAAATGAAATAAGGGAGACAGGAAGAAGCTTGTTCCTGCAGAAAATCATAGGCAAGTAAGATAGGCAATTAGGAGGCAGCAGGAAATTCCTGAAGGATTCCCCCAATGGGTCATGGAGGGAGGGCCACAGGGTTGCAGAAGTCCAGTCAACCTCCGGATTGACAGGCTGCCCAAGGCTGATCCCGTGGGAAGGCCCAGATCTCTGCAAGATCCTGGTGGTGTCCTCACAGTATCCAAGTTCTCACTCATTCCAAGCAGCTGGTGCTAAGAATGTCCAGGCTTGCGAAGTCAGGGAATTTCTTACAGAGAGGAAATGCACGTAACTGCTTACAGAAGGAGACAATGGAATTCCAGATTTCCAATTTCTCATTTCTTTCCTGTCATTTCCAGAGAGGATTTAGCAGTTAAAAAAAAAAAAAAAAAAAGCCTGGCCTGGTTGGAGAAAAAGGAAACCTGGATATAAATGGCTAAATTTCTATTAGTTTTATTTTCATGTGGCTAAATCTTAGACGACTGTTTTGGCAACTGGAAACAAGAGGAATGATAAAAATTTCCAATTCCCATTCTGAGACTCTCAACAATCCAGTATATATTTATATGTTTACAATGTGCCCAGTAAAGTCCTTGAAGCTGAGGCCACAAGGCACATTGGAAGTCCCCATTATTCTCTCTCTGGAATAAACCCCACTTGGTCATGTTGTCTAATTCTTTTACATATTGCTGAATTCTATTTACTAGTATTTTGTCAAGAATTTTTACATCTGTATTCATGTGGGATGTTACACTGGAGTTTCTTTTTTGTACTGTCTCTGGTTTTGGTAACAAAGTAATGTTGACTTCACTATATGAATTAGGAAGGTTTCCCTCCTCTTCCTTCTGGAACAAACTGTGAAGAATAGGTATTAATTCTTATTTGAACATTTGGTATAATACTCCAGTGAAACTATCTGGGCCTGGATTTGAAAGTGAGACTTTTTTAAAATGCAAATTCAATTCCCTTAATAATCATACATGAAAAAAGTGAAAGGTCATTGAAAAAAACAGGAAAACACCAAAATGGACATCAGAAGAGACTCTGAAACTTGCTCTTAAACGCAACGTAGCTAAAGTAACTTGAAAAAATGATGACGTTGAGGAACTGAACAGAAGATTTCAAAGGGCAGCTTGAGAAGACAAGATAAAGCATTATGAAGAAATATGCAGAGGTTTGGAGTTAGAAAACCAAAAGGGAAGAACCCATATGCATTTCTCTAGCTGAAAGAACAGAAGAGAAAATTCAAGCCTCGTTGCAATATTGAAAGATTCTATGAGGGGAAGAAAAAAAAAAGAAAATGGCACAGGAATAATCAAAAGTAGATAAAAGGAATACACAGTCACTGTACTAAAAAGAATTGGTTAGTGTTCAACCATTTCAGGAGGTAGCATATGATCAAGAACCAGTGCTATGGAAGGAAGAAGTTCAAGCTGCACTGAAGGCATCGGTGAAAAGCAAGGCTCTGGGAATTGATGGAATACTAATTGAGATGTTTCAACAAATGAATGCAACACTAGAAGCACTTACTTGTCTATATCAAGAAATCTGGAAGACAACTACCTGGCCAACCAACTGGAAGACATCCATATTCGTGCTCATTCCAAAGAAAGGTGATCCAACGGACTGTGGAAGTTATTGAACAATGGCACTGCTACCCTATAGCAGCAAAATTTTGCTGAAAATAATTCAAAAATGACTTCAGACAGATATCAACAGGAAACTGTCAGAAGTTCAAGCTGGATTCAGAAGAGGATGTGGAATGAGGGATATCATTTCTAATGTCAGATGGATCTGGTATTCTGAAAGCAGAAAATACCAGAAAGATACTTGCCTGTGTTTTATCAACTACACAAAGGCATTCAACTGGGTGGACCATAACAAATTACAGATACTATTAGGAAGAAAAGGAATTCCAGAACACTTAATTTTGCTCAGGAGGATCAAGAGGCAATCGTTGAAACAGAACAAGGAGATAATGCATGGTTTAAAACTATGGCAGGGTTATAGCCTTTTACCATACTTATTCTGTCTGTATGCTGAACAAGTAATTCAAGAAGTCAGACTATATGAAGAACACAGCATTAGGATTTGAGAAAGACTTATTAACAACCTGCAATATGCAGATGCACAACCTTGCTTACTGAAAATGAACACTAACTTGAAGCACTTACTGGAGAAAGTCAATGACTTCAGGCTTAAGTATGGATTATTCCTGAACCAGAAGAAAATGAAAATCCTCACAATTGGACTGATAAATGACATCAAGTTAAACAAAGAAAAAACTGAAGTTGTCAATGATTTCATTCTACTTGGATCAATAATCAATGTCCATGGAAGCAGCAGTCAAGAAATAAAATGATGTATTGCATTAGACAAATTGGCTGCAAAAGACCTCTTTAAAGTGTTAAAAAGCAAAGATGTCATTTTGATGACTAAGGTGTGCCTGACCCAAGCCATGGTCTTTTCAATCACCTTGTATGCATGTGAAACCTGGACAATGAAAAAGGAAGACTGAAGAAGAACTGATGCATTTGAATGGTGGCGTTGGCAAAGAATATTGAATATACCATGAACTTCCAGAAGAATGAACAAATCAGTCTTAGAAGAAATAGAACCAGAATGCTTTTAGAAGCGAGATGGTGAGACTTTGGCTAACTTACTTTGGACACATCATCAGGAAATAAAATCACTAGAAAAGGACATCATGTTTGGTAAAGTAGACGGTCAGCAAAAGCAAGGGCAACCCTCAATGAGATAGACTGGTACAATAGCCATAACAATGGACTGAAATATACCAATGATCATGAAGATGGCATAGGACAGGGCAGTGTGCTTCATTCTGTTCATACCATGAATTAGAGCTGACTCAACAGCGACTAACAACAATAATAAAAAAATTACAGAGATATTCAGATTATTAATTTCAGTCTGGGTGAGTTGTGGTAGTTTTTGCCTCTGAGCGAATTTGTTGATTTCTTCTAATCTGTCAAATGTATATTTGTAAAGTTGTTCCTAGTGTTACCTTAATATCCTTTTGGCGTATGCAAGGTCTGTAGCGATAACCCTTGTTTCATGCCTGATATGGGTAATTTGTGTTTTACCTCATTTCTTCTTTGTCAATCTTCCTAAAGGTTTGTCAATTTTATTGACCACTTTATTTCTTTAATTTTATCTATATTTTTGTGTGTTCAATTTTAATAATTTATGTTGTTATCTTTATTATTCTTCCTTCTGCTGGCTTTAGATTTATTTTGATCTCCTATTCTATAGGGTTACTATGAGTTGGAATCGACTCAACAGCAATGAGTTTATTAAAGTCTCTTGTGGTAGAAGTTTGTATTATCGATTTGAGAATTTTCCTCTAATATATTTATTTAGTGAAATATATAAACCTCTCATCACTGCTTTAGCTGTGTCCTCCAAATTTCTATGTATTCTATCTTTATTTTCACTCTGTTCAATATATTTTTTTTCTATTTCTCTTGAGATTTCCTCTTTGAACCACCCATAGATTGTTTAGAAGTGTGTTGTTTAGTTTTCAAGTCATTAGAGATTTCTCTGCTATTTTTCTGTCGCAGATATCTAGTTTATTTCACTGCAGCCTGAGAACAAACTCTGTATGATTTCAAATCTATATTTGTTGAAGTTTGTTTAGTGGTGCCGGATATGGTCTATCTTGGTATGTTTTTCCTGGCACTAGAAAAGAGCGGGTATTCTGCCATTGCTGGGTGGAATAAATGATACATGCCAATTTGATCCTTTTGGTTGACTGGCATTTCTTGAGTTCTTCTATGTCCTTGCTGATTTTCTGTATAATTCTTCTATAAATTGTTGAGAAAGGTGTATGGAGGTCTCCAGTTATATCTGTGGATTTGTCTCTTTGTCCTTTACCAGTTTTCCTTTGCATCTTTTATACCTCTGTTCTTTGATGCATATACATTTAGGATTGCTTTGTTGTTTTGGTGGGCTGACTCTTTCATCATTACAGAATGCCCCTGTTAGTATCTGGTATTTTTTATTTTTTTATTTTTATTTTTTGCTGTAATGTTTACTTTATCTGATATATAGTCACCCACTGTTTCTTTTCATTGATGTTTGTATAATGTATCTTTTTTCTATTTTTTATTTTTTAACCTGTCTGTATAGTTATATGGAAACCCTGGTGGCACAGTGGTTAAGAGTTCGGCCGCTAATCAAAAGGTTGGCAGTTCGAATCCACCAGGAGCTCCTTGGAAACCCTATGGGGCAGCTCTACTCTGTCCTATAGGGTCGCTATGAGTCAGAATTGACTCGATGGCAATGGGTTTTTTTTTTTTTTTTAATATAGTTATATATGAAGTCAGTTTCATATAGATAGCATACATTTGGGTCAGGTATTTTAGTACACTCTGACAATCTCTGCATTTTAATTGGTATATTCAGAGCATTTATTCTTAATGTAATTATTGAGAAGTTAAGGGTTAACTATGCTATTTTATTTTTTGTTGTTTATTCTCACTGTTTTTCATTTCTCAGTTTAGTTTTTCCTGCCTACCTGTGTGTTAATGGAACTTTTTTTACAATTCTGTTTTGATTTATCTGTAGTATTTTGGAGTGTATCTCTTTAGAGCTTTTTTAGTGGTTGTTTGAGGTGTTACATTATATAGATATAACTTATCACAGTCTACTGGTGTCATCATATTACTAGTTCAGTTAAAGTGCAAAATCCTTACCTCTCTTCATGTCTTTTTATCTTCCCTTAGTTATAATATAATTGTCTTAAATATTCCCCTTACATATATGGAAAACCACATACTGTATGATAATTTTGCTTCAAACATTAGTAATTATTTAGAAAACTCAAGAGTAGAAGGAAAATCTATTTATTTATCCATATGTTGCTGTTGTTGTTAGGTGCTGTCAAGTAGCTTCTGACTCATAGCAGCCCTGTGTACAACAGAACAAAACACTGCTGGGTCCTGCACCATCCTCACAATCATAGTTATGCTTGCACCCATTGTTGCAGCCACTGTGTCAATCCATTTCGTTCAGGGTCATCCTCTTTTTCACTAACCTTCACTTTCCAAGCATGATGTCCTTCTCCAGGGATTTGTCCCTCCTGATAACATGTCCAGTGTATGTCAGATGAAGTCTTGCCATCATTGCTTCTAAGGAGCATTCTAGCTGTACTTCTTCCAAAGCAGATTTGTTCATTCTCTTGTCAGTCCATGGTATATTCAATATTCTTCCCCAACACCATAATTCAAAGGCGTCAATTCTTCTTCAGTTTTCCTTACTCATTGTTGAGCTTTTACATGCATACGTGGTGATTGAAAATACCATGGCTTAGGTCAGGCGCACCTTAGTCTTCAAGGTAACATTGTTGCTTGTCTGTATTTTACAGAGGTCTTTTTCAGTAGATTTGCCCAATGCAATACATCGTTTGATTTGTTGGCTGCTGCTTCCATGGGCGTTGATTATGAATCCAAGTAAAATGAAATCCTTAACAACTTCAATACTTTCTCCATTTATCATAATGTTGCTTACTGGTCCAGTTGTGAGGATTTTTATTTTCTTTATGTTGAGGTATAATCCATACTGAAGGTTGTAGTCTTTGATCTTCATCAGTAAGTGCTTCTATCACAGCAACACACAAGCCACCACAGTATGACAAACTGACAGACCCGTGGTGAATCCATTTGCTTACTTAGAATTTTTTTCTTCCTTCTTGATGTTCCAAGTTTCTTTTTTTATTGTTTCCTTTCTATTTCAAACACTTCCCTGAGCTATTCTTTTAGGGTCAGTCTGATGGTGAAATATTCTATTAAGTCTCCATTATCTGAGAGTGTCATGACTTCCCTTTCATTCCTGAAAGATATTTCCACTGGATACAAGATTCTAAGTCAATAGTTCTTTTCTTTATCACTTGAAAAAGTTTATGCCACTTGCTTTTAGGCCTCTATAATCTCTGATGAGAAATCTCTCTTATATGAATTGTTTATCTGCTATCATTAAAGTGTTATTTTTCACTTGGCATTGAGATATTTTCTTCATACTTAGTTTTTAGAAATTTGATTATGATGGATCTTGGTGTTAGTTGTTTTGAGTTCATCCTCTTTGGGCTTCACTCAAAGTCTTAAATCTGCAGGTTTATGTCTTTTGCCAAAAATTGAGAAATCTCCGGGTACTTTTTCAACTAATCTCTCTTCCCGCTCTCATTTTGGGACTACAACGACACAAATGTTATAATTTTTTTTTTATAGTCCCACAGATTCCTGAGGCTTTGTTCATTTTTTTAAGTTTATTTTCTTTTGGTTGTTGATATTGAGCAATTTCTATTGTTCTATTCCCCAGTTCATTGATCCTTTCCTCTGCCCCATCAATTCTGCTACTGAGCTCATCCACTGAAGTTTTTATTTCAATTGTTATATTTTTCCATTTAAATTTTCCATTTGGTTCTTTATTTCTTCTATTTCTTTGCTGAGGCCTTTTGTTTATTCATTTGTTTCAAGTGTGTTTGTAATTGTCCATTAAAACATTTTTATGATGGTTGCTTTAAAATCCTTGCCAGATAATTCTAATATCTTGTCATTTCAGTGTTGTCATATATTGTCTGTTTTCCTTTAAGAAATACCCAGATCTTTCATTTTTGATTGACTTTTGAATGATTTTTTGGGTGTTGTGTTATAAAACTCTGGATCCTATTTAAACCTTCTTTGTTATCTGGCTTTCTCTGACACCACTCCTAGAGGGGCAAATGAGGGAGGTGGGGTACTGTCTTGTTATTGCCAGGTGCACATTCTGGTTCCCCACTTGCCCTCATTGACATCTGAGGTTGGCAGGGGGCTCCTTTTTACTTCTGGGTGAGTGTGGGAATTCTAGCTTCCCAGAAAGCCTCCACTGATTATTGATATTTCACTGGCTGGGTTGGGTAGCAGCACCTTATTATTGCTCTTCCTATATCCTCCACTGTGACACTGTGGCAGTGAGGAAATGGACACATTACTATTGAGTGGTGATAAAAACCCTGGTTTTCTATTAGGCTTTCAATGACATACCACCACCAAGGAGGCGCAGGAGTGGTGCATTACTGCGGGGTGGGGAAGGAAGTCCAGGCCCTCCATATGGTCTCTACTTACATCAGGAAGACATGGGCCAGTAACCATTAGCAAGGATAAATGCCCCAGATCCCTACTTGACTTTTCTGACGCCACCCAGGAAGAAGGGGGAAGGCACTGGAGCATCTTGTTACAGCCTGGTGAAGGTGCAGGTGACAATTTCTCAGTTTCCTTGTTTTGGGAGATCTTGACTGCTTTAAGGAGTACTGGTCAAGTGTTTTATAGAATGTTCTTCTACTAGAATTTCTCTGATTTTTTTTTTTTTTCATGACAAGACTGGGAGTTGTGGGAGTTTAGGAGGCAGATCACAGGTAAAGTCCCTTTTTTATCACATCATCTTGAGTGTACATACTATCCACATGACTTCACTGTTGTTCAACTTGATCACTGACTGAGGTAGCATTTGTCAGGTTTCTCCCCTGTAAGGTCATCAATGAAACCATCTGTGTCTGATGCTTCCTTTTTTGGGAGATTATTAATTATTGATTCAATTTCTTTAACATACATAGGCCTATTCAGATTATCTATTTCTCCTTATGTAAGTTTTAGTAATTTGTGTCTTTTTAGGAATTGGTCCATTTCATCTAAGTTATCAAATTTGTGGCACAGGGTTGTTCAGAATATTCTCTCATTATCTTTCTGAGGTCCATGGGATAAACAGTAATTGCCCTTCTTTCATTTTAAACATTGGTAATTTGCATCTTCTTGATTAATATGATCAGGAGTTTAACATTTTAATTTATCTTTTCAAAGAACCAGATTTTGTATTTGTATTTGTGGATTTTCTCTATCATTTTCCTGTTTTCAATTACATTGTTTTCTGTTCTAATTTTTATTATTTCTTTTCTTCTGCTTGATATAGGCTTAAATTACTCTTCTTTTTCTACTTTCCTAAGACTGAAGCTTATTTTATTGACTTTTTTTCTTTCTTCTTTTTCTACTATATGCATTTAATGCTATAAATTTCCCTCTAAGCACTGCTTTCATTCCATCCCACAATGTTGATAATTTGCATTTTTATTTAGTTCAAAATAATTCTAATTTTTGAGACTTCTTGTTTGACCCACGTGTACTCTAGTAGTATGTAGTTTCATCTCCATATATTTTCTGATATTTTTCCCAGCTGTCTTTCTGTTATCTATTTCTATATTAATTGTACTGTGGTATTAGAACATACTTTGTATGATTTCTATTCTTTCAAATTTGTTCAGATATGTTTAAGGCCCAGCATATAGGGCATCTTGTGAATGTCTCATATGAACTTGAAAGTAAATATGTATTCTGCTGTTGCTGGATAAAATATAAATATCAATTAGCTCAAATTGACCGATATGCTTTTTAGGTCAACTATATACTTACTGATTCTTTGCCTGCTTGATTTGTCAATCACTGAAAGAGAAGTAGTGAAATTACCAACTAAAATAGCAGATTTGTCTATTTCTCCTACAGTTTTATCTATTTTTGCCTTGCACATTTTGATGGTTTTTTGCTATGTGCAGACATGTTAAGGGCTGTCTTAGAAAATTGGCCCTTTTGAACATCTAGCTCAATTGGCACAACATAGTTTATAAAGAAAATGTTCTACATTCTACTTTGGTGAGTAGCATCTGGGATCTTAAGAGCTTGTGAGTGGCCATCACCCCGTCTGGAGAAAGGGAGAATGAAGAAAACCAAAGACACAAGGGAAAGATAAGTCCAAAAGACTAATGGATCACGACTACCACAGCCTACACCAGACTGAGTCCAGCACAAGTAGATGATGCCTGGCTACTACCACTGACTGCTCTCACAGAGATCACAATAGAGGGTCTTGAACAGACCTGGAGAAAAATGTAGAACAAAATTCAAACTCACAAAAAAAGACCAGGCTTACTGGCCTGACAAAGTCTGGAGAAACCCCGAGAGTATGGCCCCTGGACACATTTTTAGCTCAGTGATGAAGTCACTCCTGAGGTTCACCTTTCAGCCAAATATTAGACAGGCTCATAAAACAAAATGAGACTGAAAAGGCACACCTGTCCAGGGGCAAGGACTAGAAGGCAGGAGGGGACAGGAAAGGTGGTAATAGGGACCCCAAGTTCTAGAAGGGGAGAGTGTTGACATGTCATGGTGTTGGTAACTAATGTCACAAAACAATATGTGTACTAATTGTTTAACGAGAAGTTAGTTTGTCCTGTAAACCTTCCATCTAAAGTTGTTGTTGTTGTTAGGTGCCATCGAGTTGGTTCTGACTCATAACAACCCGAAGTACAACAGGTATCTAAAGTACTATCATTTAAAGAAAGAAAATTGGCCCTTTTACATGTAATGCCCCTCTTTATTCCTGACAATTTTTCCTTGTTCTGACATCTTCTTTGCCTGAGATTAATATAACTACTCCAACTTTCTTTTGATTAGTGTTAGTATGTTATATCTTTCTCTAATTCTTTACTTTTCAACTGTCTGTATCTTTATATTTAAAGTGGGTTTCTTATAGGTGGGTCTTGCTTTTTTATTTATTTTGACACTCTCTGTCTTTTAATTTGTGTATTTAGACCATTCACATTTAAAGATACTATTGATATAATTGGTTAAGATCTACCATGTTTGTAACTGTTTTCTATTCCTTGTACCACTTATTCTTTGTTTCTTTTTTATTGTGTTTGCCCTTATGTTTTTGTCTTCTTTAGTTTTAATTGAGCATTTTATGTGAGTCCATTTTCTCACCTCTCTCAATTATATTTCTTTCTTAAAATTGTTTTAGTGATTGCCCTACAGCTTGCACTATACATTTACAACTAATCTAAGTCTATTCTCAAATAACACTGTACTACTTTGTCAGTTGTGCAGGTAATTTATATTCCCTATTCCTCCTCCCCATCCCTTTTAACATTGCAGTCAATAATTTCACTTATCCATATGCTATAATCACCTACTTGTTACTATTATTTTGAACAGTTATCTATTAGATAATTTAAAATATGGAAAATAAAATGTTTTATTTTCCTTCATTAATTCCTTCTCTGATGCTTTTCCTTTCTTATGTATACCTGAGTCTGAACTATATCATTTTTCTTCTCCTTGGAGGATTTTTAAAAACATTTCATGTGGGGTAGGTCTACTAGTGATGAATTCCCCCAGTTCTCATTTGTTGGGAAAATCATTATTTTTCTTTCACTTTTGAATGATAATTTCCCTGAATATAAGATTCTAGATTCATATTTTTTTTTCTTCAACTCTTCAAATATTTCACTCCACTCTCCTCTTGCTTGCATGGTTTATAATAAGAATATCAATATAATTCTTACATTTGCTTCTGTATATGTAAGGTGTCCCCTGCCTACCCGTATCTGCATTCAAGATATTTCTTCATCTTTGATTTTCTGAAGTTTTAATATAATATGCCTAAGTGTAGTTTTTTTCAGTATATATTCTGTTTTATGTTCTCTGAGCTTCCCAAATTTATGGTTTGTTACCTTTCATTAATTTTGGAAAATTGTCAGCCATTAGTACTTCAAACATTTACTTCACTCTGTTACCTCTTACTTCTCCTTCTGATATTCCAATAATATGTATGTTGCATATTTTGAAATTGTCCCACACTTGTTGGACAGTGTTTCCTTTTTTTCTCTCTCTCTGTTTTCTTTTTGGTTGGGGAGGTTTTTTTTTTACATGTCTTCAAGCTCACTGATTCCTCCTTGGGCCACGTCCAATACACTAATGATCCTATCAAAGACATTCTTCATTTCTGTTCCAGTATTTTTTTTTTTTTTTTTTCCTATCATCTCCTCCTGATTCTTCTTCGGAGGCTCCAACTCTCTGTTTACATTTCTCAACTGTTCTTGAATGTTGTACACTTTTCCATTGTTGTTGTAAGGTGCTGCCCAGTCGGTTCTGACTCATAGTAACCCTAAGCACAACAGAACAAAACACTGCCTGGTACTGCACCATCCTCACAACTGTTGCTATGCTTGTGTCCATCGTTGCAGCCACTGTGTCAGTCTATCTCATTAAGTGTCTTCTTCTTTTTCACTGACACTCTAATTTACCAAGCATGATGTCCTTCTCCAGTGACGGATCCCTCCTTATAACATGTCCAAAGTGTGTGGGATGTAGTCTCACCATCCTTGCTTCTAAGGAGCATTCTGTTTGAACTTCTTCTAAGACAGATTTGTTCATTCTTTTGGCAGTCCATGGTATAGTCAATATTCTTCTCCAACACCACAGTTCAAAGGCTTCAACTCTTCTTTCATCTTCCTATTCCTTGTCCAGCTCTTGCATGCATATGAGGCAACTGAAAACACCATGGCTTGGGTCAGGTGCACCTTAGTCTTCATGGTGACATCTTTGCTTTTCAACACTTTAAAGAGGTCTTTTGCAACAGATTTGCCCAATGCATTGCATCTTTTGATTTCTTGACTGCTGCTGCCATGGGTGTTGATTGTGAATCCAAGTAAAATGAAATCTTTGACAACATCAGTCTTTTCTCTGTTTATCATGATGTTGTTATTGAACAAGCTGTGAGAATTTTTGTTTTCTTTATGTTGAGGTATAATCCATACTGAAGGCTGTAGTCTTTGATCTTCATCAGTAAGTGCTTCAAGTCCTCTTCCCTTTCAGCAAGCAAGGTTGTGTCATCTGCATAATGCAGCTTGTTAATGAGTCTTCCTCCAATCCTGATGCCCCCTTCTTCTTCATACAGTCCTGCTTCTCAGATTATTTGCTCAGCATACAGATGGAATAGGTATGGTGAAAGGATATAAACCTGAAACACACCTTTCCTAACTTTAAACCATGTAATATCCCCTTGTTCTGTTCGAACGACTGCCTCTTGATCCACGTACAGATTCCTCATGAGCACAGTTAAGTGTTCCGGAATTCCCATTCTTCACAATGTTATCCATAATTTATTATGATCCACACAGTCAAATGCCTTTGCATAGTCAATAAAACACAAGTAAACATCTTTCTGGTATTCTCTGCTTTCAGCCGGGATCCATCTGACATCAGCTATGCTATCCCTCATTCCAAGTCCTATTCTAAAGCCAGCTTGAATTTCTTGCAGTTCCCTGTGGATATACTGCTGCAGCCCCTTTTGAATGCTCTTCAGCAAAATTGTGCTTGCATGTGATATTAATGATATTGTTCGATAATTTCTGCATTCAGTTGTATAACCTTTCTTGGGAATAGGCATAAATATGGATCTCTTTTAGTTGGTTGGCCATGTAGCTGTCTTCCAAATTTCTTGGCATAGACAAGTGGGCACTTCCAGTGCTGTATCTATTTGTTGAAACATTTCAACTGGTATTCTGTCAATTCTCAGAGCCTTGTTTTTCACCAATGCCTTCAGTGTAGGCTGGACTTCTTCCATCAGTACCATCAGTTCCAGATCATATGTTACCTCCTGAAATGTTTCAGTGTCGACCAATTCCTTTTGGTATAGTGACTGTGCATTCCTTTCATCTTCTTTTGATGCTTCCTGGGTCATTTAATATTTTCCCTGTGGAATCCTTCAGTATTGCAATTCGAGGCTTGAATTTTTTCTTCAGTTCTTTCGGCTTGAGAAATGCTGAGTTTATTCTTCCCTTTTGGTTTTCTACCTCCAGGTATTTGCACGACACCATAATACTTTACTTTGTCTTCTTGAGCTGCCCTTTGAAATCTTCTGTTCAGCTCTTTTACTTCATCATTTTTTTGTTTTGCTTTAGTTACTCGACATTCAAAAGCAAGTTTCAGAGTCTCTTCTGACATCCATTTTGGTCTTTTCTTTCTCTCCTGTCTTTTTAATGACCTCTTGCTTTCTTCATGTATGATGTTTTGATATCATTCCACAACTCATCTAGTCTTCAGTCATTAGTGTTCAATGCATCAAATCTATTCTTGAGATGGTCTTTAAATTCAGGTGGGATATACTCAAGGTTGTACTTTGGCTCTTGTGAACTTGTTCTAATTTTCTTCAGTTTCGACTTGAACTTGCATATGAGTAACTGATGGTCTGATCTGCAGTCAGCCCCTGGCCTTGTTCTGACCGATAATTTTGAGCTTTTCCATCATCTCTTTCCACAGATGTAGTCGATTTGATTCCTATGTATTCCATCTGTTGAGGTCCACATGTGAAGTCACCATTTATGTTGGTTGAAAAAAGGTGTTTGCAATGAAGAAGTCGTTGGTCTTGCAAAATTCTATCATGCAATCTCCGGCATCATTTCTTTCACCAAGGCCAAATTTTCCAACTACCGGTCCTCTTCTTTGTTTCCAACTTTTGCATTCCAATCACCAGTAATTATCAGTGCATCCTGATTGCATGTTTGATCAATTTCAGACTGCAGAAGTTGTAAAAATCTTCAACTTATTCATCTTTGGCCTTAGTGATTGGTGTGTAAATTTGAATAATAGTAGTATCAACTGATCTTCCTTGTAGGCATATGGATATCCTATCACTGACAGCATTGTACTTCAGGATAGATCTTGAAATGTTCTTTTTGACAATGAATGCAGTGCCATTCCTCTTCAAGTTGTCATTCCCAGCATAGTAGACTATATGATTGTCCAGTTCAAAATGGCCAAAACCAGTCTATTTCAGCTCACTAATGCCTAGGATATCAATGTTTATGCATTCCAGTTCATTTTGGGCAACAATTAATTTTCCTAGATTTATACTTTGGACATTCTATGTTCCGATTATTAATGGATGTTTACAGTTGTTTCTTCTCATTTTGAGTTGTGCCACATCAGCAAATGAAGGTCCCAAAAGCTTGACTCCATCCAAGTCATTAAGGTCAACTCTACTTTGAGGAGGCAGCTCTTCCCCAGTCATGTTTTGAGTGACTTCCAACCTGAGGGGCTCATCTTCTGGTACTATATCACACAACATTCTGCTGCTATTCATAAGGTTTTCAGTGGCTAATTGTTTTCAGAAGTAGACTGTGGAGTCCTTCTTCCTAGTCTGTCTTGAATACCTGCAGCATAGCTTCCAGCATCACAGCAACACAAAAGCCCCCACAGTACAACAAACTGACAGACGAGTAGGGGACTTTTTCATTAGATCCCTTAAAATATTAATTGTACTTATTTTAAATTCCTTGTCTGGTAATTCCAAAATCTCTGTCTGATTCTTATACTTGCTTTGTTTCTTCACATTGTGTTTTTTCTTGCCTTTTAGCATCCTTTGTAATTTTTTGTTGAAATCTGGACATAATGTGTCAGGTAATGGGAATTGAGGTAAATTGACCTTTAGGTTAAGTTAACCTTGCTTGGAGTTGGGCTATGTTTAATTTTTTCTGTAACTGTAGGTGTAAGGGGCTTCAGTTTCCTCTAGTGTCCTTGTTTTTGTCTCCTTTGTTGTCTCTGGGTTTTCCTAAAAACTTCCTTCTTAAATAGAGCTTGAGCTTTGCACCTCTTTCAGCGGTAGTCCTCTATTACTATACTGATAACATTATGGTGAGATGTTGGGGACAGGGTGGGGATGGATGTGTTCTATAATCCTGTGTTTAAATCTCAGTCTTTTAGTAGGCCTGTGTTCCTGGGCTGTGACCTTCCCAGGTTTTTCTCAGTTTTGTTTTTCCCTTTATATATGACAGGATGGTTAATGGGGACTGTTACTGTTGTTAGTTGCCATCAAGTCAGTTCCTAATCATAGTGACCTTATGTATAACAAAACACAGTGTTACCCAGTGCTGTGCCATCTATGTTTGAGACCAGTGTTGCAACTATTGTGTCATCCGTTTCATTGAGGGTTCTCTCATTTTTGCTGATCCTTTGCTTTGTCAAACACAATGTCCTTTTCTAGCTATTGGTCTCTCCTGATGATGTGTACAAAGTAAGCAAGTCAAAGTCTTACCATCCTCGCATCTAAGAAGCATTCTGGTTGTATTTCTTCTAAGACTAATTACTTTTTTTGACAGTCCATAGTATTTACAATATTCTTTACAAAGGGGATGGAGGTTAGATAATTTCCCTCTCCCATGTCTACTAAGACTCTGGAAAAGTCTTCTCCTTGGTGAGTAGGCCTTTGTTATGTAGAATACTGGAGGTATTTCAAAATATTTACTTTTCTCTCCTCCCCTTGCCATAAATGGTAGGTTTTTTTCTTGGTTCTTCACCATAAGAACCTGGTGGAGTACTTGGAGGTAAAACCCACAAAAGAGTGGAAACCCCCAAGACTGTGACCCTACAAATTTCTTATTCTCACACTAGTCTACACTCTGCCTCCAGCAAGTTGATCAGCAGCTTTTGCTTAAGATAAGCTGATCTCAACTGTGACTATCTGTATTCACCTGTCTCTGTAGATTTTGGTATGTTGTGTTGTCCTGTGACCTCAATTCTCTAATGAGTCCAAGAAAACTCATTGGTTTTCAGTTTGTTCAGCTTTTTCAAATTTTTTATTGTTTTAAACATGGGAATAATGACTTCACTGACTTCTACCACGGATTATTTTTTATGAGGAATCTTCTGTCATCTTTGGCTTTGTTGCTGTCTACCTAAAGTATCTCTTATTTTTTTCTGCTATTATAGTTTTCTTTATCTCTTGTTTCTGAGCAATGTGACTATGATATGCTTGGTGTATTTTTCTTCAGTTCTTTGTGCTTGGTAACTTTGAGACTCTTGGATCTGTGGATTTATAGTTTTCTTTGAATTTGAAAAATGATTTGGCCATCATTTCCTCAATTATTCCCCCCCCCCATCTGACTACATGTTATCATATAGTTCACTAATGCTTTGCTCATTTTTTCCAGGTTTTTCTCTCCATTTAATTTTGAAGTTTCATTGCTATGTAATCATATACATTAATCTTACATGTGCAGTGTCTAATCTGCCTTTCATCCCATCAAGTGTATTTATCATCTCACTCAAGATGATATTGTAGTTTTAATATTTAGAAGTTTGATTTGGGTCTTTTTTAAAAAATATTTTCCTTGTCTCTATTTAACATATTCTGTCTTTCCTCTTTCTTCTTGATCGTATAGAATAAAGCTATAATAACTGTCTTAATGTCCTTGACCAGTAATTCTATCATCTTTGTCATTTCTAGGTCAGTTTTAATTACTTTCTCCTCATTATGGTTTGTAATTTCCTGCTTCTTTGTATCCCTAGTAATTTTTTATTGGATAGTAGACATTGTGAATTTTATGTTTTTCATATTATCTAAAATTTTGCTTGAGCTTTATTCTGGAATGCAGTTAACTTACTTGGAAACAATTTCAACTTTTCAGGTTTTAGGTTTAAGGTTTTTACCACTTTATTAGGTGAGACCAGTGCATCATTAAGTCTACAGTTAATTTTTCCCCACTATTGAGGCAAGATTTTTCTTAGTACACTAACCAAAAAACCATTAACTATGAGGCCATCTGCTCTGGCCATTGAAAACAGGCATTATTCAAAGCTCTGTGTGATTTCCAGATAGTGTTCCCTTTTACATTTTTAGATCGTTCTTTTCCTAGCCTCAGGTAGTTTTCTCACATGCATAAATTGACAGTACTCACCTCAGTGCAGGAGAAGTATTCACCTCTGTAAGGAGCCCTGGTGGTGAAATGGTTACGTGCTTGGCTGCTAACTGAAAGGTTGGCGATTTGAACCCAGCCAGCAGCTCCATGAGAGAAAGATGTGACAATCTGCTTCCATAAAGATTGCAGCCTAGGAACCCTATGGGGCAGTTCTACTCTGTCACATGGGGTTGCTATGAATTGAAATCAACTTGATGGCATCTAACAACCACAGCAACACTCAGCTTTATAGATCACTGGAGCTCTCTCTATGTGAAGCTCTCTTCTCTCTGATACTCTGTCCTGAGAACTCTCAGCGCCTTGGCTTCCCTGTACTCCAGCTATATCTCTGTAACTCAGGGAGAGTGCCAGGCACTTCCTAGGGTCTCCTTCATAATTTCCTGTTCTTTTAACTTGCTCTAAGTATTAAGGTGGGACAGATGTAGGGTTCACTTCATTTGACTCCTGTCTCTTAGATATCATTGTTGTTATGGATTGAATTGTGTCAACTTGGCTAGACCATGATTCCCACTACTGTGTCGTTGTCCACCATTTTGTCATCTCATGTGATTTTCCTCTGTGTCGTAAATCCTACCTCTATTATGTTAATGGGGCAGGACTCAATCTACAAGATTAGGTTGTGTCTTCAGTCAATTTCTTTTCATATATAAAAGAGAGAAGGGAGCAGAGAGACAGGGGACCTCATACCACCAAGAAAACAGCATGAAGAGCAGAGCACATCCTTTGAACCCAGGGTTCCTGTGCGGAGAAGCTCCTAGACCAGCGGAAGGTTGATGACAAGGGCCATCCCCCCGAGAGCCAACAGAGACAGAAAGCCTTCCCCTGGAGCTGGCACCCTGAATTATTTGAACTTCTAGGCTCCTAGACTATGAGAAAGGCTTTTTTGTTAACTATTTAAATGTTTGTTAAAGCCATCCACTTGTAGTATTTCTGTTATAGCAGCACTAGATAACCAAGACACTTGTGTATTGCCTTGTGCCCAATGTTTTGAGTGCCATTATTTTAAATACTTCATGTGTCTTTTTTTTTTTTTTTTTAGTTCCTCCAGGTGGGAGAGTCAATACAGTCCTTGTTTCTCCATCTTGGCCAGAAGAAGAAACTCCTCAAAGTATCTTAAGTAGGAGAGTGGATCTGCAATCATATTTATATTTTGAAAAAAATCACCATTGGTGAAAAGGTAAAGGGTGGATTGGATAGTGAGTTCCTAGAAGTAGAAAGGATGATTAGGCCATTTTTGAAGTATCTGGGCAAGACAAGGTAAAAGCTTAAGCAGAATATCAGCTTGACCAAAATAGAAGGGGGAGGGGGGAATAGAAAAAAACAGAACAGCTTAGCGAGACACTTATGGGGCATAATGGAGAGAATTCAGATGGGAAAGCAGAGGGAAGCACATTATTTAAGATGATACCCATGCTTCTAGCATAGTAAGCTGGGTGTCATTCCCTAACAGAAGAAAGCCACTAAATTCACTAGGATAAAACAGGTTGGAGGGAAACTAATGAGAATATCTTTGTATATATTTATTTGAACCACCTATGAAATGGCCAAGTGGAGAGGTCAGGTACAGGGCTAAATACACACATTTTGAGCTTAGAAGTAAGATCTAGACTGAAATTACAGATATGGAAAACACTATATAGATAATGATTAAGGATGTGAAAGGGGGAATCCTTAGTCATTCAAAATGTAGATGGTGAGAAAACCGAACATGAAACTGTTATTACATTATATCTGAACACCTCATTGATGTCTATGAGCTAAGGCGATTTTAAAAGAGGACACTATTTCAAACAAGAATGAGAAAGATGGCTGTTATCCATAGCGGAGAGGAAATAATTATGTGAATTCTGGTCCATTTTATAGTGTATAAGGTGTGAGTAGGGTATATTTTGGTAATAATTTAAAAAGGAATATGTAGGAATTGGTACTGAATAGCTCAACTATCATTTGTCATTCAGTGGATGACCCCATGGAGCAGACAAACCACACATCAATTTTATAAGATATTATTACTATTTCCTAGATAAATATACCTGCAATCAGATCAAATTGATACTCTGAGTAAGTGACAGAATCAAGCCCAATGAACTCCACAGTCCATATTTTCTCCACTGTACTATGCTACCCCTCCATTCTGCTACCCCGCATTCTCATCCATTTCCATGGGAGTGACTACAACAGTCCGATGAGATAGCTTATCAGATCACAAAAATGCAATCAGTGGAAGAACTGGAATACCTTTCTCTTACCTTTGAAGACAATAATGTATTTTAGATTGGTTGATGTGATCTTCCTCAGCTGGAGATGCCTCCAAAACCTTTCTGCTGTTGATCACTACTATATTTTATTAACTGACCCAGAAGAAGACGGTGGTTTCTTTATTATAGTCTTTGACACCTAGCTCCAAGAAGATATTACTCCATGTAATTCTATTGAAAAAAATCATCACATGTGGAGTTTCAGGTCCATCTAAAGGAAAACGAGGGTTAAGTTAAACTAATAAAAGGTGTTTTCCCTGAACAGCTATTTGGCAATAGCTTGGAGGAGAACTTTCATCATGGTTTGAATAATTGAACATACCCTCCTTGATACAAGATATGTGGGTTGATAAACCCAGATTGTGTAATACTAATTTGCTCAGTGCCAAGTAATGTAACATGTCTTTTCCCTACCTTAAAAAAAAAGAGAACAAAAATAGGAGCTTTGCAAAAGAAAAAAAAAAAATCGTAAATATTGTTGATTATGGTCTTAAGTAAATTCAAAGGGGTCTTGTCCTAAAGTGTGAAGCTGTACAATTTCACACAAGCATTGGTCTGAAAATTTTATTGTTTTTGAAATTCATCCAACAGAACATTTTCATCTGACTCATAAGAGTCATCAGTGACTTTTTCTTACCTTTCAAAAAAAAAAAAAAAAAAAAAAAAAAAAAAAACCTCAGAGATGGGGGATGGGCAGACCATAAAGGCCATGTGATTAAGTCATTACTCAGGGCGCGCAGGGTTTGGCTTAGTTATTAGAACAATATTCTCCATTCTTGGTGGGTCAAAGTAATGCTATAATTTACTTGTGGATATTGCATCAAATATCAATATGACTCAGAAGCAAGAAAGTGAGGTGAGGTGTCTCAAACCCAATAATGTATTCTACAACAGGCAAAAGAAGCAATAAAGGTTGTGCTGTCAGTAGGAACTTCATTTTTAGCCAGTGTATCAGGTTACTAAATTGAAAGTTCACCTGAGGCACTACCTTCCAATAAATGTCAAATTCTAGAGAGAAGTGCAGATTTAAAGATACATTATTTTCTGACAACAGTTGAAATGTATATTGATTATATAAAGGAGAGTTCAGATTGACAGAAAGATTTTATGCGGAGGATTCATTTGGAGAAAGTGCTGCTCAGAGTCTCACCTTCTCCCACCAAAAGAGAGGGGTAAATAAATTCTTCTCCCTTTAGGTCTAGACAGAAGAGTCTCAAAGATGATGACAAGGAAAGCTTTGCTACGGTGACCAGCTGTCCTGCTTTGCCCAGGACTGAGGAACTTCCCAAGTCATGGAACCTTCAGTTTTAAAACCAAGAATATCCTGGACAAACCAAGAAAAGTTGGTCACCTTCTAATACTACCCTACAGTTGAGAAGGTCCACATTGTACCAGTGACTGATCCTTGACTTAATGTCACCCAGTCATCCTACTCTATTACCCAAATCTCTTGGGCTATAGTTTGACCCTTTCTACTCTTCAAACTTCCAATAGCCTTCACCCTTGGCTGATGATTTGATTCCTATTTCACAGAGGAAATTAAAGAATCAAAAGAGAACTCCCACAGGAAATTCTACAACTCTCCTACTCCACATCTGAGCCTATATAATCAGTCACTCTACTGTTTCTAAGGAAGAAGCGCCTGTGCTCCCCTCCACCAAGGATCCCATCTCTTCTCTTCTAGATAAGGATGTATGTAAGCGATTATCTCCTTTCTCCTATAGCATCAGGTTTTTTTTAAACACTGTCTTATAGATAATTCTCAACAGTGTAAAAACACCTTAGCTCTTCCATCTTAAAACACACACACACGTCTGCAAAGGATTGCACTCTCTGTGCAGCTTACTTCTTCATTTCTCTGCTTCCCTTTAAGAAGTCTGTCAAAGTTTCCTGTTCTCACTTTTTATTCTCTATTCTATTTTATTGTTTTGTCTCACATTCTTTATTAACATTCTAATCAGGATTTTATTCCCAATATGTCACCAAAATTACTCTTGTATAGGTCACAAATGATCTTTACAGTGCTAAATCCAGTGCTAAGCTCTCCTCTCATCTTATGTGCCATTTATTGTGAGTTGCGTTGTGTCCCGCAAAAAGATATGCTTGTTGAGTGACATATTACCACTTCCAGGGGAGGAGTTCCATCACATGGAGTATAGTAACCCACTCCATAGTTTGCAGGTAATGAGGTGGCCAAGAAAGACACAACACACAGGCATTGAGTCCTAACTCCCAGAAACTGTGAATGTGAGCTTATTTGAAATTGGGTCTTTGAAAATGTAATCAAGTTAAGACAAGGTCATACTGGGTTAAGGTGGACCCTAAACCCATATGACTGGTGTCTTTATAATAAGAAAAAAAGAGAGAGAGAGATGGAGAATGTCATGTGACAACAGAAACTGGAATGATGCACGTACAAGCCAAAGAACACCAAGGATTGCTGGCAACCACAGAGGTGGGAGAAGCAAGGAAGGATCCTCCCTTAGAGCCTTCAGAGAGACATCGCCTTGCTGACACCTTGATTTCAGACTTTTAGCCTCTAGAACTCTGAGAGAGTACATTTCTATTGTTTTAAACCACCAGTTTGTGGTAATTTATTTTGGCAGACCTAGGAAACTAATATGTCTTATCTGACACGTTTAATCACTGTCTCTTCCAGAAAATACTTTCTTAATTGGTTTCCAAGAAAGTATATCAATTTTGCTAAGCAATCTATAGGTAATAAGCATCTATTTTGTGTGCAGCCCTATACTGAATTATTTTTATGGTATTTTTATAACATAAACCTTATTTTCTGCTATCACCCTTTAGACTTACCACACATGCTTCCTTGACTGTCCCTCTTAGTCTGCTCTGCAGCAGAGAAAAATCTTTGATTGAATATCAAAGTGTTAATGTTTTGGACTGGATATATTAACTTCTGAATTGAGAACCTCTTTTATAAATTAAAATTACCATAAAACTACCTATGGTGCTCAAGGAACCAAAACAATCTTAGATCTTGCTAGAGATTTTATCCAGCAGCTTGGGAAAATCTTTTCACACTCAATAAGATTTTAAAAGAACAGTAATAGATAAAAATAAGATTGAACTTTGATGACATTCCATAAGTCATGCTAAATAACTTGCTGTTACTATTCCAGTTTATATCTTTCACTGTCCAGGAATCTCTCCTAGATTCCCTAATGGCTGCTGAGGCCCTACTCCTCTTGGCTACTGGGCCCATTATGCTGAGTGCTTTAACACTACCTGGACAGACTAGAACAGACTATGGAGACTCACACACTTGTCACTCAGCAGCTGTGTGAGAAGGCACAAGTCACTTCACCTCTCTGAGCCTCAGAGTTCTCATGTAAAAATTAAGGGTAATAATAGTATATGCTTTTTGATGGTGCAGGACTAATCCACATCCAGTGCTTAGCTGAGTGCCTGACAAATACTGAATATTGGTAGTTTATTGTCATTACTAGTGTTGTTGCTCCTGCTGCTACTATTGTTAGTTTTTGTTACTGTCTCCCATGCTGGACAGGGAGGTCCAAAATCATCTTTAAATAACCATCAAGTAGCACAATTCCTACATCATTATTTTCAATAAATATTTGATAAAGGAAGGATGGAAAGAAAACAAGGAGTTAATTATGTTCTTTTCCTAAAATTAGCTAACTAAAGCTTTTTCATATGCCTACTACATATTATTCATAAAATCGATTTCACATAAAAATACAAATCAGTGATCAGCAATGTTGATTAATACTGAAAATGTTTGCATAGGTCCAACTTAAAACACTATGGCATTCAGGGGAAATAATCACAATAGAAATAATTGCTAAACTCTGTTGTCTTTTAACAATGTCTTTCCATAAACATTTATTTTAAAAATAATGAGGCAGTGGAAGAACTTCTGAATGGAAAAAAGCTCTGCTAAGCCAGAAATGCCAAAAGATGTCTAAATTCTAGAACTTCTTTCAAGAAATGTCTTAATCACTGTAAAATAAGCTTTTGGAAAATGCCTAATGTTCATCCAGACACATTCCTTGATGCTAAGAATGACTTCAAGTTCTTGTCTGACCTTTTGTCTAAGCTTCCCAATGGAGAAAATGCATCAGAAATGCTTGCACAGGGTCCCTGAGAAGCTAACCAGGAGCAACAGGGAGCTGGTGCAGTGTTGTCCATGCTCTGCCTTGGCCAGCAAGCCAGGTAGAGGAGAGATAAGCTCAAAGAGAAGTGTATTGCTGGACTTGGTTCTTTGTTAAAAGATCTTTGCTCTGCAGAAGAATTCATTCTGTAATGCGTTTAAGTACAGAACTCCATAATATATTTAAAATACGGTTTAATTTATGCACGTTTGAGTTCTGCAGAAAATTTTGGAATTAGGGCAATTTCAATTCAACTCTATCAGTATTTAATAAGCAGCTATCAACAGCACAGTAATACCCCATTACCCCCCACCGTTATAACATTTTTTTCTCGCATTAGCTGGCAAACATGATGTAAATACATTCCACCTTTAGGCCATTTTTTGTTTTGCTCTCCTCTATAGCAAAACCCAAAAGGAGCCCTTGTGGTGCAGTGGTTAAGTGCTCAGCTGCTAACCGAAAGGTCAGTGGTTTGAATCCACCAGGCTTTCCATGGGAGAAAGATGTGGCACTCGGCTTTTGTAAAGATTGCAGTCTTGGAAACCCTATGGGGCAGATCTACTCTGTCCTATAGCGTCATTATGAGTCGGAATCGACTCAACAGCAACAAGCTTAAAGCAAAATCTGTTGAAGGACATTTTTATATAATTTTTCCCATGTTTGTCTTTCCATTTGCTCTTGAATCCTCTCCAATCAGGCTAGGTTTCCTTCCTTCCAATGATAATGCTCTCATCAACATGGATCGTAAATTCTACTTTGTCAAAACTAATGGCAACTCCTCAGTCTTCATCACAGCAGGCCTTTCTGCAGCATTTGACACAACAGATGTCGCACTCTTTTTAAGCACTCTCCCTTCACTTGGCTCTCAAGCCATCACGCCTTCCTGATTTTTCTCCTACCTTATTCACTCCTCTCCCAAACCTTCCAAATGCTGGGTCTCCAGTCTTCTTTCATTCTCTAACTGTTTAAAGTCTTCAAACAGTCTAACTACTCATTCCTTAGAGTCAGGCCCTTGGCTTTAAACTCTACCTATGTACTGATAACTTCCAAATTTTTACATTTCCTGACTCAACGTTTCCCCTGACTACTGACATTTCCATATTTAGATAATAGTTCTTTCGAACTTGACATCCAAAATTGAATTCCTAGATCCCAAAACTTATTCTTGCCCCAAGAGTTGTTTTTGCACAAGGAAGCCAGTGTAATTCTTCTAAAACTTAAGTCCAATCTTGTCACTTCAAGGAATAACTTTCAATTGCTTTCTATCATAACTGTGATCAAATCCGCTTCTGGCAATTTGTGTCTTTAAAAGAAATTTCTCTATATTACCTAAGGTTTTAAACTTATTGGCATAAAATTCTTCTTCATATTTCCTTATTTTCCTTTTAATTTCTGTAGGATTTATATTGGTTGCCCCTTTTCATTCCTGTTTCTCACTCTCTCTAGGGAGAGATTTATCAATTTTATCCATCTTTTCAGAGAACCAGCTTTGGGTTTCACTGAGTTTCTCTGTCAGCTTATTGCTGAATGGAGAGTGCTCTGGTTGAAGTGCAAGCAGATGGTGTGTCTGCTTTTCAAATCCTCCACAGTCTGCTCCCAGAGTACTTGAACATCCTTTGCTCTGCACTCTCACTAACTGGCTTTTTCTTCTCCTTGCCTATCACACTTTTCTGAACCTATGTCCATTTATTTATCTTATTCTACATCTTAATTACCTAGTGGTACCATAACACAAAATACTACAAATGAGTGCCTTTAAAGAACGGAAATTTATTTTCTCATAGCTCAGGCTACAAGTCTGATTTCAGGGCATTGGCTCTAGAGGGAGGTCTTTCTTTGTCTGTTTCAGCTTCTAGTAGCTGCTTAAGTTCCTTGGAGTACCTTGGCTACTTGTAGAGGTATCTTCACATGGTGTCTGTCTTCCCCCTGGGTGCGCGCGTGCGTGCGTGTGTGTGTGTGTGTGTGTGTGTGTGTGTGTGTGTGTGTGTGTGTGTGTGTGTGTCTGCTCCCCTTTATAAGACACCACCCAGAAGGGATTAAGTTTAGGACCCACTACATTCCAGGAGGACCTAATTAACATAACAAAAGAAAAACTCAGTTTCCAAGCAGGATACCATTCACAGGTACAATGAGTAAGGACTTCAACATACATTTTGGAGAAACACAATTCAATACGTAACACTCTATGAAAATAATGGACTGTGTAAATGTTTGATGGAAAAAAAGAAAAAATAAAAAATGTGAAAAAACTTGCAACCAGTAAAATGCTGCTAAATATCAAGGTTACCTAAACTGGAAATCTCTCTTTCATACATTTCCTATGCATTCTTCAAGACTGATATCAAGGGTCATCTCATCCATGTAAGCTTCCCTGACTCAACCAATCAACTCTGATCTTCTTCTTTGGATCTGTAGCAACCCTGGATTATATGTCTATGAAAGGCACTTTCATCATCCCCAGAGTTACCTCTGCTACTGCCTTCATTCCTCTAACTGGTTTGGCATATTTGGAAGGCAGGCCCTTTTCATATTTGTAGGTTAACTTGTTCAGCACACAGCCCTACAGGGTTGCAAAAAAGAACAAATGAAAAATAAATAAATAAATAAAAGTCAGAGCTGCCAGGCTACCTGGCTTTGAATCTGCATTGTCACTTACTATCTATGTGACCCTGAGTGTGTTTTCATCATACCTTCGTGCCTCAGTCTCCTCTCTTGTAAAATGAAGTCACTTGTGCCCACCTGGCCAGGTGATTGGGAAGACTGTGGAGATTAGAGCTCCCCTGCTGTAGGTCTGACCTAGCAGGCATTCAGTAAGGGCTGTTCTGCCTGTTTGAAACTGCCTAAGACAAGTGCTCAGTTAGCAATTACATGCAAGATTAATAGGAATGTATCTTTCCTTTCATCCCTGATACACGTTTAGTTCTGAATCAGGGTTCAAGCATGTAACAGGACTTAAAATCATGGGTTTTAGAGTCAGAGAGCCCTGGGTTTGGATCACAGTTGTTTTCTATCTAAAACTTTTTTTTTTCTTCAGGAAAATTAAGAAGATGATGACTGCTTTGAAATGCTTCCAATGCCTCCCTCCTTTCATCTTCTGAAAATATGCACATCCTGTAAGTCCCATATCTTAAGCCACTGCCTCCAAAACCCACTTCTGTGTCCTTCCCTCAGCCCTCCCAGCCCAGGGCATATCTCCTCTTCACAGACTCTTGGCAGTGCCTACTACAGCCACGGCACGGGTTTCATCAGACTCTTTGGTTGCAAGGATAACGCATTCCTTCAGGAGACCTCAAGAGACTGGGGGTTGGGAAGTGTGTCTCACGGCTCCATGGCACTGAGATTGATGCTCACATGGATCAGGCATACAGGGGCAGTGCCCCAGGAAAGCAGGAAGTGGGACAGAAGGTCACTTAGGACACTCAGCACCTCCAGGGCTTTGACCTGTCCTTTCAGCAACAAGAGCTTGAGATAATCCAAGCAAGTCACTGTGAGTCAAAAATCGACTTGACAGCAACAGGTTTTTATCTCTTTTTTATTATTGTCAAGTCAACTCCAACCCATAATGACCTTATATGACACAGAGTAGAACTGCCCCATAGAGTTTCCTAGGCTGTAATCTTTATGGGAGCAGATAGCCAGATCTTTTCTCCCATAGAGCCAATGGCTGATGGGTTCAAACTGCTGACCTTTAGGTTAGTAGCAGAGTGCTTAACCACTGCCCACAACTAACACCACTTAAAAGAGCCCTGGTGGCACAGTGGTTAAGCACTTGGCTGCTAACCTAAAGGTGGGCCACTCTGTGGGAGAAAAGACCTGGCCAAGATGGGTATTCCTTCCTCACAGTCAAACCAGGGCAAACTGAGATGAGCATGGAGGGAGGAGCTTTGTCCAGTCAGGCTAGGTCTGAGGCTGCTGAGGCTGCATCTTAATCAGGTGATTGTGCTCCATATCACATGACTGCATAGATGCCTGGATAAGCAGGAGTGAAGGGAAGCTGACCCCTAGGCAGCTACTGACACCTGGCTGAGCCAGGGACCACAGAGAGTGTCTGATGGTTAGCTCTGGCTCTCACGACAGGAGCTGCATGCATTGGATGCTTAGTTGATCTACACTGGGAGCTACAAACATGTCTGAAATATGAAAAAAATACACCATGCTAGAGGGAGCACACATTTTTCACCTTCAGTCTCAATTCATATGAGAAAGGTGGTGAATAATATATCCATTGAGCTACCTGTTAAGCTCCTACTATGTGCCAGGCAAGGTTGTAGGTACTGAGGATGCTCTAAAAAGCAGAAGAGACAAAACTACATACCCTCAAGGAGCTCACATTCTAGTGGGGGAGATATAGGAGATGGGGTAAATTCTGAAGAGAGAAAATTAAGGAAGGGAAATTGGGGAGGGTCTGAAATGTCAGGGGAGGGATTTTTTAGAAGGGTAGCCAGAGAAGGTATTCCCTAGAAGGAAACTTTTTGTAAAGACCTGGTGGAAATAAGGGGCCACCTTCATGGAGGTCTGTGGGAGGCCTTGCTGCCTGAGGACAGGGCAGAGGCCAGGCAGGAGTTGGCAGAGTGAAGTGATCCCAGAGGAAGGGGGTGTAGCTCCTGTAGGGACAGAGAGGCTTGATAGGTTCCTACTTTCTGAACAGGGGAGTAATCAGACTAGAGTCACTCTGTAACAGGATCGGTAATATAAGCATTTGCAAACGAGAAGATTCCAATTTATTTAAACGTAGAAAAAAATCCACTTATAAACTGGGAACTCATTATACCGTTTCAGGTAAACTATAGCTTAAACTATACCCATAACGTGATTGCTATACGGAGTTTAAGTCTAAAGTGACATCATAGTTGGCCCGATTTTGAATTCAGATGGCAAACTCTTTGCCGCCAGTCCTCGCTCCAGATGAAGCTTTGTGAAGTTAGCATTTTTCTCTCCACCCTACTTCCTATGCCCACTTCCTACTCCCTGATAGCTCTGCTAACCTCCGCAGCCCCTCACTGTAAATATCCAATGTCTCTCCTGGGCAATATCATCACCTCCAGCAAGAGTTCCATAAACACTGCGGCACAATGCATCTTCCCCTCTTCTCTCTGTCTCCAGAGATCAGGGCATACTTCTTCAAGCACTTACACCATTGTACTGTCATTAACTATTACCTGAATGTCTCTCTGCAAAAGCTATGAGGCTCTTGAGGAGGAGGGTCAGGTATTATTTGAAAACACAGATCAGTAACTTAGTAAACATTTACTGAATTAATGGGTAGAACTTGTAGCCCTACTATCGCTCTTACGAAACCATATGGTGGTTACAGGTGCTCTGTTGCATTGAACTGTTTTCTTTACCTGTGATAGGAAAAACTGAGTTATGTTCCAACTCATACAGAATTAGAGGAAGAGATCAAAAAGCACTTGGAAAGGCAGCATTTCAAAAAGTTTGACTGTAAAAAACTATACCCCCAACCTTTCATCATATTTTCATCCTGTGGGCTGATGTTGAATAGGGGTGAAATTCCCATGTTGCCAGCATTTGAAAAGGTGGTATACCAGGCTTTTTCTAAGAGCTTAATATATAACACACCCACTACCCATTGTTTCCAACTATTTTGGTAGTAACAATAAAACTCATTTTTTGAGGCTCAGATCATATATACGGTGTTAAAACTGTGAAAGGGTATTCCAAGAATAGTGCTTTGGAAGGTTCTAATTAATGATGGGATAGCTGTTCTATATTAAAACTTGGCCTTTTTGAGGAAAACGAAAAGATAGTTGCAACATATGAATGAAACATGTTCATTAAATATGAGGCAATGGAAATGTTGACACAGTTGTTAGAGAAAAGCAACTTCTCCAGAGAGCAATAAGAAGCTCACAGGATTTGTAGACAAAAAAGAACAGTGTTTCCCACACATATGGAAATACCAAAAAGTTAAAGTTAGATAAGAAGATACATATTTTTTAAAAGATGCAAACCCTTCGTAACAAAAATTTGTGCAATGTCTTATTGATAAATACATAATGAACAATATTCATTTTCCTATGAAATACCCATTGCTGTCGAGTTGATTTTGACTCATAGTGACCCTATAAGACAGAATAGAACTGCCCCCTAGGGCTTCCAAGGCTGTAGTCTTTACAGAAGCAGACTGCCACAGCTTTTCTCCCGCGGAGCAGCTGGTGTGTTCGAATCAACAACCTTTTGTTGTTGTTGAGCACTAAACCACCAGGGCTCCTTCCTATGGAATATATAAGATAACAACAAACTAGAATCAAAGGGATGTTTTAAAGACATTAGACTATAATAAAAACAAAATTTTGGCCTGAATATGTCATGAGACCCATCTACAGAACAGCAAAAATGACTTTTCACATGGGTCTGAAAAGCCAAGAGACTGAGGTTTCCAATGCATCCATAAGTAAGAAATTAAAACGCTGTATGGGGCCACCTGAAACATATTGGCCTTCTTTGGTTGCAAATCAGTCTCACCAATTCAGTGTTGTCTTTGTGTAGACAACCACACCATGTTTCATCTTAAACCCAGATAGTAAATATTTTTTCTCATTTGGAGAGAAGGTTTATATTTCCCAAATCTGAAGGTTAATGAGAGATAAAGCCATCCCTCCATCTAGCAAAGCAATGCTTTACTTATTTTCTTAAATTTGTTTTCCTTAATCTCCTATTAATTTCTTTTCAAAAAATCTCTTCTCTTGCAATTTTCAATTTAAAAATTGTCTCTTTATAGATGTTGTTGTTGCTGTTAGTTGATTGTAACTCATGGCAACCCCAGATGTGCAGAGTAGAACTGCTCTATAGGGTTTTCAAGGCTGTGACCTTTTGGAAACAGATCTCCAGGCCTGTCTTCCGAGGCACCTCTGGGTGGGTTCGAAACACCAACCTTTCGGCTAGGAGTTATGTACTTAACTGCATCACCCAGGGACTCCAAGTCTCTTGACACTGTCTCTGAGGTGAATCCTGACGCTGTGAATGGCAAGTGCCCATGGTGGTGAGACTGAGAATGTGGCCTCTGAGGCAGATAGCCTCGGCCATGGTCCCGGCCTCACCACTTATCTCTTGGGCCATGTGGAGTTACTTAACCCCTGGGCGCTTCAGTTTCCACATATGTAAAATGTTTTTGTGGCTCTTGTTAGTTGTCATCAAGTTGGCCCTGATTCATGATGATTCATTTACAATAGAATGAAACATTGCCCTGTCCTGCACCATCTTCACTATTGTTGATATGCTCCAGTCTCTTGTTGTAGCTACCATGTATTTTGAGTACCTTCAACCCAGGGAGCTCATCTTCCAGCGCTATAGTAGACAATATTCTGTTGTGATCCATACGGTTTTCACTGGGTAACTTTCAGAAGTAGATTTCCAGGCTTTTCTTCCTAGTCAGTCTTAGTCTGGAAGCTCTCCTGGAATGTACCATGAGTGACCCAGCTGGTATTTGAAATACCAGTGGGATAGCTTCCAGTACCATAGCAACACGCAAGCCACCACAGTGAGATAGACTACAGATGGATAGTGAATATGTAAAATATGGATGATAATAATAGTCACTCACATCATAGGGTTGTTATGAGAATTAAATGGATTCACACGTGTAAAGCATTGGAAGAGAGTAAACATTTGCTATGATAATGATAACGATAGTTAACACCAGTCCACTGGATTAAAACTATTTTATTTCTCCTCCAAGGATAATAATGTTTTCATAAAGAATCAGTACAGCAAGGAGAAGTGCCAAGCAGAGGCAGGAGGAGAAATGTGAGCTTGGGAGAATTCCTGGATTAGCTGGGAGAATGGATTAGATTCTCCATTAACTTCTTCTGTTAGATTAATTAGATTCTTTAATTAATTTGAAAATATACTGCACTCCTAATGTATGGAGCTTAGTCAGAAGGGCCGGTGTTCAGGGAGTCACAGCATGGTCCAGGAGACTGGCAGGTACATCACCCTCTTGCCACAGAGTGACCATTTGTGGAGAGTATGGGAGAGTCCATCATGGTCACCTGGGGACAAGGGAAGGCTATACTTGAATTCATCCCTGTTTGCTAAGTGCTTTCTAAGTGTGTGTCAGGCACTGTACTAGGGGCAGGGTACAAGAGAAAGCAAACCCAGACACAGCCCTCTTTCTAATGGGAGAGGCATATGCTAACAAAAAAAAAATTACGCATAAATGTTAAATGACAACTGTGAAAAGGCAACGGAGGAAAGGAACTCAACTCTCCTAGAGTGTGAATAAGAAGTCTGGCCTTGTCAGGGACATTGGACCCAAAAACTAGAGATAAAATTGGGTTGATTGGTAGGAAGAGGCCAGAGCTGGAGAAAGGAAGTGATTGAGGGCTACTGTTTGCACTGAGAGCTGAAGGTGAACTGGGTTTCTCATGAGAACACAAGGGAGAATGAACTTAAGGCTAGAATAGGACCTTTCTAGAAAACTTCCTGGACCTGCTAGCTCCCAGCCCTGCTGATGTGTGCGTAGCTTGTGACTGTGCAGATTTCACAGAGTCCCCTAGGCACTGCTGCTGAGCCTGAGAGTAAATGACAAATCCAGCAATTCAATGATTAAATAGTTGTCTCTAAGAACTATTTCTGAATAAAGGACCATTTCATGATTTCCACATACTTTTCCCACAACAGAAAATCAACTTGGGCTGCCACTTGCAGCATCACACTGTAAATTAAACTCAGGAGTGAGGCAAATTGCTGGCCTAGGGTCTTCAAGCAGGCAGGAAGAATTGATGTTGCAGTCATTCTTGAAAGCCAGAGTCTTGAATTATACAAGGCAAATTAGCTGGAGACTGTGTCGCATGAATGGGTCTTTTGTCTCCATTGTAAGCCCTGGTTCCAGGCCATTCACCTACTCAGCAAACGAGGAAAGGTAGGAGAGATGAGCCTATTTGTGGATAAATCCTAATTACCTGCCAGCACAAAGGTCTCGTTTCTAAAATCCTCTTACGTAAGGTGGCTCTGTTGGCTCTGGAAGCACCCAGACATTCACAAGAAGGTCAGATAACAAGAACTGCACAGTAAATGGCCCTCTGATTGGGAAACAATGTACTGGAATTGTATTTTTTAAAGAAGACATTTGAATGCAATTTGGAATCAGTTGTTCTGTTCCAGACAACATCTTTTCTCTGCTGCTGTGTAGAGCAGATAGCCTTTCTCTGACTCAAGTCTCATCAGCCCTTTGTCCCACAGCCTTTCACTCTCTTTGTAAACTTCCAAAGGCCCATCTCACACACATTCAAATGAAAACCGAGAGCTACTCCCCGAAAGGAGGATTACCAGCAGGTGTGCGGTAGTGCGTTTGACTTCTGTCCCCATAACCTTGAGAACCAAGAATTTTCCCTCTAGGATCAGACTCTCTCTCTCTCTCTCTCTCTGTGCCCTGGGGAAGGAATATATGGAAGATTTATTTTAGTCTCTTCTCACAGAAAAGCCAAGAAACCTTCTCCTGCCTCTGGAATAAAAATCTACTGTTCACTTGGAAGTTACAGGTCTAGGGATGTCCTGGGCTGGAGGTACATTGGAAAAGGTTAGCATCTGATTGCATGGAAGATGGGAAAGTGCTTGGTTAAAAGCTGCATGATACCACTTACTACGTCAAGGAACTTGGATAAAATTCATAACTTCTGTGAGCCTCAGTTTTTTCATTTATTCATGGACATGTAAATGCCTCACAGGACATTCGTTAAGGTTACACTAGATCTAAAGTAAAAGATATGATAAAAATATCACTGTTACTTAATACAATGACACGACATCAAATAAACTTTCGAACTTTTAGAAGCGCAGACCCAAGAACTTGCCAAAATAAAATTAAGCCTGTTTAGGAATGCAGCATTGAAGGAAGAACACAACCTCTCTCAGGCTAATAGGTGAATGAATGCCTGGGCACAGAGCTAAGAAAGTCAGCAGGATGCATCTCGTCCTGGGGAAGGATCACAGGAGGAAACTCTGGGAGTTAAAGAAAAGGAATTCTGAGAAGATGGAGGTATAAACAAACCATTATTCTAACACTCCGCCACAGATACAACAAGGAAGTAGTGCTCGGCTTTCAGGGACTGTGAATCAGGGAGCAGAGGAAAGCAATGGGGAACTGCAGGCAGACAAGAATCAACAAATCAAGGAGTCACGTACAGTAGGAAAATGGATTCTCCCACTGTCCCAACCCCTCCTCCAGCCATGTGGGCCACTAGCTGTTATGAATTGGGGTAGCGGCCCCAGAAAAAGAGCCTGCTTCCCTAACCACCATAGCCTCTGCCTGTACAAAGAGACAGGACCCTAATCTTCTGCTCTAAAATGAACAAGGCAGACTTCCCTGGGGGTCAATTTGGAGTGTGCCAGCACCTCCCCCACCCAGACACTGTCGGTTGTAAACCTACTGCGAATTGCTACAGAAGGCCCCCGCAGTGGAGTCTGCTCCTATAATCAACACACTACCTGCCTCCCTGTGCACCACATACCTCAAGCCTCTGAAACCAACAGGACAGATCTCCCTGGGGATCAGTTTTGGTCTGTCTGTTCTCACTTAGAGTGAGCACTGAGGCTGCTAGCTGAGGCTGCTGTGTGATAGGAAGTAGGCATCTTGAGTGCAGGCTACCCCAACAACCAACATACTATGGGATAGGTTCTGACAGTAACAAGGCAGAACTCCCTGGGGGGTCCATTCAGAGTATGACTACCACACCCTCAACTGCTGTCAGCTGCTGGACTGACACAGACTCCTACAAAAAGTTCCCTACAGTGGAATCAGGAGGTGGGTCACCCAAGTGAAGACTGCTCCCCCAACCACCACAGGGCCACTGTGGCTCTGAAACCAAGACAGATCTCTTGAAGTTCCTTCTGGAGAGTGTCAGCCCCTGTTCCTTCTGAAATGGAGGAAAGTCTGCCTGCACTTCCCCTGAATGCCAGCTCAGATATAAGCAGCCCCCACAGAGCATGGAAGGAAACCTCAGGCAAAACTGGAGGGCAACACCCAGACCCAAAGGGAACTCACTGGTATGGGTTTTCTGACTAAAAACATGATTGCATGAAAAAAGAAGGAAAGGAAGTAATAACCAGAGAGAGGGGACTGTGCTCCCTGGTGCACAGACTGATTAATACATGATATCTCGCCTGAGTAGCAATGCCTGCTGGTGGACAGACTAACCACAGCATGTTCTCTAGTGTGTTTGGGAGAGATTGAAAATTGAAAAATGAGATCTGGAATTTTTGAATTGCATTTAAACCAGGGAGGGAGAAGGAGCTATCACAGAAGGGGAGAGGAAATGCTAAGCAAATGTTGAAGGCTCTGCCCACCTAAGAGTTTCTTGTAGAAAGTCGTGCAGGCAAAAACATCAAATACTGGGGAAAACTGAGAAGTTAGCACCCTCGAAAATTCCACTGCTGCAAGAAAAAATCACAAGACACACAAAGAACAAACAAGGGCCCATCCAAATGAATGTGACAGAGGGAGTGAAAGTACATCTAACAATGACCAAATACTGAAAAAAAAGGAAGAATATAATACAACAACATTAAACATAATTAAAGAACTAGGGGAAAACATAAAAATCTCAAAGAAATAAGGACAACAACGCAAGAAAAAAATGAGGATCTAAAGAAAGAGATATTGCAAATGAAAGGGATAATAACTGAAACGAGAAACACAGTAGAAGGACTTACCAACAGATTTAATCAGGTAAAAGAAAGAATCGATGTTTGAGAATAAGAAAGTTAAAATTACTCACACTGAAGAGCAACAAGAATGGAGGCTCAAGAAGGCTGAGCACAGTTTAATGGAATTATGGGACAACAAGAAGAGACCTAATAAACCATTCATAGGAATTCCAGGAAGACATGAGAGAAAGGGACAGAAAGAATATTTGAGATAGCAAAAAGATGGAAACAACCTAGGGGCCTGTCATGGATTGAATTATGTCCCCCCAAAAAATGTGTGTATCAGTTTGGCTGGGCCATGATTCCTGGTATTGTGTGATTTTCCTATATGTTGTAAATCCTGCCTCTATGATGTTAATGATGGAGGATGGGTGGCGGTTGTGTTAGGCAGGACTCAATCTACAAGATTGGATTGTGTCCTGAGGCAATCTCTTGAGATATAAAACAGAGAAGTGAGCAGAGAGACAGGGGCACCTCATACCACCAAGAAAGCAGTGCCAGGAGAGAGGTCTCGGGTGGAGAAGCTCCTAGTCTGGGGGAACACTGATGAGAAGGCCAACAGAGAGAGAAAGACTTCCCCTGGAGCTGATGCCCTGAATTTGCACTTTCAGCCTACTTTACTATGAGAAAATAAACTTCTCTTTGTTAAAGCCATCCACTTGTGGTATTTCTGTTGTAGCAGCACTAGATGACTAAGACAGTGCCCATCAACAGAAGAATGGATAAGCAAATTATGATATATTCACACAATGGAATACTACACAATGATAAAGAATGATTAAGCCATGAAACATAACATGGAGGAATCTGGAAGGCATTATGCTGAGTGAATTTAGTCAGTCACAAAAGGACAAATATTATATAAGACCACTATTATAAGAACTCAGGAAAAGGTTTAAACACAGAAGGAAACATTTTTCGATGGTTACGAGGGTGGGGAGGGAGGGTGAGTACTATTCACTAACTAGATAGTACACAAGAATTATCTTAGGTGAAGGGAAGGACAGCACACACTATAGGGGAAGTCAACACAACTGGACTAAACCAAAGCTAAGAAGTTTCCTGAATACAACCAAACACTTCAAAGGACAGAGTAGCAGGGGTGGGGGTCTGGGGACCATGCTTCCAGGGGACATCTAGGTCAATTGGCATAACAAATTTTATTAAGAAAATGTTCGGCATCCTACTTTGGTGAGTGGCATCTGGGGTCTTAAAAGCTAGCAAACAGCCATCTAAGATGCATCAATTGGTCCCAACCACCTGGAGTAAAGGAGAATGAAGAACACCATAGACACAAGGAACATATTTGCCCAAGGGACAGAAAGGGCCACATAAACCAGAGACTCCATCAGCCTGAGACCAGAGGAACTCAATGGTGCCCGGCTACCACCTATGACTGCCCTGACAGGGAACACAACAGAGAGTCCCTGATGGAGCAGGAGAAAGGTTGGGTGCAGAACTCAAATTCCAGTAAAAAGACCAGACTTAACAGTCTGGCTGAGACTGGAGGAACCCAGGAAAGCATGTCTCCTGGACTGTCTGTTAACCCAGAACTAAAACAATTCCCAAGGCCAACTCTTCAGACAAAGATTGGACTGGACTGTGGGACATAAAATGATACTCATGAAGAGTGTTCTTCTTAGCTCAAGTAAATACATAAGACTAAGCGGGTAGCTTCTGTCCAGAGGTGAGATGAGAAGGCAGAGAGGGTTAGGAGCTGGTTGAATGGACACGGGAAATCAGGGGTAGAAAGGAGGAGTGCACTGTCACAGTATAGGGAGAGCAATTAGAGTCACATAACAGTGTATGTATAAATTTTTGTATGAGAAACTAACTTGAAATGTTAATTTTCACTTAAACTACAACAATAAACAAACAAACAAAAAAAAACCTTTAGGAGAAAAAAAAAAAGAATCTTTGAAGAAATAATGACAGAAATTTTTCCCAGTCTAACAAAGGATATGAATCTACAAATCCAAGAAGCTCAAAGAACCCCTAACAGGATAAACACAAAGAGATCTACACCAAGACACATCATAGTTCAAACTCATTGCCGTAGAGTTGATTCCAACTCATAGCAACCCTATAGGAAAGAGTAGAACTGCCCCATAGGGTTTCCAAGGAGCAGCTGGTGGAGTCAAACTGCTGACCTTTTGCTTAGCAGCTGAGCTCTTAACCACTTTGCCACCAGGGCTCCTTATGATCCAGCAATTCCACTCCTAGGTATATACCCAAGACTTGAAAGCAGAGACTCAAAAAGAAACTTGTACACCAATGTTCACTGCAGCACTATTCACAATAGCCAAAAGGCAGCAACAAATTAAATGGCCATCAACAGATGAACAAATAAGCAATAAACATACATACAATAGAATACTACTCAGTCAGTAAGAGAAATAAAGTCTTGATACATGTTACATTATAGATGGAGCTTGAAGACATTATGCTGAGTGAAATAAGCCAATCATAAAAAGACAAATATTGTATGACCTCACTTATATAAAAAGACAAGAAATGGCAAATGCATAGAGACCAAAATTTATTAGTGGTTACCAGGGGGCAGAGGGAGGGGCAAAAGGGTGTTTAACTGTGATGGAAGAATGGCACTGATAAAGGTAGGGTCGCACAGCTGATTATTATAAGTTTTACAGCTGTAAAAAGTTGAACCGACAGAAGTTGTATGATAGATACAACAATGAACAGAAAAAAAAAGCTACTGAGGCCGCTTATGTACAACCAAACACATCATGGGATTAGGTTCCTTGGTTTGGAAGTTTAGGGTCATGGTTAACCCAGAACATCCCAGGACATCCCAGTTAATTGGCCTAATAACGTGTTTAGTGCTTCTCTTCTACCTCCTAGTTTGTTGCGTAGTGTTTGGGGTCTTAAAAGCTTGCAAGCAGCCATCCAAGATACAACAATTGGTCTCTATTCACCTGGAGCAACAGAGGAAGAAGGAGAGTCAGGAATAGGAGGAGGATATGGAATGTGTGGCTAATTCCTTCCATAAGCAACTGTCTCTTTTGCCATGAGACCAGAAGAACTGGATGGTGCCCTGCTACCATTACTGAACATTTTGATCTGTAGTCAAAAAGATTCCATAGAAAAATCCTGATCAAAAGTGGGAAAATACAGAACTTAATATCAAATTTTCAAGGACTCTAGACCTTCTGGAGCCATGGAGGGTGGATGAACTCCTGAAAATATTGCCCTGAGATAATCTTTAAATCTTAAACCAAAAATATCCCCTGAAGTCACCTTAAAACCAAAGAATAATTCACCTTAAATAGTAGTAAAGATCTGTCTTAAGCATTATTCTCTTTTAAGGTCTACCTTTATGGGATCAAGTTGACCAGAGCAACTCAAAAAATTAGATAGGAGCCTTAGGGGAAGTGAGGTGATGTTAATGAGGGAGGAACAACTTAGAAAAGGAGAATGAGAACGGTCGTACAACTCAAAAATGTAATCACTATAGATGTAGAACTGTTGAATTGGTGTATGTTTTGCTGTGTATATTCTCAACAAGAACAAAATAAATAAAATTTAGAAAAAAATGAACTGAGGAAAAATATGAACATAAGAAATTAGACAAGAAAATGAATACATTTATGTAAACATTTAAAAAGAAGTTACTGATATGACTATATATTAAAAAATGTATCAATAGAAACATTCTGATTTAATAAAATAACTTGGCAAAATTTCTATATTTAAGTTAAATTTAGAAAAAACAAGTATTTTTAATTATACTTGCAACCACTATGTAGAAGTGGGAAGGGTGGAAAATATTCCATTTACGATAGCAACAAAAATTAGAATATGCCTACTAACGAACTTGTAGAAAACTACAAAGCCTTATGGAAGGATGCAAACTAACCACAGAACATTGGAAAGACAAAATTATAAATCCTCCCAAAATAGACACGTAAGTTTAAAAAAAAAGAGGTATAAGAAGAAAATCCATGGAAGGATGTGTTGTGTCAGCTTGGGACAAAAGGGTATAGAAAATACATCCTAGTAGGGAAGGATGAGGTGGTAAAAGGGAGGAAGCTACCCAAGGGTCACAGGGTTCACAGGTTCACAGTGGGTCACAGCAGCCATCATCTGTGTTGGGTACCCCAGAGCAGTTTGGGATGGAGGGCTGGAGAGGGCTCTGCCTAGAGGTCTCCTTCCTTCTCTCTGCCCTGCACATTTAGATACAATTCCCCCCACCCCGCCCCCGCCAGTACCTTGGGAGCATTCTGGTGTGTCAATGGTAATACATAAGAAGAAAGAAACAATTTTGGCCACCAAGTCATATGATCGTGTTTCACTTTCATGTTCGAGCTCTTTATATGATGGAAAAAAAGATTAGTTGAATTTGTTTTCTGAGGGCCCGGGCTGTGCACCTCAGACAAGGATAGGAGGCAGTGTTTGCACAGCAGGCTGACTGACTAGAGGCAAGCACAGTATGTGGTCATGGAACACTGGGTCAATGGGCCTGGACAGAGGCTCTTCCGGCAGACACCCTTCCCACTTGTACTTCTGCATACCCTACAAGTATGTGTTACCATTCCATACCAGACCCTGGGATGGAATGTCCTCTACTTAAACCAGGAAACACAAGATGGAAATACAAACCTATACAGCCTGGGAAATCACAAAAACTTCTCAGCTCCATCCAATCCTTTCTGAAACTTATACAGCCTTCCCCAATTCATTTATTTTTATTTCCATAGCGTTTCCTGGCAATGGTCAGGAATTTATACCAAAATGTTGGAGAATAGTTTCCACTGGATTCCTGGTATGTCTGGGACTGCCTTTCAGAAAAATGCATCAGTTGGAGGCCTCCAGGGCCCTGCTGCTGGGGGGGGGGGGGGAGCAGATAATGATGATTTACAGAGCTTTGATTCCCTTTATTTGCCGTGGCATACACCTTTAGAAGTGACATTCAGATAAACTCTCTGCACATAATCCATTACATAGGTGATGTACCTCGGGCAACATGCTGAGGGAAAGAAAGGGAGGGTGCCACTGAGTCTGCTGGAGGGAGGACAGGGAGCTGTCACAGGGAGGTATAAAGTATGTACTAAAGGATAAATAGTTCTCCAAACAGACAAGGAAGCTGTGGGGGAAGAAGTGATCATCTTGTCCAAGGCATGGGGGTATGACAAAGCATGGCTTTTGAGGAAAGAAAAGCAACTTGGAAGGCACCCTGGTGGTGTAAAAGTTAGGGGCTTGGCTGCTAGCCTAAAAGCTGGTGGTTCAAACCCAACCAGTGGCTCCACTGAAGAAAGACCTTGCAATCTGCTTCCACATAGATTGTTGTTATTAGGTGCCGTCGAGTCAGCTCTGACTCATAGTGACTGTCTCAGTCATCTAATGCCGGTATAACAGAAATACCACATGTGGATGGCTTCAACAAACAGAAGTTTCTTCTCTCACAGTCTAGTAGGCTAGGAATTCAAATTCAGGGTGTCAGCTCCAGGGAAAAGCTTTATCTCTCTCTGTCAGCTCTGGGGGAAGGTCTTTGTCATCAATCTTCCCCTGGACTAGGAGATTCTCCACGCAGGAACCCCAGTCCAAAGGACTCATTCTAGTCCTGGCACAGCTTTCTTGGTAGTATGAGGTTCCCCCCTCTCTGCTCACTTCTCTTCCCTTTTATTTCTTGTAAGATAAAAGGTGATGCAGGCCACACCCCAGGGAAACTCCCTTTACATGGGGTCATGGACGTGATCTGAGTAAGGGTGTTACATCCCACCCTAATCCTTTTCAACATAATCCAAGCCTGCCTTATTAACCACAGACAGAGATTAGGATTTACAACACACAGGAAAATTACATCAATCACAAAATGGAGGACAATCATACAATGCTGGGAATCATGGCCTAACCAAGTTGACACATATATTTGGGGGACACAATTCAATGCATGATAGTGACCTCATGTATAACAGAACGAAACCTTGCTTGGTCCTGCACCATCCTCACAATCAGGGGTGGATTGACCAGTAAACACGGTATGTACCAGTTTACAGTAAGCAAGGTACTCATGGGCTTAATTGTGTTTACTTACAAATCTGCAGTGAACAATTTTGCCTGGGTTTCAACACATCTTAAACCCAGGTGAAATTGTTCACTGCAGATTAGTAAGTACAATTCAGCTCATGCCTACTGTGCTTATTGGGTAGTCTGTCCCTGCTCATAATCCTTGCTATGTTTGAGCCCATTGTTGCAGCCACTGTGTCAGTCCATCTTGTTGAGAGTCTTCCTCATTTTTGCTCACCCTTTACTCTACCAAGCATGATATTCTTCTCCAGCGACTGGTCCCTCCTGATAACATGTCCAACGTACATGAGATGAAGTCTTGTCATCCTTGCTTCTAAGGAGCATTCTGGCTGTACTTCTTCTAAGACAGATGTTTGTCCTTTTGGCATTCCATGGTATATTCAGTATTCTTCATCAACGCCATAACTCAAATGCCTCAATTTTTCTCTGGTCTTCCTTATACATTGTCCATCTTTTGCATGCGTTTGAGGCAACTGAAAATATCATGGCTTGGGTCAGGTGCACCTTAGTCCTCAAAGTGACATCTTTGCTTTTCAACACTTTAAAGAGGTCTTTTGCAACAGATTTGCTCAATGCAATATGTCATTTGATTTCTTGACTGCTGCTTCCATAGATGTTGATTGTGAATCCAAGTAAAATGAAATCCTTGACAATTTCAGTATTTTATCCATTTATCATGATGTTGCTTATTGGTCCATCTGTGAGAATTTTTGTTTTCTTTAAGTTGAGGTGAAATCCATACTGAAGGCTTTGATCTTCATCAGTAAGTGCTTCAAGTCCTCTTCACTTTCAGCAAGCAAGGTTGTGTCATCTGCATAATGCAGGTTGTTAATGAGTCTTCCTCCAGTCCTAATGCCCTGTTCTTCTTCATATAGTCCACCTTCTCGGAGTATTTGCTCAGCATACAGACTGAATAGGTATGGTGAAAGGATGCAACCCTGATGCACACATTTCCTAACTTAGTATCCACTTTTTCTGTATAAACAACTGCTTCTTGATCTATGTATAGGTTCTTCATGAGCACCATTAAGTGTTCTGGAATTCCCATTATTCGAAATGTTATCCATAATTTATTATGATCCACACCATCGAATGCCTTTGGGTAGTCAATAAAACACAGGTAAACATCTTTCTGGTATTCTCTGCTTTCAGCCAAGATTCATCTGACCTCAGCTATGATATCCCTCATTCCACGTCCTCTTCTGAATCCAGCTTGAATTTCTGGCACTTCCCTGTCAATATCCTGCTGCAGCCGCTTTTGTATGATCTTCAACAAAATTTTACTCGCGTGTGATATTAATGATATTGTTTTATAATTCTCGCATTTTGATGGATCATCTTTCTTAGGAATAGGCATAAATACGGATCTCTTCCAGTCGGTTGACAGAGGTAGCTGTCTTCCAAATTTCTTAGCATAGACGAGTGAGCACTTCCAGTGCTGCATCCGTTTGTTGAAACATCTCAGTTGGTATTCCATTAATGCCTGGAGCCTTGTTTTTTGCTAATCCCTTCAGTGCAGCTTGGACTTCTACCTTCAGTACCATCAGTTCCTGATCATATGCTACCCCCTGAAATGGTTGAACACTGACCAATTCTTTTTGGTATAATGACTCTGTGTATTCCTTCCATCTTCTTTTAATGCTTCCTGCATTGTTTAATATTTTCCTCATAGAATCCTTCAATATTGCAACTTGAGGCTTAATTTTTTTCTTCAGTTCTTTCAGCTTGAGAAATGCCGAGCGTGTTCTTCCCTTTTGGTTTTCTACCTCCAGGTCTTTGCACATGTCATTATAACACTATACTTTGTCTTCTCAAGCAGTCCTTTGAAATCTTCTGTTCAGCTCTTTTACGTCATCATTTCTTCTTTTTGCTTCGGCTACTCGACGTTCAAAAACAAGTTTCAGAGTCTCTTCTGACAACCATTTGGTCTTTTCTTTCTTTCTTGTCTTTTCAATTACCTCTTACTTTCTTCATGTATGATGTCCTTGATGTCATTCCACAACTCGTCTGGTCTTTGGTCATTAGTGTTCAATGCCTCAAATTTATTTTTGAGATGGTCTCTAAATTCAGGCAGAATATGCTCAAGGTTGTACTTTGGCTCTGTGGACTTGTTCTAATTTTCTTCAGTTTCAACTTGAAATTGCATATGAGCAATTGATGGTCTGTTCCACAGTCAGCCCCTGATCTTGCTCTGACTGAGGATATTCAGGTTTTCCATGGTCTCTTTCCACAGATGTAGTAGATTTTATTCCTGTGTATTCCATCTGGTGGGGTCCACATGTATAGTTGCCATTTATGTTGGTGAAAAAAGGTATTTGCAATGAAGAAGTCATTGGTCTTGCAAAATTCTATCATGCGATCTCTGGCATTGTTTCTATCACCAAGGCCATACTTTCCAATTACCAATCTTTCTTCATTGTCTCCAGCTTTCACATTCCAATCACCGTAATTATCAATGCATTCTTATTGCATGTTTGATCAATTTCAGACTGCAGAAGTTGGTAAAAATCTTCAATTTCTTCATCTTTGGCCTTAGTGGTTGGTGTATAAATTTGAATAATAGTCATAGTAACTTGTCTTCTTTGTAGGCGTATGGATAGTATCCTATCACTGACAGTGTTGTTCTTCAGGATAGATCTTGAAATGTTCTTTTTGATGATGAATGCAAAGCTATTCCTCTTGAGGTTGTCATTCCTGGTATAGTAGACCATATGACTGTCCAATTAAAAATGCCCAACACCAGTCCACTTCAGCTCACTAATGCCTAGGATATTGATGTTAATATGTTCCATTTCATTTTTGACAATTTTCAATTTTCCTAGATTCATACCTCCTACATTCCATGTTCCAATTATTAATGGATGTTCACAGCTGTTTCTTCTCATTTTGAGTTGTGCCACATCAGCAAATGAAGGTCCTGAAAGCTTGACACCACCCAGGTCATTAAGGTTGACTCTACTTTGAGGAGGCAGCTCTTCCGCAGTCGTGTTTTGAGTGCCTTTCAACCTGAGGGGCTCATCTTCTGGCACTATGACAGAGAATGTTCCACTGCTATTCATAAGGTTTTCAGTGGCTAATTCTTTCCAGAAGTAGACCACTGAGCCCTTCTTCCTAGTCTGTCTTAGTCTGGAAGCTTCGCTGAAACCTGTCCCCCTTGGGTGACCCTGCTGATCTTTGAATACCAGTGGCATAGCTTCCAGCATCACAGCAACATGCAAGACCCCACAGTACCACAAACTGACAGATGCGTGGGGGTTACTTACATGGATTAAATAAAAAGACCGTCTTCCCCTTTAAAATGTCTATCTGCTGGAAAGGATTTCTTGCTTGCCTGGGCAACAGACAACCAAGCCCAGGGAGGAGAGACTGGGAAGAGTGATAATAGGCAGATCCTACCCACTTCACAGCTTGGGAAGAACCACAGATGAGTCCCATCCACTTGGTGTCCACTCCTTTTTCATTAAACTCATACTCACCTCCACTTTACTGGTTATGACCTCTCAGGAAGCATTAGGAATGTGTCGTGAAACAGCACTGAGGAGTTGGCTTTCCAGGAACTTAAAGTCTATGAGGGCAGACAGACAGAAGGTGGCACCACCACAGAGTAATATGGTAAGGCAGGACCCAGAGCAAAACCTCCTGGTTTGTTCTGAAGGGTAAGGCCAGAAGCACTTCCTGAAGGAAATACCATTTAACTAAATTCTGAGAGGTTGAGGCTAGAAGGAGAGGGAAGAATTGTGGGTGGACATGTTCAAAAGTAAAGCAGAGCTGGCTAAGCTTCTGGGGACTGACGAGGGCACAGCCCATCATGAAGTTAACCTGCTAGCTTTGCACTGTGATGATTCTGGATTCCCTACCGAAACCCTGTAACCTGTGCCTTCCTGGGGTGCTGTTCTCTCATCACTAAACAGGAACTTTCGGGTGAGACGATTTCTGAGGCCTTCAGATGCACAGGTGAGAGCTACACTCTCAGCGTGGACCTACGCCCCCCTCATACCCCTTCTCATGCTGCACCAGTGGTGCAAAAGTACACTTCTGGATACGTGCCACCTCACTGTGGCAAATAAGGTGACTTGGCCAACAGCCCTATGAGGCCCTTCTTCCTTGCCAGAAAAACCAAAGTTTCATCCACATGTCAGTAGTCTTCTCAGCGCCAGCCTCAGACATGATCATTCTGTTTCCTTTACTAATGATTACTAATGTCCATTAGTAATGGGCATATAACAGAATTCTGGCTTCTCCAACAAAAGGGGGGTCTTCTATTTGAAGATTATTCTCTCCTTAGTCTTTGCAAATAGGATTTGGATGACAGGGATTTTGGAAACGCTGACACTGTCCCATAACCACGAGGAGAGGAGCAGTGTGACAAAACCAACATGTGAAAAACCCTGGTTGTTGGTGACCACTGAGGGCCCACATAACCGAAATCTGTAACCTCACATTGAGTAAGACAACATATCACCTTTATGGGTTATGTGAGCTCTGGGTTTACTGTCATCTGCAGATGAAAACATCTGGAACAGCACAATTCTACTGGCTGAGAGCTTCTTGAAAGCAGATATCATGTCTTTTTCATTCATTCCCTACTCTATGACTATTCACAATATAAGCATTCAATAAATTAAATAAATGAATGGATCATACACAGTTCCTTTCCTGCTCCAAATTTCTGGGTGGTGTTGGGGTGTAGAAAGAGCACTGTGAGGGCAGGCCTGGGCTCCATTCCTATTCACACCCTGCCCAGGCAGTCCTGATCCATCCTTGCTTGGCCCTGCAGGGAAAGTCCTGGGGTCCATCCCTGCCTTGACCCTGTGTTTGGGCAATACCTTTAACTGCTTTGAGTCTCAGCTTTCCTCAAATTGTTAAATGAGCTAATTGGACAAGATTATCTCTGTTTTCTTCTGACTCAAATTCTCTAAATTTTATAGTAATTTAATGTAAACACTGTAGTCCTTGTGGCGGCTTACATTTGATCCACTGGGAAATGGATTGAGAAAACTGTACTTGATTTTAATTACAGAGCCCACAGTTTTTGAACATAAATACTGTCTTGTTACAAGCGTGTTCCTATTCCTCAGTGGTATAGGACATTCCTTGATCTGTACTGTCTCACTCGCTCCCCCCAACATCTAGTGCCATGGGTATTGTCATTGTCCCCACATTTCTGATGACCACTTGAGGTCCAAATACTTTAGGGGATTGCCCAGGGTAATGCAGCCAAGAAGGAGTAGGGTCAAAATTAGAAATCAGCTCAATTTGGTCACGTTTCTTGAAGGACCATATACAAGAGGGCAGCATTTTATGTTTTATGGTTTTGAAATGCTCTTTGGAGTGGTGTTGTTTAAGTTGTGACATGCTTAATGCATGTTAATAGTGGTGGTAATGCATGTGCTTTGGCCCTGAGGCATGGTTACCAGGGAAGCAGGTTGAGAAACAAACAAAGCAAGCAGTGTTGCACTAGGAGTCAGGAAGGTGGCGAGAAAGAAAAGCATTTAGGGTCAAGGGGAATTCCAAAGCTTGAGTTAAATGGCCACACAGGCATCAAGGAAATAACTGAAACTGTACTGAAGGGCGGCTTGTTAACAGCCTTGACTTCAACATGTTTAAATGAATCAACAGGGGCGAGAGCCTTGGGGAGCACAGATCTCTATTTTTAATTGAAATAGGAGATGGGGCTTGAATGGCCTCTGGCTTCCTCCCAGTCTGCAATGTGGGGCAGTGGGAGGGCCAAAGCGCCTACCACCAGGTGGCTTGGGCTCCTTAGGGACAATGGGAACACAGACTTGGAGGTCAGAAGTGCCTGAACAAATTGTTTCTCTCCTCCTTGAGGATTGGAGAACCCACTGGGCCCCAAAGGCTGGCGACGTCAATGAGGTGCAGACCTGGCCTTCCCTACTTAGAACTGCTGCTCCAAGAGCCCTTCTATTTGTTCTCCTGGTCCTCCACTTATAAACACGCCTGCTATCTCTCATGTCCCAGCTCAAGAATCACAAAGTCTCCAGCATTTCATGCCTCGCCTTGGGCTCCTTCTCTTTCCAGCTCCTCTATCCTCTAAAGAAATGTTCTTGTTCACAACCTCTCCCTTTGCTCAGGAGCTTCCTTCTGGTCTCTTTGCTCCCACTCAGAGGTTCACCTTCTCTCAGAAGCCTTCTTGGATGCAGCCATTCATTCACTCTTTTACTTATTTAATAAGCATCCTCCAGGAACCAGACACTATTCTAGATAATGGGTGTAAAGGTAAGGCTCATCAAGCTTTTGTGGGACCTGAAACATATAATTTGGGAGTGAGGGCTGTTTTTAGAAAAAAGATACCATTTAAGAATATATAATTATGTGAGAAGTCCTGGAAAGGGCTGTGCCAGTGAGGAGCAATCAGTCATCAGTCATGAGCTTCATTAGCATCCCGATCCATTCATCTCCAGATCAACACTGGACAAAGCAAGGTCCTGCCCTCAGGCAAGTGCCTTCCAGTGGGTGAGACCAAGTCAATATGCACTGTTTGGGATGATAAGTGCTAAGGAGGGGAAAAGCAAGGAAACAAAAATAAGGGGTCTGAGCAATGACCTGAATTAAATAGGGATGTGTCACACAGGCACCTGGCGGGGGGTCGGGGGTGGTCAAGACAGAGGGAATAGCAAGTGGGAATACCTGGAAATAGAAGTAAGCTGACCAAGCAGACCACTGAGGCTGGAGTAAGTCAGGTAGAAGGGCAAGTGGAAGGAGGCGAGGGTGTAAAAGTATGGGGCAGGGGTGAGTGGGGCTGGGGGTAGCAGAGCCGAGACATTAGGCCTTGGGAGCATAGGGACTTTGGCATACACTTGGAGTGGGATGGAGAGAGATAGTGACACTGAGAAGCACTGGCATATTAAACTTAGGGTTTTTTTTTTTTTTCCTTTTTTAAAAAAAATTATTTATTTTGTTGTTGCTGAGAATATACAGAGAAAAATATACACCAATTCAACAGTTTCTACATGTACAGTTCAGTGACAGTGATTATATTCAAGTCATGCAATCACTCTCACCCTCCTATTCTGAGTTGTTCCTCCTCATTAACATAAATTCACTGCCTCCTAAAGTTCCTATCTAATCTTTCAAGTTGCTCTTGTCAATTTGATTCCATATAGATAGTTCTAGAAAGAATATAATGCTCAAGGCAGACATTTTTTACTAGTTAAAATAAACCATTGTTTGGTTTTAAGAAGACTTCAGGGGATATTTTTGGTTTAAAGTTTAAAGATTATCTCACGGCAATAGTTTCAGGAGTTCATCCAGCCTCTATGGCTCCAGAAAATCTGTCATGAGAATTTGAAATTCTGTTCTGCATTTTACCCCTCTGATCAGGATTCTTCTACAGAATCTTTGATTAAAATTTTCAATAAGGGAGGTGGAGCCAACATGGCACCCATAGACAAATGGGTCATCCCTTCCCTCTACAGCAAAACTAAGTAAAACAGATACAAACATCAATCTTGCAACCCTAAGCAACAAATGAAAGGATAAAGAACTAGATCAAACACCAAATAGAAGAAGAAACTGAAGGAAAACAAAGAATGACGAGAGATACAGAGTAGGAGTCCCCTGCCAAATAACATGGCACAGTGCCACCATCTTGGAACACAGCCAGCCATGACCTCGAACAGAGAGTATGGGAAGGCAACTTCATGGCATTTCCAACAGGAGACAGAGCACCTGTTAACCAGAGAAAAATGCTTTCTCACCCATCACCCTTCTGCCCCATAAACTACCTACACCCTTTCCTGACAGGCCATGCCACCCAGCCTTTGCTAGAGAGCCACTGGTCCTCTGTGACCCTGGGTCCACTTCTCCCCCACCTGCCAGCTCCCATCATGCCAGTTTTTTCCTTTCTTCCTTTTCTTTCCCCCTCCCACCTAGCCCCATATGCCACCTCTACCCCTTCCTGCCAGACCACACCACACCACCATGGCTAGAGAGCCACTGGCCCACCACCACCCTAGGTCCACCCCATTCCCACCCACTGGCTCCTGCCACGCCATTTTCCTCCTTCCTTCCTTTTCTTTCATCCTCCTACCTAGCCACATATGCCACCTCCACTCCTTCCCACCAGACCATGCTGCACTGCCATGGCTAGAGAGTCACTAGCATGCCACCATCCCAGGTCTGCCCCACTCCTACCCGCCATCCTCTGTTGCACCATATTTTTATCTTATTTTATTTCTTTTTGTCCCTTTCTTCATTCTCTCTTTCTTCCACCTACTCCCATATTCCATCTCCACTCCTTCCCACCAACCCCCACCACACCACCACAGCTAAAGAGCCACTAGCTCACTGCCACCCTGGGTCCACACCACCCCCACCATCTGGCTCCCACCGTGCCAATATTTTGCCTTTCTTCCTTTTCTTTCAACCTCCCACCTAACCCCACACAACACCTGCCCCTAAGCTCCATCCAAAAAGCTCGAACCAAATATAGGATAGACACAGAAAGAAAGTCAATAAGTCATATCATAATCACATTTGTCAAAACTAAAAAGAAATGAAGAATCTTGCAAGCAGCTCGAGAAAAACAAAAAGTCACTTACAAAGGGGAGAAAATAATACTAAGCTCAGATTACTCAGCAGAAACTATGCAGGCAAGAAAGGAATGGGATGACATATATAAAACCTTGAAAGAAAAAAGAATTCCAAAAAGAATAATAAATCCTGCAAATTCTCTCTCAAATATGATGGTGAAATTAGAACATTTCCAGATAAACAGAAATTAAGGGAATGCATAAAAACAAAACCAAATGTACAAGTAATATTAAAGGGAGTCCTTTGGTTAGATAACTAACATCAGACAACAACCCAATTCTAGGACACAGGACAGCATCACGAGATACCAACCTAGGTAAAGAACTCTCAATAAGAAAACAAAGCTAGAAGACTTTAAACAGGGAAGCAGAGACCTCAAGCTGTAAATGACAACATGAAAACAATAAAAGGGGGAATAAATGGTGTAAGTACAGTACTTTCAGATGAACAGTGTCTTAGTTATCTAGTGCTGCTGTAACAGAGATACCACAAGAGATGGCTTTAACAAAGAAAAGTTTATTCTCTCACAGTCCAGTAGGCTACAAGTACAAATTCAGGGCATCAGCTCCAAGGGAAGGCTTTCTCTGTAGGCTCTGGAGGAAGGTCCATGTCATCAATCTTCCCTTGGCCCAGGAGCTTCTCCGCACAGGAACCTCAGGTCCAGAGGACATGCTCTGCTCCTGGCGCTGTTTTCTTTGTGGTATGAGGTCCCCTGGTCTCTATGCTTGCTTCTCTCTTTTATATTTCAAAAGAGATTGGCTTAAGACACCATCTAATCTTGTAGACCTCATCAATATAACTGCCGCTAATCCATCTTATTAACATCATAGTGATAGGATTTACAACACATAGGGAAATCACTTCAGATGACAAAATGGTAGATAATCATATGATACTGGGACTCATGACCTAGCCAAGCTGACAGATATTTTGGGGTACACAATTCAATCCATGACAAACAGGAAGTCAAGGCAATATCAAATAATAAAAGACTGGTTCAAAAACAGGAAGATAAGCATAAATTTCAAAGTAACAACAAAGAAAGTTAGCAAACCTACATATCAGAATAAAAAAGAGGAAAAACATAAAGTCTCAGTAAACACAAAATCTATAATAATGAAAGAAAAGAAAATCGACAAACAAAAGGAACAAAACAAACAAAAAGGAACTCAGCACAGGAAAGTAAGAGGAACAGAGAAAATGTCAGCACCACAAAAAAAAAAAAAAAAAAAAGCACAACTATATGACAGCAATAAACTCATACCTACTGATAATCACACTGAATGTAAATGGCTTAAATGCATCTGTAAAGAGACAGAGAGTGGCAGGATGGATAAAAAAGCACAACTCATCAATATGCTGTCTACAAGAAACACATCTTAGACTCAAAGACATAAATATATTAAAAATCAAAGGATTGGAAAATATATCAAGCAAACAATAACCAAAAAAGGGCAGGAGTGGTAATACCAATCTCAGATAAAATAGACTTAAAGGCAAAATCAACCATAAAAGTCAAGGAAGGACATTATATAAACAACACAGATGGTTACAAGGGAGGGGAGAGGTGAGGAAGGGGAATCTCTAGATAATAGTCAAGTGTTGACTTTGGTGAAAGGAAAGACAACATACAACATAGGGAAGTCAGCACAACTTGACCAAGGCAAAGTCATAGAAGCTCTCTAGACACATCCATACACCTTGAGGGATGGAGTTACTGGGGCTGAGGGCTGGGGAACATGGTTTCAGTCAACATCTAGGTCATCTGGCATAACATAGTTCATAAAGAAAATGCTCTACTTTGGTAAGTAGTGTCTAGGGTTTTAAAAGCTTGTGAGTGACCATATAGGATACTTCTCTTGACCCCATCACATTCAACCAAAGGAGAATGGAGAAAACCAAAGACACAAGGAAAAAATATTCCAAAGGACTAACGGACCACATGAAGCACAGCCTCCACCAGCCTGAGCCCAGAAAAAGTAGACGGTGCCCATGTACCACCACCGACCGCTCTGACAGGGATCACAATGGAGGATCCTGGACAGGGCAGGAGAAAAATGTAGAACAAAATTCAATTTCACAAAAAAATGACCAGGTTTTCTGGTCTGACAGACTGGAGAAACCTCCAAGACATGGCCCCCAGACACCCTGCTAGAATTGACGCCACTCTCAAAGTCTACCTTTCAGCCAAAGATTAGACAGGCCTATAAAACAAACAATAACACACGTGAAGAACATGCTTCTTAGTTCAAGCAAGTATAGGAGACCAAATGGGCAACATCTACCCAAAATCAAAGATGAGAAGGCAGGAAGGGACAGGAAAACTAGACGAATGAACGTGGAGAACCTAGGGTGGAAAGGGAAAGGAGGAGAGTGTTGACACACTGCAGGGATTGCAACCAATGTCACAAAACACTTTGCGTATAAATTTTTGAATAAGAAAGTAATCTGCATGGTAAACTTTCACCTAAAACACAATAAAAAATTTTTTTTAATGTTCAGTAGTATTAGCCTGGCACCATCCAGTTCTGGTCTCATGGCAAAGGAGGCAGTTGTTCATGGAGGCATTTAGCCACACATTCCATTTCCTACTCCTGTTCCTGACTGTTCTTCCACTGTTGCTCCTGGTGAACAGAGACCAAGTGTTGTGCCTTGGATGGTTGCCCGCAAGCTTTTAACACACCAGGAACTTTGCAACAAACCAGGAGGTAGAACAGAAGCACTAAACACATTATTAGTCCAATAAACTGTGGTATTCCATGAAACCATGACCCTAAACCTCCAAACCAAGGAACCAAATCCCATGATATGTTTATTTGTACATAAGCAGCCTCAGCAGCTACTCTTTCCCTTTTTTAAAAATAATTTTTCCTTGTTGTATGTCAATCATACAACTTTGCCAATTCAGCTTTTTACAGGTATACAACTTATTGACAGCACTTACGATAATCGACCTTGCAACCATATCCTTAATCAATGTGATTTTTCCATCACCATAAATCAACACTCAGTACACCATAAGCAATAACCCTCCTCCCCCTTCCCTCCTGCCCCCTGGTAACCACTAGTAAATTTTGGTCTCTATCCATTTGCCTGTACTTGTCTTTTTATATAAGTGAGGTCCTACAGTATTTGTCCATTTGTGATTGACTTGTATCATTCAGCATAATATCTTCAACCTCCATCTATACTGTAGCATGTATCAAGACTATTTCTGTTACATATGTATACCACATATTGTTTATCCATTCATCTGATGATGGGTATTTAGTTTGTTTCCACCTTTTGGCTATTGTAAATAGTGCTGCAGTTAACATTGGTATACATGTCTCTGAGTCTCTGCTTTCAAGTTTTTTTGTCATAGACTGCCATGGTTTGAATTATGTCCCCCCAAAAATGTGTACATCACTTTGGCTGGGCCATGATTCCTGGTACTGTGTGATTTTCCTATGTTGTAAATCCTGCCTCTATGATGTTAATGAGGGACGATGGGTGGCAGTTGTGTTAGTAAGACAGGACTGGATCTACAAGACTAGATCGTGTCCTGAGGCAATCTCTTGAGATATAAAAGAAAGAAGTGAGCAGAAAGACAGGGGGACCTCATACCATCAAGAAAGCAGTGCCGGGAACACAGCACATCCTTTGGACCGGGGTCCCTGGGCAGAGAAGCTCCCAGTCCGGGGGAACATTGATGAGAAGGCCGACAGAGAGAAAGCCTTCCACTGGAGCTGATGCCCTGAATTTGGACTTTTAGCCAACTTTACTTTGAAGAAATAAATTTCTCTTTGTGAAAGCCATCCAGTTGTGGTATTTCTGTTATAACAGCACTAGATGACTAAGACATATACCTAAGAGTGGACTTGCTGGGTCATATGGTAGTTCCATTCTTTACTTTTTTTTTTTTTTTGTGGAAATGCCACACTGTTTTCTACAATGGCTGTACTATTTTGCATTCCCACCAGCAACGGATGAGGGTTTCAGTTTCTCCATATCCTTGCCAACACTTTTTATTTTCTTTTTGTTGTTGTTTTTTTAATCTTCGCCATCCTAGTGGGAGTGAAATGATGTTTCATTGTGGTTTTGATTTACATCTCTCTGATGGTTAATGACATTAAGCGTTTTTTCATGTGTTTGGTGGCCGTCTGAATGTCCTCTTTGGTGAAATGTCAATTCAAATCCTTTGCCCATTTTATGACTGGGTAATTTATCTTACTGTTGTTAAGCTGTCAAAGTTTTATATATATTTTGGTTATTAGATTCTTGTTGGATATATGGTTTCCAAAGATATTCTCCTAGTCAGTAGCTTGTCTTTTTACTTTCTTGGTAAAGTCTTTGGATGAACAAAAGTTTTTAATTTGGTCTAATTCATTTATTTATTTTGGCTTTTGCTGTTTGTGCTTTTGTTACTATACTAGATAATCCATTGTTGAAAGCTAGGCCTGACAGAATTGCCCCTGCTTGCTCTTCTATGGATTTCATGGTTTTAGTTTGTATATTTAGGTCCTTAATACATTTTGAAAGGATCCCGGGTGGCACAACGGTTAAAGCACTCAGCTGTTAACCATAAAGTCGGTGGTTCAAACAAACCAGCTGATCTGCTGGGGGAAGATGTGACAGTCTGCTCTGGTAAAGATTTACAGCCTTGGAAACCCTATGGGGCAGTTCTACTCTGTCCTATAGGTTTGCTATGAGTAGAAATTGACTTGAAGGCAGTAGGTAATCCATTTTGAATTTGTTTTTGTGTATAATGGGTCCTGTTTTATTTTCTCCATTGAGTGGACTTAGCACTCTTGTTAAAAATCAGTTGACCATAGATGTGTGGGTTTATTTTTGGATTCTCACTTCCATTGGTCTATGTGTCTACTGTTATACCGGTACCAGGCTGTTTTGATTACTGTATCTGTATAATATGTTTTAAAATCAGAAAGTATGAGTCTTCCTACTTTGTTCTTCTTTTTCAACATTGTTTTAGTTCTTCGGGGCCTCCTGCCATTCCATATAAAGTTGAGGATGTTTTTCCATTTCTGTAAAGAAGGCTGTTGGGACTTTGATTGGGATCATGCTGAATTTATAGATCACTCTGGGTTGTACTGACATCTTAACAATATTAAGTCTTCTAGTCCATGAATATGAAACATCTTTCCATTTACTTAAGTCTTCCTTAATCTCTTTCAACAATGTTTTACAATTTTTATTGTTTAAGTCTTTCATATTCCTGGTTAAATGTATTTGTTATTGTAGTTGTCAGGTGTCACTGAGTCAGTTTTGACTCATAGCAATCCTATGTACTACAGAATGAAACACTGCCCAGTGCTGCGTCATACTTATAATCATTGCTATGTTGAGACTATTGTTGCAGCCATTGTGCCAATCCATCTCGCTGAGGGTCTTCTTTTTCACTGACCTTCTACCTTACCAAGCATGATGTTCTTCTCCAGGGACTGGTCCCTCCTGATAACATGTTCAAAGTACCTGAGACAAAGTCTCACCATCCTCACTTCTAAGAAGCAGTCTGGCTGTACTTCTTCCAAAACTTGTTTGTTTTTCTGGCAGTCCGTATTCAACATTCTTCTGCAACGCCGTAATTTAAAGGCATCAATTCTTCTTCAGTCTTTCCTACTCACTGTACAGCTTTCACAGGCATATGAAGCCAAAAAAGAAACCAAACCCATTGACTTTGAGTTGATTCTGACTCATAACAACCCTGTAGGACAGAGTAGAACTGCCCCATAGGGTTTCCAAGGAGCAGCTGGTGCATTTGAACCGCCAATCTTTTGGTTAGCAGCTGAGCTCTTAACCACTGTGCCAGCAGGTCTCCTCATGCACACAAGGTGATTGAAAATACCGTGGCTTGAGCCAGGTGCACCTTAGTCCTCAAAGTGACATCTTTGCTTTTCAACACTTTAAAGAAGTCTTTCAGAGCTTTGCCCAATGCAATAATACATCGTTTGATTTCCTGACTGCTGCTACCATGGGCATTCATTGTGGATCCAAGTAAAATGAAATCCTTGACAACTTCAATATTTTCTCCATTTAACATGATGTTGCTTATTGGTCCAGTTGTGAAGATTTTTGTTTTCTTTATGTTGAGGTGAAATCCATACTGATTTTTGTCTTCATCAGTAAGTGCTTCAAGTCCTCTTCACTTTCAGCAAGCAAGGTTGTGTAATCTGATTATTGCAGGTTGTTAATGAGTCTTCCTCCAATCCTGGTGTCCCATTCTTCTTTTTATAGTCCAGCTTCTCGAGTTATTTTCTCAGCATACAGATTGAATAAGTATGGTGAAAGGATACAACCCTGATGTACACCTTTCCTGACCTTAAACCATGCTGTTTCCCCTTGTTGTGTTCAAACAACTGACTCTTGATCTATGTTCAGGTTCCTCAGGAGCACAATTAAGTGTTCTGGAACTTCCATTCTTCACAATGTCATCCATAATTTGTTATAATCGACACAGTTGAATGCCTTTGCATAATGCATAATCAATATAACACAGGTAAACATATTTCGATATTCTCTGCTTTCAGCCAAGGTCTGTCTGACATCAGCAATGATATATCCCTCATTCGATGTCCTCTTCTGAATCTAATTTGACTTTCTGGCAGTTCCTTGTTGATGTACTGCTGCAGCAGTTTTTTAATTATCTTAAGCAAAATTTTACTTGCACGTGATATTAATGATATTGTTCAATAATTTCTGCATTCTGTTGGCATACTTTAAATAGGCAGCTCTTCCCCATTCTTTTTTGAGTGCCTTCCAACATGAGGAGCTCATCTGCCAACACTGTATCAGACAATGTTTTGCCGTTATTCATAAGGTGTTCACTGGCCAATTTTTTCATAAGTAGACTGCCAGGTCCTTCTTCCTAGTTTGTCTTAGTCTGGAAGCTCCGCTGAAACCTGTCCACTATGGGTGACTCTGCTGGTATTTGAAATACCAGTGGCATAGCTTCCAGCATCATAGCGACACACACGTCACCACTGTATGACAAACTGACAGAGGCATGGTGGTTAAATGTATTACTAGGTATTTTATTCTCTCAGATGCTATTGTAAACAGAACTGTTTCCCAGGCTGTAGTGTGATGGCTCAGTTTTCTATGGCCTTTTTTGCCATGGTTTTGTAACCCCCATCAAATGATCGGGTGGATCTATGCAAATAAGGTTCTTGTGGCCCAGCAAGGGAACCAGACAGCTTGCTAATAATGGAAATAAGGTGCATGGCACCCTTGTGGGGGTGGAACCATGCAAATATGGTGTATGGAATGAGGGAATTGGTCAGTTTTGCTATCTTGCTTGGCTTAAAATGAACTATCCCAGAGGCGTAAAGTAGGGACCTCACTACCACCAAGGAAGAAGAGGTGGGAGCAGAGCGCATCCATTGGCCCTAGGGCCTCTGTGCTGAGAACTTCCTAGGCCCAGGATACAAAGAGAGGGATAGCTCAAGATGACGAGAAGCAGCAGCAGAGAAATGGTGACAGTAGAGCAAGGAAACTGGTGTGAGAGGGCAGAGTGAGCTTCCCGGCCCATGGAGCAAGGCAGTTATAGTGGGTGTGCCTATCCATGGAGTGGGAGAGCTGAGAACTTTCAGGCAAGAGGCTTCCTTGTCGAGTGGGGTGCCTCTGGGATCTTGTTGTTGGAGCTAGGCTTGCCCACCTGTGGCGTAAGAGAGTTGACCTCCTTGGGGCCGAGGCTAGCTGGAGGAGTGGGATGCCCCTGGGCATTTACTGGTGGAGCTAAAGAGCTTTATAACACTTGCCTGAGCAGAGCAGAGGCTAGGCTGAGTGTCAAGAGGCCTAAGGACAAAGAGAGTCCTGCCTGCAGGCACAGCTGTCCTGATTGAAGAACTGTATCCTGAGTTGTTCCTAATCCTAAATTGTAACCTGTTACTTCCCTAATAAACCCCACAACTGTTAGTATGGTCTGTGAGTTCTGTATCCCCACTGCAATGAATTATCAACACAGCAGAGAAGTATAGAGTGCCATGGGAGGGAAGTCGGGTGTAAGAATTGGTAAAAAGTTTAGAGAGAGGAAGGATGCCTGACCTCCACCTCATAGAAATCAGCCTTGGGCTTTGATCTGGATTCTCTTACTCCCTTGTGAAGTTAGAGGAGGTCAGATGCCACCACACCATTTTTACACAGACTTAGGTTTTAATATCCTCATTTCCATTCTCCTCCTTCATGATACACCATTTGTATGTCATTCTGATACCAGCTAGGGACAGAAAAGGCCTTAAGCAACAAGTTATGTCAGTTAAAAATTTTTCTAGAAGAATGGTGTCAACTACAAAACATTGTTTACCTCACTCGCGGTTTAACCTGCTTCCTCCCAATCTTTCCGCTGGCAGCTGTCTTTCAGATCAACCAGTTACAACTAAGAATCCTGGGCATGCGCGGTAAGAGACCAGGTTGACTGCCAGATGGCCCCATCCCATAGTAAGTTGCCTAGGAACCAAAAGACCTATGCCAATGAACCAAAATCACCGGACGTACATCACCGAGCGGTGACCGAGACTATTTCAGAAGCGAGAAGCCTGTCAGCCACTTCTGTACCAAATCCTAGCCCGACCCCTTTCTGAATATGTATGAAATTAATGAATATGTTTGACTTCCCCTTTCCCAAGTAGTACAAAACTTCTTCCAGCCCTTTGCTTTGGGAGGCAGTGCTTTGGGAGCAACCCCCTGTCTCCTTACTCACTGCAAGTAATAAACTATGCCTTGATTTAAGTTCACTTGACTCTTACTCTTAATGAGAGTACAAAGCGGCAAACTCATTACATTTGGTAACAAATTTCCTGGCACCCCAGGTGGGACCCTACTTGGGGTCCCCTGAGTCAACTATCGGAGTGGACCGAACCTTTTCTGGACAGGCATAGTGGCCACCTAACCTCCTTTTGTTCAGCACCCCTTGGGCTTGGTTAAGTTCAAACTCCGAGAGTTTACTTTCGATGTGGCTGGAAAGAAAGGCATAGAATTTTGTGTGTTTGTGTGTGTGTGTGTGTGTGTGTGTGTGTGTGTGTGTGTGTTTCCCGGGTTGTCTGTTTGTGGTTGGTTTACCCCGAATCTGGGAGGTTGGCATAGATATCTCTATCTGTTCAGACTGAGAGATCGAAACCCCTCCAGCCTTGCCTGGCTCTCAGGAGTGGACATGAAATTCTCCAATCAGCACCCAACTGAGAGATTGAGGTCAGAAGTCCCTCCATCTGGTATTGGGGATAGAGGGTATCTGGAAGATTGAAGTGGGGGCTGGACCTCACTAAGACCATCTTCGTTCTTCTTTTCCTCTCTGGCTTGTCTGGTATGAGCACTTTGTCCATCTGATTGTTTGTCCGTCTTATGTGTATAGTATATGGAAAATGATTGGTGGAAAGAAATTCAGGTTGAATTAAAACATAGGTATAGAGATTCTTGGAAATTTGTAGATTGGTCAAAGAAAGAAATGATTGGAAAGAACTAATTCATAGACTAGAGTGGGTTCAGCGACACGGCCTGGAGGACCCTCTGGATGAAGGGTTGCGGTTCCAGAGGGAAGTTCTCTTCTGAAGCTGGGAAAACGCCTGGCTCTGATATGAATGCCAGATAAATCTCTGGTGGGCTAGAAAAAAAAGAGGTAGTGGTTTCTACCACTCATAAGAATAAGAAAGTAGGGTCTTGGAAACAATTAACTGAGCAAAATGGGAAATCAAGAAAGCATACCAGGGGACTCTTCCTTGGAATGCATTCTTAAGCATTGTCAGTTTTTCTCTTATGATCAGCTAGAAAGAAAGAAGCTTATCTTTTTTGTAACACTACCTGGCCTCAGTATACCTTTGCTGATAAGGAAAAATGGCCTTTGTATGGGTCTCTGAATTTTATTACTATTTTGCAGTTGGAGTTATTTCATAAGAGGCAGGAAAAATGAGATAAAGACCCCATGTTCAAGACTTTATGGCCCTCTACCAGAATAAGAGACTATAAACAAAATGCATACTAACTTGTGTGGCCCTACCGACCAGGGAACAATCAAAGAAGAGTCCAAGGAGATTGGGGGAACCAGACCTTTTGGAAGACCCCCTTTCCTAAAAAAGGCCCTGCGCTGGCCCTGATAATACCGCCACCTGATCCTGCAGCTCCATCCTTGCAATCTCTGTCCTTCTCTTCAAGAACCTAGTAGACCCGCAGGGGGAGTAGTTCTCCCTCTGCAGGAAATAGTGGATGGGCAGGGCAGAGTGGTCTGGCTGCAGGTCCCTTTTTCAGTTTCCGATTTAAGTATATGTAAAGAAAAGTTGAGCAAGTTTTCAGAAGACCAGAAAAATTTAGAGAGGAATTTGTTAGGCTTAGTCTTAACTTTGTTCTCAATTGGCAGGATGTGATAGTAGTTCTGACCACCTGTTGTCTTACTGACGAGAACAGAATACTAGCTAAGGTAAGAGAGCAAGCTGATAGCTTTGTCCCCACCAACTCCAAGTACAATGTTTTGAAGCCAGAGGATGAGGCATTTCCTGGAACCAATCCTCAGTGGAACTACCAGAACCGACTAGATTGGGCAGGAATGAAACATTTTATAACCTGTATGATTGAGGGAATGAAAAAGCCAGTTAACTATTCAAAGGTCAAAGAAATAACCCAAGGAAAAGATGAAAACCCAGCGGCCTTCTTGGATATGCTGACAGAGAATTTTAAGAAATTTACCAACATAGACCCAGAGGCATCAGAGGCCATCCCTCTGTTGGGTCTGCACTTTATAACCCAAAGTGCCCCAGATATTAGAAGGAAGCTTCAAAACCGGAAGCTAAATTGGTAGAGGAAGCCTTTAACATTTTCAACAACAGAGATAAGGCAGAGGAAGAGAAGAGGGATAAAAGGATGGGAAAGAAGGTGCAGTTGTTGGCTGCAGTTATTCAGGGACAATCTCAAGGTAACTTCGAGGGACCAGGACTGTCACAGGTAAACACTCAATCAAACAGGACTTGGAGTCACCTTTCAGGGCCACCAGCAAAGCTGGGGCCCCAGCAGTGTGCATATTGCAAAAAGGAAGGACACTGGAAAAGGGAGTATCTGGACCATCCTCAGCCAGGACAACCCGATCGCTACCCCAACTGTGACCTCAAACTGCAAATGCCACAACTCTGAGTGACGAGGCCCAGGGAACTGCCCAGCTCCTGTGGAACAGCGACTTCCGATTTCCATCAGTCCTGCAAAACTTCGGGTTACCTTCAATGTGGCAGGTACGAAAACTGAATTTTTACTTGATACGAGAGCCACCTACTCTGTCTTGACCAAACGTATTGGCAAACACTCCAATCAGGATCGTGTGATAACGGGAGTCTCGGGGCAGCCCCAGTCTAAGAGGTTTGAATTCCCTTTAGCATGTGAGGTGGGAACACATACTCTATCTCATTCTTTGCTGTGTATACCTAAATGTTCAGTGCTTTTGCTTGACAGGGACCTGTTAACTAAACTAGACCCTACTGTTTTCCTCTCTAGAGAACGGGTCACCATAGAAACAGATAAAAGTCAAGGAGCAGGACTCTTACGTTCCTTGAGACAGAAGGTTCTGCACAAAGGACACCTAAGTATATTTTAACCAAAGTGAACCCATTAGTTTGGAATGTAAACCAACCAGGAAGGGCCAACAATGCCAATCTTGTCCGGGTTAAACTAAAACCTGGAGCTGTTCTCCCTTGGCGTAAGCAATATCCACTTAAGCCAGAGGCGAGTTCTGGGATTAAACCATTGTTAGAAAAGCTCCACAGACAAGGGCTTATTGAATCCTTGCCAGTCCCCTTACAACACTCCCATTTTACCTATCGGAAGACTAATGGAGAGTATCGCTTTGTGCAAGATCTAAGAGCAGAGAATGAGGCTGTAGTAACTATTCACCCACTGGTCCCTAACCCATATACCCTGCTTACTCAAGTACCTGCCACTGCTACTTACTTTACGGTGTTAGATTTAAAGGATGCTTTCTTCTGTGGACCCTTGTACACTGACTCCCAGAAGTTATTTGCTTTTGAGCAGGAGAATCCAGAAAACAACTCCTTCTGCTCTCAGGCTAAAGGGAGTCACTCCACGAGTCCATCATTCTTGAGTCCAACCTTTCTCTCCACCAGAAAACCCTGACGGACCTCCTGTGAATCAAGATTCCCGCACCTGTGAACCAGTTGAAGGACTTAAGTGACTGTTCAAAAGACAGAACAAGGACCGGTAGATAAGTATCCAAAATAAGTGTTACAGAAATATTAAGTTTTTTTTCCGCCCTGATTCTATAGTTGATTCTCATCTTAGCTATTGCCTGTGTGACTCCTCTTCTGGGACTCCTACACCCCATGGTGTTAAAAGACTACATTAGTACTTTCGAATGTTGGTTCTAAGTGTGATAGGAGGGGCTATTACACTTTTGCTACTAATAGGCATATTTGTGTTAGATTTTTCACTTTCCAACTACTTAATATAAGCCAGCTAATAATACTGATATTACTTCTGATAGGTTGACTAAGTTTTCTTGCATTCATAGTTTCTTGTTATACTTAGATTTAATAGTAAAAAAAAAAAGAAAAGAAGTTGACTACACTATTCCTCCTCTCTATATTGTGGGGAGTCTTCCCTCCCACGAGACCAGCAAAAAGAAGAGTAAGAGACAATGGGTGGAGAGACAATTATGTTGTTTCCACATCAAGGGCAACAGCTAATGGATTGAAACTTACCAACTGTTGATTGTGTCATTCGAAGATTAAAAACCCAGGGAAACAAACCCTAATATTAGGACAACCAGTACCGGTAGAATATGGATACATTAACAGTAGCAACCCGACACAACCCTATTTGACACCTAAAGACACCAAAATAATTATCTTTCAAGTAAAACCCATCCTGGCTGACACCAGGCATGACAGTAATAGAAGTACATGTCTCCAAACTATTAATTTATGAACACGCGAAGTGGCTCCATGGCTTAAATCAAGAACCAGACACAATAGGCATATGGCAAGCTGTGGAAAACCTTCTCCCTTCAGTTACTTAGTTTCTGCCGTTGCTTGGTCCGCTAATTGCCATCCTGCTGTTACTTCTTTTTCATTCTCATCTGTTTAATTTACTTGTCAAGTTTGTATCCTCCAGATTTTCAGAAGTTCCACGTTCAGATAATGGTTTCCTCAAGGATTCCAGCCCATTCCCCTTCGAACAGAAACAAGGCCGCTTATGAAGGACCTTTAGAGACCCAGAAAAGATATCACAGTTTAGCTCAGACAGCATGAGAGCTCCATTCCTCTAACCTTTAGGCCTCTGTGCCCCATGTCAGCAGGAAGAAGCTTCAGAAAAAGAGGCCTCCATCCCTAAACCCCTCAAGAATGGGGAGTGTGAATTTCTCGAGGGCAGGGGGGCGGGTTTGAAACCAGCTAGGGACAGAAAAGGCCTTAAGCAACAAGTTATGTCAGTTAAAAATTTTTCTAGAAGAAGAATGGTGTCAACCATAAAACATTGTTTACCTCACTCGCAGTTTAAGCTGCTTCCTCCCAATCTTTCCGCTTGCAGCTATCTTTCAGATCAACCAATTAGAACTAAGAATCCTGGGCAAGCGTGATAAGAGACCAGGTCAATCTCCAGATGGCCCCATCCCATAATAAGTATCTCCTAGGAACCAAAAGACCCATGCCAAGGAACCAAAATCACCGGACATACATCATCTAGCAGTGACCAAGGCTATTTCAGAAGCCAGAAGTCCGTCAGCCACTTCTGTGCTAAATCCTAGCCCTACCCCTTTTTGAATATGTATGAAATTAATGAATATGTATGACTTCCCCTTTCCCAAGTAGTACAAAACTTCCTTCAGCCCTTTGTTCAGGGAGACAGTGCTTTGGGAGTGATCCGCCTGTCTCTTTACTCACTGCAAGTAATACACCATGCTTTAAATCCACTTGACTCTTAGTTACTCTTAACAAGAGTACAAGTGGCGAACCCATTGTGTTTGGTAACAATTCATTGCACTCCATTTCCATAGTCTGTATATATGGCCAAATCCCCACTGGACTGTAACTTCCTTTAAGGGGCCACAAACCAAGTCACTTAAATGTTCTACTCCCCTACACTAACACCATCACATCCCCTCCACCCCTCATCCCCACCCCCACCCCCGGCTCTGGCAAAATGCTTATCACATCTCATGTGTTCCTAAAAGACAATAGAAAATGTAAGAGGACTATTCTGAAGCCCTTCTCTTCTTTTGAACGTGTACATAAAAACCCATTAGTTTGGAACATATTCCTACAGGCGGTTTCATAGTATGCAAATTGGTAGAGATATTTAAAGGTTATCTCCTCTCCCTTCAGAGAGGAGGGCACAAAGGCTCCAAGTAGATTCCGCTTGCTCATGCGTCTGGAGAAAATGAGATTCACTAGCCAGGCTGCATTTATCAACCAGTGACTTTATCTGGCATCTTTCTAGCTAAATGTGTGAATTCTCAGGATATAGCAAGGGCAGCATGGCTGGAGGAGGATGAAGTAAGGTTGCTCCCCTGAGGTAAGGCTTTTGAAGCTGAGATGCGTGTCAGGACACACTTGGATGGGGAGAGCATAGCAAGAGGTTGTCTCATTCCATAAGACAACTAAGTGAAAGGAAGATAATAACTTAACCTTTCTACATTCAAAGTTCAGTGAGAGCCCTCTGATTTATGAACTATTTATTTTTCCTAATACCAAGATGTGGCTTAGAATGTAAAGTGCCCAAGAAAAGGAAAATAAGAGAGGTCACAAGCGTGTGCCCTGAGTCATGACTATGCAGGAGCCAGATGCCCTTCACAAGGACAAAGTTATCGAAGCAGGGGTGGGAGCCACACTCCACACGTTTTGTGGGGGGAGGTCTCAGAGGGGCTGTGGAAGGATACATAAAGGACGTGAAGTTTCTTTCCAAGTAGCGTAGCTGTGAAGGAAAAGAGAGAAAGTGAGCCAGAATGTGTAGTAGGAAGAGGACGTGGGACCTGGGCAGTATGAGAGTGTGTGTGTGTGTGTGTGCGTGTGTGCATGTATGTGCATATAAGCACATGTGTGTGCATGTGGGCGTATGTGAGTGTGTGTGTGTGTGTGTGTGGATTTTAAGATGAGGGATCTGGAGCATGCTTTTTTATTCTTGGTAAAGGCACAATAGAAAAGGCAACAGAAGATGAACATATTTGGGAGAGAGAAAATTGGACCACACTTGTAAAATGAATGCCCACTTCTGTTGTCTGTGCTAAACTAAATTCCATTGACATGATAGAAAATATATTTTCAAGAATAAATTTATATCAGAACCAGGAAAAAAAGGAGCAGCACCATTCTTGGAACAGGAACAGGAGGAATCATGGAGGAGGCTGAGCAGATGGAATCTAATTGATGGAGAAACCTCAGCTAAGGGATTTCAGCTACAGATGCACAGGAGCAAGCCACTGCAGCAGTAAACTTTGCCCTCCAGAGAAACAGACTATTCAATTAAATATACACATTTGGAAGGGATGAGCTCATTTATTAAGGCAACAGCTGGCAGCAAATCTCTGGAAATGTGCCAGCATTGGAGAAGCAGGGCAGCCAGGAGTGCCCAGTTGCCAGGGGATATGTGGCCCAGCTACCTACACTCTACTCTGAGCTGCAGAGCCAGCCCAGCTGAGACTACAGCCCAATCAGGACCCTCCATGCGAGAGTGACAGGCACCAAAATCACTGCAATTTGATGCAAACCAACACTATGGAGGAGCAACAACCAAATTAACAGTCAGAGCAAGTAACCCCTCAGGAAACAGAAAGGCATTTTGAAATAAGTACGAATAAATTGAACTAAGATTAATATCTTCAAAGAGATTTGAGAGACTGCTGTTACAAAAGAAAAAAAAAATAGTGCCCTTGCAAATTAAAAAGATGCTTTAAAAAGTCAATACATGGGCTGAAAAGCAGAATGGATCAGCTTAAAATAGCAACAACAACAAAAACAAAAATTAGTAAGCTCAAAGGTCAAAGGAAAGAGTTTTTCTAAAAGTCAGGACAAATGGCCAGAGAAATGAAAAGTACAACAAAAACAAGAAAAAAAGAAATTAAATACAGAAGTTCCAACAGACAAAAATGTCTCAGAGTGGAGGAATATGGGAGTCTCAGGCTGATGCAAACAGTTAATGCTCTCAGCTGCTAGTTGAAAGGTTTTAGGTTCGAGTACACCCAGAGGTGCCTCAGAAGAAAGGCCTCGTGATCTACTTCCAGAAAACAGCCACTGAAAAGCCTCTGGGGCACAGTTTTACCGTGGCACACATGGGATCTCCATGAGTTAGAATCAACTGGATGGCAACTGGTTTAAGATTAAGAGAGCCTCCCAAATGCCAGGCAGGATTAATTTCAAAGGCGAAGGCACCAAGAAGCCCAGCCCAGGTCACCTTTTCTGAAAGGAACTGCTGCCCAACTGCAGGGCAGGCCATCCACAGGCCCCTCCAGCTGTCAGCTCCTGCAGGTGGCCTCAGCTGCAGAGATCCCTCTCATCTGAGGCCACACCTTTCCTGGAGCAGCCCACATCCAGTGGCTGAGCAAAGTTAGGGGACAAAGGCTCCTGTTTCAACCCCAGAAACACAACTCTGTGGGCAACATTTGCTCCAGAGCTCCCCCCACGCTGGTAAATCTGTATCAGACCTGTGATGCAGCTCAACTACTCCCTCTGCCCCATCCTCTTCCTCCTCTTCCTTTCGCAAGTGTTGATCTTTAATAAACATCTTGCATCCCTAACTCCATCTCTTCATCTGCTTCTGAGGATTCCAGCCCCTAGACAAAAAAAGGTGATAACTTTAGGTATAAAGAGAAACTTTCAAAGGCCTCTGAGAGACATGGGAAAGTTACGTTATCTATGAAAGAATGAGAATAAAATTGGCTTAGCAACCCACAACACCATATACTGTAAGAGAGAAGAGCAGTGCCTTCAAGGAAAATGATTTTGATCTACTGTTCTTTACACAAACTGGCATACATGCCTGAAAATGGAAGAGGAGGAGGTTGAGGGGAAGGAGGAGGTAGTCAAACAGGAGAAAGAGGGGGAGAAAGAAGTTTCATACATGCAGACTCAGAAAACAGCGTATACCAAACCTTTCTGAAAGAATTATTTAAGACTATAATCCAATAAAATGAAAAGTAAATTTGAAAAAGAGATTTCACTGGCTAGAGGAAACAATGGTGCACAGATTAATGAAACATAACAGTTATCTCTACACAGTGATTACAAAATGCAAAAGAGAATCTGAACCTCAATTCTCAGATAATTTCAATGTGTAACTTTGAACCTCCTAAAGCAAAGCGCAGGAAACAAGGAGGGGGAGGAAGGGGTGGGAAAAACAAGAAATAAAAGAAAAAAGTACGAAAGGAGAATAAAACAGATCAGAATGGTTACATAGAAACCAGGCAATAAAATATAAGCACATAGTTTCAGGTGTCAGGCAGAGAGAGGAAGTGGCTGATAGAGCAAATCTCTGAGGTTATGGCTGGCATGGATTCAAGAGCAAAGAGGAGGTGAGGGAAGGGGCACCATTTCCATGGTCCCAGAGTCATGAGATCAGGGAGGACATTAGCAAGAGAGAGCCCTGCAAGAAGTAGAATGTGCCCTCATCCTACCCTTGCCTGCTGAACAAGGTCACGCACAGGGTCCAGGCATGAGAAGGCCACTAGAAGAATGAGAGGAGGGGCTGCCTAAAGGCATGTGGAGCAATGGTCTTTTCAGGTCTGTCCTCACTTTCTGGGTCAGCCCAAAGCCTGGAGGGGCAGAGTGATGTCCAGGTCAAGGGGGAACTCCCAGGCAGCCCAGGTATGGGGTGTAACTGGAATCCCCTCCAAAGCAGAGGATATCTCAGGTCAGTCTCTCCCATGTGAGGCATTTTAGGCTGCTCTCCTCCAAGAATGAAGGTAAATGGTACCGAATTTATCTTTCCTAGACTACAGTTGCACTCACAGTGGTATCTATTCCTCCTCAGCCACTGATTGTGCCTTCTGTATTCCCTGTTGAGATATAATATTACCGTTCTTACAGGTCTGAAATTAATTATAAGAGGCCATAATCATTCAGGAAGAGGGAGAGCTTTAGAATTTTCTGCTATTCTCTTTCTCTGCTGAGGTCTTCAGCGCTGAGTCACTGTAAATAGCTACCTTTTGCATAATGACTTTCTCTCTTTCCAATTGTTTCATTCTTTGCTTAAGAATGCCCACATTATCCCTGATTTATCTGATAGAGCCAAGGTCAGTGAAAAACAACACGGTGTAACCTGCCACTTCTCTGCATCATGTTGGATTTACTGACTTTGTGATAAATATGAGAACACCAAAGAAGACCATGCTCTCCTCAAAAACGATGGCACCAGAAATGCTCCCTTCACTTTGTGAGGCAAAATTTTGTGAAAGCAGGGGTTTTTAAGATGAGACTCTAAGACAGAGATCCCCAGGCTGGGGAAAATTCCACTGCCTCAAGCAGCTTGCTAGACACGCCCCTAGCTTTATATTAACATCCTGGTTCCCCTTCCCTTAACTGCTGCCCAGAACTAGAGGAAATCGGCAGAAACCGGTTTAGGTGCCATGTTGACATTCTGGATAATCTTTTAGCTCATTAAGCACCTCATACATAGTAACCTCCCTGCCTCTGGGTAGAGTTTAACTGCCATTTTCTGAACACTCAAGGCATGAAGTTATATGCAAACACCACTGTGCCTGCGTAGTGTGATTAAGATGTTGCTGATGTAAATTCTATGAACTTCCTGCTTGTAAACCCCATAAAAGTAACTTTTCCCCTCGCCCTTGCTGAGCAGTCTTGGAGGCAGCAGCCCTGACTGTCCTTTCCTCGTGCAGCGAAATAAAGGTGTCTTTCTAATCTCCCACCTCGGTCTCTCGTTTGTTGGCTGAGATGAGTCGTGCCGAGCAGAACCTGGGGTTTCCACCCCGTAGTAACTGGCACAATAAATCAGCTTTAAAAGTCTTCCTGTAGGTTTTTCTCTCTCAGTCAGGTTTGGACTAGAAAAATTCTTGACACTCTCAGAGTATTAACCAGTTGCCATTGAGTCCATTCTGACTCATGAAAACTCTATGTGTGTCGGAGTGAAACTGTTCTCCATAGGGTTTTCAATGGCTGATTTTTTTGAAAGTAGATCACCAGGCTTGTCTTCTGAGGTGCCTCTGGGTGGAATCAAACCTTCAACCTTTGAGTTAGCAACCAAACATGTTAACCATTGGCGTCATATTAGTTGATGTGTATTTAGGACTTTTATCCTTCCTGTGCTACTTTTAAGTTACTTTAGGTCCCCAAAGAGGTTGTGGATTCTTAAGGAAGGAGGTAAAGAGGTAAGGAATGGGCTATTGTGCTAATAACATTCCAAGCCTACCAGGTGGCATAATTTAAGATTTCAGCGAGAAGTTTCCACACCCTCAGGAGGGCTGGGAGGAATAGGCTGAAGCAGCCCTCTGAAAGGCAAAATATGCTAGTAAGACAGGTTCCCAGGCTGCGGAAAATTCCACTGCCTCAAGCAGCTTGCTTGACATACCCCGTAGCTTTACATTAACATCCTGGTTTCCCTTTCCTTAACTGCTGCCCAGAACTAGATGAAATAGGCTGAAACTAGTTTAGGCACCATATTGACATTCTGGGTAAACTTTTACCTCATTAAATACCTCATACATAGTAACTTCCCTGCCTCTTGGGTGGAGATGGGCAGCCATTTTTGAACATGCAATGTATGAAGTTATATGTTACCCTTACTGCTCCTGCATAGCATGATTAAGAACGTTGCTGATGTAATTTTCCTGATCTCCTTGTAAATCCTGTATAATCAACCTCCCTAAACCCTATCCTTGAGCAGTCTTGGAGGCACCAATCCTGACTGTTCCTTTCCTCGTGCAACAAAATAAAACTGCCTTTCTGATCTCCCACCTCGACCTCTTGTTTATTGGCTGTGACAAGTTGCACCAAGCGGGGCCTGGAGTTCCTGCCAACACTAGAAGTCTTATATTTTATTTCAGAATTTCATGGGGGCAGCAAAACTGACTGAGAGCAAGGACTGTAACCCAGACAACATAAGGTACACTAAGAAGAAACCCTGGGGAAGTGAGGTAATGTCTCCTGCCTCTATTTCCTCATCTGGAGAATGGGAATAACAGCAGTGAAGCCTTCCTCTTCATAGGGTTTGATAAGGATTACTATACACGACTGTATAGCTGTGACATGTTGAGAACAGTGCCTGGCACAAAGCAAGTTGTACTGTGCAGGTAATTGTTAAACAATACAAAATGTAAATTTTGTGTTTTGTTTGATAACATAAAAATTTTAAGTTTCTTAGTAGTTCAATGATTAACCTACCCCTATCCGATGCCTACCTTTCTTACAACAAATCTTTAAGAAATCTTATCCCACTATATTCCCAGGAATAAGCATAGCAATGGATGAGAAGTGGCTCTGCTTACATTTTCACAGATAAATTCTGAACAAGTTTATGAGAGACCAAAAGCAATTCTTGAAAAAAACAATAAAGCAAAATTAAATCAGTTACTTACAGTAGGACTCTTCAGAGCTTTTAATAGACTAATATACATTAAAATTCTCCCAACAATGATAAATTATGCCATGTTGCACTGATTTATTTGACGATGGAGCCTCTATTTTGCCTAAGAACATAGAAAACTCTCCTCTATAATGCCTCTTGTGTCTTCAAACACAGTCTGTTAAAAATTACTTTCCATGCTGTAAGTATTCGGAAGGGCCAGGTGTTCAGGTGGGTCTGGTAGGGACAGAGTAGTTGTTAATAAGAATTTCTTAACCTAAATCTTGAAAATTTAGAATTTGCTAGATACAGAAAGTGAGAGGCACTTGGGGAGAGTAAACAGAGCCTGTTGGGGCACCTGCTAGAGTTGAGTTGGTTATGCAATATTTGACCCCTCATCCCCTGTTCCCATGCTTGCTCTCCTGGCTCCTGCTCGGTGACCTGATTCTCTCCTGTGACTGTGGTAACCTCCAGCCTGGCTCCTGGGGCCTCCTTGCCTGGCGGCCATGGAAGGGTTGGGCTGTGTTCACATTCCACCCTGCTCTTGGGTCCAGCCCACACCTTGTGCCCTCTAGCAGGCGGGTGGTGGGGTGGCCTTCCCCAACTGCCCCAGGCCACAGCTCCCACAGCTTCAAGGGTCTTGGCTATGCTAGCATTCTCACAGGGCCGTAAACCATGTTTTTTATTTTTTTGTTTCTTTTTTCTTGCATTAAAGTATAAGGGTCTTCCAAACACAAATATCCCCTATTCACCTGGTGCCATCCCAGGACAAGCCTGGCTCTTAGATGATGACAAATGAATACTAAAGGTACATAATGAGTAAGTGAATCATATACCAACAGGACTTGTAAACACATGGAGTATATCAGAATTAACATCCCCACCTTGGTGTTCTGATCACTGACAGATTGAGTGGCCTGATGGCTCTCCTGTGAGACATTACCATAGTCATAATCTCAAACCAACACTTCAACATTAATTGCTGAATTAGTTGCTCATATCAGTCACTGCATTCTGCATTACACAAATAAGATGAATTATATTTAGGACTGGGGTTCAACAATGGTGGCCATCTAAATTCTTGACCCAAGGTCACCTTTGAAAGGGGACAGAATGGGAGAATTAGAACAAGATTGCTTTTAGTTAGCCTTGCTCCTGTAGACACAAGGATGTGTCTGATGGGAACCCTCACTCCCACATCACACCCACACTTCTTCTCTGTGAGAATGCTAGCATAGCCAAGACCCTTGAAGCTGTGGAGCTGTGGCCTGGGGCAGTTGGGGAAGGCCACCCCACCACCCGCCTGCTAGAGGGCACAAGGTGTGGGCTGGACCCAAGAGCAGGGTGGAATGTGAACACAGCCCAACCCTTCCATGGCCGCCAGGCAAGGAGGCCCCAGGAGCCAGGCTGGAGGTTACCACAGTCACAGGAGAGAATCAGGTCACCGAGCAGGAGCCAGGAGAGCAAGCATGGGAACAGGGGATGAGGGGTCAAATATTGCATAACCAACTCAACTCTAGCAGGTGCCCCAACAGGCTCTGTTTACTCTCCCCAAGTGCCTCTCACTTTCTGTATCTAGCAAATTCTAAATTTTCCTTTCTGCCTACTGATCCTGAAGATACGGCCTCATCTAAGAACCTTGCTTTGATCCAAATCCCAACCTCAGACTGGGTGAGTTCCTTGGAAACGTGGTCCTTTTAAACCTTGTACTGCTCCTTTACAGCATTTATTGCAATCACAATGCAAGACAAATTGTGAATTATTATTTAACAGTCTCTGGGCTCTGCTAGGATGCTTGCTCAGTGAGGCCCAGCACTAGGCCCACTGGTTCTCAGCAGTATGTCCAGCACCAAGCATGGTATCTGCAGTTAAATAGTTCTGTTATTTGTTGAATAGATGAAAAACAGATTGAAAATAAATAGAAAGCATTCTGAGATTTTTCTCTGAACACCACAAATAAAATTCATATTCATTCATCTGTGTCAATAGAGTCCAAGACACCTGCTATGGGTAGCAAACCTTGCATCGTCACCAAAAAGGAGACATACTCAGAGGAGTGAGGGCTTTCACTTTAAACTAAGGATTAAAAAAAAAAAAAAAAATGCACAGAAATGATCTTTCTCACATTATGAACCGACAGTACTCTCCTCATCAGATTAAATGCACTGAGGCCAGGTATGCCTCTGTTTGCAATACGAAATAATAGAAATTTTCAAACTCTCAAAATGTTGGCCTTTGACGATCCGTGAAGGCTGAGATGAAATCAAATAAGTGCATGGAGTGAGCTTTGCTTGAAACTCCAGGTGGACACACTCCAGAGTGGCTGGAGTGGGTGTGTCTGTGTCTGCTTTCCTTGCCCAGCCATGCCTGTCCCTCACACATCAAGCTTCTACGTCCACGAAAGGACAGGTGTTGTTCTGTGACTGCTCTTACAAGCAAGCATGAGGAAGTCCAAAAGGTCACTGAGCCTTATATTCTCTGGCAATTCATGTGTAAGTGTCCTGAGAGCAAGATTCATGTCTGATTGTTTTTGTATCATTTCCAGCAAATAATATACCACCCCATGCAAAATGTGTACCTAATGAATTCAGCTGAGTAAAGAAAGAGAGAGAGAGATTTCAGGAAACCAAGTGTGAGGTGCTTAGAGACGATTATGTTTATGGAATACTGACTGAAATAAGATGACAAAATGTGAGGGATTTCTATGTATTCCATATTTCCTATTATTGTTTTGAGTCTTGTAGAACAGGAGATACAACTCAAAAATACTAGAAAATTTTATGTCTTTAGCAGTTTATCATACAAATTACTTTTAACAGAAGAAGAAATCTTGAATCACTTTCAAATGGTTTCTAAATAAAGCTAATATATAACGTCACCTTTAAACTTTTTCAGCAAATGAGCATACCTCTTATTTAAAAAATTGAACACAGTGGGAAAATAAGATACTATACACAGACATCCTATACAAAATTTGCTTGGTCAGCAGGTCTTTAGGTCCAGAGTGTTCCATAAAACAAAGAACAAACACAATGTCGCATTGAGTAGTTTACATTTTCCTTCTGAAAATATCAGTTTCTGCCACCATCACTGCTATTGTTGGTTTTGTTGCTATATTTTGTGGTGGTGGTGGTTTGTTTTTTGTTTTCCTGAATGAAATAGCTAGCCCTTCCTATGTGTGAGCTTGTTTTATAATTCTATCATAATCCTCACAACAATCTTGCAAGAATTAATTTATTATTCTTCATTTTCTGATAAATAAAGCAAAGTTTGGAGAGTTGAAGCCTTGGAATAATACAGAAGTGACAAGTGGCAGAGCCTTTTGGTTGAAAGTTTGGCACCTCAAAAGAAAAGCCTAGAGATCTGCCTCCCAAAGCTCATAGCCATGAAAACCCTATGGAGCACAGCTCTACTCTGCACACATGGAGTCACCATGAAATCTGAATGAACTCAATAGTAACTTATTTTTATAGGCATCCCTGGGTGGCACAAAAGGTTAATGCGCTCCTCCACTAACTAAAAGGTTGGTGGTTCAAGTCCACCCAGAGGTGCCTCTGAAGAAAAGCCTGGTGATCTGCTTCCAAAAGGTTACAGCCTTGAAAACTCTATGGAGCACAGTTCTACTTTGACACACATGGTGTCACCATGAGTCAGAATCAACTTGACAGCACTTGTTTATTTGTTTTGAAGTGACAGAGCCAGGATTCATATGACAGTCTCTCAAGAAGCAAAGCTTTCACCCCCTCCACTCTTCCATGCTGTTATTGTTCACTAGTGAACACCAGTCAAAATAACATTTTAAACACAAAAACTATCAGAATTTCAATGGAGAGACAATGGTAGTGTCTCTTGGTGTACCTGAGTAGGCCCAATCTGATTACTGATGGTATGTCAGGCACAAAACTAGGCAAACCAGATATTTCTACTTGTATCAATGTGAAGACAGAGTAGTCTCATAAGATAGTCAGAATAATTTACCCGTGAGTGTGTTCCGTAGAGGTGGGGAAAATTTTGTTAATACGTTCTGCTCCATCGGTATTATTGGCATATCTATTGGGAGGAAGGTAGGAGCTATGGGTCACTGCTAAGGCTGAGACAAGTACGGAAGCATTGAGATGGGATGAAGAGGAATTTGAAATGTTTAATCATAGAAATTTCACAACTGGTATACCTGATCTTTGATTGGCAAAGTACTGGGAAGACCAACCACATGGTCATAATTTTGGAGGATGGTAGCTAACAGTCAGCATAGGACAGAAGTCAGGGACTGGGGGAAGGATAACATATTCTTTTTGAGAGTGGATGATTGCTCCTCTGAGCAAATGCAGTGGTGGAGGAGAAAGGGAGTGATTTTGTTGTCCAGAGGTGAAGGAAAGAAAAATCTTAATTATGAATAAACAGTTGAAAGAGAGTTAAGTCATTAATTTACTCATTCCTTTACTCAACAAGTCCAGAGAAGCAGTGGACACAAGCCAGACATCATCCTTTCCTAGTCTGAAAGTATAGTCTAACTCCACTCGGCTTGATAGAGAACAGAAGTGTAGTGGCAACAGCATGGAGCTGACACCATCCCACTGCTATTGTGGGAGTGTGACTGTGTCCCAGGAACCAGAGGGATGCTAGTGGAACACTTGAAGTGGGGTGGCCAGCCCTAACTCCCTGAACTTTGTTAGTTTGTACTATTACATCTTTAGAAATGTACAGCTTAGTTCATACACCGTCTTGTATTTATTCAACCCACCTGCTGTGGGCTAGGCCTTTCTCCAGGACCAGGGCATGAGGATATAATGTGATAACCCCTCCCCTTGTGAAGATCTGTCTAATCAGGTAGCTACATTTAAAACAATGTTTATACCGCAAAGGCTACTTGTGGTGATGGAGGTATGCAGGGAGCAAAAGGCTTCCAGGAAAAGGTTAGGATGAGTCTTGAAAGGTAAGCAGAAATTTGGTGAAGGCACTGAAAGTCTACTTGCGTAGAATTCAGGTTTGTCAAATGTGATGCAAATACAAATGCAACTCAGCTGAGGTGTACTGAGTTGCATGAGACACAGGCTTGTTCCCTGACTACTTCAAATACTCCAAAGCAACAGGCAGAAACTGTTATTTCTCAGAAAGCCCCTTTATTTGTTGGGAATGAATCTCTAGCTTTTCCACTTAGCTTGAAGTTAAGACTCCAAGGATATTCTCAGGGTTTAAAAGATAACCCATGTTAAAAACAAAATTTCTGCAAGATTAAATTTGTATACAAACTTATAATCTTTATTTGAAGTTCATGAATTGAGGAATGTCTGGTCAGGAAGTCAGACAAGAGCTCAGAAGAGCTGTACAAAGCAAAGGGTTTTTATGGGCACAGATACACAAAGAATAAAGAAGCTATACTGGGCAGATTTCAGATTGGCTGGCAGGCATTTTCTTTCCTTATTTGGGATTAAGGGGAAATTTTAACTACGTTAAATTTACCAGGCAAGTCTTAATTGGTTAGAGTACGTTTCCTTTTCAATTGATTGACTTAGGTTTTGGCTCCCGGGAAAGTCAGGCATTTACCAGAAATAGATACTAGCTAGGTTTTGGTTTGCTGACATGGGATTTAGCATAACCAAAAAAAGAAAAGAAAAAAAAAACCCAGAGCCATCTCTGACTCATAGCAACCCTATAGGACAGAGCAGAACTGCACTATAGAATGTCCAAGGTGCAGCTGGTGGATTCGAACTGCCGACATTTGGTTAGTAACTGAGCTCTTAACCATTGCTCCACCAGGGCTCTGAACTTAGCATAAGTGGCTCCATTTTGGCCCTAGTCTAGTCAGGTTAATACCAGTAAACTTCATAGGAGGCAAAGAAGACAATCCACTGTGCTGAGAGAGGAAGGAAGAAAGAGTGCAGTGTGGCCTTGAGACAGAAGGTTCAAGTCAAGATGATTTCTTTCTGCTCTGAGATTTCCACACTCAGCCTCAGGAAGGTAGATGTGGGTAATCGCCTGTGCCAAGAGAAGCACAGGAACCCTGTAAAGGACCAAAGGTTCCACAGGTTCCTCCCCAGCTCCCTGAAAATTCTCAAAAAGAGGATTTTGGATTCCCATAGGTTATGAAGTTGTGGGTACAATCCGAGGTTACTCTCTGAGGGGTGAATTCGCATCCCCGTTGACATCCAAAAGATGTATTTTTTCTGTATGTTGATGTGCAGGTTCACAATGGCCCAGCCATATTTCTTTAGGAAGTTTGGAATTCCAGGTGGAAAGGAGTGACCCTGTGAGTAGGTTGATATGTCTAGTCCACACGTACTTTGCTTTTCCAGAATTCAACATGTGACTACAGCCAATGTGTACACCAGAACCTTCCAGAAAGCTTTAAAAATACCCACTATAGGACCATGGTCTCAGGGAACATCTAGCTCAATTGGCATAATACAGTTTATAAAGAAAATGTTCTACATTCTACCTTGGTGAGTAGCATCCAGGGTCTTAAAAGCCTGTGAGCAGCCATCTAAGATACTCCACTGGTCTCACACCTTCAGGAGCAAGTGAGAGTGAAGAAAACAAGACACAAGGAAAAGAGTAGTCCAAAGGACTAATGGACTACGACTACTATGGCCTCCACCAGACTGAGTTCAGTACAACTAGATGATGCCCAGCTACCACCACTGACTGCTCTGACCAGGATCGCATCAGAGGGTCCCGGACAGAGCTGGAGAAAAACATAGAACAAAACTCTAACTCACAAAAAAATACCAGACTACTGGCCTGACAGAGACTGGAAAAACCCCACAGTATGGCCCTGGACACCGTTTTAACTCAGTAATGAAGTCACTCCTGAGGTTCACCCTTCTGCCAAGGATTAGGGAGCCCCATAAAACAAAATGAGACTAATGGGGAATAGCAGTCCAGGGACAAGGACTAGAAGGCAGAAGGGGACGGAAAAGCTGGTAATAGGGAACCCATGGTTGAGAAGGGACAGTGTTGACATGTTGTGGGGTTGTTAACCATTGTCATAAAACAATATGTGTACTAACGGTATAATGAGAAACTATTTGTTCTGTAAACCTTCATCTAAAGTATAATAAAAAAAAAAAGTAAATAGGAAAAAAATAAAAATAAAAAAATACCCACTATAGGTTCACTGGAGGAGCCCTGGAGGCACAGTGGTTAAGCACTCAGCTGTTACCTGAAAGGTCTGTGGTTCGAACCCACCAGCTGCTCCATGGGAGAAAGATGGGGCAGTCTGTTTCCATAAAGATTACAGCCCTGGAGACCCTATGGGGCAGTTCTACTCTGTCCTATAGGGTTGGTTTGAGTCAGAATCGACTCCATGGCAATGGAGTATAGGGTCCCTGGAGCTCTGGTGCTGCAGTGGTTATGCACTTGGCTGCTAACCAAAAGGTTGGTGGTTTGAACCCACTAGCTGTTCCAAGGGAAAAAGATGTGGCAGTCTGATTTTGTAAAGATTACAGCCTTGGAAACTCTATGGGGCAGTTCTACTCTGTCTTATAGGGTCACTATGAATTGAAATCAACTTGACAGCAAGAGGTTTGGTTTTTTATAAGGTCACTGTGAGTTGGAATCAATTCAACAGTACACAACAGTGACAACGTCAAACTTAACTTCAGATATTGTGATTCAGTAGGTCTAGAATAGGGCCCAAAAAACTGTATGTTTAAAAACTGATGCATAGCTAGAAGACGGACTCACAGACCCAAAATATTTATTTTGTAAATGAAATAAGCAGGTTGAGAGATGTTCAATGATTTGTCTTTGTTTAGAATCGTCTATATATAAATAGCCTTTTTTTTGGTTTCAAGGAACCGTAATAATTTGGGCAGAAAGAATAAGAGTGGAGACTACACGGGTCATGTGCTTAAAGCCAGACTAAGGTACAATGGAGTCCAAAGCCTAAACTTATGTGAACTGTGGATTTTTATTTTTTTTAATTTGGAAACTAAAGACAGCACATATAAAGTGACTGCTACAGACTTGGTATTTACAAAGTTGTTGTTCTCTCTGGTCCCTGATCCAAGACAGGCTAGAATTGATTGTTACCATGAAAAATACATATTTTAGGTTTCAGATACTTAGATACTCACTAAACGGTCTTCCAGTGACAGGAAGACATTTTGTGGCAATTATGCTTTTTTTCCCCCATCAATAAATGCTTTTACTATAGATTAAGCTAAGTGTAGTAGTTTTCTTGATGTTTTATTTTTAAACTGCTATAATTGAAGTGATAGCTTCTATATGTATTTCTATAATTAATATTGGTTCAGCCTGCTACCACTACGGTGGCTGTCCTGGTTATCCATTGCTGCTATAACAGAAATACCACAAGTGGATAGCTTTAACAAAGAAAAATTTATTCTCCCACAGTTTAGGAGGCTAAAAGCCCAAAATCAGGTGTCAGCTCCTGGGGAAGGCTTTCTCTCTCTGTTGCCTCTGGAGGAAGTTCCTTGTCAGGACCTTTATTCTTGGTGGTAGTGCTACCAAACGCAATGGGTTTGCTGCCTGTGCTCTTGTTAAGAACATCTAAGAGTCATGTGGGTTTGAGGCAAGGCATGGTTTATTGCTCATGGCAGGCAAGGAGCCAGAGAGATTGTTCTCAAAGCACTGTCTCCCTGAACAAAGGGCTGGAGGAAGTTTTATACTACGTGGGAAAGGGGAAATCATACATATTCATTAAATGTCTGGGAAATGGCACGCACACTCAAAAAGGGGTATGGGGTGGCATGTAGGCTGCCGCACAACTGGTGGCTCAAGATGGCAGCCCATGTTCCCTCAGGATGGCTTCTCGTGTACTCTTGACATTAGTGTGTTCCCAAGAAAATGGCAGCATATACTGAAAACATGGTGACCTGGTTCACCTTCAAATCACCTACTGTTTCATGGCACATGCGTGAAATCTAGTTTTAGCCAGATTGTCTGAAAAACAACTGTAAGCAGGAAGATTAGAAAGAAAGAGGGTGGGGTGACTCATTATCCTGGTAGCAAGATGCTGTTTGCAGTTGCTTAGAAGTTTTCTACTTACACAGCTTGTTGCCTGAGGCCTATCTAGCCCCTAGCTGGTCTCAGTAGGAGATCCCTATCTTTATGCTTGCTTTTCTCATTTATATCTCAAAAGAGATTGACTCAAGATACAGCTTAATCATGTAGATTGAGTCCTGCCTCATTAACATAACTGCCTCTAATCCTGTCTAATCAATATCATAGAGGTAGAATTTACAATACATAGAAAAATCACATCAAATCACAGAATGGTGGACAATCACACAATACTGGGAATCATGGCCTAGCCAAGTGGATATACATTTTGGGGGGACACAATTCAATCCATAACAGTGGCAAATTAAATAAAAAAATAAAAATAAAAAATGAAAATTGTCAATCAAGAGTTCCGGTTTTAGCCTGCTGTATGGCCTTGAGCAGGTTATTTGTCCTCCTCGTCTGTTTTCCTCTCTGTAAGATAATAGACAGTGACCCTGATATAGCTCTATGTCTATTCTCTAGGCCTTGGTTCTGAAGTTCAGCTGAAATCCCAGTAATGTAGAATTTGTATGATGGAAGCAATTATAGTTGCCAGAGGCCAAAAGTAGACCTGAGGGGCAAAATGGGTTCTGATTTGTATCTGGAGTAGGATGGAGCTGAGCAGCATCCCATACCTGAAAGTGCTGGCCGTGCACCATGGCCATCTGCTTGTCATGTGCTGGAAGGCCATCCAGCCCTGCTAGATTAACATTTTCCAAGCACCATTGGATTCCACTGGAACAAAAGCCTCGAGAGTCCAGAGAACCACACATATGCACAAAAAATGTCATGAAGAAAAAAAAAATGCATCCTATCTTTTTTTTTCTAATTATATGAGGAAACCCATTTTAAAGTAAATGGATATTTCTAACCAAGTTATTACAGGATGTATCATGACTGAAAGCAGAGAATATCAGAAAGATATTTACCTGTGTTTTATTGACGATGCAAAGGCATTCAACTGTGTGGATCACAACAAATTATGGATAACATTATGAAGAATAGGAATTCCAGAACACTTAATTGTGCTCATGAAGAACCTGTACATGGATCAAGCGGTAGTCATTCGAACAGAACAAGGGGATACTGCATGGTTTAAAGTCAGGAAAGGTATGCTTCAAGCTGTATCTTTTCACTATACTTATTCAATCTGTATATGGAGCAAATAATTCAAGAAGCTGGACTATAGAAAGAAGAACAGGGCATCAGGATTGGAAGAAGACTCATTAACAACCTGCATTATGCAGATGATACAATCTTGCTTGTTGAAAGTGAAGAGGACTTGAAACACTTACTGATGAACATCGAAGACCACAGCCTTCAGTATGGATGGATTACACCTCAACATAAAGAAAACAAAAATCCTCACAACTGGATCAATAAGCAACATCACAATAAACGGAGAAAAGATTGAAGTTGTCAAGGATTTCATTTTACTTGGATCCAAAATCAACACCCACGAAAGCAACAGTTAAGAAATCAAAAGACGCATTGCAAAACGTCTCTTTAAAGCATTAAAAAGTAAAGATGTCACCTTGAAGACTAAGGTGTGCCTGACCCAAGCCATGAAGTTTTCAATAGCCTCATATCCATGCAAAAGCTGGATGATGAATAAGGAAGACTGAAGAAGAATTGACGCCTTTGAATTATGCTGTTGATGAATAATATTGAATATATCATGAACTGCCAAAAGAATGAACAAATCTGTCTTGGAAGAAGTACTCCCACATACTTTGAAAGTGTTATCAGGAGGGATCAGTCCCTGATGAAAGACATCATGCTTGGTAAACTAGATGGTTGGCGAAAAAGAGGAAGATCCTCAGTGAGATGGACTGACACAGTGGCTGCAACAATGGGCTCAAGCATAACAATGATTGTGAGGATGGGACAGGACCAGACACTGTTTCATTCTGTTGTACATAGGGTTGCTATGAGTCGAACCAACTCAACAGATCCTAACAACAACAACATATCAAAGCAGATTGCTACATAAATAAATCTCACAGCACTAGAGGTACAAACGAAAAATTAAAGCAAGTCCATGCATACACCACAAGAGGCATAGCCAGCCACATGAAACATGTAGGTTCAAATACTAGCCAGAGACTCCATTAAATGTGTGTTGCAAGAGCGAGTGTGGGTCTCCCACTAATACTCAGGATGGAGAAGCAGAGGACCTCAAATCCCACTCACCACTGGAGTGGAACAGTACTCTAATGCATTCTCTTCAGCCTAGTTCCTACACACAGTAAGGTGTTTGTCCTTAAGCTTCATCTGATTGGCTACTCACAATATATTCAATCATGGTAGTGATTACATTAAAACACTGAGAATCATGGCCCAGCCAAGTTGACACACAATCTTAACCATCACAGTCCACCCCTTGTCAACTTGGCACAGGTACACATCTCCTTAAACCATACATGATCTCTGAATAAAGACAATTAGAAAGTCATACTTGCACCTAACATGATACAACTAACATACATACAATCGAAAATGCACTAGCCCAGTTTACAGCTTATATTTTATAAGTGAAGGAAACAAAAATATTTGATGCCCACGTACAAAGTAGAAATACTCATAACAATTACAGTCACCGTTTCTGCAACTGGTCACGTGGGCGTAACTGGTATTTAGAACTACCTTCTTCCACCACCCATTCTGTATTCCCTTGGCCCTCAGCAAGCACCTCGGCTGGTCATGGTTCTTTGCCTGGTGGGGTGACCCAAACCTTCATTCCTGAAGGGTCTGTGTCATTAGTAGTCATGTCAGAATTAGGTTGCTGTAGTTTTCCATTGACTTTAATCACAGGGCATGGTAGTACTAAGAGATGCCCAAGGAATCTCCTGTATTCCAGACATACTCTTCTTTACCTCCATTATGTAATATCAGTCTGATTTCCTTTTGGTAATCAGGATCAATCACACCAGCCAGTATGGTAACTCCCTTTTTTGCCTGTTGATCCAGAGGCACAAGGAGCCCAAAGTGGCCAGGTGGCATTCTTAACTTCCAGTTCAATGGAATCAGTGATGTGTCTCCAGGCGGGAGAATTCCTCCCTTTGGAACTAAGACCTCTAGGTCTGCAGAGCATAAGGTTCGGGGGACAGAAAGCAAAAGTCTTGCAAGTGGGTCACTAGGGGTAATAGTGAGTGGTGCCACTCCCATTTCCACCCCTTGATTCCTGGACCCATGAATCCTGGCTATGGGAGAAAAAGCACCATATATTGGATGCTGGTTTAAAGCATATACAGCTTCCTGGAGAACATTGCCCCAACCATGCAAGGTATTGCCACCTAGCTGGTGCTGTAATTGTGTCTTTAGAAGGCTATTCCATCGTTCTATCAAGCCAGCTGCTTCAGGATGATGGGGAACGTGGTAAGACCAGTGAATTCCATCAGCATGGGCCCACTGACGCACTTCATTTTCTGTGAAGTGAGTCCCTTGATCTGAGGCAATGCTGTGTGGGATACCATGACGGTGGATAAGGCATTCTGTGAGTCCACGGATGGTAGATCTGGCAGAAGCATTGTGTGCAGAGAAGGCAAATCCATATCCAGAGTAAGAGTCTATTCCAGTAAGGACAAAACACTGCCCTTTCCATGATGGAAGTAGTCCAATGTAATCAACTTGCCACCAGGTTGCTGGCTGATCACCTCGAGGGATGGTGCCATATCGTGGACTTAGTGTTGGTCTCTGCTGCTGGCAGATTAGGCACTCAGCAGAGGCTGTGGCCATGTCAGCCTTGGTGAGTGGAAGTCCATGCTGCTGGGCCCATGCATAACCTCCATCCCTGCCACCATGGCCACTTTGTTCATGAGCCTATTGAGCAGTGACGGGAGTAGCCGGGGAAAGAGGATGACTGGTTTCCACAGAACACATCATCCTATCCACTTGATCGTTAAAATCATCCTCTGCTGAGGTCACTCTTTGGTGAGCATTCACATGAGACATAAATATCTTCACTTCTTTAGCCCATTCAGAGAGGTCTAGCCACATACCTCTTCCCCATAAATCCTTGTCTGCAATTTTCAAATCACGTTCCTTCCAAGAACCTGACCATCCAGCCAAACCACTGGCCACAGCTAATGAATCGGTATATAATTGCACATCTGGCCATTTCTCCTTCCAAGCAAAGTGAACAACCAGGTGCACTGCTCAAAGTTATGCCCATTGAGAGGATTTCCCTTCACCACTGTCCTTCAGGGAGGTCCCAGAAAGGGGTTGCAGTGCTGCCGCAGTCGACTTTCGAGTGGCACCTGCATATCGCGCAGAACCATCTGTAAACCAGGCACAGGTTTGCTCTTCCTCAGTCAACTGATCATAAGGAACTCCCCATGAGGCCATAGGTGCAGACTGGAAGATGGAAGGTAATGTGACAGGAGTGGAGACCATGTGCATTTGGGCCACTTCCTCATGCAACTTACTTGTGCCTTCAGGTCCTGCTCGGGCCTGATCTCGAATATACCACTTCCATTTAATGATGGAGTGCTGCTGTGCACCTCCAACTTTATGGTTCTGTGGGTCAGACAACACCAAGTTAATGATGGGCAGCTCAGGCCTCATGGTGACTTGGTGTCCCATGGTTAAGCGTTCAGTCTCTACTAAGGCCCAGTAACAAGCCAGAAGTTGTTTCTCAAAGGGAGAGTAGTTATTTGCAGAGGATGGCAGAGCTTTGCTCCAAAATCCTAAGGGTCTGCACTGTGATTCACCAATAGGGGCCTGCCAAAGACTCCAAACAGCATCTCTATCTGCCACTGAGACTTCAAGCACCATTGGATCAGCTGGATCATATGATCCAAGTGGCAGAGCGGCTTGCACTGCAGCCTGAACCTGTTGCAGAGCCTTCTCTTGTTCTGGTCCCCACTCAAAACTAGCAGCTTTTCAAGTCACTTGATAAATAGGCTGGAGTAGCACACCCAAATGAGGAATATGTTGCCTCCAAAATCCAAAGAGGCCCACTAGGTGTTGTGCCTCCTTTTTAGTTGTGGGAGCAGCAAGATGCAAGAACTTATCCTTCACTTTAGAAGGAATGTCTCGACATGCCCCACACCACTGGGCCCCTAGAAATTTGACTGAAGTGGAAGGTGCCTGAATTTTTGTGGGATTAATCTCCCACCCTCTAGCATGCAAATGTTTTACCAATAAGTCCAGAGTCATTGACACTTCTTTGTTACTAGGTCCAATCAGCATAATATCATCAATGTAATGGACCAGAGTGATGTCCTGTGGAAGGGAAAGGTGATCAAGGTCCCTGCGGACTAAATTATGACATAGGGCTGGAGAGTTAATGTAGCCCTGAGGTAGGCAAGTGAAGGTGTATTGTTGGCCTTGTAGGCTGAAGGCAAACTGCTTCTGGTGGTCCTTTGAAACAGGTATGGAGAAAAAGGCATTAGCCAGATCAATAGGTGCATACCGGGTACCAGGAGATGTATTAATTTGCTCAAGCAGTGAAATTACATCTGGAACAGCAGCTGCAATTGGAGTCACCACCTGGTTAAGTTTTTGATAATGCACTGTCATTCTCCAAGATCCATCTGTTTTTTGCACAGGCCAAATAGGCGAGTTCAATGAGGATGTGGTGGGAATCACCACCCCTGCATCCTTGAAGTCCTTGATGGTGGCAGTAATCTCTGCAATCCCTCCAGGAATGTGGTATTGCTTTTGGTTTACTATTTTCCTAGGTAGGGGCAGTTCTAATGGCTTCCACTTGGCTTTTCCTACCATAATAGCCCTTACTCTATTTGTCAGGGATCCAATGTGGGGGTTCTGCCAGTTGCTGAGTATATCTATTCCAATTACGCATTCTGGAACTGGGGAAATCACTACAGGATGGGTTCAGGGACCCACTGGACCTACTGTGAGACGGACATGAGCCAAGACTCCATTGATAACCTGACCTCCATAGGCCCCCACTCTGACTGGTGGGTCACAGTGACCTTTTGGGTCTCATGGAATTAGTGTCAGCTCAGAGTCAGTATCCAGTAATCCCCAAAAAGTCTGATTATTTCCTTTTCCCCAATGAACAGTCACTCTCGTAAAAGGCCGTAGATCCCTTTGGGGAAGGCTGGGAGAAAGATTAACAGTAAAAATTTTTGGCAGTGTATTGGAGTACTTCCTCAAGAGGACCCGGCCTCCCCTTCATTCAAGGGGTTGTGGGTCTTTAAACTCGCTCAAATCTGGGAATTGATTGAGGGACTGTGACACTATTCTGGCAATTCAAGTTAGACTGCTGTTCACCTGACATAGAATTCATCTGTTTGTATAGATAAAGTAAATATTTAGTAGATTTCCTATCTATTTCACTCCTAGGGACACCACGACTAAGTAGCCAACGCTGTAAGTTCATACGAGTCAGACTATTCTGATTACTGCTTGACTCCTCTGTCCATTACTGTAACCACACTCACCTGGTCTTTGTCAATTGACTGCAGCAACTTGGCCCCTATTACCAAGGGGTCCAATCAGCCCCATTGTAATTAGGTGTCTTAATTCAGTTAGGGCAGTTCCCACTGCCAAATCTGACTTACATAAAATAGTAATCACAGCAGTCTTCAAGGATACTGGAGCTCCCTTCACAAATTTGTTCCTCACAGTTGTGGCAAAAGATGCGTCCTCTGGACACTCCATATGTGGGTCTGTGGTTCTAACTTGATAAATCCACTCTAGCATGCCAATTTCTCTAGGCCTTTGGATACCTTCTTCTACAGTATACCAAGGCAGGTCTGGTACTTCAACTTGATTTAGTGTCGGCTACCTCATAATCCATGCTTCAGCAACCCAACCAAATAAACTATTAGATCCTTTCCTAACTTCTCTAGCTGAAACATTGAAGGAACAGTCTGTGCTCAGTGGACCCATATCAATAAACTCAGACTGATCCATCTTAATGTTTCTTGCACCATTATCCCACACCCTTAATAGCCATTCCCACACATATTCCCCAGGTTTCTGTTTGTACATATTAGTAAACTCAAGTAGTTCTTTTAGAGTGTAGCATACCTCCTTCTGGGTCATACTTTGTACTTCACCTTTTGGGGCTCACTGGGACTTAAGCCTAGTTATAGGTCTAGAAGCCAGAATCGGTAGGGTGGAATTGTTTTGAGAACATTCAGCATTATCTTGTAAAGCAGCTGCCTCAGGCAATGCTCCAGGCAATGACTCAGGCAAGTGCTCTTTAGAGGCAGCTGGGCTAGGGCTAATCTCCTCAGATAAGAGTGGAGGGGCTAATGGTTTTTCTGGGCAGGGTGGTTTAGCAGACATGAAGTAATCTCTTCAGATGGGACTGATTCTGCTGGCAGGAGGGATTCAATGGAATTTACAGGCTCAGTGTCCCCAGCTTCCTGATTATCTACCCATATGTCCCCATCCCAAGTCTCAGGATCCCATTTCTTCCCAATCAATGCCCTTACTTTAACTTCAGACACCTCTCGAGGTTTGCAGTTGAGTTGGTGTTGTAATTCAGCCACTTTTACAATAAGACTCTGGGTTTGGTTTTCAGCAATTTTGGCTCTGTTACTACAAGAAGCAAGGCTTTCTTTCAAAGCACAAGTGGAAGCATTGAGGTCTTTTATGCGGCACTTGAGCCTTGACTCTGAAGCCCTGAGTGCATCTCTTTCCTTCATCAGTTTGTCTAGCGAAAGTAAGACAAACCAACCAGCTTCCTTATACTTGTCATTCTGACAAAGCTGTAGAAAGATATCACACATGTGTTCACCCTGAGCCTCACCTTTCACCAATACCTGGTGGTGATATTTTGCGTATTTGTATCCCCACCTCGCTCCATGGACTAGCAGTGACCTCTTTACTGCTGGAAGCAGAGTCATCAATGTCTTTATGAATAACCAGACTTGAGACCAAGTTAGAAAACTCATCCTTACAATTTTGTTTCTCTAGAACCACTCCCGGTACCAAATGTCTTTGGCTGGGTTCTCTAGAGAGGGAAAACCAGTAAAGTGTATATATAGAGAGATTATATCAAGGAAACAGCTCAAGTGATTGTAGAGGCTAGAACGTCCCAAGTCCGTGGATCAGGGTAGAGGCCTCTCCCAAGTCACACAGCTACAGAAGCTGGCAAGCCCAAGATTAAGAGGTCGGAGAGCAGGGATCCTGCTCACAGGCTGTGCAGATCGACAAATCCCAGTTTTGGCAGATAAGCTGACAGCTCAAGTCCCAAGAACGGGAGATGAGATGACAGGAAGCAGCTGCAGTATCCAGAGAGAGCAAAAAGCCAGAATGTCGGCTTATATACAGATGCGGGCCACACCCCCAAGGAGACTCCCTTTCATCTGATTGGCTACTAACAGTATACTCAATCATGGGAGTGATTACATTAAAACACTGAGAATCATGGCCCAGCCATGTTGACACACAGTCTTACCCATCACAACACCATAGGAAGAATTTGATCAATTTAATCCACTAAAAGGAAGACCTTTTACAGTAAAAAGAGAGAGAGAGAGAGACATCTTAAATAAAATATAAAGACAAGCTACAGACTGGGAGAAATTATTTGCAACAAAGCACATTATTAGTAACAATTAATATCCAGAATATACTTTAAAAATCCATTATAAAATGACAATGCAATAGAAAGGTTACCAGAAAGTATGAACATGTATTTTCCCAAAGAGGAAAACCCAAACAGCCAAAAATGTAAGCAGGAAGGCTCAACATCCTCATTATCAGGGAAATGAACATTAACCAAAACCTGTTACCTTCAAGTCAATTCTGACTCATAGAGACCCTATAGGACATAGTTGAACTGCCCAAAAATGTTTCCAAGGAGTGGCTGCTGGATTTGAACTGCTGACCTTTTTGCTGGCAGCCATAGCTGCTAACCGCTGCACCACCAGGGCTCCTCAATGGAGGAGGAGACCAACTTCAGAGAGGAAAATGCTGTCTAAGGTCCGTGGATGGTCAGCCACAGCAGTGACAGTAAGTCCCACATCTCCATGATTATCATTCAATACCAACCATTTCCATCAAAAGAATTATCAGTGTCAGGACTTCCGGCAAAATGGCACTCAAGGCAGAAGCACCATGCTGTCCCTCCACAGCAAAGATCAGAAAAACTAAGCCAAACAGAGAAAACAACAATCCTGAAACCCTAAAACATCAAATGAAGAGATAAAGAACTCAGCCAAGCACCAAATGGAGTAAGAAAACTGACAGAGAACAGAGAGCGAGGAGAGATTCTTGCAGAGGTCCCCTATCAGCTAATGCAGTGCCGATCCACCATCTTGGACTCCTATTGGAGACCAGCAAACAGGGGGTACAAGAAAGCAGCCTCACAAAGCTTCCACCGGGAGACAAAACAACTGGTCATTTGTGATATACGCTTTCCCACCCCCTACCCTTCTTCACCCAAACTCGGCCTCCTCTGCTTCCCACAGACACAGTCTCTTGTCTCGGAAACACTGGTTGCTGGGATTCCACCAGCCCACACTAGCTGGCTCTCTGAGTGCCATTTGTTGGCTACTGGTGTTACTTTTTTTCTGCTTCTTTTAATTTTTTTTACCTCTCACCACGTCCCCCACCTTTTGCTAAAATACTTGGCTCCGTGCACCATCTTTGCTTCTTCCTGACTGGATGCAGAGCTCTGTTCGAGCGTGGAGCTGTTTCCCAGTCTGGGCTGCGGCCCTGGTGGGATCCCAGGGCTTTTGTTCGTTTGTTTGTTTTGAATTGTTTGTTTGTTTTCTTTTCCTTTTCTTGAATTGGGAGCCCATTCTGGACAGGTAGTGCTGCGTGGCTTGGAAACTGCCCCCTCAGCTTGCACAGACGTGCAGAGGGATCCCTGAGAGCATTTTTTTTCATTGTATTTTTTTTTTTCCCCTGTTTTTTTGGGGTCTTTTCTTGTTCTTTTTTTTTTTTTAATTTGTTTTGTTTTCTTTTTCTTCTTTTTCCCTTTTTGTCTTTCTTCATTACTGTTTCTCATCTCTCTATATCTTCCTTCTCTTTCTGTTCCCTGAATACCTGGTGTTCGATACCTCTATGCCTTCTAGCTAGGCTGTACTGCAACACCTGAAAACAACTTCCCCAGACCTCATAGCCGCACCAGTGGGATCCCTGGGAATGTTGCTGTTCTTTAACCTTTCCGATTTTTATTTATTCATGTTTTCTTTTCTTTTCTTTTCTTCCTCTTCCTCTTTTTGTGTTTCTCCATTTCATAGTCTCTCATCTTTCCACTTCAATGGCAGGCTCCCCTAGCATTCTTTTTTGTTTGCATATTTTTGGCTCCTGTTCCTCTCTCCTCTCTCCCATATCCATCTTAGCTCCACACATAACAATCTCCCTGCTACATCCTGCCTACCTGCACTTTGCTCTTAACATCACACCACCCAACAGCACAGGCACTGCTTACTGGAACCTGTCCTGCACTGATTACCGACCCACCCTGGTGGCTGTAGTAAGTGCCACAAACAACCTGTCCCAGTAACTCCTCTTCAGCTAGACCTGCCCTGCTGTACCATATCTGAGTGACCGACCCTGCCAATTGGAGAAGGAGGCAAAAAGTATCATGCCCACAGACGAACAAACAACAAAGAACACACAGCCTGCCTGCAAAGACATAGCCAATTTTTTTTTAAAAAGGGATGAAACAAACAAATCTTCAATCAATAAACGAGAAAAATAACTACTGAATACCCCGAAGACATCAGACAATATCAAAACATTTACAAAAACAGGACAAGATGGTTCCAGAGGGATCCAAAATAAAACACCAGATGACTTTCCAGTGGAAGAAAAGGCACTAGAACTACCTGATAGGGAATTCAAATCTCTAATACTCAAAATTCTCCAAGAGCTGAAGCAAAAAGCAGACGAAAATGAGGAAAAAATAGACAAATTCATGGAAAATACAGACAAAAATATGGAAGAATTCAGGAAAATAATGCAGGAACAAAATGCCAAAATAAATTCACAACTACAAATTATACAAAGACAACAATTAGAAATCCAAAAGATAAACAACAAGATTTCAGAAATGGACGGTGTCATAGAAGTTTGAGAAGCAGATTTGAAATGGTGGAAGACAGGATCAGTGGAACTGAAGACAAACACTTGGATACAACTCTGTTTCAGGAAAACTCTGAAAAAAGAATGAAGAAAAATGAAGAGACCCTGAGAGTTATGTGGGATAAAATTAAAAGCAAAAATTTTTGAGTGATTGGAGTTCCAGAACAAGGGGAGAAAACAGAAAACACAGAGAGGATCATTGAGAACTCCTGACAGAAAACTTCCCCAATATCATAAAAGATGAAAATCTGCCATTCAAGAAGTTCAATGAACCTCATACAAGATAGACCTCAAAAGAAAATCACCAAGGCATATCATAATCACACTTGCCAAAACTAAAGACAAACAAAGAATCTGAGAGCAGCTCGTGAAAAACAAGAAGTCACATACGGAGGAGAAACAAGACTAAGCTCAGGTTATTCAGCAGAAACCATGCAGACAAGAAAGCAATGGGATGACATATATAAAATCTTGAAACACAAAAATTGCCAGCCAAGAATAATATATACTGCAAAGCTCTCGTTCAGATATGATGGTGAAATTAGGTCGTTTCCAGATAAACAGAAATTAAGGGACTATGTAAAAGCCAAACTAAACTTACAAGAATTATTAAAGGGAGTTCCTCCATCTGAAAACAAACAACTTCAGCTCACAGGCAGAATCTAGGACACTGGATTGTACCAGCCAGATACCAATCTAGGAAATGAACTCTCAAGGACTATCCAAAACCAAAAGAAATACAACACAGAATCAGAGAAGTTAATCAGTAAATGACAACAACATCAAAACATTAAAAGAGGGAATAAATGGCATAGGTATAGAACCTCCTAATGGAGAGGAAGGCAAGGCGATACCAAGTAACGGTAGACTGCTTCAAACTTAGAAAGATAAGGGTAAAATTCATGGTAAAAACAAAGAAAGTTAACAAACATACTCATAAAAATAAAAAGGAAAAACACAAAGTCTCAGCAAATATAAAACTTACAAAACCAAAAGAAATGAAAAGAAAAATCCACAAACAAAAGTAACTCAGCACAAGAGAGTGAGAAGAACAAAGAAAACATCAGCACCACAAAAAAAGCACTACAAAATGACAGCAACAAACTCACATCTATCAATAATTACACTGAATGTAAATGGTCTCAATGCACCCATAAAGAGACGGAGAGTGACAGAATGGATAAGAAAACAGGATCCATCAATATGCTGTCTACAAGAGACATACCTTAGAAACAAAGATGTGAATTTATTAAAAGTCAAAGGTTGGAAAAAAATATATCAAGCTAACAACTACCAAAAAAGAGCAGGATTGGCAAATCTAATCTCAGATAAAATAGACTTTAAAACAAAATCCACCATGAAAGACAAAGAAGGACACTATATAATGATTAAGGGAACAATCCCTCATGAAGACACAACCATAATAAATATCTATGCACCCAATGACAGGGCTCCAAAATACATAAAACAAACTCTAACAACATTGAAAAGAGAAATTGACAGTTCCACAATAATAGTAGGAGACTTCAACACACCACTGTCAGTAAAGGACAGAACAACTAAGAAGAAACTCAGCAAACATACAGAAGACCTAAAGGGCACAATCAGCCAGCTTGACCTCATACACATATATAGAACACTCCATCCAACCGCTGCAAAGTACACATTCTTTTCCAAAGCACATGGAACGTTCTCCAGAATAGACCACATCTTAGGCAACAGAGCAATCCTCAACAAGATCCAAAACGTTGAGATAATTCAAAGTATCTTCTCTGACCACAATGCCATCAAGGTAGAAATTAACAACAGAAAGAGCAAGGAAAAAAAATCAATTATATGGAAACTGAATAATACCCTGCTTACACATCACTGGGTAATAGAAGAAATCAAAGACAGAATCTAAAAATTCCTAGAATCAAATGAGAATGAAAACACATCATACCAAAACCTTTGGGACACAGCAAAGGCAGTCCTCAGAGGACAATTTATAGCAATAGATGCACACATCAAAAAAGAAGAAAGGGACAAAATCAAAACATTAACTACAGAACTCAAACAAATAGAAAGAGAACAGCAAAAAAAGCCCACAATCACCAGAAGAAAGGAAGTAGTAAAGATCAGAGCAGAAATAAATGAAATAGAGAACAAAAAAACAATAGAAAGAATCAACAAAACCAAAAGTTGGTTCTTTGAAAGAATCAACAAAATCGACAAACCACTGGCCAGACAGACAAAAGAAAAACAGGAGAGGACACAAATAACCCAAATAAGAAATGAAATGGGGACATTACAACAGACCCAACTGAAATAAAAAGGATTATAACAGAATATTATAAAAAACTATACTCCAACAAATTTGAAAACCTATAGGAAATGGATAAATTTCTAGAAACACACTACCTACTGAAACTACAACAAAGTGATGTTGAAAATCTGAACAGACCCATAACAAGAGAAGAGATTGAAAAGTTAATAAAAAAAAAAAACTCCCAACAAAAAAAAAGCCCTGGCACAGATGGCTTCACTGGAGAATTCTACAAAACATTTACTGAAGAGCTTGTACCAGTACTACTCAAGCTATTTCAGAGCATAGAAAAGGAAGCAACACTTCCAAATTCATTCTATGAAGCCAGCATAATGCTGATACCAAAACCAGGCAAAAACATCACAAAAAAAGAAAATTACAGACCAATATCTCTCAAGAAGATAGATGCAAAAATTCTGAACAAAATTCTAGCCAATAGAATTCAGCATCATGTCAAAAAAATAATACACCACGACCAAGTAGGATTCATATCAGGTATGCAAGGATGATTCAACATTAGAAAATCAATCAATGGAATCCAGCACATAAATGAAAGGAAAGAAAAGAATCACATGATCATCTCAACCGACGCAGACAAGGCATTTGACAAAGTCAAACACCCACTCCTGATAAAAAAACTCTCAATAAAATAGGTATAGAAGGGAAATTTCTCAACATAATAAAGGGCATCTATGCAAAACCAATGGCCAACATCATTCTTAATGGAGACAGGCTGAAAACATTTCCCTTGAAAACAGGAACAAGACAAGGATGCCCTTTATCACCACTCCTATTTAACATTGTGCTGGAAGTTGTAGCTAGAGCAACAAGGTAAGTAAAAGAAATAAAGGGCATCTAAACTGGTAATGAAGAAGTTAAACTGTCCCTGTTTGTAGATGATATAATACTATACGTAGAAAACCCTAAAGACTCCACAAGAACACTACTGGAACTAATAGAAAGATTCAGCAGAGCAGCAGGATACAAGATAAACATTCGGAAATCAGCTGGATTCCTATACACCAGTAAGGAGAATGATGAAAAGGAAATCAGGAAAACAGTACCATTTTCAATAGCCCCTAAAAAGATAAAATACTTAGGAATAAATCTAACCAGGGATGTAAAAGTCCTATACAAAGAAAACTACAAAACACTACTGCATGAAATCCAAAGGGATCTACATAAATGTAAAAACATACCATGCTCATGGATAGGTAGACTCAACATTGTGAAAATGACAATTCTACCCAAAGCAATTTACAATACAATGCAATCCCGATCCAAATACCAATAACATTCTTCAAAGAGATTGAAAAACTAATCATTAACTTTCTATGGAAAGGGAAGAAGCCCCGAATAAGTACAGCACTACTGAAGAAGAAGAATAAAGTTGGAGGACTCACACTACCTGACTTCAGAACCTACTGTACAGCTACAGTAGTCAAAACAGCCTGGTACTGGTACAACGACAGATACATTGACCAATGGAACAGAATTGAGAACCCAGATGTAAATCCATCCACCTACGGTCACCTGATCTTTGACAAGGGCCCAAAGTCCATCAAATGGGGAAAAGACAGTCTTTTTAAGAAATAGTGCTGGCAAAACTAGATATCCATCTGCAAAAAAATGACACAGGACCGATACCTCACGCCATATTCAAAAACTACTTCAAAATGGATCAAAGACCTGAATATAAAGCCTAAAACTATGAAGTTCATAGAAGAAAAAATAGGACCAACACTTCAGGGCTAAATACACGGCATTAACAGGGTACAAACCATAACCATCAAAGCACAAACCCCAATAGATAAGCTAGATAACTGGGATCTTCTAAAAATCAAACACCTATGCTCTTCAAAAGTCTTCACCAAAAGAGTCAAAAGAGAACCTACAGACTGGGAAAAAAATTTTGGACAGTACAAGTCAGACAAAGGTCTAATCTCCACAATCTACAAAAAAATCCAACACCTCTAGAACAAAAAGACAAATAATCCTATTTAAAAAAGGGCAAAGGAAATGAACAGACACTTCATTAAAGAAGACATTCAAATGGCCAACAGACACATGAGGAAATGCTCGCAATCACTAGCCATTCGAGAAATCAAATTAAAACCTCAATGAGATACCATCTCACCCCGGCATTACTGGCACGAATCAAAAACACTGGAAATAACAAATGTTGGAGGGGCTGCAGGGAGATCGGAACTCTTAAGTACTGCTGGTGGGAATGCAAAATGTTACCACCATTTTGGAAAATAATATGGCACTTCCTCAGAAAGCTAGAAATAGACATACCATTCGATCCAGCAATTCCACTCCTAGGAATATATCCTAGAGAAATAAGAGTCGTCACTCGAATAGACATATGCACACCTATGTTCATGGCAGCATTGTTCACAATAGCAAAACGATGGAAACAACCTAGATGCCCATCAACAGATGAATGGATAAACAAACTATGGTACATACACACAATGGAGTACTATGCAATGAGAAAGAACAACAATGAATCTGTGAAGCATCTCATAACATGGATGAAACTGGAGGACATTATGCTGAGTGAAATCAGTCAATCACACAAGGACAAATATTGTATGAGACCTCTATTGTAAAAACCCATGAAAAAGTTCACACACAAAATGTAACAATCTTTGTTGGTTACCAGGGATAGGAGGGGTGGGGGGGAAATACTAAATAGGCAATAGATAAGTGCTATCTTGGGTGAAGGGTGAGACAGTACACAATACAGGGGAAACTAGCACTACTTGTACAAGGAAAGGTCATGGAAGCTCCAGAGACACTTCCAAAATCCCTGAGGAACTGAATTGCTGGGCAGAGGGCTGTGGGGACCATGGTCTCGGGGAACATCTAGCTCAATTGGCATAACACAGATTATAAAGACAATGTTCTACAGTCTACCTTGGTGAGTAGCGTCTGGGGTCTTCAAAGCCTGTGAGCGGCCATCTAAGATACTCCACTGGTCTCATCCCTTTGGGAGCAAAGGAGAATGAAGAGAATAGGATACAAGGAAAAGATTAGTCTGAAGGACTAATGGATCACAGCTACCAAGGCCTCCACCGGACTGAGTCCAGTACAGCTTGATGGTTCCTGGCTACCACCACTGACTGTTCTGACCAGGATCACAACAGAGGGTTCTGGACAGAGCTGGAGAAGGATGTAGAACAAAATTCTAACTCACCAAAAAAATATCAGATTTACTGGCCTAAAGGAGACTGGAGAAACCCCAGAAGTATGGCCCCCAGACACCCTTTTAGCTCAGTGGTTAAGTCATCTCCAACGTTCACCATTCAGCCTGGGGGTGGACAGCCCCATAAAACCAAATGGGACTAATGAGGTACAGCAGTCCAAGGACAAGGGCCAGAAGGCAGAAGGGGACAGGGAAGCTGGTGATAGGGAACCCAAGGCTGAGTAAGGATAGTGTTGATGTGTTGTGAGGTTGTTAACCATTGTCATAGGGCAATATGTGTACTAACTGTTAAATGAGGAACTGTTTTGTTCTGTAAGCCTTCAGCTAAAGCGAGAATAGCAGCACAATTGGAAGAGCATAGTCGATGTCACTGAACTGTGCATGTAGAAATTTTTGAAATGGTGTATCTGTGGCTATGTATATTTTCACCAAAAAAAAAAAGGTTGAGAAGTTAGAGGGCTTACATGTTGTGGGGTTGTTAACCAATGTCATAAAACAATATTTGTTCTGTAAGCCTTCACCTGAAGTACAATAAAAAAAAAAAAAAGAATTATCCGTGAGACTTTTATCACTTTTCCTATTAAAGGACCTGTAAAGTGTACAAACATAAACCTTGCCTCAATGATTCTACGCGCCTAACTGAAGAACTCAGCACTGGAAAGCATGGAAATTGCACTGGAGTAGTTGACTTCTTGGAGAGTTGGGGAGGGTATTTTGGTGTTGGATTCTTCTTCTTTTTATTCCAAAGATACTGATGGATTTCTTGGAATCATGACAACTCCCAGGAATTTTTTTTTCCAAATACTTGCAATCCAAGTGGGGCTGAGTTCTGTGAAGGGTCGCTTCCACGTGACTAAGGTCTTATCACCTGCTTTTGCTTGTTCTTTCCCGCTGCATGTGTTTGGAGACCAGCCCACAGGAAGAGAACTCTGCAAGTCTTGATCCCAATCCAGTTCTCTCATTTACTTGGGGGATGACTTTGGACAACTAATTAACCTCTCTGGATGTTGGTTTTCTCATCTCTCCAGTGCAATCCTACTCTCTAGTGTCCATTCAATAATTCATTCAAAAATTATGAGACAAGCACTGTGTATTGGGATTATAATTGTACAAAACACAGAGCTAGCTCCTACAGTCTTGGAACTTAATTTCTATCATCAAAAACTAGCTGTGAAATTATTTACTTCCTTACTGTGTTGACAAATGCTATAATGGAGAAGTGTAAGGTACTGTGAGAACAAACTGCATGGAGGCACCCAACAAGGAAAGACTTCTGGAGGCAACTGAAAGGTAGTGAGAAATTAACTAGGGAAAGGAGCTTGGAGACATAGGCAAAAGAAACAGCAAGTGTGACAGCATTAAAGCAGAGGGAATAATGCTATACTCAAAGAACAAAAGAAGGCTAGTATAACTGGGTAGAGAAGGCAAGAGAAGAATGGTGCCAGATGAGCCTGCCAAGAAAAGCGAGGCCAGATCAAGTAGGACCTGAAGGCCACAGTAAGAATTCTGATTTTAATTAGAAGTCATTACAGAGGTGTAAAGAAGTCTGTGATCAGATTCATGTTTCTAAGAGAGTGCTCTTGGTACACTCTGGAGAACAGATCACAGTTTCTGTCCTCAGTTTATATGCACATCTCTGAAGACCGTATTCTCATAATCCATGAGCTCCTGCTTAAGGGAAAACATCCCTCTTCATGGTGGGAAATAGGGATCTGGGAGAATAGCTCATCCTCGAGCTCTCCAGCATCCCAGAGATTCCATTTCACCACTGCATCCTCTTCTTATCCTCTTTCACCTGCTGCAGCTGATGTCGGGGCAGCTATCAGGATCTATTTCCAAGGAATACAGAGATAACAAAAGTTTGCAAAGTCATTGAGTGACAAAGCCGATGCCTAGCACAGAAAAGATTGGAAGAGCCATTTATGAAATAAGAAGACCCTGGCTTTATTATCCCTGGGGCAACTCTGAAAGAAAAAGCAGAAATGTCAAGATGGGCGCCTAGGGCTGTAGGGTGCTCCCCAAGAAAGTAGAGTGTGTATTACCTAAGACCAGAGTTAAATGGAAGCTTTCATGGAAAAAAAAGGCATGGGGGTTGGGGGGGGGAGGTAGGGTGCTCCAGAGCCAGAGCCACACACATGTATTTCAAACTCTGTGTAAAAGATGTAGAATAAGACATTCATTATTAAACATGGTCCAAATGGCATGGGGGAGGACATTTCCTGGGAGTGGGCTGGCTTGAAGAGGAGGAGTGTGAGGTCTGAGAGGGACTTCTAGAGTCTACAAATTGTTCCCTTAACACCTCTTCTTCAGGTTCTTTTTCTGCTATGCAATAGGCTCCTCTGGAATCCTGTGTGACCGGGTATCCCACCCCCCTCACCTCTCTTACACTGATCTGCTTTAGATGGGGCTCAAAAACTGAACTGGCTCCCACATCCTGGAAGATAAAGGACATCTACACAGCAGAACATTCTGAGTCCTCTCAACACCAACGAATTACATCCAACCTAATTTTCCAGACTTACCTACTCTGATTCTTCCCAGAGCTTAAGTTACAGCTCAAAGCTGACTTTCTCAGCACAAAATCATCATTTTTCTTTTCCTATACCATTTTTCATATTTGCTTATCTCTTTCCTTCTCCTTTTTAATCTTGGCTAAAATATCCCTTCCAGAATCCCAATTATGCATATCTTTAGCAGTCAATCCTCAGTTCAGATACCACCTCAGCTAAAAATCATTCCGAGATCCCAACAACTGAATAATAATCTCTTTTTTCATTGTGTTCCAGCAGTTTTTCTCTTATGTCGCTTATCATTTCCTACCTTGTGGAAGGAGATTCGGTGTAAGTCTATGTCTCTTGCCAGGGCAGAAGTTCTCTGCAAACCAACTCTCTTAATGTTCAGTAAAGTCACCTGAATGGATAAATGAATGAGGGAATTGAATTTTCTTTGGTAATGCCACATGCACCTCTTACTCCTTTCTGATTCCACTTCCATTAACGTAGTGTAGTCTCTAATTCTTTCTTATCCTTCCTAAAGCAACAGCCTGCTAACTGATAAAGACCCTGCCTCAGGATCTTCCTCTTCGGTCATTTGCCTAAAACCTTGATCTGATCTGCTCAGTGACCTGCTTAAAACATGCAATGCCTCCCAGACTCCAAGCCTGGCATTCATAATCCCACGGGCCATGGAATGCCTTTGAGTCATTCTCCTCACAAGCTTATACTCCGCATTCTGCACTGAAACCAAGCTTGAGAGTTGTCAAGTAATTCTTATTTCAAAAATGTTGCTCATATCTCCTCCTTCTAGAAAGCTTCCCTCAGCAGAGCCTGTTGCTATCCTACCCATCTTTCAAGGTTCAAGTCAGAGGCTTTCTGTTCATTCAAGCTCCCAATCCCAAGTCAAGGTTAACCATTTCCTCCACCAGACCCCAGTAGCCTTCTCTTTCCCCTTTGGGTTAGCTGCTTGTCTCACACTGTCTTGCAACCAATAGCTTATGTCTGTCTCACCTCTCCTCATTCATGCTGCCTTAAGGGAGGATGAGGGGAAGGTGGAGAGACCACAGGCCTCACCACTTACTAGCTGGGCAATTTTGGACAAGATTCTGAACATCTCTGCTCTACACTCCCTCATCTGAAAATTTGGCAATAATGCCCTCTTTTTTAACGATAAAATTAAATAATCTATGAAAAATGGCAGGTATATTCCTATATCCTAATAAATAAGTGTTTTCTCTACAGATCTGTATGATTCATCTCCTTGAAAAGGCTATCAATCAATCCCTAAAAGTTCCATGTATTTTGCTCAGAAAGATACTTAACAAAAAAAAAACAAAAAGCTGCACTGCTATTATTTAAGAGAATGTTAGAGATCACTATGATTTAGTTAAAACATAGAAAAACTAAATGTTGGAAAAGAAGATCTAACATTATCACTGCTTTTCAGACAATATGACATCACAATGAGTACATACAAAGAAATGAACAAATAGAAAAAATGAAGGCATTCAATAAAATTACTAAGTATTACACAAATCAATGAGTTCCCATAGTAACAGTAATTAGGTAGAAAATAGAGTGGAAAAAAGTCCAATTCGCAAAAAAATATTTGAAAATTAACTAAATGTGGCACACATGAGTTTTCCTTAACATTAAAAACATTAAAGTACCTGTAAAGTGTACAAACGTAAACCTTGCCTGGATGATTCTACACGCCTAGCTGAAGAACTCAGCACTGGACTGCAGGGAAATTGCACTGGACTAACTGATTTCTTGGAGAGTCAGGGAGGCTATTATGGTGTTGGATTCTTCTTATTTTTAACCCAAAGATACTGATGGATTTCTTGGAATCATGACAACTCTCAGGGATTTTTTTTTTTTTTCCCAAATACTTTGCAATCTAAGTGGGGTTGAGTTATGTGAAGGGTCACTTCCAAAATGTCTTTGAATTGAGACATTTAATATGTTTAAATAAAAACTCTTTCCAAGTTAATTTATGCCTTCTAGGTTCTCCCAGAAAGATGATAAAGTATTTCTAAAATGTCTTTGAAAACTGGCTGTGGATGAATGTAAAAAAGTTTTTTGAGAAAAATCACAAAGGAACATTTCTGAAAGCCACCTGGCACTTTTGCTCACATACTCCTCTGCTTCAGTTGCTGTTGATGCATTACTGCTGAAAAACCTAGCATGACATGGGGCTCAGAACAGTGCTTCCTCCCCAAAACGAAACTTCACTTCTAGGATGCAGTGTCCAGTCTCGTGTTCAACATATGACTGTCCTGTATGTGACATTTGCATTGTCATAATGCATACTAGGCATGGAGAGGAATTGGAGGCATATGGCAGTGACTTAACTTTACCTGTTTTATCCAGCATTTGCTGAGTCCCTAAGCTGAACTAGATCCTGGGATTAGTGCTGCATGGTCAGCAAGGAAAACCCCACACAGCACTGGAGAAAAAAGGCAACAGCAATAACATGGACTTCATCCAACCTCTGTGACTTGAGTATATCGCTGCCGCTTTCTGAGTTCCTCTTTCTTCAGCTGTAATATGGAAATAATATTATAAAACACAGTCTTGTTGTGAGGATCAAATAGGATTTGAAAACTTTAAAGATGCAAGTTGATATATTTAGGAAATAGTGAATTAATCAGGATCGAGATATTTTGGTGTACAACATACAAGAATACATATACCTTACGCATATGCACACACACACACACACACACACCAGTAGAGCAAAGAGTTTTGCAAAATTCCACCAATTATCTTATATTGAAGGAATTCTACTGACCTCTTCTCACTGAAAAAAAAAAGGATTTTTTTCTCTCACAAGTAAACTATCACTCTTGCCTTGTAACTTATACTAGCATGACCACTTAAAAACAGCATTTTGAAAAGTTAAATGCAAAATAATTGGAAAATGTTTCAACACTTTTAGATGATAATTGGGAGCAAATCCTTCACCCAAAACAAATACTGTAAGAATTAAAAATAATCTTTGAAGGTGGGCTTTCAGTTATTGACTGAGTAAGTTCTGTTTGGGTTTGCCTATCTTTTATAAATCAATATTGCGTGTGTCTACAGCCTTGGCCAATTCATTTGTCCATTTATAATCAAAATGTGAAACTCACTATATTGAAAAGGGTACCAAAAAACTGAAAAGTTTATTCATATTGGTCTCATTGTCCAAAGCGACCTAAAAAGGCCACACATTCAACATATAAAACAAAAGTGCAAATGGAAAGTACATGTAACTCCTTCAAGTGTTTATTCAATATTTCTCATGTTGTTACAGTGCAATGCTTGGAATTCCACAGCTGAGACTCCACCTATTAACCTGCATGACAGACACAGAATTCAGTGTCATTTTTGCCAAATTCCAATGGTCCTCCTGTCCTCAGATTTTGAGGTCAGTAGTTGAGGGAAATATATTTCTGGAGTCAATATCTCCGATATCTACCTCATTAAACTCTCCTCCGTGGGCTCTCCCTGACTACAAGGATCTGGATCACAACTTTTCAGGTCCCCAAATCCACAGCGTAAGCCAATTCCTACTAATATCCAAAAGACTAAAATACTAACCAGAAAGTCAAGTTGTTAATGACAGCAAGGATCCACCCAGCAGGTAATTTTATATTTGCTCCTGAAAAAAAATTCTATTCAAGGGAATGCCATGTATACTGTACTGTTGGAGTTCCCGAGACTGACATAAAGGAACAGTTTAATGGATCTGCCTGGATTGAAGCAGACTCTTGTTCTTCTGCACTCTCTGCAGATATCATCTACAACACAATGGCCACCTACTCTAATCACCTGTAGGACAATGAGGTGGCCCTAGGCCTTTGCCCACACCAATCCCAGAGCAGAAAGATTTTCCCAAGGATCTCTGAAGCTAGCAAAGACCAGGAAATTATTTGGGACCAGTGATTGGCAGATTAGAACCAGACAGTGGAAAGAAAGTTTCTAGGGCCACCATGTAATCCCTAAAAGTTCTAAACTAAAACTTGTTTTATGACAAGTGTACAATCTCGAGGCACATGGTCCTTCACATGGTAGAGACAAAGCCAAGTATGAGGAGGGGAGTGATGAGTACATAGGATCAAAAAGACCCAAAACCATCAAGTCGATTTCGACTCACAGTGACCCTATAGGACAGAGCAGAACTGCCCCATAAGGTTTCCAAGGGCAGCTGGTGGGTTTGAACTGCCAACCTTTTGGTTAGCCGCTGAGGTCTTAACCACTGCACCACCAGGACTCCTTACCCCTTGTATAATACACAATTTTGTTAATGTCATTTCTATAGCCCCCGCCTCCCCTCACAATCCAGTTACCTGATTCAGACACTCTGAGCTCAAGGTTTCCTGAACACCCCTTATCCTTGCATGATTCTAAGTGTTTATATAATCTGTTTCCTTTTTCTAAAGTGTCTTTTTACGTTTTGCTTTTGACAGTTGTCTTCAAGTTTTCATAGGAAGTCCCTCCCATTACCCTAAGCAGTGTCCATGGTGGCTCTCTGCTTGTTCTCTAAAGCCCTTTAGTTATCAAATTTTTATGTATTTATTTTTTTGATGGCATGTGTTTTCAGTATTGGAATACATGCTTACTAACAGTGTTTCTAAATTTTTGGTTGATAATATGGATTTTGAGAAATATGATCAGGTAATACAAGTCACCAATAAGGTGAATGGCACTTTGGCACCACCAATTTGTGGTGTGACAATATACCAACAAGAACTAAATAGAGTATTTATTATGGGCAACTTTCCATTAGATTTCATGGATAAACTCTTGTTTTCCAAATCTGACACAGAAAAAACAACACACCCATCAAGTCTCCCTAACTATCTCCCTAACTATCTCCCTAACTATTATACTAATCAACCTACACAGCAATGAGGCTCCAACTCAGGTCTGCTGAGCTTCATGCATTTCAGTGGGGACCCACTTTGACACTAAATACATTAGACCCAGCACATCCTACTACCTACAAGGTCCAGATGCATAAAAAGTGGCTAGTATACCGTTAAACCAATAGTAACTAAAGAGTTAAGCGTCTTGAATATGCCCACCTCTCCGAGAGCTCTTACCACAGTCCTGTCCTGTGTCACCTGCATTCCTGTAGCTCTAACATAAAGACAGGCATAGAGTAAGTGCTAACTATCTAAATAAAAGAAGGAATTAATACAAGAATAAGTATAAACTGAAAGAAAACCAAAGAACCAGCTGGAAATACTCAGGACAAAGTGGGAAGGAAGTTCAAGGTCAGAGCCAGAAGCAGACATGCAGGCAGGGTAGGAGAGCCAGTGTCATGAAGGGCAAGAACATGGTCAAAACCAAGGTCAAAGTCCGAATAGTTGGAATTCAAGAGCGAGACTTCAGGGAACAGAGCTGGCAGCTTCACGTCAAAATGTTCACTTGACACATGACCTTATCTTGCCTTTTTAATATGATGTATACCCATGAATCCTAGGGTTATTTAAAAAATGTTTCACTGAACAGTAACTAAAATTTGAAGAGATCTATCTGTCATTAGTATCTGTGTCATCTCTGGAAGTAGCTTAGTCTTCAAAGACCTCAGTTTCTAATTTGTGAAACTAATATAAGGTTGAGACAATATACTGTAGGAAAATTCCAGGGCTAGAAGTCAAGATAACAGGGGCTCTACACAGCCTTGACCCTACTTTTGGGATGATCAGCAGCATTCTGTGCTAAAGGGGTTGGAGTAGGGCTGCACGTGCTCTCAAATCCCATGACTGGCAGATAGAGGAGAAACGCATTCGTGAGGGAACAAAACCACTCTTGCCTTGGTTCGGTAATTTTCATGGATGACACCAAAGACAGGAGTTGGATTTATGAAAGCATTTCCTTTTCTTGCACAAGACTGATTAGACTGGAGGGTCTTAGAGGCAAGGGAGGTCATTGGGAAATTAGAGCAGGGCCAACCTTCATTCCATAGGCCACAGGGGCTCTGAGAATTATCTAGAATGACCTGAGTTGGTATCCTGGTGTTGTCGGCCTTCATCTTGATGCTCAGGTACTTTTATTTTAGGCAAATATTTGCCCTGTCTGTTTTCCTCCTCTTTATTCCAAAATTAAGATTGTTTAAGATTACATTATAAACAATTTTTTGTTATTTGTTGAATTTCTTAAAATATTGCTGTTAATTTATAGGAAATACTTCAAAAATGGCTGCAGCAGTACATCAACAGGGAATGTCCAGAAATTCAAGCTGGATTCAGAAGAGGACATGGAATGAGGGCTATCACTGCTGATGTCAGATGGATCTCAGCTAAAAGCAGAGAATACCAGAAAGATGTTTACTTGTGTTTTATTGACTATGCAAAGGCATTCGACTGTGTGGATTGTAACAAGTTATGGATAACAGTGCAAGCCGTGGGAATTCCAGAACACATACTGTGCTCATGAAGAAACTGACATAGACCAAGAGGCAGTCATTTGAACAGAACAAGGAGATACTGCATGGTTTAAAGTCAGGAAAGGTGTGTGTCAGGGCTGTATCCTTTCACCATACGTATTCAATCTGTATGCTGAGAAGTTGGACTATATGAAGAAGAAAGCAGCATCAGGATCCAAGGAAGACTTATTAACAATGTGCGTTATGCAGATGACACAGCCTTGCTTGCTGAAAGTGAAGAGGACTTGAAGCACTTACTAGTGAAGATCAAAAACTACAGCCTTCAGTATGGATTACACTTCAACATAAAGAAAACAAAAATCCTCACAATTGGACCCATAAGCAACATCATGATAAACAGAGAAAATATTGAAGTTGTCAAGGATTTCATTTTACTTGGATCCACAATCAATGCCCATGGAAGCAGCAGTCAAGAAATCAAATGATGCATTGCATTGGGCAAATCTGCTGCAGAAGACCTCTTTACAGTCTTAAAAAGCAAAGATATCACTTTGAGGAGTAAGGTGCACCTGACCGAAGCCATGGTATTTTCAATCACCTCATAAATGCATGTGAAAGCTGGACAACGAATAAGGAAGACCAAAGAAGAATTGATGCCTTTGAATTATGGTGTTGGCAAAAAATATTGAATATACCACAGACTTCCAGAACAACGAACAAATCTGTCTTAGAAGAAGTACAGCCAGAATGCTCCTTAGAAGTGAGAATGGTGAGACTTTGTCTCACATCCTTTGGACATGTTCTCAGGAGGGACCACTCCCTGGAGAAGGACACCATGCTTGGTAAGGTAGAGGGTCAGCGAAAAAGAGAAAGACATTCAATGAGATGGATTGACACAGTGGCTGCAACAATGCGCTCAGAAACAGCAACCATTGTGAGGATGGCGCAGGATAGGGCAGTGTTTCATGTGGCTGTTATGAGTTGGAACCAACTCAATAGCACCTGACAACAACAAAATTTTGGCAGCACTTTAGTATAACACTACAGTATAGTATTATACAACATGGCATAAAGGTGTCTTTAAATTATTGATCACTCTCACAAAGTCATTTTGTATTTGTGGGCTATGAAAGCACTTTATGAAAGATACTCAACAGAGGTGCATATTAATGTTACTTATTGAACGGCAGCAGTTGTGTTTTGGAAAGAAGCTGGGACTCAGAATCAGGAGATCTAGTTCTTTCTGTGTTCTGTGACTCACCAGATGTATGACCCGAGTGAAGCATATTCCATCTTCATATTCAATTTCTTCACCAATGAATGAGAGTTTGGACAAGCTGAAGAGTTCTAAACATGTGGTCGGCTGAATAATGGCCCCCAAAGATGTCAACATCCTGATTGTCTGAATCTTCCTCCAGAAGGAACCAGCCCTGCTGACACTTCGATTTTAGGCCATTGAGACTAGTACTTACTTTTGACCTCCAGAACTGCAAGAGAATAAACTCATATTATTATAAGCCACTTAAGTTTAAGTAATTTGTTACAGCAGCAATAAGAAGCTAATACACAGCTTTTCTTACTTTAGCCTACAACAATCACTCTAGCAAAGAAAACGGGTCATTTCATTAATGCAACAAAATGCGCATATTTTTCAAGGATAATCAGAGATTCACAGTTTATCTGTCTTTATAGTTTTCATTTATGGTAAGGATAAAACCCAAAAATTAAATTTTCTGTATTATTCTGTATCACTGAAAGTATATTTTGTTGCTATCTCTTTAAAGCAAATAGTTAAACACTATACTATTACTAGTAAGACAGTGGTAATGGAACAGGCTGCATAAACTCAATTACCACCAATGCTGAATAATTGATTCCCGCCATTACCAGCCCCCGCCTTGTCTCATATTTTTTCTTCTTTCTCCCTCCTCCCATTCCAGTAAGATTAACTAAAGTTTATCCTTGGAAGGTGGCAGAACAAATTGATAACCCTCAAAGACTAGGATTAACTCATCTGTGACATGACAATCATGACTAATGGCACCAGATAACCTTCAAGGATTGCCAGTAAGAAGTTAGATCATCTGGGACGGGCAAATCGTGACTACCGCGAAGGGAAACTATAATCCTGTCCATATAAAACCTTCAGCCAGTCTCCAGTTGAGGAGACAGGTTTTTTGGAGATGTTCATTCCCCTCTGTCTCCTGTGTATGAATATACCATAAAACCTTCTTGCTGCTCACATCACCCCTGTCTCAGTATTGGCTTTTGTGGCAAGTGGCTAAAATCCACAATTTGTGGTAATAGTAACATGGATCAGAGGAGAGAATTAGAAGTATTAAGTATCCAGTTCCACAAAGAAGAGCACAGTAAACACCTTCAACATTCATTCTTGACATGCCAGTTCATTATTTAAAACCATTAAGTATCTCCCCAGAGATCAGCAGTACATAGTTTAATTTCCTTGACATAATGTATTAGGAGAGCCAAAAAAGGTAAGACCAAGGAATTGAATGTTCTTTTCATTCAACAAATATTTACTAAGCTGCAGTGGGTCTGACAGAAGAAAAAGGTCAAGCAATAAAAAATATACTGCTCTCATCTTCAAGTTACTCTCTTAAGTCAAAAGAGGGACTCTGACATGGCAAGTAATCCTTAAAGAGCTCAGGTATCAGTTGACCAGTTCCCCTCCCCACCCATGTAAACTGACTCTGTTTGTATACAAATGTAATCACCTCACTGGTTTCCCCAACAAATCCAATCACTTCCAGCAATCCATGATTTCTATACAAGAGATCATGTTACATAGGGCCGAGAATTTCACAAGAAATCTTCACCAGAAATATTCCTTCTCCCAAGTCTTAATATCTCTAGCAACTCTGACGACTAGAGTCCTCTCTTTCCCTTTCTATCTCCCACCCTTGCTCAGTTTTGCCCACTTTATGTTTAAGAGATGTTTCCCCTGGGCATGTAGATCCTGGGTCTCAGCCAGACACCTAGGTTCTGTAGGTTCCGCTCCATATCACTGGCCCTTATCCAACCATAGTCTCAGATTAGTGGGTCTTGCTCCACAAATATCATCACAGTACTGTGAGAAGTTCCAGTGAGAGCCAACAAATTCAGTCTGTGATCTTCCAGGGAAGTGTACTGGAGAAGGTAATATTTGGTTTGAGTGTTAAAGGATAAAAATGTCAGAGAGGAAGACAGTAGGAAAAGAAAGGAAAGAAGGTGATGCTGAGATGCGGGATAGCATAAACCACAGCCTGGCTGCAGTGATAAACATCCCTGTATGAGAAAGAGCCACAGTGACATTACTGTTGCTGGAGGCAACCTCCTAAGTACATCATGTTCAAACTGCAGAAAAAAAAAAAAAAAAAAAAGAGAAAATCTTCAGACAAGCCAAGAATGATGAGGTGGGGTATCCACCTTACCTATAGAGAAACAAGTGCAGGAATTATAGTAGACTTCTCATCAGAAACCATGCAAGCAAGAAGAAAGTGGAGCAATTTTTTTTTTTTTTGCATTTCAGGAATTTTTTTTTTAAATTACTGTGTTTTAGATGAAGTTTTACAGGGCAAATTAGTTTCTCATTAAATAATTAATACACGTATTGTTTTGTGGCATTGGTTGCCAACCCTATGACATATCTAACACTCTCCTGTTCTGGACCTTGAGTTCCCCATTTCCATTCATCCAGCTTTCCTGTCCCATCCTGCCTTCTCATCCTTGCCCCTGGCCTGGTGTGCCTACATAGTCTCATATGAGCTACGTGTATTACTGTTTATGAGCCTGTCTAATTTTCAGCTGAAGGGTGAACCTCAGGAGTGACTTCAGTACTGAGTTAAAGGAGTGTCCAGGGGCCATACTTTTGGAGTTTCTCCAATCTCTGTCAGACCAGTAAGTCTGGTCTTTTTTGTTAGTTTGAATTTTGTTCTACATTTTTCTCCAGCTCCATCCAGGACTCTCTATTGTGATCCCTGTCAGAGCAGTTGGTAGTGGCAGCTGGGCACCATCTAGTCTTGCTGGACTCAGTCCAGTGGAAGCTGTGGTAATTGTGGTCCATTAGTCCTTTAAACTAATCCCCTGTGTCTTTGGTTTTCTTCATTCTCCCTTGTGCAGCAAAATTTTTAAAGTGTTGAAACAATAAACCTGCTAACCTAGAATTCTATATTCGCTAAAACTGTTTTTTTCAAAATGAAGTCTCAATCATTAGTCATTGAGGAGATGCAAATAAATGCCACAATGAGATACCACTTCAGACCCACTAAGATGGCTATTATCAAAAAAAACAACAACAACAAAACAAAAAAAAAGTGTTGGCAAAGGTGTGAAGAAATTGGGATCCTCGTGCTTTACTGAGGAAACCCTCTTGGTGCAGTTATGAAAGTGTCCAGCTGCTAACCACAAGGTCTGCAGTTTGAACCCACCAGCTGTTCCACAAGAGAAAAATGTGGCAGTCTGCTTCCATAAAAATATTACAGCCTTGGGAACTCTACGGAGCAGTTCTACTCTGACCTATAGGGTCATTAGGAGTTTAAATCAACTTGATGGGAACAGGCTTGGTTTAGCTTTTGGTGATTTGCTGGTGGAAATGTAAAATGGTACAGGGTGAAAAACAGTCTGCTTGTTCCTAAAATAACCATAGAATTACCATATGACCTAGAAATTATATTCCTAAATATATACTCAAAAGAATTGAAAGAGGACCAACAACTCAGACACATGTACATATATTCACAATAGGCAAAAGGTGAAAACAACCCAAGTGTCCATCAATGGATAAACAAAATGTGCTATATACATGCAATGGAATATCATTCAGCTATAAAGAGAAATAAGTTATCATACATGCCACCACATGGATGAAGCTTGAAAGCATTATGCTCAGTGAAACAATCCAAACACAAAAAGACGAATATTGTATGATCCCACTTGGATGCTATATTAAGAATAGGCAAACCCATCAAGACAAAAGATTAGTGGTTACCAGGGACTGAGAGAAGAGAAGAGTGGGGAGTTAAAAAAAAAAAAAAGATGGGAAAAGAAGTGAATGAAAAACGAAATTTTTATCAGAAAACAAAAACTAAGATCAGCAGACCTTCCCTGCAAGAAATGTTAAAAGAAATTTCTCAGGCAAAATGAAAGTGATATATATAGGTCATAAATTTGGGTCTACAGAAAGAAAGGAAGATCAAAGGGGAAAGAATACAGAAAGGTAAAATAAAAGGTTTTTTAATCTTTTTTCTTAATCCTAATTTATCTGAAAGATAATGGTTTGTTTGAAGTATAATAGTAGCAATGGATTAATGATTAAGCATATGGATAAATGAAGTGAAAAAGAACAATGTCACAAGGGACTGGAGAGAGGAATTGGGACTACTACCTTAGAAGTTACCTGCAGAACATAAAAAGTGGTAGTGTGGTGTCTGAAGGTAACATACATTAGTTTAAAATTTATATTGTATACTCTACCCAACCATTAATTTTTGTAAAAAAAAAAAAAGAAGTATAATTGAGTTACAGACATTGTAAATATCAATTCAGCTATATAAATAATCACTTTAAATGTGAATGGTTTAAATAAACCAGTTAAGAGACAGAGATTGTAAGAGTGGATAAAAAACAAGACCCAACTATATGCTATCTACAAGAAACATGTTTTAAAAATAAGTTTAAAAGTAAACAGATGCACCATGTTAAAACTAATTCTAAAGAAAACTGGAATAGCTATGTTAATTTCAGACAAAGCAGATTTCAGAACAAAGATTTTTCAGGACAAAGAAGTATATTACATAAAATATAAAGATCAGTGTTTCAAAAGACATAATCCTAAAGTGTATTAAAAAAAAAAAAAAGTTGCCATTGAGTCGATTCCAACTCATAGTGACCCTATAGGACGGAGTACAACTGCCCCATAAAGTTTCCAAGAAGCGACTCATGGATTCAAACTGCCGACCTTTTGGTTAGCAGCCGAGATCTTAACCACTGCACCCACCTAGCAAATAAACATCAAAATACAACAGGCCAAAACTTACAGAACTGGAAGGACAAATAGAGAAATCCACTATTATAAGAGGTGATTAAACACCCCTCTGACAGTAATTGATAGCCTAAGCAGACAGAAAATCAAGAGGGATATAGATGACCTGAACATTTATAGAATACTCTGTCCAACACTACAGAATACACATTCTTCTCAAGTTCACATGAAACATTCACCAAGACAGACTACATTCTGGACCATAAAGCACACATTCACAAATATAATAAAAATCATATAAAGTATATTCTCAGACCCTAAAGGAATTAAAATAGAAATTAATAACAGCTGGAAAATCCCCCAAATAGTTGGAAATTAAACAGCACCCTTTTAAATAACTCATGGGTCAGAGAAGAAGTCTAAATAGAAGTGAAATATATTTTAAACTATGAAAATGAAAATATAACTTAAAATTCTTGAGTGAGTGGAAAGTGATGAGAAGGAGATTTATAGCAATAAATGCATACATTAGAAGACAAGAAGATCTAAAATCAGTAATCTAAGCTTCCACCTAGTACACTAGAGAAAGAATACTTATGCCTAAAGTAAGCAGAAGAAAATACATAATAAAATTAGAGCAGAAATAAGTTAAACTGAAAACAGAGAAAGTCGAGAAAATCAATAAAACCAAAATCTGGTTGTTTGAAATCGGCTAACCAAAAAGAAAGAGAGAAGATACTAATTACCAATAATACAAAAAAAAAGGGAGGAGGGATCATAATAATGGTTCCATGGACATTAAAAGAATAAGTGAATAATACAAAAAGCTTCATGCCAACAAATCTGATACATACATGAAGTGAATCAAGTCCTTGAAAGACTACCATAACTCACACAAGGAGAACTATGTAACCGGAATAGCCCTTTATGTATTAAAGACATTGAATTAATAATTAAAAACCTTCCAGTTAATAAAGCATCAAACCCAGATGGTTTCACTGGTGAATTCTATCAAGCATTTCAGGAAAAAATAATATCAACACTCCATAATCTCTTCCAGAAAATTGAAGCAGAGGAAACACTTTCTAACTTGTTCTATGAGGCCGGATTTACTCTAAAACCAAAACCAGATCGTAACATTACAAGAAAAGGAACTACAGACCAGTATCTCTCATGATATAGATACGACAATCCTCAACAAAATATTAGTAAATTGAATCCAACAAAGTATAAAAAGATTTCTTCACCACAACCAAATGAGATTTATTCCAGGTATGCAAGGCTCATTCAGTATTCTAAAATTAATTAATGGAATCTACCACACAGACAGGCTAAAGAAAAAAAAAAATCACATGATCATATCAATAGATGCAAAAAAAGTATTTGACAAAATTCAACACCCATTCATTATAAAAACTCTTAGCAGACTAGGAATAGAGGGAAACATCTTTAATATGATTTTTTAAAAAGTATTTAAAAAACACACACACATGTAACATCATTCTTATTGGTTCATTAATTGTAACAAATGTACCACCGGGATGTAAGGTGTTAATAATGGGTGTGAGATATACAAGAACTCTCTACCTTTGCAACTTTTCTGAAGATACAAAACTATTCTAAGATTAAAAATTTGTTTTTAAAAGCAGATGTGATCTGGCCCCTTCCCATAGTGGAGGAATGAAGCATCTTTACAGCTAATTAGAAAGCAGAGCAGAATGTGGAATAGGAATTGTTCTGATAGCCTTACGTGGGGAAAATAAAGTTGGGAAACTTAAATTCAACTCAGTTTCACAAGCATTGCTAAAGGATGGTCGTGCAGGCTGCCTTGGTGGGGAGGACTTCTGGTGCCCTACTGTGTAAACAGTGGTTATACAGGTTTTCATCTACACTGTTACAGGGGTGTCTCAGTCATCAAGTAGGGTGCCGGACTGTATTTGTGGTCCCTCTGCCTGGCTGTGCATTAAAATCACCTGAGATGTTCATTGAAAACACAGATGGGCCACCCTTGAGATGTAAATTTAGTAGGATTCCTTTTTTGTGTGCAATTCAGCCTAAACCCTTCCATTTAGATGATTACAACACCCTCTTTTCTCAAATAAATTATTCAAATATTTGTTAGAATCCACATTCCACATCACTTCTACTGATTGGAAATGAGGCTATTTCCCAGGAACACTTCTAGACATTTATGACTCACTTGTCACTTCCCATTACAAAAAAATACCCTCCCTCCTTTGTTTGTGTGAAATGTGATTCTAGTGATTCTAGGTACTGCCCTCATTTGAGTAGTTTATATTTGCACAGCTGTCTATTTGTCCTTTTCATTGTTTCTGTGTCTTTCCAGATATAAATATATTTGCTCCATTTTCAAAAGCAAACCTAGGCTCTAAGTGAAAAGAATCCCTAAGCGAATAAAAACAGACCTGGCTTTTAGCTAATTTGAACTGATGAAGTAATGATGTGTGGTAATGCTTGCATTATATCAGTGTGCTTCTCAAACTTCAGTGGGCATTTGACTCCCCTGGGGTTCTTGTCAAAATCCAGATGTTGATCCCATAGGTCTGCTGCCAGGTGATTGTGGATGCTGTTGGTTGGTCTGGGAGAGTAAGGCACCACTCAAAGGAAAGTGAGTCTTAGGTGACAGGTTGCAGCACATTGTATTGTTTGTACTGAAATGTCTATCAGACAGAGTTGAGCTGAGCAAGTCATGCACCATGCTGAATGCAGAGTGAGGCTTCACTTGCTGCAAGGAAATGGTACAAAGACCAAGTTAACATCAAACCAGCACCAGTAGAAACTCATCATTGCCTCCTATGAAACTGCCAGGCAAGGAGACACCAGAGAGTAAGGGGTTCTTCTCAGCAGCTGCTGGGTACCCAGATGGACCTTCCCCATCCGTGGTTTCAGGGACACTGGAGACCTTTCGTGGAGCTCTGGTGGTGCAGTGGTTAAGAGTGCAGTGGCTAACCAAAAGGTCGGCAGTTCAAATCCACCAGCCTCTCCTTGGAAACCGTATGGGGCTGGCTGTTCTACTCTGTCCTATAGGGTCACTATGAGTCAGAACTGACTTGAAGTCAGTGGGTTTGGTTTGGTTTTGGTTGGAGAGCTTCACCCCTGGAGGTGGCTGCAATTGTTACTATTCCTGGCTCACTAACATTTGTCTTCAGTCCCTTTAAGTGTACTGTTTAAAAAAAGAAAAACAGAAAGTGCAGGTGGAAGGCAGGTCTCTTACCCCTTACCCTATCCTTTCCCTAGGCCCTGTGTAGCTATCTCCCTGTAGCAAAAACTCATTAAATTCCTACTTACTCTGAAAAGGAAAAATCCTACTTAATTATTAAAATTGCCTCTTCATTTGAGAGGAAAGGGCAAATGATAACTTGCTGAATTTATATAAAATTTGAGACAGATAAATTTCATAATTAATATTAAAACAGAAGTTTAATAATAATAATGTCTCTCTTAAGGAGTACTGTTGGCAGTCAACATAAAGCACTTGGCTTGGCAAATAGTGGTGTTCCCTACAAGTTTGTGAGCCTCTTTCCTCCCTGGCCTGCCTCCCTCCGAGGTGAGAAGAGTGATGAGCTGGCCTTGGTGAAGGTTCAGGCATCTTGAAAGTTTCAGTTCTGATAGATGAAGATGATGGTGATGGTCCAAGTGAGAGGGCTGAGGATGAGAGTCTAAGTGGAGGGTCTCTCCAAGTTCAGCTCAACGGTGCCAAAACAATCACGTAAAGTGAAGGAATACTCAACCACATCAGGATGTGTGGTAGCACTCAGACTAAACATTGTGATGATTACGTTTTCAATATTCATTTTTCTTCCAGATGTTTTCTTATTGTGAATCCATGAACAAATTGGAGTACATTTAGTTGTTAAAAGGATATATTCTTGTTGTAAGAAATACAGGGATCTAGTTCTACTTTAAGGAGCCTTGGTGACACGATGGTTAAACACTCAGCTGCTAACAAAGGTCTGCTGTTCAAACTCAATAGCCACTCTGTGGAAGAAGAGACCCGGCGATCTGTTCTCGTATAGATATTTATTGCCAGTTAGTCAATTCTGACTCATAGTGACCATATAGGACAGAATAGAACTGCCCCACAGGGTTTCCAAGGAGCAGGTGGTGGATTCAAATTGTCAACCTTTTGGTTAGCAGCCAAGCTCTTAACCACTGTACCACCAGGTCTCCTCATAAAGATTACAGCCTAGGAAACCCCATGGGGCAGTTCTACTCTGTCATATAGGGTTGCCATGAATCGGAATCAACTTGACAGCACACAACAACAACAGCGTTTTACTTTACTTGGATATATGCCTACATAGAACTTTACCAAAAAAGCTAAAAAAGAGGATAGTCATTCACCAGATGGTAGAACAACAGGTGGTTGTTGTCGTTGGTTGTTATCCAGTCAACTTCACCTCATGGCAACCCTACGTGTGTCAGAGTAGAACAGCTCCATAGGATTTTCAAGGCTGTGACCTTTCAGAAGCAGATAGCCAGACCTGTCTTCTGAGGCACCTCTGGGTAGTAGTGGAGCACTTAACCATTTGTGCCACTTAAGAACTCCAGAACATGAGGAGGCTCATCTATACAAAAGTGGGAAAGAGGGTGCCCGTGTCCTTGCTCTCTGCCCTTGCACACAGGAGCATGAGTTCCATGCACTCAGCTCAGGGGAAACAGAGTGGGAGAAAGTGTTCCTGGTACCTGAGAAGCTCACAACCTCAGGCAGACTCTAGTGAGAAATGCAGACTAAATAAATAAATACAACAGATGGCCGTAGAGGACTGTCCATCGAACAACCCCCTGAGGAGGGACTTCCAGGAAGAATAAACAACAACTTTGGCAGAAGAGAAAATGATGAAGACTATGTAGAATTGTCTAATATAACATTTAAGTGAAAACAAAATGTAGATGAGTATGTGTTTTCTTTTCCCAATTATATGAAAATATGCTTACCTGACTGAGAAAGATGATAATAATAGCTATTTCAAAACATAGAAATTATAGATAATTTCTGTGAGAAGGGTAGGCTTTTATTTAATGTAGTTCATATTTTCGTTTTAATTTAAGAAAGGAAACACAAATAAAAATGTTAAGGGTGATGGAAAAATCCGGGAACGGTTAAGGTGATCGTTGAACAAAATGAAGAACATATGTGATGTCACAGAATTGTACTTGTGAAGATTGTAGAAGTGGCAACCATTTTGTTACTCATATATTTACTGTAATAAAAAGTAAGTTAAAATGTATAAAGCAGGATTTCAATAAATTAAGGTGGAATTTGGTACTTTCCTCACTATTAAAACAAACCAAGCCTCTTTGCTCAAAAAGAATACAGAATGCTTCTTTAGAGGCATTTAAAAATGACTAGTTCTTCCCTGGAGCTAATTTTGGCGTCTTTCTCCTCAGAGATAAAACCACAAGCTAGATACCATTCCCAGTCCACTCTTTAATTTGCAGTTTCCTTGGAGTATTTAAACCAGTCTCTCAAGTTCCAGTCATGGGCAAAGCCAGTAGGTAGAAAGAAGCAAGCACCTCTGGGGTGACACTGTGTCCTCACAACTTCATGGATTGGTGTGGCAGGGAGAAAACTTCCTCTGAACTGTACCCTGGTCTTAGCATGCAACAGAAGAGCCATGTGAAGATGGCATTAGAAGATAGCATGGAAGTTATCTTCATCAGGCCAGAGGGGGAAACCTGAGAGAAGACCCAGGGTTCACAGTGGGCAAGAAGCAGAGCCATGGCAGGAGTGTGGGCCCAGTTCCCAGCTGGACTCTCCACATGCCTCTGTCTTCTACCACCACTCAACACACCTACTCCATCTCCTCCATTTTCTTTGTGAAAATTCATGAATTGTGCATTCATGGGGGAAAATATGCCACAAAAGCCACACTGTGTAATGTTGGATTGAATTACACAAATATTTGCTGCCACCATCTCTGTGCCAGGCACTTCACTGAGCAGTGTGGGTGGGGGAAGTGGACAGGGGGCCATCGCCTCGTTAGTGGGACACATACACACACACACAAGTGCACACACAACAACAAACACCAGTGGCAAAGGGTGACAAGCTCTTTTCCCAACTGTCATCATATTCCATGGCCGTTTTCACACTCCACATGTGGAGTTGATGAAGAAGGTGTGAGAGGTAGACATAGGAGAATGAAGTGAACTCAGGGCAGAAGGATGAAGGAATTTGTGCTGAGCCATGAGAAATGTGAGGGAGTCTGTAGAGAGGAAGATTCACCCAGAATGTTCCATAACCATGAGGATTCATGAGGAGAGGCAGCGGGGTGGTGTGTGGTAGATGAGGATGAGGGGATGGCACTTGCCCAATGGAGAAGATGGGGGAACCTGCTCACCTGTCCCAGCACTGGCAAGGATGCAGGGTGCAGACTGCAGGCCTCATTTCCCTCCAATGAGGGGAGGGAAGATTGCAAATTTTAAAAAGTGACAAATTTTTAATAAATAGAACAATTCCAAAAAGGAAGATATTTCTTTCAAAAATAAAGAGGTGCCTGTTCCCAGACAATTCCCAGCAGCAGCCAAGTGGGTGCCTTTTGGGGACAAGATTCAAGCATTACGCAGAGGTCAAAGGCCTAATGCATTTTGAGACTCACTCACCAGCTGCCAAGTCTACTCCTCTCTTCCTGTGTCCTGAACACCTGGGAGCATGCCCACAAAGTTCTGCAGCTGCACTGTAAACAGACGACCATGGGTGGTTAGAGTAGGACAAGCCTTGGGAAGTGGTCTAGTGTCTCCATTCCACTTTACAGAGGGGACCCTGAGGCCAGAGAGGGACGCCGCTGGACAAAGTTCACAGAATAAACTGTCTGTGAGCATTATATTTGTAAACATGTATATTGAAGTGCAACATACATACAGAAAAGTGCACAGCTCATAAATGCACAATTCACACCACCCAATCAAGACATAGGACATCAGCAATGCTCCCTCCTCATGAACAATCCCCTCAGAGGTAATCACTTCTTAGGCTACTTCACATGGGTTACTCCTGACTCTTGTGAACTTTGAATAAATGAAATAATATAGTATGATTACTTTGCTCAACATTACATTTGTGACATTCAGGCAAGTCATTGTGGGAAGCAGTAATTTGTTATTTCTCACTGCTGTATAGCATTGTATTGTATGATTATATGAAAATATATTAATCAATTGTTAATGAACATTGTATACTTTCCAATCTGGGAGCTAGTGTAATACTGTTGGTATGAAGATGAATATTCTTATAATGTCTTTTGGTGAATATATATATGCATGTCTGTTAATTATATACCTTGCATTGCAATTGTAGGCTTATAGGGTGAGCATATGTTCATCTCTAATAGATAATACCAAAGAGATTTCCAGAGTAACTGTACCAACTAACCTGCCCACCAGCAGTGATGTGCCACATCCTTACAGTGGAGTGGATACTAAGACATCTGGATTCTGGCTCTAGTTCTGCCATGAAGTCATTGTATGACACATGGAAAAGCATTTCACTCCTGGAACCTCAGTTCTTTTTTCAGGAGAGTACTGAGGCGTCTTAATTTCTCTGATTCTAGACATACTTTGGTGTCTCTTCAGGGACACTATAATGAGAGCAGCATGTCAAAAATCTCTGAAAGTGAGAGATTGCAAGTGTACATTTATGCTGATGGTATATACATGATTTTAGCCAAAAGGCCAGGAAGCAGTTGCTGATGGTATATAAATCAGGAATTTGCTTTATAAGTTTTTCTGATTATTTAAATCACTCTGAAAATAATAATGGAATTAAAGAGATAACACAATTGTCTGCAATGAATAGGAAAGAACAGATCTTTGAAAAAAAAAGAAAAATCCATCGCTGACAGGTACACTAAGAACAAAGGAAACTATCTCATTCTGCATGAGTATTTACTTCATTGACAATAAGCAATATGTAAACATGAAACATATTTATAACTCTTAGCTAGAGTATCATGATGCCTCTGGGTTTGACGTCCAGTTTCTGTGTGGCAGGAATCTGTATAATGAGTCCTTGAACCTAACGATGTATAACTGCTATAAAGGGGTTAACTGACACCTCACCACATGTCCTCATGGTTACGTCTTGTGAAAAAAATGTGAGAGATTTTTACATAATCAACCAAGTAAGTCATTGCTACTTGCTACTGAAGAGGGTGTGAAAGAACATCTAAAAATACTGGTAGCATGTTACAGACTTTTCCCTAACCACTTTCCTGGATTTCATTCATGATGGTTGGAGGGGAGGCAGAGAGCTTCTCACAGAAGCTCATACTTGAAATGAATCTTAAAGGAGAGTAGAATGGCTAGAGACATAAAGAAGGTAGCAAATGCTACAACCAGAGCTATAGATGTAGAATATAAGAAAGGAACTTAAGAGAGAGAGAAGCTAACAACTAGAAGAACGCTGTCACAGGACTTTGGCAGAATTCTGGGATTTTTAATCACCTTTCTGTGTCTGTTAACTTTGTTTCATGCTGTATGCTTTCTCATGAAGCTTTCTAATGAGATAATCAATTAAAAAAAACAAACAAACAAATGGTTGGCAGTTCTCAACAAGACAGAAGCAGTAACATTTCTCTTTACATTTATCCTCCTCCAAAATTGCTATTAACATGAACAACAGATTATACAATATAAAAAAATTTAAAACAATGATGGGAATGAGCCATCCACATGCCAGAAATAGTGAGGAATCACTGCCACATAAATTACATAGTGATCCAATTTGAAAGACTCCAAAGAGCATGAATGTGAACCTCGCTATAAAGCTATTAGTAAACGTATTGGAAGAACCTCACTAACATCCCTAAATTCTAAGGGGCAAAGACAGGCGTTTGCAGTGGGCTGTGGGCTAGGGAAGGAAGCATGCTGCTAGTATTCCCTCTTGTGTCTGCAGTCTAGAAAAATTGCACCCTATCATGGCATTGAGCAATGTCAGGTTCCTGGAAGAATTATCTGACCCCCATCAAGCAGAGGAAAGGGCACCATTGGGATCTGGGTAGATACCTATACCAGTCAGAGAGTACGAATTCCCCATCTTGGCCCCAACTGGATTAAAATCCAACACTAAAGACTCCCAAAGCTATTTCTATAATGATGAAAATGATAAAAAAGAAACTGAAGTTAAAAGAAGAGAGACACTCATGACTCTGAAGAAATGCTACCTGCTGAATACATTTTCACTAAAAACAAACAAACAGACTTGCTGTTGTCGAGTTGATTCTGACTCATAGCAACCCTATAGGACAGAATAGAAGTGCCCCATAGAGTTTCCAAGGAGGGCTGGTGGATTCAAACTGCCAGCCTTTTGGTTAGCAGCCAAGCTCTTAACCACTGCACCACCAGGGCTCCACGTTTTCACTAGGCAGGCAGGAAGTTACTGATTATGTTCTCAATAAGGATTTACACAGCATTATGTTTACCCAACTAGAGCAAGAACTGGGACTCTGGGGGCACAGTGGTTAAGCATTGGGCGGTTAACCAAAATGTTGGCAGTTCGAATCTACCAGCCACTCCTTGGAAACCCTATGGGGCAGTTCTACTCTGTCCTAAAGGTTTGCTATGAGTCAGAATAAACTCGACCGCAAGGGTTTCTTTCTTTTTTTTTTTTTTTTTTTGTAGAGCAAGAATGGAGAAAAAGGATACAAGAAAACCAGGAAGCAAAGAATGACTGGACTAAAAGACAGGGATGCTAGACTGAAAACTGATAGCGTCAATATAAAGCTGAATAGATACTGTAAGACACTGAACTATTAAAATAGAAGGCAAACATGGAGGAGTCACATAAAATTCCACAGAAGGAGCATAAACGTAGGGGCACAATTTGAGAAAGACTCTAAAGAAGTATAATAAAAATGGGTGAGAAAAGCTATGGAGTAAGGGGGGCAGATGCAGGAAGGCTATCATGACTCACATAGTGAGAAAACTGAACAAAGGAACCAAAGAAATAAATAGAAAATTTTTTTGAAATGAAGACAGATTCAAGTGTCAGGCACGGGCAAAATTAAGGAAAAAAAAAAAGATAATCTTTCTTTAACTTAATGAAAATATCTATAAATACATGTGTATTAGTTTCCTATACCACAGCACTAAAATTTAGAATAAAATGACACGTTTTACAGAGTTTTGAAAGGAAACAATTTTTAAGTGTAGAAAATGTTTTCCTAGATAAGGTTTCACTCATGACGGAAGACAAAGAATGGTTATTTTCAGTATCCAGGGCACAGAACATTAACAAATACTCTTTCTGAGAAGCACTGCTTTAAATTAAACACAAACCAAGCAAAAGGTTAATCAGGACACAAAGCTCATGGCAAAACAAGTTGTGAGAGAAAATAATTGGTAGAAAGCATCAACGGCAGTTACTTCTAGTGTCAATATTTACCATAAATTTGTATTGAAATCTATTGTGAGGGGAAAAAAAATATATATATATATATATATAAAACTTAATATTATGCTAGGCCTAATAGAACAAATTAATGGTTGAGGTAAGTAATGATTAATGGAAATTTAGGGAATAAACAGCTTACTAAAAGTCTTTATCTTATATATTGGGTAGGGAGAAGAATTTAATATAAACTATGATTAAAAGCTCGAATCTACCAGTCATTCCATGGAAACTTTATGGGGCAGTTCTACTCTGTCCTATAGGGTCACTTTGAGTCAGAATGGACTTGAAGACAATGGGTTTGGTTTTGGTTTACATGGTTATTAATATTCATCAGTAGAGAAAACTGTGTTTACTATTAGAGTTGAAAAGAATGGGTTCTTTCTAGAATACAGAAAAATATAAGAGTAATTAAATATAATATATTCCACAAAGCAAAAACAGGGAGAAAAGAGAAGGCACACGATGAGATTGCAGTAGAAATAGTAAACCTGTATCATGTATGACTATAAACGTAAATGAAATATTCTCTTAAGAAATTTTATATTGAATCAAAGTAAAATAAATTATAACTTAAAATATACACTAAAATGGAAAATGTACAACAGGCAAAAAATTAACATTAGATCACAAATTCTTTAACACGATCTATATCGATGCTATCCATGCTCCCTGCCATGCAAATTTTCAGAGCCCTTCAGCTGTGGGTTCCAGTAATTCTCCAACCCCTCATCCCTGGCTTGCCATCTGGGAACCTAAGGAGAAGATTGAATACATACCAGGTTGCAAAGAAAAACACTTCAATAAATCCCTCCTCTAAAAGACACGTGACCACATTCTCTGACTATGGTGCTAACTATAGCTGGCCATCAGGGAAGGCTCCTCAAGAGTAAATTACAGCTCAGTCCCAAAGAGTGCGGTGCAGCAATGTATGAAGGGAAGGAGGAGGACTGTTCAAGGCCCAGGGGATGATACATGTTTGAAGGCAGAGGCAAGAAAGCCTACTGAGTTTTTTTTAATTTGTACTTTAGGTGAAGGTTTACAGAACAAACTAGCTTCTCATTAAACAGTTAGTACACATACTGTTTTATGACATTGGTTAACAACCCTACGACATATCAACACTCTCCCTTCTCAACCTTGGGTTCCCTGTTGTCAGCTTTTCTGTTTCCTCCTGCCTTCCAATCCTTGCCCTTGGGCTGGTGCACCCCTTTAGTCTTGTTTCATTTTATGGGCCTATCTAATCTTTAGATGAAGGGTGAACCTCAGGAATGACTTCATTTCTGACCTAAAAAGTTGTCCAGGGGCCATACTGTCGAGGTTTCTCCAGTCTCTGTTAGACCAGTAAGTCTGGTCTTGCTTTGTGAGTTAGAATTTTGTTCTACATTTTTCTCCAGCTCTGTCCCGGACCCTCTACTGTGATCCCTGTCAGAGCAGTCAGTGGTAGTAGCCAGGCACCTTCTAGTTGTACCGGACTCAGTCTGGTGGAGGCCGTGGTAGCTGTGGTCCATTAGTCCTTTGGACTAATCTTTCCCTCGTATCTTTAGTTTTCTTCATTCTCCCTTGCCCCAAAGGGGTAGACCAGTAGAGTAACTTAGATGGCCGCTCACAGACTTTTAAGACCCCAGACACTACTCACCAAAGTAGAATGTAAAGCATTTTCTTTATAAACTATGTTACGCCAATTGAGATATTCCCCGCGACCATGGTCCCCACAGCCCTCAGCCCAGCAATTCAGTCCCTCAACAAGTTTGGATATGTCTATGGAGCTTCCATGACCTCGCCTTGCACAAGTTGTGCCGGCTTCCCCAGTACTGTGTATGTCTTACCCTTCTCCAAAGTTACCACATATCTATTGTCTATTTATTGTTTTTCCATCCCCACCCTTCCCCTCCCTCATAACCATCAAAGATTGTTTCTTTTTGTGTGTAAACCTTTTCATGAATTTTTATAGTAGTGGTCTCATACAATACTTGTCCTTTCGTGATTGACTTATTTCATTCAGCATAATTCCCTCCTGATTCATCCATGTTGTGAGATGCTTCACAGATTCATCACTGTTCTTTCTGGTTGCATAGTACTCCATTGTGTGTATGTATCATAGTTTGTTTATCCATTCATTTGTTGATGGGCATCTAGGTTGTTTCCATCTTTTTTTCTATTGTGAACAATGCTGCAATGAACATGGGTGTGCATATGTCTATTTGTCTTACTTCTCTAGGATATATTCCTAGAAGTGGGATTGCGGATCATATGGTGTTTCTATTTCTAGCTTTCTAAGGAAGTGCCATATCATTTTCCAAAATGGTTGTATCATTTTGCATTCCCACCAGCACTTCATAAGAGTTCCAATCTCCCCACAGCCTCCCCAGTGTTTGTTATTTTTTGTTTTTTTTGATTAGTGTCAGTAAGGCTGAGCTCACTGAATTTTAAAGGGACTAAAGAAGTATAATAAAAATGTGTGAAGATCATAAGTGGTAGGGATAAGCAGATCATGAAGTACCTTTTTAAGGCAAGTTAAGGACTTTGGGTTTGATAATAAGATCAGTGGGGGTAACCTCAGGACTTTCAGATAAGTGTTCTAGGAAGTTCCCTGTGCCTCAGGCCTGGGGGATGAAAAGGAATGGTGGGTGGGTGGTAGCTAACAAGACCAGTGACTGAGATCAAACAAAGAAGCAGCTGTAGGATTACAACTGAAAGGCTGTGGTAACCTAGAATGGGCAGAGGGAGAAATGGAGAGAGTAAAGAGGTGTCTAAGAGACTGAATTCACAGGGTTTAGTAACTGACAAGGACTGTGAGGATAGGGAACAAGAAGAGTCAAGGAGGAGACCCAGGGTGCTGATTTGGGTATCTTGGCATCCCATGCACTGTGAAAAAGGCCACAAAAGAAGTCGGGAGGAGAGTTCCATTTTTATTCTTTCAGGTTTGAGACTTTTGGGAACATCCAAGTGCGTACGTCCACTGAACATTTGGAAATAGGGTCTGGAATTCAGGAACACAGTCTAGCTGAAATAGATGACTGATAGTTTGATAGATTGAGAGATAAATACATAAAAACAGAGTCATAAAAAATAGCAATGTGCAAAAATGCTTGCAAGTTAAGTGGTATAATGTTTTTAAAAGCAAGATAAACACTCTATATTCACTATAAACCCTATTTTCATTTTGCTATGTCTACACTTACCATCGGAATGTAATAAATCTGTGTGTCAGTAGGGGTTTTGTCTGAGTACTGGGATGGCATACTTTTATATTTCTTTTATAACTTTTTAATGGTTTTCTAATGTGTAATAATGAGCGTGATGGTTAATCCTATGTGTCAACTTGGCTAGGCTATGATTCTCAGTGGTTTGGCAAACACTGTGTAATCATTGCAGCCCTGGTGGCACAGTGGTTAAGAGCGTGGCTACTAAACAAGAGGTCAACAGTTCAAATTCACCAGCTGCTCCTTGGAAACCCCATGGGGCAGTTCTACTCTGTCCTAAAGGGGTTGCTATGATTTTCCAGGCCCTGGAAACATGTGAATAAGCAGAAGCCTTCAGCCTTCCAGAAGCCTTCAGACTGCTGCCTGACCCATGGATTTGGGACTGGCGAGCCTCCACAATTGTGTGAGTCACTTCCTTGAAGTAAATTCATATATATACGCTTCACTAATTTTGCTCCTCCAGAGATCACAGACTAAAACAATAAGCGTACATTACTTTCACAAAAGGATAGTATTTTTTTTTCTTTTTTTAAATTTTATTTTTGGTGAAAATATATATACAGCCAAACATACTCCCTTTCAACACTTTCTACATGTACAATTCAGTGACATTGGTTAGATTCTTCACATTCTATCATCATTCTCTCTATTTCTACCCAAATTATTTCACCCCCATTAAGTTAAACTCATTGTCCCCTAAATTTCTGATCTATACTTTAGAGTTATCGTTGTCAATTTGATCTCATATAGATAATTCTTTAAAAGAGTGCAATGCCCAAGGTAAACATTTTTTACTAATTGAACTAAACTGTTGCTTGGTTTAAAGATGACTTCAAGAGATAGTTCTTGTTCAAGGTTTAAAAATTATCTCAAGGCAGTAGATTCAGGGATCCCTCTGATCTCAGTGAGTCCAGTAAGTCTGGATTCCATAGGAATTATAAATTCGGTTCCACTTTTTCCCCCTTTTGATCAGGATCTGTCTATTGAGTCCTTTTCAAAACGTTCAGTAGTGGTTACCTTGGCACCTTCTAGTTCTGATCTCATGGCAGAGGTGGTAGTTCATAGTTCATGTAGACAGCTATATCTGCAGTCCAGTTCCTTCTCCAATCCTGTAGGTCTCCTTCCTCTGCTGCTCCAGGCAAATAAAGACTCATTGTATCTTGGATGGCCACTCAAAAGCTTTTAAGACACCAGGCACTACTCACCAAACAAGGAGGTAGAACAGAAACTCTAAAATCAATATTAGGCCAATTGACTGGATTTTCCCATGAAACAATGACCATAAGCCATTAAATCAAGAAAACTAATCCCATGAGGTGTTTGGTTGTTCTTAAGTATATCAAGAGCTGCACCCTTTTTTTGTTGTTGCTGTTGTTCTGTAAAATTATATATAACATAACTTTAGTTATTTCATCCTTTTTTCTGGTGTACTGCTTAGTGATATCAGTTACATTAGTCAAGTTGAATAACCATTGTCCTTAATTGATGTCAATTTTCCCATCACTGTAGAAAAAAAAAATTCAATACTTCCCAGAGAACGATTCCCTCTCTCTCTTCCATCTCGTGCCCCAGGTAACCACTAATAATCACTGATCTCTATATGTTTACCTATTCTTGTTATTTCATATAATTGAGATCAGAAAATACCGGTGTTTTTGTGATTGACATGTTTTGTCATAGCATTTATCAGGATTTCATCTCTCTTTATGTCTGAGTAGTATTCTATTGTACATGTGTGCCATATTTTCCTTACCCATTCATCTACTGATGGCTTTTTAGGTTGTTTCCACCTTTTGTCTGTTGTAAATAGTACGTAGGTGTCTATGTATCTGTTTGTGTTGCTACTTTGAGACTCCTAGTGTATATACCTAGGAGCGGAATTTCTGGGTCATATGGAAGTTCTATTTTTAGTTTTTTAAGGAATCACTATACTGATTTCCATGAAGGTTGTATCATTTTACATTCCCACCAGCAATGGATAAGGGTTTCAATTTCCAATCTCCCCACATCCTCACCAACATTTGTTATTTTCTGATTTTTTTAATCATCGCTGTTCTAGTAGGGGTGAAGTGCTATCTCATTGTAGCTTTGATTGCATCTATCTAATGGCTAATGAAGATGAACATCTTTTCATTTGTTTGTTGGCCACTTGAATATACTCTTTGGTGAAGTGTCTATTCATGTTGCTTGCCCATTTTTTGATTGGGTTATTTGTCTTCTTGTTGTTGAGTTGCAGACATTTTATATAAATTTTGAATATTAGACCCTTATCAGATATATTGTGCCGGAAGATTTTTTCCCAGGCTGTAGGTTGTCTTTTTAATCTTTTGATAAAGTCTTTTGATAAACATAAGTATTTAATTTTCATAAGGTCCCAATTATCTATTTTGTCTTCTGCTGCTGGTGCAATTGTATTTGATAATCTATCATTAAAAAATTAGGTCTCGTAGCTTCACCTCTATATTTTCTTCCAAGAACTTTATGGTTTTAGATTTAACATTTAGGTCCTTGATCTGTTTTAAATTGGTTCCAAAGTATGGTGTGAGATAAGGATCCTGCTTCATTTTGTGTGTGTGTGTGTGTGTGTGTGGAAATCCAATTTTCCCAGCACCATTTGTTGAAGAGACTGTAATTTCCCTATTGAATGGACTTAGCACCCTTGCCAAAAATCAGGTCACCATAGATGTATAGATTTATTTCTGGGCTCTTAATTATATTCTATTGGTCTATGAGTCTATCATTAAACCAGTATCAGGCTATTTTGATTACTGCAGCTGTATATATAGTATGGCTTGAAATTGGGAAGTGTGAGGCTTCCTACTTTGTTCTTCTTTAAAATTTCTTTGGCTATTTAAGGCATCTTGCCTTTCCATATAAAGTTGAGGATTAGTTTTTCCATTTATGTATAAAATATTGCTGGAATTTTTATCAGGTTTACATTGAATCTATAGATTGCTTAGGATAGCATTGGCATTTTCATAATATTAAGTCTTCCAATCCATGAACACAGAGTGTCTTTCCATTTATATAGGTCTGTTTTAGTCTCTTACAGCAGTGTTTTAGAATTGTTATTGTATAAGTCCTTTACGTCCCAGGTTAAGTTTAGTCCTAGGTATTTTATTCTTTTAGATGTTGTTGTAAATGGAATTGTTTTCTTGATTTCCTTTTCAGATTTCTCATAGCTGCTTGTTATGGATTGAATTGTGCCCCCTCGGTGGAGAATGGCATGGTCCATACCTGAGGGAGGAGAGTAGCTGTCCTAGTGGGCATGGAAGGCGGGGCTAAAACTCAGGGCCAAGGGACCTCCACCAAGAATCCAGAGAGTATGGCCAACACCGAGGTTTGGAGGGTGGGCCATTGCCCAGATGGTCTCAGAGAACAGAGGATTATTTTCAAGATCTGAAAGCTAAAATAATTTTTTCTGCTGGGTTTTTGGATTTGCTTGGTGCCTATTATCTCTTCTTCCCCTCCAATTTCTCCCACTTATAATGGAAATGTCTACCTTGTGCCTGCTCAATCATTGTACTTTGAAGCAGATAGCATGTTTACAGATGAAGAGGAATTTTGTCCCGGGATGGAATAAGTCTGGAGTCTAACCTATATTTGAATCTGCTGACTCAGAAGATGATATTTTGGACTTAGAGTTTATTTAAGACTTTTGGGATGTTGTGATGATGGGGTGAGTGTGTTTTGCATGTGGGAAAGACATGATTTTGGCGGGACCAAAGTGTGGAATGTTATAGGTTGAATTGTGTCCCCCCAAAAATTTGTGTTGTGAATTCTAAACCCTTTACTTGTGGTTATAATCCCATTTGAGAATGAGTTTTCTTTGTTATGTTCATGAGGCAGTATTAGTATAAGGTGTGTGTCTTAAGTCAATCTCTTTTAAGATATAAAAGGAGCTTATACCAGCAGCAAAGAAGCAGACATGGGGAAGGTAGATGCCACACCACATGAAAATCATCAAAGAACTGAAAAACAGAAGCTGAAAAGAGACAAGGACCTTCCTCCAGAGCCGATAGAGAGAGAAAGCCTTCTTCTAGAACTGGCACCCTGTCTTAGGCTGGGTTCTCTAGAGAAGCAAAGCCAGTAAGGTGTATAAATATATATATAGACAGACATTATATCAAGGAAACAGCTCACACGATTTGTAGAAGCTAGAACATCCCAAGTCCGTGGATTAGAGTGGAGGCCTCCCCCAAGTCACACAGCTGCAGAAGCTGGCAAGCCCAAGATCAGAAGGTTGGAGAGCAGGGCTCCCACTCACAGGCTGTGCAGATTGACGAATCCCAGGTTTGGCAGATAAGCTGACAGCTCAAGTCCCAAGAACGGGAGATGAGATGACAGGAAGCAGTCACATGATCCAGAGAGAGCAAAAAGCCAGAACGTCTGCTTATATACAGATGCAGGCCACACCCCCAAGGAGAATCCCTTTCATCTGATTGGCTACTCACAGTATATTCACTCATGGGAGTGATTACATTAAAACATGGAGAATCATGGCCCAGCCAAGCTGACACACAATCTTAACCATCACATGCTCTGAATTTAGAATCTGGCCTCCTAAACTATAAAAAAATAAATTTCTGTTTGTTAGAGCCACCCACTTGTGGTATTTCTGTTATAGCAGCACTGGATAACTAAGACAGCTGTTCTGGTGCTAAAAAATTTCCTTAATTTTGCTTATCTGGGAATGTTCTAATTCTGCCCTCATTTTTGAATGACAATTCAAAATTATACTTTGGAGCCCTGGTGGCATAGTGGATATTATACTTGATTGACAGTTATTTTCCTTCAACACTTTAAATATGGCATCCCATTGCCTGCATGGTTCCTGATGAGAAATTAACAGTTAATCTTATTAAGGAACTTTTCTATGTGATGCTTAGCTTTTCTTGTCCTGCACTCAAAATTCTCTCTTTGTCCTTGGTTCTCCAGAGCTAGATTATGATATGCCTCAGTGCATTTCTTTTAGAATTTTACCTATATGGAGTTTGTTGAGCTTCTTGGATGTAAAATTTCTTGTCTTCTGTGTTATTTGAGAAGTTTTCTACCATTATTTGTTCAAAAATTCTTTCTGGACTTCTTTTCCTTTCTTCTCCTTCTGGAACTCCTGTAATGCATATATTATTCCTCTTGATGGTGTCCCATATATCCCTTAGGCTTTGTTCACTATTTTTCATTCTTTCTTTCTGTTCGCTCTTCAGACAGAGCAGTCTCAAAGGCCTTGGCTTCTATTTTGCTGATCCTTTCTTCTATCATTTCAATTCTACTTCTCAGTCCTTCCATACAGTTATTCAGTTTTGTTATTTTGCTATTAAGCTACAGAACTTTTTTTTTTTTTAATATCTATTTTCTTATTGAAGTCCCTCTATTGTTTTTGTATTTTTGTCCTGATTTCCGTTAGGTCTTTTTCCATGTTTTCCTTTATCTCTTTGAGCATAAAATCCATTGAAACTCTTTGCTTTTGAGTCATTTCTGACTCATAGTGATCTCATAGGAAGAGTAGAACTGCCCCGTAGGATTTCCAAGGCTGTAATCTTTACAGAAGCAGACTTCTACATCTTTCTCCTGCAGAGTGGCTGGTGGGTTCAAACTGCTATTTTTTGAGTAATAGCCAAGCACTTAACGACTGTGCCACCAGGGCTTCTCCTCTTTGAACATACTTAATACTAATACCTTGAAGTATCTGTTGGGTAATTCCAATATCTGTCCTTCCTCAGAAACAATCTATGTCTCTTTGTTTTGGTTGTTTGCTTGAGCCATCCTTTCCTATTTCTTTGTATGCTTTGTAATTATCTGTTGTCTTATAGGGTCGCTATGAGTCAGAATCAACTCAGTGGCAAGGGGTTTGGCTTTTTGTTTTTTTGTTTTGGTATATTAAGTGTTTGTTGTTGTTATTCATTTTTCTTTGATAAATTGGGAGATTAGCTTCTTCCTGTTTTCTTTAGATTGCTCTTCTTCCTTACTATTGTTATTTTATCTTATTGAAGGATGTATGTTTCTGTTTCTACTCCAGCCTCCTCATCTTAGTTCAATTATTATAGTTTATTCACCATTGTTCTCCCTGTCCACAGTCACAAGCCATCACTGTGTCACCTCTAGTTTCCCTCATTAATTCTTCTCATGATTCATTGGAACTTTCATCTGAGCAGTACTCTCCTGGTCGCACTGATTGCTCTGATGTCTCAGCTCCCACTGCATCAGCCTCACCGCTCTGTGTCAGGGCCATCTGTTCATGTACTCTGGTCTACATTACATCCTGGGTCAGCTGTCAGGCATCCTCCTAGGGTTTCCCAGATTTATTCCTGTTGCACTGGAAAGGGTAAGGTTGGAAGCTCTCCTGTTCGGGGTATTTGCTTATGGTATTGCGCTACCATTTCGCTGGGTGTGGTGTCCCATTGCAGGTGAGTTGGCTGGGTTAGATTCCCTCAAGAGGGCTGAAGGATTGGTGTGGGACCTTTCCTGCATTGGGCTGTGTGGCACTGGGGGTGCAACCCTTCTGTGCCATACAAGGAGGCGTCTGGCACTGAGAGGTGAGACTCTTGCAACAGCAAGGTGAGTAGTGATGGAGGGCCAGGGCCCTTGTCATGGCTACGCATGTGGCACTAGAGGGTGAGCAACATGGCACTGGGGGCAAGGCAGACACCACTGTGGGGGGCAGAGCTCTAGCCATGGCATGGTGCACAGCATGGGAGAGTGGAGCTCTTGCTGCGGTGAGACTGCTTCCTTGTGCTATGCTCCCTCAAGACTGCCTAGTCCTAAGACAGGTCTCCCCAACTTGCTGCTCCTTTCTAGGGCTGTCTGCTCAGTATCTATTCTAGTCTGAATTTTCTATGTTTCTCCCTCCCTGAGTTCTTTGTTTGGGGGTGCCATCTACAACCATCCAAAACTGGTCACACTATGCTGGGCCATTGGGTAGGGTGTGGACAGCTCACAAATCTCTGCTTTCCATTTACCTTGTTTTATCTCTCCCCTGATTCAGTGTTCAGTCTGATTTCCAACCCTTCAATTGATGGCCAGAATTCCAAGATCACTGGTTGCATACATTTTTACTTGCCTTTTTTGTGTCATTGTTGTTGGAGGATGTTAGGGTGCAATTGTTCATGCCATCATCTTGATCTTGTCTAAAAGGATACAATTTTTAAATATTTTTAAGGTAGATTATGTGACAATTGTTCTCGCTGTCATAATGGCCTTAAAAAGTGCCACCTTTCCTCACTAGATGTCCCCAGCCCAAGTGCTTCAAACTGTAAGCATTTATGGTGCAGTTAATATTCTTCACTTTCCAGGTGATGAAAATACACTTGGAATTGGAGAAAAACATGTAAGTATGGCAAACTGAACTAGATTTCTAATCACTGGCAAAAGCAGCTATTTCTAGGGGTAGCCCATTCCAAGAAAATTTTAAAGCCTGCTTCCTAGCTGTGTGACTCTGGATAATCATTTAAAGTTTGGGCCCTCAATTCCTTTAACTAAAAACAAGCAGAACAAAACTGAATTTATAAAGTTGTATTAAAAATTTAAGAAATAACATGCTTGAAAATCTTGCCTGCCACAAAGCAGTTGCTTTCTAATAAAAATCCTCTCCCTTAACTCTTATGCATTGCTGGTGGGAATGCATAATGATACAACCATTTTGGAAAATGATATGGTGCTTCCTTAGAAAGCCAGAAATAGAAATACCATATGATCCATCAATTCCGCTTCTAGGAATATATCCTAGAGAAATAAGAGCTGTCACACGAATAGACCTATGCATACCCATGTTCAGGGCAGCATTGTTCACAATAGCAAAAAAATGGAAACAGCCTAGATGCCCATCAACAGATGAATGGATAAACAAACTGTGGTACATACACACAATGGAGTATTATGCAACGATAAAGAACAATGTTGAATCTGTGAAGCATCTCATAACATGGATGAAACTGGAGGACATTATGCCGAGTAAAATAAGTCAATCACAAAAGAACAAATATTGTATGAGACTTCTATTGTAAAAGCTCATGAAAAAGTCCACACAAAAATAAACAATTTTTGTTGGTTATGAGGGATGGGGGGGTGGAATACTAAATAGGCAATAGATAAGTGGTAACTTTTGTGAAGGGTAAGACAGTACACAATACTGGGGAAGCCAGCACAACTGTACAAGGAAAGCTCATGGAAGCACCATAGACACATCCAAACTGCCTGAGGGACTGAATTTTTTGGGCGGAGGGCTGTGGGGACCATGGTCTTGGGGAACATCTAGCTCAATTGGCATGACAAAGTTTACAAAGACAACGTTCTACATTCTACCCTGGTGAGTAGTGTCTGGAGTCTTAAAAGCCTGTGTGCAGCCATCTAAGATACTCCACTGGTCTCATCCCTTCGGGAGTAAGGGAGAATGAACAGAACAGGATACAAGGAAAAGATTAGTCCGAAGGACTAATGGACCACAGCTACCAAGGCCTCCACCAGATTAAGTCCAGTACAGCTAGATGGTGCCCAGCTACCACCACTGACTGCTCTGACCGGGACCACAACAGAGGGTTGTGGACAGAGCTGGAGAAAGATGTAGAACAAAATTCTAACACAAATAAAGGACCGGATTTACTGGCCTGAAAGAGAGTATGGCCCCCGGACACCGTTTTAGCTCAGTGGTGAAGTCACTCCCGAGGTTCACCTTTCAGCGGGGGATTGGACAGCCCCATAAAACAAAATGGGACTAATGAGGCACAGCAGTCCAGGGACAAGGACTAGAAGGCAGAATGGGACAGGAAAGCTGGTGATACGGAACCCAAGGTTGAGTAAGGACAGTGCTGACATGTAGTGGGGTTCTTAACCATTGTCATAGGGCAATATGTGTACTAACTGTTTAACAAGAAACTATTTTTTTCTGTAAACCTTCATCTAAAGTGAGAATAGCAGCATAACTATCTATGTCACTGAATTGTACATGTAAAAATTTTTAAATGGTGTAACTTTGGCTATGTATATTTTCACCAAAATAAAAAAAGAAAGGTCCTCCAAGGTCAAGAAGAGAGAGTGTTGACATGTCGTGGGGTTGGTAACCAATGTCATAAAACAATATGTGTACTGTTTAATGAGAAACTATTTGTTCTGTAAACCTTCACTTAAAGTACAAATTAAAAAAAAAATTTTTTTTAAATCTTCTCCCTTTTCGACCTCCTAATTAAGATTCAAAATGCTTTGTAAAACCTTATATCAGTGTAATGTACTATATTTCTCAACACTGTGGAAGAGGATTAAACATCATTCTCATATGCCAATGCCTTGTTGAAAATATCAATGGTAAAAATGCAGTCAAATTATTAACTATAACAAATTTATACACATACAATAGTTACACTATATATTGCATATAAGAATATTTCAAAATAATGATAACTTTATATTTTAAAAAAGTAAAATGATTTCTTTTTATTATCAGCTAGACCCATTGGAACGTATGGGTGACAAGGGCAATTATACAATTTATAAAAAGAGGGTTTGACAGTCACATGGTAAGAGTCAACTAGTGCATACTGAAATGTGATACAAGAGTTACCATAGAAACTGATGCCAGATTCCTGAAAATAGGGAAGGGCTTTTCACACATTATTGTGTGTTTACTTCAAAACATTCATTCCATCTTTGGCATGGTGGTTTCTGTTTCCATGGGAACCAGAGCCATAGCCAATAGTTAGCTGTTCGGAGATACTGTGTTTTTGAAAGTCTGGCTCTCAGCTACAGGGACAGTTTTAAAGAACCTTACAGGCTTCTGTGCCCAAAATTCCCAAGTCAATTTGGATAACTGGGCTGAGAAATAATTTCTGACTTTTTGTTGTCTGAGAAAATGAGCTGAGGGCACAAACTGATAAATGAAGTGGTTCCATGCAGTCTGTTCTGTGGGCCTCCTGTCTGCCTTCTCCTGAGGAGGCAGGGCACCCTGAGCTTAGAGATGGATGGTTGGCAGAGCTGACTGGGACAAGGCCCTGAGCTTCTCTCGGTGTCAATGCCCGTATCTCTAAGAAGAGAAAACTTGCACTTGTTTATATAGAGATCAAAAAGGTTAAGTGAGAACCAGAAATTTGTTTACAACTGTGAATTCATATTATCTTTGCAACTGTAATACATAATATTCTATCACACATTTTTGCTAAAACTGTCCTGAAGTAGTAACTGGTTTCTACAAAAGCTAGGTGCATACATGAGGATACAACAGAATCATGAACGTTACAGTTGAAAGTGATCGAAGAGGACTTTTAGCTGAATTTTAATCATCTCTTCCGCTAAAATATACCTGGTAGCAGAAGTCAGTAATCATGGAGTTCCAGAGAGTGTGGAATTCCTTGGTAGCTGCATTTTGCATCATTAAAATTCATGTAGAGTTTACATTTTATTCCTTATTAATTTGACTCTGTTGTAAAATAATAAGCTATTAAAATTATAAAACTTTTAGCTTGTAAATATTTAAAACTTATTATCTCAATGTTTGACAAAATTGAGGCTATAGGAAAATACAAAATTCTTCTTATGTGGCTGAAGGTACCTTTAAGAGTAAAAGCAACACACACTCAATGTTACATAGTTAATTAAAATAGTACTGGTTATTAAAATTTCAGTAACATAATAACATCATTTGAATAGTAAAATTCAAAGATTCAACAAGCCATTGGAATCATCGACAAGCTGATTATACACAAGGGCATGGAAGGAGCACCCAGACAAGATCTTGCCCTAGTACATGAAAGCCTCCTTCATCCCTAACCACAGCACAATCCTCAGATCCCTGGGTATTCCCACTGGGTTGCAACTTGGCCTCACAGATCACTTCGATTTGCTCCATTTCCCCTCTTGAAAGAGAAATACAACCAAAGGGAAGCTTATTTTAACAGCTGACCAAAGATAAACATTTTCCTGACATTTTTACAGGATTTACTAAAATTGAGTCTAAAATCTAAAACCAATATTAACAAATGAGCACATTGTAGAAGGCACTTTGTTTTCTTATCTAGAAAATAAATATGAAAGAAGGTTAAACTCAGGATAACACTGTAAATCCATCTCAGACATTCTCAAGTTATTGGAATAAGTCATTATAATTCTTTATGAAATGGGAATATTTTAAAGTATAACTGGAAAGAGGCCACAGTTAAGTAAAGCATTAGTGAAGAAGAACAACAAAGTGGGAGGCCTCACACTACCTGATTTTAGAACCTATTATACCGCCAAGGTAGTCAAAACAGCCTGGTACTGGTACAACAACAGATACATAGACCAATGGAACAGAATTGAGAATCCAGACATAAATTCATCCACCTATGAGCAACTGATATTTGACAGAGGCCCAAAGTCCATTAAATGGGGTAAAGACAATCTCTTTAACAAGTGGTGCTGGCATAACTGGATATCCATCAGCAAAAAAATTAAACAAGACCCGTACCTTACATCATGCACAAAAACTAACTCAAAATGGACCAAAGACCTAAATATAAAATTGAAAACGATCAAGATCATGTAAGAAAAAATAGGGACAACATTAGGAGCCCTAATACATGGCATAAACAGAATATGAACCATAAGTAACAATCCACAAACACCAGAAGAGAAACTAGATAACTGGGAGCTCCTAAAAATCAAACATTTATGCTCATCAAAAGACTTCACCAAAAGAGTAAAAAGACAACCTACACACTGGGAAAAAACTTTTGGCTACGATATATCTGATCAAGGTCTAATCTCTAAAATCTACAAGATCCTGCAAAACTTCAACCACAAAAAGACAAATGACTCAATTAAAAAAAGGGCAGAAGATGTGAACAGGCACTTCACCAAAGAAGACATTCAGGTGGCTAACAGATACATGAGGAAATGCTCACAACCATTAGCCATTAGAGAAATGCAAATCAAAACTACAGTGAGATACCATCTCACCCCAACAAGGCTAGCATTAATCCAAAAGACACAAAATAATAAATATTGGAAATCCTATCAAAGAATGGGCAAAGGAAATGAACAGACACTTCACTAAAGAAGACATTCAAATGGCCGACAGACACATGAGGAAATGCTCGCAAACACTAGCCATTAGAGAAATGCAAATTAAAACCACAATGAGATACCATCTCACCCCGGCATTACTGGCACAAATCAAAAACACTGGAAATAACAAATGTTGGAGGGGCTGCGGGGAGATGGGAACTCTTATGCACTGCTGGTGGGAATGCAAAATGATACCACCATTTTGGAAAATGATATGGCGTTTCCTCAGAAAGCTAGAAATAGACATACCATTCAATCCAGAAATCCTACTCCTAGGAATATATCCTAGAGAACTAAGAGTCGTCACTCAAATAGACATATGCACACCGATGTTCATGGCAGCATTGTTCACAATAGCAAAATGATGGAAACAATGTAGGTGCCCATCAACAGATGAATGGATAAACAAACTATGGTACATACACACAATGAAGTACTATGCAACGAGAAAGAACAACAATAAATCTGTGAACCATCTCATAACATGGATGAAACTGGAGGACATTATGCTGAGTGAAATAAGTCAATCACAAAAGGACAAATATTGTATGAGACCGCTATTGTAAAAACCCACGAAAAAGTTCACCCACAAAATGTAACAATCTTTGTTGGTTACCAGGGAGGGGAGGGGTGGGAGGGGAAATACTAAATAGGCAATAGATAAGTGCTATCTTGGGTGAAAGGTGAGACAGTACACAATACAGGGGAAACTAACACAACCTGTACAAGGAAAGGTCATGGAAGCCCCATAGACACATCCAAACTCCCCAAGGGACTGAGTTGCTGGGCAGAGGGCTCTGGGAACCATGGTCTCGGGGAACATCTAGCTCAATTGGCATGACACTACTCATAAAGACAATGCTCTGCATTCTACCTTGGTGAGTAGTGTCTGTGGTCTTAAAAGCCTGTGAGCGGCCATCTAAGATACTCCACTGGTCTCATCCCCTCGGGAGCAAGGGAGAATGAAGAGAACAGGATACAAGGAAAAGATTAGTCCAAAGGACTAATTGTCCACAGCTACCAAGGCCTCCACCGGACTGAGTCCAGTACAGCTAGATGGTGCCCAGCTACCACCGCTGACTGCTCTGACCAGGATCACAACAGAGGGTTCTGGACAGAGCTGGAGAAGGATGTAGAGCATAATTCTAACTCACAAAAAAAAGACCAGGTTTACTGGCCTAAAGGAGACTGGAGAAACCTCGAGAGTATGGACCCCAGACACACTTTTAGCTCAGTGGTGAAGTTACCTCTGAGGTTCACTGTTCAGCCTGGGAGTGGACAGCCCAGTAAAACCAAATGAGACTAACGAGGTACAGGAGTCCAGTGACAAGGGCCAGAAGGCTGAAGGGGAGAAGGAAGCTGATGATAGGGAACACAAGGTTGAGTAAGGATATTGTTGACGTGTTGTGAGATTGTTAACCATTGTCATGGGGCAACATTTGTAGTAACTGTTAAATGAGAAACTATTTTGTTCTGTAAGCCTTCATCTTAAGTGAGAATAACAGCACAATTGGAAGAGCGTAGTCAATGTCACTGAACTGTGTATGTAGAAATTTTTGAAACGGTGTATCTTTGGCTATGTGTATTTTCACCAAAAAAAAAAAAAAAAAAGGGTTGAGAATTTAGAGGGTTAAAATGTTGTGGGGTTGTTAACCAATGTCATAAAACAACATGTGTACTACTGTTTCATGAGAAACTATTTGTTCTGTAAGCCTTCACCTTAAGTACAATAAAATATAAAAAATAATAATAATAAATATTGGAGAGGTTGTGAAAAGGCTGGAACACTTATACACTGCTGAGTGGGAACATAAAATAGTACAACCACTTTGGAAATCAATTTGGCGCTTCCTTAAAAAGCTAGAAATAGCAGTACCATACGATCCAGCAATCCCACTCCTTGGAATATATCCTAGAGAAATAAGAGCCATCACACAAATAGATATATGCACACCCATGTTCATTGCAGCACTGTTCACAATAGCAAAAAGAAGTAAACAACCTAGGTGCCCATCAACAGACAAACGGATAAACAAATTATAGTATGTTCACACAATGGAACACTGCGCAATGATAAAGAACAACAATGAATCCATGAAACATCGCATAACATGGATGAATCTGGAAGGCATTAAGCTGAGTGAAATTAGTCAGTTGCAAAAGGAAAAATACTGTGTGAGACCACTATTATAAGATTTCAAGAAAAGGTTTAAACAGAGGAAAACATTCTTTGATGGTTACAAGGGTGGAGAGGGACGGAGAGGGGAACTCACTAACTAGGTAGCAGACAAGAATTATCTTAGGTGGAGGGAAGGACAACACACAATACAAGGGAAGTTGGCACAACTGGACTAAACCAAAAACTAAGAAGTTTCCTGAACCAACCAAACACTTCAAGGGACAGAGTAGCATGGGCTGGAGTCTGGGGACCATGGTTTCAGGGGACATCTAGGTCAACTGGCATAACAAAGTTTATTAAGAAAAGGTTCTGCCTCCCACTTTGGTGAGTGGTGTCTGGGGTTTTAAAAGCTAGTGAGCAGCCATCCAAGATGCATCAATTGGTACCAACCTATCTGGAGCAAAGGAGGATGAAGAACACCAAAGACACAAGGAAGATATTAGCACAAGAGACAAAAAGGGCCACATAAACCAGAGACTCCATCAGCCTGAGATCAGAAGAACTAGATGGTGTCTGGCTACCACCAATTACTGCCCTGACAGGGAACATGGAGCAGGAGAAAAGTAGGGTGCAGAACTCAAATTCTAGTAAAAGACCAGACTTAATGGTCTAACTGACACTAGAGGAACCCCAGAAGACATGGCCCCTGGACTCTCTGTTAACCCAGAACTAAAACCATTCCCAAAACCAACTCTTCAGACAAAGATTAGACTGGATTATAAAACATAAAATGATACTCATGAAGACTGTGCTTCTTAGTTCAAGCAGATAGACGAGACTAAATGGGCAGCTCCTGCCCGGAGGTGAGATGAGAAGGCAGAAGGGGATAGGAGCTGGTTGAATGCACACAGGAAATCCAGGGTGGAGAGGAGGAGTGTGCTGTCACATTATAGGGATAGCAACTATGGTCACATAACAATGTGTGTATAAATTTTTTTTGTACGAGAAACTAACGTGAGCTGTAAACTTTCACCTAAAGCACAATAAAAAATAAATAAAGATATTTTAAAGTATAACCATCCTTGAAGGGAGAGCTTGAGTACGTATAAATAAATAATAAGTGAACAAATAAATACTGAGATGAGGAATATCCAATAATTTCTAACTCTGCTGCATAAGTTAATTTTACTAATGTAAAGAAATGACTGCAATTGTGCTAGCTAGCTTTTGCTGCATAAAAAAAAAATCATCCAAAAAATAGTGATTTAAAATAAAGAAAGCTACAATCTTCGATTTATTTCAAATTTCGTTGGACAGTGAATTCTGCTGGGCTCAGCTGAGAGGTTCTTCTAGTCTCATTTGGGCTGACTCAGGTCTCAGTGGTCAGCTGCTGAGTCAGGCTGAGGTTAGTGGGTCTAGGTGGGCCTTAAGGTCTCAAGGTCTCACACCCCTAGCAGATTGACCTGGCTTGTTCACTTGGCAAACATACAGGGCTCAGAAAGAGTAAGAGGAAGTGTGCAAGGTATAAACTCAGACCTGCCACAGCATCACTGCTGATAAACTTTATTGGTCAAAGTGTGTCACAGGCCAGCGCAGACTCAGAGATGGGAAGTCAACTCTAGCTCTTAATGGGAGATGCTGTACTGTCAGACTGCTAAACATGTAAACACAGAGATTTTTACAAATTATGGCCATTTTTACAAATAATCTAATATAATGAACAAGTGACCATATACATCCTTTTGAAATCAAGCACAGGATATATAGGAAAAGGCTATTTTAGCATAACAGGAAGAAGAGGGTTTTTTGAATCTAGAAGAAAAAAAAAGCTGGATTTAAATCTAAACTCCCTAGCTTCTTTGCAAGTGTGGGTTACCTAAGCTCCCTAAACTTTAATTTCATCATCTCTGTGTCACCCAGACATCACCCTGAGCTTGCTATTTAAACATTTGGTTAAAGATGACCCAAGTCTAACTCCACAGTCTGTGATGGCATATACCATCCCCTCATAAATCCCTGAACTTTCTGCAACTTACTTGTTACTTTACTTCTCTCAGGGACTACATACATATTCACCACCTTTGATTGGCTCCTACTATTCCTGAAATACATACACAATATGTTATGGATTGAATTGTGTCCCCCAAAAAGATATACTGAGCCCTAACCCCTTATACTTAAGACTGTGACCTTGCTTGGAAATAGGGTCTTTGAAGGTGTTATTATTTAACTTGTGGTCATACCAGAGTAGGGTGGACCCAAATACAATAGGAATCGTGTCCTTATAAAAGAAAACAAGAGACACAGAAACACAGGAAGATGATGACCACATGAAAATCCATCTATAAATCAAGGAATTCCAAGGATCACTAGCTGTTACCAGGAGAAAGGAGAGAGACATGGAACAGATTCTCTCTGAGAGCCTCAGAAGTAATCACCATGGCCAGCACCCTGATTTTGGACTCCCAGCCTCCAGTACTGTGAGACAGTAAGCTTCTGTTCTTATAAGGCACCTAACTGTGGCACTTCATTATGGCAGCACCAGATGTCTAATACACAGTAGTTTCTCTGGTTTTCACAAAAAATTCATTTACTTTGACCAGTTAATTTTTCCATAGATTTTTAAAAAGGTTTAGGTTGGCCATGAAGGTGGCTAGCCATCACACTGACTCTGCCCCATTCTCTCCATTTTCCCTCTCTTCCTTCCTTACTCCAAATTCATCCTTTCTTGCATGTCCTATAGCAATTCCATTGAAACCTGGACTCCTTGGGGTCTCTCAGTTTCCTTATGACATTCATTCAATACACTGTTCCAGCAGACATGGTTCTCCTCTCAGGAGGCATTCTGGAAGTTGGTGTAAAAAAAATTACTTTATCTCTAATGCATTATTTCACAATGGGTACCTTAAATTTAATGTCAAAGTTTTCTTAAAGCATTAGAGATGAAAACGTTAAAACACTGAGACTAATTCTTGGCTCTCTAAAAATGGCCATCATCATTAGGATGATTAGTAACAGCCATAATACCAACTTTTTAAAATGAAACACCAAGCCAAAATGCACTGGTAGCAAAACATATAACATGGAAATATGAGGTAAGAAAATACAGATATGAAGCTATTTCAATGCCCTTCTTTCATTGCCTTTATTACAACAAAGCATTCATTCTTAGAGAATATTCCACTAGGGGTGGTAGAGAGGACTAGAAACAAACACTAGTTGCTATCCTGTTCTGTCCTCTCTCTGTGACCTTGGGTCCATCTCCACATTCTTCTTGTCTTGAGATACTTCATCCGTAAAGATGGTGCTGTGGATGGTCTCTCAAAAATATGTGTTGAGATCCTAACCCTTATGCCTGTGGATATAATGTAATGTAATATGATCACCTTCCATAATGCAATCTACTGTTATGATAAGAGGTCAAATCATTGTAGGGTGTGTCCTAAACGCAATCACTTTTGATTTATAAGGAGCAGCATAGACACAGAGACAAGAAAGCACAAGCAGGGGAAAGTAGATCTTTAAGAAACCAAGGAATGCAGAGGCTACAGACGCGGAGATAAGGATCTTACTCTAGAACAGACAGAGAGAGAGCCTTCCTCAATAGCTGGCACCCTGAATTTGGCCTCCTAAACAATGAGAAAATAAATTTCTGTTCTTTAAAGCCACCCATTTGTGGTATTTCTGTTACAGCAGCACCAAGAAACAAACAGATGAGAAAGGGGAGGACTTGCCCAGTGGACGTCTCAAGTTCCATCCAGAACTGGTGGCTTCAATTCCATTTGCAGAGCCTTAGGGGTTCCCATCCTTGCCCACTCCCCAGAGCCCTGCTCTATGCCTGAGCCCTCCTCCTCTGGCATAAATCACCTTCCCCTCTCCTCAGCCTGTTCACAACAAATATGCTCCAGCCTTAATAACTCCAGTGCTTCACATGTTCCTTCATTATAAATCTTTAAGTCAGGTGTCCTTTCCTATTTTAAAGGTGAAGAAACACAAGTGCAACGAGATTTTTCTTCCCCAAGGTCACTCAGCCATTAAATTGCAGACCAGACACCTGGGTCCAGCACAGCCGCTCTATTTCCTCCCCACACAGTTACAACCCAGTTTCCATGGCCGTGGCTCCACCTTCGTCACACTCCCAAAATAGCTCTCCCTAAAGGCCCCAGAAAATACCCAGTCATCAGACACAGTGGCTTTTTCAAAATGGTCACCCAGCACATAGACTGGTTATCAGCCTATTGAAACCTGTTTTTTGGTGCTGATGTTGAGAATGGTTTAGGCATCTTGAGTCCTCAGAGTCACTATCTCTTGCAGCTCTAACTCAAGGTCATGCAGAATCCTGTCTAGTTGGGTTTTCTTTCCTTAATGTATATGCTTCCTGAGGGGAGCACATGGGCCAGACATCATTTGAGCTCTGTGGCAGGTGGGGCAGAGCAAGTTAGCAGAAGCTAAATTTCCACCAGAATTGAGCCCCAACAAGCCAGGGAGAGGTGTACTGGGAGCAGCAGTGCCTGCGCCTGGCCTCAGCACGTGTTCCATCCTCAGCAGGATGAGGGAAATGATCTCGAGACCAAGCCTCATAGTTTTGACACCAACTCCGTGTGGGCAAGATTTGAGAGAAGTCAAAATTAAAAAAAAGAAAAAATGGGGGAAGCCTTAAAATCAGAATGCTCTCTGACTTTCTAAAGACAGAAACAAATACAATTTATTTTCAAAAACTCTGGCAGTGACTCATGCTAAAAGCCCCAACTAAAATGCACAGAGGTTCTTATTGAGTCATGGCATCATTAATCTCAATTAGCGAAGCTAGCAGCCCATTGGAGGGTGGATGATTGGGGATCATTTACATATCAAAGTTCTGGCCCTGGAGGGCTACTAGCTAAATAGCTGGGTAGTATTATGTTTAATGATTTAAAATGAAGTTAAGCCATGTAGACTTGTATTGGGACTGTATTGGGTGAATCAGCAGGGTAAGGAAAGCGTTCTCCTCACTCACAGATGGCAATGACAGATGGTGTAAAGCACCCCTCTGAACTCCCTATTCCAGAAGTGCAGAAGTATTTCTGAGGACTTCTAAATAGTTGATTGTAATGTAAGTCTATCATCAAAAAATGTTTACTCCAAGAGAGCTTAGAACTTAGAACCAAAATCATGGCATACCAAGCAGGCAGGACCAGAAGTCAAATTTAAATATTACAACACTACACTTATACCATTACTTCTGAAGAAATACACTTTCAAAATCATTTATTCACAGTTAGGTGATGAGTACAAAGTAGTGAGGGACAAAAGATCATCAAGAGAGAAAGAAAAACAGTAAACAATTTAAACCATATTATAAGGATCTATAGCTGAAGAAAACTACAGCAAGTCCACAAGAGCCAAATATGACTTAGAGTATATTCCATCTGAATTTAGAGACCATCTCAAGAATAGATTTGACACATTGAACACCAATGACCAAAGACCAGACAAGTTGTGGAATGACATCAAGGACATCATACCTGAAGAAAGTGAGAGCTCATTAAAAAGACAGGAAAGAAAAAAAAAGACCAAAATGGATGTCAGAAGAGACTCTGAAACTTGGCTTTTGAATGTGTAGCAGCTAAAGCGAATGGAAGAAATGATGAAGTAAAAGAACTGAACAGAAGATTTCAAAGGGTGGCTCCAGAAGACAAAGCAAAGTGTTAGAATGAAATGTGCAAAGACCTGGCCTCAGAAAACCAAAAGGGAAGAACACACTCGTCATTTCTTAAGCTGAGAAAACTGAAGAAAAAATTCAAGCCTCAAGTTGCAATATCGAAGTATTCTAAGCGGAAAATGTTGAATGACACAGGAAACATCAAAAGAAGATGGAAGAAATACACAGAGTCACTGTACCAAAAAGAATTGGGAGACGTTCAACCATTTCAGGAGATAGCATATAATCAAGAACCGATGGTACTGAAGGAAGAAGTACAAGCTGCACTGAGGCATTGGTGAAAAACAAGGCTCCAGGAATTGGTGGAATATCAATTGAGATGTTTCAACAAACAGATGCAGGGATAGAGGCCCGTAGCTGTCTATGTCAAGAAATTTGGAAGACAGCTTCCTGCCAACTGACTGGAAGAGATTCATATCTGTGCCCATTCCAAAGAAAGATGATCCAACAGAATGTGGAAATTATCAAACAATACCATTCATATCACACACAAGTAAAACTTTGCTGAAGATAATTCTAAAACAGTTGCAGCAGTACATGGACAGGGAACTGCCAGAAATTCAAGCCAGATTCAGAAGAGGACATGGAACCAGGGATATCATTGCTGATGTCAGATGGATCCTGGCTGAAAGCAGAGAATACCAGAAAGATGTTTACCTGTGTTTTCTTGAATGTGCAAAGGCGTTTGACTGTGTGGATTATAACAAATTATGGATAACATTATTAAGAATGGGAACTCCAGAACACTTAATTGTGCTCATGAGGAACCTGTACATAGACCAACAGGCAGTCGTTCGAACAGAACAAGGGGATTCTGCATGGTTTAAAGTCAGGAAAGTTGTGTGTCAGGGTTGTAGCCTTTCACCATACTTAATCTGTATGCTGAGCAAATAATCTGAGAAGTTGGACTATAGGAAGAAGAATGCTACATCAGAGTTGGAGGAAGACTCATTAACAACCTGCAACGAGCAGATGAGACAACCTTGCTTGCTAAAGGTGAAGAGGACTTGAAGCACTTACTGATGAAGGCAAAAATCAGTATGGATTTCACCTCAACATAAAGAAAACAAAAATCTTCACAACTGGACCAATAAGCAACATCATGTTAAATGGAGAAAATACTGAAGTTGTCAAGGATTTCATTTTACTTGGACCCACAATCAATGCTCATGGAAGTAGCAGTTAAGAAATCAGATGATGTATTGCACTGGGCAAATCTGCTACAAAAGACCTCTTTAAAGTGTTGAAAAGCAAGTATGTCACTCTAAAGACTAGGGTGACCCTGACCCAAGCCATGATATTTTCAGTTGCCTTGTATGCATGGGAAAGTTTGACAATGAATAAGGAAGATGGAAGAAGAATTGATACTTTGAATTATGGTTTTGGTGAAAAATATTGAATATACCATGGACTGCCAAAAGAATTAACAGATCTGTCTTAGAAGAAGTGCAGCCACAATGCTCCTTAGAAACAAGGATTGTGAGACTTTATCTGACATATTTTGGACGTGTTATCAGGAGGGACCAGTCCCTGGAGAAAAACATCATACGTGGTTAAAGTGGAGGGTCAGCAAAAAAGAGGAAGACCCTCAACAAGATGGACTGACACAGCGGCTGCAACAGTGGGCTCAAGCATAGCAAAGATTGTGAGGATGGTGCAGGACTGGGCAGTGTTTCATTCTATCGTACATAGGGTTGCTATGAGTGGGAACCAACTCAAAGAATTTCGTGAAATCAATTTGTGTATAATGAGCTGAGGTACCCTTGAGAAATCTAATATGTCAAGTTGTGGGTTGGATATACCCACATGGGGCTACGAGGAGATGTGCTGGCCAAACACACACATTAAAAAGTCATTGTGTTCAGATGGTTACTGAGGCCCGTCATGGGCAAAACTACCCAGAGCAAAGGGTTGAGTGGAAATCTTGAGGATTTCATGTTAGGCAAAGAAGGCCTCAAAGAAGCATCAGCGAATAAAAGCAAAACTAGAAGAGTGTAATGTTACAAGGAAGAGAGTTTTTCAGAAGGTGGAGGAAGTCCAAGCTTTGATAGAAGCTGAAAGATGAGTAGGATTAGGAACAAAAAATAGCCGTTCACTATATCTTACTGATATAAGGAGAAACATTTAAGTGGAAGGGAAGTGCCACTGAGATGTGATAAAGACAGAACGATGAATATAAGAAAACTTGCCCTGAAATATTTGATGTTAAATGGGAGACATGCAGCTCCATGGCTTGAGAGGGATGTGTATTTGAGTCAGGGGTTGTCTAAGGTAGAAGAGGTTTGATGTATTTAAATGCTGAAGAGAGGGTAAAGTTGAAGATACAGTTGAGAGAAGGGATAATTGATACCGTAAGATCTTAAGCCAAGAAGGGCAGAAATCTAGAATGTGAGGGGAAATCTAACATTAGACAGGAGTAAACAAATACAAAGTAATGTGCAGTCAACAATATGATTTTAGCCAAGTTACTCTATTTTTCTAACTGGCTCTGTAATTTATAAACTAAGATCTGCTTTGCGTTTCTTCCCCACTGCCCTCTGCTTACCCTCTAACTGCACTGGCTTTCTTTCTGTTTGCCAAATATGCCAGCTTGGAAATGCCAACCTCTTTCCTGCCTCAAAGTCTTTGCACATACCACTTCTTTGCAGAGCTCTCTCTTCATGATGAGATAAGAGTGATGGAGTGTCCTTCTTTCTGGTCACTCCCTGACATATTACCCTGTTATAGGCTTTTCATTTTACTTACCACCACCTGAAATTACTTTCTCTTTTTCATACTGAATATAAGTTCAGGAAATTACTCTCCTATGAAAGTATGACCTGTATGTATTGTACATCCCAGAACCCCCAGGATATAATCAGTTTTGTCCATAGAAGGCTCTCAAAAAACATTTGTTGCATAGATGAATAAAATGAATGAGTGAAAGATATTTTAGTGATTAACTGAAGTGAAATAATGAAAGTGAAGTTATCTAGCAGATCCAGATGCATCACGTTCTTGTTGTTTTTGGGTACCGTCGAGTTGCTTCCGACTCATAGTTACCCTAAAGGACAGAGTAGAACTGCTCCATAGAGTTTCCAAGGAGCAGCTGGTGGATTTGAACTGCCAACCTTTTGGTTAGCAGCGAGCTGTTAACCACTATGCCACCAGGGCTCCAGATGCACCATAGTCATCAACAAACGTTAATTTTCTCCTTTTTACTTGAATTTCTCATTGAATCATTTCCTGAATGTATGACCAGTTCCTAAAGTTGACCAAAAATAAGGAGAACCACATCTTTTTGGCCTGGCCTTGCAGAAAATGGAAGAATAGCCCACCTTCTCCCTTCCCTGTGTATACTGAAATGTCCCAGAGCTAAGTGCAGAGTAATCTGTCAGGATCTCCATGCACATCAGACACTGTGTGTGGCCTTCAGAGTATAGAAGGGAGGAGCACCGCAGCTTCACCACCAAGCTGTGCAATGTTGGCCTCGTTACTGGGTCTCCCAGCCATGATATCCTCATTATGGAACAGGGGATATTAATCACTGCCATTTGTTTCTATGGCTGTCATAACAAATTACCACAAACCTGGCAGTTTAAAACAACACTTTTATTCTCTTATAGTTCTGGAGGTCGGAAGTCCGGTACAGGTCTCACTGACCTAAAATCAAAGCGTTGGCAGGACCGGTTCCTTTCTGGAGACTCTAAGGGAAAATCTGTTTCCTTGCTCATTCACGTTGTTGGCAAAAGTCAGTTCTTTGGGGTTGTAGGACTGAAGTCCCCATTTCCTTGCCGGCTGTCAGCTGAGGGAAGTTCCAGCTTCTAGAAACTGCCCATATTCTTTGGCTCATGGCCCCTTTCTCCATCTTCAAAGCCAGCAACAGCAGTGGAATCCCCCTAATGCTTCAGATCTTGCCTGTCTCATAATCATCTCATCTCTGACTCTCTTTCTCCCACTCCTTGGCTTCCTCTTCTGCTATTAATGTGATTACACTGGGCGTACCCAGATAATCCAGGATACTCTTCCTATTTTAAGATATGTCACCTTAATTCCATCTGTAAAGTCCCTTTTGCCATGTAATGTAACACAGAAGGGTAACGGGGATGGGGGGCAAAATCCCGCCTATCACAATAACTATCGTACCATGTTGTTGCAAATGAAATGTAAAAGTACTTTATTTACTCTCAAGTATTCTAGAAAGCTGAGTTATTTTAGGGGAAAAAATGAGTAAAACTTGCTAATTTTTTTTACCCAGTTAATTAGCTTTTCCTTCTGGACCAAAGACCAGAGATCCCACTTTCCAGTGTCCTGTGTCTGGTGACCGTGTTATGACCATTGTTTGCATCCACGGCTTCACCATACCCACTCCTGTGGCTAGTCCCCACTGGTTCTCCTTCCCCACTGCCTTGGCTGTCTCCCCACTGTGCTTCCTTTATGGACAGCAGATACATGCGGAGCCTCATGGTCTATTCAACAGCACATTTGTGAAAATAAGAAAAAATACACCCCTCCAAGTAGCCTTAGAGGGAAGTGCCCTTCCACCCCCTCTTCACTGGCCTGGTGCCCCACCTGCAGCCCCGCAGGTGACTCTGTGCATGGTCCCCTGTGCACCCCCACAGAGAAGCCCACAGCAGCGCCTCCCTGCAGTGTCCTGGGACTTTGCTGAACAAGGAACCCTCCCATCCTCTCTAGATCCCCCTCACTCATTTCCATAAGCTTCCTCTTGGCACTCCGTTCCCTTCGCTCTTGAAGTCAAGCCCACAGTTCCTCTGGGTTCAAAGACTTTCCTGATAATCACCAGTAAGAAACACACAGGAACGTTTAACCTGCTCCTTCATGAAGATGCAGTGACCCCAGAACTTTACAAGCTGTCACAGTCTGTCACTGATCCTGAAACAGAGGTCTGAGGAAACCCCAGTGGCCATCTGGTGGCCTTTGCCACAGGGTTTCCCCTGGCCCAGGGGCTGCTTAGCCCAGGCCCCTTCACCCCTTGCTGGGGGCAGAAGGGACAGAGCCCCACAGGAGAGCTCATAGCCATGAGTGGGCACCAGGAGACTCAACAGGCAGTGCTCCTGCTTGGGCCAGCCCTTCCACTGCCTCACATCCAGAGTCACTCAAGAGTGCTTCCCAAGTGAACATCTTGTTTTGCATGATGCAGGACCGGGCATGGCACCCACATTGAAAATGTGTGTCTGTGAACATCCATGGGCTTAAAACACTAAACCACTACTGAATCTCAAAGGTAACCTCATTTCAAAGGGAAATGATCCCCCAATCACCCTGATTTTAACTGAAACCTTAAGAAACTATCAGTCCGTCTCCAGGACCCACATCAATCCAGGATCAGTGGCCTTCCGGTCCAGGCTTCCATCACAGATCTGTGCTGGCACTATACACTCATGGTCATGGCATAGCACCAGCAGAAGGAAAGATGCTCCTCAACCACGGGCACCCTTTTCTCTAAATGGCAATGACAGTGTGATTATGTTTGGTCACTCATTTCTTTTCCACCACCATCTAGTGAGCAGACATTTGGTGACACGAAGTCAATTAAGATGTGCTTTCACCTGTCATAAAACAGATATGTGAGAAGGCAGGTATGCCAATCCACCCCGTGCTTCACTGGGGAGGAAGAGGGAGGAGTAGGAGTCTCTAAATTGACTAACTATGGAGGCCATGTGTAGATTCCACCCAAAAGAACAGTAAGGCGACTGAGCGCTTTGTTTGCATCTCGAAACAATAAAGAAAGACTTATTTGCTTTAAGTCGTTGACACTGCAAGACCCTGAAACTGAATCTTAGCATTATCTAATTTCATTAAATGAGGCATTTGAATACCAGATTCTACAAACACTACGTCTGATTTCCAATTTTTTTAGTACATTCTCCATTCAAAAGCAATGAAGTACAAAGATAACCCCTACTGAAAAACCAAGCAAATTATTATGAGAAAAACTTATTAAAAGTCTGAATATTTTCTTCCAGATTCTATAAACTAACTTTTAAAATTAAAGCAGGTATTGCTATTTTTTGGCAAAAGTTTTTAAGAATTATGTAGCCATATGAATTAACATGTATTCATTATCCTGAACAAGGTAAAATACATATTTTCATGTATGTAATTTGGCAGTATAGTACAATGATGCTAAATTAAAAGAAGGTGATATAGAATGCTTGCTACTTGAAAGCAACCTCCTTCTGAGCTCACACTCAAATGACATGCGATAGTTTCTTTCCTTCTATTTCTTTCTGTTCAGCCTCTTTTGTAGAACAGACTGTGTCCTTCTTTATGCTTTCCAGCTTTCCTTCAAAGCTGTTCTCTTGGAAGCCCCTTTTTTACCTTGTAGTATTGAACCAGTCCCCTGGAGACTCTATAGCCAGAGCCTGTCCCTGTCTAAACAGAAGGAATTGGACTTTCTCTGCCGGGCTGTGATTTTATAATAATATAAATCATCATGGTATGTCCGGCCATTTCTTGTGTTTCACAATGTAGTTACTAAAACCAGTACTTTTCAGTGTAACTTTACAGAAATGGCCTCCGGAAAGCATGGCAAGCATGATGTCCAGGAACTGGGAGCATTTCCTTTACTTGACACTTATGTATTTTACCTGCACCACACAGTTCTCACCCCTCTGTGTTCTTCGCACGTGTCCTCCACACCAGCTGACTTGTTCTTCTTTCCAGTACACGTGAGGCGCCTTGACCTAAGGGTCTCCATCTACTGCAGCACCCTGTGTAAGAGCTACCAGTACCCCCGTTTTATAGATGGGAAAGTGGAGCTCAGTGAGGACAAGTGACCCGCCCAAGGTGACCCTGCAGTGATTGTGAGGGTCCAGGATCCCAACCATCCTAAAGAACCCCACTCCAGCACCCCCTGATCAGCAACAAGTGCCTCTGTGCTCTCAGGCACAGTATTCTTTGCAAGGTTTGCATATATGAAGATGAGGTGACCTTCTCTGTCCAAAATGCCAGATGGCAAGTGAGGCACCTAGCAGCACTGTGCTCCACTGTGTTAAAAAAAAAAAAAGAAAGAAAGAAAGAAAGATAAGAACTAATATTTTTTCATATCCATGCTTACTATCCTGGCAAAAATAGGAAAAGAAAAAAAATGCCTTCTCCCCTTCCTTTCACTCCCAGTAGAAGCTGCTTTTCTGTAAGATGCACTTTTTTTGCCCCCAGGAGCACGGCGCTGCCACGTACCTGTGAAAAATGGCCTGTGCAGAAGGGTCGACAGCCCAAGGACCTCCCACGCTTCCGTCTCTGCGTGGCCTCGTCAGGACCCAGCCGACTCCAGGGGCGTCTACCCCATAGGTGACTTGTCCTATAGGGGTTGCAATTACAGTGAGCAGCACCATCCTCAGTAAGGTTTAGGCTAAGGTGGGGCCCTTGGCTGTGTGTGGTGGGCAGGAAGCGGGTGGCCTCTGTGTGCGAGCTCTCCCAAACCTCAGGGGAGGAGGCTCCCTTCCCAGCCCGTCTGCTGACTTTCATCAAGGGCGCTCATCCTTGGAGGCCAAGAATTACGTTTCTTTCTCTCTCTTTTTGCCTCCTATCTAAGCCTCAATTCTTTATAAACAAACTTGCTTTAAAGCCACAAAGGCTCATGTTAAACCATTTCTTGGGAAAATGGAAACACGTGTAAACACAGGGGGACGTCCCTGGCAGGAATGCACTGTGTGTCAGTGCTGTAAACACAGCCGTGTCTCAAAACTTGGGAATCACGTGTCGCCGGTGTGGTGCAGGAGGGCCACGCAATGTTGCAGACCTTATTCTCCAGAGGACTCTGCTGTAAGCACAGAGGAATTAGAAGTATGCGTGTGGGCCATTTTAGACACCCCAAGCATCCTCCTGGCACAGCAGAGACACTGAGGCCGGGAGAGTAGGGGCTTCTTGCGGCCACAGCAGCAAGCTAGGACCACTGCGTGCACCTGAGACGCCCATAGTCTACACCTTCCAGGCAGTCTGCTGATAACTAAGAGCTGAGGTACCGCTGTCCAGACGGCAAGAGGCAGAATCAAAAGCAAAAGGTAGGGTGGCGGAGGGGTTCAGAGTTCAGTCTCTGGAGTCAGACCTACGCAGTCTTCTAAACAGTGTGTAATCCAACTCTGTGCTACCTTGGGTCAGCTCCTCATCCTCTCTAAGCATCAGCTTCCTCGTGGCAAATAATCACTTTCTGCATAGGGTTAAATAGAATGCTGAGTGCATAACACACTACCTGGTGCGCCTGGTACATAGTAAGTGCCCAATAAGCGCAGCTACAGAGACTTCCCCCATAAATGGGGCCTAAACAGAAGTACATTCTGGATCTCTTCCTGCCAACATGAGTTGGGAAGAGCATCTTCACGTGACTCGCACAGCTACTTAGCTTTCATGGATGCATGGCCGACTTTGTATTTCAGCCTTCAAGATCAGTTAAACTAATTCCAGCAAACTGAACTTCTGAGTTGCATTCTGGTTAATCTGAGCCTTGTCTGGAAATGTGTCGCTTTTTGCACCTATGATGGGACAGTTATGGTGAGAGCTATCATAGCAACCTAGAGGAAGTAGTCGGGAAAGCGCATGAGCTTTGAACCTAGACTTTGCCACCTATTAACTGCATGGCCACGGGAAAGTTCCCGAGCTTCAGGATCATAAGGTATTTCTATTTCTAGTTTTTTGAGGAGGCACCATACCAGTTTCTATAGCGGTTGTACCCTTTTACAATTCCAGCAGGGGTGTGTATGAGTTCCAATCTCCCCACAACCTCACTAGCATTTGTTGTTTTCTGTTCCTGTTTTTGGTTTTTGTTTGTTTGCTTTTTGATCAGTGGCATTTCTGCAGGGGTAAGATGGAATCTCATTGTAGCTTTGATTTGCGTCTGTCTGATAGCTAATGATTGCGAGCATCTTTTCGTGTGTTTGTTAGCTGCCTGAATGTCCTCTTTGGTGAAGTGTCTGTTCATGTCTTTTGTTCACTTTTTGTTTGGATTGTCTTTTTGTTTTTGAGTTGTTGAGGTTTTCTATATATTCTAGAGATTAGACTCATCCGATATGTTGTTGCCAAAGATTTTTTTTCCCAGTCTGTAGGTTCTCTTCTTACTCTTTGTGAAGTCTTGATGGCATAGTATCTAATTTTTAGAGGTCATAGTTATCCAATTTATCTTCTGTTGTTCGTGCATTTGTAATTGTGTTTAATAGACTTTTTATGCCAAAAATCAGGTCTCCTAGTTTGTCCCTGTATTATCTTCCAGAAATTTTATAGTTTTAGCTTTAATATTTAGGTCTTTGATCCGTTTTGAGTTAGTTTTTGTGTATAACGTCAGGTATGGATCCTGTTTCATTTTTCTCCAAATGGATACCCAGTTTTGCAGGACTATTTGTTAAAGAGACTGTTTCTTCCCCATTGAACGGACTTTGACACTTTGTCAAAGATCAGCTCCCTATAAATGGATAGTATTACTTCTGGGTTCTCAATTCTATTCCATTGGTCTATGTATCTGTCACTGAACCAGTACCAGTCTGCTTTGATTACCGTGGCTATATAGTATGTTTTGAGATGGGGAAGTGTAAGGCCTCCTCCTTTGCTCTTCTTCAATATTGCTTTGGCTATTTGGGGTCTCTTCCCTTTTCATATAAAATTGGTAATTAGTTTTTTCCATTTCATTAAAGAATGGTGTTTGAATTTGGATCAGGATTGCATTATATCTATAGATTTCTTTGGGTAGTATTGATATTTTTCATAGTGTTGAGTCTTCTGATCCATGAGCATGGATGCTTTTTCCCATTTATGTAGATCTCTTTTAGTTTCTTGCAGTACTGTTTTATAGTTTTCCTTGTACAAGTCTTTTATATCCTTGGTTAGGTTTATTCCTACGTATTTTATCTTTTTGGGGGCTATTGTAAATGGTATTGTTTCCTTGATTTCCTTTTCGGAGTTCTTGTTAGTGTAGAGGAATCCAACTGATTTTTGTGTGTTGATCTTGTACACTGCCATTTTGCTGACTCCTTCTATTAGATCCAGTAGCTTTCTTGTGGACTCTCTGGGATTTTCTATGTATAGAATCATGTCATCTGTGAATGGGGATAGTTTTACTTCTTCCTTTCCAATTTGGATACCCTTTATTTCTCTTTCTTGCCTTAATGTTCTGGCTAGGACTTCCAGTATAATATTGAGTAAGAGTTGTGATAGTGATCATCCTTGTCTCATTCCCTCTCTGAAGGGGAAGGCTCTCAGTCTTTCTCTATTAAGAATAACGTTGGCTGTTGGTTTGGCATATATGCCATTAATTATGTTGGGGAATTCCCTTCTATTCCTCTTTTGCTAAGGATTTTCATCAGGAAAGGGTTTTGGATTTTCTGCATCAATTGAGATAATGATGTATTCTTTTCCTTTTTTTTTTTTTAAAGTTTATGTGGTGAATTACATTGATTGATTCTCTAATGTTGAACCCCTTGCATACCTGATATGGATTCCACCTGATCATGATTTTTTTTTTTTTTCATATGCTGTTGGATTCTGTTAGCTAGAATTTTGTTAAGAATTTTTGTATCTTTGCTCATGAGGGATATTTGTCTGTAATTTTGCTTTTTTGTGATGTCTTTACCTGGCTTTAGTAACTGTGTGATGCTGGCTTCATAGAATAGCTTGAGAGTATTCCTTCCTTCTATATGTTTTGGAAGAGTTTGAGTAGAATTGATGTCAAGTCTTCTTTGAAAGTTTGATAGAATTCCCCAGTGAAGCCATCTGGACCAGGACTTTTTTTTTGGGGGGGGGGGAGTTTTTTTATGACATCCTCTATCTCTTCTTTTCTTGTGGGTCTGTTTAGGTTTTCTACCTCTATTTGCGTTAGTTTAGTTAGGTAATTTCTAGAAATTTGTCCATTTCTTCTAGGTTTTCAAATTTGTTAGAGTACAATTTTTCATAGTATTCTGTTATAATCCTCTGTCTCAGTTGGATCTGTTGTAATGTCTCCAGTTTCATTTGTAATTTTGGTTGTTTTTTCTCATTTTTTCCTTTGTCACATTGGCCAGTAATTTGTCAATTTTATTGATCCTTTCAAAGAACTTCTAGTCTTATTGATTCTTTCTATTGTTTTTTCCATTTTCTATTTCAGTTATTTCTTCTGATCTTTCTTATTTTCTTTCTTCTGGTAGCTTTGGTCTTCTTTTGCTCTTCCTTTTCTATTTGTTCAAGTTGTTGGGTTAAGTTGTTGATTTTGGATCTCTTATTTTTTAGTGTATGTGTTTATTGTTATAAATTTTCCTCTGAGCACTGCTTTTGCTGTTTCCCAAATATTTTTGGTATGTTGTGTTTTTGTTCTTATCTGAGTCTAAGCATTTTTTTAATTTCACTTTTGATTTCTTCTATAATCCAATAATTTTTTAGTAATATATTATTTAGTTTCTATGTATTTAATTTATTTTCCTTGATCTTCTTGTTATTGACTTCTAGTTTTAAATCATTATTGTCAAAGAAGATGCTTTGTATAATTTCAGTCTTTTTACATTTATTGAGGTTTGCTTTGTGGCCTAAAATATGATCTATTTTGGAGAAAGTTTCATGTGCATTGGAGAAGAATGTGTATTGTGCTACTGTTGCATGGTGTTTTCTATATATAACTGTGAGGTCGAGTGGATTAATAGTGTTGTTCAGATCTTCTGTGTCTTTTTTGACTTTCTTTCTAGTTGTTCAGTCGGTTGTTGAAAGTGGTGTGTTGAAACGTCCTACTATTATTTTAGTAGGAGATTATCTATTTCTCTTTTCAATTTTGTTAGAGTTTGTTTTATAAATTTTGGAGTTCTGGCATTGGGTCCATGAATATTTTTATTTTGTCTTCTTGTTGAATTGACCCTTTAATCATTATATAATATCTTTCTTTGTCTCTTATACTGGATTTTGACTTAGTTTATTTTGGCAGAAATTAATATTGCCTCTCCTGCTCTCTTTTGGTTACTGTTTGCTCAGTATATTTTTTTTCCATCCTTTTATTTTTAATCTGTCTATGTCTTGTGTCTAAGGTGTATCTATTGTAGAGAACACATTGCTGGGTAATTTTTTTAATCCATTCTGCCACCCCCTACCTCTTTACTGGTGCATTTAATCCATTTACATTTAGTGTGATTATCAATAGGTACGAGTTCATTGCTGCCATTCTATTATATCTGTGTGTTTTGTTAATGGTTTCTTTGTTCCTCTTAATTTTCTATATTGAGTTCTTTTTGTATATGGATCTTCTTTTCCTATCATCTATTATTGTTGTTTTTGAGTTTCCTGGGTCTTTTTTATTTTCTTCTTTATTTTAGTGAGTAGATTTATTAATTTCCTTTGTGGTACCCTGAAATTTACCTTTATCCTCCTGTATTGACATCAGTCTGTTTTATCTTAAAATCATATTGACTTCCCCTCCATACAGAAGTTCTGTAACTACACCATTCATTCCTCCTTTTATTCTGAAGTTGTCATTGTCTACAGCTTAGTATCTCTGGTTCCCTGTAATCAATTTTGAATCTTTATTTTACTTTTGTGAAGTCTTTGCCTGAGTTGGTATCTGGATGATGCCGTCGTGTGTCTTCAGGTTGTTGCCTGGTGTTATTGGATCTCTGTCTGAAGGACTCCCTTTAATATTTCTTGTAGGGATGGTCTGGTGGTGACAAATCCTCATAATTTCTGCTTGTCTGGAAATTTCTTAATTTTTCCCTCATTTTTGAAAGACAGTTTTGCTGGATATATGATTTTTGTTGGCAATTGTGTTCTTTCAGGGTTTATATACATCATCCCGTTGCCTTCTTGCCTGCATGGGTTCTGACGAGAAATCAGTGCTTAGTCCTATTGATGCCCCTTTGTCAGTGATATTTCGCTTTTCACAAGCTGCTCTCAAAATTCTTTGTATTTGTTTTGGAAAATTTGATTATGAAATGGCTTGGTGAACTTCTTTTGGGGTCTTTCCTGTATGGGGTTTCTTAGGCTTCTTGGATGAAAACCTTCTCATCTTTCATGATATTTGAGAAGTTTTCTGCACTATATCTTCAATAATTCTCTCTGTACTTTTTTTCTCCTCCTCTCTGGAATTCGTATTATGCACAAATTATTCCTCTTGATGGTGTTCCACATAACCCATAGTCTTTCTTCATTTTTATTCAATCTTTTTTCTGATTGTTCCTCAAACAAATTAGTATTAATGAATTTAGCCTCTATTTCACCGATTCTCTCTTTCATTGATTCAAATCTACTTCTGTATCCTTCCATTGTAATTATCTAGTTCTAATATTTTATTGTTAAGCCTCTGAATTTCTAGTTGTTTTTGTATGGTTTCCATTTGTCTGTTGAGTTTGTCATTCTGTTCTTGTATTGATTTCCTGAATTTTTCTAGGGTTTTTTTTGGGTGTGTGTGTGTGTGTGTGTGTGTGTGTGTGTGTGTGTGTGTGTTTTCCTTGATCTCTTTGTAGAGGCTAAATACTAATCTTTTAAATTTCTCGTCAGATAGTTCTGGTATCAGTTCTTCCTCTGAAAGATTTTTCCATCCCTTTCTCTCGGTCACTTGTTGGAACCATCTTACCCTATTTCTTCATATGGTTTGTTATTTCCTGCTGTCTCTGAGACTTTAAGATATTTTATTTATTTATAGATATATCTTCCCTTACAGAATTGAGCGAAGGAGTGTGAGCAAGTCCTTCCCTGATGTTCACATCAGTGGCAGTTATTGCTTGGTCAGGTTCCCTCCACAGCTCTTGTGGGACAGCCTGGTCCTTCTGCTTTGGTGTTAGCAGTTAGTGTGTCCACCAGAGATCAGGGCAGGTTGTCCTTGTAGCCACAGGGAGAAGGTGCTACCCAAATGGATGGAGAAGGTTCTCTGTGCAGGCTCAGATTAGCTTCTCAGTAGGTGGGAGGAGATCAAGGGGGGGTCTCAGTGGGTGCATGAGGGAATGGTACCTGCTAGTCTTGGGGCGGGGGTTAGGAGAGTGTGAGGGGAAGTGAGTCACCTGCCTGTCAGTGGCGGGGAGGATATGGGAGTGCTCCCACCATTCCCCTGAGGTGGATGTGGTGGGCACTCCTGCTAATCGCTTGGTGGGGCAGGGTGGGAGAGGTGTCTTGGCTGGGTGGAGTTTTGGGGACCACTCCTACTGGTCACTCAGTGTTTGGCATAGTGGGTTCTCCCAGCAGTTTGGGGTTGGGGCAGGGTTTGTGCCACCAGTCCGAGAGTGCATGGCTCAGAGGGCATGCCCCTAGCCCATAAGCACATGGTGAGGGGGTCACTGTCAGTCTGAAGACCCCCAGTGCAGGTGGCTGGGCAGAGGCTGCTTGTTTGTATACCTCCAGAGCAGGTGGCTGGCATGGTGGTTGGGCAGAGAAGGGGCCATCCCTGGTCTGCCATCCTCGGGCACAGGGGGTGGGGTGGTGGGGGGTGCCACTAGTCCACGAGGGTGTGGAGGGGCACTTCTGATCCACGGGCCTCCAACAGGTGGGGCAACAGGGCACAGTGAGTGCCACAAGTGCTCTAAACTTTAGCAGGGTGGGGAGCCCCCCTGCCTGACTCTGGACATGGGTGTAGGGATGCTCCTGCTTGGCAGCACCAGGTGATGGGGGTTTTGGCTGGTTAGATGTGGGGTTGGGGTGTTGCACAGAGGCTGGCTGGGTGGGGGACCTCTAGGTGTTACTCTATGGATTTCCTATTCAGTGAGCATTTCTTATCCAAATGGTCAGGCACCACTGCTGGTGAGTAGTTTGCACCTTGTTCCTGGCTCTGTGGTCATCAGCATTACTGAGGCTTTCGCCTGCCTTCCTGTACTTTCTCTTTTTTTATCTGGTTTGTGTCCTGGTCACTTTGCTTCATTCCAGGTTTGTTTACCCACTATCTCTGGGTTCTGTGGAGATACCTTTCTTTGCATCTCACCTGGGAACACTGCTTGTTTTGTCTTGGTACAGCCATGCTGGGCAGGTTTGAATGGCAGGGCACTGAAGATCAGTAATTCTCTGTGCCCACTGTTTTTGTACAGTCTTTCCTTCCACTCAGCACTTGGTCCATTTCTTTAGCCTTCCACTGGATGCTCAGGGTTCCAAAGTTGTCATCTGATTCCAATTCACTTGTTTTCTTGAGTCTTTGTTGTAAGGGGGGCATTATGAGGTGTTTGACTATGCCACCATCTTAGACCGTCTCCCTGGGAAAGTTCTTTTGATATATAATGTTAAAAGTAAGAGAGACAGGATGAAAAAATATAGATACAGATATAGCTATACAGATCCTTGACCTAATTCAGAGTGAAACTTGTAAATATAAGAAAGGTCAAGTCACTGTTCTCAAAATCCTGAGATTTCCTTGTTTCACTCAGAGAAAAAGCCAGAGTCCTCACCACAGTCTCTAAGGTCTTACGTGGCCTGTACTCTTCTCCTCTTTCATCCCTGACCTCTCTACTCTCCCCTGGCTTCCTCATCTCCTGTCAAACTAGCCTTTGACTGCATCTGAGCCTCAATGAGCATGTTGTCACCTGAGAAACTTGCACTGGCTGTTCCTTCTGCCTGGAAAGCCCTTTCCCAGATCCCTCACCTCCTGTGAACTTTGTGCAAATGTTACCTTCCTAATCAGGTGAATACCTTATTCTCAACACACTACTTAAAATGAAATCCTCACCCACTCTCAAGCACTCCTGATTCCCCTTAGCTGGTTCTATTTGTCTATTCTCCATACCAACAGTCACCTTGAAATTTGCCATATCTTTTACTTATTTATTATGTTTGTCATTTTTGGTTTTCTCCTCCCCAAAAAACGTAAGTGCACAAAGGCAGAGATCTTTGTTTTGTTCACTGATGATATCCTGAGCATCTAGAACTGTTTCCAATAGCCAGGCTAATTAAAACATGTAAATGCAAGTAAAGAAACTACTTGCCGTGTGAAAAGATAATACTATGTTACAAGTTGTTACCAGCAAGTTGTCAGATTATGTTGATTGTTTATTTTTCTTTCCTTTTGTACGTATCACTCTGCTTTTCCATATTTATAAGTTTGAGTTTCATGCTCCAGTTGAAATGGAAAATAATTGTCCTCCTACCTATCTCACGTTCATTGTTTCATTCAAAACATATTTATTGAAAAAATGATTTTTCTTCTACCTGGTAACAAAAGGGTGAACAATTCTTGCTTAATGATAGGAAGATAAGACTAGATATATATGCAGATACAGATACATATGTGTGTATATACTTTAAGAAAAATAAATTTAAGATAGTGATAAGTAACATGAACATTTGTGTGACTGTTGAGAAGCAGACTTGTTAGGACAACTTTAGACACAAGGATTAGGGGAAGGAGGCAGTACACTGAGGCCTGAAGGATAGTGTTCCAGGCAGAGAAAATAAATTAACAAAAGAGAAACAAAAGGAGAATGGTGTGATGGGAGATTTACTCCTTTATTGTGAGGCCCTTGGGTAGATTTAATTCTTGTTCTGAATTATCTGTTTCTCTGCCTATAAGAAGATTATAGCCCTGCCTGTGACATGTTTCTTGCAAGGTCTCCTGGAGGAGATTCCCCTGCCCCATGGATGTTAAGCTTGGCCATATGACTTACTTTGTCCAATGGAATGTGAGATGGAGGGACATTTGCCATATCCAAGCAGAAGCCTTTCGATCCAGTGTGTGTTTTAACCTCCGGTCTCTTCCCACCGCCTCGAGAATGGCATGTCCTAAATAGGATCTGCTTCTTTGATCTGAATCCTGGGTGAAGAAAATACATTGAGCAGACACGGCCTGGTGCACAGCCATCACCATCAAAATGTAGCATGAGTGAGAAATAAAAAGGTGTTGGTGCAGACCACTGAGATTTTAGCATTATTCTTCATTATGGCATGACCTTGAAAAACTGACTACTGTATAACCAGTAAAAATGCTTTAAAAACTATGAAGTGCTCTACAAATGAAACAGGTTATTAATAATTCCAAGAAACATCCATGGTCCACAATGGATCGCTCCTTTCTGAAAGGCCACTCCTACACTGACCCTGGGCTGGGTTACAGGATTTGCTTTGGCCCATGGGACATGAACAAATGTGGTGTGAGAAAAGGCTTTAAAAGTCCATGGGCATTGGGACTTGCCTTCTTTCTTGCTGTTTGATGAACCCAACCCCCATGAGAAGAAGCCCATACTAGCTTGCTGGAGATCTGTAGCCCAGATGACAGCCAGCACCAACCACTAGACATAGGAAAGAAGTCATCTTAAACTATCTAGCCCCAGTCAAGACTCTAGATCAGTGTCTAATAGAACTTCCTGCATGATGGAAATGTTCTATAATTGTGCTGTTTCATATGGCAGCACAGTACTAGCTGATGGTAGCTGTATGAGTGACCCTAGACAAGATCAGAAGAAGAAATGTCTAATGACTAGAATCTAAATTGCTGATCCACAGAATCAGGAACCAAATAAATGGTTGTTGTTTAAAGGCACTAATTTTTGGAGAGGTTTGTTACACATTAATTAATAACTGATACACTATCTCTAAGTATATAACTAAAAACTCTTAAATCATTGCTTGCCTCCAAATTAGAGTCAGACTTATTTCTGGCAATTATGTTATTTCAATATAGAAACCTCTACTTATTTCATTTTTAGATTCTACTTTGAAGTGGTACAAATTCCTACATAAAGAATTTATTCTCCATCCTCCTGAAATATAATATGTTTCCTGAAAGTCATGTGGTACCTGTTCTCTGGCCAAACAAAATACATTTGGATCTGGGAACCAACAGTGAAATCTGGACTAGAAATTGTGATCAGTCCTTACCCATTAAGAAAGCATTCAGACAGTGTAGTCATAGCTTAAACCCTTGTCTCGTAGCTTCACATTTCAAGTTTAACATCTTAGGGTTAAGAAAAGGAAATGAATACGGCTATGAAACAAGATCCACAAACAAGATAAAGAATCAAAGCATAAAATTCAAGTTAAAGACCACCCAGAAGCTCCCATTTAGGACTAAGGCAGCAGACCATATGTGACCCTTGGAATAACTGAGCAAGCTTGTCTGCTGCACTCTACATCCTTTCATGGATCCAAGCAGGTCATCTGACTGATGTTAACTGAGGGACCCTTTCCAAGCTGGGATCACGTTCTCTGATGGAATGCTTCCCGGGCACATCCAGCAAATGCAATGAGATAGAACTCTTGAGGCAATCATTGAAAGGGGCTGAAATAGAGCATTGCTCCAGAAGGCTTTCCCTCCCATCAACACAGCTGCTGTTGGTGATTCCATAGGCTTGAGTAGAGAGGAGCAGACAGTGCCCAGGGCAGAGAGCCATGGGAGCCAGGAAGCACATCAGCCGTTGGTTGGGGACATCCTCTCTGCGGCTATTTCTTCATTTGTAAGATGGAATACTGTCTGTGCTGGGCTCATTGACAGGCCTGCCTTGAGTTTGAAAAGAAAAAATGAGCTTATTTTTGAAAGTGCAATGAAACCATAAAGGATTATTGTTAATAGTATTTCTAACTCAATTATCTGTCTCATTTAAATTTTTTCCATCTCTATTATTTGTACTATAAATGTATAGTTCCTAACTGCTATAACTTCACTAAATAGCAAGCTTTTAAAATGCAGTAACAGACTGAAAGAAGCCTTGTGCTTCTTCATTCCGACATCATTAAAAACAAAAGCTTTTCCTAGGCATAAAGATAAAAGAGGTTCCCTGATTTCCTTATCCTGAGTCGCTCCTCCCCAGCGTCTATGACCACTGGTCCAAGAACAGCCTCAGATCAGGAAACTGAGGCAAAAGCTAGGCTGCCGCCCCAGCAGAACACATGGAGCAAGCAGCGGAGAGGCCAGAATGAGACTATGGGGAGGCTGGAGCCAAAATGAAAATATGCCAACATCAGCTGTTCCCCACCACCCCAGCCAGGGCATGCACACTAGCATGTAAGTGTGTGTGAGAGTGTGATTGTCACTGTGTGAGTGCATATGTCACACACACACTCACTGTGTGAGAGTATGTGTATCATTGTGTGTGTGTGTCACTGAGTGTGTGAGACTGTGTCACTGTGTGTAACTGGTTTTGTTTGAGTGTGCATGTGAGCATGTTTCAGTAAGTGCCATTGTGTGTGTCACTGTACGTGTTTGTGAGTGTTGTGTATGTTTGTCCCTGTTTGAGTGTGTGAGTTTGTGTGAGTGTTACTCTAGGTATGTGAATGTCACTGTGCGAGTGTGTGAGGGTGTGTGGAGGCATATCACTGTGTGTGAGAGTGTGTATTCGCTGTGTGATGAATTACTGTGTGTATGTGTGTGTCACTGTGTGTTTATCACTCTTTGTGTGTGTACACACAACCACTGGTGTCTGAAAATAACCCCAGTGAACACCAGCACCTTTCCAAGAAGATTTCCCTGACTCCAGCTAATGTGTAATGGGAAAACCCCAGACCTGGGAGGAGGAAGAGGCCCGGATTCCTGTACTGTTGGTGTCTGATGCTGAGCACCCAAATCTCTTCTCTGGACCTCAATTTTTTCACTCATAAATGAGGGGCTTAGGTTTCTAAATCATGTTTGTTTCCTCAAAAGATGTCAGAATCAAGATGCCTTGATTCTAACTGCTTTCTGAGATACTAGGTGAGAAAATGCTGTAGTGAACACGCAGAAGTGCTATTAATCTTCTGTCCTTTCCCAGAGCCTCCAGGAGCAGTCAGCCTCTTGAGTTTGCATCGTATTGTCCTTTCCTTTCTAACATATTGGGGAACTCTTTTTTTCCTCCTCTTGAGGTTACTCAGGCAGGGGAGCAGGGGGTTCCTGGAGCAGGAATTAACAGAGGAAAAGGGTGAAATGCCTTTTCCCGTACGAGTAAATGCCGAGAACAGCAGCACCCAGCACTCTCCTCGTCTGTCTCCCTTGTTTTCTGTGACATTAGGCCGTCTTGCTGCCAGAGACATGTAGTACAACAAGGCACAGCTGAGTGAGGGTGGAGGCTGGGCCAAACACATCCCTTTCTAGAGTGAGCACCTCTGCCACCACGCAAAGGAGGAAAGGGGTAGCACCAGCATTTCTCTGCTATGGCCCACCTTCACAACAGCGGCTGCCAAAACTGGCATCACCTTCTTCACCATGTAACCAGATGCTACAGGGTCCATGGAGAGAGGTCAGGAATGCTGCACCCCATCTCCGACAGACAGTGTCCTCTCTTCACAAACATTTACAGCTGCAACTTTCTATTTCTGGAAACCCTCCTCCTTTGGCTACCCTAACACATTTTCCTGGTTCTTTTCCCATCTCTCTGAGCACTCCTTTGCCAATGCCTTCTCTTCCTCATCCCCTGTAAGTATGGATGTGATGGTTAATTTTATGTGTCAACTTGGCTAGGCTATAGTTCCCAATTGTTCGGCCAAACACTAGTCTAGTTGCTATTCCATAATGTAATGTAATGTAATGTAATCGATCAATTCGTTAAAAAAGAAGTTTCCCTAGGGTATGTTCTGCCTCCAGAATATAAATATTTAGACAGAACTTTACTCTTCACTCTTTACTCCATCCTCTGACCTATGGATCTTGGGATGCAAGCCTGCAAGAGTCTCCAGCCTGTTGCCTAATGTATATATTTTGGACTTGCCAGTTCCCTATAATTGACTGAACCAATTCCTTGAAGTAAATTTCTATATATACATATACTACACATACATACACACACACACAAATATACACACATACATACATATATACACATACACACACAAACACATAAACATATACATACATACACACACACACACACACACACACACACATACACTGTGTATATTATATGCGTATTCTATAGATACACACAATGGACTTGCCCAATTTAATCCTCATCTTTTTTTCCTGCATTCTCAACAAGATCTTCCTGGCCAAGCTCTCCCGCTCTGACAGCTTTCCTCAGCATGCTCTAATGATGCACAAATTCTGGAACTCCAGGCTCTGAAGACAAGTACATGTAGACCCCTCCGCTTGAATGACCTGCAAGCTCAATATGCCTTATATTGAACAAACTCATACCTCCTACACCTATTCTTCCTCCTCTAATCCCCTTCTCCTCAAATGTCATCAGTATCTCTTTGGAAAATATGCCAATTCACAGAACCTCCGTTGGACTTGCTAAATACATCCAACCTGTTACTTTGCCACCATCTGTGTAAATTCAAGCTTCATTAAATTAATTCTATCTATTCTCCCCTTTTGATTCTCACTGCCTTAGTTTAGGTTCTCTGTCCACCTTGCCAGGATTACTGCCACGATGGCCTACTTAGTTTTACTTTCTCTTGATCCTCCTACCTCCATTTAATTCTGCACAAATATTCAGATGAACCTTCCTTGCATACACACTAGATCAAAACCCACATTTACTTATAAAATGAGGTTCAATGGCCATATTAGTAAAAGAGGGCTGCCTTATTTGCCCTGCTTCCTTTGTATGATTGGCCTCAAAGTGGGTGTTTCCTGCCTCCTCCTACTTGCCACATCTCTCTGCCCTTAGTCATGCTGCCCTCTCCGGCTGCCTGGCCATGTCTCATATTCCTCAAGACCCAGCTACCTCCGGCATGAAGTCTTAGACAACAAGTGTGCATGTGGCGTATGACATGACTATTAGATGCCAGTGATTATAGCAAGTATCTTCCCACTGTTCCAGCAACACTCAGAAGCCCTCAAAACATTAGCATGATGTTCTTGGAAATAAGCTGAAATTACACTTAAGACAAGAAGCAAAACCCCAGAGATGATTCTGATGTACTTTCAGAAAGATTAAGATGACTGTGGAAAAAAAAGGTTTCTTGTCATATATATCAGAGATCAAATTTAATATTGTCTTCAAATGATACACCACAATTTCCATGAGACTTTTTTCTCATGGACTGTTTCTTATCCAGGTTAATTTTCTGGAGAGATATAAAAATGAGAATACATTATTCAATAAACGTTGTTGTTAGGTGCCATCAAGTCAGTTCCAACTCATAGCGACCCCATATACAACAGAACGAAACATTGCTCAGTCCTGCACCATCCTCATAATTGTTGCTATGCTTGAGCCCATTGCTGCAGCCATTGTGTCAATCCATCTGGTTGAGGGTCTTCCTCTTTTTTACTGACCCTCTACTCTACCAAGCATGATGTCCTACTCCAGATACTGGTCCCTCCTGATAACATGTCCAAAGTACATGAGACAAAGTCTCACCATCCTCGCTTCTAAGGAGCATTCTGGCTGTACTTCTTCCAAGACAGAATTGTTCGTTCTTCCAGGAGTCAGTGGTATGTTCAATATTGTTTCCAACAGCATAATTCAAAGGCATCAATTCTTCAGTTTTCCTTATTCATTGTCCAACTTTCACATGCATATGAGTGATTGAAAATACCATGGCTTGGGTCAGGCACACCTTTGTCCTCAAAGTGACATCTTTGCTTTTTAACACTTTAAGAAGTCTTTTGCAGCAGATTTGCCCAATGCAATATATCATTTGATCAATGAGCATAAAACTTTAATATTTCACAATTGTAAAGCACTTTAATATCAACATTTATTCCTATATGATAGAATTCAAAATTTTATTGCCTTTCATAGAAGTTGCTCCATGGTTAGAACCAGTTGTTCTTAATATGTCTTAACAGGACCTTATTTGTCATGTTATGGGATGTGTTGCCTCTCGTTCAAGCACTGTAGGGACATTAGAGAGCTGTACACATGACAGAGGTGGGACAGCTCCTGCGACAAAGCAGGGTGCCGAGGGTTAGGGGATTTGCACTAGTTATCTGAGTTCACACAGGTATCCCTCTATTCTTACTGTTAACCTGGTCATATCTTCTCCCTCTTTTCCATGAACATAACCTCTTTTCTGTTTTTATCTCTACGAACAAATATTGTCTTATTCTACCTCATCTTTACTCTCATAACCCATTCATATCCTTTAAGAAACATGTAGATCAAAAAAAAAAAAAAAAAAAAAGACCAGGCTTGCAGGTGTGACAGAGACTGGAGAAACTGAGAATATGGGCCCTGGACACCCTTTAGACTCAGTACTGAAGTCACTCTTGAGGTTCACCCTTCAGCCAAAGATTAGATATGCCTATAGGGCCAACGATAAGACACGTGAGGAACGTGCTTCATAGTTCAACCATGTATACAAGACTAAATGGGCACACCAGCCCAAAAGCAAAAAGGAGAAGGCAGGGAGGGACAGGAAAACTGGACGAATGGAAACCGGGAAACTGGGGTGAAGAAGGTGAGAGTGTTGACACAACACGAGGTTGGCAATCAATGTCACAAAATAATTTGTGTATTAATTGTGCTTAATGAGAAACTAATTTGCTCTGTAAACTTTCACCTAAAGTACAATTAAAAAAAGAAGAAGAAGAAGAAAAGAAGAGAAACAGGTAGATCATGAGTCCTCAAGAGTAAGGTCAGATCCTTCTCTCTCTGTATATATGTATAATCCTTCTCTCTCTGTATACATGTATAATCTTCCAAATAATTTAAGATAAAGATAATTAATGTGAACACTGTGTGACTGTTGAGATGTGTTGGACAACTTTAGATACAAGGATTAGGGGAAGAAGGAGGCAGTGCACTGAGACCTGAAGAGTGTTGTTCCATGCAGAGACAACAAGTGAGACAAAAGAAAAACAAAAGGAGGCTGGTGTAATGGGAGTTTCACTCCTTTATTGTGAGGTCCTTGGTAGACTTAATTATTGTTCTGAATTATATGCTCTTCTGCCTTTAGAAGGAGCCCTGTTGACACAGTGGTTAAGCACTTGGCTGCTAATTGAAATCTTAGCACCCCACCAGCCGCTCCGTGGGAGAAAGATGTGGCAGTCTGCTTCTGTAAAGATTTACAGTTCTACTCTGTCCTGTAGGGTCGCTGTGGGTCAGAATCAACTTGATAGCAACAAGAGCCTTTAGAAAGATTATAACCCTGCCAGTGACAGTTTCCTTCCAGGGCCTCCTGGGGGAGGAGATTTCCCAGTTGGACATTCCTGTGGCCCAAGCAATCCAGTTTCTATTTTTCAGAACCATGCATGCCTTCCTCATCGACCCGAAGAATTGCCTTACAGTATTTCTCAACATTTTGGGAGGCCAAACAAAAAAAACAAAAAGTCATATTGATAATTAGATCTTATAGAAAAATTCTTCTCCCTTCTTAAAGGATCATGTGGTATATATTTTCTTAAAGAGTTGGAACAAATTAACATTTCTTCAGATAATTGGGTGCATCTGAGTGTTGGAAGAATGGAAGACATCACACCAGGGCTGGACGCCCCATGTGTGTGGTCTCAGGGCTGTACTCTGATAGCTCTGCACAAGCAAAGGACAGCGTTAGGTCTGAACTTGAGCTTTTAGAACCCAATGGTTATCATGAAGCTCAGCTTCTAACACTGGCAAGGGTTCCAGTTTACCCATTCTCTACCATAGCCCTTACTGTTGAGGCTGGAACTCATGAATCAGACTTATCCACATTTTACAAACTCAACAAGACTACTCCAGATGCCCTCTTATAATGAACGTATAATATTTTCACATAGTATTTGGACTTTAGGCAAACCGAGTTGGTAGAAATAAAAGTTTATAACCTCAATCGTTTTAGCTTCATGCGTTTGAAAATGTTTTTGAGCAAGATATTATACCTGAAGATGTGACCTGCATTCAAATATTTGAAAAGCTGAAATCTGGCAGTATTTGAAAAGCTGAAATCTGGCAGTATTTAATCTACACTCGGTGGCTGGGTAGCAGGCACTTCCAGAGCCCCCAGATCCCAGCTCTGGGCACCCATCCTCAGCATCTAATGCTACCTACATCTTTACTCAGAGGACTGTTTTGGGGATACTGGGGCCATGTTGCTTATTTGAAGTGCCTGGGAGTTTACACCCCAATGTAGCCACCAAAAATACCTAGCTGGTGCAGGAATATGAAAGCCCAGCTCCCTTGCCTGGGATAGGGGCAGGTGGGAAGGGGCATAAATTCTGTAGATTGACTGGGGGTCCTCCAAACTCCCCATGGATCAGGCCCAGTCCAGACTTTTGCTTGAATCTTACTTGACTCCTTCTCTTCCCTCCATCTTTCCCCTACTCCTTTACTGATTTCTTCTCAGAGCAGTTCCCTTAATAAAGCTGTCACATGTGAAACCTTGATTCAGTGTGTCTTCTTTGGGAGAACCTGGCCCAAGACAAGTCCTAAAGGACAGGATCAAGACCAATAAGTGGAAGCTATAAGAAAGTAGATTGTGTTTGGCTAAATATAATGAAGAACTACCCTTTTCATGGTGCCATTGATAAAAGGAATAATGTTTTTCCTATCACTGAGGGTATTCAAGCCAATAGTAAGGGATTATACCTTCCCTTATGGTTGGATCAAACCTAAAAATAGTTATTTCAAATAATGTTGATGTTGACCATGAACCTCCTTTGCTGGAGTAGGTGGTCTTTAGACATAAACATATTCTTGACATGTTTCTCATCTTTTATAAGAGAACATCTGTCAGAGGCCATTGGTAGGGCCACGCAGACTCATGGCACACACCACCACCGAGTGTATGTAGATGGCACCCCCAAGAGCTGTGCAGAGCACAACTGTCAACAGTGACTCTGATGTCAAAGTATACAGCTCGGTGCCCACATTTCAAGTAAGCATGGTCCCACTCGCTGATAGAGTGCCATCAAGGGGCTCTTGCATCAAAATAGGGTTGGATTAGATGCCCTCCAGGGTCGCTTCCATCTCCAAGAGACAACACTTCCCATGATCATCAGCCACTTGAAACTTGACACAGGGCCATGACTCACAGGCTCCTCCTTTGGCGGACTCTGATTACACACGTAAAGCAGGCAGGTGTTCTTGATCATGGGGAAGGAACTTGATGCTCCCAGCAATGCTAAGCTTGAGAAATGGCAACTTATCTAATGCTCTCAGATAGCGTATCTTTCCTGGTATTTGCCCCTGAAGAGATGCATGAAAAGGGACAATGAGAGTTCCAAGCACCTGCCGAGGCCTGAGTTGGGTTGGGCTTGCCAACAGAGGCTGTGGGGAATGCTCAGAGCCATAAGAGCTGTGTGTCATAGCTAATTGAGGCTAGTGTAACAGATACAAGTTCTGACAGTGCAGCTATGCAAATTGGAAATACCTTTGGCTCACCAATTAATTCTCTTCTGCTCTTTGAGTTTCATAGTAAGCAACAAGCTAAAATACCATGTGGTCTCTGAATCAGAGCACTGTAAGAGATGCTTTATTGCAGCACTACCTGGGTGTATGATGATCATTCGGCAAGAGCTTCCCAGATGTTTTTCAGAACCAAGCCTCTTCTTCATAATAGATGGTGTAGAACTTCAGGGTCGAAATCTACTGCAGTAATAAAAAATATAATCACTCCATGTACTACTACCGAGATCATCAATGATCTGAATGCCTCACCTTTTTACAGCATCGTCACAGATACAATACTCAAAATGCAGAGAAAATTTTTTCCCTTTGTGTAATATTTTTTCTTGTGAAACAGTCTTCCTTATAAAGCTATTGTGAGTAAGTTCTCTTTCAGATGAGACTTTAGAAGGAGCAGTAATTTTTGCAGAGATTATTGAGTTAGAGTTAGAAAAAAAACTGTATGCTTTTGGTAGAGATAACACAGATGCAGATTTTGGTGACTGTTTGCATAAAGGTGCAAACCAAAAAAAAAAAAAAAAAAAAACCATTGCCACCGAGTCGATTCCAACTCATAGCAACCCTATAGGACAGAGTAGAACTGCCTATAAGGTTTCCAAGGAGTGGCTGGTGGATTTGAACTACTGACCTTTGGGTTAGCAGCTGAACTCTTATGTTTATTCCAAGTTGAAGCAAAGCATGAATGATTCTATGGAAGGGTTGTCTGTCTTGCCCATGTTCTATATAATGTGCTCAAACAGCACCTGATGTCCTTTCTATTGATATTAAAGTAATTGTTCTATAACTTTAACTTGTGTACTGTTTGAACTGAGTAGTTGAAGAATTTTAATAGTTTTGTTGACATTCAGTAGTGTTCAGTTTTATCATATTCAAACCTGCTGGCTTTCTCCAACAGATGCAATTGAGAGAATTCTCAGTTTATTTGAAGCAACTGAAATCATACACTAATGCTGAAAAACCGACCCTAAAATTCATGTTGATTTCTTCTTTAATAATCCAATGAGCGACACCTACTCATTTCTCCTTTATAGCTTTTGTTATCTCTTTAGCAACTGGATTATGCAAATTAAAAGAAGAGTAAAAAGTGCTATTGAAGTATTCCATTACCTAAAGGAACTTGTCGTAAGTGTTACAGAACTGATGAAAAATAGTGTCAAGTTTGTTCTTCAAAAGGACATTTCCTATGAGCAGGAAAAGAAATTCTGACTCAAAGTGGAAAATCATTACTCTATTTGCCATGACTGTCTTAAAAGGAATACAGTTTATTCCTTTAAGAAGTCTTTTTCTTATACATAAATGTTACTAAATGGTCTTCCAGTGTGGGAATGAGTGTTGAAGAAGGGATTAAGAATTGACAATGTACTCTTTCTCGTCACTGGATGTCTTAGTCATCTAGTGCTGCCGTAACAGAAATACCACAAGTGAATGGCTTTAACAAAGAGAAATTTATTCTCTCACAGTCCAGTAGGCTACAGGTCCAAATTCAGGGCATCAGTTCCAGGAGAAGGCTTTCTCTGTCAGCTTTGGAGAAAGGTCCTTGTAATGCACCAATCTTCCCTTGGTCTGGGAGCATCTCAGCGCAGGAACCTCAGGTCCAAAGGACACGCTCTGCTCCTGGCACTGCTTTCTTGGTGGTATGAGATTCCCATGTGTCTCTGCTCACTTCTCTCTTTTATATCTCAAAAGAGATTGGCTTAAGACACTCTCTAATCTTGTAGGCCTCTTCAGTATAACTGCCACTAATCCATCTTTATATCATAGTGATTGAATTTATAACACATAAGAAAATCACATCAGATTACAAAATGGTACACAATCATACAACACTGGGAATCATGACCCGGCCAAGTTGACAGATATTTTTGGGGGACACAATTCCATCCATGACACTGGACAACATTTCAAAAAGTTTTTCATCAGGAGACGCAATATAAATCCTGAAAAATGGAAAAGCACATGATGCCATGAAACATGGTTTTATGTGTTTCAGTGAATCAAATACCAGTGCTTGTTCAGTATACAAGCTCATAATGCTAAAACTGAGCATATTTTCTCATTAATGAATGCTCAATAGGGAAAAGAATGAAATAAGGTACATGTGACTACTATGTAAGGTTTGTTACAATGTAAATAGAAAATAAAGTGTAACTGCAAACAAGGAACTATTAAGGGTAGCCAAACCATCAGGGAAATATAAGTAAATACAAAAGAATGTAATTTAAGTACTTAAAAATTATTTTGGATGAATAACAACTGGCTTTTAGTATAATTGTGCTCTGATAATTTTCTTTTATCTTCATGTACATATGCATAAGTAATACATGTCCAAGACTCAACTGGTCCAAAACCAAATGCCTAATCTCTCTTCCCAGCCCACTCCACATACCATGCCCTCCTTCAGCTAATTGCAAGGCTACCATTCCAGTTGCTCAGGCCAATGATTTGGAGTCATTCTTGACTTTGATCTCTCTTACACTGGCCCTGTTCAGCCCATCAGCACATCCCATTGTTCTCTGTTTAGAATACAACCATCATTTGCACTTGGTCAGAGCTACTTACATCCCTAGCTTGAATTACAGTTAAAGCCTTCTGATTGGTCTGCTAAGTTCAGCCCTGTCCTCTAAAGTCTGTTCTCAATACAACAGCCGGGAGTGAAAGCTCTGCCTGCCCTGGGGCTGGTCTCCTGGGTGTCCATGCAGTCACCCTTTCATGGTGTACCTGCACTTCCTTCCTTCCTTCTACGTCTTTTGGTTGATACAAGAGTATTCATTGTAGCATTTGTGCCTCTGTTTTGCAAATTTAGAAACTCATTTTCCCCCAGGTTATCCAGGGTAATAACCCCTTGAAGACTCAAGCTGAACAAGTCTCCCCAAAGCAGATCAATCAGAATGCCTTTTCATTCATTTACATACAGAGAGTAATACCTGGCTTGATAATCAGGGCTCTCTGGTGGAAATTGCACTAGACAATCATGAATTCATCAAATTTCAAGATTAAAATTAATCATGCCCTCCACTCCCCTACCCACGTGTTTATTCTCTCTGTGTGTTTCAATCCTCTTCATAACCAAATTAACCAACACACAGCTCAGGAAGTTGCTGCTAGGATTAGAATAAGTTAAATTGTCAAGATTTCCACATTGATTTGGGATACGCACATATTACACTTCTAGGGATGCTTCCTGTGCGCAGAAGCTTTGGAATCAGAGTTTTCTCCCTAGACAGTATTACAGTTTCTGACAGATGCTAACATTTGTCTCCTCCTGCACTCAGATCTCAGGGACACCGCTCTTCTGTTTTGAACACAACAGTGACTTTAGACCAAACCACGGGTAAGTGCCAGCAATCTATACATTGTTATTGTTATTGGTTGCTGTGGAGTCATTTCCAACTCATAGTGACTCCATGTATAACAGAATGAAACATTGCCAAGTCCTGTGTCACAGAGATATCACTGGTGCGCTTGAGCCTATCCTTGTTGCCACCGTGTATTTTGAGTGTCTTCCAACCTAGGGCTCATCTTCCAGCCTATTTTCAATAATCTTTTGTTGTGATCTGTAAAGTTTTCATTGGCTAACTTTTGAAGTAGATGGTCAAGTCTTTCTTCCTAGTCTGTCTTAGTCTGTACTTTCCACTGAAACCTGTCCACTATAGGTGACCCCGCTGGGATTTGAAATACCAGTGGCAAAGCTTTCAGCATCACAGCAACATGCAAGCCACCACAGTATTACAAAGCAACAGAATGGTGGTAGTTCTATACATTGGAAGAACTTTATGAGCCTGTCTAGATGTGGCATTCTGCAGTTTCCTAAGGACACACCCTAGTCACCTTGGTTTGACTTCAGAAAATATCATCTCTCCTACCATGTCACTCCTGGCGATGGATGAGCTCAGCCGTTTTCTGAGAGTTCTCAGTAGCAGTTGGATTCATCCAGATCCGTTTAGTTCCAAATAACATGAATCAACTCAACCTGGCTTAAGCAAAGTGACAAACAACAATCATTGTTCATGCTCAGGGGTAGCCCTCAGACACCACTCTGCCTCTGGGAGCCCAAACATTTCTAGGATTTGGACTCTCTCTCATCAATCCTTTGTTCATCTGGCCCTTGTTTTAATTTTATTGCAGGCTTCAAGAGGATCATCTGATAGAAAACATCATCCTCTCCTTATGTCTTGGATTGGTTTTGGTGGGTTGGGTTGGCTCCCTACACCTGGGGAAGGAATATACTGATTGCTGAGGTCTGGGAGAGGTGATCCCTCTGATCAAAACAAGGAGGTCTTAGCAGAATAAGGAAAAAGAGACTCCTACATCAACTTTGTTTTCAGGACAATCTTTCTGGACCTCTCTCATCCTGAGCTGTGTGCCTTCTTGGTGCCAGTACCACTGATACCCTGAATCCAACCCCTCATTTCTGTGCTGTGCTTGAAACCGCTGATGCCTCCCCTTTGGCTACCACAAACTCTAATCTCTGTGTGGCTCAATCCTTGAACCCCTCCCCCGTCCCCAGCCTTAATCCTTATATTGTTCTGTTAATCCAGGTTCTTGAAGATCTCTCCGGCCTGTGGACAATGATGGGGTCACAGTACAAATGATAATCCCCATTCCGCTGTCTCTTGCCCCGTCTGCTCAAGCAGGTTCTCAGCCTCTGAAAAGGACCTTAGTTTTCTGGGGTTGCTTATACAGTTGCCAGGGACATTGCCCTGTCACCACCATGCCTTGAGCACATTGATCACTACCCATGAGCAACCTCTGGTCCACTGGCCACCTGCAGCTTCCACCAAGCCTCCACTGGGACCATCTGTTTGACAGGGAACCTACTCTTGCCTGCTGGGCATGACAGTTTCCTTTGAATACAAGTTTTATGTTAGAACAGTTTTAGATAAAAAAAAATTGAGACTATAATAAAGAAAAATTGTATATATAGTAAATAGAACGAGCAAGTACCCCACATCTAGTTTCCTCTATTACACACCTTACATTTGTCTAATATATACATTACAATTAATGAACCAATGCTGAAATATTATTATTTACTGAAGTCCATACTTAATCTGAATCAGTTTTTACCTAACGTCCTCTTTCTGTCTCAGGATCTCATCCAGGGTACCACATTTAGTCATCATGTCTCCTTAGGCTCCTCTTAACTGTGACAGTTTCTCAGACTTTTCTGGTTTTTGATGACGTTGAAGTTCTTTTTGTTTGTTTTGACATTGACGGTTTTGAGGAATACTGGTCAAGTATTTTGAAGAATGTCCCCGATTGGAGTTTGTCTGATGTTTTTCTCATGATTATGCTGGAGTTACGGGTTTGGGAAAAGAAGACTGTAGGCATGGAGTGCCATTCTCATCACATCACATGTATTGCCATGACTTACTACCGTTGACGTTGACCCTGATCACCTGGCTGAGATGGTGATTGTCAGGTGTCTCCACAGTACAATGAATCTTTTTTTCCTCCTTTGCCATGCTGTGCTGTATGAGATGGAGTCACTATGTGTGTCCCTCCTGACTGAGGGCAGAGTACTCACATAACACACATGACATGTGTACCCCTGCCCCACAGTCCCCACGGCTATGAATTCCTCAAGTCCTTGTTACTAGAAGAAGCACAGTTACTTGAGTGTAGATGGGGCTCAGTAAATGTCTCCGGAAACGGCACAGTCACCTTTGCCTGAAGAATCTTCGCTTTCCAAAGATGTACCACATTCCTCCGTGTACTTGGCAGGCCCTAGGTCAAAGCTTGCTTTGGTAACAGCCAGAAAATGCTCAAGAGCTTCCCTGGCACAACCAAGAGAATGTGCACTTTCCCTTTGAAACTCCAGCAGCAACTGTTGCTTCCATCAGCATATACACACAAAAAGTAGGCCAATATTTGTAAAAAAAAAAAAAAAAAAAAAAAAAAGGGTTCAATCTTCAACCAGGGTTTAGACTTGCTTCATGTATGAGAAAAACTTCGTGTGGCTCTGTGCTCCCCAAAATCAAAAAACACACCCACCTTCTTTCACACCTGACCCAGAAGACTGGGTGTCACATGGTAGACCACGGACAAGCTATTAAAATTTCCTAGGTTTAGTGTTGTTTAGATCCTTACAAGTGCCCGCATTCCAACCCACAGTGAACTTTAAAGATTAAAAGTGGCTTACCTTTTGCTAGAACCCCTGGTAGTGTAGTGGTTAAGTGCTACAGCTGCTAACCAAAAGGCTGGCAGTTTGAATCCACCAGGTGCTCCTCGGAAACTCTATGGGGCAGTTTTACCCTGCCCTATAGGGTCGCTATTAGTACGAATTAACTCGAAAGAAATGGGTTTGGTTTTTTTTTTTTTTTTTTTTTTTTTTCCATCTTCTGCAAGCCAGAGCTCTCCTGAGATCCAGCTGGACAAGGTACTTTCGGAGAACAACTGGCTCAGCTGCTGGGGCTACTGCCTCAGCTCCACAAGCTGGCCCTGGGTCTGAGAGCAGGAAAACAAGCTTGCTCCTGCTGAGAATGAGCTCACACTCACAGCGCAGGAGTGTGGCCACTGATATTTTTACCTTTGATCATTTTAACTCTAGGAAAGTAGTTTCTGAATGTCTAAGAAGGTACTTAACAAGGGCAGATCAAGCATTTATCCTGAAACATCCCCTTCACTCCCCTCACACACACACACACCTGTTTGTACCTCTCTGCTCTTGCCCACCTGTGCCAGCCGTTCCTCAGGAAAACTCCTGTCCACATGGCATTGGGGTCCAGGGTGCCTTGCCATCTTCAGGTCATGACATGGCTGATTCCATGACCCCCTGCGCCATAGCATCTTCACTCACTGTTCAGTCAGGATCATGCTGGACTTTGGCCATGGGTGAGAATGTACTTTGTAACCTGCAGAGGGCTGTGCCCTGAAGAGCTGCTGGCCCTGGGGGACTTCTCTCAAAAGTGTTGGTCCTCCTGTAGCTCAGGCCAGCCTCCTCTGCCACCCTGGTCAGCCCCACCCAAAATCCGTACTCTGTACTGCAAGTTACCCAAATGTGTTCCAGGACATAAGCCTTGTGGCCAGAAACCTGAGTGTTCAACCATCTGGAGCTCTGGACAGCTTATTTGGGGACCAGTCTTGGCTGGAAGACTGGATAGCGCTCCAAGGCAGCCGAGCACCCCTAGCTGCCTCCTGCAGGCCCACCTTCCTCCTGTGCCAAAGATATCACCATACTCCCATCACTAACATCCATCAGGCACCAGGCCAGCCCACACATCTCCCGCTGTCCTTCGGAGCCTTGCCTCCCCTCTCCATCCAACCCCAGCATCGTCCATACCACAACCATTGCCCACGCAGCCCACAATGTGGCTTTCTAGCTAAGCTTTTGCTTCTGCAGCACCCACTTCCTGCTCCCCAGGCACTGAGTAAACCATGTAGACCCCCACTCCACCCATCGGCTTGGGACCAGACTCACCAGTATGGTGTAGCCCCCCCCCCCCCATCCCACTCTCACTCCGGTGCAAGCCACGTTCCTACCACTCCTCAGTACAGTGCCAGCCAGGGACTAATATGGAAAATAGCGCCAGGGCGATTAGTGTGAAATTGCTGCGTAATCTCTTACAGCTGGCGATGGGAACTATGATGGCCAATTTAAAAAACAAACACACTGCTGCTAATCGGTGCCCCACCTCGAGTGGCGCCCAGAACACACGCGGTGTCCAAGCCATGTGCCTTGGCTGCCCCGCTCCCACCCCTAGTTAGGCGTCTGGCACCGCCCTGTGACTGAAGAGACCCGTCCACTCAGGAGCCATCTCTGTCTGCATCTGCGGCCCTGACCCTAGCTTTCCCACTCACTGCTTCAGCATTCCTCACTCCAGAGGCTTTCCCAAGGGGGAACCTAGCAACTAGACAAGTCAGTTTGGTTTGGGCTTATTTCCTCACTTACAGAACGGGGACAATAATCTGTGTACTCGCTGGATGTATGTCAAGATCCAATGAGGCAGTGGGTGGGAAAGAATTCTGAGAGCTATGAGGACCTGTACAAACTCTGGCAGGTCGTCCTGGTTATTACTGGCATTCTCGCAGCACAGACTTGCAGTAAGAAGTCAGGGGCAACATGGTCAAGCCCCACGCCCTGCCAGTGGTGGGCAGCGCAACTGTGGGCACATCACTTTACCCTGTGAGCCTGGGTTTTTGCTTCTCCAAAGGGGTGAGTGATGTCCCTTTCTTGATGTGGTGGAAGGGAACAATGGACATAGTGCAGATGATACCAGCTGCATTTGGCCATTCTTATTTGTGCCCAAACCTACCTTCTTCCTGCTAGAACAACTTGAGTACTAGACCTCTGTGGGCACCCCCTGCCCAAGCACCCTATTGGCTGCACCAGTGGGGAGACACCATGCACTTGACGACAGCAGGCACAGGAGGGCCAGTCTTGGCCCTTCAAGAGCAATCTTGATGGCAGGATTCCAGACGAGATGCTGTCCCAGATGAACAGGGATGGCCCCCCTTCCGGAGCCCTCCCAGACACGGACCCCGGCCCTCAGGTCCTCACCCTGAGACTTTTGCTGTGAGTGCACCCCTGCTGCCCTGGGCGAGCCTCTCCAATTGCTGAGAAGAAAGGCCCCTCCGGCAACCTGAGCCCTGAAGTCAGGCCCCTGCTCTGACTCCCAGGGAAACTAGTGAACTCGGGGTGGGAGACCCTCCACACGGAACAGTGGTGCCCTGCCCCCAGCTGGCCCTGGGTGGGGCTTACAGAGATGAGGCAGTTCACCATCTTCACGGGTGACCAACTGGACTGGCCCCAGAGCTTCAGATTTGTGAGGTCCCAGGCCCCTCACAGGGCAGAGCAGAGAGACTGCTGAGAAGAAAGTCCAGGCCAAAGTCAGAAATCAGGACAAACAGCACCTCAGAGAGATGGCAAAGTGCCAGTGAAGACCTACACAGGGACTTGAATTTTGGGGTGGGGAGGAGAGGGTGGGTAAGAATGCGGGGTCTCAAATACTGGCAAGACAAGGTCTGACATGATGATCTGGCCAGTAAAGAAACAATTGAACCCCATTCCAATTAAGCAGTTTATTCCAAGCATATACTGTAGAAGGAAGAGTAGCCACAGGGGCCAGAGGAAGGGGCCTAGTGCTAGCAGCGGGGGTGATGGGACTATGGTGCTGAGCAGTGCTACAGCCTGCAGCTGTGCCCAGAGGGAGCAGGACAGGAGGGCTTCATCAGGACCCCTGGTGCCATGAGAAACTTGACACCAGGGAAGCCATGGAGAAATGGCAGCTCCTCACAGGTCTCCAGTGATCTCATTTGCCAGGAGGGTCACAGGCATCCCAGGGGACCATGGAGGAGTTATTTCTCTCCCAGGGGAGAAGGCGCTGGGTGGGAGTGTCTTGGGAGAGTGGTAAAACATAAGATTAAAAGTACATAAGCCTAGTTCAGGGCCTGGGATTTCCTCCAAAGGACAATGGGATCCCTCTGAGGTTTCTAAGCAAAATAATCACCTAATCAAGTTTACTGTTTGTGTTAGGTTTGACTTGCATTTTTCCTGAAAGCAGAAAAATCTTCTAAGAGAATTGATATTCAAATAGTTGCTTAAAATGAAGGGCAGATTTTTTTTTTTAAATAATATTAAATAGCAACAGATTTCAAATTTGAGTCTGTTCAAAGTCCTAACTAAATTCCATTACTCAAGAAGCTAATAAAAATATTTTTCAGATTTTCTTACTGGATTGTGAATTTTTCTCAGCCATGTTGGACTTTCTTAGTTCTTGGGAGTTTTTATTTTGTGAGATACAAGTTTGGGGGCAAGTATTCTGAAAAAGACTGGGCTTCCTGCAGGGGAAAAAGTTGAAAGGCTATTAAATAGATTTTAGAAAAAGAAAAAGAAGCTGTAATTTTTGGCAGAAGAGAGAGGCTCAACTTTGTTCAATATTTATTTAGTATTGCAAGCTTGGTTCAGACTTTGGAAATGAGAGGTCCAGAACGGAAACTATTCTTAGAGCCTCCCCTGGGATTGTCACCTCCACAGCCAAAGACCCAGTCTGAAACATGCGGCCAAAAGGAGCCCACAAGGCAGGCTACCAGCTGGAAAGTGAGAAAAACTGGTGAGGGCCTGGTGTAAGGGTGGCCCCAAGTGGGGGCCCAGAGTGGTCTCTAACCTAGCTGCCCAACAAAGCTTGGCCAGAGCCTAAGAACACCCAGTTGCCATCAAGTTGACCTCAACGCATGACGACCTCATGTGTGTCAGAGTAGAACTGTGCACCATAGGGTTTTCAGTGGCTAATATTTTGGAAGTAGGTCTCTCCAGACCTTTCTTTTGAGAAGCCTCTGGGTGGACTCTAACCTCCAACCTTCAGGTTAGAAACGAAGCGAGTTAATTGATTGCATCACCCAGGGACTCCCTGAGGACGAGTGTAGCTGAAATAAACTGAGAAGCAGGTTCTGTAATCAGGCCCATTTTCAGATGAGGAAACTGAGACTCAAAGAAGTGAGCTGTCTCCTTAAGGTCCCACAGGCTATAAGTGGCTCTGGTTTAGTCTGCTCCCCTGTAGCCTTGTTTCTAGCACTGATCTGCCTCCTCGTTGCCTCTTCTTAGCCCGACTTGCTCCCCAGGAGCAGGAGTACCACCGCCCCCTCACGTGGGTCTACCAAGCCCCGGGCCCACAGCACCAGGCTAGCAAGGACATGCACTCTGTGGCCAGTGATGTTTTTTTGTAAATACAAATGTCTTCCAATGTTTTGGGCAGAAGGCACCTGGACAGCTGGAGTTTTGTTTGGTTTCCTTTTTGACAGTCTGCCTGATTTCTGGTGGTGGACAGCCAAGGCAGAATCCACATTCCCATCCTTGAGACCCAAGACCCTTAACTCTGCAAGCATTGGATAGGACGGAGTCTAGGTGTTTCCATCCAGAGTATGATTAAACTGATCTCTGCTAATCAATCAAGAACAGCTAGCACATGAAAAGAAAATGCCTTTGGTGATGCTAACACGGTCACAGAGGTAGGGAACTCCACGATCCGGAAGAAAGGGGCCGTGTCACAGTGCTTGATGGTCAGGCTTCCACATTAAAATCCATTGCAGTCGAGTCAATTCCGACTCATAGTGACCCTATAGGACAGAGTAGAGCTGCTCCATAGAGTTTTCAAGAAGCAGATGGAGGATTTGAACTGCCAACCTTTTGGTTAGCAGCCATAGCACACCTTAGCTCTTAACCACTGCACCACCAGGGCCCCAGCCTCCACATTAGCTGCCTGCTATTAGCGTATTAATAAAACTTACTTCCTAAAAGCCTTTAGATTGTTCTAAAATAATTAACGAAGAGATAATGGGATTTTTTTTTTTTTTTTTGGTAAATGCTAATGACTCAACATGACAACATTTCAGTCAGCACAGCTTTGTTTTTTTGATGATTTTTCTTGGTTTCCTGAAATCAAGATTTATAATGTCAGAAAGGGAACATTTTAAAGCTGTTAAATAAGTATATCAAAAAGGAGCTAAGCCAAACTCCCAAGGTTGGTTTGTTCACAGACAGTTTTTCAGTATTAATCCCCCAATCCTTCTTCATGACCTCTGCAGCGTGAAGGTGATGCATCTGATATTTGTAGCCTTGCCTCCCATTTTGGAGCCCTGGTGGCTTAGTGGTTAAGAGCTAGGCTGCTAACCGAACGGTTGGCAGTAGGAGTCCACCAGCAGCACCTTGGAAACCCTATGGGGCAGTTCTACTCTGTCTTATAGGGTCACTATGAATCGGAATGGACTCTATGGCAACAGGTTTTTTGGTTTTTGCTTCTCATTAGACTCACCTGGCTCCACCCAGGCCTGTAACTCAGAAACTACTAGGGGGAGTCCAATGTGCAGCAGGCTGAGCTCCAGGGGCCCTGACACATATCTCCTGGCCTGGCCCCTGCCATTCTCCCTGGGCTCATTCCCTTCAAAGAATGCCAGTTCATTCCTGCCTCAGGGCATTTGCACAGGCTCTTTCTCCTGCCACCAGGTCCTTCTTTTGTTCTTTATGTGGCTGACTCCTTCACAGTATCCAGGCCTCAAATCAGAGGTCCATCTTCATACAGGCTCTCATTGTTATTCTCCATCACATTACCTTTGTGGTATTTACCACACCCTAAAATCATCTCAGTTATTTCATTCTGCATATTGTGTTTCCCCACCCCTACTAGAATGCGAACTCCTGCAGAAAAAGTACCATTCATTCCACAAACAGTTGTTGAGTGCTTACTCATTCCACAAACAGTTGTTCAGTGCTAGGGACTGTTCTGGAAATTAGTGAACAAGACGGTGCCTCTGCTTCCTGGAGCCCCTGTTCTCATAGACTGAGAGGGGCTGTGAGGATCATACAGTGGGGCTATGAGTGTGGCTGGCTGGGAGGGTGGAGGAGCATGAGGAGAGGAGGGCTGAATTAGCCAGGGGTCAGCAAAAGCCTCCGGAAGGAGAGAAGTAAGTCCTGACTGACAGAAGGGACCACCACTGTCTGGGCTCCTGGGCACTTTGGGATAATCAGAGGCAGAGAGAGCCCTCTTAAAGCTGCTATTTCAAGTTCCCTGAGCGGTGCCAGGGCACTCTGGGGTTCAGTGTCTGGGTGTCATGAGCTAGACTCTCCTGTGGGTGATGAGAGGCCTGAGCAAAAGTGGACACTTTCAGGGTGAGCAGAAAAGTAGAGGCTTCCAGGGCTGACAGACTTGGGTTCAAGTCCTAACTCGTGATTTCCTAACTGTGACCTTGGACGATTACTTCCTCTTTTATAAAACAGGGCTTATGTACTCAACTTAGAAAGTTGTGTGACAAAAAAAAAAAAAGAAAAGGACTAGACTTACTGGTCTGACAGAGACTGGAGAAACCCCGAAAGTATGGCCCCTGGACACACTTTTAGTTCAGTAATAAAGTCACTCCTGAGGCTCACCCTTCAGCCAAAGATTAGACAGGGCCATAAAACAAAGCAAGACTAAATGGGCACACCAGCCCAGGGGCAAGGTCCAGAAGGCAGGAGGGGACAGGAAAGCTGGTAATGGGGAACCCAAAGTCAAGAAGGAGAGAGTGTTGACATGTTGTAGGGTTGGCAACCAATGTCACAAAACAATATGTGTATTAATTGTTTAATGAGAAACTAGTTTGCTCTATAAACCTTCATCTGAAGTACAATAAATAAAATAAAAAGATCACAGGTGCAGCAAACTAGAAGAGGGAAAACAGAGAGGAAAGATTAGAGTCAAGGAGACCAGCAAGAAGACTCTTGTAGTTGTCTGTGTAAGAGTTACTGAGGATCTGAACTAAAGGAATGGCCAGCGGAATGAATGAAGAGAATGGGAATTATAATACAGAAATTTGGACTTATAATCAAGAAGATTTGATGATGGGTTTAATATGCAGAATAAAGATGGGAGCATAGGCAAGAAAGGTATTGTATCTGGGTGTACCAAAGCTGAAAATAAACATTTCTTATCCTCCATTAAAAGAAAAGTTGTGTGAGGTTAAAATAGGGTATTGAATGCAAGTATGTGCTGTATAGTAGGCAGTCATTATCCAGAAATGCTAGACAGTGGAGCTAGGAGGGAAAGAAAGGCTGAGCTCCAGCAAACATAAGCCCACAGAGTCCTGGAGTTAAATGGCCTGACTGGGGTTTACCTAGTCCAACCGTACGCTCCATGCTTGAGTACTGCCATGAGACTACCCAGTCCCTCCTCGGCATGGCACCATGATGGGGAGACACAGCCCTTAGAATGCATATATTTGGGTGAAAATGCTGTGTTTAGATTGGGCTACTGTGTCTGTTCTTGTGACATCTCTCCTGGCCTATACCATGCCTCACCTCTGAAGCCCTGGATGCCTTTCTCATGGCAGTCTTCAGGGTATTTGAAGGCAGCCAACTTTGCTCTCCCCCCTCACCCCACATCATCTCTTGTGGTTGGGAAAAGAACATCATCTTCTGACTTCAGACTGGCATCCCCTGGTGGGAGGCTGCCTTGGGCATTCAAAGAGCTGGGGACGAAGAGACTCAGGCTCCCCCACCTTGCAGCTCACCTTTCAGGTCTCTTTCTTTGTTTGCATCTGAGTTTCTCCACAGGCAAAATACGGGGAGTGGATAAATACAGTGGTCTTCAAGCCATTCCATGGAATGCAAAGTTTCTACTGAGGTGCTTCTGTAAATGTCAAATACCTGCATTCATTTTTATTTTAATGTATTTTAACTATTTTTGAAACTTTAATGAAAATATGCATACTTAAGTAATAGTAAATATTAGGACCTAGGAACTCCTTGATGTGTTAACTTTGCTGCCAAGTGAATTCATTTTGTGCAGATCCCAACATTAGATTGTGTTCGACTACTAAGCCAAAAGGTTGGCAGTTCAAACCCACTGCTAAAAATAATCAAAGCTCAAAATTTGAACAGAAGGTTTATTCTGAGCAGTTATTCTATATCTTAACCAAGTTTTGATTCCAGAAAAAGCAAATTACTCGAAGAAGCTAGGTACGATGAAACTTATAAAGAGAAGAGGAGAAGAAATATAGAGGATCAACCATTGGCCAATCTTAACATGATTGCTTGAAACCTGCCTTCCCCCTTTATTGAGATCAACTGATATCAGGTTACTTCTGGCCTGACTGTTAATAATTTGGCCTTCCACCCACCTAAAGCTATGAGATTTTTTTGAGATTTAAATTAGGATATAATGGTTTGATGAAGGATAAGACAAATTTACATTGCTATCCAGCAGTTTCTGGCAGGCTTTTTCAGATTATTAGGTAATGCTTTTTATGGTTAATATTTGGTTTTGTGGATAAGAAAAACCTTAAAATCAAAGTACCAAAACCAAACCCACTGTGGTCAAGTTGATTCCTACTCATAGAGACAGAGTAGAACTGTCCCATTGTGTTTCCAAGGCTGTAATCTTTATAGAAGCAAACTGCCACATCTTTCTCATGCAGAGTGGCTGGGGGGTTCGAACTGCAGAACTTTCAGTTAGCAGCCGAGCACTTAAAATCAAAGTAAGATAGATGTCTGTTATTAATTTTCCTTTTCAACACCATGCAGAGGCACTCTGAAGACAAACTTGGTGATCTGCTTCCAAAACATCAAAGCCTTGGAGCACTTCTACTCTGCATACAGGGGGTTCCCATGAGTTGGAATTGACTTGACAGCAACTAACAACAACAGGAATCCCTTGATGGTCTAACTTTGCTTACACCTGAATTCACTTTGTGCAGATCCCAAAATGCATAGAGGCAGAAAGCAGGTTAGAGGTTACAGGGGTGGAGGAAAGGGTGATGGGGAGTGACTGTTAATGGATGGGGTATTTCTTTTGGGGATGATGAAAATGATCTGTAATTAGATTGTGGTAGTGGCTGCACACATTGTGACCAGACGAAACCAAACTCGTTGCCGTCGAGTGGAGTCTGACTCATAGTGACCCTAGAGGACAGAGTAGAACTGTTCCATGGGGTTTCCAAGGAGCAGCTGGTAGAGTCAAACTGCCGACGTTTTGATTAGCAGCCAAGCTCTTAACCACTGCACCACCAGTGCTTCCAACATTGTGAATGTACTATTTAAGATAGTTAAGATAGTACATATTATGTGCATTTTACCTCAAAAAAAAAGAAAACCAACTTCCTCCCTACCCCTACACAAGTGTATTTCAAACTCTTCTAAGTGTGTCTTTGGTGAGGAAGTTCTTTTATTTCCCTTCAGTTCAAGTCTGAACATATCTACTCAAGAAAAAATTGTAAAAATTATTATACAGTTACTTACCTTTGTGAACTGGAAATTTTTTTTTTTTTTTTTTGGCACCATGGGAAGAAAATCAGTAAGAGGGAAAACTGAACCAATGGACAATACTTGGTTCACCAAAACAGCCTTAGTGTTTTTGTTGATTGGATTAATAACAAATAAATATTATCAAGTTACAATTATAAAGAAAATTTTGTATTTACAAAACACTGTCCCTGTTTTTACAGAATTTTATTTACTGGGGTTCCATGTTAGATTTTGTTTGAATAAAAATATTTTTGCTACTAAGAGAGTCTGAAAAACGCTAAGCTAGATCATCTCTAAGGCCCTAGCATTCTGCCAGCCTCATGGTGGTTCTTGGCAGTACTGTCCAGAATGGCAGCCCCCATGAGCTTCCATAGGAATGAGGAATACATGCTATAATTGTTGCCAGGGACCATGTTAAACACAACAGCTTACGTTTTGTTTACACCTGAGGAGTGATTTCCCTTGATTAAGCTAAGCTCTTTAAGTCAAAGTTCATATTAACATGTATTAAAGCAAGAATACACGTTATTCAGAACTGGAGACTTGTGGTTCCAAGTCTACTCTACCCATGTTTTGGAGGAAATCCCCTAGGTTCCCTTCAAAACTGGGCTGAGTCACCCGGGCAAGGTTTTCTTGCTGCCCCAAGAGGCTAAAGTCGTGAGCAGCATCAGTCAAAAGTAAGTTTGGGGTCAGCTACCTCTCAGAATAATGATTTTTTCTTGGATGGAAATGGGCCACACTAGAGGTCTCGTGTGCCTACCAAGTGGCCCTGTCTCAGTCATCTAGTGCTGCTATAACAGAAATACCACTAGTGGATGGCTCAAAAAGAGAAGTTTATTCTCTCACAGTCTAAGAGGCTAGAAGTCCAAATTCAGGGCATCAGCTTCAGGGGACGTCTTTCTTTCTCTGTCGGCTCTGGAGGAAGGTCCTTGTCATCAATCTTCCCCTGGACTAGGAACTTCTCCGCCCAGGAACCCAAGTTCCAAAGGACAGGTTCTGCTCCTGGTGCTGCTTTCTCGGTACTTTGAGGTCCCTATATCTCTCTGCTCTATTCTCTCTTTTATATCTCAAAAGAGATTGGCTTAAGACACAATCTAATCTTGTAGATCTCATCAACATAACTGCCACTAATCCCTCTCATTAACACAGCGATAGGATTTACAACACATAGGAAAATCACATCAGATGACAAAATTGTGGACAATCACACAATACTGGGAATCATGGCCTAACCAAATTGACACACATATTTTTGGGGGACACAATTCAATCCATGACAGGCCCTATCCAAAAAACTCAAACCCATGGCTGTCAAGTTGATTCTGACTCATAGCTACCCCATAGGACAGAGTAGAGCTGCCCCATAGGGTTTCTAAGGAGCGGCTGGTGGATTCGATCAGCCAGCCTCTTGTTTAGCTGCCACGCTCTTAATCACTGTGCCACCAGGGCTCCAAGGGGCCCTATAAACTACACAAATTCAGAAAGGGTCATAAAAATGGGCCTGCCCCTCAACTCATTAGCCAGCTCCTAAAAACTTTGTGATCTTTTCAGATTTCACTTGCTTTTCTTTCAAAAATTTAACACTGGAGAAAAATCTGTCTCATTCATATTTCAACTTCAGACGGTCTTTTTAGATAACAAGGTTGGTTGGTCCTTCGCAATATGCTCCACAGCCTGAAATGTCGCTCCTGGTGTGGGCTTCTTGTAGACTGTGACGGATGAGGAACCTTGGGTGAGGCAAACAGTGAAACCTCTCAGCTACTAACTGAAAGGTTGGAGATTCCAGTCTATCCAGAGTTGCCTCAGAAGAAAGGCCTGGTGATCTACTTCCAAAAAATAAGCCATTGAAAATTCTATGGAGTGCAGTTCTACTCTGACACATTAGAATTGACAGCAACTGGTTTTGGTGCCAGACAAGGGGCTATGTGGGGGCTATGCTGACCCTCCTGCATCCTCTCCACCAGACTCTTCCAAGGACCAGAACTTACAACCACCTGTGTGAGCTCCCTGCTCTCAGCCACCTGTGTGAGATCAGCCTGGGGAAGCTTCTCAGAGGATGGTCTTGGGTTCCCCCACCCAGACTCCATTCCCCACCCTGAACTCAGGCACTCATGCACAGCCCTCTCCACCCTGTGAGCTCCAGGAACTTGGGGGCAATGACTTACTTATTTCCATCTCTACTTCTCATCCAACCTAGCATACAAGATACCTAGAAAATATGTTATTTAAATAAAGAAATAATAAACAGAAGAGAGCGTAGGGGTTAAATGGTTTCTCTTATAGCCCCTTCCACCCACACACACACCTGCAGCTTGCCAGGGGTCTCAGGTGTAGCTGTGGTCATAGCTTTGGTCCGTGTGGTTGGATTTCATCTGCATGGCCTTCTGCGCTGACCGTGACCTCCTCAGAGCAGGCACCTCCTCACCCCTGACCCCAACACTGAGCAGTCACAGGCATTGATTAAACAGAAGAGACCAGGTCTGTCTCAAACTCAAGCCTCCAGCCCCAAAGAGGGCCAAGCACAGCAGTGGCTGAAGCCTACAGACACTGCACTGATACCCATTGTCCCAGAAACACTGCTCCCCCACCTCCCCAGGGCCCGTCCCTGCTGCCTGAGACTCCAGAAATTCGTTCACTACTGGTTGAGAGAGTGTACTAAGAGAAACTCAGAGACACCAAGTTATTTTTGAAATATTACAGACTGTAACAGAAAAGGAGCCCTGGTGATGGAGAGGTTAAGAGCTTGGCTGCTAACCAAAAGGTTAGTTCGAATCCACCAGCCACTTCTTGGAAACCGTATGGGGCAGTTCTACTCTGTTCTGTAGGGTCGCTATGAGTTGGAATCGACTTGGTGGCAATGGGTTTGGTTTTTGGTAACAGAAAAGGGGTTTGAATGTATCCCACTGTACTTATTTTTTCTCTAAGAAATCTCGATATGAAATTAGAAACGGGACTAGAGAGCTGGCCCAGATGCCTTCCAGCCTGAATTTGATGACTTTCTCAATTATCGGAGCTATGTGTGTGTTTGGACATGGTTCCCATATAGATGTGAGAGCATTCAGAGTCAACATTTTTCTGCTTGCCTGATGCTCAAATTGCATCTCCAAACATTTGTTTGAACAATTGCTTATGCTGTCAAGATCAACACCCTGTCACCAGCAGGCACTTAATGCTGTTTCACTGTATGGTAACTCAATATTCTCCACTCTTTCTGAAACAAAATGTAAAAACGAAATATCAGAGACAGCTACGGTGCAGGTGGGCTGAAATGACAGATTCACAGGGGGTGGTTCAATATCTGTTGACTAGTGCTGCCCAAGGACCCCTCCCCTCAAATGGCGACCTGAAATCCAAGCATCCAGGTTCTCATGCCACAGACCACAGCACCTCCCAGGGCTCTGGTCAGCCATGGCAAACTCTGCCCATGGGGCCAGCAGCCAGCTTCAACATGGAGCAGGCAGGTCTAAGACTCTGTCAGAACTGAAAAACACTGGCTCAGCCAAAAGCCATTGGAATTCTTGTTTGTCCTTTCTCGTATATACCAAAGAAATTATCTGTCGGCCAGTTCAGCCCAATTGTGACCCCTGTGACATTCTTTGATGAAACAATTCTTGTAGACGAATATAGCAACAAATGTACTGACACAATCTCTACAGATTTTCAAAGTTTGTCTACAGGCCCTATTGCTTTCCAGCTTCATAATACATCACCGTGGCCAGCAGGGTGGGGGTTCCCATTACCTCTTTTACAAAGGAAGAAATAGAGACACTCTTGCCCAAGATGGATAGAAAAACAGCAGAGCCCGAACTAGAGCCCTGTGATGGCATTAAAGACCCAGTGCTCCTCACCCAAGAGAAAGCTGCTAGCAAGCGAAGCATGCAAAGTTCTTTTACAAGTCTCCCTATTCAATGGTGGCTCTTCAGAGTTATGGTTCATTCCTTCTGAAAATTTTCAATGCTTCTTCTGGTCATGCAGTCTTGTTGAATTCCTCAGTTATAGCAGCCCTTTCAGCCTTTGACTGTGACCTGCGACCACAAGGCTTTGTGATGCACCCATCACTTGGGATAAGTATGATTTTTTCAAACCATGGGGTCAGAGATCATGCAGAACTTTGAAGATCAAAGGAGAAGAGTAAATGTCACTATCACTGCCACACCCTCCCACCCACCAGAGCTGCCACCCACCACCACTGGCCTGGACCAAGTCAAACGACAGTAAAGAAGTAATTGGTCTGCTCAGAGGGGTCCTGTGTCTTTCTCTGCAACAGAAAATGGGGCTTGTGGCAATCCCTGGAAGCTAGAAATGTAGGGTTGTATGAAGATAAAAAGAAATAATATGTGTAGAATGTTATGTAAGGCACAAAGGTGTTACCCAATAAGAAACACATGACTGGTTCTAACAGCTTTCACCAGGCCCCTCATACTTGATGGAAGCCTCACTGGGACCAGGAATATTCCAGAGCCATGCTCCTTCCCACATCAAAGCACCAACATGCACCCTGTACCTGGAAGCTCATTTTCCTGTGTCCCTTATGTAACTATAAAGGGAATTCAAAGAAGAAATGCCATCCTTGTCCAATGGACCCAGCAGTGTTTGTTTCAAGTTGGTTCAAGCTTGCTAACGTTCACAAGACTCTTCTGTACAGAGCAGAGTGGCTGGTGCTCACGGTGGAGTTGAGAGAATCTGTCCTTAGAGGGCCCACATGATGATAATCACACTCATAGCAAGAGCAAACAATGCTTTGGAAAAATAAAACATTTCTATTGTAAAGCTCAAAGTTACTTGCCATTCAATAGGATGACTGGAGCCGACCCTTTGGAGGATGATCAGATTTCCACAACAGAGAAAGGACAAAAGTGCCCCGACTGCTGAGGGAATGCTAGGAGCCATAACAGGACCAGGGAGGACTGTGGTCCACTCTACCACCAGGGTGATTCTCTGTACAGTAGGGAGGGACACAGAGGACGTGCACCTGGGAGCTGACGCTCAAGAGCTAGGCAGGGACCAGGACAGAGAAGCCTATTTATACCATGTCCAAGTTAAGGCCTCCTTCTGTCCTGGGCACAGCCAGGGGGCACTGGTGTTTGGGGGAGAAGGACAGAGCCTGTGGGCAGTGTTGGCAGAGAGTGCGAAGGGCAGCTGGAAACTCAGGGAGCTCCCATCAAGTCTAGTGGAGATGCTTCCACCCTTCCACGTGCCCTTCTGGAAACTTTGTTGTTGTTAGCTGTTGTCCAGTGGATTCCCTGTCATGGAGACCCCATATGTTACAGAGTAGAATTACTCCATAAGGTTTTCTTAGTTGTAATCTTAATGGAAGCAGATCTCCAGGCCTTTCTTTTGTGGCCCCAGTGGGTGTGTTCAAACTGCCAGTCTTTAGTAGTCAAATGCAAATCACTGAGCAACCCAGGGACCTTTCTGGGACCTTAATGAGACTGAATTAGCTGGTTCTCAAAGGATTCTCCTGAAACCCCATAGGCCTGGGATTCTAATGATGTCACTGCTATTTCTGAAGGGCTCTCTCCCCACCACGCCCATAGCCCAGGTGATGTCTAGCACATGTGGGAGCCCCTAGGCTACTCCAAGAGTAATAAACTGGCCCATAGAGTTTTGCCCAGACTTAAAATTCTCCCAGAAAGGAATGAGCAGCCACTGGGAGAGTGGTTCACTTGTATGTTTCTCCCTAGTCTGCCTTTGGTAGAACAGCTGCTTCTCCCTGTCCTGTGGGCCTTGCATTTGTCATTTCAACATTCTTCACATGTACTATTCAGTGCCATTAGTTATGTTTATCATGTTGTTCAACCATTACCATTATCCATTTCCAAACTTTCCCATCACCCATTACAAGAGCTCGGAATCCCCTAACCAGTGAGTCTCCCTTTTCCCCCTCCCAGCCACCCCTGGTAACCACTAATAAACTTTGCTCTCTGTACGTTTGCCTATTTCATAGCAGTGAGACTATACAGTATTTGTCCTTTTGTGACTGACTTATTTCACTCAGCATAATATTTTCAAAGTTTACCCATGTTGTAGCATATATCAGGATTTCCTTTCACTTTATGGCTGTGGCACATATGTATGAACCACATTTGGTTTATCCATTCATCTGCTGACAAACATTTCTGTTATTTCCACATTTTGGCTATTGTGAACAGAGCTGCAATGAACACTGGTGTACAAGTATCTGTTTGAGTTCCTGCTTTCCAATCTTTTAGGTGTATACTAGGACTGGAATTTCTGGATCATGGTGATTATATATTTACCTTTTTGAAGAACAGCCGAGCTGTTCTCCATAGTAATTGCACCATTTAACAATATCATCAGCAATGCATGAGGGTTTCATTTTCTCTGCTTCCTCATCAACACTTGTTGTTTTATAATTTTTTAATCGGCGCCATCTTAGTGAATGTGAAATAGTATCTCACTGTGTTGCTGTTTTCTATTTTATTTTGTTGTTGTTGAGATAATATACACAACAAAACACACCAATTCAACTGTTTCTATATTACAATTTAGTGACGTTGATTACATTCTTCAAGTTGTGCAACCATTCTCACCCTCCTTTTCTGACTTTTTCCTCCCCTATGAACTCACTGCTCCCTAACATTCCTGTATAATTTCCCAAGTTGCTGTTGTCATTTTGATCCCATATACATAGTTCTTAAAAGAGTGTAATGCTCACGACAGTTTTTACTAGTTAAGCTAAACTATAGTTTGGTTTTAAGAAGACTCTAGGGTATATTTTTGGTTTAAGTTTTAAAGATTATCTCAGGGCAATAGATTCAGGGGTTTATCCAGCCCCCATGGCTCCAGAATCTCACGTGGTTTTGATTTGCACTTCCCTAATAATTAATTTGAAGCCCTGGTGGCATAGTGGTTAAGAGTTCAGCTGCTAACCAAAAGGTCAGCAGTTCAATTCCACCAGCCACTCCTTGGAAGCTCCTTGGAAACCCTATGGGGCAGTTCTACTCTGTCCTATAGGGTTGCTATGAGTCAGAATCAACTTGAAGCCAACGGGTTTGGTTTGGTTTTGGTAAAGACTAATGTGGAGCCCTGGTGGCACAGTAGCTAAGAGCAAAAAGGTCAGCAGTTCAAATCTACCAGCCCCTCTTTGGAAATCCTATGGGGCAGTTCTTCTCTGTCCTATAAGGTCTCTATGAGTCAGAATTGACTCAACGGCAACAGGTTTGATTTTTCAGGTTTAATGACTAATGATGTTGAGGAACTTTTCATGGGCTTGTTGGCCATTTGTATTTCTTCTTTGACATAATGTCTGTTCTAGTCCTTTGCTCTGAGGGCAACTTTTTCAGTGTATCACATATACCCCTGTTTCCAAACTGCCTCTTTATGTCTCCAGCTCTCCCACACGGTGCTCCTCCACCTGGGATGCCCCACCCCACCCCACCACCCAGCCCTTCCCAGCCCTGAAGGATGCCTCCTCGAACCTCAGCTCACACACAGCTATCAACCCACCTGTCATCGCAGACTGGCCCACCTGGTGCCCTTCACTTGAACCCCTAGCGTGTGCTCCAACTTTGAGAGCACATGTTGCAGGACTCTGTGGGCCCTTCTGTGGGCTCCCTCCCCACCAGGCCTCAGGCTCTCCACCCCAGGACTGACCTTTCTTCCCTGAGGCCAGACCGAAGGCTCCACCAGGGGTCCTTCTCCTGAATGGAAGCCTCTAGGCTGCGTTTTGGCAGTGACTCAATGAACAACAAAAGGCCCATCAGAATCTAGGAAGAAGGGGTCTTTTCCAGGGGAACCCCAGGTACTGACCCAACCCCCACCCCCACCCCCCCATTCATGGACAATCCCCAACCATCACAGGATAAGATGCTAATGAGCATGTTTGGTGAATGCTGGGCTGAAGCAGAGAGGCTGGGAGCCATGGTTTCAGGACAGATCTGCTAAACAGAGCAGGGAGTGGGAGAAGAGAACATGCTGATACTAAGTGTCTTAGTTATCCAATGTTGCTATAACAGAAATACTACAAGTGGATGGCTTTAACAAACCGAAATTTAGTCTCTTACAGTTTAGGAGGCTAGAAGTCCAAATTCAGGGTGCCAGCTCCAGGAGGAGGCTTTCTGTCTCTGTCGGTTCTGAGGGAAGGTCTTTGTCAACAATCTTCCCCTGGTCTACGAGCTTCTCAGCACAGGGACCCTGGGTCCAAAGGATGCACTCCATTCCTGGCTCCCCTTTCTTGGTGGTATGAGGCCCCACCATCTCTCTGCTTGCCTTTCTCTTTTATATCTCAAAAGAGATTGACTCAAGATACAACCTAATCATGTAGACTGTGTCCTGCCTCATTAACATAACTGCCCCTAATCCTGCCTCATTAACATCGTAGAAGTTAGGATTTACAATACGTAGGATAATGACATCAGATCACAAAATAGTGGACAACCACACAATACTGGGAATCATGGCCTAGCCAAGTTGACACACATTTTTGGGGGACAGAATTCAATCCATAACACCAAGTAACCCAGAGTGTTGGGAAATGCCGTTGGGTCCGATGCCAATGTCTGAGAAGCTGACACAGCAAGTCTGCACCCTAATGGTCATGGGCTGTACCCACCTAGCTGGCAACTGTTCTGTGCTTTCACTTCCTGCTGGGTAAAGGCACCAAAGGAGTAGGAAGGTGGTAGTCAGGGCTGTGCGCCCTGCATGTGCCCGGTCACTCTGAGGGCTCAGTTTAAACAAATAAATAGGCACTGGAGAATGAAAGAGGCTTTGTGCATTGTTTCTTTGACTTGGGAAAGGACAGCACAGTTACCCAATGACCACAGAGGTGACGTGGCAGGATGGTGAAGGCCTCAAGGTGGCCCCTCAAGAACTGCCCTGGAGGCAGTGGCTGAGGCAGAGGCACACACCCTTTCATCTTACTTTAAGATAAGCCAAGGAGGGCACAGAGGGAGAACTAGGGGGGAGACAGTCAGATCACATCTTCCAAGCAAGTGTCCCTGAAGGCACTGGATCCTCATATCTGTCAGTATCCAGCTGTTCATTGGTGACACAGGGGGTGATCATGTGCCTGCTGCGTCACCTGGCTGTGGAGATGGAGTTAAATAAAGAGAACAAACAGCAGAAGTACAAGGCAGGACTTGGTCCCGGAACTGCTGGTTCCCATATTCCCACATGGTGAGATCCTGGCTTTGGCCTCTGAGATGCGAGGCGTGGCCACCAGCCAGCTCTAACTTCTCTGTGTCTCACTCATTCCGTCGCCAAGGCAAGTGGAGATTCGAGAAGTCATAGCCGTGGAGCTACCTTATGGGCCATGGTGAGAATTAAATAAGATAGTGCAGCATTACATTTTCTTAATAGTAAATATTCTAAAGCACTATACTGATATGAAACAAAAGATATACAATGGTTTAGAATAATACAAAGTGTATGTCCGTCTTTAAGGTAGACGGTGAGTGTCCAGCTCCCTGTCATCTCCCAGAGGTGTGGTGAGATGTCTGGGAAGCCCATGTGCACAGCTGTCTTTGGGGAGTTGATGAGCTGGGGGTGGCGGCCGAGCCCGGGGACTGTGTTCTCAGTGCCCTCAGCAACCTTCTGCTTAGGGATCTACGTACGTTATACTCTCAATGGGAAGTGATGCACCTGGCGCAAGTTGGAACAAAAAAAACAAAACAGGGAAATGAATCATAAAGCTATTTTCAAAAGCTAGGAGTTCCTTCCTCTCACTCACCCTCTTTGCTTCTGAAATGTCTCTCTAGCCCTGCCACTCGGACTTTGCCGAGAAGTTGTCTTCCCTGTGTCTGTCTTGCAGGGATGGTAACAGGGGTTTGGTCCTGACTCAGCCTCTCCAGCAGGCTCTGACCTCCACATCTCCCCGTTGTGGCCCAGTGGCCCTCATGGCCCCACAGGCTCCTGAGGCTCCCCTCCACATGGGATTATACCCTCTCAGTGCTCTGACACCTGCCCACTCCCCAACTGCACCACAGCATGTGGCCTTGCAGAAGCCCACCACTCCCTGTCCTTGGTGCTGTCCTCAGCAGTGCGCCTCCATCCACTCGTCCACGTGTCCCTACAATGTCCCCAGTGTAAAAGACAGACCTTTTCCCTGCTCTCAGAGACTTCATGTCTAACAAAACAAGGAAATAGACAAAAGATCCCTTCCTGCTTTTGGAAGGTAACAAACAAGGGGCTAAAGGAGATAAGTGAGGGGGTGGTGGGGATCTGATATACACAAGGTGTCAGGGAAGGCCTTTTGTAGGAGCAGTTGGTGTTTAATCTGGGACCCATTGATAAAAACCTCCTCGGGCCCAAATCCCATATATCCTTTAGGGTTCAGCTCAAAGACTATGTTCCCCAAAGTAAAATGGATGGTTTGGTAGTCTAGGAGTATAGTTCATATTCCACTGTATGTAATCCCCTCTTGCAGCAATGGAAGTGGTGGATCATAAGGGAAAAAAAGGCATCCAGGACCTTATGGGTACATAAAAAGTGTCGAAAAATGTCAGCGTTCTCCCTCGCTTCAGGAGCAGCTGGATCCAGGGGGAAAAAATCCACCAGCATCTGGCTGTCATTCACGCACTTGACAAGTCATTTTAAGTCCTATGTGGGCCCAACACAAAGGACAAAATATGTACTGGACAGATTAGTTCCCCAGATGCTGACCTGCCGGTGGGGGAGACAGACAAAAGAGTAAACAAAGCAGTAAATTACAAAGGCAACCATACAATGAGGCACATGCTTTCAAAGAAACTGATAGAATGTTGTGATTCCGAGTGATGAGGGAGGCTTCGCTTGGAATGCGTGCAGGGGAGTCCTCTCTGAAGAGTGTTGGAGAAGAGGCTGAGGCTACCTGCACACCAGACTTGTGGGGTCTTCAGGCAGAGAGCACAGCACACTTCGTGGCTCTGGGATGGAGGATGCTGGCAGACAGGTCAGAAAGCATCCAGTGAATAGGGACCAGGCTGCAGTGCAATGCTGGGGAGCTGGCAAGAGCCAGGTCATGGTGGATCCTGTAGCCCACATATGGGTCTACACTTTAGTCTAATGTCAGCAGAATTCCTGAAAAAAGTATAACACAGAGGAGTGACACTTTTGGAAAAGTGCAAAAGAGGGTGGTACATACTGAAGGACCATATTGAAGGGTCGCGTGAGAGCTGACAGGGCAGGAGGGATGAAGAGAATGGATGATTCGAGACAGATTTGAGAAGGAGAAGCTGTGTAACTTGATGTGGAAGATGAAGGGAAGGGAGGAATGGAGAACGACTTGCAGTTCTCTGGTGCAACAGTGGAGTAAATGGAAGGGTCATGGACTTACGGGGAAGCCTAGAAAAGTAGACACTTAAAGAAGGTGGTTTGTGCATCAAAAACTCAAGTTTGGGCATTTTGTGTTCGTTTTAGCATAGTACTAAACATCCAAGTTTAGATGTCAGGTACTAAGGGAAAGGACCGGGCCTAAGATATATGTGAGGGTCCCTATGTCACTTGTTTTGGTATCTTTCTCCATGTCCCTGATGTTTCCTTTCTCTCAAGGAGCCGATCCTTCATCCTCCACAAGGTTGGAACCATCTCCGGGTTTACAAACTTGCAACTTTATAGCCAGAGAAAAAATATATATTCCTTCCTTGCCAGCTCTGGATAGAAAAATCCCAGGGAAGGGTTCTTATCAGCTCAGGTTTGTCCCATGCCCATCCCCATGCCAAGCAGCTTGTCTTGGCTTGCAGCACTGAGAACTGTAATGGGCAGTCACCACCAAGAGACACGCAGTTCCTCCGTAAAGAAGGCTCTGTTTTTCTGTGCAGCTGTAGCTGTGGAACCACCCAGTATGCCCAATGAAATTGAGACCTGGTAAGAGGAATTGCAAAGTCCCAAAGGAAGAGACCTGCAACAGAAGTGGAGCGTCTGGGCAAACAGCTTCAGCTGAATTTAAATGGGGGCTGGACGAGAATATTTTCTCACAGAAATAGAATAAATAGACAGGATAAAAGAAAAAGGAAGCAAGTAAACAGACTTGGAGGAAGAAAGGACAGAAGCTCTGAAGAGAGTGTGAAGGGCCAGGGAGGGAAGGGGTGTGGTGTGCTCAGGGTCGCTGGTGAATGTCAACTGGGTACATGCAGCCACTTCTGTCTTATGTCAGCTCTCAGATGATCATCAGCATCTCAAATACTTTTATCCAGAAGATCAGAGACTTCAAACCTAAAAATGGTGTTGCAATCCACGTCTAACCTCTCTCATTCTGAACAGGATGAGAAATCTACACCTCAAGCTAAATCCAGCTGACTTTTACCATACATTGTGAGGTTGCAGACTTGGATTTGTGACAGAAAATGCTTCACCAGCTGTGGAAACCGAAGATCCTCAGCGGTGGAGACCTCAGCCAGAAACTGGCAGACCGAACACCTACAAGGGGCAGCACTCACATTTTTAGCACAAAGTCCTAGAACAACAGCCTTTTAGAAGCCTGTCAAAATGTCCTGGCAAAATCAAAGTACAATAGTATAAAATTCACAGTGACAGGGCATGAAAACAAGGGTCAAATGCAGTGCACACAGCTAGAAGTCCCCGCCTTCAGGCCCAGAGCTTTCCAACTGCTCCCCTGACATTGCGCTCAACCTTGAAACAATCCTGAAGATGCGGTTCTCTGGACTGTTTTCACCCTCTGCTCTCTCTCCTCTCTCCAGCTCACCAAGCCCCAGTTACTCTTCAAGGCCAGGCCCACATGTCTCCTCCCTTGGGCAACCTTCCCATGCCCCCAGGAAAAGCAGCATCCCCCCACCCCCGCCCCAGCAGCAGCCACGTCCATCTGCTCAGGATTCTCTTAAACTCCTCATCACCCAGACCTGAACTAATCTCTCCACATGTCTGTGCTCCCTGTACTTGGCTCCCCCCAGTGGGGCAACTGCCATGTCGACGCTGTGCCACAACCTCTGGTCCTGAGCCCCTGCACACCAGACCCGGTACATGTAGGGTGGCTGTTTGGTGATGGACATACAGTCACGGTCATAGGGACTGCTCACAGATCACCTTCAATCCCAAACACAGCAACAAGAGGCCAGCAGTTCCAAACCACACCCTCTCCTGCTGCCAAAAAAAAAATCTGGAAATGGACACAGCACCTGGAAATCAGCTCATTCTGTGACCATTTCTAAATAACCGCAATGAATCTGAGAGTTCCTTCCTAGATGTGGGAAGTGTCTGCACCAGACTACATCTGTCACCCACTGTCCTGTGATGGCGCGAGGCCACTCAACTTCAGGACCACAGGAAGTAAAGGATTTTAAGACTGGAGCCTTCCTCTGTAACCTGTTGCCTTCGAGTACATTCTGACTCACAGCAATCCTATAGGACAGAGTAGAACTGCCCCATAGGGTTTCCAAGGAGCAGCTGGTGGATTCGAACTGCTGACCTTCTGGTTAGCAGCTGAGCTCTTAACCACTGTGCCACCAGGGCTCCTTCCTCTGTAGACTTGTGCATTTCAGCCTATCTCCAGGAACACGACCCTTAAAGTACCATGTGGTAAGATTTCCACCCATCTGGCTTATGTGATGAGGCATCTCCTTTCCCGTCATGGGAGCTACTTTGGATGCCTCTCCTCCGATGGGAGTAACACCATCACTTCCCTGCAGTGAAGACAGACCCTCCTCCCCTCTGGGCCTGGTGACCTTCAGAATCCTTCTCCACATGGTATCAACTGTCAACAACAACCATTGTTGCACCCTAAAAATCCCTTGTCAGCCCTGGAATAAAACGTTTGTTACCCACAGGAGGCAGACAGGTAGATAAAGTCTGAATTGTGATATGTATAGTCCTATCAGATTTGACAATACCATCTGATATGCAACACAAGTGCTCAGAGAGGTAGAAAAACATCTGTGCTTAATTCAGTCAGAGTTTTCTCCAAAATACTGTGTGTGTTCTGCCTTTCAAATCCTTTGAGAAGGCCAGAGTAGCTCCATGAATGGTGGGAAAATACAGAAAAGAAAAAGAAAAGCAAAATATGTAAAATGATACATCTTCATCTCTTTGCTACAAAGTTGTCAGAATTGATCACCTAGACAACTCTTAATTAATGAGTCTTCATCTAGACAGAACTGAATTTTCCTAACACTTGGATTCTTATCAGAAAAAACATTAATCTGAAGGGAAATAAAACCTCATCTGGGAAAGTAAACACTGAGTAGATACTTCTGTTGATCTCCAGCATCAGCCACATTGATCTTTAGCTAATTAAAAGCTTAGTACTGTATACACAATTAATGGCATAACTCTTAGTCATTGAACACTTACCATACTTGGATAAAGGTGAGAAGTTTAATATATTAAGGCACATCTACAATATGGAATACTGTGTAGCCACTAAAAATTGAAGTAGGTATGTACTGGCATTGAAAGTTCTATGAGCTACATTATAGAAAAAGGTTGCTCATATTCTCTTTTTTCTCTGTCTCTCTCTCTCTGTCTGTCTCTCTCTGTCTGTCTGTCTCTCTCTTAATCATCAAGTGCTGCTATAACCGAAGTACCAGAAGTGGAAATCTTTAACAAACAGAAGTTTATTCTCTCACAGTCTAGTAGGCTAGAAGTCCAAATTCAGGGCATCAGCTCCAAGTGAAGGCTTTCTCTCTCTGTCGGCTCTGGAGCAAGGTCTTTGTCATCAACCTTCCCCTGGACTGGGAGCCTCTCAACGCAGGGACCTCAGGTCCAAAGGATGCGCTCTGCTTCTGGCACTACTTCTTGGTGGTATGAGTTTCCCCACCCTGTTTATCTGCTCACTTCTCTCTTTTATATCTCAAAAGAGATTGACTCAAGATACAACCTAATCTTGTAGATTGAGTCCTGTCTCATTAACATAACTGTCACTAATCCTGCCTCATGAACATCATAGAGGTAAGATTTACAAGACATAGGAAAATCACATCGGATGACAAAATGGTGGACAATCACACAATACTGGGAATCATAGCCTAGCCAAGTTGACACGCGTTTTTGGGGGACACAATTCAATCTTAACACTCTCTTCCTCTGTCTCCCTCTCTCTCTTACTCTGGCCTTTGAGAGAATGCGGAGAGTCAATGTTCTTAGTCTAACAGTCCACAGCCCTGCAGAGTTAAAAATACCTTTTTCTCTAAAATGCAGATTTATAGTCCCCCAGGCTTGGTTCTCTCAGTCTGAGCAAGTGCTCCATGAGGGTTCCAGATAAGGTGTCTGGGGGAGTGCAAGGCCAGTTCTTTTCACCCCGTGTGCTACAGCAGAGGCTGCAAGAGGGGCTTGCCAGAGTGGACCCAGGACCATGCTGCCAGAGGGCAAACCCAACAGTGAATAATATGGGATTGGGAAAGTAAACTGGTATTTTTATAATTCTCTTGCCCTGGGTTGCTGAGGTCACAACTGCCCTGAGTCAAGACAGACTGCCCAGAGTGGCGGGAGGACCCCCCTGCCCACCAGCTTGCAGCTGAGAGCTAGGCCTGCCTTATACCACAAAGGGGGAGAGTCTGAACTAAGAAGTCTTAAAGGCCCAGGAGGTCTCAGAAATGCAGCTGTCCTATGAGCCCCTCCCTGCAGTGAGCCATCCCCTTCTCTCTCCTCACTCTTAACCTCTGTCTTCATTCCATTTTTTTGGGTGGGCCCCATCCTATCCTGTGACCTGCTGCCTGCTTTAGCTCCCACCCCTAACCAGCTCAGTTTCTTCCTGTTCCTTAATTGAAATTCCCAGAGCATCTGACTGGCCAGGGCCGTCTGCCTTTTCTCTGCGGCCACTCCCCAGCCACGGTCAATCTTGGGCCCAGTGTCAGCTCCTGGTCCAGTCATTCATGGACAGGGTAACGCCTCTGGGTTCCGGGAACAGTGGGAGGGTGGTTGGCAGGTATCCAGACATCTCCTGTACAAGATTGGTCATGAAATTGTTATTTGCAAAAGGGACAAATTAAAAATAATAAATTCCAACAATAAGAGATGATTCAATAAAGTGTGGCTTATTCATACAACAATGTAAGTACATTTTAAAATGTTTAAAATGATGTTTTTGAATAATGTTTAATGATACAACATTACTTCATTACTTGAGAAAAGCAAGTTATAAAATATGATCCCATTGTGAGGCTATACAGTGATATAGATACAGATAGATAGATAATAATAAAAAAGTAACCAGTTGCACATCAAAATGGTCCTCTCTGAGAAGCAAGATTGAAGAGGGTTTGAGTCCTGGCTCTGCTACATGCTGGTTATATAACCTCGAAAAATTCACATCACCTATCCATACCTCAGTTTTCTCCTCGGAAAATCAAGATGATGATACAGTTATTATTATTGTAGAAAATCTGTAAGTATATATGTTAAAGTGCTTAGAACAGTGCCTGACATTCCATCTCCCCCAGAAATATCAGGTATTACGTGCTCTTTCTATGCTAAACAGGTATCATGTTTGTAATAAGGAGGGAAAACGAAGGCTACTTAAGAAAATAAAATGAGAATTTCAACGGGACCCTCTCTCTCGTGGTTAAGCCACAGACTTTTTGAATGACAGCTCAGACCTACCAACTGACCCCAAAGACCATGGCAAACTAGTGGCCCTCTCAGAGGGGGAAGGGAATTCTCCCCTGGACTCTGCTAGAATCAGGACGCCAAGGCAAGTGGAAAGAAAGCAAGACCAACCTGGGCATTGTTTGAGCACAACTGGACACATCCCTTGAAATGGAAGTACCTCCCCCAAATATTACAGTTCTTCTGCCTCAACACCTACCCCCTTAAATGCTCCCTGCTTTCTCCCTGCAGCCCCCTCCCAACTCCAAGGTCTTCTGCCCAGGAAGCCTTTCCTGGCCCACCGTAAGAGTTCTGTCCAACTCTATGCACCCCTCAATCTCAGGGCCTGCCGCCATGTCTGGGGGTAATGAAGGTGTCTCAGATTAAAGTGGCAGGAAGAACTTCTGTCAGGAGACTGACTGTCAACCCTGACACAATCCCACCTTCTAGGGTCACCTCCACTGATAGATCAGAAAACACTGGAGTGTTAGCTGTGGTAGAAACTAAGCAGATGAGAATAAAATGTGGTCAGATAGCCCTGTGCCCCTGCTGGGTATCAGATCCTGCGTATGTGGCTTGCTCTCTGTGTGTGTCAATTTCCTCATCCATAAAACAATCATATTTATCTAATGAGTTTGTTATTAAATGAAATAATGTACAGGTGCTATGGAACATGGTTCTACTCTGAAACACATAGGGTCACCATGAGTCTGAATTGCCTTGATGGCAACTAGCTCAGTTTTGGTTTTACAGTGTCTTTTAAGGGCAGGATAGAAGTACACATAGAAGTAGCACAGTTGTGGGCATGCTGCCTCACTTCAGGGCACCCAAGCAGTGGGAACAACCAGGAAGAGCACTGGCTCTCCTCTGATGATAGGCAGCTGGGATTCAGCATCCCTCACAGCCACACAGGCTCCACGATGAAGGATGACTGCAGGGTTCACATCTAAGCACTCTCCACGGACTCCCAAACCCCATAACTCTGGGAAGAGACACTCAAAGGAGCCAAATGAGGTCTTTAAGCATTAATGCAAATGTATATCAATAATGTGTATTCATTTTAAGGAACAAGCTAAGGCCCACAACAGATGCTGGCCAGCACCAGGAATCAAGCTTGATGAGCTCTATCACCTCAAGGCTCCAGATCCCATCAGCCAACCGAGGACCAGTGAACACAGGGCTCACAGGAGGACAGAGACCTAGGACCTGCACCACTACGAGGAGAGGAGTGAAATCCTAGTGAGACAGTCTCCAGAGAGGGGCAGGACAGGGCAGGGCGGAGACCGAGCAGGGCTGAGGCATAGGAGAGGGCATTGGTGTAAGAGGCCTCTCCCTGGTCCCTGCGTCAGTCCCCTGCTCATGGACACACTGCTTTTGCTTCCCTTCCCTGGTCCAAGCCACCCCTGGGCCCACAAGGCCTCACCCAGACTCCCCAAATACTCCACCTGAGGCATCTTGGCAAAAGGAATCGTCATTTAAATAATCAAACATCTCTATGCCTTGTTCTGCGTATATGAGGATTGTTTTTATGTTGCATCAAACACGAGGAGGTCAAGTGTTATGAACACTTCCCTGACTAGGGCCTCTAAACCTCTTACTGAGCCCGCCCAAGTCTGTATCCTTTGTCAGTACCACCAGTAAGGAGACAAAGCCCAGAACTGGAAACTACAGACCAATATCTCCTATGAATTTAGATGCAAAAGTCCTCAAGAAAGTATTAGCAAACAGAATCCAACAGCATATTAAAAAGAGTCTTACACTATGATCAAGTGGGATTTATTCCAGGAATGCAGGGATGGTTCAACATTAGAAAATCAATCAATACTATACACCACATTAGGAGAACAGAGGAAAACAACCACATAATCATCTCTATGGATGCAGAAAAAGCATTGATAAAAATCCAACATCTTTTCTTGATGAAAACCTTAAAGAAGATTGGAATAAAGGAAAAATTCCTCAGTATGATTCAGGGCATATATATAAAGCCAACTGCCATCATTATACTTAAGGGAGAAAGACTGAGAGCTTTCCCCTTGAAATCGGGAACAAGACAAAGGTGCCCACTCTCACCACTTCTATTCAATATTGTATTAAAAGTCTTAACCAGAGCAATAAGGCAAGAAAAAGAAATAAAAGGTATCCAGATTGGAAAAGAAGAAGTAAAATCATCTCTATTTGAAGATGATATGATCCTTTATATAGAAAACCCCAAGAAGTCCACAAGAAAACTTCTAGAGCTAATAAAGGAATTTAGCAAAGTTGCAGGGTACGAGGTCAACAAACAAAAATGAGTTGAGTTTCTATACACCAGCAATGAGAAATCTGAAAGGGAATTTTGGGAAACAAATCCATTTACAATAGCGTCTAACAGAATAAAATACCTAGGAATAAATCTAACCAGGGATGTGAAGGATTTATAAATGAAAACTGTAAAACACTGCTGAAAGAGGTTAAGAAAGACTTAAATAAATGTAAACATGTTCCGTGTTCATGGACTGGAAGACTTAATATTGCTAAGATGTCAATACTACCCAAAGCAATCTATAGATTCAATACAATCCCAATCAAAATTCCAACAGCCGTCTTTACAGGAATAGAAAAACCAATCCTCAACTTTGTATGGAATGGCAAGAAGCCCTGAATAGCTAAAAAAAAATTGAAAGAGAAGAACAAAGTAGGAGGACTCACACTTCTTGATATTAAAATATATTATACAGGTAGAGTAATCAAAACAGCCTGGTATTGGTATAACAATAAACAGATAGACCAATGGAATAGAATTGAGAGTCCAGAAATAAAACCACACATCTATGGTCAACTAATTTTTGATAAGGGTGCGAAGTCCATTTGATGAGGAAAGAAGAGATAAATGGTGCTGGGAAAATTGGATTTCCACATGCAGAAAATGAAACAGGATCCATACCTCACACCATACACAAAAACAAATTCAAAATGGTTTAAGGGCCTAAATGTGAAAACTAAAACTATAAAATTCTTAGAAGAATAGGCAGGGGCAATGCTGTCAGGCCTACCTTTCAACAGTGGGTTACCTAATATAATAACAAAAGCACAAACATAAACAAAATAAATAAATAAGACCTCATAAAAATTTAAAATTTGTTCATCAAAAGACTTTACCAAAAAAGTAAAAAGACAAGTTTTAGACTGGAAGAATATCTTCGGAAACCATACATCCTACAAGAATCTAATAAACAAAATATAGATAAAAGTTTGATAACAACAAAAAGACAAATAACCCAATCATAAAATGGTAAAGGACTTGAATAGACATTTCACCAAAGAGGACATTTCAAATGGCCACCAAACACATGAAAAGATGCTCAGTGGTGTTAGCCACCAGAGAGATGCAAATCAAAACCACAATGAGATACCATTGGCTAAGATTTAAAAAAAAAAAAAAAATGTTGGCAAGAATATGGGGAAATTGGAACCCTTATCCAATGCTGGTAGGAATGCAAAATGGTTCAGCTGTTGTGGAAAACAGTGTGGCAGTTTCACAAAAAACTAAAAATAGAACTACCATATGACCCAGCAATTTCACTCCTAGGTATACCCAAAAGACTTGAAAGCAGAGACTTAAAAAGATACTTGTACACCAATGTTTATTGAAGCACTATTCACAATAACCAATCAACAGATGAATGGATAAACAAAATGTGGCACATACATACAATGGAATACTACTCTACCAGCAGGAGAAATGGAGTCTTGATACCTGCTATAGTATGGATGGATCTGGAAGACATTATGCTGAGCAAAATAAGCCAATCACAAAAGGAGAAATATTGTATTACCTCACTAATATGAAAATACAAGAAAAAGCAAATGTATACAAACCAAAGTTTATTAGTGGTTACCAGGGGTGGGAGGGAGATGGAACAGAGGGGCTAACAGTGAAGGAAAAATCGCATTAATTAAGGATAGGGTTGCACAGCTGATTATTATAAATGTTACTAAGCTATCTACCTGTAAAAGTTGAATTGGTAAACTTTGTGTGGTAGATATATTTACAACAATGACCGAAAAAAAAGAATAGCTGCTGAGGCTGCTTATGCACAACCAAACACCTCATGGGATTTGGTTCCTTGGTTTCAATGTTTAGGGTCACGGTTTCATGGGACATCCCAGTTAATTGGCTGAATAACGTGTTCACTGCTTCTGTTCTGCCTCCTAATTCATTGCATAATACCGGGGGTTTTAAAAGCTTGTAAGCAGCCATCCAATGCACAACAATTGGTCTGTATTCACTTGGAGCATCATAGTAAGGAGAGTCAGAAATAAGAGGAGGATATGGAATGTGTGGCTAATTGCCTCCATGAATAACTGCTTCCTTTGCCGTGAGACCAGAAGAACTGGGTGGTGCCTGGCTACCAATACTAAACATTTTGATCAAAGATTCCATAGAAGAATTCTGATCAAAAGGGGGAAAATGTAGAACAGAAGTTAAAATTCTCATGGACTCTAGACTTTCTGGAGCCATGAAGGGTGAGTGAACTCCTGAACTATTGCCCTGAGATAATCTTTAAACCTTCAACCAAAAATACCCCCTGAAGTCATCTTAAAACTGAACAATAGTTCAGCTTAACTAGTAAAGAAAGTCTGCCTTGAGTGTTATGCTCTTTTAAGAACTATCTATATGGGATAACATTGACAACAGCAACCAAAAATATTAGATAGGACCTTTAGGGGGCAGTGAGATTATGTTAATGAGGGAGGAACAACTCAGAAAAGGAGAGTGAAAATGGTTGCACAACTCAAAAAATGTAATCAAGGTCACTAAATAGTACTTGTAGAAACTGTTGAATTGGTGTATGTTTTGCTGTGTATATTCTTAACATCCACAAAATAAATAAAATTTAGGAAAAAAAAAAAGCCTGGAGCTGGGCTCAAGCACTGGGCCTGCAGGAAGTTTCCCTTGACAGGAACTGGGTACCGCAGGGACAATTCCTGAGGTGCCATGGCTTTCTCAGCATGGAACCATTCCTCCGATTAAGAGTCACTTCAAGGCATCAATGTCATCTCTAAAATAGAATTTTGGGCCAAAGCACTGAGCAATTTGGGATTTGCTTAATTATCTTTTCCTCCTCAGGCTAACTAGAATTAAAAGAGCTCACAAATTTGAAATTTGGGCAAGGTTTGAAGGCTCTTCCAAAGCCCTCTTTCTGGAAGACCAACAGCTTATAAATCTTCAGGAGAGAAAACTGTACACTATTTGATCACCCCTTCCCACATCTGGCCTGCCCTGTGGGATTGGGGTCTTTTGCTTGTTTGTTTGTAGTGTGCTAGAGAAGTTACTTGCTATTGCTCTTAATATCTTTTACATATTTCACTGTGTTTCTTTCCAGGCCCAGAAGCCTCTGAATTTGTGAAGCTAAGAGTGGCCACATTTTAAGTAAATCTCATATAATCTGATACTTTAACAAAGGGGAAGGGGCATAATCAAAAGTCTTTACATAAGGTTTTATTTTTTAACTCTCCCAACCTAAAACTAATGAAAATTATTTTCTGCATTTTAACAAAATACAAGATACCTTTGGCCTTTTTTAAAAAATTGAAATAGATGCTTGCATTTTTGCCAGTCTTGATAATTATTGCTTAATTAAAGTTTCAGCTAATTCTTTGTTGAACTAAAAGCAAGTCTTGAAAATGGGAAGTATAGATTTGTGTCTGCATCACACACACATGCACACACGCACGTGAGCATACACGCACATTCTTGGGAAAACCTATTTTAAATGGAATAGGAAAGGACTCTCAGAACAGAAATGTTTCCATTGCCTCACTAAAAAATGGAATCTCATCCAACAATAAAGATTCTACCTCGACTCCTTAAAAGGAGTTGATATGCCCACACAACAGGGAATGGGGACACTTTCATTTGTTGAAGGGCCTACCAGTTCCTGGTTTGGAATACTTGCCCAGAACATCCTCCTGTTCTTATTTCACCAGGTTTCCTCTAAGCCCAAGTTTCATATTCAGCCTCCTAATAACCCCTGGTCCCCTGGGGCGGAGCGGGGGGAGCCAGAAGGATGACAACAGAATAGATTTTTTTAAACACTGAAAGAAAAACATGCCTAACCTTAAACTTTATATTTAGCAAAAATATCCTTTAGAAATTACGGTGAAATAAAATCATTCTCAGGGGAAAAAACAGAAAAATTAGAGAATTCATCATAAGCAGGCCCACACTGAAAGAAATGGTAAAGGAATATCTTCAGGCTGAAGTGAAATGATTCAAGATGAAGGGAAAGATGTGCAGGAAGTAACGAAGAGCACCAGAGTGAGTAAATATGTTGTTAAAGATAAAATGACTAGTGATTTTTTAAAGCAAAAATAATAACATTGTGTTGTGGGGTTTATAACATATTTGTAATTAAAATACATTACAACAAAGGCACAAAGGGTGGAGGTCATAATAAATTTGATTATATCATTCTAAGGTTTTTACTCTTGAACAAAGGGTAGCTAAAGCAAATGGAAGAAATAATGAAGTAAAAGAGTTTAACAGAGACTTCAAAGGGCAGCTTGAGAAGACAAAGTAAAGTATTATCATGAAATGTGCAAAGACCTGGAGTTAGAAAACCTAAAGGGAAGAACATACTTGGCACTTCTCAAGCTGAAAGAACTGAAGAAAAGATTCAAGCATCTAGTTGCAATATTGAAGGGTTGCCATTGACTCAACTCTGACTCATAGTGACCCTATAGCGCAGAGTAGAACTGTCCCATAGGGTTTCCAAGGCTGTAAATCTTCAGGGAAGCAGACTGTCACACCTTTCTCCCCTGGAGCGGTTAATGGGTTCAGACCACTGACCTCTCGGTTAGCAGCCAAATGCTTAACCACTGCACAACCAGTGCTCCTATAAGTTGGAATCAACTCTACAGCAATGGATTATGAAAGTACATTATACCAAAATTGGTAGGGTGCAGCTCAAGTAGTGATTAGAGTGAAACTGATAGCTTTGCGTGTTGAAATTGGAACATCAAAAAAGTTCAAATCATTGATCTAAGTTTACACTTATAAGAGGTTTGAGGAAAAAAATTAAACCCAAAGTTAGTAAACAGAGAGGAATAATAGAGTAGTAATCAATGAAATAGAAAACAAATAGCACTGAAAAAAATAATAAACAACATCTGATCTGGAAAAGATGGTGTAAACCCATTTCTCCCTACTCCTCCCCCAGTAAATACAGCTATAAACCCTGGAAATAATGCAATAGCAACCAAAGGGGAACTATAAAATGTGATAAGAAGAAGGCAAGATGCTTTAAGAGTCTAGGACGGAAGGAACAGCACAGCAGCAGGACATTTTACAACTTCCCACCCAACAGAAGAAGGTGATCCAGATTGGATATTTCCTAAACCCCAACCTACTAAACAGAGGCAGCTAAAGTAGGTTCCGGGCCCTGGTGACACAGTAGCTAAGAGCTCAGAGGTTAACCAAAAGATTGGCAGTTCAAATCCACCAGCTGCTCCTTGGAAACCCTATGGAGCAGTTCTACTCTGTCCTATAGGGTCGCTATGAGTCGGAATCAACTCAAAGGCAATGAGTAAAGTAGTTTCACTTCTTCCTCAGATCTAACAGGAGGCCCTCCAACAACACAAGGTGAATTGGGCACCACCAGCAAAAGGGACTGAACAGAGACCATGCAAACAATGAAGGGCCATGGGAATGTGCTTTCCTCCTCTGCTGGGCCTAAGACTCTCTTCCCCCATGGAGAAACATATGATGGCCCAGCTGAGAAGCCCCATCTATTTCTTTTCAGCAGTAGCAGGAGTCAGTGGGATCCACAACAATAGAAAATGAATCAAACAGACAAAAGTAAAATTACAAAGGCTTTGAAAATTGAACCATCATTGGAATCACGGCTCTTTAAAGTATGCTAGGACCTGTGTGCTAAACCTAAACAGGTAACTAGCTGCTAAAATAAAATATTTAAGTAGGACCTAGGGGCTCCAAAAGTTTACATTCTATATGATTACATTTATATTATGTTTCAAATAAAATTCTAGAAATGGAGAACAGAGAATGGCTGCCAGGAGTTAGAGACTGAGTAAGGGAACACAGGAAGGAAGGAGGTATGGTTATAAAAGGGCAGCATGAAGCATTCTTGTGGTGATGGAACTGCTCTGTTTCTTGACAAATCCATAACTGTGGTTCAGTTTTATAGAACTAAACACACACACATAAATTACTACAAGTAAAACTAGGAAAGCTGAATATGGAATGCATCAAGGTCAATATTCTGGTTGTGATATTGTACTATAATTTTGGAAAATGTTTCCATTGGGGAAAGTGAGTAAAGAGTACATGGGTTTCTTTATATTACTTCTTACAAATGAATGTACATCTAAAATTATCTAAAAATTTTCAATTAAAAAATTATTGAAAATAAAACTCAGTTCTTTGAAAAAAAAATTTAAACTGATAAACCCTCAGCTAGAGTGATCAAGGTAGAAAGAGAGAAAACACAAAGTAGTGATATCAGGAATGAATGAGGGGACATCATTACAAATCCTACAGGTATTTATGAAGTTATGAGAATATTATGCACAACTTTATGCAATAAATTCAACTACTTAGATGAAGAGTATAAATTTCTTTTATATATTTTTTTTTTATTGAACTTTAGATGAAGGTTTACAGAACAAATAGTTTCTCATTAAACAGTCAGTACACATATTGTTTTACGACATTGGTTAACAACCCCACGAAGTGTCAACACTCTCCCTTCTTGACCTTGGAGGACCTTTTTTTTTTTATGGTGAAGATATACATAGCCAAAGTTACACCATTTCAAAAGTTTCTACATGTACAATTCAGTGACATCAATCACATTCTTCTAGTTGTGCTGCTATTCTCACTATCCTTTTCCAAATTGTTCCATCACCATTATCTTCAACTCACTGCCCCCTAGGCTTCCCACGAGTATAAATTTCTTGAATGACACAGATTACTAAAATTAACACAAGAAAAAATAGATAACTAACATAGCAATTCAATTCCTAGCTATATATCCAAGAGGAATAATTGTGTATATACACAAAAAGACTTGTACAAGAATGTTCATAGCAGCTTTATTCATAATAGCCAGGAACAGAAATGACCCTGATGTCCATCAAAGAAGAATGAATAAGAAAACATTGTGATATATTCATAGAATAGATTACCACTCAGCAACTAAAAAAAGAAAAAAATGAACTACTGATATATAAAACAGCATGACTGATTCTCAGAAGCATTACATTGAGTAGGAAAAAAGAGTACATCCTGTACTCTCCCAATTATGAGAAGGTCAATAACAGGCTATGAGTGACTGATGTTGATAAGTGGTTCCCTTTGGGTTGGGGGCTTTGACTAGGAAGGAACACAAGGCAACTTTCTAGGGTGATAAAAATTAGTCTCTAAAGTATTCCTTCCTAAAGTGTTCCTTTCTAGTCAAAGAATTTATCAAGTTGTACACTTAAGAGTTATGCACTTTGTTGAATGCAAATTCTACCTAATCAAGGGGAAAAAAAGGAATATCTATAAACTACTCTGAAGTAATCTCAAGATATATTAAGTTGAAAAAGCAAGGTGAAGAAAAATCAGATATTTATTATTTAAGGGAGAAGAAGGTATAGAAATATATATGCATACTCGCTTATATTACAAAGTAATAAAAGATGAACCATATTTTTTAACTATGGTAAGCTCTACAGATGAGGAAGTGATTCAAATGAGTGGGGCAGGGATAGAAGCTACACATCTATTGAATAGACCTTGTTTTATAGCTTTAATTATGGAATTGTGTAAATATTTTACATAATTATAAAACTAACTTATTTTTAGACATATCACTAAATATTAAAATGAAAATATGAACTGAGTTGTTTATCACCTTAGGAGCATAACCACATAGAAAAAAACTATTCCAAATGACAATAAAACACAATAATTTGGCAGTACATTCATAGGGTAATATATCTAATACCAAAAATATGCAAAAACATGATAGCTCTTTCAGTATTTACTCTATTGGCAGTACTGTTGATATTACTTTGGAACTGTTGTGAGTTTCATAAGGGCAAGAGTAAATGGGTAATTAGGTGGAGTCATTGGAAAACAATAGTTTTAGCACGGGAAAAAGAATTATCAATGTGAGAGTAAGGACATAAAGTGAAATCTCATATACCTTATTTCAAATATAGAGTCTCTATGAGTTGGAATTGACTGGACAGCAATGGGTTTGGTTTTGATTTGGTTATTTCAAACTGGAGGTCTCAATAAAAAATCATGATCTATTTTATGTTTGAAAAATAAAATTAAATATGTATTTCCCAGCTCTCTCCTTTGGAAAAAAACTAAAAACAAAGATCAATCCAGTTACAATATGCACCATCTAACACTCAGATTATGATCTTAAAATATCATGTACCACTAAAATGAGCCAGGACTCCTGGAAGAAGTAGTTGATTCCAGATCTGTGCAGATAATGTACAAGATAAGCCTGGAATATCATGTCATACAAAAAAGCAAGGTCGTTAAGTGTTAAGGTCACCCTGCAAAAACAGGAAGGATTCCCATCTACAAAGTTTGGTTCAGATGTCAAGATGATGATGCCACACACACCCCAAAAGGGTATGAAAATGTTTACTATTCACATAACTGAGGACTCTAGGTAGAGCAAGCAGTTCCCAGATAGCACAAATTGTTTGCACTAGGCTACTAATCAAAAGATTGGCAGTTCAAACCCACCCAGAAGTGCCTTGGAAGAAAGGCCTGGTGATCTGCTTTTGAAAGGTCACAGCCTTGAAAATCATGTGGAGCACAGTTCTACTTTGCACATGGGATTGTTCTTAGTCATAATTGACTTGATGGCAACTGGTTTGGTTTTGGTTTTGGATTGGGGGAAGGTAAGACATGCCTCTCAAGTAGGTCCGAAAATGACTTGAAAACCAGGAAAGGAGACAAGCCTGGGTTTTACTGTGGTTAGATATGGGGCCAGGATGAGAGTTTCCGTGTGGGCAGGTGCTTACATGGTTTGAATCTCCCACTGATGCCAAAGGAGGGAGCACCCAGGCTTTTTTCAGCTTGTTCAGATGTGGGCATAGGGGAAGAGGGTAGAGTGAGGTCTAAAAGCTGTACCAAAAAACCAAACCCTTTGCTGTCGATTCCGACTCATGGCAACCGTATAGGACAGAGTAGAACTACCCTATAGGGTAGCTAAGAAGCAGCTGGTGGATTCGAACTGCCACCCTTTTTAGTTAGCAGTGGAGCTCTTAACCACTGCACCACCAGGGCTCCAAAAGCTGTAAGCAAACATCAAAAAATGAGGACACATACTTCATTACATTTATCACAGATGTTTGACTGATGACTAAAATGTATCATGTTTTATTTAATTGAATTTGAACTTGTTTAAATAAATCATTATGGCACCTATGAGGTCTGTAGCCTGAGGCCTGTAAGGTGTAAGTTCCATCGTGTCCAGCATTGTGAATTTTGAGAAATGAGAGCCGTGGTCACTATCAGTATGTCTGAAAATCTGCAGTGAATAAGGAGTGTTCTGGTAAGGCCCTCTGTCATGGCCTTAGTATACATAAAGACATGTGACCTTGATTTATATTTTGGTTATCTATGAGGCAAGGGATTTTTAGAGTTCTTTACTCCAGATGGGACAACTCTTAGGCGATGGCCCAAGGGTTTGTGAAAACTGCAGATGAGGTCATTTGCTGACCGGGGCATCCAGTGTTAAGATGGCTGATTCAAGTTTGACCAATTGTGCTGACCTCCAGGTCCAGTCCTTTATCGGGGTGTCCTTGTTAAGGAATGAAAAGTAGCAACTCTCCAGCAGGTTCCATTACGTATAATGGCAATGTGGTACACAGTGTGTATGAACTCAGATTGCTGTTCACTTGGTTAATCCCAAAGGGCTCTCCGGGTATCCAAGAAGTCTGAGAAAGGGGAGATCTCCTTCAGCATCATGATATCTAGCCAGCGACTGAGGACAGGGGAGGCTACTTGTGCTCCCACCTCATTTTCACACACTTAAGTGTTGCCTGGCTATTTTAGAAAAACAAAGACACCTTGGATTACTGGGGAATTCCAAGGGCTATTTTCAGAAACCAGAGACAAAAGGCAAATCGAGTTCTTTGTCCCATAACCCCAGAAAACCTAAAAGATGTTTGGCTTTTATTAATATAGTGGGTGCTGAGAGGTTCAATGGCTGTTTCTTTACATTGTCATGGATTGCACAGTCCTTGGTTTATAAAAGAATTTTCCGTGATCTAATAGAGGTGATGGAGTCTTGCACTCTGTGAGGGGCAATGGCCTATCCCTTTTTGTCAGCTCCTTTGTGAGTAATTGTATGCCTGAATGTGTGTCAATTGAATCGCCTCGAAGAAGGATGTCATCAGTGCAATGTCATACCCATTCTCCTGGAGAAAGGTGGATGCAGTTAAGATCTTTCCTGTAAGGATTCTGTCCTATTGCAAGGCTGCTGAAGTATCCCATGGGTATACTGGTAAAGGTATATTGTGTCCTTTCAAAGGTGAAGGCAAACTGGCTGAGAGGCAGTTGAAATAGGCACTGATCAAAACATATTGGCCAAATCTTTAACAGCAAAACATTTACCAGTTGCTGATTGGATGGAATCATTAATTTCAATAATATTGCATATTGGGTATGGGGACCTCAATGGATAGGTCCATAGCATTAAGGCTGTGGTAATCCACTGTGAAGTTGCAATCATTCTTTCCAGGTTTAAGAACAAGCCAAGTTGGTCTGTTAAATGAAGAAGTGGGGTTAAATCACCCCTTCTCTAAATAGATCTTTATATGGGTTTCAATATTTGAAGGCCCTGTTTTAACTCACATTAAACTAAAAAACCAAACACATTGCTCTCGAGTTGATTCCGACTCATAGTTTTTCTTCTGAGGTGCCTCTGGATGGACTTGAACTTCCAACCTTTCTGTTAGAAGCCAAGAAATTAATTATTTTCACCACCAAGAGATTACCTATGGACATTTACTCCCAGTTAAAATAGTTAATATGGGTAAATGTAAGTTACTCTTGAGTATGATGATGATCTACTTCTGAAAAATCAGCCATTAAACCCTATATAGCACTGTTCTACTCTGAAACACATGGGGTCTCCATGAGTCAGAACAGTAAAAAAAAATTTTTTTTACAATATTAAATTTGTGTATGAACATATAAGCTTTATTTTTCAGTTCATGAACCAGGGAATGTCTGGTCTAGAAGTCAGAAAAGAGTTCCGAAGCATGGTACAAAACAAAAGGGTTTTATTAACAAGGCAGCCTATACTGAGCAAATTTCAGATTGGCTGGTGGGTGTTTTCTTTTCTTATTTGAAATTAAGGGGAAATATTTTGAACCAGGTTAAAGTCATCAGGCAAGTCCTGATGGCTAACTTAGGTTTTCATTTCCCAGAGTCAATTGATTGACTTGGATTTCGGTTCTTGGGAAAGATAGACAATTACATGAAATTAAACTAGATTCCATTTTGTGGCTAGTTTAACTGGGTTAAAAATTTCTCCCCTTTGGTCATACTCTTAGTTTATTGGGAGGTGTGATCAAAATTTAAGGTAAGAGCACCACCCTCAGTCACCGTGTTGCAGTGGAATATTCACAGGCTACCATGTTAGGTTAATATGCTTCAAGGCCAACCTCTACATCATTTTTCCTTTGTCATTCCGGTCTTAATGAGATCATCTGGAGATGGATCACTGGCTGTAAACACACATATATGACTCTTGAGAGGGTACATTGCATCAGGGAGAGTATAATTATAATTATAAGGAGAACAATGCCCAGTATTTGGAGTGCACTTTGAAGCCAAGGTCCCTGTGACCCAAACTAGCTAAAATCAAACAGGTCAAAAACTGACCTTGAGTTAGATTTTATTTGTTTAGCTAGGTGGCTTGTTTTTCTATTTCTTGTAACAAGTCTGTGGATGTGAATTTTAGAAATTGAGGTGGCAGCATACCTGAATTGGGGGACTTCAGACCTAAATTAAAACTCTATTCTGGATTAAACTAAGATTTTCATTTCTACTTTTCTAAAGAAATTATTCAGCCTTTTGTCAAAGGTTTACTGCTTGAAAAACAAAAGTCAGAATTTCTAACCTAGATAAAAATTTGCTCAGTGCCTGTTAAGAATGTTTACACAGCTGGCCCCAGAGAAGGAACCTCATTCAACAGGAGGGTAGTTGTGACCAAGTGACCATTTCAAAAAAATAATTTAAATTATGACTGATAATATCATACTTTTGTTGTCTAATGTCAGGCAAAGCAGCACCAGATAGATATATTATGGCCAAAAAGGGCACTGACACACAAATTTTAACCTGAAGAAAATTAAGCACGTCCTCTGATTTGGTAACACTTCTCATGCTACTCATAACATTTTTTAAAAACCTTATCTCTAGCACTTTCCCCCTTACAAAGTGGGAACAATTCTTTTGTGATTTTTCAGGGCCTTCTAGGAAGCTCCAAAAGACAAATTTTTAGGTATAAATACATCATTTAGGATTAGATTTTGGAAAGATAAAATATTAAAAGTGTCAAGAAGTTTGAACTCTTTAGACAGAATCATAAGTGCCTAAGAAAAAATACTTGGCTCCATTTGAAGGTAACAATAAGACATCTAAAAATATTATACAATGTAAAATAGTTGTAAAGAATCTTCATTCATAGGTGAGGAATGTTTTTATTTGTTTGTTTAAATAATCAAGAATATAATAAAGCTAACATAAAGCATAGAAAATTATTCTGGTAAGACATAGAATCTTTGCCTTCTAGGCAGATTACTTTTCCCTTCATGCTAGTAATTAAAGAAAATTTTGTAATTTTAATAGCGAGAAACCCAATTTTTATACACTGTTTAATACTAAAGCCCTTAAAATTTTCATAAATTAACTCATTAAACATTAGCCACAACAGATAAATTTCCTTTTAATAAACCTTTCAATAAACCTTTTAGCTTTCTGTCTTTATCACCTATCTCTTATACTACAACCTTTTAAAGTGGCAAAAAAAACACATAAGAAGACCCAAATACATAATATATATATTCCTTCATTAATTTCTGGGAATTTTGATACTATTCAATTTATATAAATGCTTATTTGTCACTAAATCAATCCGAATAAAACTATTTGAAGGAATATTATAATCTAGTTTGGTAATACCATTCAGATATAGGAAAATATTACATGTATGTACATAACATAAACATGCATACAGACATACACATGCATGTAGGGGAGCTGAAGGACAAACAGTTGTTCCTTCTGAAGTCAGGAGCAAATCTTTTGATGACATCATTTTGGACTTCTGTGATCTTTTGGAAGATTTGCATACCCATTAAAATAGGCATCCAACCCCTTTAATTTGTGAACCTTTCTTTTTAAGCGCACTTATTAAATGGACAATTTTGTTCAAACATTGCCTGTGATGGCCATTTTTGTAAATATGTACAGCTGCTGGATCCATAATTTAGGACTTGCAAATAGCCAGGCTTCCAGAAAGGCAGAACACTTGATTCTTTAGAATTAGGGAATCCCATCTTTAATTAGCAGACAAACTTATTAGCCTTACCCTAAATGCATACAACAAAACCAACAGAATCAACCAATGAAACTGTGGACTAATCCAAAGGTTTAGAAACTGAAATTCTGAAGTTAGAGTTAAGTGCCAGTTTTAAATACATAATACATACATACATAAACAAACAAATTGACCCACTCAACCTTAGATGAAAAAGTTTATTGAGTTCAGGAGTTCTACGCAAACTTGTGGAGCCTGGATCCTGAGAGAGACACATCACATCTTCAGAAACGGCAAGAAAGACAGAGACCACAAAGGCACCATGCCTGTTTTCTCATAGTCCTTGAAATCATTAGCAGTCTTCTAGGATCCTCTCTTCATCACAAAAATTGTTAAAAATAAATTTTTCACAATAATAACTTTGTGTATGAACTCATAAGCTTTATTTTTTAGTTCATGAACAAGGGAAACATCTGATTTGGAAGTCAGACCAGAGTTCTGAAGTGTGGTACAAATGAAAGGGTTTTTAACAAGAAAGCTTATATTGGGCAAATTTCAGATTGGCTGGTGAGCATTTTCTTTCCTTATTTGCAATTAAGGGGAAAGTCTGAACCAGGTTAAACTCATCAGGAAAGTCCTCATTGGCTAGCTTAGGTTTTCGTTTCTGGAAGAGTCAATTGATTGACTTGGATGTCAGCTGCTGGGAAGGTTAGGCATTTACAAGTATTAAAATTAAACAAGTCCCCAGAATCCTGGACAATGCTCCAAGACTTCTGGGTGTCTTATCATTAAATATAACCCTGCAAAACAACCTCATTAATCCCTCAAGAATGCCCTTTCTTGTTTCCCAAGGACCTGACTCACTTTGAAGTAACAAATGGTAGATATCTAGCCTGAAAGTTTCTTTTTCCTAAGACCTGTATCTCAAAATTTCTGTCTATTCCATGTGACTTGTTCTTCTGTACTGCTGTATAACCTTCAAAAAACTAACTGTACATTCTTTCATCACGAGATTGAAAATGACATTTAAGCAAAAAATTGCTTTGCAATAGTCATAGCAGTTTCTAGAGAACTGATTGTCCATTTGCAAATGTCTCTCTTGCTCTCTTACTTTCTCTCTCTTAATAAATAGCTGAACTTTTTAATTGCCAAAGTCATATTTTTTTAACACAAGAAATAGAAACTTAGGTTTAAGTTTGCTGACATGGGGTTCAGTATAAGTGATTACATTTTGGCCTAGTTTAGTCAGGATAATAGAACCAACTTGACGGCAATTTGTTGGTTGGTTGATTGTTTGGTTGAAAAGTCCATGGGGTCTTATTTTTTCTAGGCAGTTTGCAAATACCAAAGATTTAATTTAATATTAATTTATTACTTATTGTTTCAGAGTGTCCATGCCCATAATGGGATATTTTAGGCCAACAGGTGCTGTGACCATAGGGTATTTAGGCAAGGCAATAGTTCTCATGGTTAAGGTGAGGCCTATGTCTCCTCTATTTTAGGTTCTATAACTACTCTAAGATTATAGGGGGTATCATATTTAATTCTAGTGGGATCCACAGGTAAAACTGTAATTCAAGCCCCATAATTGATTAAGGCCTTGAAGGTTTGCCAAAGTACATTTTGGTACTTATTAAAGTTAATTCAGAACCTGTGTTGTGGAGGCACAAAAGCCAATAAGTGTCCTTTTATCTTTTTATTGTATGAATTCATGAGTTCTTTTACTAAATTTTGGATTTCCAATTGAGTCAAACTGTGGATCTTGGTCTCAGTTTATTGTTTGTTACCCCTGCCTATCCAGTTTTCTCTTTTCTTTCTTTCTTTCCTTTGTTCTTTCTTTCTTTCATTCTTCCATTCTTCCTTCCTTCCTTTCCTCTCCTTTTTTCTTTTTTGGTCACTTGATATACTTCAGGAAGCAGTCTTTTCTACCTTGCATACTTACGAATCTCTTCCTTCAGAGAGCCTCAAATCAGTATCAGGAATAGGGGCCTCCTCCATGGCAATGGTTGCTTATTGGGTTTAAGGACTCCTGGCTTAAGTTGGGTTTGAAGGAACCTTTTCACTGTGCCACAGAGGTGCATGATGTTTCTTCTTATAATCTGAGGATTGGGATCGTTGTCCAGACAGAGGCATGGGCAGCAGCAACTGAGGTATTGAAGAGTCCTAGTGAGTTGTCTTTTCTCAGGAGTGTGAACCTCAGCACACCGCCTAATGGATTTTTTTTTTCTCTTCTCTTTCTCTCTTTTTGCTGTCTTTCATGAGTGACCTCCTGATGAGTCCATATCTCTCCCAGCGTATAGTGCTTCCCCTGAGCCTGTTTTCAGTCACAGCTTCATTCTAAACCACGCAGGTCAGTCTCAGTCAACACCTTAATCCCACACTGCTGTCCCTAAATGCCAAGTGATTATCAAAATTTCTGGATTAGATCAGCTAAGTCTGTAACAGAGGCTCAGTAGAACTCAACAATGCAACACAAAGCAGTAGAAGCTCAAAGTGCTTCCTTACATAAGACAGCAGAGATGGTTAGCAACCAAAGCAGAAGAAGAGCAATCTATGGTGGTGGTCATCATCTAGACGTCCTGCTCACAGCGCCAACGTGGTAAGGTCACCCTGCAAAAGCAGGAGGGATGCCCCACCAAAATTTGGTTCAGATGTCCAGACTGATGATGCCACACCCTACACTAAGAGGCTAAGCAAAGAACTTTAAAATTATCATACTCTTTATCACAGTGGTTCTATTTCTAGGAATTTATTCTATTCAAAGAAATCCAAGATGTGATAAAATCTTTATGTTCAAAGAAGTTGGATGCAATAATTTTATAATATAACTAAATTGATAACAACATAAATGTCCAACGATAAGATAATAATGAAGTAAATTGCAGTACATCAGGAAAATAAAGTTCTATATGGCCATCAAAAGCGTGCTAAAGAAAGAACTTTTAACTATAAGTGGCAATATCATATTGCCAAGTGATCAAAAAATGAGATACAAAATTGTAGAGACAGCACGATGACAAAGACAAAGAAAAAAAATTCATAGAATAGGTTGGTGGCAAGATGGTCAGACAGCAGGTTGCGCAATTGCATCCCCCTGCAGCAATTTCAGAAATAGACAACTAAGAAGTGATGTAACCAAAGATCTCAGAACCCCAGACAGTAACTGAAGAGTTGGAGAGAGCCAAAGGGAAAGCAGAATTAAGAGGAAGGCATAATACACATAGTGGGAAAGCAGAGTTTGGCAGATCATACACACTCAACTTGGCAGCCAAGCTCATCATGGCCATCTTGGAATAGAGACAAAAGGCACCTACAAGCAGAGAGCACAGGAAGGGAGCAATGCAGAAAAAACAGACCAAGACGAAGAAATTAAGAAACCAGCCCTGGAATGGAGTGACAAGGTGGGCAGAACTGGAGAGAGTGGGGATCAGGTGTAGCATAGGATGGAATCCTGGGAACCCAAAGGGACTGCTACCTGAGGACAGTGGTATGGACAGAATTGTAGAAAATTCCAGGCAAGGAACAGGAAGGCTGGTAGGAGTACCACAGGGGAAGGGCACAGAGAAAGTGCAGTGGTGTGGCACAGGTTTGTGCTCTCCTAGACTGCAGGAGTGAAACAAAGTGTAATCACTGGAAATTGATCCTTTAAATACATATCACCCAGGAAGCCCATCTGCTGGAGATGGCTGGGGGTGCTCCTCAGCCCAGCCATCCATTGGAGGCTACCCTAGCCATCTACTGTAGGCGGCACCCATAGGCTGAGATCTCCACCGGGAACCAACTGGCCTTGAGAAGGAAATTCCACCTGGACACGGGTTGCAGGACCACCACCCAGGCAGCCTTGCCCTGCTCGGCCCATTCTCCCTAATGCATGCCCATCACAACCTGATGTCCCAAATGTGCCCATCTCAGCCCACCACTCCAAGAACAACTGTCCCAATGCTGTGGACACAACCACCCTGACTGGACCCACAGGAGCATATGCCCCTTCCAGAAACCTGAAGTGCCTGGTCAGGACCAGTATAACACCCACAGACTACCTCTGGACCAGCGCTGCAGCAGCAGCCACACCTGCAAGTTGGCGTAGAGCTCAAGTCACTTCCCAAATCCTACACAGAGCCTAGGACAACACCCCAGACCAGCACTAAGCCCGGGGTCCGTAAGGAGCAGTGTGGAGCCTGCGGTACTATTTCTGACCTGAGCATAGCCAGTGGCATTGCCTCCTGTCTTATGCAGTGCCTGGAGCCCCACCTCTGGTCCAGTGCAGCACCCTAGGCTGTGCCCCCAGACCAGTGCCTTACTACCAGGCCCACCTGACTGGTGTAGCAGCTCAGTCGTGCCTCATCCCAGTCTGGCAATGCTGACACTCCCACCCAAACCCAACACCACAATTACATACACCCTGCCCTGATGCCAGAAGCACCTGGCCACAGAGAAGTAAGCTCGAAGTAGCACAGGCCAAAGTAACTAAGCAAGCTCTTCTGTAACAATACAACTAGGACAGAAGGACAAGGACAGGAGACCCAGTGAACCATGGGAAATAGCAATGAGCAGGGCCATTTTAAAGAAGCTAATCTCCTGACCTTCTAAAGTAAAACAAACAAGTAAATAAATCTTAACTTCCTGTAGGCAACAGACAATTATAAAACATATGAAGAGACAGGAAATGATGGCACAAACAAAACAAAGCAAGGAGTCAGAAATAATCCCTGAAGAAAAACAATAATGGAATTACCCAACAAAGATTTTGTCATAGATTGAATTGTGTCCCCCAAAAATATCTGTCAGCTTGGCTGGGTCATGATTCTCAGTATTGTATAATTGCATAATCTGATATGATTTCCTTATGTGTTGTAAACTCTATCACTATGATGAGGTTATATGTGATCTCCTTATGTGTTGTAAATTCTGTCACTGTGATGAGGTTATACTGATGAGGTTTACAAGATTAGCTAGTGTCTTAATGCAATCTCTTTTGAGATATAAAAGAGAGAAGTGAGCAGAGACACATGGAAACCTCATACCACCAAGAAAGCAGTGCTGGGAGCAGAGTACATCCATTGGACCTGAGGTTCCTGTGCTGAGATGCTCCCAGACCAAGAGAAGACTGATGCATCACAAAGACCTTCCAGACCAAGGGAAGACTGATGATATGGACCATCCTCCAGAGCTGACAGAAAGAAAGCATTCCCCTGGAGCTGACGCCATGAATTTGGACTTGTAGCCTACTGGACTGTGAGGGAATAAATTTCTCCCTTATTAAAACCATCCACTCGTGGTATTTCTGTTAGAACAGCACTAGATGACTAAGACAGATTTCAAAGCATTAGTACTAAAAATGTCAAGAAGATAAAGGAGATGTGGATAAAGATCTAAAGGAAATCAGGAAAACAATATTAGAACAAAACAGAAATTTCAATAGAGAGATAGAAATCTTAAAAAAAAAACAAAGAGTAGAAATACTGGAGCTTAAAAGTAAAGTAATAGCAATGTACAAAGCCTTGGAAGGGCACAGAAATAGAATTGAAATGGTAAAAGAGAGGACCAGCAAACGCGAAGACAGAATCTTTGAGACTGCTCAATATGAAAAGCAACTACAAACAAGAATGAAGAAAAACAAACTAAGCCTAAGGGATATGTGGGACACCATTAAAAGGAATACTTTACTTATAATGGGTTTCCAGAGCAAGAAGAGAAAGAGGTAGGCTCAGAAAGGATCTTTAAACAAATAATCTCAGAAAATTTCCCAACATCACAAAAGATGGGAATTTTCCCACCCAAGAAGATCAATGAACTTCAAACGGGATGAATCCTAAGAGAAACTCAACATGACATATCATAAGCAAACCCTTAAGAACCAAGGTCAAAGAGAAAATTTTAAGAGCAGCACAAGAAAACTGAAGTATCACATAAAAGGGAACCCCAATAAGATTAAGTCCCAACGTCTCTTCATAAACTATGCAAGAAAGAAGGCAATGGGACAACATATTTAAAGTGCTAAAAGAAAACAACTGTCAGCCAAGAATAATCTATCCAGGAAAAATTATCATTCAAAAATAAGGGTAAAATTAAAAACATTACCAGATAAACAAAAATTAACAGAATTTGTTAATGCCAGGCAGGCTGTATAAGAAATACTAAAGAAAGTTCTCCAGAAAGAAAAGTAACAGCACTTAACAACCACCTGAATACATGTAAACATAAAATAAACTTAAACTTAGATTACAGAGAAACCAAAAAATAAAGTTGCAATTGATGACATCAAAATAAAGGAAGGATGACTGGTGTAGATATAGAATTTTAGTATGTTGATCAAGTTAAGATAGTTTCAAGATATAACAGGTTGTTTTGAACGCAGGATGTTAAATGTAATTCTCATGTAACCACAAGAGATTAAATAAAACTACTCGCAAAAATAAAGAAGGGTAACAAAAAGACTCAGCAATCATTAAAATAACAGTAATGAATAAAAGGAAAAGAGTATCTTTATTTTAAAAGAACTCAGCACTGAAGGTAAATAGAAACAAAGAAGCCAGCGTTGTTGTTGTTTTTAGGTGTGTTGAGTTGGTTCCAACTCATAGTGACACTATGTACAACAGAACAAAACACTGCCCAGTCCTGCACCATCCCCACTATCACTGTTAAGCTTGAGCTCAATGTTGCAGCCACTGAGTCAATCCATCTCATTGAGGGTCTTCTTCCTTTTCGCTGACCCTCTCCTTTACCAAGCATGGTGTCCTTTTCCAGGGACTGATCCCTCCTGATAAAGTGTCCAAAGTATGTGAGACTTAGTCTTGCCATCCTTGCTTTTAAGGAGCGTGCTAGTTGTACTTCTTCCAAGACATATTTGTTTGTTCTTTTGGCAGTCCATGGTATATTCAATATTCTTCATCAAGACCGTAATTCAAAGGCATCAATTCTTCTTCAGTCTTTCTTACTCATCATCCAGCTTTCATACACATAAGGCGATTGAAAACACCATGGCTTGGGTCAGATGCACCTTAGTCTGGATGGTGACATTTTTGCTTTTTAACACTTTAAAGAGGCCTTTTGCAGCAGATTTGCCCGATGCAATGTGTCATTTGATTTCTTAACTGCTGCTTCTATGAGTGTTCATTGTGGATCCAAGTAAAACGAAATCCTTGACAACTTCAATCTTTTCTTCTTTTATCATGATGTGGCTTATTAGTCCAGTTGTGAGGATTTTTCTTCTCTTTATGCTGATGTGCAATCCATACCGAAGGCTGTGGTCTTTGTTCTTCATCAGTAAGTGCTTCAAGTCCTCTTCAGTTTCAGCAAGCAAGGTTGTGTCATCTGCATAATGCAGGTTGTTAATGAGTCTTCCTCCAATCCTGATGCCCCGTTCTTCTTCATATAGTCCAGTTTCTCGGATTATTTGCTCAGCATACAGATTGAATAAATATGGTGAATGGATACAACCCTGATGTACACCTTTACTCACTTTAAACCATGCAGTACACCCTTGTTCTGTTCGAACGACTGCCTCTTGATCCATGTACAGGTTACTCATGAGCACAGTTAAGTGTTCAGGAATTCCCATTCTTCATAATGTTATCCATAATTTGTTATGATCCACTCAATCAAATGCTTTTGCATAGTCAATAAAGCACAGGTAAACATCTTTCTGGCATTCTCTTCTTGCAGCCAGGATCCATCTGACAACATCAGTGATATCCCTGGTTCCATGTCTTCTTCTGAATCCAGCTTGAATTTCTGGCAATTCCCTATCGACATACTGCTGCAACAACTTTTGAATGATCTTCAGCAAAATTTTACTTGCATGTGATAGTAATGATATTGTTCAATAATTTCTCCATTCAGCTGGATCACTTTTCGTGGGAATAAGTATAAATATGAATCTCTTCCAGTCGGTTGGCCAGGTAGCTGTCTTCCAAATTTCCTGGTATAGACAAGTGAGCACTTTCCATGCTGCATCTGTTTGTTGATACATCTCAGTTGGTATTCCATTAATTCCTGGAGCTTTGTTTTTCGCCCATACCTTCAGTGCAGCTTGGATTTCTTCCTTCAGTACTATGGGTTCCTGATCATATGCTACCTCCTGAAATGTTTGAATGTTGGCCAATTCCTTTTGGTATAGTGACTCTGTGTATTCCTTCCATGATCAAGGGAATATATGGGAAAAAAAAAATGTCAGCACTGTACTCTATAGCGAAAGACTGAAAGCCTGTTCTTGAGAACAGGAATGAGACAAGGATGCCCACTATCAACACTTCTATTCAATATTGTACTGGCAGTTCTAGCCAGAGCAATAAGGCAAGTAAAAGAAATAAAGGGTATCCAAATTGGAAAGGAAGAAGTAAAATTATTTCTATTCACAGATGACATGATCCTATACATAGAAAATCCCAAAGACTCCACAGAAAAGCTGCTGGAACTCATAGATGTGTTCAGCAATGTTAAAAAGTGCAAGATCCACACACAAAAATCAGTTGGATTTCTTTACATCAAAAAGAAGAAACCTGAAAAGAAAATCAAGAAACAATACCACGTACAATAGCACCTAAAAAATAAAATACCTAGGAATAAACCTAACCAGGGATGCACAGGAGTTATAAAATGAAAACTATGAAACACTGCTGCAAGAGACTAAAATAGACCTACATAAATCAAAGGACTTTCGTGCTCATAGATTGGAAAACTTAATATTGTAAAAATGTCTATATTACCCAAAGCAATCCATAGATTCAATGCAATTCTGCTCAAAATTCCAACAGCATTCTCTACAGAAATGGAACAATTAATCACCAACTTTATATGGCAAGGAAAGAGGCCCCAAATAGCCAAAGCTGTCTTGAGGAAGAAAAACAAAATAGGAGGCCTCACACATTCTGATTTCAAAACACACTATACAGCTACAGTAATCAAAACAGCCTGGTACAGGTTCAATGACAGACACATAGATCAATGGAATAGAATTAAGAACCCACAAATCAATCTATCCATGTATTGACAACTAATTTTTGACAAGCGGTAAAAGTCCATTCAATGGAGTACAAACAATCTCTTCAACAAAACTTGATATTCACATGCAGAAAAATGAAACAAGACTCATACCTCACCTCATACACAAAAACTAACTCAAAATGCATCAAGGATTTAAATGTTAAATCTAAAACCATAAAGATCTTGGAAGAAAACAAAGTGGCATCAGAGGAGAGAAAAGGGCAAGGAGAAAAATATTAAAATCCTAAATTTGTATGCAGAACTTCAGAGCTTCAAAATACATGAAGTAAAACTGATAAAACTGAAAAGAGAACTGGAGAAATTCACAGTTATATTTGGAGACTTCAACAATCCACTCTCAGAAATAATATAACAATAAATGCCTATATTAGAAAACAAAAAGATCTTAAAAATAAAAAATATAATTTCACCTTATGAAATCAGAAATAGAAGAACAAATTAAATTCAATCAACAAAGTAAGAAAATAATATAGTAGTAGATATTAATAAAATTAAAAATATACAAGTGCCCTAGAAATAAATCCATACATATATGGTCAATGATTTCTTTTTTTAAGTGTTCTAAATCCATCCAACGCAGAACGAAAAGGCTCTTCTTCAGATGATCCTGGGAAAATTTGGATATCCACATGCAGAAGAATGAACCAAGTTTGAACCCTTACCTCATATACAAAAACCAATTCAAAATGGATGAAGGACCTTAATCTGAAAATTAAAACCATAAAATTCATAAAAGAAAATGTAGGAAAGAAGCTGTGGGACCTGGTTTTTGTAAACTGATGTGATAACAAAAGCATAGCAGCAAAAGACAAAATAGATGAGTTCCGGCAAAATGGGGCTCTAGGCAGAAGCACCACGCCGTCCCTCCACAGCAAAGATCCGAAAAACTAAGCCGAACAGAGAATACAACAATCCTGAAACCCTAAAACGTCAAATGAAGAGATAAGAACTCAGCCAAGCACCAAATGGAGTGAGAAAACTGACAGAGAACGGAGAGTGAGGAGAGATTCATGCAGAGGTCCCCTACCAGCTAACGCAGTGCAGATCCGCCACGTTGGACTCCTATCGGAGACCAGCAAACAGCGGGTATGAGCAAGCAGCCTCACAGAGCGTCCAGTGGGAGACAAAACAACTGGTAATCTGAGACACATGCTTTCCAACCCCCCACCCTTCTTCACCCCAACTTGGCCTCCTCTGCTTCCCGCAGCCACAATCTCTTGACCAGGAATCACCAGCTGCTTGGATTCCACACACCCGAATGGGCTGGCTTTCTGAGTGCCATTTGTTGGCTGCTGGTGTTGCTTTTTTTTGCTTCTTTTGATTTCTTCCTTACCTCTCACCACCTCCCCATCCTTTTGCTCAAATACCTGGCTCCGTGCACCATCTTTGCTTCTTCCTAAGGGGCTGCAGAGCTCCGGTAATTTGTGATATATGCTTTCCCACTCCCCACCCTTCTTCACCCACACTTGTCCCCCTCTGCTTCCCGTGGACACAGTCTCTTGTCCGAAAAACCAGCCCACACTAGCTGGCTCTCTGAGTGCCATTTGTTGGCTGCTAGTGTTGCTTTTTTTCCTGATACTTTTGATTTCTTCCTTACCTCTCACCACCTCCCCCTCTCGCTCAAATACCTGGCTCCGTGCGCCATCTTTGCTTCTTCCTGAGGGGTTGTGGAGCTCCGGTCAAGTGTGGAGCTGCTTCCTGGTCTGGGCTGCCGTGCTGGTGGGATCCTGGGGCTTTTGTTCGTTTGTTTGTTTTGAATTGTTTGTTTGTTTTCTTTTCCTTTTCTTGAGCTGGGAGCCCTTTCTGGCCAGGCGGTGCTGCGTGGCAATGAGACATCCCCCTCGGCTTGCACAGACGTGCATAGGGATTCCCATGGGCATTTCTTTTTTTTTTTCTGTTTTTTTGGGGGAACTTTCTTGTTCTTTTTTTTTAATTTGTTTTGTTTTCTTTTCATTCTTTTTCCCTTTTTGTCTTTCTTCATTGCTCAGTTTCTTGTCTCTCTATATCTTCCTTCTCTATCTGTTCCCTGAATACCTGGCATTGTATACCTCTACGCCTTCTAGACAGGCTGTACTGCAGCACCTGAGAGTGACATACCCAGACCTCATAGCTGCACCGATGGGATCCCTGGGAACTTTGGGGTTTTTTAACCTATCTGATTTTTATTTATTCATTCTTTTCTTTTCTTCCTCTTCCCCTTTCTGTTTTTCTCCATTTCATAGTCTCTCATCTCTCCACTCCAGCGGCAAACTCCCATAGCATTCTTTTTTGTTTGTTCGTATGTTTTTGGCTCCTGTTCCTCTCTCCTCTCTCCCATATCCATGGTAGCTCCACACACAACAATCGCCCCACTGCATCCTGCCTACCTGCACCATGCACTTGACATCACACCACCAAGCAGCACAGGCACAGCCTACCAGAACCTACCCTGCACTGATTACCGACCCACCCTGGTGGCTGCAGTAAGTGCCACAAACAACCCGTCCCAGTAACTCTTCTTCAGCTAGACCTGCCCTGCCGTACCATATCTGAGTGACTGACCCTGCCAATTGGAGAAGGAGGCGAAAAGTATTGTGCCCACAGACGAGCAAAGAACAAAGAACACACAGTCCGCCTGCTCAGACAAAGTCAAATTTAAAAAAAAAGGGGGTGGGGGGATGAAACAAACAAATCTACAATCAATAAAAAAGAAAAATAACTAATGAATGCCCCGAAGACAGTAGACAATATCAAAACATTTACAAACATGGGACAAGATGGTTCCAGTAGGTGTCCAAAATAAAGCACCAGATGACTCTCCAGTGGAAGAAAAGGCACTAAAACTACCTGATAGGAAATTCAAATCTCTAATACTAAGAATTTTCCAAGAGCTGAGGCAAAAGGCTGACAAACATGAGGAAAAAATAGACAAATTCATGGAAATACAGACAAAAATTGGAAGAATTCAGGAAAATAATGCAGGAACAAAAAATTAAATTCACAACTAGAAATTATACAAAGACAACAATTAGAAATCCAAAAGATAAACAACAAGATTTCAGAAATGCACAGTGTCGTAGAAGGGCTAAGGAGCAAATTTGAAACGGTGGAAGACAGGATCAGCGGAATTCAAGACAAACACTTGGATACAACTCTGTTTGAGGAAAACTCAGAAAAAAGAATGAAGAAAAATGAAGAGATCTTGATAATTATTTTGGGATACAATCAAAAGCAAATATTTGCAAATGATCAGAGTTCCAGAACAGGGGGAGAAAACAGAAAAAACAGACAGGATCATTGAAGAACTGCTGACAGAAAACTTCCCCAATATCATGAAAGATGAAAAGCTGGCCATCCAAGAAGCTCAACGAACCCCATATAGGAGAGACCCCAGAAGAAAACCAGCAAGGCATATCATAATCACACTCAAAAAAACCAAAGACAAACAAAGAATCCTCAGAGCAGCTCATGAAAAACAAGAAGGCACATACAGAGGAGAAACAATAAGACTCAGCTCAGATTATTCGGCAGAAACCATGCAGATTATTCGTCAGAAACCATGCAGGCAAGAAGGCAATGGGATAACATATATAAAATCTTGAAAGAAACAAATTGCCAGCCAAGAATAATATATCCTGCAAACTCTCGTTCAAATTTGATGGTGAAATTAGGTCATTTCCAGATAAACAGAAATTAAGGGAATATGTAAAAGTCAAACCAAACTTACAAGAATTATTAAAGGGAGTTCTTCGATCTGAGTACAAACAGCTTCAGCTCACAGGCAGAACCTAGGACGCAGGATCGCACCAGCCAGATACCAATCTAGGAAATGAACTCTCCAGGACAATCCAAAACCAAAAGAAACACAACAGGGAATCAGAGCAGTTAATCAGTAAATTACAACAACATAAAAACAATAAAAGAGGGAAAAAATGGCATAATATAGAACCTTCTAATAGAGAGGAAGGCAAGGCGATACCAAGTAATGGTGGACTGCCTCAAACTTAGAAAGATCAGGGTAAAATTCATGGTAACCACAAAGAAAGTGAACAAACATACTCGTTAAAAAAAAGAGGAAAGACATAAAGTCTCAGCAAAAACAAAGCCTACAAAAACAAAAGAAATGAAAAAAAAATCCACAAACAAATGTAACTCAGCACAAGAGAGTAAGAAGAACAAAGAAAACTTCAGCACCTCAAAAAAAAGCACTACAAAATGACAGCAACAAACTCACATCTATCAATAATTACACTGAATGTAAATGGTCTCAATGCACCCATAAAGAGACGGAGAGTGACAGAATGGATAAGAAAACAGGATCCATCAATATGCTGTCTACAAGAGACACACCTTAGAAACAAAGAGGTGAATTTATTAAAAGTCAAAGGTTGGAAAAAATATATATCAAGCTAACAACTACCAAAAAAGAGCAAGAGTGGCAATTCTAATCTCAGATAAAATAGACTTTAAAACGAAATCTACCATAAAAGACAAAGAAGGACACTACATAATGATTAAGGGGACGATCCATCATGAAGACATAACCATAATAAACATCTATGCACCCAATGACAGGGCTCCAAAATACATAAAGCAAACTCTAACAACACTGAAAAGAGAAATTGACAGTTCCACAATAATAGTAGGAGACTTCAACACACCACTCTCAGTAAAGGACAGAACAACTAAGAAGAAACTCAGCAAACATACAGAAGACCTAAAGGGCACAATCAGCCAACTTGACCTCCTACACATATATAGAACACTCCATCCAACCGCTGCAAAGTACACATTCTTTTCCAAAGCACATGGAACGTTCTCCAGAATAGACCACATCTTAGGCCACAGAGAAATCCTCAACAAGATCCAAAACGTTGAGATAATTCAAAGTATCTTATCTGACCACAATGCCATCAAGGTAGAAATTAACAATAGAAAGAGCAAGGAAAAAAAATCAATTACATGGAAACTGGATAATACCCTGCTTACACAGCACTGGGTAATAGAAGAAATCAGAGATGGAATCAAAAAATTCCTAGAATCAAATGAGAATGAAAACACATCATACCAAAACCTTTGGGACACAGCAAAGGCAGTCCTCAGAGGACAATTTATAGAAATACATGCACATATCAGAAAAGAAGAAAGGGACAAAATCAAAACATTAACTACAGAGCTCAAACAAAGAGAAAGAGAACAGCAAAAAAAGCCCACAACCACCAGAAGAAAGGAAATAGTAAAAATCAGAGCTGAAATAAATGAAATAGAGAACAGAAAAATGATAGAAAGAATCAACAAAACCAAAAGTTGCTTCTTTGAAAGAATCAACAAAATCGACAAACCACTGGCCAGACTGACAAAAGAAAAACAGGAAAGGACACAAATAACCCAAATAAGAAATGAAATGGGGGACATTACAACAGACCCAACTGAAATAAAAAGGATTATAACAGAATATTATGAAAAACTATAATCCAACAAATTTGAAAACCTAGAGGAAATGGATAAATTTCTAGAAACACACGGCCTACCCAAACTACAACAAAGTGATGTTGAAAATCTGAACAGACCCATAACAAGAGAAGAGATTGAAAAGTTAATAAAAAAAACTCCCAACAAAAAAAAGCCCTGGCCCAGATGGCTTCACTGGAGAATTCTACAAAACATTTACAGAAGAGCTTGTACCAGTACTACCAGAGCTATTTCAGAGCATAGAAAAGGAAGCAACACTTCCAAATTCATTCTATGCAGCCAGCATAATGCTGATATCAAAACCAGGCAAAGACATCACAAAAAAAGAAAATTACAGACCAATATCTCTCATGAATATAGATGCAAAAATTCTTAACAAAATTCTAGCCAATAGAACTCAGCATCATATCAAAAAATAATACACCATGCCCAAGTAGGATTCATACCAGATATGAAAGGATGGTTCAACAGAAAATCAATCAACGTAATCCACCACATAAATAAAAGGACAGAAAAGAATCACATGATCATCTCAGTTGATGCAGAAAGGGCATTTGACAAAGTCCAACACACATTCCTGATAAAAACTCTCAATAAAATAGGTATAGAAGGGAAATTTCTCAACATAATGAAGCGCATCTATGCAAAACCAATGGCCAACATCATTCTTAATGGAGAGAGGCTGAAAACATTCCCCTTGAAAACAGGAACAAGACAAGGATGCCCTTTATCACCACTCTTATTTAACATTCTGCTGAAAGTTCTAGCTAGAGCAATAAGGCAAGAAAAAGAAATAAAGGGCATCCAAACTGGTAATGAAGAAGTTAAACTGTCCCTGTTTGCAGATGATATAATACTATACCTAGAAAACCGTAAAGACTCCACGAGAAATCTACTGGAACTAATAGAAAGATTCAGCAGAGTAGCAGGATACAAGATAAACATTCAAAAATCAGTTGGATTCCTATACACCAATAATGAGAATGATGAAAAGGAAATCAGGAAAACAATACCATTTATAATAGCCCCTAAAAAGATAAAATGCTTAGGAATAAATCTGACCAGGGATGTAAAAGACCTATACAAAGAAAACTACAGAACACTACTGCATGAAACCCAAAGGGATCTACATAAATGAAAAACATACCATGCCCATGGATAGGCAGACTCAACATTGTGAAAATGACAATTCTACCCAAAGCAATTTACAAATACAACGCAATCCCGATCCAAATACCAACAACATTCATCAAAGAGATGGAAAAACCAATCATTAACTTTATATGGAAAGGGAAGAAGCCCCGAATAATAAAGCACTACTGAAGAAGAAGAATAAAGTTGGAGGACTCACACTACCTGACTTCAGAACCTACTATACAGTTACAGTAGTCAAGATAGCCAGGTACTGGTATGACAGATACATTGACCAATGGAAGAAAATTGAGAACCCAGATGTAAATCCATCCACCTACGGTCATCTGATCTTCGACAAGGGCCCAAAGTCCATCAAATGTGGAAAAGACAGTCTTTTTAACAAATGGTGCTGGCAAAACTGGATATCCATCAGCAAAAAAATGAAACAGGACCCATACCTCACACCGTATACAAAAACTACTTCAAAATGGATCAAAGACCTGAATATAAAGCCTAAAACTATAAAGTTCATAGAAGAAAAAATAGGACCAACACTTCAGGCCTTAATACACGGCATTAACAGGATATAAACCATAACCATCAACGCACAAACCTCAATAGATAAGCTAGATAACTGGGATCTTCTAAAAATCAAACACCTATGCTCTTCAAAAGACTTCACGAAAAGAGTAAAAAGAGAACCTACAGACTGGGAAAAAATTTTTGGATAGTACAAGTCAGACAAAGGTCTAATCTCCATAATCTACAAGAAAATCCAACACCTCTACAACAAAAAGACAAATAATCCTATTAAAAAATGGGCAAAGGAAATGAACAGACACTTCACCAAATAAGACATCCTAATGGCCAACAGACACATGAGGAAATGCTCGCGCTCACTAGCCATTACAGAAATGCAAATTAAAACCACAATGAGATATCATCTCACCCTGACATTACTGACACAAATCAAAAACACTGGAAATAACAAATGTTGGAGGGGCTGCGGGGAGATCGGAACTCTTATGCACTGCTGGTGGGAATGCAAAATGATACAACCATTTTGGAAAATGATATGGCACTTCCTCAGAAAGCTAGAAATAGACATACCATTCGATCCAGCAATTCCACTCCTAGGAATATATCCTAGAGATATAAGAGTCGTCACTTGAATAGACATATGCACACCAATGTTCATGGCAGCATTGTTCACAGTAGCAGAACAATGGAAACAGCCTAGATGCCCATCAACAGATGAATCGATAAACTATGGTACATACACACAATGGAGTACTATGCAACGAGAAAGAACAACAATCAATCTGTGAAGCATCTCATAACACGGATGAAACGGGAAGACATTATGCTGAGTGAAATCAGTCAATCACAAAAGGACAAATATCGTATGAGTCCTCTATTGTAAAAACCCATGAAAAAGTTCACACACAAAATGTAACAATCTTTGTTGGTTACCAGGGATGGGAGGGGTGGGGGAGAAATACTAAATAGGCAATAGATAAGTGCTATCTTGGGTGAAGGGTGAGACAGTACACAGTACAGGGGAAACTAGCACAACTTGTACAAGGAAAGGTCATGGAAGCTCCAGAGACACATCCAAACTCCCTGAGGGACTGAATTGCTGGGCGGAGGGCTCTGGGGACCATGGTCTCGGGCAACATCTAGCTCAATTGGCTTGACACAGCTTATAAAGACAATGTTCTACTTTCTACCTTGGTGAGTAGTGTCTGGGGTCTTAAAAGTCTGTGAGCGGCCATCTAAGATACTCCACTGGTCTCATCCCTTCGGGAGTAAGGGAGAATGAAGAGAACAGGATACAAGGAAAAGATTAGTCTGAAGAACTAATTGTCCACAGGTACCAAGGCCTCCACTGGCCTGAGTCCAGTACAGCTAGATGGTGCCCGGCTACCACCACTGACTGCTCTGACCAGGATCACAACAGAGGGTTCTGGACAGAGCTGGAGAAGGATGTAGAACAGAATTCTAACTCACAAAAAAAAGACAAGATTTACTGGCCTAAAGGAGACTGGAGAAACCCCGAGAGTATGGCCTCCAGACACCCTTTTAGCTCAGTGGTGAAGTTACCTCTGAGGTTCACTGTTCAGCCTGGGAGTGGACAGCCCAGTAAAACCAAATGAGACTAACGAGGTACAGGAGTCCAGTGACAAGGGCCAGAAGGCAGAAGGGGACAAGGAATCTGGTGATAGGGAACCCAAGGTTGAGTAAGGATATTGTTGATGTGTTGTGAGATTGTTAACCATTGTCATAGGGCAACATTTGTAGTAACTGTTCAATGAGAAACTATTTTATTCTGTAAGCCTTCATCTAAAGTGAGAATAGCAGCACAATTGGAAGGGCGTAGTCGATGTCACTGAACTGTGCATGTAGAAATTTTTGAAATGGTGTATCTTTGGCTATGTATATTTCCACCAAAAAAAAAAAAAGTTGAGAAGGGAGAGGGTTGACATGATGTGGGGTTGTTAACCAATGTCATAAAACAATATGTATACTACTGTTTCATGAGAAACTATTTGTTCTGTAAGCCTTCACCTGAAGTACAATAAAAAAAAAATCAAAATAGATAAATGGGACCTCATAAAAATTAAATACTTCTGTTTACCTAAAGACTTTACCAAAAGAGTGAAAAGTGGCTGGCGGGGCCAACATGACCCCCTAGACAGATGCACCATGCCATTCTTCTGCAGCAAAGACCCAAAAAAGTAAGATATGAATGTCAATCTTGGAACCCTGAGCATCAAATGAAGGGATAAAGAACTAGATCGAACAACAAATGGAAAAAGAAACTCTTGGAAAACAGAGAACAAGAAGAGATAAAAAGCATAGGTCCCCTGCCAATTAAAACTGCACAGTATGCCCATCTTGAAACATAGCCAGCAACGATCCTGGACAGGGAGTACGGGAAGGCAAATTTACAGAGCTCCCAGTAACCAGAGAAACACCCTTTCCCACTCCTCACCCTTCTGGTGAGTAGAAGCAGGACCCCACATCCTGGGATCCCACTGCCAGGGTCCACAATACAAGCCCTCCCCCCAGCACACCCAGTTCTCTCCCACTGCATGGCTTTTTTTTTTTTTTTTCTTCTTCCTTTTTTTTCTCCCTCCTACCTAGCCCTGTACACTACCTCTCCCTCTTTCTTCTGGCTCATTCCATGCCACCATTTTTTTCCTTTCTTTTCTTTCTCCCTCCCACCTAGCCCCATATGCCACCTTCCCTCCCTCCCCACTGGTCCTTACTGCACTGCCATATTTTTTTCTCTTTCCTCCTTTTCTTTCTCCCTCCCACCTAGCCCCATACAACATCTCCCCCATCTTCCTGCCGGCCCCTGCTGCACTGCTGCAGCTAGAGAGCCACCAGGACAGCAGCCCACCACTGCCCCAGATCTGCCTCATACCCAGCTGCCAGTTCCTACCACATTGCCTTTTTTTCTTTCCTTTCTTTCTCTCTCCAACCTAGCCCCATACACCACCTCCTCACCTTTCCCATCAGCCCCCGGGTCTGCCCACTCCCACTTACTGGGCCCCACAGGGCCATTTTTTTTTTCTTTCTTCCTTTTCTTTCTCCCTCTTACCTAGCCCTGTATGCCACCTACCCCCCTTCTTGCCAGCCCCTGTGTCAACCCCGCCCCCATCCATGCTTGCCACTTTTTTCTGTTTCTCTCCTTTCTTTCTCATCCCACGTAGCCCTGTATGCCACCTCCCCCACTTCCCACTGACCCACGCCATGCCACCACAGTAGAGCATCCCTGGTGCTCAGGCCCACAGCCACACCAGGTCTGTACCACCCCTCTCCTGCCACTCGACCAGCTGCTGAACAGTAGGAAGCAAGCCCATGCAACTCCTTGTCCAACAACCCCGCCCATCTGGCGAGGGGCTGTGAATGTTCCCACACTGCTGGACCAACATCAGGAAGCAGACAATGCCCACCCAGTCTGCCCTCAGCCACCTCACCAAACCAGTGTACAGTGAAGTGTGTTCACCCTGCCTGCTGCTGTCCTGCCTACCCAGACAAGGTGGTGAGAGCTATCATAACTGTAGATGAGTATGCAGGAAAGCATGCCCAGACCATCTGCCCTGACATATCAAAACAAAATTAAAAAGCAGTACAAAATAAATGAATATACAATCAATAAATTTTAAAAAAATACCATAATATGTCAGAGACAGGAGAAAATATCAGAACATATAAAAAAACAGGATAAGATGGCTCCAGCAAGTGACCAAAATAATCAGATGACCTTCTGATAGAAGAAAAGGCAGAGGTACTACCTGATATGGAATCAAAAAGACTAATATTTAGGGCTCTCCAAGAGATTAGGAAAGAGATCAAGGAAAACACAGACAAAACTAAAAAAAAAAACAGACAAAATCATGGAAAACACAGACAAAACCAATAAAAACATATCCAAAATCAAGGAAAATACAAGGCAATAGAAAAATGCAGGAAATTAATACAAGAACAAAATATCAAAATAAATAATTAGAAATTTTACAAAAATAGCAACTAGAAATCCAAAAGATAAACAATAAAATTTCAGAAATGGACAACTCAATGCAAGACTTTAGGAGCAAATTTTAAACAATGGAAGACAGAATAAGTGACACTGAAGACAACTCAGTGGACACAACTTTGAGGAAAAATCAGAGAAAAGAACGAAGAAAAATGAAAAAAACTAAGAATTACAAGGGACACAATCAAGAGCAAAACTTTGCATGTGATTAGAGTTCCAGAACAGGAGGAGAAAATGGAAAACACAGAGATTGTTGAAGATGTGCCAGCAGAAAAATTTCCAAATGTCATGAAAGACAAAAAGCTGACCATCCAAGAGGATCAGTGAACTCCATATAGGTTAGACCCCAAAAGAAAGTCACCAAGACATATCATAATCACACTTGCCAAACCAAAAACAAATAAAGAATCCGGACAGTAGCTCAGGAACAATGAAAAGTCACTTAGAAAAGGGAAACAATAAGACTAAGCTCCAATAACTCGACAGAAAACTATTCAGGCAAGAAGGCAATGGGATGACATATATAAAACCTTGAAAGAAAAAAACTGCCAACCAAAAATAATGTATCCTGCAAAACTATCTCAAATACTATGGCGAAGTTAGGACATTTCCACATAAACAGAAATAAAGGGAATTCATAAAAACCAGGTAAAACTAGCAAGAAATATTAAAGGGAGTCCTTTGGTTAGAGAACCAACATCAGACAACAACTTCAGTCTAAAACACAGGAAAGCATCAGCCAGATACCAACCTAGGTAAAGAACTGTCAGTAATAAAACAAAGATAAAGACTTAAAACAGGGAAGTAGGATGTCAGTCTGTAAATGATGGCAATGTCAAAAAAATAAAAGGGGGAATAAACAATGTAGGTACAGGACTTTCAAATGGAGAGGAAGTCAAGGCAATATCAAGTAATAAAAGACTGGTTCAAACTTAGGAAGATAAGGGTAAATTCAAAGTAACCACAAAGAAAGTTAACAAACCTACTCATCAAAATTAAAAACAAGAAAAACATGAAGACTCAGTAATCACAAAATCTATAATGATGAAAGAAATGAAGAGAAAATCCACAAATGGAACTCAGCATAGGAAAGTGAGAGCAACAAAGAGAACGTCAGCACCATAAAAAAAAAGCACACAATATGACAGCAATAAACTCATACCAACTGATAATCACACAGAATATAAATAGCTTAAATGCACTAGTAAAGAGACAGAGAGTGGCAGAAAGGATTAAAAACACAACGCATCAATATGCTGTCTACAAGAGACACATCTTAGACACAAAGACATAAATATTTTAAAAATCAAAAGATGGAAAATATATATAAAGCAAACAGTAATCAAAATGAGCAGGAGTGGCCATACTAATCCCAGATAAAATAGACATTAAGGCAAAATCAACCATAAAAGACAAAGAAGGACATTACAAAATGATTAAAGGGACAATCCATCAAGTAGACATAACCTTGATAAATAATCATGCACCCAATGACAGGACTTCAAAATATATAAAACAAATTCTAACAGCAATTAAAAGAGAAATAGACAGTTCCACAATAATAGTAGGAAACTTGAACACATCACTCTTGGTAAATGACAGAGCATCTGGAAAGAAATTTGACAAAGATCTAAACACCACAATCAACTAACTTGACCTCATAGATATATATAGAACTAATCTCCCAACAGCAGCAAAGTATACATTCTTTTCCAATGCACATGGAACATTCTCCAAAATAGACCTCATTTTAGACCATAAAACAACCCTCCATAAAGTCTAAAACATCAAAATATACAAAGCATTCTCTCTGACCATAATGCCATAAAGTAGAAATCAATAACAGAAGAGCAAGGAAAATAATCAAACACATGGAAACTGAATAACACCTTACTTTAAAACAACTGAGTAACAGAGGAAATCAAATACTTTCCTAGACCCAAACGAGCATGAAAACTTATCATACCAAAACCTTTGGGCACAACAAAGGCAGTACTGAGAGGTCAATTTATAGAAATAAATGCACAGCTTGAAAAAGAAGATTGTGCCAAAATCAAAATGTTAGCCCTACATCTCAAACAAATAGAAAGAGATTAACAAAAGAAGTCCACAGCAACCAGAAGAAAGGAAATGATAAAGACTAAAGGAGAAATAAATGAAATGGAGAACAGAAAATCAATAAAAAGAATCAACAAGACCAAAAGTTGGCTCTTTGAAAAGATCAGCAAAATTAACAAACCACTGGCCAAACTGACAAAAGAAAAACAGGAGAAGAAGCAAATAACCTAAATAAGAAATGAGATCAGGGACATTATGACAGATCTAACTGAAATAAAAAGGATCATAACAGAATACTATGAAAAATTATACTCCAACAAATTTGGGAACTTAGAGGAAATGGACAAATAACTAGGAATACACTACCTACTTAAACTAACACAAACTGAGACAGAAAATTTGAACAGACCTGTAACAAGAGAAGAGATTGAAGAGGTAATAAAAAAAAAAAAATAAAAAACTCTCAACAACAACAACAAAATAGCCCTGGCCCAGGCAGCTTTACTGGAGAATTCTACCAAACATTCAGAGAACAGCTCACACTAGTACTACTCAAACTATTTCAGAGCATAGAAAAAGAAGGAATACACCAATATTCATTGTATGAAGCCAGCATAACCCTGATACCAAAGCCAAACAAACAAAAAAAAAAAATTAAGGACCAATATCTGTCACGAATACAGATGCAAAAATTCTAAAGAAAATTCTAGTCAATAGAATTCAGCATCATATAAAAAAATAATACACCATGGCCAAATGGGATTCTTACCTTGTATGCAAGAATGGTTCAACATCAGAAAATCAATCAAGGTAATCCACCACATAAACAGAAAAAAAGAAAAGAATCACATAATAATCTCAGTTGATGCAGAAAAGGCATTTGATAAAGTCCAACACCCATTCCTGATAAAAAACTTTTCAATAAAATAATAATAGAAAGGAAATTCCTCAATGTATAATAAAGGGCATCTATATAAAACCAATAGCCAACATTATTCTCAACAGAGATAGGCTGAAAGCATTCCCTGTGAGAATGGGAACAAGACAAAAATGTCCCTTATCACCACTCCTATTTAACATTGTGCTGGAAGTCCTAGATAGAGCAATAAGGCAAGAAAAAGAAATAAAGTGTATCCAAATTGGAAAGGAAGAAGTAAAACTATCCATGTTTGCAGATGATATGATCCTATACTTAGAAAAACCCAAAGATTCCACAAGAAAACCACTGGAACTAATAGAAAGATTCAGCAGAGTAACAGAATACAAGATCAACATACAAAAATCAGTTGGATTCCTATACACCAACAAAGAGAACTTCTAAAGGAAATCAGAAAAACAATACCATTTATAATACCCCTGAAAAAGATAAAATACTGTTTCCATGGTTGTTGATTGTGGATCCAAGTAAAATGAAATCCTTGACAATGTCAATATTTTCTTTGTTTATTATAACATTGCTTATTGATCCAGTTGTGAGGATTTTTGTTTTCTTTATGTTGAGCTGTAATCCATACTGAAGGCTGTAGTCTGATCTTCATGAGTAAGTGCTCCAAGTCCTCTTCCCTTTCAGCAAGCAAGGTTGTGTCAGGAACTGCCAGAAATTAAAGCTGGATTCAGAAGAGGACGTGGAACCACGGATATCATAGCTGATGTTAGATGGATTCTGGCTGAAAGAAAAGAATACCAGATGTTTACTTGTGTTTTATTGACTATGCAAAGGCATTCAATTGTGTGGATCATAACAAATTATGGATCACATTGCAAAGAATGGGAATTCCAGACCACTTAATTGTGCTCATGAGGAACCTGTGCATGGATCAAGAGGCAGTCATTCTAACAGAACAAGGGGATACTGCATGGTTTAAAGTCAGGAAAGGTGTGCGTCAGAGTTGTATCCTTTCACCATACCTATTCAATCTGTATGCTGAGCAAATAATCTGAGAAGCTGGATTATATGAAGAAGAATGGAGCATCAGGATTGGAGGAAGACTCATTAACAACCTGCATTATGCAGATGACACAACCTTGCTTGCTGAAAGTGAAGAGGACTTGAAGCACTTACTGATGAAGATCAAAGACCACAGCCTTCAGTATGGATTACACCTCAACAGAAAGAAAACAAAACTTCTCACAACTGGACCAATAAGCTACATCATGATAAACGAAGAAAAGATTGAAGTTGTCAAGGATTTCATTTTACGTAGATCTACAGTTAACACCGATAGAAGCAGCAATCAAGAAATCAAAAGATACATTGCATTGGGCAAATCTGCTGCAAAAGACCTCTCTGAAGTGTTTAAAAGCAAGGATGTCCTTGGCAAACATCTAGCTCAATTGGCATAACACGCTTTATAAAGAAAATGTTCTACATTCTACCTTGGTGAGCAGCGTCTGGGGCCTTAAAAGCCTGTGAGCACCTATCTAAGATACTCCACTGATCTCTCCCCTTTGGCAGCAAGGGAGAATGAGGAAAACAAGATACAAGGGAAAGATTAGCCCAAAGGACTAATGGACCACAACTACCCCAGCCTCCACTAGACTAAGTCCAGTACAACTAGATGATGCCCTGCTACCACTACTAAGGTGCGTGCGCCTGACCCCAGCCATAGTATTTTCAGTAGTCTCATATGCATGTGAAAACTGGACAATGAATAAGGAAGATAAAAGAAGAATTGACTTCTTCAAATTGTGATGTTGGCGAAGCATATTGAACATACCATGGACTGCCAACAAGAACAAACAAATTTGTCTTGGAAGAAGTACAGCCAGAATGCTCTTTAGACGCAAGGATGGTGAGACTAAGTCTCACATACTTTGGACCCATTATCAGGAGGGATCAGTCCCTGGAGAAGGACATCAATGCTTGGTAAAGTATATGGTCAGCGGAAAAGAGAAAGATCCTCAATGAGATGGACTGACACAGTGGCTGCAACAATGAGCTCCAGCATAACAATGATTGTGAGGATAGTGCAGGACAGGGCAGTGTTTCATTCTGTTGTACATGGGATTTCTATAAGTTTGAACTGACCCAACGGCACCTAACAACAACAATGATCCGTAAAACCAAAAATAATAAATTGATCTTCATCAGAATTGAAACTTCCACTTTACTACAGTCACTGTTAAGAGAATGGAAAAAAACAAGACACAGACTTGGAGGAAAGATTTGCAAACCCTGTATTTGGCAAAAGACTGGTATCCAAAATATGTAAACAATTCTCAAAATTCAACACTAAGAAAATAAACAACACAACTTTAAAAGCAGGCAAAATTTTTGGACACCAAAGGAAGTATGTTGCTGTTGGTGTTAGGTGCCCTTTTACTCTGTCCTACAGAGTCGCTGAGTCGGAATCGACTCAACGGCAACAGGTTTGGTTTTCTTGGAGGTTAAATTGACCATCTAATCTTGCGCTGCTTTCTATTTGTCCTACCTGTGTTATGCATTGCCTCTTTATCCCCACCTTATTTTTTGGTCTGATTAATTTCTTTATTATTTTTTATTTACATATAGGAAGTCATTGTTTTTGGTGTAGGGTTCTATGTGTTTGACAAATCATACAGTCATGTAACCACACCACAACTGAGCTATAGAAAAGCTCCATCATCACCAAAAATTCCCTCCTCCTGTCAACCCATCTCCCCTAATTATCCCTTGCAACAACCACTTTGTTTTATGGCCCTCTAATTTTGAATTCTACAGAATGTATGATAAATGGAATCATACTTTTGAGCCTGGTTTTTGCCACTTAGCTTAACGTGTTTGAAATTTATTCACTTTCATGTGTGTGTGTGTGTCTTAGTCATCTAGTGCTGCCATAACAGAAATACCACAAGTGGATGGTTTTAATGAAGAGAAATTTATTTCCTCACAGTTAAAGTAGGCTAGAAGTCCAAATTCAGGGCGTCAGCTCCAGGGGAAGGCTTTTTCTCTCTGTCAGCCTTCTTCTCTTCAGTGTTCCCCTGGACTAGGAGCTTCTCTGCCCAGGGACCCCGGTCCAAAGGACACGTTGTGCTTCCAGCACTGCTTTCTTGATGGTATGAGGTCCCCCTGTCTCACTGCTCGCTTCTGTCTTTTGTATCTCAAGAGATTGCCTCAGGACACAATCCAGTCTTGTAGATCAGGTCCTGCCTTACTAACACAACTGCCACCCGTCCTCCCTCATTAACATCATAGAGGCAGGTTTACAACATACAGGAAAATCACACAGTACCAGGAATCATGGCCTAGCCAAATTGATACACACATTTTTGGGGGGACATAATTCAAACCATGACAGTGTGTATCAATACTTCATTCCTTTTTATTGCCAAATGTATTGTCAATAACATCACTGTTGATGTATCATGGTTTATTTATCCATTCACCATTTGAAGGACATTTAGGTTGTTTTCCTGTATATGTGCATGTCAGAAGTGAAAGGGCATACAAGGGCCATCCTTTGTGCAACCATCCATTGTTTAAGGGCCTTTCTGCTAAGTGGAAGCCTGCTTTCCAAGGGAATCTGTCATCATCCCTGTCAGCGGTCAGGCCCTGTCCTAAAAGGGTGGCAGTGGGGAGTTTAGGGGGATGCTAGGGGAGTGGTTTAGGAGATGTTTGTTACCCCCCGAAGTCACAGCAGCTTGTTGAGTAAACATACAGGCTTGGCGATAGCTGACTCTTAACCCCAGCCACTCCTCTTAGGCACTGTGGATCTGAAGCAAGCTCCACCCCACTTCTGAGGTTGAAGGGTGCTCAGTGTGACTTCTGTAGGGCAAGTGTCTAGACTAGGGTCAGGAGCAGACAGCAGTTCTTCAGCCCTGATAATTTCCCGTTCTTCCCCAGATGGATACATTATTTGATCTTCTGCGTCGGGTGTTCCCACTCTTTCTCTTTCACTATCGTAACACCCTTCACTCTCCTTGTGTTTCCTTTACATTGTGAACTGAGTGGGCCCTCTGCCCAAAGCAGCCAGCCCATGTGTGCTGATGGGGTAGGGCCTCTGTCCTGTCAGGTGCACTGCCACACAGCAACTCAGGGGTAAGACGAGCCTCCTTCTTCCTGGATGAGACAAAGTTTGAAAAGAAAACAATCCTTTTTATGCCACTCCTGTCTTCCAGGTAATTGTTCAACTTAGTCTTAAGACACCAAATGACTGAATCAGTTTGGCTGTGGGAAGTTGGGGTGAGGATCAGCCCAGCAACTCTGAGGGCATCTTCATTTGTGGAAGTTCCTCACTAACCTGATTGGACTTTGCTCTCACACCTGATTGTGTATCCCTTCATTCAATCCACTGGTGTCTAGGGAAATTGAGTGAACAACAAATTCTGCAAACTGAACTGCAGTTCTCAGATGTCCTGGGGCAGCATTCCTTTTGTAAAGTGAGGCATCCAGAATCCATCCCCAAGCCCTGGTAATATCTGAATTTTTAGGAACTCTTGGGTTTGTTTTAGTGAACTTCTTCTCCCCAACCCCCACCCTTTTCATCATCAAGGTTTTGAAAGTCGTGTGAATTTATTCAAACACTTCCTGTTCTCCTGTAAATGACACTTTGCACTCTGAGACTTACTGTTTGCAGACACGTCACAGGATGCTCAGGGCCCCGGTTCTCTCACATGTACAGGGGTCCACTAGTAGTGACTCCCTCACAGCACTGCTTTCAGGATGGAAGGAGGTCGTGTCCACAGGCTTTGAGCATCACAGACCAAAAAACCTGTCGCTGTCAAATCAATTCCAACTCATAGGACCCTATAGGACAGGGTAGAACTGCCCCATGGGATAGCCAAAGGCTGTAATCTTTACAGAAGCAGACTGCCACGTCTTTCTCCCACGGAGTGGCTGGTGGGTTCAAACTGCCAACCTTTCGGTTAACAGCCAAGCTCTTAACCATTGCACCACCAGAGCTCCTTTTTATCAGTATAAAAACCCAAAACCAAATCCGTTGTCATCGAGTCGAGTCTGACTCATAGCAATCTTATAGGACAAAGTAGAACTACCCCATAGGGTTTCCAAGCCTGTAATCTTTACAGAAGCAGACTGCCATATCTTTCTCCAGTGGAGCAGCTGGGGTTCTACTCCTACCAACACACAGCCAGATGCTTAACTCCTGTGCCACCAGAGCTTCTGTGACCATCACAAAGTGCTATATAAGTGTTATATGTATTCTAATGTAACCAGTGCTGCAGTAAGTGATTGGCAATTAACAAAATAAATGATTATGCAGAACTAAGTGACTTTTAAAAAACAAACAAAAACAAACCCCAACTAGCTATCATTTCTTTTGTTGCTGTCAGGGAGGGGAAATATATTTTGTTGCTGAACGGATATCCCATTGCTTGGACGCAGATGTTCCCAGCATGTTTCTATAGCATGACTAACTGCCTTCCCTCCCTATACACACACAATGCCTTCCTCTCACCTCCTTCCTTCCCCAAATAACCTTTCCATTTTCCATTTCTCATAATGAAGTACTGTAGGTGGAAGAAACCCTTGAGTCTGTTGACCACAACCCTCTTGTTACACAAAGAAACCAAAAGCATTATAAGAGGAAATGACTTATACAAGGTCACATACCAGTTAGTAAGGGACCCAGACCTGGGACCCAGATCTTGACCCCGGGACTGTGGACGCCAACTCAGCACTCAACACAGTGAGCCCACCCTGAGAACCCAGGCTGTGCATCACAGCCATGGCACAGAGTCATAATAGGCTTAAGGGCATGCTATGGTGAGCACTTCAGAAGTTTCAGTCTGGACCAGGGCAGAGAGCACAGTATAATTAGAGGTGAGGTGGGGACAATTTTCCTAGCTGCCACCACAAGGTTTCTCCAAAGGGGTTTGTGGTTGTTTCTTTGGTTCTGCCTGACTTCTGGTCTTTGCTGACAAGCACTGACTGTGAAAGGGGTGCATTTTGACAACTTTAAAAGAAGCACCATTTCTTCCTTCTATCTGGTCTAAAATAAAACTGCATAAAGCAATAATGATAAATCTATATTGGTAGGAATACAATGTATAAAGATTTAATTTGTATGACAATAACAGCACAAAGGAGGGAGAAGGGAATGGAGCTATACAAGAGCAAAGATTTTGAATACTATTGAAATTAAGTTACTACTAATCTAGACTATATTTTTATAAGTTAAGATGTTGATTGTAATCCTCATGGTAATCACTAAAAAGTAATTCAAAAGATATATAGTAAAACAAATGACAAGAAAATTAAAATGGTACACTTGAAAATATCTACAAAAGAAGGTAGTAATGGATGTATAGAGAAACAAAATAACACATAAGTCATATAAAAATCAAATAGCAAAATAACAGACATAAACCCTACTTTTTCAGTAATTACATTACATATAAATGGATTAAACACTCCAGTTAAAAGGTAGATTGGCAGAATGAATAAAAACTATGATTCTACTATATACTGTGTATGAGAGATTCACTATAGATTCAAATACACAAATAGGTTGCAAGTAAAAAGATGGAAAGAGATAAACCATGCAAGTTGTAAACAAAAGAGAATGGGAGTGGCTATACTAATACAATACAAAATACACTTTAAGGCAAAATTGTCACTAGAGATGAAGAAGGACATTTTATGATGAAAAAAGGGTTAACTCTTCAACAAGATAGAAGAATTATAGACACATATGGACCTAATAACAGAGCCTCAAAATACATGAAGGAAGAATTGACACAAGTGAAGAGAGAAATAGATAATTCAACAATAAAAGTTGGAGATTCTAATACTCAACTTTCAATAATGAATATTGCAACTACAAAGAAGATCAAAAAGGAAAGAGAAAATTGAACAATGCTATAAAACAACTAGAACTAACAAATATCTATAGAACACTCCACCCAACAACAAAAAATATATATTATTTCCTAAGTACATAAAACATTCTTCATGATGGACCTATGTTAGGCCATAAAATGAGTCACAATAAATTTAAAAGGATTAAAATCATACAGTGCATCTTCTCCAACACAATGGAATGAAATTAGAAATAAATAACAACTAAATTTGAAAAATACATAAATATGTGGAAATTAAACAACAGACTCTTAAATAATTGATGTGTCAAAGATGAAATCCCAATAGAAATTAGAAAATATGTTGAGATGAATGAAAATAGAAACATAATGTACCAATCTTATGGGAATCAACTAAAGCATTGCTTAGAGAAAAATTTATAGCTGTAAAGGCCTGTATTTAAAAAGAAGAAAGATCTCAAATCAATAACCAAACAACTGTCTTAAGAAATGAGAAAAGAAAGAGCAAACTAGACTTAAACCAGTCAGAAGGAAGGAAATAATAAAGATTAGAGGGGAAATGAATGAAATAGAGAATAGTAAAATAATGGAGAAAATCAGTAAGACCAAAAGGTTTCAAAAAATTTTACAAACCTTTAGCTAGACTGAACCAAGACAAAAAGAGAGAAGACTCAAATTCCTAAAATCAAGAATGAAAGAAGGAGCATTACTACAGAACTTAAATGAATAAAAAGGATTATAAATGAATACCATGGACAATTGTATGCCAACAAATTAGATAGCCTAGATGAAATCAACAAATTCTCAGAAAGACTCAACCTAGCAAAACCAACTTAAGAAGAAATAGTAAATATGAATAGACCTGTAACAAACAAAGAGATTTAATGAGTAATCAAGAAGCTTTCCAAAAGAAAAGCCCAGGATCATATAGCTTTACTGGTGAATACTACCAAACATTTAAAGAAGAAATAATACTCATCCTTCACAAGCTCTTTCAAAAGTAGAAGAAAAAAGAACACTTTCCAACATATTCTGTATCCATACCCTGATACCAAAACCAGAATAATAAAAAGAAAACTAGAGGCCAATATCCCTTATAAATATTGATGCAAAAATCCTCAACAAAATATTAGCAATTGAATACAGCAACGATAAAAAGGATTATACACCATGAAAAAGTGGGATTGATCCCAGTAATGCAAGATCAGTTCAACGTACAGAAATCAACTAATGTAATACATCATATTAATAGAATAAAGGGCAAAACAGACATGATCCTATCAATAGACACAGGAAAAAGCATTTGACAAAATTCAGTACTCTTTCATGATAAAAACTCTCAACAAACTAGGAAGAGAAATGAACTTATTCAACCTGATGCATGAAGCATCAAAAACAGATAGGAGTACACAAAGTCACTATACCAAAAATAATTGGTCGACGTTCAAACATTTCAGGAGGTAGAATATGATCAGGAACCAATGGTACTGAAGGAAAAAGTCCAAGCTGCACTGAAGGCATTGGCAAAAAACATGGCTCCAGGAATTGACAGAATATCAACTGCGATATTTCAACAAACAGATGCAGCACTGCAAGTGCTCACTCATCTATGCTGAGAAATTTGGAAGACAGCTACCTGACCAACTAACTGGAAGAGATTAATATTTATGCCTATTCCAAAGAAAGGTGATCCAACCAAATGCGGAAATTATCTAACAATATCATTTATACCACATGCAAGTAAAATTTTGCTGAAGATCATTCAAAAGCAGCTATAGCAGTACATCTACAGGGAACTTCCAGAAATTCAAGCAGGATTCAGAAGTGGATGTAGAACCAGGGATATCATTGTTGATGTCAGATGAATCCCCTGGCTGAGAGCAGAGACTACCAGAAATAAGTTTAACTGTGTTTTATTGGCTATGCAAAGACATTGGACTGTGTGGATCATAACAAATTATGGATAGCATTGCAAAGAATGGGAATTCCAGAACACTTAATTATGCTCATGAGGAACCTGTACATAGATCAAGAGGCAGTCGTTCGAACAGAACAAGGGAATACTGCATGGTTTAAGGTCAGGAAAAGTGTGTGTCAGGGTTGTATCCTTTCACCAGACTTATTCAATCTGAGTACTGAACAAATAATCTGAGAAGTTGGACTATATGAAGAAGAACGAGGCATCAGGATTGGAGAAAGACTCATTAACAACCCACAATATGCAAATGACACAACTTTGGCTACTGAAAGTGAAGAGAACTTGAAGCACTTAGTAATGAAGATCAAAGACCACAGCCTTCAGTATGGATAACACCTCAACAGAAAGAAAACAAAAATCCTCACAACTGGACCAATAAGCAACATCATGATAAATGGAGACAAGATTGAAGTTGTCAAGGATTTCATTTTACTTGGATCCACAATCAACACCCATGGAAGCAGCAGTTAAGAAATCAAACAATGCCTTGCATTGAGTAAATCTGCAAACGACCTCTTTAAAGTGTTAAAAAGCAAAGATGTCACCTTGAAGACTAAGGTATGCCTGACCCAAGCTATGGTGTTTTCAATCACCTCATTTGCTTGCAGAAGCTGGACTATGAATAACGACAACTAAAAAAGAATGGAAACATGGTGTTGACCAATAAGTCACATCATGATAAACAGAGAAAAGATTGAAGTTGTCAAGGATTTCATTTTACTTGGATCCACAGGCAATGCCCACGGAAGCAGCAGTCAGGAAAACAAATGATCTATTGCATTGGGCAAATCTGCTGCAAAAGACCCCTTTTAAAGCGTTGAAAAGCAAAGATGTCACTTTGTGCACCTGACCCAAGCCATGGTATTTTCAATTGCCTCATATGCATGTGAAAGCTGGACAATGGATAAAGAATTGACATCTTTGAATTATGGCATTGGTGAAGAATATTGGATATACCATGGACTGCCAAAAGAACAAACAAATCTGTCTTGGAAGAAGTACAGCCGGAATGCTCCTTGGAACTGAGTATTATGAGACTTTGTTTTTGTACTTTGGACATGTTATCAGGAGGGACCAGTCCCTGGAAAAGGACATCAAGCTTGGTAAAGCAGAAAGTTATCAAAAAAGAGGAAGACCTTCAACGAGATGTATTGACACAGTGGCTGCAACAATGGACTCAAACATAATGATTGTGAGAATGGCACAGGACTGGGCAGTGTTTTGTTCTGCTGTACATGGGGTTGCTATGAGTTGGAACCGACTTGAGAGCACCTAACAACAACAACAACAACAAACCCTGAGAAAATAAATTTTTGTTTGTTAAAAGACGCATTGCATTGGGCAAATCTGCTGCAAAAGACCTCTTTAAAGTGTTAAAAATCAAAGATGTCACATTCAAGACTAAGCTGTGCATGACCCAAGCCATAGTGTTTTTGATCACTTCATATGCTTGCAAAAGCTGGAAAATGAATAAGGAAGACTGAAGAAGAATTGACACCTTTGAATTACGGTATTGGTGAAGAATATTGCATATACCATGGACTGCCAGAAGAATGAACAAATCTGTCTTGAAAGAAGTACAGACAGAATGCTCCTTGAAAGTGAGAAGGGTGAGACTTAGTCTCACATACTTTGGACATGTTATCAGGAGGGATTGGTCCCTGGAGAAGGACATCATACTTGGTAAAGTAGAGGGTCAGCATAAAAGAGGAAGACCCTCAACAAGACGGATTGACCAGTCACTGCAACAACAGTATCAACATAGCAATGATTGTGAGTATGGCACAGGACTGGGCAGTGTTTCCTTCTGTTGTACATAGGGTCACTATGAGCTGGAACCAACTGCAGAATACCTAACAACAGCAACAACAACAAAACACACTATACAAAATTAGCTCAAAATGGATTCGAAATTTATATGTAAAAGTTAAAATTATAAAATTCTTAGAAAACATAGATGTAAATCTTCATGACCTTGAATTAGGCAATGATTTCTTAGATATGAAACCAAAAGCATAAGCAACCAAATGAGAAAGTAAATAAATTGGACCTTACCAAAATTAAAAAGTTTTTTATTCAAAAGTCACTACTGAGAAAGTGAAAAGATATCCTACACAATAGGAGAAAATATTTAAAAATCATATGTCTGATAAGGATCTAGTACCTAAATACATAAAGAACTACTACAACTTAACCATAAAAAGACAACCCAATTTTAAAATTGGCAAAGGAATTTCGATAGTTATTTCTCCAAAGAGAAGACATACAAATGGCCAATAAGCACATAGAAAGATGCTCAACATCATTAGTCATTAGGGAAATGTAAATAAAAAAACACAAGGAGTACCACTTCACACCCACTAAGATAGCTATAATCAAAAAAACCAACTATAACAAGTGTTGACAGGAATGTAAAGAAACTGTAATCTTCATACATTTCTCGTGGAAATGTAAAGTGGTATATCCGGTTTACAAAATAGTTTGGGACTTCCTCAAAAAAAATTAAACATAGAACTGGGATGTGACTCATTAATTCCACTCCTAGGTAAACCTAAGAGAATTGAATACATATGACTACACAAAAACTAGTAAATGTATGTTCAAGCAGCGGTATTCATAATAACTAATAAGTGGAAACAACCCAAATGCCCATCAGCTGATGAAAATGTGGTATACTCATATAATGGAATATTAATATTATTAATCTATAAAAAGGAATGAAATGTTGATACATACTGCAACATGGATGTTCCTTAAAAATATTATGCTAAGTCAAAGAAGTCTGACACAGAAGGACACATATTCTATGATTCTATTTATATGAAAGATCCAGAACAGGAGAAGCCATAGAGAAAGTAGATTACTGATTACCAGGGGCTGGGGGAAGGGGCTATGGAAAGTGATTGCTTGATGGGTACAAGCTTCTTTTTGTGGTGATGAAAATATTCAGAAATTAGTGCTGACAGGTGCACAAATTTGTGAATATACTAAAAATCACTGAATTATATGCTTTAAAATGGTGAATGAATTTTATAGTATGTGAATTATATCTCAATGAAAATGTAAAAAATCTAGGCCAAACAAAAGAATAAATAGATAACCTGAATATATACTGCGGTGGTTCATTTTATGTATCAATTTGGCTAGGCCAGTTATTGAATCAAGCACTAATCTAGATGTTGCTGTGGAGGTATTTTATAGATGTGCTTAACATCTAAAATCAGTTGATTTTTCATAAAGGAGATTACCTTCAAAAATGTGGGTCGGCTTTATCCAATCAGTTGGAAGACCTTAAGAGCAAAAACTGAGGTTTTCCAGAGAAAAACAATGTTGGACTTAGACTGCAGTGTCAACTCCTGCCAAGTTCTCAGTCTGCTGACCTGTGCTACCAATTGCCAACTTGCCAGTCCTCACAATTGCGTGAGTCAACTCCTCAAAAGAAATCTCTTTGTATATACATGTATACCTAGACATATATCTGTTACTCTGGAGTACCCTCTCTGATACAGATAAATATATGTGTATATTTGAATTTGTAGGTAAAAACATCCCCAAAAGGTGATCTAGGAACTTGGAGCAGTATGACTAATGGTTTCCAAGATGGTGACAGGAGGAGAGAAGATGAATGAGTTTAAGACCCAATTCGCCACTAGGGAAGGCATATACACGCTGCTGTGCACTCATGTACAGCCAGCGCAAATGGTTGCCCTTCATCTCACCAAGATCCAACCCTGTCCACATTCCTTTAATAAACCTCAACTATCAGACCAGCCAATTCTGCTTCAGTGTGGCCAGGAGCTACCCCTCCATATGTACAAGTGGGTTTGGAAGCATGAAAGGAATGGTTCTGGTTCGGGGTAAGCTAGCACCCTCTACCCTGTATCTCCCACTGAATGCAGCAAGAAAACCACTACAAAAAGTATGCAGCAGATATTTGAGGCCTCTGATGAGTAAATAGTAGCCGGTGGACTAGGATACACTAGAATTCAAAATACCACCAAACTGGAAGTGGATTTCCCATTTTGTCTCTGGTAACCTCCAGCCTGGAATCAAGGCATTCCAAATTCTGGAATTAGGCACTGGAGCACAGAGCTTCAGGGTATGCCCTCTGGCTTGAGAAGCAGGAAAGGTGACTGTTTATCACACAGGGATATAGGGGAAATCCCCCATTTTTCTCTTCATTCTTTCATGCCCCCTGTGGTTCCAGAGGCAGTGACAATGACAGCAATAGTAGCAGGAGACCACAGGCACCTACAATTCTGGGGCAGTGGAGCCAGCCTCTGCAATCAGAGAAGTGGTGGTCCAAAAGAGGTAAGGCCGACTCCTATTGCTTTTTCTCTCTCAGTCTGCATGGGCCAGGACACAGACACAATCATGGGAAGCATGCTGCAGACTAGGGTAAGTAAGCCACAGCTTTCTAGCCAGAGGGCCAAAATGGAAACCCAAGAACCTGGAAAGTATGCAAGATATCATGAAGGAGGAAGCTGGGAAATCAACCCCGTAAAGTTGTTCACAGACTTCTGGGGTTACACCCAAAATGCACAGGCACAGACCGGATCTTAAACAACATACCAAAAACTTAGAAAAGTGAACTAAGGGATACGCTACTGTCCAGGTCCTAGGCTGGCCACTGTATGCTGCACACACAGGACAAATTCAAATAGTGCTGCAAAGGCTTTGAAAATGGAACTCACATTGAAAACGCATTATTATGTTCCTAGGGCCACCATAACAAATTACCACAAACTGGGTGGCTTAAAATACCAGTTCTGGGAGTTAGATGTCTGAAATCAAGGTGTTGGCAGGGCCATGTTCCCTCTGAAGTCTCTAGGGAAGAATCTTTCCTTGCCTCTTCCTAGTTTCTGCTGGTTGCTGAAATTCCTTAGTGTTCATTGGCTTGTAGCTGCATTGCTCCAATTTCTGCATCCATATTTATATGGCCTTCTTCCCTCTGTGTGTGCTGTGTGTCTCCAAATATCTCTCTCCTTATAAAGACACCAGTCATTGGATTTAGACCCCACTGTAATCCAATATAACCTCATCTTAACTTAATTACATTTACAAAGATCCTATTTCCAAATAAGGCCACACACATGGGGTTTGACACTTAAACATATCTTTTTGGGAGAAGCATTTCAACCCACAATACCACATGTGTTAACATTCATAGAACTATTCATTCAAATAATTCATATTTTACTGTATGTTAATTTAAAAATAAAGACAAAATATGGCATGAGCATCCTTCTTTGCTAGTAAGTAAACATATTCATTTTAAATAGAAAAATAACAAACAAGAAGAAACTTCTACAAAGAAAACTTCAGGCCCAGATAGCTTCACTGGTGAATTCTACAAAACATTTGAAAAATAAATAACATCAGTTCTACACAAAGTCTTGCAGAAAAAAAGAATACTAAAGAAAAGAAAACTATAGATCAATATCCCTCATGAACACAGATGCATAAATTCTAAGAAACTTTTTAGCAAACAAAGTTCAGCAATATATCGAAAGAATAATACATCAAGACCAAGAGGGGAGAGAGGTGTCTATACCAGGAACGGGAGGTTGGTTTAACATTTGACAATCAATCTATGTAATTCACTGAATTAATAACCTGAAAAATAAAACTATAGGATCATTTCAGTAGACACAGGAAAAGCAAAACCCAAAATCTATTCCTGATAAAAGCTCTCCCGTCCTGTAAATGTCATCTATGCAAAACCTACAGCTAATATCATAATTAATGATGAAAGACTGAACGCTTTCTTCCTAAGATCAGAAACAAGACAAGGATGTCCTCTTTCACTATTCCTATTAAATAGCATACTAGAAGTCCTAGCCAGTGTAAAAAGAAAATAAAAAAAGTAAAAGGCATCCAGATTAGAAAGGAAGAAGTAAAACTATCAATATACCAAAATTAATTGTACTCCTATATGCTAGCAACAAAAACTATGATCTGTGAACCTTAAAAAGTACAATTTACAATAGCACCAATAAAAGAACGAGATACTTCAGAATACACGTGTCAAAAAAAGTGCAAGATTTATACACCGAAAAACTACAAAACGTTGCTGACAGAACTTGAAGAAGGCCTAAATAAATGGGTCTACCACCCATCTGTCAATTTGTCATACTGTGGTGGCTTGTGTGTTGCTATGATGCTGGAAGCTATGTCATTGGTATTTCACATAACAGCAGGGTCACCCATGGCGGACAAGTTTCAGTGGGTATTTCAGACTAAAATAGACTAGGGGAAAAAAGCCTTGTGCTTTACTTCCAAAAATTAGCCCATGAAAATCCTATGGATCACAACAGAATAATGGCCAATATAGTGCTGGAAGATGAGCCCCCAGCTTAGAAGTCCCTCAAAGTACACAGTGGCTGCAGCAATGGACTTGAGCTTACCAAGGATTGTGAAGATGGTGCAGGATTGGATAACATTTTGTTCTGTTGCACATGGTGTCACCGTGAGTTGGAGCCAACTAGATGGCAACTTAATAACAACCCAAATAAATGGATAAATACATACGTTCAAAACAGAACAGCACTACTCTGAAGAGTCTCAGGCTGTAGTCTGGATTTCCAATGCCACAGTTGAAACCTTCCCAATGCATTTCCTCAGGTTACCTTCTCTTCTATTCCAAACCTCAGATATCCTTTGCTTGCCACCTTCTCAAAAGCACGTGTTCCAATGCTGTCGCTTCTGAACCACCACCACCATCTGCCTCTCTAGACAAGAGAGTGCCTTTTCTTTGGATGCAGGTACTATTTCTCCTGCCTTCTTCTTGAGTTCTCCCTCAGCTGAACTCTTTCACGTCTTTTAAGACTTAATTGAAATGCCACCGCCCCTATGAAGCTTTTTCTGACCACACTAGGCGGGGTGGGCTATGCCTCCCCCAGGTTATAAAAGCACTGGGTAAAGACCTCTGTTCTCACACTGATCATACTGCCCGCTGTTATCTAATCTTGGGTCACTCTCCCCAGCCAGCCTCTGAGACCCTGAGGCTGGCACTGGAGGTGCTTGGTAAACATTTGTGGACAAAATGGACCAAAGAAATCTTAATGGTGTCATTTATGGGTAGTAGTGATTTGCGTTGTTGTTAGTAGCAGTAAGGTTAGTGGTTGATATTTCTAAATAAGCTCCCTAAAACCCGAAATACATAACTCTGGGAAGCTGACCCAGCAGTCCCCACCAGCACCTCCCCAGGGGAAAACACTTAAGCTTTAGGCTGAGAGATATCATGAATCCCGGAAATTAAATCTCCAAAATCACCTGCCTCTAGGGGTGTGAACATTTCTGTTTAGAGTTCACTGTCTACACCTGCCCTAGTAGGGCTGCCTTCGGGAGGTCACCTCTCTCCACCCATGCACAGGATTCCTTCATTCCTATTGTGTCCTCCCAGCCTGGCAGTATGACCCCCACAAACTGCAACACGTCTCACTTAACATTTCCCTGGAAAGTCTCTTCACCTAAAACAGAATCCATCCTCTATTGCCATGAGATTTGATGGCAAAGTTTCCTTATTATCACAGAAGAGAACAAGAAGCTCCTGGTAGAAAGCCTGCCTTTACCAATGTCTTGATCAGAAAGGGACATTCTCCTCATTGGATTAATTCCTAATGACCCGTGGTCCTTCAGGCCACCCCAATTCTTCTAAAACTTACTTCCAGGATTCACAGGAACTTCATCATGCAAATTAAGTGAAACCAACACACATATATTGCATCCTTATTTACAAAAGTGAGATATTTGTCCGCAATCATTGTAATGGAGTGTAAAAAAAACCAATTGCCATTGAATCTATTCTGACTCATGGCAACCCTAGGTATGTCAGAATAGAACTGTGCTCCATAGGGTTTTCAAGGCTGATTTTTTGAAAGTAGATCACCAGGCCTTTCTTCTGAGGCACCTCTGGGTGGACTCCAGCCACCAACACTTCAGTTAGCAGCCAAGTACATTAATCATCTGCATCACTCAGGGACTCCTTTAAAATAAGCATAGAAGGTTGCTCTTGGGGTGCAGCTCATCTTGCAATGAGCCTGAGCCCTACACCAATGCTGGTCACTCTCCAACTTTGCTGAAGTAAGTTTCTAACACTTCTCAGCCACCAAACTCTTAATATGACAACAGCACTTTATATCTGTGGCACTTAAAACACAGGCAATGCTTCCACTTTTAGATGCAGTTACATTTTTAAAGTAAGTCTCTCCATAAATGATGGAATGAAATTAGTGCTAAATCTGTAGTTTAAAACATGAAACTTCACAATGGAATACTACGAAATGATAAAGAACAATGATGAATCTGTGAAACATAACATGGAGGCATCTGGAAGGTATTATGCTGAGTAAACTTAGTTACAAAAGGACAAATATTGTATAAGACCACTATTATAAAAATCCAAGAAAAGGTTTAAACACAGAAGACAACATTCTTTGATGGTTACGAGGGTGGGGAGGAAGGGAAAGGGGTAGTCACTAACTAGAAAGTAGACAAGAATTATCTTAGGTGAAGGGAAGGACAGCACACACTACAGGGGAAGTCAGCACAACTGGACTAAACCAAAGCTAAGAACTTTCCTGAATACAACCACACACGTCAAGGGACAGAGTCGCAGGGGTGGGGGTCTGGGGACCTTGCTTTCAGGGGACATCTAGGTCAATTGGCATAACAAAGTTTCTTAAGAAAATGTTCTGCATCCCACTTTGGTGAGTATCTGGGGTCTTAAAAGCTAACAAGCAGCCATCTAAGATGCATCAATTGGTCCCAACCCACCTGGAGTAACGGAGAATGAAGAACACCATGGACACAAGGAAAGTATTAGCCCAAGAGACAGAAGGGGCCACATGAACCAGAGACTGCATCAGCCTGAGACCAGAAGAACTAGATGGTGCCCGGCTACTACAATGACCGCCCTGACAGGGAGCACAACAGGGAGTCCCTGATGGAGCAGGAGAAAGGTGGGGTGCAGAACTCAAATTATAGTAAAAAGACCAGACTTAATGGTTTGATCGAGACTGGAGGGACCCGGGAAGACATGGCCCCTGGGCTCTGTTAGCCCAAAACTAAAACCATTCCTGAGACCAACTCTTCAGACAAAGATTAGACTGGACTATGGGACATAAAATGATACTCATGAAGAGTGTGCTTCTTAGCTCAAGTAGATACATGAGATTATATGAGAAGCTCCTGTCCGAAGGTGAGATGAGAAGGCAGAGAGGGTCAGGAGCTGGTTGAACGGACACAGGAAATCTGGGGTGGAAAAGAAGAGTGTGCTGTCATAGTATAGGGGCAGCAGGTAGGGTCATAAAACAATGTATAAATTTTTCTATGAGAGACTAACTTGAATTGTAAACTTTCACTTAAAGCACAACAAAAAAAGAAAAAAAATAAACCATGTGAAACTTGGATCCTCTACTTGCTAGAGGATGGCCATCAGAAAATCACTTTCCCCTTATGAATCTCAGTTTCCACATCTCTACCTATATCACATGATTGTTGTATAACACAGCTAAAAGTATAGTGACAATAGTCGTGAACAATGTTGAGTGTTTACTCTGCGTTTTACATGCTTTAAATGGAGTGTATTTTTTATTCCTTATGAGGACCCTATGAGGTAAGAACTATTATTTTTCCCATTTCACGTAAGGGAAATCTGAGAATTGAAGAAGTGGAATAACGTTCCTAAGTCACACAGCTAAGGAGGGTTGGGGTGTGACGTGAGCTGCCCCAGAGCCTGCCCTGGGAGCTCAGTGGGGACGCTAGAGCAGCTGGTGCAGGCTGCAGGGGTGGCTGCATGCGAGCCCCTCCCCCTCTCCCCACCGCCCCACTGCCACCTTGTCAGCATGAGGGCCTACCAAATCAGACTGATGGCTACTGTCTGTCACCCCTATGCCAGGTGTGCTTGTGTGTGTGTGTGTGTGTGTGTGTGTGTGTGCTTGTGTGTGTGTGTGTGTGTGTGTGTGTGTGTGTGTGTGTGTGTGTGTGTGTGTGTGTGTGTGTGTGTGTGTGTGCGTGTCTGCATGCAGGCACACGCATTTTCTCCTGAAGTCCATTTATTTAACGACTATCTCCTAAGTGGTCCTTCTGTTTAGTACATATCGTAGTAAGGTCATAGGCTGCACCTAGAGAAATTTCTGAGTCAGAAGATGACCTGTTTACTCCTTTTCCATTGTGCCTGTGCAGAATAGCTCAGAGTCACAGAAGGACAAAGATGAAGGGCCTGCAGCAGCATCTGTCCCACACAGCTCACTTCACAAATGGGCCAACGAGGTGCCTAGTCCCCCCCCCCAAAAAAAAAAAAACCATTGCCATCAAGTTGATTCTGACTCATAGTGACCCCATAGGACAGAGTAGGACGGCCCCATAGGATTTCCAAGGCTGTAAATCTTTACAGAAGTAGACTGCCACATCTTTCTCTAGAGGAGCAGCTGGTGGGTTCAAACCTGGCCCAAAGGCACCTGGAAAATCCTCTGAGGTGCACTTGTAGGTGCAGAACTTGATTTCCTCGTTGACAAGCAGTCATGTCGGAAGGGAGATGAGCTGTTTCTCTATTGACTCTGCAGTCTCCAGTTCTCTGCCTGGACCCACGCAGAGCCCAGCCCGGGGTTGGGGCGCACCATCAGGAAGTGTTAGTAGCATGAGCTCTGGAAGCAGACATGTGCACTCAAATCCTGGACTGGCTGCTTTCTGACTGTGTGGCCTCGAGCAAGTGATTTAATTTCTGTGCCTCGGGGACCTTGTCTGTAACGTGACTTGGAGTCTTTGGGAGGACTCGCTGCATGCAAAGTATTGAGAGGGGCCACCCAGAAGGCTGGTGAAGGGGCCCAGAAGAAATCTACAACCTGCCTGGGGTAGGAGACACTTGAGCTGCACAGCACCGCCTGGTGGAAGGATGGTGTGGAGCGTAACTCCCATCTGTCCCCTGGATTTTGCCAACAGCTCCACCACTGCCACCTTCACCACCACCCCCACTGACTGCCCTACCCCCTCTCGCTCATGCCCGAGTCCTTGGGCTAGGGGAGCTGTGAGCAGGAAGAAGCACAGGAGGTAGGAGTCCCTGCCACCTGCAACAGAGAGAGAGGAGCCTTCCCACCACCACTCAGCATCTCTGGGGTGCACTGAGAATGCCTGGGAACCTCTCAGCCTTGACCCCTTGCTCACTCCACGCCTCAGCAGCAGCAGGCCCAGGGCTGGTAGCTAATCCCTGCTGTCACACCTCTGGGGATATGGGGAGATAGAGACAGGCTTGCAGCTTGTGGGTTCTGTTGGCTGTGGTTGTGGAGAGAGACCAGAGCTGAAGAAAACCAGGAATCAGACATCACGTGATGACCAGATGCCCTGGCAGCTCAGAAACAGCCAGGTGAGATTCTGAAAGGGGCTGTGGTCCCACGTCATCAGTGGGAGTGCTGGGTCCAAGACATGAGCAGTTTATGTCATATGGTTAGGATAACCAGACTGGTCCCAGGCATCACTAACTATAATCAGGTCAGCTGAGCTGTGTTAGTGAAAAGGGATATATTTAGTATCCTGTTATCCTGATGGATTTACTACTTTATAATTATTAAGTAATGTATTCTGAGTGCCTTCAGCAGGGGAAAAATCTTTCCCATTAACTGTTCTTATTGTTGTTAATAACCACAAACATCAGAACAATTGAAAGTTTGAGAAAATTAACTACCATGTCACTAAATTAAGTTTTATCCCATTCAAACCCTTCCTGCAACAATTACATCAAGGTTTGCTTGTTTGTTTGCTTGCTTGCTTGTTTTCCTCCAGTTTTGTCAAATAAAATAGCTAAATATTAAATTCTCACCACATCAATGCCACAGAATTACTTCTCTATCAAAACATTTCATGATAAAGGTGATGACCGTCTATATAAAACGTTGTTACTGGAAAATCCTTTGAAAATCCCAACATAACTTTGAGCTTTTTCATTATCTCTGGCTTGTTCAGTACGCTCGGTGCTGGCGCTCTGGCGCCCCCTAGGACTCCACACGCGCAAATGCCCATTTCTCAAGCTGCAATGCAAGGGAACCGCTGTTATTTAAATAGCAATAGACGAACAGTAACGACCTTTTAAATGTTCATCGTTTTCAAAAAGACATTTTTTTACCCTTCCCGCATTCCATTGCCAGACGATAAACCTGGGTAAAAAGTGTTACATTGACCACTGGTCAGTCCAGGTTCCACACTGATCAATGTGTTAACAGAAAGGCCGACCTGCAACCTCCAGAATTGTTTTGATACAGAACCCAGCTCTCATTTCAGGTCAAAGTCTCTCTGGTTATTTAAAGAACACATGTAACCCTGAGGGATTTGTTTTGTTTCACTTAAATTTCCAGTGAAACTGGAAGCCCTGTTCTTGCGTGTCAAAGCAGATATTTAACATACAGCTACAAGGAGGCGATAGAGGAGAACGGAAAGAGTGAGGATTTACTGCAAACAGGGCCGCACTGAAAGTGAGGGCATTGTGCCCGTGTGGTGGCTAGTGGCCCTTGCTCTTGTTTTTGGTCTCTTTTCCACTGCGGAGGCTCAATGAATTTGTTTTTCAATTTATTTTATGTTTAATGAGTAAGCAAGTGGAAACTCAACTGGTCTCCCCATTCTAAAAGGCGGACAGATGGATGGAAAGATGGATAGAGATGGGTGGATAAATGCTGATTTTATCCTTCGTGGGGTGGTGGTCTTGCCAGGGTGGAGGGAGGCGCAAAGGGGGGGGGGGTCCAGATTTGCTGTTCCTACCGCAAACTGCAAAGGGCCCCTCCAAGACACTTCTCGACGTCGCAGGGTATGTACCCAACTCAGCAGCGTCAGGGGCTTTTCCTCCCTCGGTGGTCTCACCGGCTTCCACTGCTGACCCCCATGTTTTTTGTAAGTGAGCCCTGGACAGTTGAAAGCTCAATTCAAGTCTGGGCCACTGGCGCCCTCTGACGGTCACCTAGGAAATAGGCGCGCAGACGAAGTCAGCCCTGCGCGCCCAGAAGACGAGAGTGGGTCCGCAGCAGCTTCCATCCTCAAACTGCGCGCCCCCGATTTATGCTCTCGTGCAACGTGTCTAGATTACACAGATTAGCGAGAGTTCCCAACAGTCCCCACGACCCCATAACGAGAACCGGGCATTAGCACTCAGAAATGCCCCACTTCTCCTCGCCAAAGAACTGGAATTTTGGAAAGTACCCGCGAGTGAGGAGGGCAGATGCGCTCATCCCAGTCACCGCTGGGCAACCACGCCGGGGCAGCCGCGGACCGCCTGCCCAACCCGCCTCTGCGGACCCTCGAGAGGCCGAGCAGGCGGAGCCAGGGTAGCAACGGGGAAGCTGGCCGCGGGGGCCAGGCGCGCGCTAGAGCAGGTGCCGGGCTAGAGCGCGCGGTGTGCGCCTCCTGTGCGGCGGCCCCGCTTCCATAGGGTGAGGCGCGTTGGGAAATCCGTGAAGCGCGGGGCCGCTGGCCCAGCGCCCCTTCGCCACCCGAGGAGTTTCGGAGAAGCGCTGCGCGCCGGCTTGGCCGGAGCCAGCCCCACCTCCCCCGCGGGCGCGCCGTTCCGGGGCGTGTCCTCGGCCCGGCTTCTATATAGCGGCCCGACGCGCCAGCCACCACCCAGATGCGAGCGCGGCGGTGCGGGCAGTGAGGACGCGGTTAGTGACTGCCCAGCTTCCAGGGCCCAGCCCCGCGACTTCTTGTCAGCCCCGGCCCCGACTGCTCGCGCTCTCGCCCCGGGGAAGCCAGGCCGCCGCACGCGCCCCGGGCCCCCCGAGCGGGTCTCTCGCGCCATGGAGCGGGCGCGCGCCGCGCTCTGGGCCGCGGCGCTGGCCGCGCTGGCGCTCCTGAGCGGGCCGCCAGCTGCGCGGGCCGGCGCGGGCGCTGGCCCCGTGGTGCGCTGCGAGCCGTGCGACGCGCGCGCGCTGGAGCAGTGCGCTCCGCCGCCCTCGACGCCTGCGTGCGCCGAAGTGGTGCGCGAGCCGGGCTGCGGCTGCTGCTTGACGTGCGCGCTGCGCGAGGGCCAGCTGTGCGGCGTGTATACCGAGCGCTGCGGCGCCGGCTTGCGTTGCCAGCCGTCGCCCGGCGAGCCGCGTCCGCTGCAGGCGCTGCTGGACGGCCGCGGGGTCTGCACCAACGCCAGCGCCTTGGGCCGCCTGCGCGCCTACCTGCTGCACGGACAGCCCGCGTCAGGTGAGGCCGCGCCGCCGCAGAGGCGGGGGGGGGGTGGGTGGCGAGTGCTGGTGCCACAGATGCTCGGCTTCTCATCGCCCCAGGTTTTGCCAGGGCGGGAGACCGAGGCCCTCCGGACCAGGGGCTTTGCCCAAGGCCATCCCCCTGTCGGCGGGCCTGCACTTTCTTCCTTCCCAAAGGTCGGGGACTTCGCAGTTGCAAAGCGCTGTCAGCGAAATTGGTAAAAGAGTTCGTGGGGAAGGAGGGGACGAATCCCAGAGGTTATCTGTCAATGGAAAGACCGCGAAACGGAGATTCTCTCAGGCTTCGGTGCTAAAGGAGCGCGGGTAAACTGGCACGGACCGCGGAACCCTTGAATGTCGTTTCCGTTTCCCAGAAACGACCAGCAGACCCATCCTGAGGAGGCTGGCATGGGTGAAGGGGGCGGCCGCGGGGCGAATTTGAAACGCGGAAGGTAGAGAGAGGCACGTTGTGCGAAATGGTACCTCCCCTAAAAAAATAAAAATGAAGTTTGCCCAGCGGTATGGTTTGCCAAGCCGCGTCATGTCCTAGTATGTCCTGAGGGCGTGGGAGGTGGGTATCGGGTATTGCTGTCTTTTTGCAGTTGGAAAAATGGGGCCAAGGCCACCCAGAGGCGAGTAGAGTAGGACTTGAACCCCGTTTCCCAGACTGAGTCGCACATTCCTTCTGTATCATCCCCCCTGTGTCCCCCAATCTCCCACCGTCCCTGCGTGGCCCCCAGACAAACTCCCAAGTGCAGGCAGTGTGAGCAGGAGGGAGTTCAGGGAGGCGAGAGGGAGTTGGAATAAGCCCCTCACGATTTCCGTTCCTAATTTGAAAGGGGAAAATGAAGTTCTGTTTAAGGTATCCCTGCAAGAGGAAAAAAGCAAAAGTTTGGTAAAGTGTTACTCATCCTGGCTCGGCCACTACCAGGCAAGCACTGTTCCGTTAAGGACACCACGTTGTTCCCTTAATAAAGAAGTGTAAGTAGAGTTGGCAGCTTTTCCTGTAAATCTCAAGCAAGCTTTAGCCAATCTCCTTTCTGCTGCGAGGGAAGGTGCCTGTGGGGTCAGCTGCAAAGCTGAAGGCTAGAAACCCACACCTTGGCGGGCAGAACAGACCCTTAGCTTCCACCTCCCCTTCTATGGAAGGCTACTTCCTTCAAGGCAAGGCATCCCAGGAGTGTGGAGAGGCAAAATTCCAATTACCTGAAGTATGCACTGGTTCTAATATACTTGAAATCACTAGATGCATTTGTCTCTCATGGAAAGTTATGTGGTTTGTTGTGTGTGTTGTTCTCTTATGCATTTTGGGGGGTATTTAAAAGAGGCTATTAGAAGTTCTTCTAAACGTTGTCATTTTTAGTTAACCTTTAATGGGCGTTACGATTAACACAATAATAGGCTGATGTGGTTTATTTTAAGATTATAAAAAGATCTAAGTGATTCTAAAATCTGTTTAGGAAAAAAATAGTAAATTTATATGAAAATCAAAAGGCGCAATTATCTCTTGCTTAAATGGAACCGGTTTCTCTTTTCATACCCAAGTCAGCAATCTGGACATTAGAAAGAAACCAATGAAGTTTAAGAAATGACTCAGGCTTCTTGGCAAAGAAATGCAAATATGTTTATTTACATGTTCTTAGTGCCTGCTTTGTGCCAGTACTTCCATGAAAAAGAAAAAAAAGATAAAGGATATTGAGACTAAATCCTACCAATTAAGAACCTTACTCTATCAGGCACTGGGCCAGACCCTTGGAATTTATGCATCCTGCTTTACTAAACACCCTGGGGAACTTTGCAGCTGGCCCATAGTATTGTTTTACAGATGAGGAAACCTAGATCCAGAGAGGAGAGGGGTTCCCTGGTCTCTGGAGCCCAAGCCACATGGCCTGTGCATCCTATATCCGGTTGAGAGGTGCTTTCCAGAGAGAAGAGGGGCTGGGAGCCTTCTCACAGCTGCCGTCTGCTCCTCATTGCATAGAGCCAGAGGCCCTGGCAGGGCTCCCAACAGGCAGACTGCCACAGTGATGAGCATGTTCCTGGGAGAGCAGAGAGCGGTTCAAGGGGAGCTGGGCGCTTTGGATCCCAGGCTAGTAGGTCAGGACCAAATGGGTTTGGCATGCTAAAGCCCTGTTTGTTGGAGTTAGGAGAGATCCTAACAGTGACCGGAGGGTCAGCCTGCCCTGGGAGCATGTCCTCCACGTGTAGCCCTTGGTCCCCACAGGGTCTCCCAGGGGCTCGGAAATAGGCTACCTAGTGCCTGTGAGCATGGCCAGAGGGGGCACAGGTCAGGGGGGAGGGACACGTCACTGGCCATTTCCCGTGGTCACTCACAAGATATCTTGGAAAGGGCGTGGAGTGAGAATCCCAATCGCACATCCAGCCACAAATGTAATCCGTATACTTAAAACCACAGTTAAATTGTTAGGATTCCAGCATCACTGTCAAACATTAGGCTTTCTTCGTTTATCACTTTTAATTGTAAAAGAGAGGTCTGTATAGGAGGTGGTTTACCCTTTTTTCAGGGTGTGGAAGCTCTGGCACATGTAAGTATAAGACAGGAATGGGGCTTTGATGCCAGCGCATTGCCTTTGCTTGTGTGCCCACTGAGGGGTAGGAAGAGCACTACCCAGGAAGGAGCCCAAGGATTCAAGTGTGTATAGCTCTTCTGATGTTCCAGACCCCGCATGGATATAGATTTTTAGAGATGTGGCAGTGGGACCTATAAAACAAACTACTAAACACAACTGGATGACTTGGTATATGCAGTAAAACAGTGCAGATAAGATATCACTCTCCCCATCTGAGTCAGACACAGGCTTTTACCTGGTGACACTGAAGAAGGTGCTTGTCAAACTTAGCAAGCCCCAGAATCCTCTGGATGGCTTGTTAACCCTTTGGTGTCCTGTAAATGTGGCACCCACCTACATTTTATGCCCCTGGGGTTTCTTGGGAAGCCGCTTTCCCACTTATAGTGCATGCCGCTGCAAGGCTAGGGCCTATATAACTGTTTGAAACCTAACAAATGGGCGAGTGCCACAAATTACTGTTTTTACAGGGTATTGTATTAGGTGGTGCACCCTGGAGGTATGATTTTGCAAAACTTTTATCTCTTTTGGCTTTTTTAGTGGGAGATAAGCTTATATTCCCGTGTTCCTGTGTTATTTGGAAGTTTGTTACAATGATTCCACATTCACAGGAATACCTGATTTTCAGGTGCCATTCATTGTATGCACCTGGGATCACACGAGAGTCCGTAGGGACATAGGCATCCCATGTATTACCCATAATACCTACCAAAAATTCAGACACCCTCAGTGATTCAGCATGCCTTCCATTACTGAAAACACATGGTATCCTAAAAAAAAATAAAGAAGAAAATAATTTGGTCACCAATTAAAGCACAGATTGCTTGGCCACCCCCAGCGTTTCTCCTGCAGTGGGTCTGAGGTGGGGTGGAGAAGGTGCATTTCTACCAACTTTGAGTAGCACTGAGAGACCAGCTCAAAGCAGCAGGAGTCTTCTGTGGCTTAGGTCTGCCCTCTGCTGGTGGCATATGAAAGTTGTGTTACATTCACCATCTCTTGGAAGACAGTTGAAAGCTGAGAGCATAAGCATGTTCTTACCTCCTTTAGTTGCACTTACTAAGTAAAAGCCTATGGAAGATTAATTCTTAAAAGATGACTTCTTTTGGTAAAGTGACTACTATGTAGCTACTAGTATTATGAAATAATACTTTATCAAGGTTTTAAAAAAAAATTTGAAATTGTTAAATAAGTTTTCCACTTAAATGTGACTGGGTGGTGCAAATAGTTAAATGTGTTTGGCTACTAATAGAAAGGTTAGAGGTATGAGTCTACCCAGAGGTGCCTCTGAAGAAAGGCCTGGCAATCTACTTCCAAAAACTTAGCCATTGAAAACCCCATGGAGTACAGTTCTACTCTGACACACCGTGAGTGTTCACCGTGAGTCAGTGTCGCCTCTGTGGCCACTGGTTATTTTGGTTGCAATAGCAAAACTTCGCAAAGACTACTGCACCATTAAATGTTGACAACTGTTATTTCATTTTTTTGTCTTTGTTTCCCTTGTGTCTTCCAGGAAATGCCAGTGAGTCGGAAGAAGAACACAGTACTGGGAGCATGGAAAACCAAGCGCTCCCCAGCACACATCGGGTGCCAGACTCCAAATTCCATCCCCTCCACACCAAAATAGACGTTATCAAGAAGGGCCATGCCAAGGACAGCCAGCGCTATAAAGTGGACTACGAGTCTCAGAGCACAGACACCCAGAACTTCTCCTCTGAATCCAAACGGGAGACAGAATATGTAAGAACTTTTCCTCTTTTGTGGGGGATGCAAAGAACCACCTAGCCTGGGCACCCAGAGCGTCACCTAGGACAGTGGGGTTTCTTTATTTAAAAGAGCCCAGTCAAGAGAGCCAAGTTTTTCTGGTTGATATAGTGTGCAGCCCCCGGCCTCTCCCGCCCCACCTCCTTCCTCGCCTGCTCCTTCCTTCCCTCTCCCCTCATGACTTAATGAACATTTAACACTTGTAAAAGAGGTTTGTATGTTGTACAGGTGTCCACAGAGCCCTTTCTTGTCTCCTCTATGCCAGGTTGTACATCTTACTCTGGGGATATCAAAAAGAGAGGGAGGGAGGGAAAGTTAGCATCCTCATGAGCTTTCTTGCTGAATCAAACAAAAGATATTCTGGTTCCTGTCAAGTCGGTTCTGACTCCTAGTGACCCTATAGGACAGAGTAGAACTGCCCCATAGGGTTTCCAAGGAGCAGCTGGTGGATTTGAACTGTCGACCTTCTGGTTTGCAGCCATGCTCTTAACCATTGCACCACCAGGGCTCCGCAAAAGATATTAGAGGAGCACATGATAGGTTCCACTTGTGATAGTTCTCTGTGCGTGATAAGATGTTTAAGAAGTAATGACAGACCCCATCGTCCCACACTCCTTCGTGTCCAGGGCCCTTGCCGCAGGGAAATGGAGGACACGCTGAACCACCTCAAGGTCCTCAACGTGCTGAGCCCCAGGGGCGTGCACATCCCTAACTGCGACAAGAAGGGCTTTTATAAGAAAAAGCAGGTGAGTGAGAGCCTCCGTGTGTTCCCCCCCCCCCCCCCCCCCCCACTCTCCAAGGAAGCACAGGGGAAACTGGGCTCTGACCTCAAGAGGCTCCTCTGGTCCCAACTCTCACCCGGAGCCCACCGCAGCATCCATGTTTGTGACTGGTGACACAGTGTCCATTTCAGGACATCAGACCCCCAGGCTGCCATGATGTGCTGCTCCCAGGGCTGCTCAATTGGCCAGAATTGTAAACCCTGCATCCAGCATGCCTACCACCCCTGAGCTCCCAGCTGCTTGCCCACTGAGCAAGCGAGATGCTGCTGGGGGAGGCTTTTACAGTCCATCCAGGGACACAGGTGCTTTTGTTACTGCCACATCATAGATGACAGTGACATTTTGAGTGATATCTATTGTCAAGAATTTCCAAGCAGTGTGACATACAGTCATGTGACAATGTGCTTACCCTAAGATGTCTCTCACACTGACGTCTTCCTGTGAGTAAATAAACTGTAAAAAGTCAAAGAAATTTAAGGTATGCTTATTTTAAGACATAGTAAGTATGTCTGTATAGACTATATATTTGTTGTGGCAGTATTTCAGTTGGTGTCCTAGCCTGACACTTCAGACCGTGGCATCTGTAGACTGACCCGTAAGAACCCCTAGTTAGGCAGCGCTGCCCACAGTCTTTCTACTGGTGGCTGCACGCGAAGAGCTAACGTCTCCTTCGGTTGCCATTAGTCGCTTTTGCGTCTTTATCCCACCTTGGTCTCCTAGTAGTCACTTACCAAACAAGCTCATGCTGAGAACTCACCTGTCCGAGGCTCAGTCTGTGCTCTGAAAGACACAGGTAGGATCCCACATTGATCCAGTCCCTGGGGCTCTCATGGTTTGCCAGGATTGAAGAAACATATTCCCTTCTCAACAGACACACCTGAGGGCAAGCAGGGCTCACTCTCCACTCTAGGCTCAGAGGGAGCAAAACCGTGGTGACCCCTGCTCTTCTGGGGAACTTAAACACACACAAACATGCATCCATGCAGACGCACCTGTACGCACGCATATAGGCACCTATGCATATGTGGCTTTTAAATAGCGTTGGCCTTTTTATTTTGCTCTTTTAACATAGCAGAGGTGTGTTGGGGGAGGGCTTTGGGGTCCTAGTAGTCGACTTAGCATTCTGCCCTGAGCACCCCCCCACTGTCCAGAACCCACACGCGCAGCCCCTGAGGTCCTGACTCGGTCTCCGGTGCTTCTCTCCACAGTGCCGCCCTTCCAAAGGCAGAAAGCGAGGCTTCTGCTGGTGTGTGGACAAGTACGGGCAGCCGCTCCCAGGCTACGACGCCAAGGGGAAAGGTGACGTCCACTGCTACAACATGGAGAGCAAGTAGCTGCCTGGCACGGCCGCTAGGACTCAGTCTGGCCACGACGTAAGCCTCAGAAACCTCTGTCCCTGCTGAAGGGCTGTGCCTTCCCCACTGGGCTGCTCCTCCTGGTAACACTGAGGGTGAGAGGGAGACCATAGCCTTGAGGACTGCATGGCCAGGCCCTCCTGCCCTGGCTGCTATCAGGACTCCCAGCACAGACCCCAGAGAGAAGCAGAGCAAACAGGACAGACACATCAGAGAGAGGCAGAGGAAAAGAAGGCCTGTGACCAATCCCATCTCAGAGACACTTTGTTTTATCTTAAAGAACTTGCAACACGTAAACCTTCATACACTCACAATGTAAAGATTTCACAAGTTAAGCCTTTTCCGTGCAAGCGTGTTGGTTCCCTTATCTTCATAGGTAAAATGTTTTAATCCAAAAGGACTCGTTAAAGAAACATGTTCCTAAATTAAAGACGTGGCTTTTTTTTTTCCTTCTGTAAAATATGTTATGAATGTTCTGTTAGCCTGTGGATAATATAATTTTAATAAAGTTTTATTTAAATCTGATATGAAAATGAAATTTTAAACCATCATTTTCAAGAGCGCTATTACAATTGATATTTTTTTCTTTTAACAAATAAGGGAGCTATTGGTAAAAGAGAACAAACACATGTCTCCATCTTCTTAAGACAAATTTAACAAGCAGAAGAAATTTTCATTTTTCTATGTAAGGTTTTTTCCTTGCAAGTTAGAAAATAATGATTCTAGGGTGACTTTCTGACAGTGAAGGTGGAGTGGCGTAGGGGGTCCTTTGCTCTGTTTCAGGTGTTAGTCCTCACCCTGGCTCACCTGTGCTTCTGCACTGCTTCTTGGGTGCTGCGCCCAATGAACCCAGAACGATTTTGACTTTCTTTTTTTTTTTTTGGCTTATTTCAATATATGTCTTTTTCTTCTCCTTGTAGTTAATGTGGACCTCAAACACATCTTTATTTTGCACAAAAGACTGCGAAGGACATTATCAGCAGCTGGCTACAGCTTCGATTTCTATTTCTTTTTGTAGTGAATTGATCTTTTTTTAAAAAAAAAACCCAAAGTTTAGAAAGAGATTTTTGAAATGTTTGTGGTTCTTTTCAGTGGTAAACTAGAGCACCTTTCCACTGTCAAATAGCGAGTGAGGGGCAGTTTGATTTTTTTTGTGTCTTCATGTGGAAACACTCATGAGCCCCAGCAAGGTGCCACGGGACTCGGCACTTCCCAGATCTGTCTGCTCCTTCACGAATTCATCACCCTGGACTCCATTCCTGAGGTCTTGGCAGTTGTCAGAGTATGTGTTGGCATCTCTTCGCACTGTAGAGTGAGCACAGGCGTTCTCGAGAATAGAAAAACTCTGTGCTCTTATCATCTGTACATCCCAATGTGCCTCCTGTGGTTTGAAACCTTGCGTGGTACCATCTTTGATCAAGGGCCTGGATCCCTCAACCACGAAGACCTTTCATTTCTGCAAGTGACAGGTACTGCTTAGGAAAGAACTATTGGAAAGAATAAAGTGGGGTCTTACTTGTTATGTTTTTTAAAGGCCAAGAATGTTTTAGGGAACTCTGGGAGCATACGGGCAGGTGTGTCTGTCGCCCCTTCGTCAGGAGCTTCCAGGGACTCGGCCCATTTGCAGGCTGACTCCTTGCCTTTACTCTAGGTGGAGGACAGGGGTCGGGAAAGAGTTAGCCCTCCTTCTTCAGGGGTGTCGCAAGTAATAAATAGCATGGCTCTTCACGACTACAGAAACAATTGTTATCCAGTTCAACAACTCAAGACAAAGTTTGTTTCTGAGAATAAACTGTTTAAAGACAAAGGAGATTTATTTTCATCTCTCACTGTTTGTCCTCCTTGGCATGATGTAAAATATATATATATATTTCCAAAGAGAAAGATGACTGGCTTGTTGGGGAACACAGTCATCTGTGTTTGTTGACTTTGGAATAGTTCTGTTTTTCTTTATAATTCACACATATATGTAGAGAAGATAAGTTTTAATTTTTTTAGCATTTTATACAATATAGTCCAAATATAACGAGCGGTCTATCCTAGATAAGCAAAAGGTCAGCAGTTCAAATCCACCAGCTGCTCCTTGGAAACTCTGTGGGGCAGTTCTACTCTGTCCTATAGTATTGCTGTGAGTCGGAACCGACTTGATGGCACCTAACAACAACAACAACACACTAGATGATCCTAGATGAGATGTTAGAGATGGTAGATCCAATACGGCAATGATGGGGAGGGTCCTACACAGGAGCCACAACTCGCTTGAAGGCCACCATCTCTCCATGTTGGGGAGTGACCGTTTATCCCACGAGTCCAGGGAGTGGACACATGAGGGGACAGGGCCCTGCACCACCACACAGCCACCGGTGCGGCACCATACGCAGAGTTCAGACAACAAAGGAATCTCAAGACATCCTGCCTACCTGTTAGCTGTTCTTTATTTTTTTAATTAATTTTTTTGGGGGAAAAAAGTATTTTTGGAAAGTAAGTCTTGCAATGTATTTATAAATAGTAAATAAACCTTTTCCCATAAATCTCTTTTCCCTCGTCACTGACTGCTTCCAGGTTTTATATCACTAATGAAATAATCCCAAGAGGGTAAACTAGCCCAGCTATAATAGAAACCCTCACAAATATAAATGCCTTGTCCTTGCTTCCACGGCTAGCAGAATGTCCCATGCTCATCTCCAGACCCTCACTGGCTCACCATGGGACACGTTTGTACTGAGCCTCCGGTTCTCATAGGTGGTGTGGTTGGCCTGTTCACATCCTGACATCTGGGCAGAACTGAGCATGTCAGCAAAGGAGCCTCTGTGACCGTTTGTTCCTTGACTTCCTTTGGATCTGTGCCTGCAATTGTCTCATCTAACACCTCTCGGCATCTTCCTCAGCCACAGCAGGACAAGGATGGGGCAGGCGCTCAGGGATTCTTCCTGATGCCGTTTCCCTGAGTCCGTTGGTGCTGTCTGCTTTGGGAAGGGCAGTGGATGAAGGCAGGAGAAAGAGGGAGGCCCTGAGAGATGCTGGGTGGGGTCCTGGAGCCTCAGTCCCTCTTTGCAACCTTGAACAATTATCACTTGTCACAGAGCAACTGTAGACAAAGCACAGAGCCAGTGACTCTGGGGCATTGAAGGATAAACCATACTACAAGGAATTTTGTCCTACAGACACCTGTTCACAGTCATAACTGATCCTTCATAAACCCTCTAAAATGGTCCCCCATCATGGCTATTGAGTGATAAGCAACAAGCGAGTTCTGTAAAAGCTCAGAGAACCAGGGTGCAGGGTGTGATCCTCAATCAGATCGGGAGAAACGAGGGAGCAGACACATGGGGGCTTGCACTTTGAGAGCCAGGCAGGAGGTGGGGGCTAGGAGCAAATGAGCAACAAGGTGGGCAGAGCCGGGATCGTTGAGGGGGTGGTGGCCTGGCCCAGGTGCCTGTAAATTGGGCGGGAGCTTGACGGGCCCCTTGGAGCCACTGAAGAGCTATGAATGGACAACAAGGCTTGCTTTATAAGCCCACCAGATGTGTCTTCCTTGTCCCTTCTTCCTTCTAAGTGCTCTCCTGCAGTGTCCAGTACATACCCTGCATTGCACCCAACTGGAGCTCTGGGAGCTGCCTCTCTCCCTGTGCCTCTCCTGTAGCCATCTGCTCTGTGAAGCATTAGCTATCGTTTCTGAACAGATGACTAGAACCACACCAACCCCAAGATTGCCCAGCCCCTGCTTCCTGCCACACGCAAAGAAGTATTGCAGGGGCTCTCCCTTCACTTGGAACAGGAGGTACAGATACTCCTGCAGTGGCTTCCTGGGGTTGGCTATACAATGGACACATCTTTGGGAATTTGGTAACCACTGATGCCAATGGAGTGTCAGGAAGTGGGTGCTCAGGCTCCCTACTGCCACAGGCTGTCCAGGGGGACATCCTCTCAGAGGGTCAAACCTTTTCAACCAGTAACTCTGCTCTGGAATTTTGTCCTAAAGGTATAATCAGAGATGTGCACAAATAGTTAGGTACCAGGACAGTGATGGTTAAGATTTTGTGTCAACTTGACTGGGCCTTGATTCTCAGTGTTTGTATGTGATTACTCCCATGATTGAATATGCTGTGAGTAGCCAATCAGTGGAAAGGGAGTTTCCTTGGGGGTGTAGCCTGCATCTGAATATAAGCAGACATTTGGGCTTTTTGCTCGCTCTGGATTCTGCAGCTGCCTCCTGTTCATCTGGCCTCCGGTTCTTGGGGTTTGAGCTATCAGCTTTTCTGCCAATCCTGGGATTCGTTGATCCTCACAGCCTGTGAGTGGGAGCCCTGCTCTCCTACCTGCCGGTCTTGGGTTTGCCAGCCCCTGCAGCTACATGAATCAGGAGAAACCTTGTGGTCTTGCCTGCCGACCTTGGAATTCGTCCACCTTCACAGCCTGTGAGCAGGAGCCCTGCTCTCCAAACTGCAGATCTTGGGCTCACCAGCTTCTGCGGCTGCATGAGTTGGAAGAGGCATCTACCCTGAGCCACGCGCTTGAGACATTCTAACCTCTACAATTGTTTGAGCTGTTTCCTTGCTATAAATCTCTCTCTACATATATTTATACACTTTACTGGTTTTTCTTCTCTAGAGAACCCAGCCTAAGACAAGGACATTTTAAACTAAAATGTACCTATAGAAAGGAATGGTGTTTTTTAATCACCTCATATGCATGTGAAAGCTGGACAGTGAATAAGGAAGACTGAAGAAGAATTGATACCTTTCAATTATGGTGTTGGCAAAGAATATTGAATATACCATGGACCGTCAGAGGAACAAACAAATCTGTCTTGGAAGAAGTACAACCAGAATATTTCTTAGAATCAAGGATGGCAAGGCTTCAGCTCACATACTTTGGACATGTTATCAGGAGGGACCAGTCCCTGGAGAAGGGCATCATGCTTGGTAAAGTAGAGTGTCAGCAAAAAAGAGGAAGACCCTCAACGAGATGGATTGACAGTGGCTGCAACAATGGGCTCAAACATAACAATGATTGTGAGGCTAGCACAGGACCTAGCAGTGTTTCCTTCTGTTATACATAGGGTCGCTCTGAGTCAGAACCGACTCTATGGCACCTAACAACAACATAGAAAGGAATAGCATGCCACCACTAAAATGCTTTTGAATAATAGTTAATAATATGGGAAAATGCTCATGATGGACTAAAAGGAGAACAGAATGCCATTATGCTGTGGATATGCATGCACGTGCACACACACACACATAAAGACTAAAAGAAAATAAACCAAAATGTTAACCTGGTTATGTGAGCATAGATAATTTCCTTATTTTATTTATTTCTACTTTATTACATATTTAAATTTTTCTTCAATGAACATGAATGCATTGCTTTTCATTCAGAAACATGTGCCACTTTTGGGATGCCCTGATTATAGCTTGGGTGTCAGAGTGAGGAACCCACATAGCTGTCTGCCCTGGCATCTCTTCCAAGAGCCTGGCACCTGGTCCCCATTCCTTCATCCCTGCCTAGTGAACAACCCATCTTCCTGGTCCAGCCACACCCCAACCTTCAAACCAGTGCCATGTATCTACCTCTTCTGTTTGGTCCACTGCCCTCGTGGAGAAAGACAAACAAGATTAGCAAGTGGAATGCACAGTGTGTTAGATCGTGATAGGTGCTGTGCAGAAAATAATAAAGCAGGGACGGGGAATGTGAATTGTCACTGGGTTTTTTTTGTTGTTGTTGTTGCTGCTGCTTCCTTTTTCTTTTATTTCTTCCTCTTCTCCTCCTCCTCCTCCTCTTTATACTCTTCTTTCTCCTTCCCCTTCTTCTTTTCTCCTTCAGTTTGGAAGAGGCAGGCCTCACTGAGAAGGTGGTTTTGAGTAAAGACCCAAGGGAAGAGAGGGAGAGAGCCAGTGCCTCGTGTCTGAGGGCAGAACAATCCAAGCTAGAAGCCTGAGACAGGAGCCAAAGTAAGCATCAGGGAGGCCTGTGTGGGGGCAGACGGGCCTGGGGGCCCTGCAGAGGCTCATCATTACAGGAAGGGCTTTGACTTTTACTTTGAGAAGGTGGTGGGGGGAGGAGAAGAGTGAAGGGGGACATAACTCATGTTGTCACAGGGTCAGAAGGCAAGGTTGGTGCCAGAAGACCCATGAGGGACTGTCCGAGCTCCTGAGCTAGAGACCCTGTTGTAGCAGCCCTCCCACCCATGAGAGGCTGAGCTGAGGTTGAGTTGGGCTATCTTTTGAAGATAGGTCCCCAGTAACTGCAGATGGATTGGATGTGGCGTGGGAAAAGGAGTCAGAGGCTTTGAGAGGACAGATCTCAGCTGACAAAGACAACAGAAGGAGGTGGTTGTAGAGGGAACATCAGGATCCAGATGTTGTACAAGGTAAGCCTGAGATGCGTCTTAGACATCCTCATAGGAACAGGTGGACAGAGTTGTATGTAAAGCGGTGGAAGGGGGCAAGATTACCTAAGGAAGGAATATTGCTGTAACCTATCATTGACTTGGCGCTGACTCATGGCAACAGGGTTTTCATTGGCTGATTTTCAGAAGCAGATCACCAGGCCTTTGTTCCTAGTTCATCTTAGTCTGGAAGCTCTGCTGAAACCTGTCCAGCATCATAACTACACACACACCTCCACTGACAAATGGGTAGTGGCTGTGCATGAGGTGCATTGGTTGGGAATCAAACCCAGGTCTCCCACATGAAAGGGGAGAATTCTACCAGTGAACCACTGCTATCTCCATAAGGAGGGAATAGAGGTAGAAGAGAGAAGAGGACCAAGGACTGAGGCAGACAGAGGCTAGGTGGAGCAGAAAAAACAGCTGCCACACAGCCCAGATGAATATGAGGCTCTGATAGGCTAGAGAACAGTGCTGCAAGGAGGAGTGTGCTCACTGTGTCATGTGCTGCTGAAAGAGTAAGACAGGTGAACAACACCCACTGGACTTAGCAGCATGGAGGTGATGACCAACCTTGAGTGAAGGGTTAGAGGTGAAGACTGGTCAGAAACCAGTCCCCACTAAGATGCTGAAGGAGCTGAGACTGCTCACACCCTCCACAAGACACACATGGAGAAGAGCCAAGGAAAAACTTCCATATACATCGGAAACAGAAAGTCTTGGGGAGAGGGCAGCATAGGCTATTTAAACTGGATGTATAGGCAAAGGCAGTGGGGACACGCTTGGGGCAGGAGGTGACTGTGGGCTGCAGAACAGTCACAGAAAAGAGGCTGCCATAGTTCTGTCCCTCTGATACCCCTCTGTGGCTCAGAAACAGTTATGTCTGCCTCACACCTGCAGAGACACCTAGTCCAGGTGTTCTCGAAGCTCTGCATGGGTGAATCTGAGAGATCAGGGCATGATTTACCAAGTTTAGGTTATCACTTCCATGCCCTCCTCTCTACACCCCAAAAAGTGAGTGATCATCAGGAAACTTCCATACCTCCTCTCCACACCTCAAAAAGTGAGTGACCATCAGGAAACTTCCATACCTCCTCTCCACAGCTCGAAAAGTGAGTGACCATCAGTAGATGTCCTCTTAAAGCTTCCTCTCCCTGGGTGCGGAGGTAGTAAAAACGACTGAGTGTGGATGTCTGTACTTGACACTCTCCACCTGGGGGCTCATCTCCTACCTGTGCCCCTATAACAAAGACCACCCACACTGCTTGATAGAGTAACCAGCACCCTAAGGTTATGAGTTCACAGGTTACAAGACATTTGAAGAGCACAATTATTTCAAAATATAAACAAAAAACGAACACAGAAATATAATAATTGTTGATCCAAGCATAATAAATATGTTTGAAGAGAACAGGGAAGAAATTATGAAACAAGAAACATAAAGACGGTCCAGTGGGCAAAATTGTTATGATACATCTAATAGTTGAAATAAAGAAGAAAATAGGTGGAATAAAGAATGGCATGGATGTAGCTGAAAAATGTTCAGTGAAGTAGAAAGACAAATTGAAGAACTCCCTTAGAAGGAAGCAGAGAGAATAAAAGTCAGAAAATACAAAAGAGCAATTGAGAGAAATGGAGGACAGAAACAGATATGCCACATCTAGATCACAGAAGTCCTAGAAAACATTTAAAGACCTAACAGAGAGTAACTTTCTTTTTTTTTAAATATTTTATTGTACTTCAGGTGAAGGCTTACAGAACAAACAGTTTCTCATGTAACAGTAGTACACAAGCTGTTTTATGACTTTGGTTAACAACCCCACAACATTTTAACCCTCTGAATTCTCAGCTTTTTTTTTTTTTTAGTGAAAATACACATAGCCAAAGATACGCCATTTCAAAACTTTTTACATACACATTTAAGTGACATTGACTATGGAGAGTAACTTTTTAGAATTAAAAAAAAAAAATCAAGACCTTGGATTGAAAGTCCCCAAAGACATATAATAAAAAAAATTGATAGTAAATTATATTGAAATCTTAAAACATCAAAGTTTCAAGAGAGAAATAATAGATTACATATAAAAATATAAGAATACAGGGGACACTGCATTTTTAAGAGCAACTCTGGACACAGGAAGAAAAGGCAATAACTTGAAAGCAAAGATTTATATGCAGCCAACAGTCTTTAAATGTGAGAATGTGATTAAATACCCTCAAGCATTCAAGATCCCAGAAGGTTTGCCACACAAAGGAAGCACAGTGAAAGCATTTTGGAGAAAGACCTAAAATGAGAGATGTGACAAATCTTGGAGATGTTGAAGACATGTAAAGTGAAGGGGAACAAATATGGTGGTGTGTTAAATTCCTAGATAGTTTCAACAGGATCTTATCTAGTAAAAAAAAGGAGTAATAAGACATATAGAAAAAAGTAAGACAGGTGGAAATAATAAAATAAGACAATGTAAAGTGATTCAACTTTCAATACTTTAAAATTAGTCGTTCTCATCTAGCGGTCTTCTCCCCCCAAGGACATTTAGCAATATCTGGAGACATTTTTGGTTGTCACAAGGCACCAGGGGTGGGGAGTGACCGACATCTAGTGAAGAGAGGCCGGAGATGCTGCTAAACATCCTACACTGTACCGGATGACCCCACAACAAAGAATATCAATAGTGCTGAGGTTGAGAAACCCTGACTTAAATATATGCTATAAATTTGCCAGTTAATAGATAGATAGGCAGTGATCTATAGATTCAACAAAATCCTGGTCAAAATGCCAACAGCCTTCTTTACAGAAATGGAGAAATCAATCCTCAATTTTATGTGGAATGGCAAGGGACCCCAAATAGATAAAGCAATGTTGAAAGAAAAGAACAAAGTAGGAAAACTCAATCTTCCTGATTTTAAAACATATTGTACAGCTACAATAATAAAAACAGCCTGGTACTGGTATAACAGTAGACATATAGACCAATGAAATAGAATTGAGCGTCCAGAAATAAACCCACACATGTATGGTCAACTGATTTTTGATAAGGGTGCTAAGTCCATTCAGTGGGGAAAGAAGAGTCTCTTCAATAAACGGTGTTGGGAAAATTGGATTTCCACAAGCAGAAAAATGAAACAGGATCCATGCCTCACACCATACACAAAATCAAATTCAAAATGGATTAAGGACTTAAGTGTGAAAAATAAAACCATAAAATTCTTAGAAGAAAATGCAATGGCAACGCTATCAGGCCTAGCTCTTAACAATGGATTATCTAATATGATAACAAAAGCACAAAGAGAGAATAAACAAATGGAACTTCATAGAAATTAAAAACTTTTGTTCATCAAAAGACTTTACCAAAAAAATGAAACAACAAGCTACAGACTGGGAAAATAACTTTGGAAACCACATATCTGATAAGAATCTAATAACCAAAATATATATAAAACTTCAACTTAACAACAAAAAGACAACCCAATCATAAAATGGGCAAAGGACTTGAATAAACATTTCACCAAAGAGGACATTCAAATGGCCACCAAACACAAGGAAAGATATGCAACATAATTAGCCATCATAGAGATATAAATCAAAATCACAATGAGACACCATTTCCCTAGGATGGCTAAGATTAACAAAAAATAATAAAGAAAGAAAATGACAAATATTGGCAAAGATGTGGGGAAACTGGAACTCTTATTCATGGCTAGTGAGAAAGCAAATTGGTACAGCCATTGTGGAAAACTGTGGTGGTTCCTCAAAAAACTAAAAATAGAACTACCATGTGATCCAGCAATTCCACTCCTAGGTATATACCCAAAAGACTTGAAAGTAGAGACTCAAACAGATACTTGTACACCAACGTTCATTGCACCACTATTCACAATAGCCAAAAGGTGGAAACAACCTAAATGTCCATCAAAGGATGAATGGATAAACAAAATGTGGTACATGCATACAATGAAATACTACTCAGCCAGTAAAAGAAATTAAGTCTTGATACATGCTACAATATGCATGGATCTTGAAGACATTATTCTGAGTGAAATACATCAATCACAAAGGGACAAATACTGTATGAACTCATTATATAAAAAGATAAGAACAGGCAAATGTATAGAGATCGAAGTTTATTAGTGGCTACCAGGGGCAGGAGGGAGAGGGAAAGATGGTGGCTATTGCTTACGGAATACTGAGCTTCAGCTTACAGTGATGGAAAAATCACATTGATTAAGGTAGGATTGCATAGCTGACTAATGTAATTGCTGTCAATAGGTTGTATACCTATAAAAAGTTGAATTTGTAAAAGTTTGTGATGGGTATATTTACAACAACAAAAAAAAAAAAACAGAAAAGTAACTGCTGAGGCTGCTTATATACAACCAAAAACCTCATGGAATTTGGTTCCTTGGTTTGGAAGTTTAGGGTCATGGTTTCATAGGACATCCTAGTTAATTGTCCAAATAATGTGTTTAGTGCTTCTGCTCTACCTCCTAGTTCATTGCGTACTGCCTGGAATCTTAAAAGCTTGCAAGTGACCATCCAAGATACAACAATCGGTTTCCATTTACCTGGAACAACAGAGGAAGAAGAGTCAGAAATAGGAGGAGGAAATGGAATGTGAGGCTAATTGTCTCCGTAAACAACTGCCTCCTTTGCCATGAGACCGGAAGAACTGGATGGTGCCCAGCTACCATTACGGAACATTTTGATCAAAGATTCTTTAGAAGCAGAACAGAATTTCAAATTCTCATGGACTCCAGACTTTCTGGAGCCATGGAGGCTGGATGAATCACTGAAACTATTGCTCTGAGATAATCTTTAAACCTTAAATCAAAAATATCCGCTGAAGTCTTCTTTAACCCAAACAATAGTTTAGCTTAACTAGTAAAGGATGTCTACCTTGATCATTATGCTCTTTTAAGATCTATCTATACGACATCAAACTGACAACAGCAACGCAAAAGATTAGATAGGAAACTTAGGGGGCAGTGAGTTTATGTTAATGGGGAAGGAACAACTCAGAAAAGGAGGGTGAGAATGGTTACACAACTCCAAAAATGTAATCTATGTCACTGAATTGTACATGTAGAAACTGTTGAATTGGTTTAGGTTTTGCTGTGTGTATTCTCAACAATAACAAAGAAAATAAATTATTTTTTATAAAAGAGATAGGCAGATTTGAGTGCAAAAAATGAAAATATATTTTATTACAACAGACAACTGAGCCCAAGCCACCTTCTATGAAAGTTTGCTTGTGTGGCTTTGCTTGGCCTTCATGCTAGTCCCACTTCCTCATACCATAATGATTTTTCGTGGCAACGCTTCCTAATAAATTACTTCCATGTGCAGCTTTGTCTTAGTATCTGCTTTCTGGGAACCCAATCTAAGACACACACGTTCACTAGGAGGCATGCACAAGAATGACTTTTGGACACAGTTGACAGTCACGTGGAAATAACCTAATTCCCATCAACAGGAGCCTGGATGAACACACTGTGGTGTATTTGCAAGGCGAGGCATCCCATGGAAGTCTGAGTGAATGAACTGAAGGAACATGCAGCAGGACAGAGTTTGCATAGCTTTAGCACATCAGGTTTCAAAACCAAATAAAAATAAAATGAATTATAAAAATTTAAAAAAAAGAAAATCGACAAGCTTTGGAGTCAGACTTTGTATTGGATAGAGATGACAAGGAAATATTAACACCAAGGACTTTCCAGTATCGCGTCTCACCCTTACAGCAATCCTGATGTGAAGATGGCTCCAGGGCTGTCTGCGGGCACACAGTCCTCATGGAAGATCTGGGATTGAAACTTTAGGTCTACCCCAAAGCTCACCAGTGTTTTTCCATTTTACCTGCTGCCTTGTGGAACAACACTGCAATTCAAAGCCTTCTCATGCAGAAGAAAAGTTGTAGATTGTGCTAGCAACATGAGATAGGGAAGACGGGGAAAGAAGCTGGTGTGGGGACCAGGGGCTCGGATTTGGCAAACTGAGCTTCAGAGGATGGGGTGATGGATGGCCAAGGGGAATATTATGTAGGAAAAGGAACATCCAAGCTCACAGTGGAAGACTGAGGAGGGTTTCGTGATAGCTTTGTAAGTCCAGACACCTCCAAAGCAGGCAGTGGGTTAGTTTGTCCCAGCATGGAGTACAAGTTCATTCAAGGAGAGGACAGGTTTGTTCTTAGGTTTGCTATAGCTAGTGTGTGTGTAATGTGAGGATGTCCCTGCACCACACTGTGAAGGGACAATAGAGTAATAACACTAACAAGAACAGAATCTTTCAGATCAAATATCAAACTTCATCCTCTATCTCTCTGGAAGCCCCCCACAGGGCATCATGCCCCTCTTCTCCCAGATTTCCCAGTCACCCTGCTCCTGTGGTCTTGGCCCACATCTCTGCGGGCAGTCCTTTGCTCCAAAGGTTACCCAGACGAAGGAGCACCAATAGTTTTGTCCAGGTAAAGGCTCCAATTCCAAGCCACTGTGCCCAGACCAAGCAGCGCCTCCACTCTCTTCTCCAGATGAAGCTCAAGCCAACAGCCTCTTTCCTGTGCGGGGGCTGTGCTCTGTCCTCAGCCACTGTACCATGCTGGGGCACAGCTCACACTGCCTCCCTGTGCATGTCCTGTCCTGGAGCCCATAGAACACAACGTGAGAGGCATCCTCTGGAGGCATGCAAAGCCCATCACCACAGCCAGAGAAGCAGCAGCAAGGAGAGGCCATGAGCGAGTGTGCATACTGCCTGAGTGTCTTAGTTATCTAGTGCTGCTATAACAGAAATACTGCAAGTGGATGCCTTCAACAAACAGAAGTTTATTCTCTCACAGTCTAGTAGGCTAGAAGTACAAATTCAGGGCGTCAGCTCCAGGGGAAGTCTTTCTCTTTCTGTAGGCTCTAGAGGAAAGTCCTTGTCATCAATCTTCTCTTGGTCTAGGAGTTTCTCTGTGCAGGAACCCTGGATCCAAATGGCATGCTCTGCTCCCGGAGCTGCTTTCTAGGTGGTATGAGGTCCCTATGTCTCTGCTTGCTTCTCTCTTTTATATCTTAAGAGATTGACTCTTGTCCTGCCTCATTAACGTAAGTGCCCCTAATCCAATCTCATCAACATCATAGAGATAGGATTTGCAACACATAGGAAAATCACATCAGATGACAGAATGATGGACAATCACACAATACTGGGAATCATGGCCGAGCCAAGTTGACAGATTTTTTTGGGGACACAATTCAATCCATGACACTGGGGCAGCCACAAAAGTAGTGAGAGAAATGGGGCAGTGCTTTGCAAAGTGAGCTCCACAGAGCCCCAAGTTTTCTACACAGGACAACCACTAACGTGAGTCACTGAGTTTTGTCATACTTTTTCAAATTTAACTGTTTAGTCAAATATTTTTAATTAGCAGCCGAACGCTCCACCACTGCACCACCAGAGCTCCAAACATAATGTCAGGGGATTCATGAATTAGTATTATGTCATCCTACTACCATCTGTTAAGCCTTTCCCTTCGTCTTCTGATGACATTTTTAAAGATCAGTGTTTATGTATAATGGGAGCCTATGCAAGGGCTCTCTATGAGGAATTATTTGTTCTTTATTTTTATCATAAATGTATTTTCTCCCTATGAAAGTACTGTAACTACATAACAATCTTTATAGGAGAAAGGAAGAAAGAAGATGGAAGCATCGCCTAGAGCCCCATTACCCTCATACAGCAAAAGCTGGAGTTTGGATATTTTTCAGCCTGTTGATTTTCAATGTAAAATCACTAGTAATCTTAGCATAACTTAGATAATGGCATAATGTCTTGGATGTTGGGTATAATTATTTTTAAATTTTATTGGATATGATTTGTTAATATTCTGTTCAGGATTTTGCATATATATTCATGAAAGATATTGGTCTGTAATTTTCATTTCTTGAAATGTTATCTGGTTTGGGTATTAAGTTAATACTACCCCATAGAATGAGTTAAGAAGTGTTTTTTCTGGTTCTATTTTCTGGAACAGATTGTGGAGAACTGGTATTTCATCCTTAAATCTTTGGTGGAATTCACCAGTGAAACCATCTGGGCCTGATGTGTTCTTTTTTGGAAGAATATTAATTATTAATTCAACTTCTTTGATAGTATAGCTCCATTCAGATTCTCTTTGTGTGAGTTTTGATAGTTTGTGTCTTTCAAGAAATTAGTCCATTTCATCTAAGTTATCAATTTGTGGGCATAGAGTTTTCACAGTATTCCTTAATTATCCTTTTAATGTCCATGAAATCAGTAGTGATGACCACGCTTTCATTTCTGATACTGGTAAATTGTGTCTTCTCTCTCTCTTTTCTTATTATCTTTTCAAAGAACCATATTTTGTTTCATTACTTTTCTCTATTGTTTTCTTGTTTTGGTTTCACTGATTTCTGCTTTATTATTTCCTTTCTTCAACTGCCTTTATGCTTAAATTCCTCTTCTTTCTCTAGTTTCCCAAAGTGAGAACTTAAATAATTGTTCTTAGATCTTTCTTCTTTTCTACTATATGCGTTTATTGCTATAAATTTCTCTCTAAGCACAGCTTTAGCTGCATCCCACAAATTCCAATAAGTAGTGTTTTCATTTCCATTTAGCTAAAAAATACTTTTTTATTTCTCTTGAGATGTCTTCTTTGATCCCTTATTTAAAAGTGTGTTGTTTAATCTCTAAATATTTTGAGATTTTCTGGATATCTTTCTGTTATTGTTTTCTGGTTTAATTCAATTGTGATCTGAGAGGATACTTTGTATGATTTCTATCATTTTAAATTTGTTAATGTGTGTTTTATAGCCCAAAATATGGCCTCTCTTTGTGAATGTTCCACGTGAGCTTGAGAAGAATACATATTCTGCTGTTGTTGAATGGGGGATTCTGTAAATGTCAAGGAGTTCAAATAGCTTGATGGTGCTGCTCGGGTCATCTATATCCTTACTCATTTTCTGTCTGCTTCATCTATCATTCACTGAAAGAAGTCTTGAAGTTTCCAAGCATAACAGTATATTTGTCTACTTCACCTTATGGTTTTATCAATTTTTGTCTCATGTATTTTTTTATTATTTTCTTGTGCTTTAGGTGAAAGCTTACAGTGCAAATTAGTTTCTGATTCAAAATTTATACGCAAATTGTTTTGTCACATTGGTTGCAATCCCCACAATGTGTCAGCACTCTCCCTTTCCGTTTACATCCTGGGTTCCCTGCATCTTTGCTTTTGGTGTTGCCCAGTTGGTCTCATATACTTGACTGAACTAAGAACTATGTTCCTCACTCGTGTTGTTGTTTGTTTTATAGGCCTGTCTAATCTTTGAAGGGTGGATTTCAGGAGTGGCTTCAGTTGTGAGTTAGAAGGGTGTTGAGGGGACATAGTCTCAGGGGTTTCTACAGTCTCTGTCAGACCAGTTCATATGGTCTTTTTTTGTGAATTTGAATTTTGTTCTACATTTTTTTCCCCACTCTGTCCTGGACCCTCTACTGTGTTCCCTGTCAGAGCTGTCAGTTGTGGTAGCTGGGCACCATCTAGTTCTGGGCTCAGACTGGTGGAGGCTGTGGTTCTTGTGGTCTATTAGTCCTTTGGACTAATATTTTCCTTGTGTTTTTGGTTTTCTTCATTCTTCTTTGCTCCGGACGGAATGAGACAAATAAATGTATCTTAGATGGCTGCTCGCAAGCTTTTAAGACCCCAGACACTACTCACCAAAGTAGGATGTAGAACATTTTCTTTATGAACTATGTTATGCCAGTTGACCAAGGTTTCCCCTGAGACCGTGGTCCCCAGCACTCAGCCTCAATAACTCAGTTCCTCAAGGTGTTTGTATATGTCTAGGAAGCTTCTATGACTTTGCCTTGGTCAAGTTGTGTAGACTTTCCCTATATTGTGTGTTGTCTTTCCCTTTACCAAAGTTAACACTTGTCTATCTAGTTAAGGATTTCCCTTCCTCACCCATCCCTTCCCTCATAACCATCAAAGATTGTTTCTTTCTGTATGTAAACCTTTTATTGGGTTTTTATAATAATGGTCTCATACAATATTTGTCCTTTTGTGACTGACTTATTTCAGTCAGCATAATGCCCTCCAGATTCATCCATGCTGTGAGTTGCTTTGCAGATTCATCATTGTTCTTTATCATTGTATAGTATTCCATTGTGTGTATATACTCTAATTTATTTATCCATTCATCTGTTGATGGACACTTAAGTTGTTTCCATCTTTTTGCTATTGTGAATAATGCTGCAGTGAACATAGGTGTGCATATGACTATTCGTGTGACAGCTTTTATTTCTCTAGGATACAATCCTAGGAATGGGATTGCTGGATGGTATGGTATTTCTATTTCTAGCTTTTGAAGGAGGTGCCATATCATTTTGCATAGTGGTTGTACCATTTTACATTCCCTCCAGCAGTGCATAAGAGTTCCAATCTCCTTGCAATCTCTCCAACATTTTTAATTTTATGTTTTTTTTTATTAGTGCCAGTAACGTCGAGATGAGATGGTGTCCCATTGAGGTTTTGATTTGCATTTCTCTAATGGCATTTTGTCATGTGTCTGTTAGCTGCCTGAGTATCTTCTTTGCTGAAGTGTCTGTTCATGTCCTTTGCTATCTCACGTATTTTGATGCTCTGTTGTTAGATGCATACATATTTAGAATTGTCATGTCTTATTGAAAAGTTGCCCCCTTTATCATTATGTATATATATCTGATAAATCATCCTTGTTCTAAAGTCTGCTTTGTCTGAAACTAACATAGTTATTCCAGCTTTCTATTAGTGTTAACATGGTGTATCTTTCTCCATCTCTTTATTTTACTCTACTGAGTCTTTATATTTAAAGTAGGATTCTTGTATAGAATGTATAGTTTTTTTAAAAAAAAAAAACTGCTATGATAATCTCTGTCTTTTAATTAACATATTTAGACCATTCACCTTTAAAATGATTACTGATATATTTGGATTAATACCAATCATCTTTATAACTGTTTTCTACTCATTGCGTTTATTCTTTGTGGGTTTTTTGTTTTTTTGTTTTGTCCCCTCTTTTTCTGCCTTCTCTGGTTTTAACTGAGCATTTTCTATGATTCCATTTTCCCTCCTCTCTTGACATATCAATTATACTTCCTTATAAAAAATTTTTAATGGCTAGAGTTTGCAATCTACATGTTTAATCTAAATCCACCTTCAAATAACACTAGACCATTGCAGTAGTGTGTGTTTTGTCCTGTGACCAATTCTCTGATGAGTCTAAGAAAAGTCATTGGCTTTCAATTTGTTCAGCTTTTCTTGTTTTAAGAGTGGGAGTGAAGACTTGCAGGAGCTGACACTGAAAGTCAATGTAATATCTGAATACTTTTTTTTCAGTAAATTTATAGTCTTTATAGAAGTCCCTGGAGCCCTGGTGGTGCAGTGGTTAAGAGCTTGGCTGTTAACCAAAAGGTCAGCAGTTTGAATCCACCCGCTGCTCCTTGGAAACCCTATGAGGCAGCTCTACTCTGTCCTATAGGGTCGCTATGAGTCAGAATCAACTCAACAGTAAGGGGTTTGTTCTTTTGTTTTGTTTTGTTTTTTGGTTGATAGAAGTCCCTGGGTGGTGTAAATGATTAAGCACTTGGCTACTAGCTGAAAGGTTGGCAATTTGAACCCACCCAGAAGCACCTCAGAAGACAGTCCTGGCAATCTGCTTCTGAAAAGTCACAGCCTTGAAAACCTTATGGAGCAGTTCCACTCTGTACACATGGGGTCATCATGAGTCAGAATTGACTCGACAATAACTAACAACAACAACATGGTCTTTATTAGCCAGAAAGAAAACAATTCCACTGAAAATTCTTGAGAGCTCTGTGAGTCAATAGAGCCACGAAAGTGAGAAACAGGAATGGCTACTCCCCGGGTCAGGAGAGGGCACATGACGCTCTGTAGATTGGGCCTGGTGACAAGAAGAAGGCTGTTCTCACTAAATGATCAGAGACCTGGGAAAGAAGTAGGTGGTGCAGAAGGTTCCAGCCTTTTGGCACAAGCCCACCTGCACTCCCCAAGAGCCAGCTATGAAACAGGAACGGTGACAAATGCTGGGAAGTGATGATAAATGGTCCAGTTGGGCTTTGAGGATAAGTACTGCACCATGTAATGCACGCCTACTATGAGGCAGGTACCAACATAGATGAGTACGATTTGATTTTTAGTGCAACCCTTCACAGTATGTATTGTGGTTGTCCCCTGTTGGGGTGTGGCAACATGCTGAGAGAGGTGAAGGGACATGTCCGTTGTTATTAAGCTCATGGAGAACAGACAACACTGGAGCCCAGCTCTGCTGGAGTCTGCTGGAACACATTCTTCACTGCCCCACAGCCCACTGCAGTACTTTCTCAAACTTTTGGCACCCACATGGTACCCTCTAAATAGGCTTTTAGCACATTCACAACTGGATTTTTATTTTTTGGTTCGGGGAGTTTTTGTTTTTTTTTTTTTAAACAATGCTGCTTTTCCTTGTAAGTTAGAAAGTCCTAATTCACAATTTCACAGTTATGTCCTTACCAATGGCAGCGAGGGAGTGGTAGCTCAGATGGAGAAGCCAGGCAGAAAGAATGAGGATGATCTCCCAAGCCTGGAAGTGGGGAAGGGCTTTCCTGGCTGAGAGACCCGTATGAGAAAAAGCATCACAATTGGGATTATCATGGCTATTACAGGAACAGGGACGGTTCCTTTAGAACTTTCTCCTGAGACTGTCTATGAGGACGAAATACAATAACATGGGTAAGACATGGAGCTCAGGGGCTGATAGAACTGCCAACCGTAATATAAAAGCAGCTTACAGCTGCCTTCCACATAACTCATTACCTGGACCAGCCCATACTCTCTCTTCCTGCTGGAGAAGGATATTTCAAGTGTAGCCCAAGCCCACCAGCCCTACCTGTCTGCTCCCACCAGTGGTGCTGCCTCCAAGAGCCCCTTTTCCCCCAAACCTTTTTATGCCCATTGCATTTATTATCATAACTATGTACCTTATTAATACATGAATTAATGGCATTCATGTGTGGAAAAGAATTCTATCTGTGAATTGCTGGCAAATTGGGTGGAAGACAACTGTAAAACCCTAGAGGGGTGGAGACACTAAAATTTTGAAGAATTCTCAACTCATATTTTTTCACAAATGCCCTTAAATTCTTGATTCATTTTAAAGAAACCAGATCTGGAAATAGTAGATGTTGTCCTGGGTGTGATTTGTCCATGACATAATCCAGACTGCTAGTAATGGACCTGGCCTTGGGCCCAGGTCAGAGACTAGCACATAAATGAGTATCAATATGTTTTAAGCTGAAATAAAATATCGACTTATGATGGTGTCATTTTAACGAAACAGTCAAGCATTTCTTGATCGAGTTGGATGAAAGACTCCACTGCAGTGAAAATTCACAGAGAACTAGCTCCAGGCAATGCTGTGTTTTGAAGTTTAACAATCATGCTACTTTATTTTTGCCCAGAACTCAAATCCCACACATCCTGGGAAGGACATCTGACTTTCCCCAGCTCTGTTCCTGAGGGAGGGCTGGGAGCCCGCCAACGGCTTTACTTGGTGTATATCATTCAAGTTTCCACTTGTGAGGCAGATGCCACCCACACCCTCAGGATGTGGTCTTCTGCAGCGGCTCAGAGGCTGCATCCTACATGAGTCTGCCCTGACCCACACCACTGGAACACACCTCCTCTTATCACAATGATGTTGAAGAGGATAATTCTTACAAATGAAGATTAAATTTAAAGATGAGTTTAAAGAGGAGTCCAGTGGTCTTTGAGGAGAGAAGTCTAGCAGGGAGCTGGAGGCTGCTCCCAGCTCTCAGTGGGGAAGGCCCAGACCAGAGAAGGGGCCAGGGACAAAGGAACCAAGGATTATCCCCTCCATTGCTTCCTGAGAGGCCCCTTGATAGAAGACAGGCGTGGGCTTTATCCAGGGTAACAACGGTGGGAGAAGAGGCCACATGCCTGTGTGTACGTGTGTGCATGCATGTGCGTGTGTGTGTGTGTGCGCGCGCATGTGTATATGTGTGTCTGTGGGTGTGAATGTGCATATGTGAGTGCAAGTAGCTGTGTAAGCATATGTGAGTTTGTGTGTATGTTTGTATGCATGTGTGTGCATGTGTGTGTGAAGGTGAGTGCATTGTGTATGCATGTGTGTGCAAAAGTGTATGTGCATGCACACATCTGTGCATGTGTGAGAGGGGCATGTGCATATGTACGCACGTGTGTGTAGGAGGGTGATTCCCACATGTGAAATGTGTGAGACCCAGGAAGGCATCTGGAAGTCCAGGGAGACAGGGCCAGAGGCAGCCGAAAGTCCCTGGGGGTGGAATCCTCTGGGATAGATGAAGTGTCCAGGGAATGATGTGGGGGGACCGGAGAAGCAGTCAGCAGGGTGGAGGAGACTCAGGAGGGGTAGGGGCGGACAGGTGCAAGCTTTCAGAAGAAGTAATCATAAGGAGAAAGGGGCAGAGACAATAGTGAGATAAGGCTTCTCCGTATAAAGAGCTGTTGCAGGCAGGCTGTCCCAGAAGGTCAGAGACGTTTGAGGGCAGAGGCTGAGGCAGAGGAGGCGAGAGAAGAGACAGGAGGTTAGGGAGCAGGATTAAGGACATGTTTCCATTCAGTTTTTAAAATGGAAGAAACAGGGGCTGTTGATAAGTTGAAGGGAAGGAGCAAACATCGAGGGAGAGGCTGAGGAACCTGGGATGGCAGGGGCTAATTGAGATGGGAGGGGTGCTCAGCTCAGACTGAGGGGGGGAAGAGGTTTAGGAGGCACCACACCCACCCAGGCAAAAGTCAAGAAAGCCTCTGGGAAGAGAAGTGCAGTTGGGTTTGCACAGGAGACTTGGCAGCAGGCAGGAAAGTATCTTGAGACAGAAGCACTACCCTGGTGCTGCAGAAGCACAAGCTGCATCCAGAAAGGCCGCACAAAGACCAGGAATTTCAGAAACAGAGACAGTGATATATTTCAGTAACTGTCGACTGGATCAAAATATTCCCATGTGAGATATGTACTCCAAATATGTTTATATTATGTAAATGTGTTTGATGATCTGGCCAATAAATATTTTAAACATTTAGCAATATCATCACATCAAGCTTTGATTGACATTTTAACTTTCATTGCAAATTTGCTTCGACTGTGGATCAAGAAATATACAGAGAAAGCCATTCTTAAATATAGGTCAATTATTCTTCTTTAATCCATTTCAAAAATCACTGCTACATATTTGATTTTGCATTTTCTAGTCAGTATTTTCCCATGTTCTTTAAAAACAGAAGCATGAGCTTTAGAAGAGCGAAAATACAAGTATTTACATACAACGTGATGAAGCATTTCATGATATATAAATTAAGACACTACAAGTTACTGTGTAGAAAAAATAAACTTACAGTGAATAAATAAACTAATAACTTTATATACCAAGTAATGTGGAGTATAAAAAGTCATTCCTATATATATACAGATACATATATATATAAAAGTGTGTGTGCATTCTAGAGAATAAATATACTATGTATACTTAAATATTTTGTGTGAAGTAACATATTACACTGCATTTGTGTTCAGCTTTGTAAATTAAAATACTGACGGCAGTGGGGGTCTCCCCTGACCTCTGGAACCCCTGGGATCTTCTTTCCATTCCATGGGTACACACACCAGCAGAGCCCCGCCTCGCCCTCCAAGGATGTCTCACACTGCAAAGACAAGACCCAGTCTCAGGAGCAGCAAAGGCAAGTGAAACCGGCTATACTCAGGCAAAGCCCTGACTCCAAAAAGCTGTGACCTTGGGCAAAGCAGATAACCTTCTGTTCCTCATCATCAAATGCCTAGTGCAGTACTGTCTTCATGTGCTTGTTAAATGATCAAGTGTTGTGCAAAGCTGTCTGTTTTCATGGCCCTGAGCAGCTGAGCCCAAGGGGTGGCAGAAGGACACTTCCTGAGTGGTACAAACAATGCCTGTGCCATGGGCAGCCACTGTTTCTCATCTGTGATAAAGCAGCACCCGGTCCTCAGTTTCCCCCAATAAAATCCACAGAGTCTGTGCTTTGCTGAATCTTAAAATCCCCCTCAAAATTAAATCTTAGTTTGTTTTATCTCATTTATTATTTGCCAATCCAAAAACATGCTACTGTATTTTATTATAGAGCTCTTTTCCCTTTGTGGGGATAAAAAAAAATGTCCAAGTAGATACTTTCCTAAGTAGAGTTTGTTCCATTCCTCTCATATGACAGAGAAACCTAAGGTCCAAAAAACTAGGGACTTGTCCAAACTCCCCATCCACACACACTTGTTAAGTGATGGCCCTAATGCTCAGCCCCAGACACCCTGTCCCAGGTTGTCCTCCACTGGCTGTGAAATGCTGAGCTGTCCTTAGGTTATCTTGGGCTCGCTACTCCTGGTTCCCAGGGGTGGGGACTCTTACTTAAAATTACAAGTGTAAGTCCCTCATGGTGCAGATCTAGGACTGATGCCTTGGGATGAACAACCACAATTTTTCAGGGATGTGGGACAACCAGAGCTGTCCCTGTGAGGCCATACATCAGCAAGGTTTGCACACCTGTTTGCTGTGATAAAATCCATTCTTGTTGCAGTTTGGTAGATAAAATTTGTAAAGTTCTTCTCCAGCCTTCTGTTGAGCCTTGGCTAATCTATCCAGTACTTTGTAGAGTTCTCTTTGGCATGGCTCCTAAAAGAAGAATCTGACATTAGTATAAATGACAAGAGAAAATGAATTATCATTAAGAGAGCACTGTCTGAACTGTAAGTGAGGGTGGTTAATCTGTGCCTTGAGTTGTCAAGATAAAGGGCAGGAATGTCATTCACCTACGCTGTGAGAGAGGTGGCCCAGGGAGTAGCCTAGCTGACCCCACAAAGTCTTCTTGACTCTTCTGGCCACCCACTGAGTAACTCTGGCACCAGGTACCTGGCTGAAAGAGAAGTGAGCACAGCTCTCTCAACGGAGAATTTAACAGGACCATGTCTAGGTCTCAAACAACTTTCTTCTGCAATCTACAACGTTATCTCACATAAACGGAATCAAGTAGGGATTAAGGTGCTTGTTCGGAGCCCTGGTGGTGCAAAGGTTAAGAGCTTGGCTGCTAACCAAAAGGTCGACAGTTCAAATCCACCAGCCGCTCCTTGGAAAGCCTATGAGGCAGTTCTACTCTCTATGAGACAGAATGGAATCAACGATGACGAGTTTGGTTTGATTTGGTTTGGTTTTGATAATTTAAGAATTAACTTTCCTTCATTTGTCATAATTTCCAGGCGAAAGTCTGAAGTACCCAGAAAATTGGTTCAATTCTCCACTTTTCTGGGTGTGTGTGTTTGTGAAATTTCTTTTTTCCCTCAAATCAACTCAAGTCACTCCAATGTTTATTCTATGTCGCCTTCAAGTGGTAAAATTAAAAACAGACTTCAGTTAAGATGAGCTGGGGACAGGGGTCAGGGGAAGATCCTTATGTTGAGCTTTAGAATAGTTAAACTGGATGCTCTTTAGAGATAGTCTAGTCTGACATCCTCATTGTAGAGATGAGCTCAGAGACACGAAGTAACGTATCTAAAGTTACTCAGGAGGAATTGCACTATCCTTCTGCTCCAACTGGTTCCTCTAAAGACTACTGGAAGTACTCGTGCTAACAAGCTTGGTAAAGCTAAGGTGAGAAGTGTCTACCAGGCTTTGGGAAGCCAAGTCTTCTTGTGCAGGGCTTCAGGACCAGGAAGGAGGCCACAAGGCTTCAACCTGGAGAGAGTGCCTATCACCAGAGGGGCCTCACCTTCCATTTTTTGATGCCCGTGATCTCGCGAGACTTGATGCTCTGGTAAGTGCTGATGGCGTTCCAGAGGATAGACTCGGCCTCACCAGAAGGGGCCATCAGGTGGAAGCTGCCCAGGAGCTGCTCCTGTGTCATCTCTGAACTCTCAGCAGGCCCGTTCTCTGGGTCTGAGTAGTCCTTCAAGTCTGAAATGCAGCAGGCAGTTCCTTTGAGCTCTCCACCAGCATCTGCCCTGTGCTGCCCCCTGAGTCACTTCTGAACCAGACCTATACATGCCTTCCTTCCCTCAAAGCCAGGCTGGGGCACAAGGATGACCACATTCATCCAAATTGTTGCCAACTCTCTTTCTAGAAGCACTTCAAATGGTTCTGGGGAAGAGTGGTAACAAAAGCAATACCCATTGGAAAAACATGTTTTGGAGTCTTGCAAGGTTTCCCTGGGTTTTTGCGTCTATGGTAACTTCTAGGAGGGGAGCAACATCATATCTGTGGAGGTATGGGAAAAGCTTTGAAGAAGTCAGGGATTAGGGCTCAGTTCTTGACTCTATTAGCTGAGAGTCCTAGGAGTATTACTTATCCTATTGGAAACAAGGTTTCCTCATCCGTAAAATGGGAATTTTAGTACTATCCTATGAATAGGCACGGTAGGTTTCATTTAGATGGGGGTAGGTCTATGGCCCTCCTGACCCATAGCCCTATACCCTTCCTTCCCCAGGGGCCCTGCCCTCTCACATAAGAAATGGCCCCTTTGGCAAGTCACTAGACATCTTGTAGATAGAGTTCAAGGGTTTGGATTCAGTGCATGGACAGAGTCATGGAGAACTGATTCTAATGGAATCTGCTGCGAGAATCAACCTCCTTGGGGACCATTAGAACTGTCCTCTTTATGGAGTGGAAGGTGTCCATTTATTTACAGAAGCATTTCATTTACTCTGAAGGACAGAGACTGGGCAGGAAAAGCTCGTCTCCTCCTTGGAAGGGTTATGCACTCAAGGCAGACCCCTATCCGGGTATGAAACCATGAGATTCCTCCAAGAATCCACACAGGATGTGCAACCAGCCCAGATGGGGAGGTAGGAAGTCAGGAGTAGGGAAGAGGTATTTCCTTTGCTTCCCACTACAAATAAACTGCTGCTTAAATTCAGGAAAGAACCTGACTGTCAAGTTCCTAGGAGGCCACTGCAACATACACATCAAACATTGTTTTTCTACCGCAATGAATGAAAGTGGAATATTTAGCGTAAACTCTCACATTATGTTCTGTGAACATCTGGGAAGCGCATACTGTAGCCAGAGGACCTTTATTACAAAGAACATTCCAAGATCGTTGAGGGGGGTGGTGGGGAGAACAACAGGAGAGATGCCCACCTTATTCAAGGAGGCTCCAGCCCTGGGGCCGCCCACATGTCACAGAGAGGAGGGCTGGGCTGCCGGTGTCCTCTCCCTGCCAGGGCAACCCGATTCTGCTCCCTCCCTCCGCCCTCACTGGAGGATCTAAACAATGTCTGAGCGTCTATAGATCACTGGGCTGTGGGGCACAAGAGCCGTGTCCTCTCCTCCACTCTCCCACTAAGTTTCACGTGTCCCGGTACTTTCCGTTCTTCTCCCTGGGCATCTCTTGCCAGGGTGAACTCCACTGGCTGGTCTGAGGTCCTTTCGGATACCTGCTTTGGGACTCGCCCTGGGGCTTTAGACCAATCCCTTCCCCGCCTAGACCTCAGGCCCCAGGCCTGCCATCTGTCCCGAGAGGCCGGTAGGGGACAGACTGAGGAGGCTCACCTGTGGCCTCGGCACGAGGGGAGGTACCACCATCGTCTGGCTCAGGCAAACAGGCGCCCTGGCCGCGGATGAGGGCGTGCAGGGGCCGTGGCTCCCCCGGCAGCGCTCTGCAGCTCAGCCCGCGGCCACAGCGCGCCGTGCTCACGCCGCATGCCGCACCCAGCTGCAGGGCGCACGTCGGGCAGCAGCCGCAGCCCGCTGGCCGGGCGAGCTCCTGGCACGAAGCGGGCACTGGCGGGCAGAGCGCCAGCTTCTCGTCGGAGCAGGGCGCGCAGCGCCAGGGCGGAGGTGCGGCCGTCGCGCCATGGAGGGTGCCCAGCAGGAGCAGCAGCGGCCAGGCGCGGGCAAAGAGGGTCTCGGGCATCGCCGGCGGCGAACGGTGGCAGGCGGTGGCGGCGGGCTGGAGGCGCGGTGGCAGATGGAGGCAGCGGTCCGGAGGCGCAGTGGCGGCGAGAAGTGGCCAATGCTCGCTGGGTGTCGCGAGGGCCTTATGAAGGGCGCGGAGCGCTCCACCGGGACCAGGCGGTTAATGATTGACAGCGCTGTGCGCTCTGAGCTGGATACTCAAATGAAGTTTGTTTTGCTTTTCCTCGTGCGCTCAAGGCCCTACGCAAACCGTGGGTGGTAGGAGGGTAGACGGTTTGAGTTTCAGGTTTGTGTTTGTCCTGTTGTGTGAGGCCAAAGTTCAATTCAACAACAAGCACCCCTGCCAGGTGGAGGGATGGCACTTGTGTAAGGGCCATCTCCCGGGCCTAGCTCGCCAGCGCTCTTAGGCTCGCCCAGGGAAAGCCCAAGAGATAAGCAGCACCCAGCCCACCCGCCAGTTTTCAAATGGGGAAACCAAGGCCCATAGTGAGGAAGCTCACGGACTGGGTTAGAACCTAGGTCTCTGCAACACTTGGGCGGTGCCGTTTTGCCAAAGCCCAGACGGGCTTCTGTCTCCACATGAAGAAGTCCCCACAACCTGAGGGCATTCCTGTGAGGAAGGAAGAAAGGAAGTGAGGGAGGGAAAGAGGAAGGAAAAAGGGGGGGCAGGGAGGGCAAAAGGAAAGCAGTTCTGCAGGTGCAGTGATCACTTAGGGGCGGTGTGGGATAGAGAAAATAATTCTGAGGCTAAGAGCGCACAGGTCTGTGTTAACAATGTCACCCGCAGCTCTTTCTCCTACAGATACAACCGCATCTGTGCGAAAAGGTACATGAACCTGCCTCTGCTCTGAAGCCTTGTTTGTAACAACTGCAAACAATGAGGGTGCTGGATAAGTGAAGGCTGGGGCATCCTTTCACTGGAGCATACCAGCCAGGAAAATGAAAGGGGCAACTCTGTTTGCAGACAGGGAATGATTTCTCTTAGCTATTCAAGTTAAGTAAGATCTCTAAGTCAAGAAAAAAATGGAAGGTCCGGAATATGCTATCGTTTGTTTACAAAAAGTAATATGAATATACACGTAACTGTGATTCTAAATTTGCGGAGTATCTAGGAAAGAATGCATAAAAAACTGGTAGCAATGGCTACTTCTGGGGGGAGAGGATGAAATTGCGTAAAGAGAGTCTTGTTTTCACTGCGTATCCTTTTTTAACCTTCTGAATTTTCATTGTGTACTTACATTACCTTTAAAAAAAACTGAAAATTAAAATTAATTTGCTGACTACTTTTCTAGCCCCCCTTCACTGGTTCTATGACCTTAGGCAAATTACCTGACTTCGCTGAATTGGCTTTTTTTTTTTTTTTTTAACCAATAATCTATCAGTAAATAGCAATAGCTATAATACATCTTTGGCAACAATCAAATTGAGATATGTGAAAATAACTGTAATTGGAAATTCATGGACATGTTTGTCATTCTTTACAGAGTATCAACAATTTTTTAGCACCTGGGTAAGGAAATGACCAATGATTTTGAAATTTTGAACACTGTTTTTGATGCAGTCCATGGAAAATGTTATTTCCAAAAGAAGAATTGTTGCTCTGAATTTTCTCATTGATTTCCTCAACTTAATCCCCAGTAACACAGCGTCCAAGAACAGTATCCACACTTACAGCATTTTCTCAATGAAACCCTGGAAAGAATCATCTAGTCAACACTGGGGGAACGCCTACTGTGTGCCAGGAACTTGGCCCGGCCTGGGCAGCTCCCTAGCTGTGAACATGGCCCGTGTCTGTCCCCTGCCCTAGTTCTCTGTGGCTTCCCGCCTTCTGCATATTGTGAAAGTTCCTCTCCTCGCCAATCAATTTCCCAAATGTTTCCATTGCCTGACTCATAATGACAGAAAATCAAACCACCACACAAACCACCATGAACACTGAGAGCTCCCCCTGTCCCCCGACATGCTGTCAAAACAAATGGAGCCAGGCTCCTTCCCAGTGTCTATGCTGGGCATGTGTCTATGGGTCCTGGGTGTGGGGTAAGTGACCCTCCCCGGCAGGTCAGAGTCACAGTTGAGCTGGGTGCTCTGGCCCAGAGACCACTGCTGGTGCATCCATGAATTCCTAGATGCCCTGGGTCCGTTGGCTGGAGGTCAAAGACTAGCTTGGCATTCGGTGCCCCTGGGGTCTGACTCCCACTGCCGGCCAGGAATGAGGGTGGGGGGTAGAGGGGTGCGAGTGAGGCATCGAGGGTACAGAATACAAGGAGCAAGGAGGCAAGGGCAGAGGGCAGGAAGAGTGTGGTGGAGAGGGAATACTCAGCATTTCTTCCAGGCTGGAGGCTGGGATACATGGGGAAGGAAGCTGCAGGTGAGGAGGTGGCACTGTAGGTTGGGGCAAGTACCAAGAGGCCTGGCTTTTGTGTGGAAGGGTTTAGACGTCACTGGGGGGCTTAAGCAGGCCAGAGAGCGCACTCCTCAGGCACCAGCAGCCCACAGGCACCAGGAGAGAGCTGAGAATCAAACTGTGAATAAGACATAGCCCTTCCCTTAAAGAGCTTTCCAGCTAGAGAAGAAAGCAATGAACAAATAGTTTAACACGTTAGCCTACGATAACACCTTGTTGTTGTTATCGTTAGTTGCTGTGGAGTTGGTTCTGACTCATGGTGACCTTGTGTATAACAGAATGAAACACTGCCTGGTTCTGCGTCATCCTCACAGTCTTTGGTATGTTTGACAGACAGGTAGTGGTAACAATTAGCCAGCAATAAATGCCATGAAGGACAGGGTTGCAGTGACCCCTCTATCCCAGCACCAAGCACAGTACGCCCATGGGTGCCTTGCACATTTGACAAGTGACTGTGGAATCCTCCGGGGGAGAGCCCCTGGACACAGGCATAGAAAGCAGGGCATGGGGGTGGGGGGCCGGGTGGGGGCAGGGGAGCTAGTATTTCTGATTATATTTACCTCCTGCCAAGCCACAGCTGGACATGCCACACGCTGCCAGCTGGCCCACCTCACAATCGTGTGAGGGTGGTATTATCACCACCACTGTCACATGGGAAAGGACACTCAGTCTATCTGGAAGCAGTGAGGCTGGGGGTCAAGCCTGGTGTCATGCAGCATCAAAGCCTGTGTGCCCCTTCTGTCAAACCACATAGGATCTGATGTAGGGCAGGGCCAAACGTGTGTTGTGTGTGTGTGTGTGTGTGTGTGTGTGTGTGTGTGTGTGTGTGTGTGTAGGGGTGACTGGGGGGTTGGATGTGGGGAGGAAGGCTTGAAAGGTCATTTGGGGGAGACAAATAGGAAGCTTTCAGTGCCAGGCTCTGGAATTTGCATTATGTGAGCGAGGCAAAAAGAGCATGAACTTGCAGACAGAGTCTCAAGGACTTGGGACACACCCAGCATCTCTTGCCTTGTTGTAAATTCTCTGCGAAAGAAACACCTGTTATCATTTCAGAAAAGGCAAGTAAGACATAATGCGGGCAACCCGATTGTGTAACTCCAGGGGCGCTATAGGAACAGAGCCCGCACACAGCATGTCCGCAGCTAGTTCAGTGGCACTTCATGAAACCTTTGTCTTTGGGTCACAAGAACCTGTAAGTACAGGTGGCGACTGGTGCATTTATTACCTCCACTAAAGAGGGACCATGGAAGCCGTTCCTGGTCAGCACAGCGGCTCTGGAGCCAGACTGTCTGTGTTTGAACTTCGGCTCTTCCACTTCCTAGCACAGCACCCTGGGTCTCAGTTTCCCCACATGTAAAATGGGGGTAACGAAGTGGCTGGCACTAGTAAGCACTTAATAAACATGGGCTGTGGTTGTCTTCTTAGCCTCGCTGACAGGTCTGCAGGCCAGGCTTCCACCCTAGGCCTCGGCTGCATGGGCTGGGGTGCCTCAGGACAGGCATGCTGCCCTAGAGGATGATGAAACCCCACAGAGCTTCCGTAACCCACTGTTCTCAATTCTACCTTCATGCAGTGTGCTGCTTACCCACCAGTGGCAGAAAAATTGAGCAATCTGTGCTCTGAAAAGCAATGCAAGGGTCAAGGGCAAAGTCAAACTTTCAAAGGAAAAACCCTGCAATCCAGGGGATCCTCAAAAGGGGAATTGTTTTTAACCTGGGAGGAAAAAAAACAGAAGGATGTCTCACCCTTGTTCCACAGTCAACACAGAGAATGATGCAAATCTGTGCAAAGGCCTGGTGGTGCCCTTATCTCCCAGCAGATGAAAGGCCACTGGCCGAGCTGATGTAAAGGCTGCAAGGAGAGCTCACGTCTACCCTCCCTGTTAAGCATAGTGGAAAAGTCATCCACCTCCTGTCACATCAACAAAGTCCAGTTTCTAAACACAGGAGCTGAAGTGGCACACCCAGGGTCAGTGCCCAGGGGCCGGTCGAGAGACCCAGGTTTTCATCTCAAGGCGCCTGGTAAAGCCATACCTTCACTTTCAGAGCTTCTGCGAGCATTCGATTAACTACGGCCATGTATGTATGAAGTGCCAGACACGCAAAAGGTGCTCACCCACTATCCAATCCCATCCTACTGCCTGTACCTGAGGCCACAAGAGCTGTGGGCCCGTCCTCTGATCTCTCTCTTCTATTTAATGTGTAATGGTTTAGACTAGCCTCAGCATCACCACAGAATTTGGTGGAAATGCAAATTCTCATGCCAGCCCCAGACCACCTCCTAAATGAGGAAGTCTGGCATGGGCCCAGCAATCTGAGCTTTGAGGAGCCCCTCAGTGGTCCATCGGCTCTAATATCCAGCCTGCCCCTTCACCCCAGCCATGACAGGCCCCATCAGGCTGGCCTCATCCCTCCCACTTCCAGGATGCTAGATCCAAGCTAGTCTCCTTAATGCCCTTCCACCCCTACACTGTAATAAATCCCCCCTCCATCCTGACACCCATTTGATATTGTCAGAAAGGCTGCTAAACTGAAAAATGGCCCAGAATCTGCCAGGCCTAGGGGTGATCCTGGCTCGTCTGCTTGCTAGCCCTATGACCTCGGGCAAGAAGTGACCCTTCTGTGCCATAACAAGTGGGGGCGCTCTCACCTGCACTTCAGTGTCTTGTGGATAAGCGGCCTTGTGTACACGGGTTTAACAGCCGCTCAAGAAATGGTTTCCCTCCCTTTGCTTTGCATGAACTGCCCGTCCCTGACAGCAGAGCACTGTCTCCCCTCACTTACTCCACCATCCACCTCCACCACAGCCAAGGCAGCTGCCCCCTCTCACCAGGGCTGCCCCGTCCCCACGCATCATGCCACCTTACTAGCCACCCACCAACTTGTTCCCAAGCACTGGGTGCCTGATGAACACCATTCAATTCAATCCATTACTCCACTGAATTCTCACAACAAACCCATTTTGCAGGTGAAAGCACCAAGGCACACAGGGATTATGCAACTTTTCCCCAGTGACAAAGCCAGCCAATCACTGGGCCCAGATCCCAGCTCCAGGCACAGCGACACTCATGTTCCTGCTCTGAGCCCCAGGGCTGCCCCTGGACCCACACTGAGGAGGGCCTCAGAGCCAAAGCAAGTGAAGACACGCACAGTTAAACTGCAAGAGGTCCATTGTAAAATAACAACAGAAAGCCGAAGAATCAAAAAGAAGGAAACTCATTTATAATCCTATGAGTCCAACAACCTGAGTGCTTTTCTCCTTCCTGATTTCCCTTCTCCTAGGTACTTGGCTGCTAACCCAAAGGTTGGCAGTTCAAATCCACGAGTTGCTCCTTGGAAACCCTATAAGGCAGTTCTACTCTGTCCTATAGGGTCACTGTGAGTCAGAATTGACTCAATGGCAATGGGTTTAGTTTTTTTTAAGAGTGCAGCACATTACTGATGGATGCCATTGTTTATGTTTAACCACCACTGTGGACTTTTAGGTTGTTTCCGATTTTTTGGAACTTAAGTTTTGAATTTAAGTTTTCCTTCCCTCGGAATGTTTTCTTAGGACGAATTTCCAAGATTGAAATTCCTCAGTCAAGATGAAGCCTTTTAAGCCTCTTGCTGCACATTGACAACTGCTTTCCATTCCAATTTCCATTGCCAACCACAGTGCAGGAGAATACAAGTTTCACCCCAACATCACCAGCATTATATTTTGATATTTTCGTTTATTTTTTTGGTAAATTTAGCAATTTTAAAGCAATACTTGTGTTATGATATTTTGTGCTTATTTGATTATTAATGAAGTTTACATACTTTTCTCTATGTTTCTTGACAAAAGAGAACCTACAATTGCCACTTATTTATCTCATGAGGTCAAAGGCAAGCTTGAGACTATTGGTACCTAACTAGTTGTGCTAGAGTTGAGTGTTTTACATTTAGAAAAAAATATGAGTGGGACATGGAAATGGAGGATGATGATAATAATACCATAGGTAGTAGTTATAATAATAAAAAGTGCTACCATTTCTTTTTTTTTTCCAGTATCGTTTCTCTCACCACATCCGTATTTCTCTTTTTTAATTGTACTTTAGATGAAGGTTTGCAGGCAAACTAGATTCTCATTAAACAGTTAGTACACATATTGTTTTACAACATTGGTTAACAACCTCACGACATGTCAACACTCTCCCTTCTCAACCTTGGATTCCCTATTACCAGCTTTCCTGTCCCCTCCTGCCTTTTAGTCCTTGTGTCTGGGCTGGTGTGTCCCTTTAGTCTTGTTTTGTTATATGTGCCTGTTTAATCTTTAGATGAAGGGTGAACCTCAGGAGTGACTTCATTACTGAGCTAAAAGTGTTTCCAGGGGCTGTACTCTCGGGGTTCCTCCTGTCTCTGTCAGGCCAGTAAGTCTGGTCTGTTTTTGTGAGCTAGAATTTTTTTCTACGTTTTTCTCCAGCTCCATCTGGGACTCTCTATTGTGATCCCAGTCAGAGCAGTCAGTGGTGGGAGCTGGGCACCATCTAGTTGGTACTGGACTCAGTCTGGTGGAGGTCATGGTAGTCGTGGTCCATTAGTCCTTTGGACTAATCTTTCCCTTGTATCTGTAGTTTTCTTCATTCTCCCTTGCTCCTGAAGGGGTGAGACCAATGGAGTATCTTAGATGGCCGCTCACAGGCTTTTAAGACCCCAAATGCTACTCATCCAAGCAGAATGTGGAACATTTTCTTTATAAACTGTTTTGCCAATTGAGCTATATGTTCCCCGGGACCATGGTCCCCACAGACCTCAGCCCAGCAATTTGGTCCCTCATGGAGTTTGGATGTGTCTCTGGAGCTTCCATGATCCTGACTTTTACATGCTGTGCTGGCTTCTCCAGTATTGTGTGCTGTCTTACCCATCACCAAACTTACCATTTATCTATCGTCTATTTAGTGTCTTTCTATCCCTACCCCTCTCCTCCCTCATAACAATCAAAGATTATTTCTTTTTGAGTGTAAACATTTTCATGAATTTTTATAGTAGTGGTCTCATACAATATTTGTCTTTTTGTGATTGACTTATTTCACTCAGCATAATGCCTTCCTGATTCATCCATGTTGTGAGATGCTTTGAAGATTCATCACTGTTCTTTCTCGTTGCATAGTACTCCATTGTGTGTATGTACCATAGTTGTTTACCCATTGGTCTGTTAATGGGCATGTAGGTCATTTCCATTTTTTTGCTATTGTGAACAATGCTGCAGTGAACATGGGTGTGCATATGTCTCTTCGTGTGACGACTCTTATTTCTCTAGGATATATTCCTAGGAGTGGGATTGCTGGATCATAAGATGTATTTCTAGCTTCCTAAGGAAGCACCGTATCATTTTCCAAAATGTTTGTATCATTCTGCATTCTCACCAGCAGTGCATAAGAGTTCCAATCTCCCCGCAGCCTCTCTAACATTTGTTATTTCCTGTTTTTTGATTCGTGCCAGTAATGCCGGAGTGAGATTGTATCTCATTGTAGTTTTGATTTGCATTTCTCTAATGGCTAGTGATCGCGAGCATTCCGTCATATGTCTGTTAGCTACTTCAGTGTCTTCTTTGGTGAAATGTCCATTTCCTTTGCTCATTTTTTAAGTGGATTATTTGTCTTTTTGTTGTAGAGGTGTTGGATTTTCCTGTAGATTTTAGAGATTAGACCTTTATTTATAATAGCCAAAAATTTTTTCCCGGTCTGTAGGTTTTTTTTTTTTTTTTAACTCTTTTGGTAAATTCTTTTGATGAGCGTAAGTGCTTAATTTTTAGAAGATCCCAGTTATCTAGCTTATCTTCTGGAGTTCGTGTGTTGTTAGTTACGGTTTGCATCTTGTTAATGCTGTGTATTAGGGCCTCTAGCAATGATCCTATTTTTTCTTCTATGATCTTTATAGTTTTTACATTTATATTTAGGTCTTTGTTCCATTTTGAATTAGTTTGTGTACGGTGTGAGTTATGGTCCGTGTTTCATTTTTTTGCAGATGGACATCCAGTTTTGCCAAAACCATTTGTTAAAAAGACTGTCTTTTCCCCATATGATGGACTTTGGGCCCTTGTCAAAGATCAGGTGACCATAGGTGGATGGATTTACATCTAGGTTCTCAATTCTGTTCCGTTGGTCAATGTGTCTGTCATTGTACCAGTACCAGGCTGTTTTGACTACTATAGCTGTATAGTAGGTTCTGAGGTCAGATAATGTGAATCCTCCTACTTTGTTCTTCTTCAACAACAGTGCTTTACTTATCCGGGGCTTCTTCCCTTTCCGTATAAGGTTAATCATTAGTTTGACCATCTCTTTAAAGAATGTTCTTGGTGTTTGGATTGGGATTGTATTGTATTTATAAATTGCTTTGAGTAGAATTGTCATTTTCACAATGTTGAGTCTTCCTATCCATGAGCATGTATGTTTTTCGATTTATGTAGATCTCTTTTGGTTTTTTGCGGTACTGTTTTGTAGTTTTCTTTGTACAGGTCTTTTTCATCCCTGGTTAGATTTATTCCTTAAGTATTTTTTTTTTAGGGGCTATTTTAAATGGTGTTGTTTTCATGATTCCCTTTTTGTCTTTCTCTTTATTGGCGTATAGGAATACAACTGACTTTTGTGTGTTTATCTGGTATCCTGCTAGTCTTTCTATTACTACCAGTAGTTTTCTCATGGAGTTTTTTGGGTTTTCTCTCATATTATATGTAAATAGAGACAGTTTAACTTCTTCATTACCAGCTTCGATGCCCTTTATTTCTTTTTCTTCCCTTATTGCTCTAGCTAGGACTTGCAGCACAATGCTAAATAGGAGTGGTGATAAAGGGCATCTTTGTCTTGTCCCTGTTCTCAAGAAGAATGTTTTCAGTCTCTTTTCATTAAGAATGATGTTAGCTGTTGGTTTTGTATAGAAGCCCTTTATTATGTTGAGAAATTTCCTTTCTGTACTATTTTAATGAGAGTTTTTATCAGGAATGGATGTTGGACTTTGTCAAATGCCTTTTCTGCGTCCACTGAGATGATCATGCAATTCTTTTATTTATGTGGTGGATTATGTTGATTGATTTTCTAACGTTGACCCATCCTTGCATACCTGGTATGAATCCTACTTGGTTATGGTGTTTTTGTTTTTTTTTAATTGTACTTCAAGTGAAGGCTTACAGAACAAATAGTTTCTCACGAAACAGTAGTACACATATTGTTTTATGACATTGGTTAACAACCCCATAACATGTCAACCCTCTCCCTTCTTGACCTTTTTTTTTTTTGGTGAAAATATACATAGCCAAAGATACACCATTTCCAAAAATTTCTACATGCACAGTTCAGTGACATCGACTACGCTCTTCCGATTGTGCTGCTAGTCTCACTTTAGACGAAGGCTTACAGAACAAAGTAGTTTCTCTTTTAACAGTTAGTACACATGTTGCCCTATGACAATGGTTAACAACCTCACAACACATCAACACTATCCTTACGCAACCTTGGGTTCCCTATCACCAGCTTCCTTGTCCCCTTCTGCCTTCTGGCCCTTGTCCCTGAACTGCTGTACCTTATTAGTCCCATTTGGTTTTATGGGGCTGTCCACCCCCAGGATGAACAGTGAACCTCAGAAATGACTTCACCACTGAGCTAAAAAAGGTGTCTGGGGGCCATACTTTCGGGGTTTCTCCAGTCTCCTTTAGGCCAGTAAATCTGGCTTTTTTTTTTTTTCTGAGTTACATCCTTCTCTAGCTCTGTCCAGAACCCTCTGTTGTGATCCCCGTCAGAGCAGTCAGTGGTAGTAGCCGGGCACCGTCTAGCTGTACTGGACTCAGTCCGGTGGAGGCCTTGGTAGCTGTGGTCCATTAGTCCTTTGGACTAATCTTTTCCTTGTATCCTGTTCTCTTCATTCTCCCTTGCTCCCGAAGGGATGAGACCAGTGGAGTATCTTAGATGGCTACTCACGGGCTTTTAAGACCCCAGACACTACTCACCAAGGTAGAATGTAAAACACTGTCTTTATAAACTGTGTTATGCCAATTGAGCTATATGTTCCCCGAGACCATGGTCCCAACAGACCTCCACCCAGCAATTCAGTCCCTCAGGGTGTTTGGATGTGTCTATGGAGCTTCCATGATGCTACCATTTCTTAAGCATTTACCACATGCTAAGGATTTTCTACATATTATCACAAAACCTAGTAAGGTGGCTCTTATATACAAGGTGGTATGTCTCACCCAAGGTCTCACACCTTCAGAGTCAGAAGAGCCCAGCTTTGAACCCAGCCCTTCCTACTTCCAAGCACCATGTTTATAACCAGAATGCCAGTCCCAGCATGGCAGACCAGCAGGGGTACATGTGTGCAGCCAAACTGTGGAGTAAGCCGAACTCAAGTCCAATCCTGGACAATTGCCTGTATTTCCTCAACTGTACAATGTGGGTAACTAGGAATCCTATAGCATGGAGCTTCCCTAGGGACCCAATGAGAGGTAGCAGGCTGGGCTCACAGTAGAGACCCAGAGCTCGGAGGGTGTGCCCCCGCCACCACCAGCACTGCCCTGTGCTCACAGCCTGAACGAGGCTCCTCTTCCACGTCCCACACGTTCCCACCCAGTCTGTTGCCTAACTGAGGTGGCCAAGGACACTTGTAGCAGATGACGCTTGTGTTTCTGAATAACTTTGATTCTGTGGAAACACACTGCAAATTTCCCAACTACTTTTATTCACAAACACAAACAAAGAGCCTCACATTTAGCCCCAAAGCAGTGTGCCTGAGTACCAGGAGGTCAGGGGGACCCAGGAGACGGTGGGCAGTGGAGGGAACACTGGGTTGCAGGCCCGACTCCATCCTCACTAGCATGTGACCTGGGGCAAGTTACTCAACCTCTCTGTGCCTCAGTTTCCTGACGGCAAAATGGGATGGTACCTACCTAATAGGATATTTTATCTGTAAGTCATTGTTACATAAAATAATGAAGCCATCTAAACCCGGGTTCCTTACCTGTAAAGGATGATTCACGGTAGTGGTCTTTATTATTTTCTTTACTGAGCTCTCACAGCCCACACAGGGAAGTCAACTGCGACTTCCTTCTCTTGGACAAGACTGTATAATCTGACCCTGGCCCCTCTTCAGCCCTATCTGCTCTTTCCCTCCTGCCCCAACTCCACCTGCCCTCCCCGCCACCCCCACCACCCAGGATCTGCTGCCCTCAGACCTGCTAGGTAGGTCTCTGCCCTTGCTGGACTCAGGTCTGTGGCATGTTGCCCTCTGATTTCCATGCAGTCTCTCCCTCATGCACCCCTCCCCAGCACTCCCTACCACCCCTTATATACTGTTGGTCTGCTCCCACCGGAACATAAACTCCAGGAGGGCTTCTGTGTCTTGTTCCCTATTCTAACTGAGTGCCTGGAACAGTGTCTGGTATCAGCAAGTACTCAAAAAATTACTGTTGACTGAATGAATAAAACCCTTCAAGTCTTTAGTGATGATACTCAGGTCCTCTATGAACATACTCATCAAGTTTCAAACCTCAGAGCTTCTCAGGAACCTTAACACTGAGGTTGGTGGGGATGCTGGAGAGCCTGTATCCCCCACCCTCGCTTTCCTCCTCCGCTAGTTCCAGCATCGCCAGCACACATCCACAGCCCCAGGGCATGCCTGCATTGCTGAGACACTCTAAGAACATTATCACTCCACCTCCAACCTGCTCGGTTCCCCCAGAGGACTCTGGGACTGGGCTTGAGACCCAGTGTGTACCTTTTTAATGGGAACATCAGAAACAGAGAAGGGCCTGACCAGGTGGCCTGTATGCTGTGTGAGTAGACGTTGTGATATGGGGTAGCCACCTGCACCTTGGTAAGAAGGACATGGGTTCGGATCTCAGTTCTTCTAGACTCTGTTTCTGGGACTGTGACATGGAAAGGGGAATCCCCAGGGAGAGAAGCAGGTGGGGAAGAGAACACACACCAACCAATCCCCACCTCCTCCACAGCCACTGCACGTGGCAATGTGCGCATCACTCCCCAGGAAGTGTTACCGCATCCATGCAATGGGCATGGGGCACTGAGGGTGCCCTACCCACAGAAGCATCTGTGCAGGGGCTGGTCTCACCCAGTGGTCACCGTCAAGGGGTTTCTTTCCTCCTGTGGTGGGACATTCTGAATGCCCAGAAATGACCTGACATTTTCTCTAAAGTGACTCATTTCCAGATATCAGCTGCACCCACTCTGGGCTCTGTGTTTCCTCACACCCCTGATAAACGCAACAAGGCCCCACAGGGCACCAGTGTGTCTCGTCTGATTCCTCCAGGAACTTCTCCTCCACTCATGCTAGAAGACAATGGTCAGCCCTTAGGGAGTGCAGCCAGGCAGCTCCTCCTGCATGTCCTTCAGTTCCAGGAGGCTGGCTGGGGCCAGGGCCCTCCCATTCAGCTTCTAGCAGTATTCACCCAGGCCTGTCGGGTGTCAGGCCCAGTCCCGAGCACAGTATCCACGTGGCCTCCTCCAGTGACTACCAAGAACAAGAACAAGGGGTGAAAGCAGAACTGGGTGACGTAAGTGCTCAACCCAAAGAGACCCAGAGCCCCACCAGAGGCACATAGTGTACTTTCTAACAGAGTGTACTTTCTAATAAGGTCCCCTCTGTACCCCAAAACCTCTACAGAGGGTTGGGGTCAATGGGAAGTATGGCCCTCATACAGTAGGACAATTAATATACAGTGAAAAAGAAGTGTCAAGTTGCTGAGCTGAGCTGAGCTGGAGAGAGCTGAACTGTCAGGTATGGAAGTAGCTGATTACGGAAAGTAACAGTCCAGCCTTTAATCACTTATGCAATAGTATAAGCAAGAGGCTAACCCACACAAGGTGCTGGCTCCCCCCTATTCTATTTTTCCCCAGGAGCAGCACCAGGTGAGGGCCAGGTGGATCAGTACAGATACGGGGATCCATCTCACTGCCAAGGGAGCCCCCCAAAAAAGGCTCCTGCTCTTTTATGGACCCTGGGGCTGGGGGCAAGAAGGAAGAACTAGGAGTAAAAAAGTACCAATTACTGAGTCAAAGTGGGGGAAAGTGTCTTCAAGGTCCCCTTCCCCCTGATAAGGAAGCTTCAGCAGAGGCACCTAAGGAAGATCCCTGTTGAAGGCCCACCATATAGCGGCCTCTGTATGGAGGTACCTGGGCTGGAGTCATATATGCCAAAAATATGCTGGTGTCCAGGGGCCTGAGTCCTTCACTGCAACTCCCTCCAGAGGCTGCAGTGCACTAGCAGGCACCAAGTCTGGTTGGGGAGAGGATGGGAGAGGGAGCAGCTTCCCCCTGAGTCCTGCCAGGCAAAGTTTTTTTTTAAATTTCCTGTGGTCAGACCTGAAAAATCACATATAGGTTTGTAGCTTGGAGCCAGGATCCTCAGGAGATTAAACAATACATAAAGGAAGTTGAGATGAGTAACCGGGACTTAAAATTGCTACTCAGACTGAGCTCTGAATTGAGCCCTCTCCTTTATAAGGAGCCCTGGTGTCAGCGGTTAAGAGCTCTGCTGCTAACTAAAGGGTCAGCAGTTCAAATCCACCCGCCGCTCCTTGGAAGCCCTATGGGGCAGTTTCTACTCTGCCCTATAGTCTTGCTCTGAATCAGAATTGACTCCACGGCAATGGGTTGGGTTTGGTTTTTGGTCTTCTTTATAAGGAAACCTGGTACATTTTATGATTCTCAGTTTTTAGTAAAATGAAACATATACTTCTATCTGAATATGCAACATTTTATTGATTCTAAATTATTTAAGCAGTAATTTGATAAGTTAATAACTTAGTGTTTATTTTTTTAAACAAATAATATATTTACATGACTCAGACTTATAAAGGTACCGAATGTACAACGAACAGTGTCTATGTGGCCTCAGCCTCCTGACAGCCATGCCCCTGCCTGGGCATAGGCCAGGGCTGCCTGTCCCTCACACGTGTTCCGAAGACAGCCTGTGCCTGTAAGAGCAAGCATGCAGGCGTGCTGTCTTCCCACTTCCACACTGAAGAGGGGCACGCACACACTGGTCTTTCTTGCTTCACCTGCCTTTTCCATAGCAGTGAATACCGAGCACCCCCTAGTATTTTATCACAGTTCCATGATATTCTATTAGATGGCTAGGCCAGAATGGCAGTTTCCAAGGGTAGATGTTTAGGCCTTTGTAATATTTTGCCATCACAAACCCTGATGCTGAAATGAATAACCTTGTACACATTGCAGCTCACACAGTCAGTGCTCTTCATTTTACTACACAATTTGTCTTCATTCAGATTCAAAATCCTTGTCTTACTCTTGTGCTCAGCTTTCTGACCCCTCTTCCTAACCTCTACTCAATCACCCTCATTGAAATAGCAAATCTCACACCAACCCTGTCATTCCCACCCCCCTTTTCATTCTTTATTGTTCACCTAACTCTGGAATGTGGGCCCCATGGGAATGGTGTCTTGCTCTTTCGCTCACCACCATCTCCTGAGAACCCAACATTTGTACATAGTAAGTGCTCCTAGAGTATGAGTGGCTGAAGATATGTGCTAAAGTGACAACACCTGGAAAAATGTCTATTTATAGTCTGAAGGCTAAACACACCCTAGAGAAACTCGCTTTATGCCCTTAAGGCCTTCAACTGATTGGTTGAGACCCACCCACTTTACAGAAGGCAATCTGCTTTACTCAAGGACAACTAATTTAATCTCATGGAACTACTTCATGATAGCAACTTGACTAGGGTTTGACCAAACAACTAGACACCATAGCCTATTGTTGTTAGTTGTCATTGAGTCAGTTCCAAGTCACAACAACCGTATGTACAACAGAATGAAATACTGCCCAGACCTGTGCCATTGTCAAAATTGTTGCTAAGTTTGAACCCATTGTTGCAACCACTCTGTCAATCCATCTCATTGAGGGTCTTCCTCTTTGTCGCTGACCCTCTACTTTACCAAGCATGATGTCCTTCTCCAGGGACTGGTCCCTTCTGATAACATGTGCAAAGTACGTGAGACAAGCGTTCTGACTGTACTTCTTCCAAGACAGATTTGTTTGTTCTTCTAGTAGTCCATAGTATATTCAATATTATTCACCAACACCATAGTTCAAAGGTACCAATTCTTCCTTCCCCCACTGCTCAGTTAGTTTGCCATACTGTGGTGGCTTGCATGTTGCTGTGATGCTGGAAGCTATGCCACCAGTGTTCAAAAACCAGCAGGGTCACCCATGGCAGACTAGTTTCAGCTAAGCTTCCAGACTAAGACAGACTAGGAAGAAGGACCCAGTGGTCTACTTCTGAAAAGAATTAGCCAGTGAAAACCTTATGAATAGTAGTGGAACATTGTCTGATATAGTGCTGGAAGATGAGCCCCTCAGGTTGGAAGGCACTCAAAAGAGGACTGGGGGGAAGAACTGCCTCCTCAAATTAGAGTTGACCTTAATGACATGGATGGAGTCAAGCTTCTGGGACCTTCATTTGCTGATGTGGCATGACTCAAAATGAGAAGAAACAACTGTAAACACCCATTAATAATCAGAACATAGTATGACTAGGAAAATTGGAATCGTCAAAAAATGAGATGGAATGCATAAACATCAATATCCTAGGCATTAGTGAGCTGAAATGGGCTGGTATCGGCCATTTTTAATCAGATAATCATATGATCTAATATGCTGGGAATGACAAATTGAAGAGGAATGGCATCACGTTTACAGTCAAGAGGAACACTTCAAGATCTATACTGAGGTACAACGCTGTCAGTGATAGGGTGATACTCATACACCTACAAAGAAGACCAGTTAATATGACAATTATTCAAATTTATGCACCAACCACAAAGGCCAAAGATAAAGAAACTGAAGATTTTTACTAATCTCTGCAGTCTAAAATTGATCAAACATGCAACCAAGATGCATTGATAATTACTGGTGATTGGAATGCAAAAGTTGGAAACTAAGAAGGATCAGTAGCTGGAAAATATGAACTTGGTAACAGAAACGATGCCAGAGATGGCATGATAGAATTTTGTAACACCAACAACTTCTTCATTGCAAATACCTTTTTTCACCAACATAAATGGCAATTATACAGATGGACCTTACTGGATGAAAAATACAGGAATCAAATCCACTTACGTTGGTGGAAAGAGACGACGGAAAACCTCAATATCATCAGTCAGAACAAGCCCAGGGGCTGACTGCAGAACAGACCATATATTGCTCATATGCAAGTTCAAGTTGAAGCTGAGAAAAATAAGAACAAGTCCACTAGAGCCAAAACATGACCTTGAGTATATCCCACCTGAATTTGGATACTGTCTCGAGAATAGATTGGACATATGGAATGTTAATGACCTAAAACCAGATGAGTTGTGGGAAGACATCAAGGACACAACGAAAGAAAAAGGTCATTTAAAAGACCGGAAAGAAAGAAAAGACCAAAATGGATGTCAGAAGAGATTCTGAAACTTGCTCTTGTACATAGAGTAGCTAAAGCGAATGGGAGAAATGATGACGTGAAAGAGCTGAACAGAAGGTTTCAGAGGGCAACTCAAGAAGAAAAAGTAAAATATTATAATGAAATATGCAAAGATCTGGAGTTAGAAAACCAAAAGAGAACACACTTGGCATTTCTCAAGCTGAAAGAACTGAAGAAAAAATTCAAGCCTCGAGTTGTAATTTTGAAGGATTCTATGGGCAAAATATTGAGTAATACAGGAAGCATCTAAAGTAGATGGAAGGAATACAAAGAGTCATTTTACCAAAAAGAATTGGTCGACGTTCAACCATTTCAGGAGGTAGCATATGATCAAGAACCAATGGTAATGAAGGAAACAGTCCAAGCTGCACTGAAGGCATTGGCACAAAACAAGCTCCAGAAACTGATGAAATACCAATTGAGATGTTTCAACAAACTGATGCAATGCTGGAGCTGCTGAATTGTCTATGCCAAGAAATTTGGAAGACAGATACCAGGTCAACCTACTGGAAACCCATTGCTGTCGATTCTGACTGGCTAGCAATCCTATGTGACAGAGTAGAACTGCACCCATAGGGTTTCCAAGGAGCAGCTGGTAGATTGGAACTGCCAACCTTTTGGTTAGCAACCAAACTCTTAACCACTGTGTCACCAGGGTCTGAATGGAAGAGATCTGTATTTGTGCCCATTCCAAAGAAAGGTGACCCAACAGAATGCTGAAATTTTTTAACAATATCATTAGTATCACATGCAAGTAAAATTTTGCTGAAAATCATTCAAAAGGGGTTGCAGCAGTGCATTGACAGGGAACTTCCAGAAATTCAAGCTGGATTCAGAAGAGGACGTGGAAAAAGAGAGAATATTGCTGATGTCAGATGGATCTTGGCTGAAAGCGGAGAATACCAGAAAGATGTTTACCTGTGTTTTATTGACTATGCAAATGTATTCAACTGTGTGAATCATAACAAATTATGGATAACATTGCAAAGAATGGGAATTCCAGAACACTTACTTATGCTCATGAGGAACCTATACATAGATCAAGAGGCAGTCGTTAGAACAGAGCAAGGGATACTGCATGGTTTAAAATGAAGAAAGGTGTGCATCAGGGTTGTATCCATTCACCATACTTATTCAATCTGTATGCTGAGCAAATAATACGAGAAGCTGGAGTATATGATGAAGAATTTGGCATCAGGATTGGAGGAAGATCATTAACAACCTGCATTATGCAGATGATGCAACCTTGCTTGCTGAAAGCAAAGAGGACATAAAGCATTTACTGATGAAGATCAAAGACTACAGCCTTCAGATGGAGTGCACCTCAACATGAAGAAAACAAGAATCCTCACAACCAGACCAATAAGCAACATCATGACAAATGGAGAAAAGACTGAAGTTGTCAAGGATTTCATTTTACTTGGATCCACAATCAATGCCCACAGAAGCAGCAGTCAGGAAATCAAAGGACTTATTGCATTGGGCAAATCTGGGGCAAAAGACCTCTTTAATTAAACAGTAAATATGTCACTCTGAGGGCTAAGGTGTGACTGACGCAAGCCATGATATTTTCAATCACCTCATATGCATGAAAAAGCTGGACAATGAATAAGGAAGACCAAAGAAGAATTGATGTCTTTGAATTGTGGCGTTGGCAAAGATTTCTGAATATTCCATGGACTACCAGAAGAACAAACAAGTCTGGCTTGGAAGAAATACAGCCAGAGTGCTCTTTGGAAGCAAAGATGGCTAGGCTTCATCTCATATACTTTGGACATGTTATCAAGAGGGACCAGTCCCTGGAGAATGAAGTTATGCTTGGTAGAGTGTCAGAGAAAAACAGAAGACACTCAACGAGATAGATTGACAATAGGCTCGAACATAACAAGGACAGTGAGGATGGCGCAGGATCGAGCAGTGTTCCATTCTGTTGTACATAGGGTCACTATGAGTCGGAACTGACTGGACAGCACATAACAACAACAATAACAAAATGTTCTCAAAGCTAAGAGTGGAGAGGGTGAAGGTGAGCCTCCTCCCCGCTCCCCTTTTCCCCACCCCCTCTTTGGGTTACGCAGCCTGAGCCCTGGGCTCCCTGTCTATCTTTGCATCTGAGTTTCTCTCATTTAGATTCCTAGATGTGCAGAAGTTTCAGACCTGGAAGAGCCCTTACATATCATATCCTTTTACAGAGAAAAGAAACAGAACTAGTGAGGGAAAAGTTCAGACAAATACTAATTTTTTTTAAATAATGAAAAGACTAGCATTTAATTTGGGGTCACACAATCCTAGTTCTCTAAGTACCACTAAGCAACCTTGAGGAATTTGTCCCAGTTCTGTGGGCTGTCTTCCCTTCATTAAAATGGAGTAGCAAACACTTTGCTCTCCTGGTTGTTGGGAGGCTGAGAATATTGAGTGTAAGAACAACCTATCACTAAGGGTGCATCCAGGACAGCAGTTGTTCTAGTTTCTTAATTGTCCTCTCTCTCTATTCCCAGTCCTGCTTAGGGCCTGATAGGATATTAATATAGACTTTTACCATTAATTACGGTAAGTCTAACCATTCCTTTATGCAACAGTTTCCAACATGGACCATTGAATGATCGCCATCACCTGAAGTTGTTACCCATTGCCATCAAGTCGATTCCGACTCATAGCAACCAGTAGGACAGAGCAGAACTTCCCATAGAGTTTCCAAGGAGCGACTGGTGGATTCAAACTGCTAACCTTTTGATTAGCAGCCACGCTCTTAACCACTGCGCCACCAGGGCCCCTTGAAGTTGTTAGAAATGCAAATTACCAGCCCCACCCAGACCTGCTAAATCAGAAACCCAGGGGTGAGGCCCAGCACAGGGTGTTTTAACAAGGCTCCAGGGGATTCTGATCAGCTAACACGTGAGAACTACTGACTGCTACAGTGGACGAGCCAGGGAGTAAGGAGCCCGTAGCAGTGGTAATATTTTGGAGCCCAGTGGTCCTGAGTCACATCTCAGCTTTCCTATTTCTAATCGTCATCCTGGAGGCGTTGTCTCAAATGCCTCGTGGATTAAGTTTTTGTGACAATGTGGATCCCTTTAGGTTGTTGTGATAATGCAGCGGTCTCTGACACATGGGGCTTCGCAGATGGCTTGTTGTTTAGGAGCCTGCATTCCACCTGGTGCCTGCCCAGCCTCTTGCTCATCAGGCAGACACGGGGCCCAGGTGGGCACCACACACCTGCCTGGCCTGTGGTAGGCGCTCTGGGAGCTACAGCTCCCAATTGCAGCAGGATGGAGCTGGGGACGCAGGTAGGTGAGGGTGGCAGTCCTTGGTGAAGGGGGAAGGCGGTCAGGAAAGGATACAACAGTATTCTTGACCCCGCCTAGAGATGCACCTCCTGGTCCAGAGCCCTCTTTCTCCATCCCGCACCTTTCCTACACCTAGTGACCCCCAGGCGGGGCGGGGCAGCCTCTGCCCAGCCGACCATGTCCAGCTCTTGACCCCTAGGCAGTCCCCTGGCTCCTTGGCCTTCAGGTGCACTCTCAGAGACAAAAGGTGTGAGTCCCCGCCCTGGGTCCCCTAACCCTGGCGTGCTGCCTCCCCCTGGGACCGCTGTGACACTAACTCCTCCGGATTTGAAGACATAGAGCTTGTGTAACAACAGCTCTGGGCTCAGCTTCTTGTGTTGTGTTCACACATAGTCTCTGGACTCCCAGCAGGATTCCAGGGCCGCAGGGCACGTAGGTAGCAGGGGAAGGCAATGTGACCCGCTACACTAGACACAAAACAAACAACCAACTTGCAAACTAGTTAGCAATCCCCCGGTGAAGTTAAAAACTGACATTTATAGCCTGCCCTTGAGCACCAGTTGGAGAGCCCCCTCCCAGTCGGAGTTCCTGCTTAGCCGATTACCACCAAGCATGCATCTTGGGAGATTTACTGAGTCTTTCTGTGCCTCAGTTACTTCATCAGAAAAGTAGGGATTCTTTTTAGTTTTTAAATAGGTAATATATTCCTATGGTTTCCACACGATAAAGCATAAAACAATGTACAGTGACTCTGTCACCTCTGCCCAGGCCCCTTACCATCTGTAAACAATACTTTTAGTTTCTTCTCCTAGAACTTCTTTAAATTCCTATTCTTCCTCGGTTTGCACAAACGAGGTCTACCTGAAAGGTATAGACTTTTCCTTACTGGTATGTAAAAAAATTTGCATTCTCTTCTGCAGCTGTGGAGTATTCCATTCAATGGATGTATCATAATCTGGTCCATACTGATGAAGATTTGGATTGTTTTCCATCTTCTATGAAATGATACAGTAATAACCTTGTACACACATCATTTCTCACAGGTGTGAACTTGTAGAAGGGCAGTGGCTTTGTCAAATGGTGTATGCAGTTACACAGTTGAGTGCTACCAAGTTCCCTTCCATAGCTGATGTACCAGTTTCCTCACTGTCTTTTCTAAAGATTTTCATTTTCTTACTTTTGGATTTTTATCATTCTGGTAGATAACAAAAAAGAAAGTACTTTGATTTCATTTTAAGCTGCATTTCTATTATGAGTGAGGTTGAGCATCTGCTTGCCACAGGGTTAGTTTCTATAAATTTAACAATTCTTTGTGCATTTTTCCATTAGGCTGTTGTTTTTCCTAAATATTAGGAAGAATAGCCCCTTGTTTATCTCTTATAGGAGCTGTAGTTGGCCTTTTATCTTTTGATTTAGCATATGGTGTTTTTGCTTTACAGAAGTGTTTTTTTTTTTTAATAATTTTTTCTAATTTGTTATCTTTTTTATGACTTCTGGACTAAGTCATAATTAGAAAAGCCTCAGTCACTACAAGTTTACAGAATTAATTCACCCATATTTCCTTCCAATGCATTTATAGCTTTGTAGTTTACATCTTTAATCCATTTGCCGTTTATCTTGGTAAATGGTGTGATATAAGGATCCAACTTTGTCTCAGATTTTAAAAAAACATTCCATGTTTTATTTGAGTAATTTATAGATTTGTAAAAAGAATTTAATCTTCAATCTCTAATAACTCATGTCAGTGTAAGGCATGAGGTAGAGACTCAGCTTTACTATTATTTTTCCAAACAGCTAACCAGTCAGAACAACAGCATGTAATGGGGGCATGGGGCCAGGGTCAGGGAGGGGGAAGAAGGGGGGACCTTTCTTTCTTATTCATTTGAAGTATCATCTTTTTTCATATTATATTCCAACATATATTTCTGGATCCTTTATCTTGGGTATATATTTGTAAAACAATACCAAATTGCTTTATCTGTAGATTTTAATATATTACAATATTCTTTTATCAGAAGACATCAAATTATCATGTAATTAACTATTAGTTAACTTTTATAAATAGGTTAGTTAAAAGTAGCTCCTGACGATGATAAAATATACTTCTATTACCTTGCAGTTTCTTTTTTATAAGCATCCCACTCTTTCTCCTCATTTCCATTTCTTTACTCTGAAATTTTGGCTCCTGATTGAAGTAGAATAATTTAAAATCTTTTACAAGTGCCAATTATCCTCCAGATGAAAGGATACTCTTTCATGCTATTTAGATCTGTTTTCTTCTTTTTGTGCTTGATCTGTTGTTGTTAGGTACTGTGGAGTTGACTCCTACCCAGTGACCCCATTTGACAGAGTAGAACTGTCCCACAGGGTTTTCTAGGCTATAATCTTTAAGTGAGCAGATCACCAAGTCTTTTCCTTTGGAGCCCTTTAACCGTTGTGCCACTGGAGCTCCTTCCTTCGTGATCTAGCATGAATTACACTCAACTATTACTTTATTTCTATTTCTCCTTATATTTCCCAGAATTTTTGCTTTATGACTGTTGATGATTATGCTATGTGGTAAAAAGATAACCAAAACACAAATACATTTTGACTTTGATTTTTTTATTACAATGTATGTTTTGTTTTTTGTCTTATTTAATGTATTTTGTTGTGGATTCAACCTTGTCTGATACAAACATTGACATCCTTGATTTTTTTTTCATTTGTACCTCCCTGGTATTGCTTTTGCCCATCATTCCACTTTGAAACTTTTTGAAGCACTTTTTTTAAAGATGTATCTTACTGGATGAAGGGTATGGTTGGTTTTTGCTTCCTAATCCAATCTGAGAATCTTTTAATAGGTAAATTTATTCTACTTGCCTTTCTTGATATGACAGATGTGTTTGGCCTTTAGTTCTAGCATCTCTCAGTTTTTTTAATGCTTTGTTTTGTTAAAAATAATCAAAACTCGCCGTAATTTGAACATGAGGTTTCTTCTGAGCAGTTATTCTATAGGCATTTAGGGAGACCATTTTGATTCCAGAAGAAGTAAATGTCTCAAAGAAGCTAAGGTACAATGAGGCTTGTAAAGAGAAGAGGAGGGAGAAATATACAAGACCAACCACTGGCTAATCATAATATGATTGAACCCTACCTTCTGCCCTTTACTGAGATCAACTGATAAGAGTTTACTTCTGGCCTGGCTGCTAACAACTTGACCCTCCACCCACCTGCTGCATAAGACTTGAGATTTAAATTAGGAGGTAATGGTTTGACAGTATCGTTTTCTAGCAGAATAAGACAAATTTACATTGCTGTAGAACAGTTTCTGGCAGGTTTTTGTAGTTTGGATCAGGCTTTTTATGGTTTCATGAATAAGAAAAACCTTAAAATCAAAGTAAGATGTCTGTTATTAATTTTCCTATTCAACAATTTTAATGAGGGAATATATGTTTTTCTTTCAATAATTGGTCTGTTTAGTCTTTGTGTTGTGTAAGTACACTCCAAAATCTTGGGTGTTTGGCATAACTAAAATGGCTTACACAAGGTATGACTTGGACTCCATTTTCTCTTAGGCTCTGCTTCTGTTTCTGAGGTGACCCATGACTACTGGTGGGTAAACAAGGGAGGGGCAGCTTGCCTCCAGGAATAATGTGGTTGAAAGTATATTAACTAGTATGTAGAAAGGTGCTTACACGGGGAACTTGCCTGACAATGTCCTTAGTGATTTACAGAATACAGTCAATCAGAGGAACTTACTTTAGCTAGCCAATCAAATTTTTTTTTTACTGTTAGTTCCGACATTTTCACATTTAAGCCCTGCACGACTTCTGACTGGGGGAGCACTTTGTAACTGCCTGGTTGCCCTGTGCTTCTCTGACTCAGTCTATCCCTCAATAAAACTCTTTTGTTTTTACTTTAAGCAGACTCTGTGATTTTTCTTTATGAGTGTATTTCCATTATAGCAATTTAAGGGTTTTACATCTGCTTTCATTTTTCTAGTGGTTATTTCTAAGTTGCAAGTTCATATAACCCTTATTTCTCTATATCTTTTTAGCATTTATCAATCCATAATACTTAATAACAATGAAACAATTCTTGGTTCTTTCTTTATTGCTTTTATAACTTTAAATAATTATTGTAGAAATATTACCAGATTTAAACATGATCTATATATGTCCTACTGTGAAAGATGAGGAAATTACATTCATTTGTACCTTTTCTTTCTATCTCCTGTCTTAGTTTTCATATTATTACTTTTACCTAGTAATGGTCTCTAATATTTTCATTCTTTCACTTCTACTATAGCTTTATTTCCCCTGACATCTGTCCTAGTGAAAACACTAGACTGACACACCCCTAGAAATTAAAACATGAGTTTGAGTGAAGGAAAAAAACAATTAAAATCATTCCATGAAATGGAGAGACACATGGGCACTCAAACAAGAGGACTTGCTTGCAGAGAGAGCAGTGTGGTATTTATCAGGCAGAGCAAACAAAGGCAAAATGGTTTCACATCAAGGGGATGCAGGGGAAGGAAGGAAAATTTACAAGGGATTGTCAAGTTACAAACTTTCCTAACATTAACTTCTAGCCTAATATAAATCTCTTATTTCCTGATACAAGTTGACTAAAGCAGCAGTGTAAACATTCCTAATGTGGGAGTTTAGTGATTGATTGTAGGCTAGGTTAACTCTAGGTGGGGTTCTTTAAATGTAAAAGTCAACCATTTTGTTAGGAAAGGGATTTGATCAGTTCCAACTTGAAGCCTTTTGAAATGTAAACATTGCCCATCCGGCTAAGAGGGAGTGAGTTAGGGCCTAAGGATTTACTGAAAGCCATTAAAATAACAAGATTATTTACATAAGCTAAGGCCCAGATGCCTGGATCTCTACACCCTTTGTGTCACAAGCAATTAAGATTTTCACAGGAAGCCAACTTGTCTTTTGTAGAAGGCAGAGGCAGGCTTCAAAACTATTTGTAGCTTAATTTAAAATAGAATATCAATTTAAGCCTTGGATTAACCATTTCAATCATGCCAAGCAGCCCCAGCTTTAAGGTTTGCTTATTCACAATTAATAAACATACTAAAGATCAAACTCATAAAAACACCTAAATATATTTATTAAGTTTCCTGGAGGGTTTTTTTTCCTCAACTCATTTTCCTTACTTGATTTGGAACGTTTCCTTCAAGCTTGGCCTCCTCATTTGCCTGCCTGTGTCCCTTCCTCAGGAAGGTCTTGCCCTGCTGTTTTTTTTACTACAACCCACCAGTGGATCCCATGCTCAGTGTCTTTAATACCCCCATGAGAAGAGGTTGAATCTAGTCTCAGCCATCCTGTGAGCTCAGATTCTGGTCCTGGTGTGCCCTTGGGTCTGGCTCTGCCTTTGGCTTCCCCTTCATAGCCCACTGTACCTCCAGTTTGTTGTGGGAGCTGCCTCCCTCACCTGCACCTTTGAGATGACCTAGAAAAACAGTCCTGCACCACCTACAGACCATGTTGTGGTCCTCGTTTCCCTGCCATGCCCACCCTAGACAGATTCTAAGGGGACTGAGCTGTATGCTCTGCCCAGAGGACCATGTAAAGCTAGCAAGGAAGGTGGGCAAGACAACCTCTACTCGATCTGAGATTGAGCCGAATGAAGGAGGCCCACATTTATACATAACACTGTGGGTGTGCCAGGAGGCTATGGCAAGGGCAGTGCTAAGGGACTGTTGAAGGCTATGGTAATCCAGTGGTTTAGTGACTTTTCCAAGCTATTTTTGCAAAGACTGAATTCCTTGATGTGTGAGATCGCTGAAGTCTGTTCTTTTAGCTTGTGTTGAGTTAGTGCTGTAACACAGATTTTCTTGAATTACTAGGTGAAAAGGAAAAAGAAAAGGGAGAAAAAAGAAAGAAAAGCAATAGGCAGGCAGGCAAACAAACAAAAAGTCACCTCTTGTCAGGTTTTCAGATTAGCTCTATGCTGGGGCCCTCCTTCAACACTCAGCCAGGATTACGGTGGGCCTAGAGATCAGCCTGAGGTAGAAGCTTTGGATTTCCTCAGGTCTTTTCTGGGCATGCTTCTTGCCCTGGGCACACAAGTGCCTCTCCAAATTATACACTGCACCTTTGAACACCCCAGTTTCCCAAAGAAATTCTTTCCCATGCTTTTTGAACTTGGCCCTAAGCTTTCCACGGTAGTCTCAATTGCCTTTTTTCACCTTGGGCCAATGTCTTCTCAGTTTGCCTTACAGTGCCTCAGGTCATGCCCGCCACTCCTCTGCCCTGAGGGACCTCTGAGAGGGACGAAACACAGACGAGCATTTTGCGTCAGTACTTTAGGTAGCCACTGGACTGGTTTGAACAGACAAACAGAACAATGTGTGAAGAAGGTGTGCTGCTTTCACTCCAGAACCAGGGACCAGGCTACCAAGTTGGAAACGCAGCTGCAGCTTCAAGCTGGCTTCCAGGGGTGGGGCATGAGCCAGTATCGAAAAGCCACAAAGCTTTCCTACCATTTTGACAAGTTTTGCTTGGTTTCCATGAACCCCTAACTGCTCACCAGCGTTCTGATAAGGCTAGTTCTGACAGTTTCTGCTTGTTTTGATGTATCTGTGGGAGGATAGCAGTGTGGGACTTGTTATTCTGTTATCTTGGTGACATCATTCCCCGCACTTTCTGAGTATGCTGTTATCATTTTCCTAGCAGAAGACAGTCCTGAGAAAATGGACACTTGGATCATACAGTCCTCATTCTTTAACCTTTGACTGGACGCGACCTATTATCAGAGGTGCTGATAGCCGTCTCCCAAATTTCACTCATGTGAATTCTGTGTTCCTGTTGATTGCTGGCTCTATCTAGGCAATTGACATGCAGTTACTAATCTAGATTATTAGCAGGCATCTGGAAATGTCATAATTCCATTTTTAAAGTTTCATTCTTTTGGAAAAGTTCCAGTTCCTCGCCTATTCTGTGTGACAATAGTTTCCTTATCAGTTTTTGGATGCAGTGGCCTGCAGTGGGCACTGTAACAGGAAACTGTTACTCTTGCTACCAAAAATAAATGCATGAATGAATTGTTCCACTAGAGTGGGTTAAGCATAAAATAAAAAGTTCAATATTTCTTTGGAAGTTACCTCAACTGTTTATAAATTTGCTAGATGCACTGCAATGCTAGTTTGCAGCATGATTTAACATGTGTCTAAAAGATTGATGAGACATCATTACAAAAAACCAGTAGAATTGTGAAATCTGTTGTCACAATGTTTTGACGTGAGAAGTTCTGAAGGAACACTGCAAAGATACATGCCTCATGGTAAAAACAAACAGATTTGCTAAGTATAGTTCCTCGGGATCTCAAAAAAGCTCCTGAGTAACAGGAGAATGAATAGCTTAATCAGAGCTTTATTTTGGAAGAAAAAATTGGCCATGATTGAATTGCTACAATCATAATTGGGCTTGGGATTTGAATAGTAAAGTGTTTTTCAAGTAAATTATACCACTACTTCCTGCTAGCCGTCAGCACTAGCTGCCTGCCCCACCCCACATGACTTCACTTATTCCTGTACAGAAGTTGCAATGCTTGTCTACAGTTTTGTTTTTTTTATGTTGAGATGATTTAATTGACAGCTTTCTGTTTTTTCCTTAAATTTTTATTACCTGAAAATCACCTGTTCTTCAATCCTGTCCTTAAAAAACAAACACATTTTTGACTGATGCTTAAAGTTTTGACCAAATAATAATAATAATAATAATGGGAAGGCAAGCACAGAATGAGTGTGACTTGGTCCTGGGTTAAATCTCAGTACCTGTCATTACTGTGCCTCCTCACTGCACTCACCCCCCACCTTGGGTGGTGGTCACAATTAAATGAAAATATTCCGCAAGATGCCCCACACAACACCCGTGCCACAGGTGGGGTGAAATTCTGGTCTAGAGGCTCACTGCAAACTGCTTATGGAGCCAGCCTTCTGTGTTTTCACTTTGCAGATTCCTGGGTGGAGCTCGTCTGAGGAAGAGAACGCATCTCTAGCGACCAGGTCATCCTTGAGAAAGCTCATAAAGCACAGCACCCCTGAAGAGAACGTCCTGAGCCACAGCATGAAGCCCCTAGAAGAGATTTCCTCCCTGACTGATGGGGGGCCTGTGGGGGTGTCCCCAATGCCTACATGCTCCTTCCAGGACCTCTCATCCCACCTGACAGGGCTGAGCTTCAAGGCTGACTTTGGGCAGAGGAGGCTGTCCACTGTCTCGGCCTCCAAGGAGTCCAGTGGCCCCTTAGGGTCCGACTGGGGCCTATTGGCTCCTGAGGAAAAACCACCCACCTCCACATCAGCCACACAGCAGAAGAGAGTGTCTCACCATGCACGGAGCGGGCCAAGAGCTGTAGGGTGGCCTGGGATTCCCGACACCAACAAGGCTGGGAGGAATAGAAGGGACCCGAAGAAGAGAGCGGCTGCGGTAAGCCTTGCTCCCCAACCCCTGGACCCTGGGTCAGGGACTAAGGCATGCCTGGAGCTGCCATTAACAACGGGGAGAGCAGACACTGGGAGGGGCTTGCTGTATGAGAGATTCACCCTTCCGCTGACCTGGGCTTGTGCAGATAAGGACAGAGGGAAAGGTCAGACAGCTTGTTAGGGTCACTCAGGACTCAGACACAGACTGTCCAGCTCAAGCCTGCTGTCCTCCTTTCTGGCATTTATCCCAAGAAAATTCTCTAACCTGAGGCATCCCTTTAATCCCTCTGTTCTCAGATGGGATGTGAGGTTCCAAGAACGAGCCTATTCTCTGTAAATCTGCAGTGAGTCTGGCTGCCCCGGCATCAAACTTAGGCCGACAGGAATCCAAAAGCCAGCTCTGTCCATCTTTGAGGCCTTAGCAGAAATGTTGAGATGACAGGAAAGGCCCATTAAATAATAGAAATTTACCTTTTTTAAAAGAAATCTGCCCCCCCTCTCCCCGTGGCTGTGTCTCCTGGTGGCTTCTTTCATTCTGTTCTGAAACCTCGAGAAGAGGAAGGTTGTTAAATATTCTTGGCGCAGTCCTTGATTTCTGAGGCCCTCACTGAGAGGGACTCCTCTCCCCATCTCTGGAGCCCCTTCCTCAGCATAGGCCTTTGGGATAGCGATGCCCCCTCACTATAGTCAGGGTCTCCCAACCCCCCATGGCCAGTGAACTGACAGAACAGAGGACTGTCTGCACCTTTTAATGGGAAGAGATGCTTCTCTTGCACAGTTCTCAGGGTTACATGAGAGGACAAGTGTACCATCTATACCACAGTGCCTGGTAGCTGGCACAAACTCACCTGTTGAAGCTGAGGGGAAAAAGAAGCCCCTCTGTTGGGTGCAGGGGAGATCCATGGGACGTGCTGGGTGGCGGAAGCTGGGCTGGTCTGACCTGCCTCCAGTCTCTCTGGCCCACTGCTCTGCAGGGAAACCTCAGACCATGTGGTGTGTGTCCTCCCACCTCGGCGCTAATGGGCTGAGTGTGCAGTCACCATCTGTTTGCTTTGTACCATTGAACCATGTAACCCCACCACAGATGGAAAAATTCCCTACAATCCTGACACTTTAACAAGGTGCTATTCCTTTAACATATGCTCTTCAATCTTTGCCTACAGATGCCTTGCTCCATTGTACTAAGGATAAAGTGTAGGGATAGGTATATAAGTACATAGAAAACTTTTTTTTTTCTTATCTACATAGCGTCCTGTGGATTCCATCCTCCAGCATCAAATGGCTCTGGCTGACCCTAAGGGTAACTATCAGTTGGAAAGTTCCTTGCCTGCCTCCTGGATCCCTGTGTTGGTCTATTCTTTCATTTTGATAGGTCCCACCTTCTAGTCCTGGTTGGTACAAATGGTTAAGCACATGGCTACTAACTGAAAGGTTGGCAGTTCAAACCCCTCCAGAGGTGCCTTGGAAGAAAGGCCTGGTGATCTGCTTCTGAAAGGTCACAGTCTTGAAAGCCCTATGGAGCAGTTCTCTGCACATATGGGATTGCCATGAGTCTAGTAGCATCTTCTAGTAGCTTCCTGAGAAGGGGCACCTTTCTGGAGACTTTTGCTTTGTCTTCTTTCCTTTTCACATTGATGGTCGGCTGCTAACCAAAAGATCAGTTCAAATCCACAGTCTCTCCTTGGAAACCCTATGGGGCAGTTCTACTCTGTCCTATAGAGTTGCTATGAGTAGGAATCAATTTGACAGCAGTGGGGTTCACATTGATGGTAGTTTGGAGAACTTTCCTTGGAAGTCTGAAGGTATTGTGCCACCATCTTGCTCCTTTTGTATGACTGACTTTCCCCACACCCCCACCCTACCCCCAGCTCTCACAGGACCCCCTTTTGTTCTTGGTGTTGCTGAGTTTCACGATATTTCACGGGATAGTCTGTGCTGGGCACTCCATGGCCCTGTCACTTCTGGGCAGTTTTCATGCACTATTTCTTCATTTTTTTAGTCTCCACTTCCTCTATTCTATCTGTAATTCTCGGTGTTTGGGTGTTACACACCCTGGATTGATTTTCTTTTATGCTACCTATCTTGCCTTTTTACTCTACTTTTTAGGAGAGTTGCCATGTTTTAAGGAGCCCTAGTGGCACAGTGGTTAAAGCGCTCAGCTGCAAACTGAAAGGTCAGTGGTTCGAACCTACCAGTCACTCCACAGGAGAGAGAGATGGCAGTCTGCTTCCATAAAGATTTACAGCCTTGGAAACCCTATGGGGCAGTTCTACTCTGTCCTACAGGGTTGTTATGAGTTGGAATTGACTTGATGGCAGTGCATTTGGGTTTGGCTCTGTTTTATCTTCCAAGGTTCTGCATGATAATTTTATCTTCTCTCCTATTCTCAGAAAGTTCCTTGTTGTAGCTCTTTTTCCTTGTCATTGCTCACCCCTCCAGAGGGATAGGCCATAGAGTGGATGTTTCTGACACTATATCCTGTGTCCTCTGCTCTCATGTCTGGCTGCCCTTTCATATGAAGAACAGAGCATTACACTGCTACTCAGAAGCTCCGCACGCCATTGACTAGGGGGCCACGCCGCAGTGGGTAAGCTGATGAGCTGCCTTTTCACATCTGAGACCCACCTGTGCTGGTAGGTCTTCTCTTGCTGGTCAGTTCCCTCAGATGACTTTTCCCACCTCCTCCTGGCAGAGGGATAAGCCTGGCAGGAGAGTTCTGAGAGCTGAAGATGAGAAGGGACCTGCAGTTCTCCCTGTTGGGTATACATTTTCACGAACCCTCCAATTTCTAGTGTAGCACCTCACCTACCCCTAGCTGTGCCTGGTGTCCCCAAGACAGAGCAGTGCTGCTCCTGGCTCATGTGGCAGCTCTATGCACATTGGGACAATTGCCTCTTCATCAAGGTACGTTACAGCCACCTGCCAGCCAGTGGCTTTGACAAATGTACAAATCTTTGATGGTCGTGGTGGGAATGGTGTCCCCTGCATAGCCTGCATGACTAAGCAGTGGCCCAGCATTCCCTGAAGCTTGACCTCTGACCCCTGCTGACACTGGGGTGGGCAGCAGCCACCTCTGTAGGGAGGAGAGCCAGAATGGGCTGCCCCCTTACAGACACTCGCCCATCCTGCAGTCTCCAGCCTGCCTTGCAGGGGTGCCTGGAGCTTGTGACTCCTCTGGCAAGTTGCTCTTGGCCCCCCTCTGACCAGGATCAGGTTTTCAGCACTTGCAGATCTGCTGAATCAGGTGCTGCTCACCTATTCCCATTCTACCCTACACTGTTGACACCACTCCTCCTCCCTGCCCTGTGAGGTGTCTTCTATTTTTATACTCTGCAGTGGTGTTTGGGATGTGCATCGGCCAATGGTGGACCCACCCTGCCTGAGCAGCTTACTCCAGCCACCTTTCCCCTATCCTTCCTCCAATCTCATCCTCGCTGGTCCACCGCAGCGCTACAACCCAAGCGGTCTCCCAAGCACCCGAAATCCCTCCAGGGCTCCCTGGGTCCTACAGAGCATTTGACTTGTGATGTTGTTTAAGCAGCAGGAGTGGCCCCTCCCCTGCCTCCCCTGAGCAGTCTGGGGAGCCCCTTGGTTTTTTGTGCTGCAGCTGCCCTACAGTGGGCCTCTCTGGCAGAGCTGGGCTCTGGAGGACAGTCTGGAAATCACTTGCTAGAACTCTGCAGACGTGTCCACAGGCCCCTGACATTCCTCCTCAGTGCACCTTGTTCCTGTCCCCTCCACTCCCTCAGATCACCTTCTCTCAATGCCCTTGTCATTGAGCATGGCCCTCTGGTCTAGCCCTTTTCGCACTCATTTTACACACTCGGCTGTCTGGCTCCTGCACAAGACTCAGCTCTCTGGGCATATGCCGACTCAGGTTTGGGGTCACGGTGCCTAGAGGTGCAGTGCATGGGGCTTGTAAGGCTGACATAATCCAAGGTCTGTGGGGTGGGGTGGTGGGGTGAATTTTCTCCTCCCAAGCAAGCTGGACATTGGAAGAGCTGGTCTCTAATAAAGACACATGTTCCTATGGGGTAGACTCTATTCTCAGAAGTGCCTTTCCTTTCAACAGATGGAGAGAGTGAGGCAGTGGGAAGCCCGCCTGCTTCAGAACATTGAGGAAGCTGTCCAGTATGAACTAACCATCGACCCCGAATGAGCGCTTCCCCACAATAAAGTTCATTTGCTCAGAAATACTGTTGTCTCGGCCTGACTCAACCTCCAGTGAACACCAGGTCCTCTCAGGGCTCTTCGGGGTCAGCCTCCACAAGGCCCATTCACTGCCACTCTTAGGTCAGGGGTTGGGTAGGGGAGGAACTGGTCAAAGGAAGTCTTGCAAAGACTTTGCTACTCAGGGTGTAAATGTGGGTCTCATAGGTGCCCACTGAGGCAGAGAGGAGAAAGCTGAAAGTTAAAAGAAGACAGGATTTTGCATGTTCTATAATTTGAAGGGGAGCCCTGGTGGTGCAGTGGTTAAGAGCTTGGCTGCTAACCAAAAGGTAAGCTGTGTTAATCTACCAGCCATTCCTTGGAAATCCCTATGGGGCAGTTCTACTCTGTCCAGTAGGGTCCCTATGAGTTGGAATCGACTTGATGGCAACAGTTTTGTTTTTTAATAATTTGAAGGAAACAACACTGGGTGGTTTGAGCCCTGCATCCTCTACTGCCTTGTGCACGTCACTTTGCTTGTCTCAGCCTCAGTTTCTTTATCTAAGAAACAAAGACCACACAGCTTATCAGAGATGTAAGGAACACAGAGCAAAATCTGTGAAACAGAGGCATGCTGTCCAGTCTGGAAGGGTGTGGGATTGTCATGTGCCTTGAGCAGTTCCAGGCTCATGTTCAATAAACCTTCAGAAACTCGGGACTAAATGGGAGGCTGTTGAGTTAAACCACACACACACACTACACACCACATACCACACACACCACGCACTACACATCACACACCACACACACACCACGCACTACACATCACACACATCACACACCACACACTACACACACAACACACACCCCTACCCTCAGGTGAGTTTAGGCCAAATGTTGAGGTCATGTGCCAAGGTCATGGTAAAGAATGGGTAGAGGAGGGGGTGAAAGGAGAAGTGTGGGATGAAGTGCCAGGTTGTGATTTTCTATCCTGTGGTGGGGCCATTAATCTAGGCCTTCCTGGACCATCTGCTGAAGTCTGGCCTGAAGTTTCCCTGAGGAAACACAAAATGGTGGTCCACGGTTAGGACGGCTGAGAGAGAAGTGTTGTGCTCATCAATTTATTTGCTTTTATCTTATGAGGAAGAAGAAACAGGAGCTCCAGGTTAGCATAGAAAACCAGCATTAAACCTTCCAAGTCCAGATGTCTCAGAGTTATCCTTTTTATACATACGTATGGTGACTAAATACAGAGCTAGATTTTATTCTTGTAAAAACTTTTATCCTTTAAACAAAAGAATTTTTCTAAAAACAAAATTTTTTTTTACTACTTCTACTTCTTTCTATACTTGCCTCCATGGTCCTCCCTACTTGGTCTGCAATTGTTGTTGGTAAGTGTCGTCGAGTCAATTCCTACCCATGGTGACCCAATGTGTTAGAGGGTAGAACTGCCCCCTAGTTTCTTTTGGCTGTAGTCTTCACAGAAGCAGATGTATTTGGTCTTTCTCCCTCAGAGCCACTGGGTAGGTTCGAACCGCCAACCTTTAGGTTAGTAGCCGTGCACTTAACCGTTGCACCACCAGAGCTCCTTAGTCTGTAATTAGGGGCCTGCCTTTTTAAAGGGTGCTGATAAAAGTTTATTTCTAGAGCTGAATCAAAAAAAGGAGAGCCCCTAAACAAAATTTCAAGATAAATTTAAAAAATAGGAACTAATAGATTATAAGTGTACATAAGGTCTACGACAGTCTTTTTTCAAAAGACAGGTGGAAATGTTCACACTCGTTACAAGCAGATTTAACTCAATCAAAATTAGATAAACATGGGACCACATTCAGCTTGGCCTCCCAAGGCTCCCATTTCCGCCCTTCCCCTAACCCTAATGAGCATGCCCTCTCACTATTTTGCACATTTTCTGCACCAATTCTACAGTAGTGTTCACATCCAGGGACCCAGCTATATGGGAATGAACTGTCATCTCTGAATAACTACCATGCATATTTATAAGGTACAGTGTATAGTTTCAAAACAATTACTATTTTTACTCTCAAGTTGCAGGGTGAGTAGAAAGTATTCCAGATTGAGGATCTAATTCTCCTTGGATGAGCCCACATTTGTCTAGAATTTTCCATCAGCAAAATGTGCTCATCATTGTGCAGCTAATGCTTAGTGACTGGACCCAGGAAGAGATTTCTGAGATCACTCAAGAGGAATCCAGTTAAAGGATGGGGCTGCAATTCTGGGGATAGTTGCTTCAAATGTCATCTTTTGATGTTTTATATGTGGGGTAAGAACGTATTCACTGTGGTAGGAATTTATTACTTAGATTTATAGGTTTTATGAGCTATCCTCCTTTATAAAGTGACTATTCAAGTTATTCACATTTTTTATTTTTATAACAATTATTGAATCTTTTTTACAGATTATAAAAACAGTAAAAGTTTACTGAGTTTTCAAATTAGAAAGCACAGAAGTACAAAGAAGTAGAAATATTGCCTATAATTGCATAACTTAGACATAATTACTTCAGAGTAGCTCCTTCCAATCTTTATTTAAAAAAAAAAAAAATTTCATGAGAACTATTTCCAAAGTCTGTGTTTGATGCAAAGTGATTCAGACATGAGGTCAAGCGAATGCTACCTTCATCTTCTTTTGCAAAGAATGAACTTCAGATTCAGAATGAGTACAGGCAGGAAGAAAAATAACATAGAGGCTTAGGGAAAACTTGTTTTTGAATGATTGGAAATTATAGGTACTCAGAATAAATTTTGTGCATAAGAGACTTTCCTAGATATCTATGTTGCATTTTCTCTCCTGTGAATTAACAAAATTGGATTATTATGTATTTATACAATTGGAGTATATGCAATTAACCATAGGCACTCTAGCTAAGGTGCTTAAAACACAGTTCTCTTGGCTATTTCAAAGTACAACTGTGTAAAGTTGAGCATGTCTGGCTACGTGAAGATGCCCACAGGAAAGCAGGCTGAAGAAGGACCAGATCCTGTCTGCTGCCTTGATGCATTATTGGAAGAAATCCCATTTATCTCCTCCAACACCCCCTATGTCCTCAGGAGGAGAGGGGACCAATGAAAAGATGGACACATGAGCTGGGACATTCCCAGACAGAGGTACATGGTATACCATGGGTGCTGCTAGCTCCAGTTAGAGACACATAATGAGAAACTGCAAGATTGCTAAATTCATGGTCATCTTTTCAGGGAAATAAGAAATCCATAAACAATAACCCTGGGATTGATGCCAAAATTGCTCATTTGGAGATAAGCATGGATGTAATTTGTACTATTATTTGGAATGTGAAGAATTTCCTTAACTGGTCTGTCATACACTGAATCGTGTTCCCCCAAAATATGTGTCAACTTGTCGAGGCCATGATTTCCAGTATTGTGTGGTTGCCCACCATTTCGTGATCTGATGTGATTGTCTTATGTGTTACAAATCCTAATCTCTGTGACGTTAATGAGGCAGGATTAAAGGCAATTATGTTAATGAGGCAGGACTCAATCTACAGGATTAGGTTGTATCTTGAGTCAATCTCCTTTGAGATATAAAAGAGAGAATCAGGCAGAGAGGAGAAGGACCTCTTATCACTAAGAATGAAGAACCAGGAGCGGGGAGCACATCTGTTGGACCTGGAGTCCCTGCACTGAGAAACTCCCAGACAAGGAGAAGATTGCTGACAATGACCTTCCCCCAGAGCCAACAGAGAAAGCCTTCCCTGGGAGCTGGCACCCTGAATTCAGACTTGTAGCCTCCTAGACTGTGAGAGAATAAATTTCCCTTTGTTAAAGCCATCCACTTGTGGTATTTCTGTTACAGCTGCATTAGACAACGAACACATCATTATATATGTAAGCCCATATATTTTTGGAAAAACACAGTTTTAAAACTTGAGGAAAAGAAATGCATTCTTCTTCTTGATGCAGTCTCTATTCAACTCAAATGCCCATAAACTCTAAGAAATCATTCTCACTAATTTTACATAAATCATGCTTTTTTCCCAAATATATGCATGTATATATATATATATATATATATATATATATATATATATATATAGCATACAGCTTCTGTATTTTATGTTCACAAAGCCAGAGTGTTTCCCTGGTTCCTAAGCACACCTTAGAGATCCAGTGTGCAAGGACCGCTTGCCATTAAACTACATTGCTCTGGAACGAATTCCACAAACTTAGTGACTCAAAACAATATGCATTTATGAGCTCACAGTGCTGTGGGCCAGAAGTGGGACAGGGCTGGCTGGCTTTTCTGCTTAGGGTCTCACAAGGCCAAGGCCAATGTGTTGGCCAGACTGGGCTCATATCTGGAGAATCTGGGCAAGAATCCACTACCAAGCTCATTCAGGTTGTTGGCAGAATCCAGTTGTAGGACTGAGGGCCCTGTTTCTTTGCTGGCTGTCAGCTGCGGGTGGGTGTCAGCTTCTAGAAGCTATCAGCTTTCCTCACTGTATGGCCTCCCTCCATCCTCAAGCCATCAGTGGCGTGTCAAAACCTTCTCATTCTTCCAAACTCTTTGACTTCTCCTTCTGCCACCAGCCAGAGAAAGTTCTCTGCTTTTAAGTGTTCACGTGATTAGGCCTACCCGGATAATGCCCCGGCCCCCCTTTTTAAAGTCAAGTATGTCATATAACGTAACTCCTATGGGAGTGATATCTCATCACTTTCACATTCTCTTGAGATTAAGGGAGCATGTAATCTTGGGGGGCGTTTTTAGTATTTTGTCCACCACAGTTTCCAATTTTTCATTATTATAAATAACACTGTGATAATTACCTCTGTACAAAAAGCTTTGTTTCCATGTCTACTAATTTTGTCAGAATCCTAGATGTTGTTTCCTGGGTTAAAAGATAATGACATTTTATGGCTTTTGTTATATGTTACCAAATGTGATATGAATTTCTATGAGCAGGGTAGTAGTGTGATCTCACCATAGCTTTGCTATTATAATTTCTTTTTAAAAGATATTTACCAAATTGAAAGGTGAAAATGCTATGTCATTGTTTATTTTATGAATTTTGTTTTTTCATCATTTTTTTTCTTTCATCAACTGTGCCTTTTCTGTTTTGTCTAAAAACACATCACCAAATCCAACGCCCCTTATATTTTCTCTTATGTTATCTTCTAGAAGCTTTATAGTTTTGCAATTTACATTTAGGTCTGTGATCCACTTTGAGTTTAACTTCTGTGAAAGATGTAAGGTCAGTGTCTAGATTCTTTTCTTTTGCATGTGAATGTCCAATTATTCCAGCACCATTTTGTTGAAAAGGCTATCATTTCTCCATTGACTTGTCTTTGTTCCTTTCTCAAAATTCAGTTGTATATATTTGTGTGGGTCTATTTCTGGGCTCCCTATTCTGTCTTATTGATCTATTGTCTCTTCTTCCACAATACCACACTATCTTGATCACTGTAGTTTTATAGTAAGTCTTGAAGTCGGGTAGTGTCAATCCTCCAATTCTGTTCTCCAGTATTGCATTGGCTGTTTCTGGGCTTTTATCTTCTCACATAAATTTTAGAATCAGTTTGTAGACATCCAAAAAAGAACTTGCTGGCATTTTGAAGGAGATTGCATTGAATCTATAGATGAAGGTTGGAAGAACTCACTTGTAAGTAATATTGAGTCTTCCTAGCTATGAAAAATCTGTTTATTTAGATCTTGTTTACTTTCAGGAGCATTGTAAAGTTTTCCTCACATAGACCTTATACATATTTTGTTAGATGTATACCGATTTCTTTTTTTGCTACTAAGTAGTCAGGGTTCTCTCTAGCTAACCCTGCTTGCTGTCCCAGTTGTGCATAATAGTCTGAGGAGGCTGAGAACATCCACCTCTGAAGTTAAATTGTGTGGTGGATAACAAATCCCACGCCACATGCCAGCTGTATCCTGTGGAAATCTCAGCTTCCCTTTCTTGTTCAATTTAGAGTGCAGAAGCTCCATGCAACCTTTCTCTCTCCCATCCCCAGCCATCTGGGGCTGTGTCAGTAAGTACCAGCAGCAAGCTGGGAATCTATATGACTCCTTCTGCTCAAGACCGGCCAGCTCCCCCTGCTCCTTTGGATCTGATAATTTTCTGGAACAGCTCACAGAGCTCATGAGAGACATCATACTTGTGATTAAAAAAACCTTGAATATAACAAAAAAGGATACAAGTGAAGAGATACATAGGACAAGGTCTAGGAGGGATCTCAGCACAGAGCTTTCATGTCTCCCCAGGGGACACGTATACCCTCCAAGAGCAGATGTTTGCTCTCTCCAACCTGGAAGCTCCCTGAGTCTTGTCTTCCAAAGCCTTTATTGGCCATACCATGTAGCCATATTAAATTTCTCATGCTTCAAGAGGATTGGTCAGCATCAGGCCCCCAAGTGAACCTCTGTCTTCAGGGCTCTCAGGAACCCAGAACAAAAGGCCAGATTGCTTCTCCACCTCACAGGTGCTATGTAAATGGTGTTGTGTTTTTAATTTCAAATTCCAATTGTTCATTGCTGGTATATAAGAAAGCAATTGACTTTACTGTATATTAGTCTTGTAGCCTGCAAATTTGCTATAATCGTTTATTAGTTCCAAGAGTTTTTTCTCTGGGATTTTCCACAAAGGCAATCGTGTCATCTGCTAACAAAGACACATTTATTTCTTCCTTCCCAATTTGTACGCTTTTTATTTCCTTTTCTTGTCTAATTGCATTAGGACTTACAATACAATGTTGAATAGAAGCGGTGAGAAGGAACATGTTGTCTTGCTCCCAATCATAGGGAGAAAACATCTAGTTTCTCACCATTAAGTATGATATTAGCTGTACGTTTTTGTAGATATTCTTTATCAAGTTGAAGAAATTCCCCTTTATTCCTGGTTTGCTGACAATTTTTATCATGAATGCTTGTTGGATTTTGTCAAATGTTATTTCTGCATCTACTGATATGATCATATAGTTTTTCTTCTTTAGCCTGGTGATGTAATAAATTTCATTAATTGATTTTCAAATGTTGAAATGGCATTGCACATATGGAATAAATCCCACTTGGTCATAGTGTATAATTCTTTTTATACATTGTTGGATTCAATTTTCTAATATTTTGTTGAAGATTTTTGCATTTATGTTCATGAAATATATTGGTCTGTAATTTCCCTTTATTGTAATGTTTTTGTCTGGTTCTAGTATTGGGGTAATATTGGCCTAATGGAAAGATCTAGGACAATTTCTTGTTTTTTTTAATTGTACTTTAGGTGAAGGTTTACAAAGCAAATATTTTCTCATTAGACAGTCACTACACATGTTGTTTTATAACATTGGTTAACAACCCCATGACATGTCAACATACTCCTTCTCGGCCTCGGAGGAACTTTTCTTTCTTTTTTAGTGAAAATATACATAGCCAAAGAGACACCATTTCAAAAATTTCTACATGTACAATTCAGTTACATTGATTACGTTCTTCTAGTTGTGCTGCTATTCTCACTTTAGATGAAGGTTTACAGAACAAAGTAGTTTCTCATTAAACAGTACACATATTGCCCTATGACAATGGTTAACAACCCCACTACATGTCAGCACTGTCCTTTCTCAACCTTGGGCTCCCTATCACCACAGATTTCCTGTCCTCTTCTGCCTTCTAGTCCTTGTCCCTGGACTGCTGTGCCTCATGAGTCCTGTTTTGTTTTATGGGCTGTCCAATCCCCGGCTGAAAGGTGAACCTCGGGAGTGACTACACCACTGAGTTAAAAGGGTGTCGGAGGGCCACACTCTTGGGGTTTCTCCAGACTCTTTCAGGCCAGTAAATCTGGTCTTTTTTTTGTGAGTTACAATTTTGTTCTACATCCTTCTCCAGCTCTGTCCAGAACCCTCTATTGTGATCCCCGTCAGAGCAGTCAGTGGTGGTAGCCGGGCACCATCTAGCTGTACTGGACTCAGTCTGGTGGAGGCCTCGGTAGCTGTGGTCCACTAGTCCTTCAGACTAATCTTTTCCTTGTATCCTGTTCTCTTCATTCTCCCTTGCTCCTGAAGGGGTGAGACCAGCGGAGTATCTTAGATGGCAGCTCACAGGCTTCTAACACCGCAGGCGCTACTGACCAAGGTAGAATGTAGAACAATGTCTTTATAAACTGTGTTATGCCAATTGAGCTAGATGTTTGCCAAGATCATGGTTCCTACAGCCCTCCGCCCAGCAATTCAGACCTATGGTCTATGGAGCTTCCATGACCTTTTCTTGTACAAGTTGTGCTGGCTTCCCCAGTATTGTGTACTGTCTTAGCCTTCACCAAAGTTACCACTTATCTGTTGTCTATTTAGTATTTCCCCCCAACCCAAACCTTGTAACCAACAAAGATTGTTACTTTTTGTGTGTAAACTTTTTCATGAGTTTTTACAACAGAGGTCTCATACAATATTTGTCCTTTTGTGATTGACTTATTTCACTCAGCATAATGTCCTCCAGTTTCATCCATGTTATGAGATGCTTCACAGATTCATCATTGTTCTTTATCATTGCATAATACTCCATTGTGTGTATGTATGATAGTTTGTTTATCCATTCATCTGTTGATGGGCATCTAGGTTCTTTCCAACTTTTTGCTATTGTGAACAATGCTGCCATGAACATAGGTGTGCATATGACTATTCAGTGACAACTCTTATTTCTCTAGGATACATTCCTAGGAGTGGGATTGCTGGATCGAATGGTATGTCTATTTCTAGCTTTCTGAGGAAGCGCCATATCATTTTCCAAAATGGTTGTATCATTTTGCATTCCCACCAGCAGTGCACAAGAGTTCTGATCTCCCCGCAGCCCCTCCAACATTTGTTATTTCCAGTGTTTTTGATTCCTGCCAGTAATGCTGCGGTGAGATGGTATTTCATTGTGGTTTTAATTTGCATTTCACTAATGGCTAGTGATCGCGAGCATTTCCTCATGTGTCTGTTGGCCATTTGAATGTCTTCTTTGGTGAAGTGTCTGTTCATTTCCTTTGCCCATTTTTTAATAGGATTACTTGTCTTTTTTTTGTAGAGGTGTTGGATTTTCTTGTAGATTATGGAGATTAGACCTTTGTCTGACTTGTAATATCTAAAATTTTTTCCCCAGTCTGTAGGTTCTCTTTTTACTCTTTTGGTGAAGTCTTTGAAGAGCATAAGTATTTGATTTTTAGAAGATCCCAGTTATATAGCTTATCTTCTGGAGTTTGTGTGCTGATGGTTATGGTTTTTATCCTGTTAATGCCATGTATTAGGGCCTGTAGCATTGGTCCTATTTTTTCTTCTATGAACTTTATAGTTTTTGGCTTTATATGTAGGTCTTTGATCCATTTTGAATTAGTTTTTGTACATGGTGTGAGGTATGGGTCCTGTTTCATTTTTTTTGCAGATGGATATCCAGTTTTGCCAGCACCATTTATTAGAAAGACTGTCTTTTCCCCATTTGATGGACTTTGGGCCCTTGTCAAAGATCAGGTGACCATAGGTGGATGGATTTACATCTGGGTTCTAAATTCGGTTCCATTGGTCAATATATCTGTCGTTGTACCAGTACCAGGCAGTTTTGACTACCGTAGCTGTATAGTAGGTTCTAGAGGTCAGGTAGTGTGAGTCCTCCTACTTTATTCTTCTTCTTCAATAGTGCTTTACTTATTCAGGGCCTCTTCCCTTTCCATATAAAGTTAATGATTAGTTTTTTCATCTCTTTGAAGAATGTTGTTAGTATTTGGATCAGGATTGCATTGTATTTGTAAATTGCTTTGGGTAGAATTGTCATTTTCACAAAGTTGAGTCTACCTACCATGAGCATGGTATGTTTTTCCATTTATGCACATCCCTTTGGGTTTCTTGCAGTAGTGTTTTGTAGTTTTCTTTGTATAGGTCTTTTACATCCCTGGTTAGATTTATTCCTAAGTATTTTGCTTTTTTTTAGGGGCTATTATAAATGGTATTGTTTTCCTGATTTCCTTTTCATCGTTCTCATTATTGGTGTATAGGAATCCAACTGATTTTTGTATGTTTATCTTGTTTCCTGCTACTCTGCTGAATCTTTCTATTAGTTCCAGTAGATTTCTTGTGGAGTCTTTAGGGTTTTCTATGTATAGTATCATATCATCCGCAAACAGGGACAGTTTAACCTCTTCATTACCAATTTGGATGCCCTTTATTTCTTTTTCTTGACTTATTTCTGTAGCTAGAACTTCCAGCACAATGTTAAATAGGAGTGGTTGTAAAGGGCATCCTTGTCTTGTTCCTGTTTTCAAGGGGAGTGTTTTCAGCCTCTCTCCATTAAGAATGATGTTGGCTGTTGGTTTTGCATAGACGCCCTTTATTATATTGAGAAATTTCCCTTCTATACTTATTTTATTGAGAGTTTTTATCAGGAATGGCTGTTGGACTTTGTCAAATGCCTTTTCTGTGTCAATTGAGATGATCATGTGATTCTTTTCTTTCCTTTTATTTATGTGGTGAATTACATCGATTGATTTTCTAATGTTGAACCATCCTTGCATATCTGGTATGAATCCTACTTTGTCATGGTGTATTTTTTTTTTATGATGCTGAATTCTATTGGCTAGAATTTTGTTAAGAATTTTTGCATCTATGTTCATGAGAGATATCGCTCTGTAATTTTCTTTTTTTTGTGGTGTCTTTGCCTGGTTTTGGTATCAGGGTTATGCTAGCTTCATAGAATGAATTTAGAAATGTCACTTCCTTTTCTATGTTTTGAAATAGTTTCAGTAGTACTGGTACAAGCTCTTCTCTGAATGTTTGGTAAAATTCTCCAGTGAAGTCATCTGGTCCAGGGCTTTTTTTGTTGTTGTTGGGAGTTTTTTTTATTACCTTTTCAATCTCTTGTTATGGGTGTGTTCAGATTTTCAACATCACTTTGTTGTAGTTTGGGTAGGTAGTGTGTTTCTAGAAATTTATCCATTTCCTCTAGGTTTTCAAATTTGTTGGAGTATAGTTTTTCATAATACTCTGTAATGATGCTTTTTATTTCAGTTGGGTCTGTTGTAATGCCGCCCATTTCATTTCTTATTTGGGTTATTTGTGTCCTCTCCTGTTTTTCTTTTGTCAGTCTGTCCAATGGTTTGTCGAGTTTGTTGATTCTTTCAAAGAACCAACTTTTGGTTTTGTTGATTCTTTCTATTGTTTTTCTATTCTCTATTTCATTTATTTCTGCTCTGATCTTTATTATTTCCTTTCTTCTGGAGGCTCTGGGCTTTTTTTTTTTTTTTTTTTTTGCTGTTCTCTTTCTATTTGTTTGAATTGTGTAGTTGATGTTTTGATTTTGTCCCTTTCTCCTTTTTTGATGTGTGCATCTATTGTTATAAATTGTCCTCTGAGGACTGCCTTTGCTGTGTCCCAGAGGTTTTGGTATGATGTGTTTTCATTCTCGTTTGATTCTAGGAATTTTTTGATTCCATCTCTGATTTATTCTATTACCCAGTGGTTTGTAAGCAGGGTATTATTCAGTTTCCATGTAATTGATTTTTTTTTCCTTGCTCTTTCTGTTGTTAATTTCTTTGATGGCGTTGTGGTCAGAGAAGATACTTTGTATTATCTTAACGTTTTGGATTTGTTGAGGATTGTTCTGTGACCTAGGATGTGGTCTATTCTGGAGAATGTTCTATGTGCAGTGGAAAAGAATATGTACTTTGCAGCTGTTGGATGGAATGTTCTATATATGTCTATAAGGTCAAGTTGGCTGATCATGCCCTTTAAGTCTTCTGTATCTTTGCTGAGTTTCTTTTTACATGGTGTGTCCTTTACTGAAAGTGGTCTGTTGAAGTCTCCTACTATTATTGTGGAACTGTCAATTTCTCTTTTCAGTGCTGTTAGTGTTTGTTTTAGGTATTTTGGAGCCCTGTCATTGGGTGCATAGATGTTTATTATGATTGTCCTCATGATGATGGATCATCCCCTTAATCATTATATACTGTCCTTCTTTGTCTTTTATGGTGGATTTTGTTTTAAAGTCTATTTTATCTGAGACTAGTATTGCTACTCCTGCTCTTTTTTTGGTAGTTGTTAGCTTGATATATTTTTTTCTATCCTTTGATTTTTAACAAATTCATGTCATTGTTTCTAAGGTGTGTCTCTTGTAGACAGCATATTGATGGATCCTGTATTTTTATCTATTCTGCCACTCTCCATTTCTTTATGGGTGCATTGAGGCCGTTTACATTCAGTGTAATTATTGATAGATGTGAGTTTATTGCTGTCATTTTGTAGTGCTTTTTTTTGTGGTGCTGACGTTTTCTTTGTTTCTCTTACTCTCCTGTGCTGAATTCCTTTTGTTTGTGGACTTTTTTTCCATTTCTTTTGTTTTTGTAGGTGTTGTTTTTATTGAGACTTTATGTTTTTCCTCTTTATTTTTATGAGTAGGTTTGTTAACTTTCTTTGTGGTTAACGTGAAATTTACCCTTATTTTTCTAAGTTTGAAGCAGTCTATTATTGGAATCGCCTTCCCTTCCTCTCCATTAGAAGGTTCTACACCTATACCGTTTGTTCCCTCTTTTATTGTTCTGATATTGTTGCCAACTACAGATTAACAGATTAACTGCTCTGATTCCCTGTTGTATTTCTTTTGGTTTTGGATAGTCATTGAGAATTCATTTCCTAGATTGGTATCTGGCTAGTACGATCCTGCGTCCTAGATTCAGCCTGTGAGCTGAAATTGTTTGTTCTCAGATCAAATGACTCCCTTTAATAATTTTTGTAAGTTTGGTTTTGTTTTTACATATTCCCTTAATTTCTGTTTATCTGGAAATATCCTAATTTCATCATCATATTTGAATGAGAGTTTTGCAGGATATATTATTCTTGGCTGGCAATTTTTTTTCTTTCAAGGTTTTATATATGTCATCCCATTGACTTCTTGACTGCATGGTTTCTGCTGAATAATCCGAGCTTAGTCTTATTGTTTCTTCTCTGTGACTTTTTGTTTTTCTCAAGCCGCTCTCAGGATTCTTTGTCTTTGGTTTTGGTGAGTGTGATTATGATATGCCTTGGTGATTTTCTTTTGGGGTCTATCCTATATGGGGTTAGTTGAGCTTCTTGGATGGTCAGCTTTTCATCTTTCATGATATTGGGGAAATTTTCTGTCAGCAATTCTTCAATGATCTTCTCTGTGTTTTCTGTTTTCTTCCCCTGTTCTGGAAATCTGATCACTCACAGATTTTTGCTTTTGATTGTATCCCACATAATTCTCAGGGTTTCTTCCTTTTTCTTCATTCTTTTTTCTGAGCTTTCCTCAAACAGAGTTGTAGCCAAGTGTTTGTCTTCAATTTCACTGATCCTGTCTTCCACCTTTTCAAATCTGCTCCTCGGCCCTTCTAAGACACTGTCCATTTCTGAAATCTTGTTGTTTATCTTTTGGATTTCTAATTGTTGTTTTTGTATGATTTCTAGTTGTGAATTTATTTTGGCATTTTGTTCCTGCATTATTTTCCGGAATTCTTCCATTTTTTTTGGTCTGTATTTTCCACGAATTTGTCTGCCTTTTCCATAAATCTATTTTTTCCTCACTTTTGTCTGCTTTTTGTTTCAACTCTTGGATAATTATGAGTATTAGAGATTTGAATTCCCTATCAGGTAGTTTTATTTCCTTTTCTTCTACTGGAAAGTCACCTGGTGTCTTATTTTGGATACCTACTGGAACCATCCTGTCCTGTTTTTGTAAATGTTTTGAAATTGTCTGTTGTCTTCAGAGCATTTAGTAGTTATTTTTCTCGTTTATTGATTGTAGTTTTGTTTGTTTCATCCTTTTTTTTAGTTTGTTTTATTTGGCTATGTCTGAGCAGGCAGGCTGTGTGTTCTTTGTCGTTTGCTCGTTTGTGGGCACAATACTTTTCACCTCCTTCTCCCATTGGCAGGGTCAGTCGCTTAGATATGGTACAGCAGGGAAGATCTAGCTAAAGAGGATTTGCTGGGATGGGTTGTTTGTGGCACTTACTATGGCCACCAGGGTGGGCCGGTAATCAGTGCAGGGCAGGTTCCAGTAGGCTGTGCCTGTGCTGCTTGGTGGTGTGATGTTAAGCGCACAGTGCAGGTAGGCAGGATGGAGGGGGGAGATTGTGATGTGTGGAGCTATATGGGTATGGGAGAGAGGAGAGAGGAACAGGAGCCAAAAACATACAAACAGAGTGCTAGGGGAGCTTTCCATTGGAGTGGAGAGATGAGAGGCTATGAAATGGAGAAAAACAAAAAGGAGAAGAAAAAAATGAATAAATAAAAATTAGAAAGAAAAAAGAAAAGCAAAACTCCCAGGGATCCCACCGGTGTAGCTACGAGGTCTGGGGAAGTTGCTCCCAGGCATTGAATTACAGCCTGGCTAGAAGGCGTAGAGGTGTCACTCAGCTCCTGGTATTCAGGGGACAGGAAGAGAAGGAAGGTATAGAGAGATGAGAAACTGTGTAGTGAAGAAAGACAAAAAGGGAAAAAGAGAGAAAACAAAACAAATTAAAAAAAGAACAAGAAAAACCCTCAAAAAAAACAGAAAATAAAACACAAAAAAAGAAATGCTCTCAGGGATCCCTCTGCGCATCTGTGCAAATTGAGGGGGTAGGTCCCAAGCTATGCAGTACTGCCTGGCTAGAATGGGCTCCCAATTCGAGAAAAGAAAAAGAAAACAAACAACAATTCAAAACAAACAAGAAGCCCCAGGATCGCAGCAGCATGGCAGCACGGGTGGGGAAGCAGTTTCACAGTCTAATGGAGTTTCATAGCCTTTGAGGCAGTGTCATAGGTGGCACACAGAGCCAGGTGTTTGAGAGAAAGAATGGGGAGGTGGTGAGAGGTAAGGAAGAAATCAGAAAGAAGCGGAAAAAAGCAATATCAGCAGTGAGCAAATGGCAGTCAGGGAGTTGGCTGGTGCAGGGGAGTGGAATCCAAGCAGCCAGTGCTTCCCGGCCAAGAGAACGTGGCCGCGGGAAGCAGAGAAGGCTGAGTGGGGGTGAAGAAGGGTGGGGGGTGGGAAAGCGTATATCGCTGTCTACCGGTTGTTGTGTCTCCTGTTGGAAGCTCCGGGAAGCTTCTTTCTCATACCCCCCATACACTGGTCTCCAATAGGAGTCCAAGATGGTGGATCTGCACTGTGTTAGCTGATAGGGAACCTCTGCATAAATCTCTCCTTGCTCTCCATTCTCTGTCAGTTTCTCACTCCATTTGGTGCTTGGCTGAGTTCTTTATCTCTTCATTTGATGCTTAGGGTTTCAGGATTGCTGTTTTCTCTGTTTGGCTTAGTTTTTCGGATCTTTGCTGTGGAGGGACGGTGTAGTGCTTCTGCCTAGAGTGCCATGTTGTCTGGAAGTCCACTTTCTTGTTTTTACTTTGCATTTATTTCATTAATCGTTACGTTGAACATGTATCCATATTTTTCATGGCTGATTGTATTTTCCCTCCAATAATTCATTATGTGTCTTTAGTTTTTATTTTCCTACTGGGATAGTGTGCTTGTCATATACATATATATTTAATCCCTTTACTAAAAATTGATCTTATTTTAAATTAAAGTGGCAATTGCAGAAAATCTTTGCATCACATACAATGGACAAATAATTAGATTGACAGCAGATTTCTCAGCAGAATAATGGAAGTCACCCCTTACCATTCAACTAAAATTGGATGGCATTCTATTTTCAAACTTTTAGAGAAAATAACTGTCAGCATCTAATTATATACTCTGTTTTTAATCTTTTAAGAAGGGAGATTAAAAAAAAGATTTCCAAAACAAAAATCAAACCCATTGTCATTGAGTCTTTTCCAACTCATGTCAACCCCACATGTTGCAGAGTAGAACTACTCCCTAGGGGTTTCTTGGCTATAATCTTCATGGAAGCAGATCACCAGAGATTTTTTCTGTGGAGTCCCTAGTTGGGTTTGAACCACCTACCTTTAGATTAGCAACTGAGAGCAAACCATTTGCATCACCCAGGGACCTCAAAGACATTTACAGATGAATATAAAAAGCGTTTATCAAGACATCTGAGTCAAAGGAACTTTCATAAGATGGAAGAAGCAATATTATTCCAGCGGGATAGCCTGAGATGCAAGAAGGATTGGGGAGAAAATAAAATGGTGAACATATATTAAATTTTTAAAAATTGGGTGAATAAAATCACAGCAGTATCTTAATTGTGAGATTCAAAAGACACAGAATGAAAATGCTGGATAAGAATAGCACATAATGTGGAAGAAGAATGATCACAATTCAAGTGTTCTTTTTCTTAAGTGGGAGATAATATAGTATTTACATTAATACTTTGGATAATAAAATTTTCTTTTCCCTTTGGCTGTCTTGATGCATAGTAAATGTGCAAAGTAACACATTCAAAGTTATTTATAAAAGGGTAGAAGTACAGTGTATAAATTACAAGATGTCAGAGAAATATGGAATAAAATTTAAAAATCAAGAGAAGGAAAAAGCATAGAAAAACCGGACAAAAATATAAAAAAGTGAGATGGTAGAAACAAGTTCAAATATAATAATAGTCATAATAAAAATAAATGGGTTAACTTTTCTGGCTACAAGAGAGATTCTCACATTGTATTCTTTAATTCAGTTATTTTATATTTACAAAACAGTGCTTAGCCTTTGGGAGGAGACAAGGTGGCACTGGGGCCATGAGAGGGGCTTTTCTGATGCTAGTAATGATCCAATGTATATAGATTTAAGGTACTGTTATCAGTGCCCATGAAAGAACTCAGCCAATCCTCCATGCAAGCCCAGGTTCTCCAGCTCCCCTTCACTTCTGACCTGCTGGCTACAAATTTGGGGATTCCCATTATGCCCTCAGGTTGAATAATTCACTATAATGACTCACAGAACTCAGGAAACACTATAATTGTGATTAGTTTTATTATAGCAAAAAGGAAACAAATGAAGAGACACATAAGGCAAGATCTGGGAGAGTTCTTAAGGTGGAGCTTCCATGTCCCATGTACCCCCCCCCCCCCACCCCTTGCACTGATGTCTATCACCAACCAGGAAACTCCCTGAGCTTCAGTGCCCAGAGTTTTTATTGGGGTCTTACTACTTAGGCATGATTGATTGAGTCATTGCCCACTATGGTTGAACTCCACCTCCAGTCCCCTCTCCCCTGAGGTCAGGCTGGTATCACCTGGTAGGTCTTTCTGGCCTGGCCAGCCCCTAACCCAAGATCGATCATATCAGCATAACCTCTTAAGTAGATGTGGCCTGGAGCCACTGCATGAATAACAAAGACTCAAATCACTGGGAAAATTCCAAAGGTTTAGAGATTACTTCCCAGGGACTGGGGACTAAGACCAAATTCTTTGGGTAAAGTTAATTGTATACCCCACTTATACCTAGGACATTCAGCCACTCTGGATCCTAGGGCAGCCAGTACCAGCATATATGTAAGGTCCAGTGGAAAAAACAACTCAAGTGATGTGCCTTCTCTTGGCACATCCAACACCTGTAAGTCCCCAAAAGGCGATTGCCCACATGTAAAATGGGGATCATAATGTGCCCACATTATAGTGTCATTAGGAGCAAAAAAGTCTTAGAACATGTTAGAAGAGCTAAGTGTCATCATTATTACATGTATTGGCCATCCAGATTTTCTCTTCTGTAAAATACATGTTCATATCCTTTGCATATTTTCTAGTGTTTATATTCATTTGTTATTAATAATCTTTGCACTACATATATATGTTGCAAATCTGTTCGCCCAGTGTGTGGATTGTGTTCTTTCTTTATGATTTTTTGACGTACAAGTTTTTCATTTTAGTGTATATAATCATTTATTCTTTTATTTCTGCTTTTTGAAATGCTTATGTAATCCCTCCCTAACATGAGAGATTTTCCCTCATATTTTATTACAATACAGTTAAATTTGAATTCATCTTGAATTTATTTTTGTACATATTGTGAGCCATTTTTCTCCATATGGAAAGACTATTTTATCAATATCCCCCTCCTGAAGAGCAATGCTTTCTCTCTAAATATTAAGGTTCCACATACTAACATGTGTGGATTTATGTCTGGGCTCTCAGTTGTACCATGTTAAGTGGATATTCATAAGTCTTAATACCTGGGAGGGCAAACTCCGCTCCTTGAGCTTCAAATTTGTCTTGGCTCTTCTCAGAATTTTGACTTCAACATTTTAGAACCAGTTTCTCAAGTGCTAAGGCAAATCTTAACTCTTTTTTTCTTTTTGATTTTGCTTAAGATTAAGATATTGAAAACACTTTATAGTGAACTTGTGATTTCTTGAGCTGTCTGTTCTATGCCTACCTCTTTAGGGGTAGAGGAGAGACGAAGTATGGAAGGGCAGAGGTGGTGGGTAAGTTTGATGTCTTGCTCACAAGGAAGACTTAGGTATGTGTGTAAACAGGAGAAGGTAGATTCCGTTCAATTACAATAATTTTGGACAGGCTCTAGCAAGTTGGCATGAGACTGGCCTAACTGAAAATACTGAGGAAATAATTTCAATCAAGATGTTTCCCCCATAAAACAAAACGGGATTAATGAGGCACAGCAGTCCAGGGACAAGGACTAGAAGGCAGGAGGGGACAGGAAAGCTGGTGATAGGGAACCCAAGGCTGAGTAAGGACAGTGTTGACAGGTAGTGGGGTGCTTAACCATTGTCATAGGGTAATATGTGTACTGTTTAATGAGAAACTATTTTGTTCTGTAAACCTTCATCTAAAGTGAGAATAGCAGCACAACTGAAAGAACATAATCAATGTAACTGAATTGTACATGTAGAAATTTTTGAAATGGTGTATCTTTGGCTATGTATATTTTCACCAAAAAAAAAAAAAGGTCCTCCGAGGCCAAGAAGGGAGCGTGTTGACATGTTGTGGGGTGGTTAACCAATGTCATAAAACAATTTATGTACTGAATGTTTAATGAGAAAATATTTGTTCTGTAAACCTTCACCTAAAGTACAATTAAAAAAAAAAAAAGATGTTTCTAACTAAGTAGTCAAAGAAGGTAAGTTGAAGCAGGCAGGTAGTCATGATACTCTGTGGACTGACTTGGTTTTGCAAATGCTATCCCGTTGTCTTAGTTATCTAGCACTGCTATAACAGAAATACCACAAGTGGATGGCTTTAACAAACAAATTTATTCTCTCACAGTTTAGGAGGCTAGCTGTCCAAATTCAGGGTGCCAGCTCCAGGGGAAGGCTTTTTCTCTCTGCCAGCTCTGGGGAAAGGTCCTTGTCTCCTTTTAATGTCTGTGGGTCCCCTGTTTCTTGGAGATCTCCATGTGCCTTGGCATCAATGTTTCCCTGGATCTAGCAGGTTCTCAGCACAGGGACCGCGGGTCCAAAGGACACACTCCACTCCTGGCTCTTCTTTCTTGGTGGTAGGCGGTCCCTCTTTCTGCTTTCTTCTCTCTCCTTTTATCTCTTGAAAGATAAAAGATGATGCAGGCCATACCCGAAGGAAAATACCCTTACATGGAATCAGGGCTCTGATGCAAGTTAAGAGTGTTGCATCCCACCATAATCCTCTTTAGCACAACCTAATCTTGCCACATAAACCTATTACAACACACAGGACAATTGCTTAAGATAACAAAATGGAGGACAACCACGTAATACTGGGAATCATGACCTAGCCAAGTTGACACATATTTTTGGGGGACACAATTCAATTTGTGACACCAGTCCACCTGGAGTCATTTCTTCACCTGCCCAGGTCTGTGACTCAGTTGTTGACCCCTCAGCTGCATGGTGAGTGAGGGATGAAGGGATGAGGTTCTAGTCTGTGACTCTGCAGCTGAACCTTCAGCCAGGATGATGAGGGGTGAAGGATGATGGGATGGGGGTTCTAAGTTGGGAGACCATGTTTATTTTCTAAAGACACAAAAAGAATATATCTGAGAGAGGAGTAGTTATTTGGTTGAGTGGGGTGAGTGGATTGCCTCGGAGGCATGGTATGCATGAGGGGATGCACAGCCAGGCAGCGAAGTTGCACTTGTCCAGGACTCTGGAGAGTCGTCTAGGGCAGTTAGCCTAGGGGAGAGGGTGTCTACTGCCCAGATGACTGAAAACACATGCTGAGAAAAACTTCCATTTCAGAAGTCAGAAGAGTTAGGAGAGGATGAAGGAGGGGAACTGGAACAAAGAGTACATGGAGGTTGGGCTCCTCAGAGAAGAGGTTGTTGACAGAGAGGACCAAGGTCTGAGCCCTGCTGCTCACCATCTCCTCAATCTCCCTATTCTGAGCTCCTGCACCGTGCATGGCCCGAGGATTTCTGAAGCTACTTCAGGTCATGCTGCTTCCTCAACTGCTGACAGTTCTGAGGCCTCAGGGCTCTCTGAGATGGGGGCAGACCCGTGACCCAGCTCCACAGGCTCTGACCTTACCATGATGCCCCTCTACTCTCACCTCATTCCACGCCCCTCGAATAATGGCAAAGTGCTTGCAGTTCCTTATATCATTCCAGAGTCCCCTGCCCCAATACTTTTGGGGTAGGATCAGGCTTCTCTGAAGGGTGAGGGTTCGATGTATCCTGGTCATTTGTGCGTAGCACCATCGAGTTCACATTTATGCAGGGGTGGCTCCGTTATAAAACACGCTTATCCTTGCAACCCCTAGGTTACTAAGGCAGGTGGTGCAGGCCACTGTTCCCATTCCATGTCCCCACAGACAGGTCTTCTCCCAAAGGCCATGTGCCTGCAGATGGTAGACGAGGGCACACAGCCATCCATGCCCATGTTCCTCAGGCCTCTCTTCCCTCCAGCTCTCGAACACCATCTCTCAGAGCCTTCTCTGTCACAGGTTCCTCCTGCCTTGCTCTGCCCAGTGGTCCCATGGTGCCCCCTCCCCTGGGCTCTCTCCTTGGTCTTCCCTTCGCCCTCCCTGAGGAGCTCAGCTCTCTCATAGTGATGGTGATACCTCTCACTGGCCCATATTAACGTCCCACTATACTCCCCAGTGCTGCTCTGTTCTCAGCCTGCTCTGAAGGTCTGGGTTAGGGACCTGAACTGTCCTCCCAGCCCTGAGGGAATCCAGGAACACTTTCTGAGGTTGGCTGAGGCTCAAGACTGCCAAAATGAGGTGGCACTCCTCTCTGTACTGGATGTATTTCTTCCTAGATCACAACGAGAAGAACAAACGACAGCCTTGGATGACAGGGTTTTATGCTACTATTTCCTACAAAGTGCTGCTCCAGGCAATCCTGCTGTGCATCCTACTTTGCTGCTGCCTTGCCTGAAGGTGGCAGTCACATACCCGGGGGGCCCAGGCCCCAGCGCCAGCTGGCTTGGAGCACAGCAGTCAGCCGTGGGAGTCTCAACTGCAGGAGTGTCCCCCGTTCTTTTATAAAGGATTAAAACTGCGAGAATACATATTTTTTAGTCAGAGACTGACCACTCATGGGGAATAGAAAAGAATACAAATGATCTTCCCTGGAGTCCTTGCTTAGGATAACAGGCAACAGCCACCCATCTGCTTCCGATCTGTCATGGAGTGATGCCCAGGACCTTCAGCTCACAAAGGATCCTGCAGGGTGTCCTCCACAAACGAGTGAAACGCACTTTAGGTCTCTGAGAAAGGACGGAGGTCAGTGAAATTACAGAACACTTTAAGAAACTACAGAACACCTCCCCCCGAATCTATGGGGCAGTTCTACTGCGTCCTCTAGGGTCGCTATGAGTAGGAATCTACTCGATGGCTTTTAGTGGGTCCCCCCAAAGGTCAGTGGATTGGCAGGAGTTGTTCCTAAAGCATTCATATCACTGTTCACTTTTCAGTTAAAATGGCCACAGAGTTTAGTCAAGCAGATTTTTCCTTTATTTTTGTTAAATAAGATTCCAGAAAGTATAGTGCAAACACTTAGTAGAAAAGGTGCAGTTAAGAAATGTACATTCACATTTAACATTTCAGTCCATTCACTTTTTAAAAATAAAAATAGTACAATTATTCAATTACTTGTCTCAGTTTAACAATCTTGAAAAAGACTGGAAGATACTCTACAGTGTTCAGTTTACATAAAAATAGACCCGTATTTTTTATACAAATCTATCGTGAGAATTTACCCAGTGATGCTGAGTTATTGTGGTTCTGAATATAGTTATATGGTTCCCATGTCTACAGAAGCATCCTCCATGAGTTATATTGGCTGGAGAAAAATGACATCTTTGCCCACTACACTCTCCATTCCATTGCGGGACATAACCGTATCTAGCCAAACACAGGCAGGACACTGAAAATTTACACAACTGCTCTAAGTGAGACAAGAAAATCCAAGAGTGGGCTTTGGGTTTGCCTTAGATGAGAACGGACTCTAGCTCTAAAAGGTGGTCACAATCATGACATTATTTTCATTTGTGCAAGTTAATGTGCAATCAGTACAAAGGAGAAGGTGATGGAGGAGGGGCCTGGGTTGGAGGGAGATGATGCATAACAACCACAAGATCCACACAAAGCCCAGGTTCCACGGAATCCCCTGAAGCTTGCTGGATGCTGAGCGGCAAGCCGACAGGTGAGCGAGGAAGGGCCTGGGCTGTCTTTTGGGCATGCTATATGTTTTCCAGTTCAAGCTAACTAAGTTCCACACAACTAGAAATTTCACGGCATGCGATTCCAGAGTGCAAGATGGTTTGCATATACACAGTTTCAACGGGGATGAAGGCAAAACTGCCACCTCTCAAGCAATGGGTGCCCGTGTTACTGATGTTCAGTGCACAGCGGCACTCCCCGACGTATGCAAGAGGTGGGGGTGGGCTTCCTTAGGGTCCCAGATGTGAGAATGGTCTCCTGAGACTTGTGCTTCATGTGCCTGGGACCAGGGGTCAGTGTGGTTGCTGGTGGGAGGCAAGAAGCAAGTTCTTGCTGCTGTTGGGCAAACTTCCCCACTGCACACTTGGTGGGAAGCAAAGAGCCACAGAAAGGACACTAAATGACAACTCCTTGCAGACCATCTGCCTAGGGTTATTACACCCAAGAGGCGTGACAGATCTCTAGTCTAGGACATAATCTCCGTTTATGTCCCCAGAATACTACACACTGTCTTACCAAATAGCCTAGACAAAACGTCTAGCCTTTGGACTCTGTGGTTTTTCAGCCTTCTTAGTGATGACCAGGGCCAGTCTTCCTTCAGCACGTCTATGCCCTCAGCATGCAGCAACTCTCAATAAGTGGCTGAAGCTGTTTTGGAAATCATTGTGTTTGAAAGTCAGAGCTGTAGGACCCCAGCACCTATGGGAGGACGGGGAGCATCATATGCTCCAGTTGTTGCCAAACTTCTCACCATCCATTGTAATCCCCTCCTGCCTTCTGAAGACTCCTGGTGAAGCTTGCTCTCCAAATGCACACTAACGTCTTGAAAGGAACAGTGGCCCACCTAAAGCACACCTGTGGCACATGACAGTAATATGGAATGGCCCCATGGCAAAGAAAGGTGAGCCTTGGATCACAAAACCACCAACTGCCCTTCAAGGCTCATGCCATCTCCTGACCAGAAAAAGGAGGCTGGGGTGGCTCAGTTTAAGTACAGAAACGTTCTGCACTTGGGGGAGTTTGGGGTGGAGAGATCATGCTCTCAATTCTCTCTCTACTTGATGTCTGAGAGACTACAACCAACAGAACGGGCAACTGTCCTTTTTGTTTAAGGAGATCTTGTGTTTTCTTAGCTACAATGATAGGTTATGCTCCAAAATAGCTGTAGAATATGGACTAGGGTAAGACAAATGTGGATTTTCCAAGCTTAATATTTTATTTCCTTGCTAGGGATCAGCTGTTCTTCTTATGACACTGTTAATGAAGAAAGATGGTTTTAACCAAGCAGATACACATACTGGCTACTGCAGAGAGGTTCTTTAAAAAAATGAAATTAAAAAAAAAAAGCCTTTCCTGTTCTTGCTAGCCTTTGTTGGGAGGGTGAGGCATAGGACCACATGGACAAAGCCTTGGGGATGCTGGTCACAGGGCTGTACTGTGTCCAGATGCTACTGCCCACTGTCCCAGCCTATTCCTAAGATGATCAGCATTTTCCTAGTGACACCATGCCAAAAGAACTTGGTGACTATTTTGCCCACTGTTCTGGGTGAGGGTCATCTGGCTGTATTCAAATTTAATCTCGTTCCTCATATGAATCTATCTTAATCATAGGAATAATTTTTATTTTGTTTATGCTGTGCAACCCACAATTATCTGAATTATCTCTAGTTATTTTTTCACATAGTAAAATAATTTGATATGGAACAGGATAGGTATTTTCATGAAAATTTAAAAAAAATACAAATTATGAGTCGTTACCATAAAGTCAAGTTGTTTGGGAACGTCTGGTCCCAAGGTGTGGCATCTAAAATTAGGGTCTGTAGTATTTATGGAATGGTCCAAGGAGGCTGACAGATTTCCTTGCATCTTACCATGCAACCTGCCACAAATACGTGTGTGAAAAAAAAGGGGGACAAAATGGTGAGAAAACTGGAAAGTTGGTGTCAGGGAAATGAAATGTCACTACGACATGTGTTCCCACTGTGTGCAGATGTTTTGGGATCCTGCTCACAAGGCTCATCTGGCTCTTCAAGACAGAAATGTAGACACAGGCATCATTTAAAAGCCCAAAGCATTCCCAAGGGCAAGACCACTATGGCCGCCAGGCCTCATGATGAGAAGCTAACCATGGGCCTGGTGTGTGCTTGGCTCTGCCTGGTGTGGCACTGCTGGTCACCTCCAGCCTCCGTGTCCACCTGGGTGCCCCTTCGGCCTTCCCCCGCCTCCAGGATTCCTATATTCCGCGTCCTGGTGCACATATTCTCTCCCCAGAGCACGTGCTGTCTTCAGCTCACCACTACAGTTCACAAAGAACCACAAACGCCCCCTCCCCCTGGAGGTCAGAACTTTCCCTGCAAGAATTCATCCTCCAACAGCAGGGTGCTCGCCTCCCCCACCCCGCCTGGCACCCCCCCATGAAAAAAAACCAAAAAACCAAACCCATTGCTGTTAATTCTGACTCCTAGCAACCCTAATCCATCTTCGGGAAACTCATCAGTGGGAGAAAATTCTTCCTTTGGCTGAGTCAAACTCTGCCTTCCTAACCCTTCCACCCAGGTTCCATTCCACCTTTTGGAAATGGGGTCTATCTGACAGCCTGCCAGATGCTGGAGGGTGGTCCTCATGTCCTTTCCTGGCCTCTCACTTCCCCAGGGATCTTCTCTTCTCCTGTTTTGATGGTCTACTACAGCACTGAAGGGGTACAGCCTGGGAGATGGGGGGGTCAAAATGACACAACCCCCTAATGGCCACCCTGACAACAATGGGCTGACCATGGCCACTGTATCTCCTCTCTTTATGCAAACAGAACAGGCTGCTCAGTGCGCCAATGGTTACTCTGGCTCTGTGTTCTCAAAGAACACCAGTATCTTTGCTGTTCCCCAAACTCAATCTGAAGGCTTGCCCCAGCCTGACTAATCTCCTCCATCTCTGCTTGGCCCTGACCTGGGCACCCCCTCCTCAATCCTACTGGGCTCCAACATCCCACTCCTTCTGATTCCCATTTAAATTCACTCTGAGCAGCTCCTCCTCTGAGCCTAAGGAGTCATGAACGCAAGTACAGAGCTCTGGTTACCGTATGAAGAAGAGGTCACATTCTTCATCACCTGTGGCCTACCTAACCTGGAGTTTTAAACAAAAATGTGGGGCTTTGGGCTCAAAATGAAATGGGAACTTTCCAAGCCAACTGTCCCTGGGGAGGCAGGATGCTCCAAAACTAAGAAAAGAGGCTGTGTGCTTCACCTTCCCACCTGCCAGGGGGCACGGCCTGGCTACAACAGACCCTTCTTTTATTGTTCCAAGCCAAATATTTTGAACTCAAATTGCCTCTAATGAAGTTTTTTTTTTTTTTTAAGATGAAGCCATTCCAAAATATTTTAATGAATCCTGACTGTGAACAAGTCAGCTTCGTGAACAAGTCAGCTTCAGGAGATTACTTTATACACAGCCAGCAAAGCTGCAAATTTCTAGAATTGAAAAGTATTAACAGCACTTCTATTAACCAGCTCATATAAGGGCCATTGCTAGGTTTCAATATACCGAAGTGTATCATTTCACTCCTGGGGGCTAGAATGTATAGGTAATAAAGTACACACAATTATACAGCAGTTACTTTATAACCTGTGTGTACACGTGTCTGCTGGGTGCCTTCCACCCAGGTCTCAACGACACAGATCCACTGGGACTGGATGGAGTGCGAGAGGTTGGCCCAGCCTCACTGCCAGCACTGATGGGTCCATAGCTCCCTTCAACATTTGAAATCAGGGCTCCATATGCAAACTCAATGTCTTCCCTTGGAAAGTGGCAGGTTAGAAGAAGTAATTTAAATAATACTTCTAGGTTGCTATTAGGACAGTTAAGCACAGTATTTACACTCAGTTGAAAAAAATATGGTATCCGCAGGATGGCTGAACCCTGTCCAAGACCCAGACCCCAAAACCTTCAGGTTGGCTTTCAACGTCTTCCTGCCACTCCTTCAGGTCACCTGTCCAGAGGGCTTTCTCCCACCAGGAAGCACCCTGCAAGGTGGATGGGGACAAGCATGGCTATTTCAAGAGTAGCCTTCAGTGCGCTGCTGTCCCTTTAAAACAGCATGGCTTGGTAAGCCTTGAGATTTTACCTTTGGAACTCCTTTATGCGGCACACCGTATGCCTTACACCCTCTATCAGTGTGTCAGACACAGTACTGGGATTCACTGATCTGAACAGATCTTAGGATGAGAGGTGGGGTCTTTGCCCTTGCCTCCCCTCTTTCCTCACCCTGAGCAAGGGCACGATGACAAACTGATCCGACATGGTGCCTGAAATGGGCTCTGTCTGCTCTGTATACCTGGATGACATGCCTTTAAACAACGTGACGTCCAACCAAGGTATCTATGGTGCCCAAAGCTGGGTCTTCATGAGAGGGTGTGGGGCTCTACGACCATCAGCCCACCACAATATGCTTTAATTTGGGCAAACGAGTGAGCGTGGTTTGTCTCTGAAATACACATGTACTTTGACACAAACTTGTCTCTACAGCACAGCGTTGGAGTTATTGCTTCTAGTGAAGAAGGTGGTCCAGGATTACTGGTTAGAGTCTGATAAACACAGACAGGCAACGTGAGTTACTAGGGTCTGTGGTGGCACCTGCTTTGCAGGGCACACACGCTGGCAGGAGTGGGACAGCCTCGGGTCGGTGCCATCTGTGGAAGCATTTGGAAGCACTCCTGGGCTTTGTTCTACTCTACCATGTCAGGCATACAAGGCATGCAAGGATGCTAGGGGAACACACAAGGGGCCATTTCCAAAGGGCCAAAACAAACGGGTTTGACACGCATATAAACATCACTGCATCTGGTTAGAGCGTACCTTTCGCAGTGGGTGTTGGGTTTTCTTCATTTTTGGTACAAGTGAACAGGCACCACCTGTAATCGGTCCACTATTTACAAAACATCTTAAAATAAATACTTTAGACAGAATCATACTTGAAAGGCTCTAACGTGTGTACATGGATATTGTACAAGGTTAAAAACAAATAAGGCCATATCATACAGTTTTATCATAAATCAAAAGGAAGGTATTTTTCACCAAACCCTAAGAACATATGGCTAAATATGGTTCCTGCTCTAACAGGAAATTGATGGGGTTTGGAATTGCTTATGAGGAAGGAGCCACCTGCTCTCTTTAGTAGAAGCCCTGGCCCAGGGTGCTGAGTGTTAGCCATTCCAGAACAGTCCAGTGCCCAGAAAAGGCACAGTGGTCACCTGCAGGAATTTCCCATTGCTGCTGGAACAAATGATCATGCACCTGTGGCTCTGAACGGTGCATATTTGCTAGTTCACAGTTCTGCAGATCAGAGGACCAGATACAGCTTGGTTCAATGGGTTCTTGTTGAGGCTCATGAGGCCAAATCAAGGCACCAGCTGGGCTGGGCTCTCATCTGAGGCTCTGGAGGAGAACCTGCTTCCGAGCTCACTCAGGCTGCTGGCTAAATTCCGTTCCTTACGGTTGTGGGAGTGAGGTCCTGTTTCCTTGTGCCTGTCAGCCGGAGGCTACCTTCAGCTTCTGGATGCTGCCCGCATTCCCTGGCTCATGGTTCCCTCCATCTTCACAGCCAGCATTGGTGACTCAAGTCCCTCCCATGCTTTCAATCTTTCCTGACTCTTCCGCCCTGCTCTTCCACTTTTAAGTCCCCCACCACCTGTACACTGCTGTTACCACCTTGGCCTCAGAGTCCCCTCTCCTCCTTCCCAACCCCGCTCTTAGCCAAACACCACTGTGGAGGCCTGGGTTTGACCCTCCTGCATGGGAATGCAGTGTCTAACAGACCTGTACACCACTGAGCAGTCGGGGAGACCACCATAGCCCTCCCCAACCAGAAGGCCAGGCCAGAACGAGTCTGATGCACAGGTCTATGCTCCAGGGGGGACGTCTACAATGTCCTCTGCCCAATCCTGGAAGCTGGAGCCTCCAGGAAGGTGTGAAGCCTTTGGGAGCAGTGAGGAGAGGGACTCTGGGATCACCCCAGCCTTCTAGCTGACCAGAGATGGGCTCAGTTAGCCCAGCAACATCTCTCTGGCTCAGCTTCAGAGCTGTGGGCCTCTGCATGCTCAGTCTCTGACCTGGAATCTTTCCTCCCTGGGATTCAGGTCTGACCTGTCTGTTCAGTTGGACCCCTTGGCCTGGCTACTTCTGCCATCCCTCCCTATAGGCCCTCCCTGGCCCATCTTCCCTCCACAGCACACCCAACGCATCTTCAGGGTTCATTCCCAGTATGATCCATGAGGATGCCAGGTTGGAGACTCAGATTTCATCAGCATGACCTACAGTCACTCATGTCCCCTGGAAAGAAACGTTCCTGTCCTTCAGCCTCAAACTGGAGCTGTGATGCCTGGACTTATGACAACTAGCTACCTCTGGAATACTAGGCCCTGGAGGGCTGGTTTTGCCCGAGAAACAACATGTTCTATCAAACAAACTTTCCCATGTGGTGAGGCTCGCTTGTTCTCAAGATAAACAAAGCCTTGTTCTGTTAAACTTATAGGAACCCAACCCTCTCCCCCCCGAAAAGAGAAGTGGCGCTGATCGAGCACTGACTGTCATGTAGAAGGGGACTTTCAGGTTTACAGGAGCCAAGTGCTGTGGGAGCGGGTGATGAACGATGCACAGCAGAACAAACTCCTGAGTGGATGGCGCCTAGGCAAGTGTGCCTGCAAGCCCTCCGGGCGTTCCAGAGCTGGGCTCAGAGAGAAGGCCTGTGACCACCAGTATCCCAGCAGTAAGAGCAGGACCTCTCAGCGCTCCAGGCCTGTCCCGGTCCACTATGTGTCGTGTGTCAGGGACTCCAGTCCTGCTAGGCCAGCCGAGCCGAGGGCCCAGTTCCTGGGGTGCAGCCTTGGCTCTGTGGACAGGGCTCCATCTTGGGCACATCTGCAGTAGGTGCCTTGTACACATCTCTCCAGCCGACTGGCCAAACCTCCCAGGCTCTTGCTATCACTCTGGTGGGTGTCCTGGAGTCTCTATGGCCACCACTAACTTGGCCAAACTCAGCAGGCCTACTAGTGAGAGACAATGCTCCCCTCCACTGCCAAAGGAGAAGACTAAATAGATGCAGTTCCTACCAAAGCTTCCTGTCTGCGCAGAGGCAGGAGAGCATGTGTGCGTGCTTGCACAGGTCTAGCACCTCCTCCCTCACAGTCGTGGAGATGCTGCTTCTGTGAGCATCCTGGCCCTTGGACCACACACGTCAAACACTCCTTTCCTAGCCCAGTTGTGCTCTGAGCAGCCTACTGGTCGGGCTGGTCCTGGGCCAAGCTCCCGCTCTGTGTGCCCTGGAAGAGGCCCCCAGCCTGGCGGCGTAGACATGCTAAGCCTCCTTCACAGCTGCTCTGGAGGGAGGTACTGGAGAGTGGGCTGTGAGGGGGGCCCTGTGCCCTGCAGAGCCCCCAGCCCCGCTTGGACTGAGAAGCCAGCCATGGGGGGCACTGGGGGGCAGCTGGTGGCCAGTCTGGTCTGGAGGCCAGCTTTTCTATAAGGACACATTTTCTGCTCCATGTTTAAAGACCTGGTTTGGGAGCCACTTCCATCAGTCCTTCCCTCTAGGAAGTATGTCAACATCTCACCTTTGCCCTTGACGCTGACTTTTCCCCGGCACATGAACTGGTAGCTGCACCCTTTCAGCAGCCGGTGAACTTCCTCCGTCACCTGCCATCGGAGAAAAGGGAGGTTACTCTTGGTTACAGACAGTAAATAAGTGGTCCTTTGGAGAGTGGGGACTCAGGTGCATGTGGGAGGCCATCAAAACCCCTCTGCCAATTTTTCACTCCCACCCTGACTGGGCCTGCAGCCAGGGCTGCTGCTCCTCTCCCTGACTACTCTTGAGAATGATAGGGGCCTGCAGGTATAGTGAGGAAACACCCGCACCTGGGTGCGTGGGCAGCACAGGCCCTCACAGCCAGCCCATGGGAGTGCTGCTCCCAGCAATATTCAACATGTGGGGTTGTGGAGGGGGGCTGAAGGAGAACTAGACAGCAGGGAGGGGTGGGCAGGCTGAAGCCAGAGTGGGGACTGGAGCCAGGGGACTGGAGTGAGCTGCAGCGTGTACCTCACCCACTAGCTAGGCTCCCGGCCATTTCACAAACCAGCTCCAAATGATGGGCAATAGCAACCAACAAGCATGACCACAACCCCTGGAGGCCTCAGGAGGTCAGATGTGTTCAGAGTGCTGAGGACTGGAGGTCTGCAAGGGTGCCTTCAGCTGCAAGGGGGGCCAGAGGGATCGGAGTCCAGAGCAACACCCAGGGTCCAGCCTCTTCACTGAGCATGGTGTCCTCAGTGCCAAGGTAAGCAAGGCCAGAAGAAGAGCCAGGTGTGTGTGTGTGTGTTTGTGTGTGACAGAGAGAGGGAGAGAGGGAGAGAGAGAGAGAGAGAGTCTCTCCTAGTGTGCAGGACATCTGGTGGAGAGCCCAGGAGGCAGGGTATACTTGGGCATAAATCACCCAAAGAGAAAAAGGTATGCTATTTAACTTCCTGATTCTCAGTTTCCCAGCCAATATGTTACTTGGAATAATTCTTACTTCACAAAGTTACAGAAAGGTAAAGGATGAGAAAGTATTTGTTATGGACTGAATTATGTCCCCCCAAAATATGTGTTGGAATCCTAACCCCGTGCCTGTGAATGTAATTCCTTTTGGGAGTAGAGTTTTCTTTGTTATGTTAATGAGGTCGTATCAGTATAGCATTGCCTTAAACCAATCACTTTTGAGATGGAAAAGATGCAGATTAGGCAGAGAAGCAAGCATAAATGAGGAAAAGATAGACGGCACACAGAGATCTTCAAGGAATGCCAAGAAGAATGCTCCAGAAGCTGAGACAAGGACTTTCCCCCAGAGCAGACAGAGAAAGTCTTCCTCTAGAGCCAGTGCGTTGAATTCTGACTTCTAGCCTCTTAAACTGTGAGAAGATAAGTTTATGCTGGTTAAAGCCACTCATTTGGGGTATTTCTGTTGTAGCAGCACTGAGAAACTAAGACAGTACTTAAAAATAGATAAAGTACTGTAAACAGAAAAAAACATGATAATTTGGTTCCTCTTTGCTTTATGTTGGGGAAGACGATCTTGGAGCCTCCTGCCCATCCAACTCCCTCCTTCCCTTCCCCTGCAGAAGCCCTTTCCACCCACTCCCATACAGGTGCCCTTCCCTCCTCACAGATGTTCCCCCAAAACAGATGCTCCCCCTCACAGTCATCCAAATTCTGGCTTCTTTAGTTGAAACAACTCAATCCATTCCAAGCCCACTCTCTCACATCTCCCCAAATTTGCCAGTTGTCAGCATTACTGGGGGTAAGAGGGATCCATTCTTTCTGTGTAAAGCTGAACTTGTGCCTTTTTAAATTTTCTTCACAGCTTTCATCCTGGTCTAAAGCCTGGCCTGCATGTTTACATGCTTACTGTCCAATCCCCTCACTATGAAATGGCTGGCAATGTTGGGGACACTGTCTGTCTTGCCTACCATCTATCACAGCCCTGGCAGCACTTGCTGAATGAAAGGACTGCAGACCAGTCCTGGGGGCAGGCTGGGGGAGGCAGGGAATTATCAGGAAATCTGAGAGACAAGTCTGCTGCTCTGGGAGTGTGGGTGTGAAAGGGGAAGCCCTGCAGAAATTGTCACTGGGTGCTGTTACTCTACTTCATCAGTAACCCCTCCAATACCTGTGACTGAATGCCTGTACTGCATCAACCCTGGGCTCCAAGGTCTGAAAGTTCTCTGAGTCTCTCAGGTGGGCAAGGCTCCTCCTGGGCCTCATCACCTCTCACCTGCCAGACTGTGTTTCCATGATGGAGAGGGGCGAGGCC